>OW028740.1:3780000-5030000 GCA_932294355.1 Aporophyla lueneburgensis | reverse complement strand
GCGGCAGCGTGTCAAGCCAAGTTCAAGTAACAGAACTGGCGAGCAGCACCGTGTGTAATATTACACGAACCATTTGGAGCCACTTTTGACCCCCTCATAACTAAAAAACCATTTCACATAAACATGTCAAATTTGGCTCATATAGTGATACTTGCAAGATACATATGTGCTTCAAATTTCATAAACATATCTCAAACGGTTATTTAGATATTAACATCCAAAAATCGCCATTTTTATCACTGACTGACCTATAGATCAGAACTCTAACCCAGTTCCAGATGACCTAGAAAGTTCAAATTTGGCAAGCAGATAGGTAATTAGTTGAATACAAAGGAATAAATCAGAATCTGGTAAATTTTTATCATTTTATTATAATTTTTCACTTAATTGATTCTATTAAGAACACTTATAACAGAAACCATTTGGTATTAATTTTGTTATAAATTTGTTATAAATAAGTACCTACTAATAATTTATGTACAAAAAGTAATGATATCCCATCAAAAACATAAATGTGAAATGAGAGCCAAGTTCAATTTTATCATATATGCCTTGGTTGTTGACTTCAACGACAAAAGAAGTGAGATCTAAATGGGTGCCAAGTTCAATGATCAGTCCTGACTTAGTTTTCATATACGAACGATATTATAGCCTTCGCAAGTTTGAAACCTGTTACTTGTCCGTTCTTATTTTATTATTCCAAAAATTTGGCTTGCTGGTAGAAACTAGCCATCGGACATAATAATTCGTATATGAGAATTAGCCAAGTCAGGACTGACCATTGAACTTGGCACCCATTTAGATCTCACTTCTTTTGTCGTTGAAGTCAACAACCAAGGCATATATGATAAAATTGAACTTGGCTCTCATTTCACATTTATGTTTTTGATGGGATATTTAGATTACATAAAACGAATGAGATCAACTAACCTTCAGATCTGTTTGATTTCCCTTTGATGCAGCCAGTATCACTTTATTGGGACCAATTAACTCTAGAGAATATTCAGTAGTGAAATCGTCCCAATACCTGAACTAACGTGGGCCCAGTTGCCTATTGTAAATTTAGAAAAGGGGCAAATGGTCCCAGGTCCCAGTTTCGAAGTGGACGAGTTGCTTTTTAACCCCGATATTTGGCTATATAGTGGTTCTAAATATAACTTCATAGGAAAAACTGTATAATTGTTTAAATAATTTAAATGACCAATAACTAAATTTAACTTATTTTTCCCAAATCTTGTCGAATGTATCAAATATTTACTTTTACATTTCATTTAAATACATATTTCCTTTAATGTAATAGGTATAAGTCTAGACACCGCAATATATTGCACAATTGTGCTACGTTATTGATTTTTTTTTTAGAAAAATATAACATTTGCATGATCAATCACATCAAAATTAAAACTACTTAGATTCCGCACATTTTGAATGTCAAAATAACATATGACAGTTCCCCAGAACGCCCGCCCTTCACAACTTCCTAATGTTTCAGCTGGGAAGAAGAGGCGCACGCGCAACTTACTCCCCAGCAGCACAGCTGTCAGTTAGGAGTACTAGATTCTATAGGAAACACAACACATTAAAATGAAATATCTGGATGACCGAGCTTTGCTCGGTATTTAATTTTTTTTTTTTTGGTAAATTGTGTTTTTTCGAAATTATATTTAAATACAAATTACATTTTGTTATTTTTCTTCCAATAAAACAAAAAAAAAAACATACATTTATGTTTAACTTTATTATCGATAAAGTTGATTTTTGAAAACACGTATAAAACATCACATAAACAACATTTTCTAAAAATGAATCCTAGCTAGATCGATTTATTGCCCTATTATTAATACTAAATTTTATGACAATAGTTGGAGCCGTTTCCGAGATTCAGATTATATATATATGTATATATACAAGAATTGCTAGTTTAAAGGTATAAGATTATTTGCCATTTGTCAGCTAGCACACGCCAATATACCAACCAAAACATTGAAAACCATACTCAAGTAGAAATAAATTTTAAAAACGTAAACAGAACTAGAAGAAAAACGTTGCACAATATTATTGTAGGCCCACGTATAACTGGCATAGAAATGAGACAGAAAGTCTTCAATGAAACTCTTTGTTCGTAGTAGTTCCTATTACTTTTGATTGTTTCGAAGAAGTGAAAAGTACAGTATTTTCCTCGGGGCTTCAGGGAAAAAGAAAATGACGTCACGTTTCGGGCAAGCTTGAATTCCTGGATGCACTCAAGTGTCCTTGACGTACAGCACTGTTTTATTCGCTGTAAAGAATCTACTATTATGCAATAATTATAATTTCACAATATAAAATAACAGTACATACAATCTAATCTTCTGCACCCTAATTGCGAAACGCACAATTTATCAGAATCTGAATGGGATTGAAGATTATTTCTAAACCATTGCGTCATTTGTTCGAATAAATTGTAGCTCAGCAACGTAAATAACGCAATGAATGTTGTTTAACTATGAATATTAAACCAATTCCTACTGATAAAAAGTTCCGCAATTACCCCTCTGATTTGGCGTAAAACTCATGCGTCACCGACGCACTGTGGACTGAAAATCGAGTTTCATAGTCATTTAAAACTTTTTCTCTTTTCATTTTTTTTTTAATTGGGAAAGGCTTCAAATGCCTTCAACAGTCATGAATATGTATAAGGAATAACATTACACACGGAAACTAAATTATAAAAAAATAAAAATTGAATAATTTGTATGGGGCCAAACAAATAAATCGAAATATCTTCAAAACCGCGATTTTAACCGGTATATCCTTTCAGATGGTTCTCCTACAATTTATTTGTAAATTTTTAGTGTACTTTATATAACGGTGACAATTGCGGTTTTCTTTTTTTAAATACAAACATGAAAAAAAAAAATGGTTTTACAAATGATAAATGATAAATGATAAATGATAAATGATAAATGATTTTATTTCTGTAAGTAGGTTTGTACAAACACTTTTACATGTCAATTATATTTTTTTTTTAACTAGATGAGTTCGGCGTTTCCTAACTGACTACTCTGAGAAGAAAGGCCGAAACAAACTCAGAGGTCACAGTCTCTTTTAAAGTCCAGACATAATCTTGTTCACATCATGTGAAGATCATGTAGATTGGTGACTGAAATGGTCTTTTGAAGAAAGAACCACACAGATTGAGTGGACCTGTACAGTCAGTGCAAGCATTTGTCACTAATCGTTTAGCTCAACTCGGAAGATAAGGAGCCCAACGCTTTGACGAACAGTACCAAAGAAAGGACATTTGGGTAGGCCACATAAATTACTCAAACTGCCAGATCGTGATTACTGAGAACGAAAGAAAAAAAAAATAATTAAAAAAGACCCACATAGTCTTCACATTCACAATAATTAAAACAATACGATACTTTACAAAGTAAATAATCATGTCATTGTATATATAAAAATTATCAATGTCAATGTGTATATAAAAAAAAAGAAACGGATATAATTTTGTTGGTCAGATCATTTGATGACCATGTAGATCGGTGTCTGAAATGGTCTTTTGAAGAAAGAACCACACAGATTGAGTGGACCTGTCCAGTCAGTGCAAGCATTTGTCACTAATCGTTTAGCTCAACTCGGAAAATAAGGAGCCCAACGCTTTGACGAACAGTACCAAAGAAAGGACATTTGGGTAGGCCACATAAATTACTCAAACTGCCAGATCGTGATTACTGAGAACGAAAGAAAAAAAAAATTTAAAAAAGACCCACATAGTCTTCACATTCACAATAATTAAAACAATACGATACTTTACAAAGTAAATAATCATGTCATTGTATATATAAAAATTATCAATGTCAATGTGTATATATAAAAAAAAAAAAAAGAAACGGATATAATTTTGTTGGTCAGATCATTTGATGACCATGTAGATCGGTGTCTGAAATGGTCTTTTGATGAAAGAACCACACAGATATTGCCACTAACTACTCAAACTGCCAGACAATAGTCAAAAGTGAAACAGTGACCCACATAGTCCTCAAATTCTCAATAATCAAAGTAATATTCATACAATTAATATTCATGTCATGTGAAATAATAAAAAAAAAAGAGTAAAAAATAGCAAAATAATAATAATAAAACAACAGTCAGTGTAGATTTATTGGAGCAGTTCAATCCCAGGCCGTTTTATCCTCAATATAGTCTTTAACAGTATAATAGGCTTTCTGACATAATTTACGCTTTATAAAAGATTTGAATTTATTTAGGCTTAGTTCTTGAATGAGGCTAGGAAGTTTATTATAAAAACGAATACATTGGCATCTAAACGAGCCACCTATTTTCTTGAGCCTGGTCTTAGGAACAACAAATTTTTGTTTGTTTCTAGTATTGACATTATGGATATCACTGTATCTTTTAAAGAGATTAATATTTTTATGTGCAAACAGCAGATTTTCATAAATGTACTGAGAAGGCACAGTCATTATATTAATCTCTTTATATTTGTCTCTGAGTGAGTATCTGGGACTTAATTTATAAATCGAACGAATTGCCCTTTTTTGTAAAACAAAAATTGTCTGAATATCGGCGGCATTTCCCCACAGCAGAATACCGTACGACATCACGCTATGAAAATAACTAAAGTAAACTAAACGGGCTGTCTCTAAATCAGTTAAATCACGAATTTTTCTAACAGCGTATGCTGCAGAGCTAAGTTTTTTTGACAATTTATCTATATGGGGGCCCCATTGAAGCTTGGCATCCAGAGTTATGCCTAAGAATACTGTGGTATCTTCGGGTTTCAACACTTCACCCTTTATGAGGACACTAGTTTCTACTTGTCTAACATGAGGTATCGTAAACTTAATACATTTGGTTTTTTTCTCGTTAAGAAGTAGGTTATTAACATTAAACCAGTTAACTACATTAGCAAGGGCTCTATTTACATTGTCAGTAACCAACTGCTGACGTTTGAGTTTGAATAAAAGTGAAGTGTCGTCTGCAAACAACACTATATCATGTTTATCCTTTATGAGGTAAGGCAAGTCATTTATATAAATAAGAAATAAAAATGGGCCTAAAATTGAGCCCTGAGGGACCCCCATTCTAACTTTAGATCCAGGTGATCTTTTTCCGTTGACGTCAACTCTCTGAATCCTATCACTTAGGTATGAAGTAAGAAGATCCAGAGAGGCGTTCCGGATTCCGTAGTGGTGAAGTTTCCTGATCAAGGTTTCATGAAGAACACAATCGAATGCCTTGGACAAATCGCAAAAAATACCCAAAGCATCGCATTTGTCCTCCCACGCATTATATATATGACCTAAAAGTTCAACTCCGGCATCGGTAGTTGAACGACCCTTTGTGAAACCAAACTGTTTCTTGTGTAATAAGTTATGTTTATTAAAAAATCGTTGCAATTGATTTAGAATAAGTTTTTCAAAAATTTTACTGAAGGTAGGTAGCACTGAAATTGGTCTATAGTTAGTAGGGTCTGATGTGCTACCTGATTTAAACAACGGTATTATTTTGCTGTTTTTCATAAGATCAGGAAACTCGCCACGGTCAATACAATTATTAAAAATAACAGCTAAAGTTGGTGCTACAATGTTTATGATCGACTTAGCAGTATCCACAGAATTACCCCATAAATCGGCGGTCTTTTTTACATTCAAAGAGTGAAAAGTTTTAACGATATCGTTACAGGTTACATATTGGAAATGAAATTCACTATCACAAACAGGAACGTTTTCTTTAAGTAGAGACTCTGCAGCAGTGGGTGATGAGTTCAAAGATTTGGTAGTAGATACTGGAATCTCTGCAAAGAAATTTTCAAAGGCCGCGGCGACTTGAGAATCTGATTTAATTATATTATCCTCAATAGCTAGACTGTAGTCACTACTTCGGTTGCATGACCTTCCTGTTTCGCTATTAATGATAGTCCAAGTCGTTTTAATTACATTACTGCTATTTTTAATTTTTAAACTCAAATAACGTGACTTGGCTATGCTACAAACTTTTTTAAATAATTTAGAATAATTTTTGACATACAAATTAAATTCAGCAGTGTTTATACAAGTCCGTTCATCATATAATTCATAAAGTCGTTTTCTACTTTTATGTATACCAGTGGTGGCCCAATCACTAAAAGAAGCGTTAATACTAACCGAAAAAGTCTTTGGAATAAATATGTTATCAAATTGTGTGCAATACATTTTAAAAAAATCATTATATTGTCCATTAGGGTCATCATTTGGCAACACAAGTGGTAGATTATTCGAAAGTTTAGTTCTAAACATTTCCAAGCGATTAACAGTTTTTGGGTTAACAGTGATATCTTTCTTAGTTTTTTTTATGTTTACATTTGGAATAGTGATCAATTGACCACAATGATCTGAGTCTAATAAATTAATCATTTCTTTATGGATTGCTTTAACATCTGTATAAATGTTATCTAAGCATGTGGCACTAGTGGGAGTTATTCTAGTTGGCTCTAAGAATTGGTTGGCAAGATTGTATGACTGAAACAAACTTATAATTTTAGTACTTAACCCAGAAGTTTCTAACAAGTTAACATTAAAATCACCGCAAGTGATGATAAACTTATTTGAATTAGAAATTTTGTGCAACACTTCATCCATTACCTTTTCAAAACAATCATACAATCCTGAGGGAGGTCTGTACACACTTAATACAATGAACTGCTCCAATTCAATACAGGCTATTTCAATTGTCCGCTCAACAGAGAGGCTCACAATATCCTTACGGTCTTTAAATTTGAGCTGGTTATTTACTAAAATTAGTGAGCCACCATGTATAGCTTTTTCTCTGCTGAACGAACTACCAACCTGGTGGTTACTAAAATTGAATATAAACTGGTGGCTTTTAAGCCAATGTTCTGTTATACAAAGAATATCTATATTGTTACAGTTCAGGAAAAATTCTACTTCTAAATCTTTGTTCAAAAACCCTTGAATATTTTGATGCACCAGGTTGATACGATTTAATTCTTGAACAAAAATTTGAACTTACCTCCGGAACAATGGGTTTATAAACTAGAAATTTTGCATAGAGGTGTCTGTATTTTAGTGCAACACTACCGCATTAGCAAAATTAAGATATATTTTCAATGACTTCCAGAAAAAAAAAAATGATAAGTGAAAATTTAATTACGCATTCTAAGAACTCTTTTTTAACTTTGTGTTGTATGATCTATAACCTATTAGGAATTATCTAATCACCCAAATTATATAACTATGTACCCTAATTTTGTTTCTATGAGTTTCTGTAAATAAGCATTCTAAGCAGTTAAGCTAAATATTATAACATAAAGAAATATTGATTTATTAGAACAAATTATTACTGTTATATTTTATTATAAAACAAGTTAGGTAAGTAATTAAAATAAATACAGGTATACATTTATAAATCGTAATAAGATACATATATATATATATATATATATATATTATGTATACATAACGGCGGGCGGCGGGCGTGATTGTATGTGTGTGTGTATGTGTGTATGTATACATAAATATAGAATTAAGTTAATTTTCAAAATCGTTATCAGAATCAGAATGTGACTCAGAGTCAGGATCTAAATGAGAAACATCAAAAAATTCGAAATCGCTCTCTTGAAGTTTCAAAAAACCCAGGGTCTCGCTGAAAAGCTCTTGCTATGTTTTTGAACTCATCTTGGGTCTTGTTGCAGAAATAACTGGATCTGATGAAAGAAGTAACATCTTGAGGATATCCTCATTTGAATTTTGTCTGCTTTTCTTTCGCGAGTTGTGTTCCCTAAATCTACGAAAGGCTTTGTTTGGGCTCCCGATTGGCATAATTGCGTTACTGGCAATGATATCTGCCCCGTGTATTAGCAATTTATGCACTGTGGCTGTCATATAGTACCAATTGTATAGTTCCACATACCTATCAGCAGTCTGGTACGCATAATCTTTAAATTTTACAACGTCAATATCTTGCCCTGAGGTAACTGCCTGTAAAATCACTGCAAGTCTACGTATCAACTGTT
Source organism: Aporophyla lueneburgensis (assembly GCA_932294355.1). Classification (NCBI taxonomy): domain Eukaryota; kingdom Metazoa; phylum Arthropoda; class Insecta; order Lepidoptera; family Noctuidae; genus Aporophyla; species Aporophyla lueneburgensis. The sequence goes on along the minus strand of OW028740.1, from coordinate 5,021,980 downwards.
CGTCTAGCCCAGTGATTGCTGCAGTTTTTTCAGGGAACTCGAAGGGAACTTCTGGCTGTATTGCGACCATTTGTTGTTCCGGATCCTTGTTTGACAATGTCTATCAAAAGATTTAGCTCAGCATTGCAACGATCTTGTATAACTTTTTTTCTTGCTTGAAATACAACTTTGTCATCCTCTCCACGCACTGCCATTTCTTGAGGTCAAGCCTTTATGCTATGTGCAAAAGACATTCCATAGTATTGATACGAGCGTGTAAAGTTGATAGTCTAAATTTATAAAGGTCGACAGACACTGCTCTTTCCTTCACGGAATCCAATTCATTCATGTCTGACGGTTTTGCTAAGCAAAAGTAGCAGCTGGAACTTGATTTTGCATCTGATAGGTATGTGCAAATCTTTCCATCAATCATAGTCATCAGTAACGTATAGTTGACCACATTAGTTCCACAATCTAAGGGGCGAAGTGTATTTATCTCGTCTTCCATCTGTTTTTGATGTTCAGTAACAACAAACTTACTTTCTTTCATAAATTTGAATTGCACTGGGCGGCAATATGATGATGAGCATGGCCTTGGATTTATCCAAACAGTATCTTCTCCACATGCGATTTTAAGTGGTACCAGAGAAGTCATGAAAACACTTGAATCGTCTTGGTCACCGCTCATAGTCTGCTTGTATCTACTTTGATTAGAAGCACCATCGAATCCCCATTTGCATACCAGTCAAACACTTATCGTTTATAACCTCAGGCAAATTTTCCAAGATTCTTTGCGCTGTTCTGTCAAGCACACCTTGCAATGTGATCTTGGCTGAATAATCTGTCACAGTGATTGTTGCTTGTGGGGGATAGCACTGTAATTTTGATGTATGTACTTTGTAATATGAAGGATATATATCTTTTGCACCTTTTCGCATGGCTGTTTCCCTCAAAGTTACATATAGCCATTTCGAAAGCTTTAAAGTAAGAAGTAGACCCAGCGCTTTTTCGGGCGAAAAAACAGGTTTAGATGGTTTTCTAATAATATTCACAAGTTTGTCAGCTGCTTCGGGGTTCTTCAACATATACTCAATTACAGTTGCAGTACTTCCCTGACCTTGTTCTCTCAATTGAACTATAGTTGCATATGCTAATTCAGTGCTATCACGACCTTTCTGGTCCATTGCTCTTCTCTTTTTCTGCTGAGTTCTTAGTTCTTCAAAGGGTTTTCGAGGTGTTGATTTTCTCTTTGTCATCGTTCCAACAGATGATGTGGTCGATGTCGAAGGTTCAGGTTCAGGACAGTTTGGTTCAGAACTTTAAACTGTTGGTTGTTTACAACTAGGCCAGTCGATGTTTGCTTCAAGCCAAGTACCATATTTTTTTTTGCAATCCGTTAAGTCCGGCTTTTTTGCCATCTCATCATTGCAGCTCTCGTGAATCTTTGGCAAAAGATTTTCAAAGTCAAACTGTCCTCCTCAGAAAGACTATGATTCAGACGAGATACCACTGTATGAAACAATTTGTCACTATCATTCTTCTTACAAGAAGTTATGACAAACAAATCTAGGTTTACAACAAGGCCATCCATACTTTTACCTCAGGTAAATAATTATCAACGCGAAAGATACAAATGCTCAAAACGAACTGAGTAATAGGATATACTGTAGTTCTATTTATTTGCAATATTTTGCTTTATTATCCTCATTAATGTTATAATGTTTAGCTTAACTATCTTAATTAATGTCATAATCCTAATAATTTGGTAATAATTACAGTAACTCATATTAAAAAAATTAAAGTAAGTACATAGTTACATATTTTGGGTAATTAGATAATTCCTAATAGGTTAACGACCATACAACAAAATGTTAAAAAAGAGTTCTTAGAATGCGTAATAAAACTTTCACTTATCATTTTTTCCTGGATGTCATTGAATATATTTCTTAATTTTTATAATGTGGTAGTTTTGCACAAAAATACAGACACATCTCTCCAAAATTTCTGGTTTATAAACCCATTGGTCCGGATTTAATTTAAAATTTTAGTTCAACAATTTTTTTAAAATGTTTGTATTAAAAAAAAAAACGCAGTTGTCATTGTTATATAAGGTACACCAAAAATTTACAAATAAATTGTAGGACAACCGTCTGTAAGGATATAACGGTTGAAACCGCGGTTTTGAAGATATTTCGATTTATTTGTTTGGCTCCATACAACATTTTCAATTTTTATTTTTTATAATTTAGTTTCCGTGTGTAACGTTATTCCTTATACATATTCATGACTGTTGAAGGCATTAGAAGCCTTTCCCAATATAAAAAAAAAAGAAAAAGTTTTAAATTACTATGAAACTCGATTTTCAGTCCACAGTGCGACGTCGATCGACAGCCGGGTGTATAACGGAAGGGGGGGGGGGGGGAGAAGGTGTGCTGGTTTATGTATACCCACTAGCTTGTCTATCGCTCAGTATCGCTTCGAAGTTCACTAAAGATCAGACGCCATGGATCAATGTGAGAACGTTTATGTTTTTTCGAAAGAACAGCGCGAGTTTTGTGTAGAGCAATATTATTTAAACCGTGGACTGGTCGCGTATGTTAGGCGCTTGTACTGTAGAAAGTTCCATGTGCGAAAAGTTTACGCGCAGATTAGGTGTCCGAGTTCAGATAGGATTAAGCAATGGGTGAAGATGCATGAAAATAGTAGAGGACCCATCAAAGAGGAACAAAAGACAGAGACAAGTGAGTAGAATGTACAGCATGTTTCAGGTGATTTATATTTATTTACATTCGGCTTAGTGGCGTATTTTACACGGAGCAAAGTAGGGCTATATATTTTAAAGTTGGTTCCTTGACTAACTTTCATGTAAGATCCAATTACTTCTAGTACTACTTACTTACACTGAATTAAACTGATAATATTAATATTGTTCTACAGACAAGCTAAGTGGCACACAATGGGGCAGGAAGACAGGAGAAAACCGGATCACCAGGACAGAGTCCATAGATATTGGACTGCAGCATCAAGAGATCAAATGTAATGCATCACACATATTACTAGTGAAGTAAAAAAGTATCGAAGTGACAATAATTAACAATTATACTTAACAGGGAAGCAACGGGACATGAAATGGAGCGGACCACGTCCAGTTAATGAAAAAGTAAAAGTTGTGGAGCCTATTGTAGAAGACCCTGAATATAATTACTATTATTATGAAGAGCCAGAAGAAGAGGAAGTGAAGCCTGATCAAAGTAAGTACATGCATATTTGAGAACACACGAAACTCTTTAACAGGACATTTTTCTAACTGACTCTCTCTAACTCCTTTTACATAGCCATGCCAGCACATTTCACTCTTTTTGCTAGCTCAATATTTGTTAAATTGAGTGTTCAAAATAAAGTTCGAATATTAGCAAACAATTAGTCATGATGAGACATCGTACCTACACATAACAAAATATATCTCGTGGCGTCATGGTCGCCAGGGAAAATCCGCGTATATTTTGTATATAAACAAAAACACAGCTGGTGCCAACTATGGTGCAATAATCATGGTCATAATATGGCGGGACATCATGTATTGCCTGATGTTATTCATTGATGTGTTCAAATTGTTTTGGTGAACTAAGATTGATTTGTTCTAAAGAAAAAAATCGTTCAATTTAATCGTTATATGAATAACTCAGATTTTCTAATTAAATATAGTTGCTAGATGTATTTTAGAAAACCGGCATCGTTTTTTTTATACTATCATAGTTTTTTGAAGATTTCAATGGAATTACACCAACAGGATAGTCATGACTATGTGCGCGGCTAGTTTTTTTTTTTAGATAGAAAGATAGAAATCTTTTAATTGATACTATCAAATCGCGTAAGTGTATAAATACAAAGCTTACACAATATTTCTTCTTTTCATAGAGCAAGTGCTCCAAGAAAAATACGAAGGGAAGGTCCTGGAATTAGTCGAGTCACTGGACGCTCGCGGGCACGCAGCACGTGCGAGCGCATTTGTGTCACTCCGCGCGGAATTACAGCGACGAGCGCTTGACGGCTTGTTGAGCGCACACCGCGCCACGCTGGCCGACCATGTGTCGCGCGCACTACGACGAGGCAAGGACGGAGAGAGGAAGGCAGCTGCTGCTGTTGCACCACTGCTGGCTGTACAGGTGATTATGATTATCTGACTGGACAGAAATGGGGAAAACCATACTGCTAGGTTTTCACTAATGATTTCAAGCTTCAGTCTAACCATACGTGTAATATATTTCTATTTTCTCTTCGTTTGACTTCAGCCTTAAATTTCAAGTCAGTTTCGCCTTTCGTCAGCCGTCCGGCTATGGCAGCAATTCTTCAACACGTAGTAAAGCTTATATTACTTATGTTGCCCACAGATCGGCGAGGAGAGTTTGGAGGAGTTCGTGCACGAAGTGCGGCCAGCGCTCATCGCCACCGCCACTGACAAGTCTGCTTCACTCGACACACGCACTGAGGTAAACATCGCAACACAGAGATGTAATACTAATGTCATAGGGCTTTCATCATCTAAGAAGAAGGAGCTTTTCTACAGGAATCAATAAAGTAACTTGTTTCTATAATATTGTGTTCTGTATCTTTTAGTGCTGCTCATCACTGGCCGTGCTATGCTACTTGATGGAAGATGACCTCACTGAGATCTTAGAGGTCATGCGCATGTACGAGACAATCTTCAGCGGCAGCTATCTCAAGGTAAACGATGAGCTAATACACGCAATCTTCTCTACATGAAGTTTATATGAGAATAATTCATATGGCGGTAAAGATATTAGCCGCTCAGCAAAACGGCCACAATGACGCCGTCCAATTGGGATATGGTCGAGAGGATGACAATGATGAGTTTTCAATGTAATATAGTTTCATGTTTCTTTACTCAGAATGACGGCACCGTGAAAGTGTCAGGAGCAGTCGTGGAGGAGGGCGCGTGGCACGCCGCCGCACTGGACGGCTGGGCACTACTGTTGCCGCTGTTGTCGCCCAACCACGCGCTGTCGCTGCTCAACAACCAGGCGCCCAGCTTCGCCAGGCTTGGGGAGTTGTTGGAGGCAGAGTCACTTGAGGTAACTTACCTAAGTTTGTGTGTTACACAAGACACGCTAAGTCATTTGTTTCAATAAACATATTTGTCTGTCCCCCAGCTCCGCATGGCAGCAGGCGGCGCGCTCGCCATCGCGTACGAGACAGTGACAGACGACGACAGCTCAGACAACCCGCTCACAACGCACGTGGACGTACTACTGCCGCGACTCACAGAGTTAGCGCGAGACTCAAACAGGTTCCGTACCAAGAAAGACTGCAGGATACAGCGAGCCACCTTTAGGGATATCCTCAAGTACTTCGAGGTGCGTTGCAAGTAACATAATAGTACATTCGCCATGGCGTACAAAACAGTCACAGACGGCGAGTACTTAGATTCGTAGCTGTAATAATCTGATTTAACGCAGATATGATTTATCTTCCAGGAAGGTGAAGAGCCTTGCGTATCAGCGCACATCGGCTCGGAGAGCGCGTCGTGGAGCCAGTGGTCGCGCGGCGCGGCGTACGCGGCGCTGGCGGCCGCACTCGGCGGCGCGCTGCAGGTGTTGGCGCCGCGCTCGGTACGGCTGCGGGCTGTGCTGGCGCTGCCTGAAGCGCTGCCCACTGAGATGGCGCCACAGGAGAAACCTATGAAACTGCAGCGGGTATGTTTATACACAATATATCAGTTGCAACTTTTTGTTTTCCTAGTTCCCTGTGACAAGAACGCACAAATGTGAGTGCGTCATCGAGATAAAGAATGAGTGGGAGATATTTATTGCGTAGTGGCAACCGTATGGGCATCATTTATAACAGACTGTTTAAATTGGGTTATTGATTAATCAGAACCAAGAATATCGCAAATTCCAGAAATAAGTGTTATTATGTTGTCTTTTCCAGCATCTTCAACACAGAGCGGCGTGCAAGGCTCGCCAGTTCACTCGCAACCAGAACAGAGACAAGCGCTCCGCGGTTCACGTCGCGGTCGTCTGAACCCACTGCACTTTCGTCACACAGTTCCACTCAAATATCTCTCTCGGTTTAGTTCTAGAGCTTAGTTTAACGCTAGCTACGTCAACTCGACGCCTCACTTCGTAGTGTGCCATCTGCCGAGCGGACAACAGTAACAACCAAAGAGTATAATAATATTATAGTATAGCATGTCGCCGGACAGGTCAAGTAAGGTTCGTGTTATGTTACAATAGACTAGCTGTGAATGTCGAACGTCATATATTTGAATAAAATACAATCGTTGGAACTGTGTATTGTCTGAGGCATTTTGCTGATTGTCGACGATGTGGTTGCATATTGCAATTTAGATCTGGGATTAATTTAGTCATTCCATAAGTGATATTGATATTTAAATTGCTGTTGTTGCGATCAATGTTTATTATTGTTATGTTAAATATGTAGAGAAGATTTTATTCTCATTGCATTCTTAGTTGATTTTGACTGACAACTTAAGTGTTACTATTTTAAATGTGATATTTTACTGTAAGTTGTGTTATGGTTGTTTTGAACTTAAGTAAAATATTTTTTTTATGAGAACTGACTCTTATTTCCTTATTGTTCATAACATCTCTCATATCTCCTATCCGCTATTAATCAACAAATACCTACATCAAGGATTTGCTCTTTTTTTGAAACGAAGGACTCGGGGTGACTGCGGAAAGAATCAATCTGACAAAAAGTACTGAGCGTGCATAAAACCAAAAGTATCTTACAGTTCTTTGCTTCCAACACCAAAGGCCTACCCATCACGACCTAACAAATCGGTTCTTTTTACTTCTTATACAGCTGACGTTCCGGCGAGGTGTTGGAACGAGCACGAAGGATATTGCCATACTTTGCTGTGCTAAATTCCTTATTTTGTTCGTAAAGACGATGCAAATAATTGGGCCTTCTATCTCAATCACGCGTGATAGAAAGCGATGGATGAGGTCTATGGAACGTGCATACAGAAAAGATGCCTGTTCACTCTTGCTTTAAAGGTAGACGGGTTAAATGTGGAAGGGGACTCATAAAATTTACTGCCTCGTTGGCTTAGTGGTAGCAAGCGCCACTACAGAGCATGAGGTCCTGGGTTCGATTCCCGGGTCAGGCAAAATGTTATTGGGTTTTTCCCATCTGGAATTTCAGAGTGTTGTAACATCACTATTTAGTAATTAATTAATGTGTACACCACTAGATTATAATCTATGGTTCCGCTCTGTACCTGTCCGGCACTACTATGTCTGATCTCATCTGAAATACCACGACTGAACGTGCTCTGTGTAAACAGTGATCCTAGTCTCATTAAACCAAGTCTACTCAACATTATCTTTCATTTCAATAAACACAACACAGAGTAGACACACGGGAGTCTGGATTTGTGCCCGGTTGATGGCAATAGGCTCGCCCCCTATCATATGGGACTTAAAACATAACAGGTGAAATGTGGGTCACTCATAATCACATAGTGGCATCAACCTTGAACCTAATGCTTTAGAGATAAAGTTGAAAATCTATTAAAGAAATTTGATAGATTGTAGTAGCTCCATGTACGGCGTCTGTACTTATTGTAAATTAAACTAAATTGAGAATTATTTGCGCAACATAAATACGGTACCTGCAGAATAAATGTGTTACTGAAACACTATTGTGTAACTTAGTTTACCTTAAACCGAGGCATGACGCTTTTATTATCAATACGCTCGGAATTTAATACGGCGTCCTTGAGATAAGACACTGCTCCGTAGGTCAATAACCTCTTACTGTGCGATACGTTTGCAATTTCACAATATGCAACAACGTCTCAATTGGGTTCCACTAAACGCTCGACGACATCGCGGCAGGCCGAGACGAAGATGGCGGGACGAGCTTGACTCCTACCCAAGGGCCTGGCCAGCACTGGCAAAAGACAGCATCCTGTGGAAAAGGGAGAGAGAGGTCTTTGCTCTGCAGTGGAACAGTACAGGCTAGTTAGATTATATAGATAGTAGTTTGATAGACATCAACATCTCTACTGTTCTGATTCCGCGCGAAATCTCTTGCGTTACCGTAGGGTCGGGTGTGTAACAGGGGGAGAGGGGGAGGCCCACGTGTTAGATTATGTAGATATAACCGCTAGCTTGTATTTCGCTCATCAGTCTCATTCCGAAGTTCATTAAGTTCAGTCGCGATGGAGAACGTTCGTCATGGTTGGTCGAAAGAGCAGCGCGAGTTTTGTGTAGAGCAATATTATTCGAACAGTGGACAGGTGGTTGCTGTTAGGCGCGTGTACTGTGAAAAGTTCGGTGTTACAAGTCTTGACATGCAGTGTGCTTGTCCGAGTACAGCTAAAATTAAGTATTGGGTGAAGATTCATGAATTTAACAGAACAGTACATGCTTTAAGAGAATCCGAAGAGAAGCAGAAAGCAGAGTCAAGTGAGTGGTACATTCCATAGCAATATACCAACCAAAACATTAAAAACCATACTCAAGTAGAAATACATTTTAAAAGCGTAAACAGAACCAGAAGAAAAACATTGCACAATATTATTGTAGGCCCGCGTGAAATGAGACAGAAAGTTTTCAATGAAATTCTTTGTTCGTAGTAGTTCCTATTACTTTTGACTTTCTTGAAGAAGTGAAAAGTATAGTATTTTCCTCGGGCTTCGGCGAAAAAGGAAAATGACGTCACGATTCGGGCAAGCTTGAATTTCTGGATGCACTCAGGTGCCCGTGACGTATAGCACTGTTTTATTCGCTGTAAATAATCTACTATTGTGTAATAATTATAATTTCACAATATAAAATAACACTACAATCTAATCTTCTGATTTGGCGTAAAACTCATGCGTCACCGACGTCGACCGACGGCCGAGTGTATAACGGAAGGGGGGGGGGAGGAGGTATGCTGGTTTATGTATACCCGCTAGCTTGTCTATCGCTCAGTATCGTTTCGAAGTTCACTAAGATCAGTTGCCAGGGATCGACGGGAGAACGTTTGCCGTGGCTGGTCGAAAGAACAGCGCGAGTTTTGTGTTGAGCAATATTATTTCAACCGAGGGCAGATTGCTTATGTTAGGCGCTTGTACTGTGAAAAGTTTCGTGTGCGAAATGTTAACGTGCAGGATAAGTGTCCGAGTTCAGATAGGATTAAGCAATGGGTGAGGATGCACGAAAAGAAAAGAGGACCCATCAAAGAGGAACAAAAGACAGATACCAGTGAGTAGAACGTACAGCATGTTTCGGCAGATTTATATTTATTAACATTCGGCTTAGTGGCGTATTTTACACGGAGCAATCTAGGGCTATAGATTATAAAGTTGGTTCCTTGACTAACTTTCATATAAGATCCAATTACTGCTAGTACTACTTACTTACACTGAATTAAACTGATAATATTAATATTGTTCTACAGACAAGCTAAGTGGCACACAATGGGGCAGGAAGACGGGAGAAAACCGGATCATCAGGACAGAGTCCATAGATATTGGACTGCAGCATCAAGAGATCAAATGTAATGCATTATACACATTACTAGTGAAGTAACAAAGTATCGGAGTGACAATAATTAACAATTATACTTAACAGGGAAGCAACGGGACATGAAATGGAGTGGACCACGTCCAGTTAATGAAAAAGTAAAAGTTGTGGAGCCTATTGTAGAAGAACCTGAATATAATGACTATTATTATCAAGAGCCGGAAGAAGAGGAAGTGAAGCCTGATAAAAGTAAGTAAATGCATATTTGTGAACACACGAAACTCTTTAACAGGACATTTTTCTAACTGACTCTCTCTAACTCCTTTTACATAGCCATGCCAGCACATTTCACTCTTTTTGCTAGCTCAATATTTGTTAAATTGAGTGTTCAAAATAAAGTACGAATATTAGCAAACAATTAGTCATGATGAGACATCGTACCTACACATAACAAAATATATCTCGTGGCGTCATGGTCGCCAAGGAAAATCCGCGTATAGGTATTTTGAATATAAACAAAACACAGCTGGTGCCAACTAAGGTGCAATAATCATGGTCATAATATGGCGGGACATCATGTATTGCCTGATGTTATTCATTGATGTGTTCAAATTGTTTTGGTGAACTAAGATTGATTTGTTCTAAAGAAAAAAATCGTTCAATTTAATCGTTATATTAATGACTCAGATTTTCTAATGAAATATAGGTGCTAGGTGTATTTTAGAAAACCGGCGTCTTTTTTTTATATTATCATAGTTTTCTGGAGATTTCAATGAAATTACATCAACAGGATAATCATGACTATGTGCGGGGCTAGTTTTTTTTAGATGGAAAGATAGAAATCTTTTAATTGATAGCATCGATTCGCGTAAGTGTATAGATACAAAGCTTACACAATATTTATCCTTTTCATAGAACAAGTACTCCAAGAGAAATACGAAGGGAAGGTCCTGGAATTAGTCGAGTCACTGGACGCTCGTGGGCACGCAGCACGCGCGAGCGCATTTGTGTCGCTCCGCGCGGAATTACAGCGACGAGCGCTTGACGGCTTGTTGAGCACACACCGTGCCACGCTGGCCGACCATGTGTCGCGCGCACTACGACGAGGCAAGGACCCAGAGAGGAAGGCAGCTGCTGCTGTTGCACCACTGCTGGCTGTACAGGTGATTATGATTATCTGACTGGACAGCAATGGGAAAACCATACTTCTAGGTTTTCACGAATTATTTCAAACTTCAGTCTAACCATACGTGTAATATATTTCTATTTTCTCTTCGTTTGACTTCAGCCTTAAATTTCAAGTCAGTTTCGCCTTTCGTCAGCCGTCCAGCTATGGCAGCGATTCTTCAACACGTAGTAAAGCTTATATTACTTATGTTGCCCACAGATCGGCGAGGAGAGTTTGGAGGAGTTCGTGCACGAAGTGCGGCCAGCGCTCATCGCCACCGCCACTGACAAGTCTGCTTCACTCGACACACGTACTGAGGTAAACATCGCAACACAGAGATGTAATACTAATGTCATAGGGCTTTCATCATTTAAGAAGAAGGAGCTTTTCTACAGGAATCAATAAAGTAACTTGTTTCTATAATATTGTGTTCTGCATCTTTTAGTGCTGCTCATCACTGGCCGTGCTATGCTACTTGATGGAAGATGACCTCACTGAGATCTTAGAGGTCATGCGCATGTACAAGACAATCTTCAGCGGCAGCTATCTCAAGGTAAACGATGAGCTAATACACGCAATCTTCTCTACATGAAGTTTATATGAGAATCTATACTTAATATTATAAAGCTGAAGAGTTTGTTTGTTTGTTTGTTTGATTGAACGCGCTAATCTCAGGAACTACTGGTCCGAACTGAAAATTTATTTTTGTGTTAGGTAGCCTATTTATCGAGGGAGGCTATAGGCTATATAACATCGCGCTACAACTAAGAGGAGCGGAGCAGTAATGAAAAATGTTGCAAAAACGGGGAAAATTTATTCCTTTTGAGAGTTTCCGTTGCGTGCGCTGCGTAAACGATTAAAGTAACACAAAAATAATGTATGACGGAATTGTTCCTTTTAAAAAGTTCTAAAAAAAGTCCGCGAGAGCATATGTCTATCTTTTAAGGTTGACTCACTATAACTCAAAAGGAGCGAGCAGCAACGAAAAATGGACGAAAACTAGCAGGCAAATCGATGCAACGGGAAAGGTCAGGGAAGCAAAAATTTGACGCGGACGAAGTCGCGGGCAGAAGCTAGTTATTCATATGGCGGTAAAGATATTAGCCGCTTAGCAAAACAGCCGCAATGACGCCGTCCATTTGGGATATGGTCGAGGGGATGACGATGATGAGTTTTCAACGTAATATAGTTTCATGTTTCTTTACTCAGAATGACGGCACCGTGAAAGTGTCAGGAGCAGTCGTGGAGGAGGGCGCGTGGCACGCCGCCGCACTGGACGGCTGGGCACTACTGTTGCCGCTGTTGTCGCCCAACCACGCGCTGTCACTGCTCAACAACCAGGAGCCTAGCTTTACCAGGCTTGGGGAGTTGTTGGAGGCAGAGTCACTTGAGGTAACTTACCTAAGTTTGTATTTTACACAAGACACGATAACCTAAGTCATTTGTTTCAATAAACATATTTGTCTGTCCCCCAGGTCCGCATGGCAGCAGGCGGCGCGCTCGCCATCGCGTACGAGACAGTGACAGACGACGACAGCTCAGACAACCCGCTCACAGCGCACGTGGACGTACTACTGCCGCGACTCAGCGAGTTAGCGCGAGACTCAAACAGGTTCCGTACCAAGAAAGACCGCAGGATACAGCGAGCCACCTTTAGGGATATCCTCAAGTACTTTGAGGTACGTCGTAAATTATATCGGATGTACACTTGCCATTCCGGTCACCGTTCAAAAACCACTGGCATAAATACACACACCTTTCTCGGTATCTATAACAATTGATATTTTCAGGACGGTGAAGAGCCCTGCGTATCAGCCCACATTGGCTCGGAGAGCGCGTCGTGGAGCCAGTGGTCGCGCGGCGCGGCGTACGCGGCGCTGGCGGGCGCACTCGGCGGAGCGCTGCAGGTGTTGGCGCCGCGCTCGGGGAGGTTGAGGGCGGCGCTGGACCTGCCTGAAGCGCTGCCCACTGAGTCGCCACAGGAGAAACCTAAGAAAGTGCAGCGGGTATACACACAAATATCAGTTGCAACTTAGCATTACTTTGTCTCCATGAACGCAATCATAGGGACTTCGAATCCCACAGAAATAGGATGTCACTTAAAATTTAATATTATTTATCCATTCCAGCATCAACAAAACAGAGCGGCACGCAAGGCTCGCCAGTTCACCCGCAATCAGAACAGAGACAAGCGCTCCGTGGTGTTCGCTATCTGAAAAACCCGCCGCTCACCCGCACTGCACCACATTTGACGGTTCTACTCAAATGTCTCTTTCGGTTTCGTTCTATCTAGTCAATTCGCCACCTTACTTCTTAGTGTGTCATTTGCCGAGAGGACAACAGTAACAACTAGTTACAGCATGCCGCCGGACAGCTCGTGTGAACCTCACACGTGTTATGTTACAATAGACTAGTTGTAAAACCAAGGAATTTCGTTATATTTATGTAAAAAAATAAAAACCTCATAACTAACACGTTCTGTTTCTATTGTACGAAGCATTTTGCTGACTGTTGACAGTCAGCAAAATGCTTCATACAACAGAAACAGCTTTGATTATTTCTTGCAAAATGGTTTTCAAACTCTTGACTCGAGGAATCTTTTACGATGTCGATGTATTTCAAGTAGTCATATTTTGTTGTATTGTAGAATATTTTATCCTACTCTACTTATGCTTAGGGCTCACACTTAGTTATTTCGAAATTTCTTACTGCTCAACTAAGTTCTAATTGGAAGTAAATTTACGTAAATTTACTTTTACTATTGTTAAAATTGTTAATGTTTGATGTAATTTTACTGATACTGAAATAATATAATTTATTACAATACCAACTATTTGTTTAATTTTTATAACATATCTCATATTTTGCTTCGCACGAGAACCCACATAAGTTTTTTTTGGCAAAAATTTAAAACATAAAAACTTTTCCTTAGCATCGCTGCACCACAAATTAGGTACTTTACACTGTTGCAATATAAAGCACAACGCTTTTGACCTGTATAAGGCTCTAGAGTCGTCATAATGTCTACTAACTGTCCGTAGTCTAACTGACACAAAAGCGTGCGGTCGACATCAACAGAACTTTTATCACTTGAAACCTGCTCCAGTAAGTCCGTCAACAAAATTAATACGTTCTTTGCAAACGTTGGTTTAAATCTTAGAAACAATCTACCTAATTTAAATTGCCCCCAGTCTGTCGACAACCACCAACAAAATACAGTCAACTCAATGGTTCTTCTAGAAATAGACGAAGAAGAGGTAAATTCAATTATGAACAGCCTCCGGATGGACAGTGCTACGGGCTGGGAGAGTATCCCACCAAAATTACTAAAACACGCTAGCCATATCCTAGTTCCTCCTATCACACGTATTTGTAACCTGGCCATTTCCACAAGTACATTTCCCAGTGCTCTAAAAAAGCTATCGTACATCCAGTACACAAGTCGGGTGACAAAAATAAGGTCACGAACTATCGCCTAATTTCAGTCCTTCCAGCAATCTCCAAATTTCTGGAAAGAATAATGTACAAACGCCTTAATAACTTCCTAAACAAACACAAAATAATTTCCCGAAACCAGTTCGGATTCAGAAGCGGATTATCCACAGAGGATGCGGTGTCGTCCTTACTGGATTTTGTAGTTAATAAAGTCTACAATAAGCTCAAGTGTCTAGGAATCTTCTTAGACCTTTCGAAGGCGTTTGATACACTGTCTGTTCCTCTACTTCTTTCTAAATTTGAGTCCATCGGAGTGCGAGGGTTCACTCACGACTTTTTTAAAAGGTTTCTGACTGATAGGATACAGTACGTTAGGATAGGGGAGTACGTTATCGAACCAAGTCCCGTGCTCATCGGAATTCCATAAGGAAGTTTACTCAGTCCTCTGCTTTTTCTGATCTACGTCATCGAATTCTGTCAGTTGTCCCTTTCATCTACAAAAATAATAGCCTATGACGATGACACGGCAATTCTATCTTTTGGCTGTGACTGGGCCTCAGCTAAAGAGGCAGCTGAAAAGGCTCTTGGCGAAGTGATGTTATGGCTAAAGCAAAACAGTCTCACACTAAACGTTGCAAAAACTAATTTTATCACTGTTGGATCAAGACGTTCCACCCTACCATAAGCCGGTTCACTACTTCTAAAAGCCCACAAATGTTCCAACCCTTTCGCCCTTTGCACATGCCCCGTTGTAACTAGAGCACCAGTGGTACGGTATCTTGGCCTTCAATTAGATGCCTGCCTATCCTGGAAAATACATTTACAAACAGTGTCCGCACGAATACGAAAACTTATTTTTCTATTCAAGAAGTTGAGGGTAAAGAGTGAAGTCCTTAAAACTGTTTACTCGGCACTTACCGAATCAGTTCTAAGCCTTTGCATCACTGCTTGGGGAGGAGCCACCAAGACCAACATTATACAGGTGGAAAGAGCCCAGAGAGCGTAATTAAAGTATTTTTAAAAAGACCCTTTAGATTCCCAACGCGGCAACTTTACAGGGACTTCAAAACACTAACGGTTCGACAACTATACATACTGCGCGCAGTCATGCGAAAACACGCGACTCTTCTATACAGAGTAAATAACAGCTCGCCAGTTAGAAGAAGACCCAAACCGGCTTGTCCCACAACACATACAAAAAATACATTTGCTAGACCTCACTACCCATACCTAAGTGCCCTTATATATAATAAATTACATCAAAAACATAGCATACACACACTAAACTCACACAAATATAAAAAAAATACTAAAGAATTCCTCCTCACCTTAGTTTACCCTGAAACTGAATTACTCATGAAACCCCAATACAATTAAATAATGTATTAGTATCACAAACACTAACACACCTCTCTAAACACACACGACACGCATCACACACGTTCACACACATCACACATCATCATCATCATCATTACAGCCATAAGACGTCCACTGCTGGACTTAGGCCTCCCCCAATTTGGGGGGTTTTGCCATAATCGCCACGCTTGGCAGGCGGGTTGGCAATCGCAGTATGGTGGTTAAATGCATAGAGAACGCTGCTTCCCATTCTCTAGTACCTAAGTCCCTTAGTCGCCTTTTACGACACCCACGGGAAGAAATGGGGTGGTGTTATTCTTTACGTCCGGCACCACACGTACACACACACGCACGCACATCACAGACACACATACACTTTCCTCATTACACCACATTACACGCGCTTACTCACACACTATTGCCGCTGTTACACGTTTTAGTTCCCTAATTTTGTAAAATAAACGGACGAATGGATGGCCCCTATAACACAGGATTTTCCTAACATCGGGGTCATTATTAACAAAACTTGAGCATGTAATATTCAAATAGCGTAACATGCATTGTATTTCTCCTTTTTGTTAAATAAATCATACTTAATTTTTTTTTTGTTAATCAATACCATTGAATCATTAAAAAAAATATATTAATGTTCAGAGGTTCTTTTAATTATTCCGGACACTAATGCTACAAAAAGTACTAAGCGTGCATAAAACCAAGAGAATCTTACAGTTCTTTGCATCCAACACCAAAGGCCTACCCATCACTTGGTTTTAATAATTATCCACACTAATATTATAAATGTAAAAGTAACTCTGTCTGTCTGTCTGTCTCGCTTTCCTGCTAAAACTACTGAACCGATTTAAATGAAATTTGGTACACAGAACCTGAGAAAGGACATAGGCTACTTTTTATTCCGGTAGTATGTTCCCGCGGGATAATTTCCGACCTCCACGCTGGCGCTGGCAAAAGCTAGTTTCTTATATATTTGACACCCGTGCGACGCGATGGATCGTGCTATCCGACCTGCTCATTAGGATCATAAAACTAAATAGCATTATGAAAATATGACGACCTTTATTATCCGACACGTAATCGTTCACAGGCATTTATTAATCACATTTTCTTGGTATATGTATGCATATAACAGGAAAGCTGTCCAAAGATTAACTGCTGATTTTAATATAACAAATTAATAGGCCCAAAATTATTATTTGTTTTACTTTTTCTTTGTCATCAGTTTCTGGTACACGTATAATTACTGTAATTTTGAGAATTTATTGTTGTATTGACTTAAATATAATCCAAAAACTTACACTAAAATAAATATATTATATACAATTAAATAAAGGTAAAAAAAAATGGGAGGAGCTCACTGGGCATCAAAGAATTCGTCCGCATCGCTGTCGGTGGGAAAAGTGCCCAGAAGGCTGGCAGCATTGCCACGTTGGATGGCAATGCTGATTCTTTGACCTAAAAGTAGACCAGCCCTCTGGTCACATGAAGAATCAACCAACCGCTTGGCGATGTCCCGGAATACTCGATGAGCACTCGGACCCCACGGCCCTAGTGTTTCAACCCCAAACGGCTCAAAAATATAACTCCCAATAAGGTTGTGTTATATTTAGATAGAAAGAGAGAGCACCTGCAGCAGCATTGTGCAGAAAAATGCACATTTTGAGAATAATACTAATGTTAAATTCTTTTATATTCTATTTTGTATACGACACTACGCGCGGCTACGAGAGGGTACTTGCAACTACAAGAGCCTACGGGCGGCTACGAGATCCTACGGGCAACTACATGAGCCTACGGGCAGCTACAAGAGCCTACGGGTGGCTACAAGAGCCTACGGGCGGCTACGAGAGTCATTGCGTAGCTACTAGGGCCTACAGGTGGCTACGAAAACTTACGCGCAGTTTCTAGGGCCTACGGACGGCTACGAAAGCCATCGCGCAGCTACTAGGGCCTACGAGTGGCTACTAAAACTTACGTGCAGCTTCTAGAGTTCACGTGTGGCTATGATAACCTACTGGCGGCTACGAGAGACTACGATGACCTACGCGCGTCTACGATATTCTGTTTTAAATAATTATATGAAACTAGTCCTAGCCTACTGAATATTATGAATGTGAACGTTTGGATATTTGTCCAAAGAACATACAACTTTTATGGGGTCTTGTATTAAATGTAATAAGGCAACACCTTGTAAATTTGAGGATTATATACAGAAAAGATTGCTCAGAAATATGCTGGTACTGCTCCATAGGACAATCTAGAGTCTAGAAAAAATCAAACTGGTTGCTAATTGAATTGTAGAATTAATTATTTTTTATGAAATTCGTTTACACTCTGTGATTACTTTTCGATCATCGTATCCTTTTACAATATTTGTAGCATATAAATATTGTATCTGTTTGTGTGGTATTCTATCGTTTACCTACTGTGGTGTACTATTTTTGTACAAGGTGCATCGTTTTCACATTTAATTATATAATAAATTTTCTATACATATATAGATGTGTTTAAAATATTGTAAAACATTTATAAAAGACTAACAGTGGAGTTAACCTCCCCCCCCAATGGCTGTGTCCAGCTGTGGACGTTTTATGAAACGGTGGAGTTTCATTGCCTTTTTTTTCTATACGAAACGACCTTTTGGAAGGGGCCATAAGAATCCAATCTACTTTAATGCAAATGTTGACGTTCAAAATTGCCTTTTGTGTGCCTATTTGAAATAAATACTTTGATTTTGACTTGACATGGACTTTATCACGCAAAGTATAATAGTTTATAACGTCGATTAACATATAGGGTAGTTTTTATCCCGGTAGTACGTTCTTGTTGGATAATTTCCGACCTTCACGCGGGCAAAGGCGCTGACAAAAGCTAGGAAGAAATAAGTTATCTCTTATAATAGATGTAATATCTGGTTGACCGAGCTTTGCTCGGCATTTTTTGGTAAACTGTGTATAAAATAATAAGTTTATGTTCAAGTTGATTATCGATAAAGTTGGTCATTGAAAACACAAATAAAACGACATTGACAACACACGAACAAAATGAATCCTAGCTAGATCGATTTATCGCCCCCGAAACCCTCTGTATACAAAATTTCATGAAAATCGTTGGAGCCGTTTCCGAGATTCAGAAGGAATGTAAATCATGATACAGAATGGTCCTTAGCTGAGTATGCATTCAAAAAAATTACTCATCAGTTTGGAATACCTGAAATTGATTTATTTGCAACTCGAATTAATACTAAATGTTTAAAATATATTTCTTGGAAAAGAGATCCCATGGCATTTGAGATTGATGCTTTCACTTTGGACTGGAGCAAATTCTTCTTCTATGCATTCCCACCTTTCTCTGTAATAACAAAATGTTTACAAAAAATAAGAGATGAACACGCTGAAGGAATTCTTGTTTTTCCTTGGTGGCCCTCAAACCATGGTTTCCTTTAGCAAAATCTTTAATGAAATCTGAATCAATAATATTTAAGGCTAATAGTGACTTACTCTCATCTCCTTTTAACAAACAACATCGTCTGAGCTCCCACCTTACCCTGGTGGCAGGACACTTCTGCGGACAGCATGGGAATTAAGGGGTCTACCTCGACCTTCCTTGGAGGTAATGTTAGGGTCACTTGCTAATGGTATACTAAAACAATATGATTGCTCATATAAAAAGTGGTGGACATACTGTCTGACAGATAATGTTAATGTTTATAAAGCTACTATTCTGCAGACAATAGGTTTTCTTTCACGAGAATACAACAGTGACAGTAACTACTCAACCTTAAATACCCACCGATCAGCGCTGTCGCTATTAATAAGCTCTGAAATTGGGAGGGACGAGAATGTAAAGCGATTACTTAAGGGTGCATTCAGGCAAAGGCCCTCTCTCCCTCGATATAAAGAAACGAGGGAACCTACATGATTTCCTTAAAAAAAAAAAAAAATCTAACTTAAATATTAAAGAATTATCAAAGAAGTCGGCAACATTATTAGCTTTAACTACTGCACATAGAGTTCAAAATCTCTCATGTATGTATTAAAATTAAGGATATTAATTTTACTAACAATTCTGTCATTATTAACATCTCAGATATTTTAAAAACCTCTGTCAAAACTAAAACAGGTACCAACTTGCATTTGCCATATTTTGAAAACCAGACAATATGTCCAGCCAAGACCTTAGAATTATATTTAAAAAAGATTGAGGAAGCCCGAGGAGATATCCCTTATTTATTTATTTATCACAACTACAAAACCAATTAAGAAAGCTTCAACTGCTACTATAAGCCGTTGGATTAAGGAAATTTTAACGGAAAGTGACATTGACACTAATATTTTTTCTTCACATAGTACAAGACATGCCTCTACTTCAAAGGCAAAAACATTAGGTGTGCCAATTGATATTATTAAAAAGACTGCTGGTTGGTCAGAAACGTCAGCTGTTTTTGCAAAATACTACAATTTACCAATTGTGAGTTATAGATCGGTAAGTTATCTTACCTTTGCTAATTCCATCCTAGAATAAATACCTAATTATTAGTAACATTTGGTTGATTTTGATTAGTCAAATATCTTTAAAGACGAACTAGTTTTTTTAATAATTAAAATTAATCTGAGGAAAGAAGACCTTCATTTAAGGAGAAAATGTTGATTATTAAGTTTTGTTTTTTGTTACATTTATTCAATTGTTGAAAACAAGTTTAAGTTATGACAATAATGCCTAAAGCATTAAAATACTATCTACTTAACAATTGTCTCAGTATAATTTAATATTTAATAAATAAATATTAAAATTATTCTCAGTCGTTTATTTTTATATATATTTTGTTTTTTTAGTCACCAATATTATGACTAAGTATACCTACCCCATTGCCTATAGAGATGCCATTACTTGTCTCTAAACATCTACCTGTAAGAATAAATGTTTTCAGGATGAGCCGTGTAACAAAATTAAGAAATCAGATTAACTTACCTTAAGTGACGTCTGATGGTAATTTTGTGAACGGCTCATCCTGAAAACAATTAAGTTCAAGAATTGCTCGTTTAAAGGTATAAGATAAATGATCGCTGAACATACATGAGGTATTTTTGAAAGCCCTTGGCATAGGGCTTTTATAAAAGTGTTTGTGTCTATGTAAACGGGCCACCTTGAGTAGGTAATTAATAATAAGGGGTAAACCGGAAACGTGGTCGCTCACAATGGGCCGTATTAGAAGGTCGAAAGTCACCCAAAGGGCGATGGAGAGGGCTATGCTTGGAGTTTCCCTACGCGATCGAATCAGAAATGATGAGATCCGTAAGCGAACCAAGGTGGTAACCGACATAGCCCGACGAATTGCTAAACTGATGTGGCAGTGGGCAGGGCACATTGCTCACAGAACAGATGGCTGATGGGGCCGAAAGGTTCTGGAGTGGCGACCGCGTACTGGAACACGTAGAGTTGGAAGGCCTCCCAAAAGGTGGACCGAAGACCTTGTGAAGGCCGCAGGAATCCGCTGGATGCGGGAAGCTCAAAACCGGTTGAAGTGGTGGAGCTTGGGGAGGCTTAAAATATTTCGTGTATGAATAGATACACCTTATATATATATATCTTTATTATATATGAAATTCTACTGTACGTGTGTATGTCACTGAACTCCTCCTAAACGCCTGGATCGATTTGAATGAATTTTTTTGTATGCGTTTGGGTGGCACCCTGGATGGTTTAGATTCACTATTGGACCCAGAAGGTGGCGCCGCTATCGAGTTCTAGGAAAAAGGACAACGTCTGTACGGTCAGCTAGTATATATACAACGTGATATTTTAGTCGTCTTACAAAGATTGTCCACTCAATGTATCCGACATAATATAACTCTAGACGTCATTAGTTTAGTTTAGTTATAATAATAATATTCCACAACAATCACACAACGCCATCTAGTCCCAAGCTAAGCAGAGCTTGTGTTATGGGTACTAGACAACTGATAAACATACTTATATATTTCTAAATACATACATATTATAGATAAATTACACCCAGACACAGAACAAATGATCGTGCTCATCACACAAACATTTGTCCTGGATGGGAATCGACCCCACGACCTCCGGCATAGCAGTCAGGATCACTAACCACTAGACCAACAAGCCTGTCAAGTTAAAACTAAACTAAACGTTACGTTACGTTGAAAACCTTATTTTTCTTAGTTAGGTACTAAGAAAAATAAGTAATGGATTAGAATTATGAAAAATTCTGTTAATAATGTTTACGTATCACACGGTGGAGAACACACCTACCCAGTGCACGAGTCGGCTAGATCTTTCCATCTCCATTTTCCATGAGACAAAATCTCAAAATTAAACCACGTCATGCGGCATCATAATAAATAATTTTTTTTTTTAGTTATTCAAGTGTTCATTTTTTTCTTATGGATGTGTAGTAGTCATGTAGAAGTGGGCTGCTGTTGTAAGACGACTAAAATGTCACGGTGTATACAGGATGTAAGGGTAAACACCGTTGTCACTTAACCTATGGGTAATTTGACTTAAATATAAAATAACAGAGCGAGCTAAAAAAAATAAAAAAAAAATATTTTCCTAAAAAGGTTTAGAACGGATTTTATCCCACACCGCCCGCAAATTCATGGATATGCGCATGAGTGACGTAATCACCACAACGATCGCCGGCCGTCCTGCCACCCAAACGACACATAAATACACATTACCTGTGATGTAACTTTCCCATCATACTTTTCCTGGCTTAGGACAAATACCTACCTTAGGTTTTGCGTGACGAATCTAAATGTTTCGAAATGGCTTTGGATTCTAAATGATTTGAAAACATTTTTTTTTTTAATAACCAAACCATTGGGTAGGTACTTTTGGCGTATTTAAAAAGTTAATCACAATTTTATGTACAGTTCAATTAAAAATTAAATTAAATTTACACTGATTGAATAAAATATCAACACTTACCGACGTACATTAACCTCAACACGTGTTCAAAATGGGTTCCGTCCAACATACCCGCCCACACGTTTACAGAAAAACGTTGTTGAACATTATTTTCCTGTATTCGGTGTTCATTTACCTGGCTCCAGTAATGTTCATTACGAACATTGTAAATCCCCGCCCTCGTAAACATTGCTTCGTCCGTTAGCAAAATGGAAATGTTATCGAGGTTATTGATAAGCCACTGCGAAAATACCATCCGTGGTATCGTGCGATCTTTATCATTTAGTTCTTGGACCGGCTGAAATGATATGGATGTTGACGATCGATGAGGAGAATATTGTCCATAGTGTCCAGTGGGAAACATTGAAAATTGAACCGCCGGCACAGTGAACTGGCCGCCAACATCGTTTCACGGTTTGGCACAGGTTGTCCAGGGAACAATTCTGCGGTCATCCTACGCGCCTCGTTCAGATTATTACCCGCAATGGCGTAAAGCCGAACCATTTCGGTTCACTGTTCATTTGTGTAAGACATTGTAACACACTCAATTCACGCGCGAGAAATGACCGACGCTACGACGCGGCATTACGTGCGGTCACTAGCGAGACTGACAGCTGACTGATTGGGGTCGTGACCCATCCGTTGGCGTCATGCAACGCCGCGTGGTTCCCGAAGTTTATTGCCCTCGCGCATAGGGTGAAATGTTCTTGTGGAAAAATGCAGATTTTCTTTAAAAAAAAAAGTTGTTCTTTTTTCATTGATTTTACGTTCTATTAACGAAACCAAATCACTTGTTTCAAGGATAACGGTGTTTACACTAACATCCTGTATATATATATGTATAAATCTACAGATACAAATTCAAGGTAGAGAAGTGTTGAGATGAAAGGGACTCAGAGATTTTCTTTGTAATAAATGTTACTATAATTTAATTGAGTTTTTGAATGACACTCTGACTTCCTATTTACAATCTCTGTTCCTTGACATCTTTGACTTTTTTATTTAATCTGACATTTTAATTATACTTTGACATCCTAAATAAATTGTGTATTTACCATGTTATCTGCCGGGGTCGCGTGATTGTTCGAAAGAGATACCGTGACCCTGGCACATGGGCAATTGAAGGAACACGGGTGGGTTTTAGTCAGTAAAAGTCTGACATGCCCTCCCGCTCCACCCAGAGCGCGAGAAGTCATTTGAAGATTTCCCATACTGAAAAAAAAAAAAAAAAAAAAAAACATGTTATTATTAGCTGGTATACCTGATATTGTAATTTTAATTCATATTTATGCAATGAATCATTGTTAATTAAGTATTAATTAACAATTATTCATTGCATAAATATGAATTATAATAATATTTTATCTGTAATAATAATATTTATAATATTTAATCTGTAATAATGTACAATGTAATTGTATGTAAATAATATTTGCACGCCACACTTGGCAGAATGTGATGATGCCATCAATAATCTTAAGACCCTATAATGTACCATATTCCGACAAATAAATGATTATGATTATGATGACTCTACGCTATTTGTTATGAAAATAACTCTGCAATTTCCGTTTAAATGCAAACCGACTGGTGGCCGTCCTAATATCGAGAGGAAGCGCATTCCAAAGAAGAATGGACTGAATATGAAAGGAAGAATGAACAAAGTCAGAAGAATGAGGAGGACAAAGTAAAAGAAGATTGTTAGAAGAACGCAGATAGTATGAGAAGAACATAGATATTGGAAGTGAGACATAATAAGATAAGAAGGAGGAGTTGGAGAGTTGAGAAGGGAGAAAAGCGTAGTCAAAGCGCGCAAACTTCTTCTTTGGCGAATAGACATCCATTTGAGCTCGGACCTTCGACGCATGATCATACTTCCTGAGGTTAAATATGAATCGGATACAATTATTGAGCAATCTGTCGAGCTTATCCAGCAAAGCCGCATTCAAGTCAAAGTAGCATACGTCACCATAGTCGATGATTGGGAAAATCAAAGTCTGCACAAGCATGGTCTTCGTTTTAGCGAGCAAGAAGTTCCTCAGACGATACAGGAATCGCAGAGTACCGTTGACTCTTTCACTGACACGAGACACCTGGCGTTGCCAGCTTAGTGTAACTCTAGACAATACAATGCATTGCGCAATATCATAAATCGTGCTATGTTATTGAAGATTTCTTAGGAAAACTATAACATTTGTATGATTAGATCAAAATAAAAAGCAGTTAGAGTCCGCAATTTTTGAACGTTGTTACGTATCTGCTTAATGAAATGGATTAAGGCAGATATATTTCAATTTATTCAATGAAAATTAGAGTAGACTGGCTTCAGAGTAGACTGGCTTCAGAGTAGACAACTAGTTTTCCAGAGTGTGGGCGCTTCAGAGTAGTTTCCCAGAGTGCGGGCGCTTCAGAGTAGTTTCCCAGAGTGTGGGCGCTTCAGAGTAGTTTCCCAGAGTGTGGGCGCTTCAGAGTAGTTTCCCAGAGTGTGGGCGCTTCAGAGTAGTTTCCCAGAGTCTGGCTCAGCGGTTCGGACGCCCGTTTTTATATCCAAGTCGTCTTCTCTTTCCAAACATTTTTCAAAATATTAGTTTAGCCATCATCTCATCTGACAAGTGTAGTCGGCCAGGACATATCCATGAGTGCGTGTAGCTGGCCACATGAGTGCGTAAAGAATTTTATAAATATAATTTTAAGTTAAGTTATTTAGTAAACAATCGTAATAATTAATAAAATCAAATAGCTAGACATATTGATAAAAATAATTTAAAATTATATAAACCAAAAAGTAGCCATTCATAGACTAAGCAGAAAAGTAACTGACAGTTGACAATTTGGCTTGTCACAACATGAAAATTTGAGTTAATATTTTATTTCAGCTATTTTTAAGTTAATAAATCGTTTTCAGATCGATTTTCAGAGTGTAAGACATATAAATAAAATAAAATAACTAAAGCATGAAGTGTAAACATAGAAACAAATAAAGAGGATGATAAAGAATCATGAATTAAAGTGTAAGTATAGCATGAAATGTAAACATAGAAACAAATAAAGAGGATGATAAAGAATCATGAATTAAAGTCTAAGTATAGCACGAACACTATAACGTCAAAATAAAATAAGATACCTAGTCGCTAAAAACGCCCGGCCTTCACCACTTCCTATTGTCACAGCTAGGAAGAAGTGGCGCAACTAACTCCCCAGCAGCATAGCTGTCAGTTAGGAGAACTTGATTCTATAGGAAACACAAAACATTAAATTGAATTATTTACCATATGACAGCTAGCACACGCCAATATACCAACCAAAACATTAAAAACCATACTCAAGTAGAAATACATTTTAAAAGCGTAAACAGAACCAGAAGAAAAACATTGCACAGTATTAATGTAGGCCCGCGTATAACTGCCATAGAAATGAGACAGAAAGTTTTCAATGAAATTCTTTGTTCGTAGTAATTCCTATTACTTTTGACTGTCTTGAAGAACTGAAAAGTATAGTATTTTCCTCGGGGCTTCGGCGAAAAAGGAAAATGACGTCACGATTCGGGCAAGCTTGAATTCCTGGATGCACTCAGGTGCCCGTGACGTATAGCACTGTTTTATTCGCTGTAAAGAATCTACTATTGCGCAATAATTATAATTTCACAATATAAAACAACAGTACAATCTAATCTTCTGATTTGGCGTAAAACTCATGCGTCACCGACGTCGACCGACGGCCCAGTGTATAACGGAAGGGGGGGGGGGAGGTATGCTGGTTTATATACACACGCTAGCTTGTCTATCGCTCAGTAATTCAGTATCGTTTCGAAGTTCACTAAGATCAGTCGCCATGGATCGACGGGAGAACGTTTGCCGTGGCTGGTCGAAAGAACAGCGCGAGTTTTGTGTTGAGCAATATTATTTAAACCGAGGGCAGGTTGCTTATGTTAGGCGCTTGTACTGTGAAAAGTTTCGTGTGCGAAATGTTAACGTGCAGGATAAGTGTCCGAGTTCAGATAGGATTAAGCAATGGGTGAAGATGCATGAAAAGAAAAGAGGACCCATCAAAGAGGAACAAAAGACAGATACAAGTAAGTAGAACGTACAGCATGTTTCGGTAGATTTATATTCATTAACATTCGGCTTAGTGGCGTATTTTACACGGAGCAATCTATGGCTATATATATTTTAAAGTTGGTTCTTTGACTAACTTTCATGTAAGATCCAATTACTGCTAGTACTACTTACTTACACTGAATTAAACTGATAATATTAATATTGTTCTACAGACAAGCTAAGTGGCACACAATGGGGCAGGAAGACGGGAGAAAACCGAATCATCAGGACAGAGTCCATAGATATTGGACTGCAGCATCAAGAGATCAAATGTAATGCATTATACACATTACTAGTGAAGTAACAAAGTATCGGAGTGACAATAATTAACAATTATACTTAACAGGGAAGCAACGGGACATGAAATGGAGCGGACCACGTCCAGTTAATGAAAAAGTAAAAGTTGTGGAGCCTATTGTAGAAGAACCTGAATATAATTACTATTATTATCAAGAGCCGATTGAAGAGGAAGTGAAACCTGATAAAAGTAAATATAAGCATATGTACTTATAAAGACAAGGAGCTCTTTTACAGGACATTTTTCTAACTGACTCTCTAATTCCCTTTGAATAGCCAAGCCAGCACATATCACTCTTTTTGTTAACACAATATTTGTTAAATTGTGTGCGCAAAATAAAGTATGAATGTGTAGTAAACAGATTGTGTTGGTGAGTCATCGTACACATAACAAAAAATATCTAGTGGCGTCATGGTCACCAAGGAAAATCCGCGTATAGATTGTATATAAACAAAACACAGCTGGTGCCAACTATGGTGCAATAATCATGGTCATAATATGGCGGGACATCATGTATTGCCTGATGTTATTCATTGATGTGTTCAAATTGTTTTGGCGAACTAAGATTAATTTGTTCTAAAGTAAAAATCGTTCAATTGTTATATTAATTACTCAGATTTTCTCAGATATAGGTGCTAGGTGTATTTTAAAAAACCGGCGTCGTTTTTTTTATTTTGTCATAGTTTTTTGAAGATTTCAATGGAATTACATCAACATGATAATCATGACTATGTGCGCGGCTAGTTTTTTTAGATAGAAAGATAGAAATCTTTTAATTGATAGCATCGAATCGCGTAAGTGTATAAATACAAAGCTTACACAATATTTCTCTTTTTCATAGAACAAGTGCTCCAAGAGAAATACGAAGGGAAGGTCTTGGAATTAGTCGAGTCACTGAACGCTCGCGGGCACGCAGCACGCGCGAGCGCATTTGTGTCACTCCGCGCGGAATTACAGCGACGAGCGCTTGACGGCTTGTTGAGCGCACACCGCGCCACGCTGGCCGACCATGTGTCGCGCGCACTACGACGAGGCAAGGACGGGGAGAGGAAGGCAGCTGCTGCTGTTGCACCACTGCTGGCTGTACAGGTGATTATGATTATCTGACTGGACAGAAATGGGGAAAACCATACTGCTAGGTTTTCACTAATGATTTCAAGCTTCAGTCTAACCATACATGTAATAGATTTCTATTGTCTCTGCGTTTGACTTCAGCTTCAAATTTCAAGCCAGTTTCGCCTTTCGTCAGCCGCTATGGCAGCGATTCTTCAACACGTAGGTAGTAAGGCTTATATTACTTATGTTGCCCACAGATCGGCGAGGAGAGTTTGGAGGAGTTCGTGCACGAAGTGCGGCCAGCGCTCATCGCCACCGCCACTGACAAGTCTGCTTCACTCGACACACGCACTGAGGTAAACATCGCAACACAGAGATGTAATACTAATGTTATAGCGTATTCATCATCAAATAATGTTCTATGTTTTTCTGCAGGAATTAATGAAATAAAATATCTTATAATATTGTGTTCTGTATCTTTTAGTGCTGCTCATCACTGGCCGTGCTGTGCTACTTGATGGAAGATGACGTCACTGAGATCTTAGAGGTCATGCGCATGTACGAGACAATCTTCAGCGGCAGCTATCTCAAGGTAAACGATGAGCTAATACACGCAATCTTCTCTACATGAAGTTTATATGAGAATAATTCATATGGCGGTAAAGATATTAGCCGCTCAGCAAAACGGCCGCAATGACGCCGTCCAATTGGGATATGGTCGAGGGGATGACGATGATGAGTTTTCAATGTAATATAATTCATGTTTCTTTACTCAGAATGACGGCACCGTGAAAGTGTCAGGAGCAGTCGTGGAGGAGGGCGCGTGGCACGCCGCCGCACTGGACGGCTGGGCACTACTGTTGCCGCTGTTGTCGCCCAACCACGCGCTGTCGCTGCTCAACAACCAGGAGCCTAGCTTTGCCAGGCTTGGGGAGTTGTTGGAGGCTGTGTCACTTGAGGTAAGTTATCTAATTATTTATTTTACACTAGACAACGATAATCTAAGTGAGTTGTTTTAATAAAGTTATGTGTCTGTCCCCCAGGTCCGCATGGCAGCAGGCGGCGCACTCGCCATCGCGTACGAGACAGTGACAGACGACGACAGCTCAGACAACCCGCTCACAACGCACGTGGATGTACTACTGCCGCGACTCACTGAGTTAGCGCGAGACTCAAACAGGTTCCGTGCCAAGAAAGACCGCAGGATACAGAGAGCCACCTTTAGGGATATCCTCAAGTACTTCGAGGTGCGTTGCAAGTAACATATATTATGTACATTCGCCATGGCGTACAAAACAATAACAGACGGTGAGTACTTAGATTCGTAGCTGAATAATCTGATTTAACGCAGATATGATTTATCTTCCAGGAAGGTGAAGAGCCCTGTATATCAGCGCACATCGGCTCGGAGAGCGCGTCGTGGAGCCAGTGGTCGCGCGGCGCGGCGTACGCGGCGCTGGCGGCCGCACTCGGCGGAGCGCTGCAGGTGTTGGCGCCCCGCTGTCCGCGCCTGCGAGCTGCGCTGGAGCTGCCTGAAGCGCTGCCCACTGAGATGGCGCCACAGGAGAAACCTAAGAAACTGCAGCGGGTATGTTTATACACAACATATCAGTTGCAACTTTTTGTTTTCCTAGTTCCCTGTGACAAGAACGCACAAATGTGAGTGCATCATCGAGGGAAAGAATGACTGAGACATATTTATTGCGTAGTGGCAACCGTATGGGCATCATTTATAACAGACTGTTTAAATTGGGTTATTGATTAATCAGAACCAAGAATATCGCAAATACCAGAAATAATATCTCATTATGTTGTCTATTCCAGCATCTTCAACACAGAGCGGCGTGCAAGGCTCGCCAGTTCACTCGCAACCAGAACAGGGACAAGCGCTCCGCTGTCCTCGTCTTCTGAACCTATTGCACTGCCGTCCCGCAGTTCCACTCAAATATCTCTCTCGATTTAGTTCTAGAGCTTAGTTTAACGCTAGCTAAGTCAAATCGACGCCTCACTTAGTAGTGTGTCACCTGCCGAGCGGACAACAGTAACAACCAAAGAGCATAATAATATTATAGTTTTAAGCTTGTCGCCGGACAGGTCGAGTGAGGTTCGTGTTATGTTACAATAGACTACTTGTGAATGTCGAATGTCATTTTGAATGAAATAAAATCGTAGCAACTGTCTATTGTCTAAGGCATTTTGCTGATTGTCGACGATATGGTTGCATATTGCAATTTAGATCTGGGATTAATTTAGTCATTCCATAAGTGATATTGATATTTAAATTGCTGTTGTTGCGATCAATGTTTATTATTGTTATGTTAAATATGTAGAAGATTTTATTCTCACTGCATTCTTAGTTGATTTTGACTGACAACTTAAGTGTTACTATTTTAAATGTGATATTTTACTGTAAGTTGTGTTAAAGTTGTTTTGAACTTTAGTCAAATATATTTTTTTAATGAGAACTGATTTTTTGTTTCTTTATTGTTCATAACATCTCTCGTATCGCCTTTCCGCTATTAATCAACAACTACCTACATCAAGGATTTGCTCTTTTTTTGAAACGAAGGACTCGGGGTGACTGCGGAAAGAATCAATCTGACAAAAAGTACTGAGCGTGCATAAAACCAAAAGTATCTTACAGTTCTTTGCTTCCAACACCAAAGGCCTACCCATCACGACCTAACAAATCGGTTCTTTTTACTTCTTATACAGCTGACGCTCCGGCGAGGCGATGGAACGAGCACGAAAGATGTTGTCATACTTTACTGTGCTAATATCCTTATTTTGTTCGAAAAGACGATGCAAATAATTAGGCCTTCTATCTCAATCACGCCTGATGGAAAGCGATGGATGAGGTCTATGGAACGTGCATACAGAGAAAATGCCTGTTCACTCTTGCTTTAAAAGTAGACGGGTTAAATGAGGAAGAGGACTCACTTAATTTACTGCCGCTTTGGTTTAGTGGTAGCAAGCGCCACTACAGAGCATGAGGTCCTGGGTTCGATTCCCGGGTCAGGCAAAATGTTATTGTGTTTTTCCCATCTGGAATTTCAGAGTGTTGTAACATCACTATTTAGTAATTAATTAATGTGTACACCACTAGATTATAATCTATGGTTCCGCTCTGTACCTGTCCGGCACTACTATGTCTGATCTCATCTGAAATACCACGACTGAACGTGCTCTGTGTAAACAGTGATCCTAGTCTCATTAAACCAAGTCTACTCAACATTATCTTTCATTTCAATAAACACAACACAGAGCAGCCACCCGGAGTCTGGATTTGTGCCCGGTTGATGGCAATAGGCTCGCCCCCTATCACATGGGACTTAAAACATAACAGGTGAAATGTGGTTGTACTATAGGTACACCTATGCCCAACCTTTCGGGGAAGATCGTGATGTTATGTATGTGTGGGACTCATAAACTAGCAGAGAGTTCTGTACTTTGGCTGTGTGCATAATAAATATTGAGGAGGTCGTTGAGTACGCTTGATCGTTCAGATTATGCTACGCTTGCCGCGGTTGGTCCGTGAGTACCTAACCGTCTTAACATACCAAGACCCTTCCATTCTTCGGAAAGCATGCTAAGCCATTGGTCCCCGCTGTCTTTCGTAGATCATAGACAGTCGTTACGGGTCGTCAGAAGCCCGAAAGTTTAACAACCAGTCTTACCAAGGGGTATCGTATAACCCAGTAACTGGGTTATGGAAGTCAGATAGGCAGTCGCTGATAATCACATAGTGGCATCAACCTTGAACCTAATGCTTTAGCGATAAAGTTGAAAATCTATTAAATAAAGGAGGACGGGCAAAAATGTATAGAAGCCAGCCTAGAAACCAATAACAACATGCGATATATCATTGGAAAGGTTTTTTTATGAACTTCAACTATTGTTATGGCGGAAAGTCCCAAATCGCTGTGTGAATGAAGTTATGGCGAAATAAAGCTAGACTTTATTCACAGAAATGCCATTTCTCGCTAATTGTGGACCAGGTATTTTATGGCTCCTCAAAATATCTTACCTATTCTTTAATTTACATATGAATACACCGCGTTTAACAGATAGCTCAGTTTTTGTTATACTCTATTAGTTGCACGTGTTTTATAGGAGTGCCTAATGCTTTTGGCCAAGGTTGTATCTCGCTCTCACTCATCTCATGCTACAGGCGCTGATATGCTTAAACTGGAAGTACCTACGTACTATGATTATCCCACACATTTTATTTCGGAGAATAATAAAAAACACACCAAACGCGTATATTGTTGAATATAACCTGGAAAGAAAACAAGCAGTATCTTATATAATCCTGTTAGTGAGTGAATGAATTGGTTTAACTATCTTTTTAGAAGTTGTTTATTGTAGGATTATAAATAGAAAAAAATAATAATTAACTAATCCAACTCCTCGTATTAACTAACATTTCCTCTTAGTAGGTATAGCTTCAAAATAAGAGCACCTACCAGTATAAGTCTTTATTGCTATTTATGTATTACCACAAGATAAGCGAACACAATATAACCCTAGTATAATATATTCACTGTAATAAACAAATAAACAAACCTCCAATAGTGCATGTTCCCGTAAATAATCTGCAAGCTCAGGTTGATCTTATGGAATATTTTCGGTCATAATGTGACGCTGATACCTTCTGTTATGTAGCCCACGCTGACACATAACACAATTGTTGTGGTGTTCATCCATGACTAAAGCAGGCCGTTTTTAAAAGCTTAGTTTTGATCCCGATAAACAAAGCCAGTGGTATAACATAAAAACAAATCCGATAAACAAAGCTAAATGTCGTAGTCGAATGATAGTTATGACGAATGTAAATGGTAATAGTAAAACGTATTTGCTACCCTTTTTTTGGATGGGAAATCATCAAATGAGCTCTCCCGCTCTGGGTGGAGCGGGAGGGCGTGTCAGACTTTTACTGACTAAAACCCACCCGTGTTCCTTCAGTTGCCCATGTGCCAGGGTCACGGTATCTCTTTCGAACAATCACGCGACCCCGGCAGGTCACGCGACCCCGGCAGGGTATTTGCTACCCTCAAATCAAAATAATGACTAACGAACATGCGGGCGCGCGTCTGATAACTGGCTCACTTACCCCTCTCATCCGCAAACACCTCTTGCTACTCGTTCTCAGTGGCTGTCTCATCGGACGCGATAAGGAAAAGCACAAGAAACCAGTGGTACAGACAAGTAAGGCGTCGCGCGTCGTTCTAATATAAAGTGATGGTTACGCGAATGTCGCGTTTTTGTTCGGAAAACCGGAAGGCGCCCTCTGTCGGCAAGACCACGCGTTCCGGTTTATCGAACAAAAAGTGACGTATGAACGCTTTATATAAGGACGACGTCTTACGGTTATATATATATACATACATTTATAAAATGCAAAAAAAAAATGTTTTGCTTAAGTCTGGCTTTATTGTGCAATAACTTTTTCCACACAGCGATTTGGAACTTCCCACCAAAACAATAGTTGAAGTACATAAAAAAACCTTTCCAATGATATACCGCATGTTGTTATTGGTTCTTAGGCTAGAACGCCCGTTCTCCTTTGACAGATTGTAGTAGCTCCATGTACGGCGTCTGTACTTATTGTAAATTAAACTAAATTGAGAATTATTTGCGCAACATAAATACGGTACCTGCAGAATAAATGTGTTACTGAAACACTATTGTGCAACTTTGTTTACCTTAAACCGAGGCATGACGCTTTTATTATCAATACGCTCGGAATTTAATACGTCCTTGAGATAAAACACTGCTCCGTAGGTCAATACCTTACTACTGTGCGATACGTTTGTAATTTCACAATATGTAACAACGGCCCAATTGGGTTAGATAGTAGTTTGATAGACAACAACATCAACATCTCTCTCTACTCTTCTGATTCCACGCGAAATCTCTTGCGTTACCGTAGGGTCGGGTGTGTAACAGGGGGAGAGGGGGAGGCCCACGTGCTAGATTATGTAGGTATAACCGCTAGCTTGTCTTTCGCTCATCGGTCTCGTCCCGAAGTTCATTAAGTTCAGTCGCGATGGAGAACGTTCGTCATGGTTGGTCGAAAGAGCAGCGCGAGTTTTGTGTAGAGCAATATTATTCGAACAGTGGACAGGTGGTTGCTGTTAGGCGCGATTACTGTGAAAAGTTCGGTGTGACAAGTCTTGACATGCAGTGTGCTTGTCCGAGTACAGCTAAAATTAAGTACTGGGTGAAGATTCATGAATTTAACCGAACAGTACATGCTTTAAGAGAATCCGAAGAGAAGCAGAAAGCAGAGTCAAGTGAGTGGTACATTCCATAGCTGAGTTCCGGCCACAGTAGGCGCGGGCTTGCGGGCGGCAAGCGGTGGGTAGCTCTCTGCCCGGTAAGGACCAAGCCCGGGTCAACGGCGCGTTGTGTTCCACGCGCTCCTCTAGTGTCAGCATATATTGAAGGGGTCCGCTAGGACCGATGCCTACCAGGGTCGCGAGATTTGTTCGAAAGAGTTCCCGTTGCCCTGGCATATAGGCAACTGAACGAATACGGGTGGGTTTTAATCAGTAAAAGTCTGACACGCCCTCCGCTCAGAGTGGGAGACGTCATTTGATGATTCCCAACTACAAAAAAGGCAGTATGTTAATAGAAACTTCAATTTGGGAGCAGTTAATTGACACATAGATAAGACATTCGTACTTTTCTATCTTTATTAAAAACTAGCTTCAGGCCGCGACTTCGTCCGCGTCAAATTTTTGCTCCCCTGACTCTTCCCGTCGCGCATCGAATTGCCTGCCAGTTTTCGACCATTTTTCGTTGCTGCTCCGCTCCTCTTGATCTTAGCGTGATGTTATATAGCCTATAATAATAATAATATCTTTGGACAACCAACACAACGTTATCTGATCCCAAACTAGGCAGAGCCTGTAGGTACTGTGGCAATCAGACAACTGATAAACATACTTATATATTTCTAAATACATATATATCATCATCATTATCATCTTTACATATTATAAAATAAAGTCACTTCGCTGTCTGTCTGTCCCTATGTATTGTATGCTTATATCTTTAAAACTACACAACGGATTTTGATGCGGGTTTTTTTAGTAGATAGAGTGATTCAACAGAAATTCTACGAAATAGATCAATATAATGTACTACAGTATTGTACACCTTACAAAGTTCTGCAAAAAAGTCCGCGATGGTATATGTCTATCTCTTAGGGATAACCCACAATAACCATTTTTTATCCTTTAATTTTTATGAGATATAATGGCTTATTTACGAAGCGATTTTAAGCAATACAGCATTAATTCTTATCCAATTAAATACATTAGATATATTGTGCATTTCATGTAGATCAAAATTGCCGTTTACAGCATATCATTAAAACGAATATTTTAGAAGATATCAGAGATAGTAATAAAATAGCCGCAGAGCGGCTAGCGGGCCGTTCCGCGTCCAGCCATCTCGCTTGGTAGCGGTCGGGTAGTGCAGGATTAGTAGGATTGTATTTTATATTACTTGGGCTTCATAGTAAATGCATATCATCATGTGTGTTCGAAGTACTCAAAATAAAGCTAATTGTATTATTCCAAGTAAGAGACCGCGAAATATGGCTTAGATGTTTAGATTTTTGGATGGATTTGGATTTTTGGTTATCCTGGATACTTACCATATATGTATAGCATACCATAGATATTTTATCCCGGTAGTAGTTTCCCAGGTGATATTTCCCGACAGCTATACGGGCAAAGCCACCGGCCAAAGTACTATTCTTATAACTATGTTTAATTTGGTGTCTGGCAAATAACTGAGTGTTTATATAGGTAGAATAGGAGCGTTAAGAAAAACCAGGAAGACTTATATTCAATTCAATCCAGCCCTATGTCGCAATCTTCTTACTCTGAATACTATTAGTTTTATTTTAAGTACATCAAACACACAAGATATGTAAGGATCGTAGCAGGTGGCATTTTGTAGTTTCTGCCTACCCCCATGGGAAAAAGACGTAATTTTATGTATGTATAACATGGATTAATACATTCTTACCACGGTAATACGTCCTCTTGCGATAATTTCCGACATCTACGCGGGCGAAGCCGCGGGCAAAAGCTAGTTATAGATAAATTACACCCAGATACAGAACAAATGATTGTGCTCATCACACAAAGATTTGTCCTGGGTGGGAATCGAACCCACCACCTCAGTCAGGGTCACTAACCACTAGACTAACAGGCCAGTCTAAGCCTATAGGCCTATAAATAGAATCCTTCCTGAATAAATAGGCTACCCAACACAAAAATATTTTTCCAATTCGGACCAGTAGTTCCTGAGATTAGCACGTTCAAACGAACAAACTCTTCAGCTTTATAATATTAGTATAGATGAGAGAAATATCATCAGCGAATAAAATTGTATCACTTAAATTAGCCATGTAAGAAAGATCATTTATAGAAGGTCATTAATATAAACTAGAAATAGGAAAGAGCCAAGAATTGAACCTTTAGGCACGCCCATCTCACCTAGAGACATACGTTTTGGTTTTAAATAGAGGAATTACGTCTTCTGCTACAATTATAATCTTAATCGAATACCAAACTCTGCTTTCAAAGAGTTTTATGACAAAATATATAACACCACAACGTAGTAGTTTGTTTATACAATCTGTTACGTAATCAACACAAGAATTTACACACGTCATTCAAAAAATTGTGTTAAAAGCCTTATACAGTGATCAAAACTTATTTGTTTTAAATCTGTTCGTTATTATTAAAAAAATGTTTTGAGCCCAGCATTAGGTCTTCGGCCTTCACAAGGTCATCCGTCCACCTCGTGGGAGGCCCTCCAACAATACCTCTTCCGGTATGCGGTCGCCACTCCAGATCCTTTCAGCCCCACCGGCCAATTGAATCTTACTGCCTTTAAATAAGATCTAATTTTCAAAGGCTTAACCGCAGTCATTTTGGCAAAATAAATAATTTTTGAAAACTTACCTAACTTATAAGTGACTGAAATCGATTCAGTAGTTTGTTTTGAACAAAATGGTTAAATACTCTAGTTTTAGTACTATGTATTGCTTTTATAATCTCGCAGTGTGTTCTTCCATGGGGCTAAAAGACTTTGGTTCGAAACCCTGTACTCATTTTAAACTATAATTAATTATTACGCAAAATAAATACACAGTGCCCGCAGTATAAATATGATACTGAAAAAATATTGTGCAACTTTGTTTACCTGAAACTACGAAGCATAACGTTTTCATTATCAATACGCTCAGGATTCAATATGGCGCCCTTCACATATGACGTTGCTATATGTCCTAGATCAATAACCTACTATTGTGCAATACATTTGTAATTTCACAATATACAATAACACAGTAATCTAGTCTTCCGAGTTCGCGCGAAAATTCATGCGTCACCGCCTTGTCACGCTGAGTTGGCGTGGAAGGCGTAGGGGGAGGGGGGAGGGGGAGGCTCGCGGTATAACCGGTGGCGGTGGCTTGCCTATCGCTCATCAGTCTTGTTTCGAAGTTCACTGAGTTCAGTCGCGATGGAGAACGCACAGGGCTGGTCGGACGAGCAGCGCGCGTTTTGTGTAGAGCAATATTATTTAACCAGCGCTCGCGTCAGTGATGTTAGGCGGTTGTACCGTGAAAAGTTCGGTGAGACAAAAGACATGCAGTTTGTTTGTCCGAGTGCACTTAAAATTAAGTATTGGGTGCAGCTACATGAAATGAACATAACAACAGCACAAGCTTTGAAAGCATTCGAAGAGAAGCAAAAAGCTGAGTCAAGTAAGTGGTACATACAGAATGTTTCAGCAGATTTAGATTATTATTTTTGTTTATTTATTTACGTTATAACATTGCGCAATCTAGAATCTTAATTTAAAATGTATGATTTTAAGTGTAATTTACACACGATTCAATTTGTGAAGAATAAATGCCTTCTTGGAATCACAAAAATAACCTTGAAAACAACTTCACAACAGATCAATAAATTCAAATTGCTTCGCGGTCACTTTGATGGTATGTTTCAATGACCCGTCGTAGTTTGTTTTCAGTGTTCGAATATTAATGACCTCTGAGTTTGTTTCGGCCTTTCTTCTCGGAGTAGTCAGAAAGGAAACGCTGACCTCATCTAGTTTAAAAAAATATGATTGACGTGTAAAAGTTTGTACAAATCTACTTACAGAAATAAAATCATTTATCATTTAAGGCCGTCTGCTGTTGGCTATCCTACCCTACTTACACTTTATTAAACGGACAACATTAATTATATCCTGCAGGAACACAAAGTAGCAAACAGTGGGGCAGGAAAACGGGAGAAAATCGGATCATCAGGACAGAGTCTGTAGATACCGGACTTCAGCATCAGGAGATCAAATGTAATGCATCATATACATTAATAGTGAAGTAACAAAATATCGATATGACAATAAAAAAAACAATTATACTCTACAGGGAAGCAACGAGACATTAAATGGAGTGGACCACGTCCAGTTAATGAAAAACAGAAAATTGTGGAGCCTGTAGAAGAACCTCAATATAATTACTATTATTATCATCCAGAGCCGGAAGAAGAGGAAGTGAAGCCTGATAAAAGTAAATATGTGCATATTTCTGAACGTAGGAATCTCGTAGATAGAAATATCCCTTTGAACATAAATTACTGAAATTAAAAATTCAAATTCAGAACTATCCACACACAATTTTTTTGTTAGCGAAATATTTATCAAAATATAATCATTACTAAAAATCGTAGTATGTAGATTATGTTGATTAGTCATCGCAAACGTAACAACAAAGACCGCGCGGCGTATAAATATTGTATTGTACAAAAACAAAACTCAGTTGGAGTCAAAAGTACCTAATATACCCAATAGGTCAATACCTAATATTACGCAATATCGCATATTGCTCAATGTAATTGATTTGATAGTGAAGATAATTTTGGGTGATCATGTAGGTACTTATTGCGTAATATAATTGTTAGTCAATGAAACAGTAATTTCCGCCAAACAGTAATTTCTTCTGAGGATAACAAAATAATATGGGTAATAATAATGAATTTGGTTCACTTTCTTAAAAACAAAATCTATAATCATGGTCACCTTTTTAATGAAATGTCGCCAACAGGGTAACATTTATTGTCGCTTTAAAATCCAATCGCATATTATGTATCCATTGGCAAAATAACTCTACCCTCTCACCTTGGTAGGATTCCAAAAAAAGCTTCCTCTTCCTACATTTTTTATTTTTCTGGAAAATTGCTTAAGTCGACGAAGCTAATTCCTGTAGGACCTTGTGAAACTGAATCATAACTAAACGTGGCGGGGCCTAAATATTTTGGAGGATGTTTCGCTAGCTCTCACATTTTGTTACTCATATTTTATTAAACTTTTTGAAAAAAGTAACTCTCATTACTATACGTATACTCAAAAGAAAAGTCTATTAAGAGAGGCAGTGAGTGCTGAAATGTAAGAGCTTCGCTTTGCTCGCTCTTGTATCCAAAGTGCTTTTAGAGAGAATACCGTTCAATCAGTGCTAGCAGTTGCTATGCAAAACAACAATCATGACCTTTTTGTATATTACAAATAATGATACCTACATATAATAATGACTATTGTTTGAAGAGAATAATTAGGCACACGCATTGAGTGTTAAGGAACACTAAAGCAAAAGAAGGTTTAGTGTTAGGTACCTATTTTGAGAAAAATTATGTGTTCACAGTTCACAAGGTATATACACAATGAATTTATGTTTATAAATTCTACATGGAGTAACCTTATAGTAGAATTCGCTAAAGGCCCTTGCACTGGCTTAAGCCAGCTCTGATCGTATCACCTGAGCTCTTATTAAATATGAAATGCTTATACTATCTCGTTTATTTAGACCAAGTGCTTCAAGAAAAAATCGAACAGAAGGTTCTAGAATTAATAGAGGCGTTGGACGCTCGCGGGCACGCAGCACGTACAAGCGCATTTGTGTCGCTCCGCGCGGAATTACAGCGACGAGCGCTTGATGGCTTGTTGAGCACACACCGCGCCACGCTGGCCGACCATGTGTCGCGCGCACTACGACGAGGCAAGGACGGAGAGAGGAAGGCAGCTGCTGCTGTTGCACCACTGCTGGCTGTACAGGTAATAAACATTATCAAGACAAGATTCATTGTGGTCATCCTGCCTGCAATCGGGATGACCCTCCTGGTAGGTTTAGAGTAATAATTTCGAAAATTCCGTCCCTTGTTTTGTCTTCTCGCTATGGTGTCAATCCTTGAAATACGTAGTGAGCAATCGACTTATACTAAATATGCTATCCACAGACTGGCGAGAAAGGCTCTAGGGAGTTCGTGCGCGAGGTGATGCCCGCACTTGCCGCCACTGCCACTGACAAGTCTGCCTCACTCGATACCCGCACTGAGGTAAACATCGTCACATCACAGTACAGCCCAACTACATAAATGTGTATAGGCACTTTCATCAAAGAAAATGTTCTATGTCTTTCTCCAAAAATTATAGAAATAACGTGTTTCTATCATTATAATTGTGTTCTGTATGTTTCAGTGCTGCTCATCACTGGCCGTGTTGTGCTACTTATTGGAAGAAGACCTCACTGAGATCTTAGAGGTCATGCGCATGTACGAGACCATCTTCAGCGGCAGCTATCTCAAGGTATACTATGCGTTTAATACATACACGCAATCTTCTTTATACGAAGCCGTAATGACGGCTGTCTAATTAGAACAATGACGGGATAAGATGATGGTGAGTTTCCAAAGTAATAACGTTCCTTGTTTCGTCCCCCAGGAAGACGGCAGCGTGAAAGTGTCAGGCGCAGCCGTAGAGGACGGCGCGTGGCACGCCGCCGCACTGGACGGCTGGGCACTACTGTTGCCGCGGTTGTCGCCCAACCACGCGCTGTCACTGCTTAACAACCAAGCGCCTAGCTTTTCCAAACTGGGGGAAATGTTGGAGGCTGTTTCATTTGAGGTAAGTTACCTAAGTTTTTGTTGTAGACAACGATAACCTTAGTACACCAGACAACGATAACCTTAGTAAATTGTTTCAGAGATTGTCGCTATTGTTTTGTGAGTGTACAAACTTATTTGTTTGTTATCCAGGTCCGCATGGCAGCAGGCGGCGCCCTCGCCATCGCGTACGAGACAGTGATAGACGATAACAGTTCAAACAACCCGCTCACAGCGCACGTGGACGAACTACTGCCGCGACTCACAGAGTTAGCGCGAGACTCGGACAGGTTCCGCGCCAAGAAAGACCTCAAGATACAGCGATCCACCTTCAGGGACATCCTCAAATACTTCGAGGTGCGTTGCGCATAACAGAGTATCATGCATATTAGCCATGGTTGACCATACAGTGACAGACAGCGATGACTTACACCACCGTTGGCATAAATAATGTAGACTTGTTGGAGTGCTTTGACATGTCTCTATTACAACAGGATTTAACGGCAACATGATATATTTTCCAGGAAGGTGAAGAGCCCTGCGTATCAGCGCACATCGGCGCGGAGAGCGCGTCGTGGAGCCAGTGGTCGCGCGGCGCGGCGTACGCGGCGCTGGCGGCCGCACTCGGCGGAGCGCTGCAGGTGTTGGCGCCGCGCTCGGCAAAGCTGCGGGCTGCGCTAGCGTTGCCTGAAGAACCACCCACTGAAATAGCGCCACAGGAGAAGCCCAAGAAACTGCAGCGGGTAAATATGCAAATATAAATTGCAACTTATCATTACTCTCCATGTGACCTGAACTCAATAATATGGACTTAGAAACCACAGAAGTTGAATATTACCTAATATCCTGATTGTCTATTCCAGAATCTTCAACACAAAGCGGCGTGCAAGGCCCGCAAATTCACTCGCAACCAGAATAGAGACAAGCGCTGCGAGGTCCTTTATATATGAACCCGCCGTACTCCACTCAAATATCTCTCTCGGTTTAGTTCTAGAGCTTTGTTTAACGCTAGCTACGTCAATTCGACGCCGTACTTGTTAGTGTGACAAGTCAGGTGTGGTGACAATACGCTAGTTGTTTAATCCAAAGAATGTCTTATTTTGAATAAATTAAAAACGTTGGAACCGTCTATTGTGTGAGGCATTTAGCAGATTGTCGAAACTCTGATTATTTCTTGCAACACATTTAAGATCTGGGATTGGTTTGGTAATTCGTTTTGTGATGTTGATATTGATATTGTGATCGACGTTTTATATCGAATTGTATTAAAGAATATTACTATTAACTTACTGCAGTTCTTGGTGACTTTGGCTGTGATCTTGATCGTAACTGTTGCTTACTTTAAGTGTGATATTTTACTTTAAGTTATATAATAACTGTTTGAAGTTTTAGTAAAATAATATTTATTATGAAAACCGACGTTCTGTTTTTTTATTTTTCATAACATTTGTCATGTTTCCTCACTAATATAATAAAACAAAAACAAAAATGAAGCTCTAAATACCTACTGTATTGAAGTGTTGGACGAAAACGTGGGTCAAGCGCGAAAAGAATCAATATGAAAAAATGTTCTAGACGTGCATAAAACCAAGAAGATTTTATAGTTTTTTGCATGCAGCACCAAAGTCCTAGCTTTCCCGGGGCTCGTCATTTGGTTCTTATAATCTACTTCTTATGCAGCTGACATCTTGGCAATGGATTAATTAGCGTTGCAATGAACACGAAAGATACGGTTATATCGTGCTATTCAACCTGTGCTTGTTTTCGTGTGTAAAGGATGATACAACTAATTGGCCCAAATATTTCACTGCTCATTCAGCTTTGGGTTAAATAAATAAAATAGCAATACAAACACATGAATTAATTTTTTATGTGTTAAATAATCGTCCTCTGTTTCATTTCATGGTTTAAAACCTTGAAAATGTAATTCGAAATCAGATTATCCAGGTATAAGCACAACAGGAAAGTAACCCGTTCTTTCATTGTCTGTGTTGAGAATCTGATAATAGAATACACCCTTATCGAACTCTGTTTATAATGTAATTCTCATGTGACCGACTTACTATCTAGTGTAGGTAAACATTTTAACGTTCCATTGGAAATTTTGAATAATTGTACATTATGCGACTTCACGAGCCTACGTGCGACTACAAAAGCCTACGAGTGAATTTGGGTGCTTAAGCATGACTACGAGATCCTACGCGCGACTACGAAAGCCTACGAGCGACTTCGGGTGCCTATGCACGACTACTAGAGCCTACGCACGACTACAAACCTATTCTTTGTATTTTCAAATTTAAATTTCTTATAAAATAACGTTATTTCTGTATCTTTGTCGGAGGTCTTCTAAAATGGTATAGAATCGTGCCTACGACTTGACACATCACTGACCTCGGATTGTCATGACTTCCAGTCTAACCGAATGCAGCTGAATATTGTGAGAGTCAAAATGGCGGGTGTACCATAGCGAATCAAATTATACCAATTACCAAAAAAATGTACCTAAAAAGTACTATTTTGTACCTAGCTCTAAAAAATCTGTACCTCCTTCAGAACGAAATTATTTCGAAATTAAGGTACACCCGCCATATGGACATCAAGATGGCGGGTGTTCTATAATATTTTATTATTTATCCATTACTCATAAAATATAATTACACCAAAAAATTGTACCTCAAAAGTACCTCAAGTAAAAAGAAAAACACACTTGATCAGTGGGATAGTTCTTGAGAAATAAAACATGGCGGGTGTTCCATAGCGAATTAAACTATACCAATTACCAAACAAATGTACCTAAGAAGTACTATTTCGTACCTAGCTCCAAAAAATCTGTACCACCATC
This sequence comes from Aporophyla lueneburgensis, assembly GCA_932294355.1. Lineage (NCBI taxonomy): Eukaryota > Metazoa > Arthropoda > Insecta > Lepidoptera > Noctuidae > Aporophyla > Aporophyla lueneburgensis. The sequence goes on along the minus strand of OW028740.1, from coordinate 4,978,333 downwards.
AGAACAAAATAATTTCGGAATCAAGGTACACCGGCCATATTGATATCAAGATGGCGGGTGTTCTATAATATTTAATCGTTTAACTATTACTCATAAAATAGAATTGCACCAAAAAATTGTACCCAAAAAGTACCACAAGTAAAAAGAAACACACTTGATCAGTGGGATACTTCCTGCCTGAGAAATAAAACAACCGTGTCTCGTTTACTTATGTTTATTATTATTGTGTATACATCTATACATACAAATAAATAAAATTGGAGTGTCTGTTTGTAATATTAAGATAACCACTTTTTACTAAGTGTATATGGATGTGTACACGGTACCAAAACAACATATTTTTCAATTTTTGTCTGTCTGTCTGTTTGTTCCGGGAAATTTTGACGGGAATTTTATTGGCAGGTAGCTGATGTATTAAGGAGTAACATAGGCTACTTTAATTTTTGGAAAATATATTTTATTATAGAAAAAAACCTGCGTTAATTTCCGACATCCACGCGGGCGAAGCCGCGGGCTAAGCAGAAAAAGCTAGTGATTAATAATATTGATCTAGGTAGATACAGGGTGTAAAAAGACACATCACATAGCCGTCAACTACGCATACTGTACATCTAACAAAGTAGCTTGGCGCAACAATTATTGCTGGTTGTTTAATTTCTCAGGAAGTATCCCACTGATCAAGTGTGTTTCTGTTTACTTGTGGTACTTTTTGGGTACAATTCTTTGGTGCAATTCTATTTTATGAGTAATAGTTAAACGATAAAATATTATAGAACACCCGCCCTCTTGATATCAATATGGCGGGTGTACCTTGATTCCGAAACAATTTTGTTCTGATGGTGGTACAGATTTTTTGGAGCTAGGTACGAAATAGTACTTCTTAGGTACATTTGTTTGGTAATTGGTATAGTTTGATTCGCTATGGAACACTTGCCATGTTTTATTTCTCAAGAACTATCCCACTGATCAAGTGTGTGTTTCTTTTTACTTGAGGTACTTTTTAGGTACAATTTTTTGGCGTAATTATATTTTATGAGTAATGGATAAATAATAAAATATTATAGAACACCCGCCATCTTGATGTCAATGTGGCGGGTGTACCTTAATTTCGAAATAATTTCGTTCTGAAGGAGGTACAGATTTTTTAGAGCTAGGTACAAAATAGTACTTTTTAGGTACATTTTTTTGGTAATTGGTATAATTTGATTCGCTATGGTACACCCGCCATTTTGACTCTCACCTGAATATTGGTATTTTTACATAGAGCGACTGCTTAATAACCCCTGTAACAGAAGTCTGTCTTAGCAGTGATCAGTTATTTTGTGCCAGACGATTTATACATTTAAATCAAATGTCGAAACATTTGGAACACAGATAGTTTATAACCTGGATTAACAGGCTACTTTTTATCCCGGTAGTACTTTCCCGCGGGATATTTTCCGACCTTCACGTGGGCGAAGCCGCTGGCAAAAGCTAGTCATTTATAAAAATATTCAATAAGATAGGTCCTAAGAAGGATCCTCGGGGAACTCCCTACGGAATGTACATCGCTCTGGATGTATACCCATTGAGAACCACCGTCTGGCACCTATTCTTCAAGTATGACGAGAATCAGCTAAACAAATACCTTACACCAACCAACAAGAATTTGCGCAAAAGAAGCGCATAATCAAGTCGATCAAAACACTTGTTGTAGTTAGTGTATTTAACGTCGACCTGAGACCGTCTGAATATGTGACGTTTTCTAAATCCTGTGTAAATAACTCACTTACAGGCTTTTATACAACGTTAATTTTTGTTTATGCGAAACCCTATACACGGGTCTAGTATTTTTGTGTAAAGAATCTATGAAAAAAATTTCAAAACTGTATCATTAATAATCACAAAGTTATAAGCTTGATAAGTTACCTGGTTGTCCACGCAAAAACATATGCAGATCACCACAAACAGCTAGTGTACGTACCATCTCCGTGTAATGGACGTTTGAATACGAGAAAGACATGATAATTTTAAAATCGAAACAAAACAGCGCGGCCCGCGACTTGGAAGCGTAATTAAATATTTTTGGTACAAAATATAACATGCTGTAAAAAATATTGGAATCGATTCAGTTACTGATTCTGAACAAACTATGTTCAGGTTTCGCATATACTAAAAATAATCTTGTATACTTAATTCACTCGGCAGGACGAATCGACTTGCTATTTTAGAAATTAACTTCTTTCTGCTCTTCATTTCGTTTGAGCGTAATTTTAGTTCCGACTCACTACGTCGCGTAATACAATACAATACAATCCTTTGTTTTATTTATTTATTTTTTCCTTTTTTAGGGTTCCGTTGCCAAATGGCAAAAAACGGAACCCTTATAGATTCGTCACGTCTGTCTGTCTGTCTATCTGTCTGTCTGTCTGTCTGACTGTCTGTCCGTCCGTATGTCACAGCCACTTTTTTCCGAAACTATAAGAGCTATGCTGTTGAAACTTGGTAAGTAGATGTATTCTGTGAACCGCATTAAGATTTTTATACTAAAATAGAAAAAAAAACAAACAATTTTGGGGTTCCCCATACATAGAACTGAAACTCAAAATTTTTTTCTTCATAAAACCCATACGTGTGGGGTATCTATGAATAGGTCTTCAAAAATAGTATTGAGGTTTCTAATATCATTTTTTTTCTAAACTGAATAGTTTGCGCGAGAGACACTTCCAAAGTGGTGAAATGTGTGTCCCCCCCCGTAACTTCTAAAATAAGAGAATGATAAAACTAAAAACAATATATGATATACATTACCATATAAACTACCACCGAAAATTGGTTTGAATGAGATCGAGTAAGCAGTTTTTTTAAAACGTCATAAATCGTAAACCACAATTTACCTTTCATTCAATCAAATGAAATATAAAAATTAAAAAAAAAACTATTTAATTTCATAAACATTGCATAAACCGAGAATACCTACAGGTTTGTACGGAACCCTCGGTGCGCGAGTCCGGCTCGCACTTGGCCGGTATTTTTTCTTATTTTTCCTTTTTTATAATATCGCCCACCTGCGCTTTTATTTCGTAGTTTGGCTCCTAAGAAACTAGCTTATAATCTTTCTTGAGAATTGGGCTATCAAATTAAAAAATATTTTTTAATACTCGACTGGTAACTCCGAACATAGCGTGATCTACCAACGCTTCAGTTTTATCATTAGTATGGATTTTTTTCATGTAGCTGGGTTCCTTAGGGCCAGAGCGTGATTTAAGTGCGTATAACACTTGGATATCAAATGCAAAAGGATTTTTTTTTTTCAAATACGTATTGTAATTCCAGAGATTAGCGCGTTCAAAAATTGATCAGCTACGTTCACCTTCTGTTCTGTGTGGTGCCTCACGTAAATAATAGCACCACCCCCTGACTTCATGTGTGGTTTCGTAAGAGGCGGCTAAGGGACTTACTAGAGAATAGGCAGCGGCGTTCTCTATGTCTTTAACTCCATACTGCGACCTGCCAGGGTCGCGAGATTGTTTTAAACGAGATACCGTGGCCCCGGCATATGAGTAACTGAAGCAACACGGGTGGATTTTAGTCAGTAAAAGTCAAATAGCAAGTCAAAAGAACACAGGCGTTCCGCCTAAGAAAAGAGTGAAAATTTAATCAAATCAGCTGAAGAAATTGCTGCAGCTTTGAAACTTGAGCTGCATGTGTGGTTTAAAAAAAAATAACCACGAAGAGGATGGCGATGTCTTTGACCCCGCCATCCTCTTCTAACCTAACCTGTCTGAGTCGGGGTGCCCCGAGTCCAGAGCTCGCTTCGCTCGCTCTTGTATTTCTACGATTTATATTATTATTTTTCTCGTAAACCAATTATTTTTCAAACTTAAAGTTTACGTGGAGGCTTCTAATAATGTGATCTTTCTGTGAAAAATTATGGATTCCCAAATCGTGGGCTGAGTTACTAAAGCTAAGCCGTCTGATAAATAAACATAAATGAAAATAGGTATTTTTTTCATTCTTTAAATATTTAAAAGCTATTTTAAAAGTAACTTTCGAGAGTCTTCAGCTAAACGATTTATGACGTCTTTCGTGAAAGAATCGCCCATAGCATTAACCAAATTTTCTATGTACACTGAGCAAACAAAGCCCATTTAATCTATTTCGAGCATGGTCGATCGAAGCTACGTTTTTACGCGTCTGAGTGTGCTGAATGCCCTTTCAATTGTAGTGGTGTATTAAGGCATTTTCAGTAAAATTTCTAGAGCTGTCTTCACCTTCAGGTAATAGGATTCTGCTACTCCGTTATTAACTCTGTTATTCCAATACTTTCAAAGTTCTGCTGCTGCTTATTCATCCAAAAAGTACGTCATAGCGCGGCTTCAGATGTTTTCCCTACTAATACATAAAATTTTGATACTTCCTCCATACAATTTTATAATTTTGGAACTGTTATTTTAATTGTCTGAGCAGGGTGCAACAATGAAAGAGTAAACGCTGGTGAATGGTCTTCGCCGAATCTTGCCTCTAATGAAAATGATAACGAATCCAAACGCATAACGAGCGACGCAAATAATCGCTAAGAGGCTCGCTACAGTAGGCAGCTGGTTGAATTGCCCTCTGTTGTGGGCGGCTTGCTGTCTTAGGTCAATGCAGCTCAAGTTTCAAAGCTGCAGCAATTTCTTCAGCTGATTTGATTAAATTTTCACTCTTTTCTTAGGCGGAACGCCTGTGTTCCGCAACTGCAGTGGTTATGGTTTGTATATGTTCTGCATATTTTATTATGTCCACCGTTTTAGACGTGGGCACGCCACTATTGCAGCGGTAAGTCCCCTCTTTGAGGAGTGGCTAGAGAGGCGCCACGGCGTCCTCACCTTCCGCCTTATGCAGATTCTCACTGGACACGGCTGTTTCGGGAGATTCCTGTTCCGACTAAAGCGGGAGGAAACCCCCGGGTATTATCACTGCGTGGATCGCCTGGAGGACACGGTGGAGGTGCACACCGCCGTGTCCTCGTGGAGGCGATTGGCATCGGCGATCTCTCGCATCCGGCCCTGGTGCAGGCCATGGTACGGAGCGAGAGGGCATGGGAAACCAATTTTTTAAAATAATAGTTAAAAAAAACTAAAAACGACGTTTCTTTCAAGACAATAAAATTTATATGGGGCCCTGAAGAACCTATCGATTGATATAATAGTAAAAAAAAACTAAAAACCACGCTTCCGTAGAAAACCAAACTAAACAATAGAAAATAATGGAAAAAAGCGTGGGTTGCTGTTTGAGGTATTTTTAATTAATAATAGTTTTTTTAAACTATTATTTTAATGGATAGGTTCTTCAGGGGTGGTCACATAAAATGTTATTGACTTCGCTTCAATAGTTTTTGCGTTAACTTCGATATATGTATTTAATCCACTTTGTTCAGCGTGATGATATTGTAATACTTCCTGTCACTGGTAATGACTAGGCCAAAAATGGTATACCTACGAATTATTGCAGGGTAGATGAAAACATTTTTGCAAAAACAAAAATACAACCAACTTCCAAAAAATTCTCGAAAGTGAAAAATTAGTTACTTTAATTTCGGAAGGCAGTGGCAAAAAAACAAAAAACTTATTTTTGCTTGCAGTGCTGTTGCGAGTAGGTAGATCGGGCGCATCGCACGATTTTTTAAAGTTGTATATTGTATTACAAATAATATAGTTGTTTGTTTTATGTTATTTTTCTTAATTTTTATCGACAAAAGTAGAAAGTTAGTAGGGATGTTCACAAACTCCAGGGGGGGGGGGGGCAGCTGCCCCCATCTGCCCCCCCCTGGGTACGCCCATGATCTCGCCTTGTATTCTCCTTAGGGATAAAGGACTCTGGCCTGAAGCCCTGTACTCATTGTAAACTAAATTGAGAATTAATAGAACAATATTATACATAGTACTCGTACACAGTTCCCGCAATATAAATATGTTACTGAAACAATGTTGTGCAATTTCGTATACCTGAAATGAAACAACGAGGCATGACGCTTTCATCATCAATTTATTCGAAGTTCAATATCTGCGTTATTCCCTAAATGAATAATCTACTATTGTACAATTTGGATTTTTAATTTCACAGTATACAACAAAGTGATAATCTAGTCCTCCGATTTTGCGCAAAAATTCATGCGTCACCGTACGGTTTGGTGTGTAGGTAACTGGGGTGGGGGTGGCTTGTCTGCTGGATTATTTAGGTATAATAACGCTTGTCTTTCGCTCATCAGTCTCATTCCGAAGTTCACTAAGCTCTGTTGCAATGGAGAACGCTCATCTTGACTGGTCGAAGGAGCAGCGCGAGTTTTGTGTGGAGCAATATTATTTAAACAGTGGTCAGGCCTTCCCTGTTGGGCACGCCACAATTGCGGCGGTAAGTCCCCTCTTTGAGGAGTGGATAGAGAGGCGCCACGGCGTCCTCACCTTCCGCCTGACGCAGGTTCTCACCGGGCATGGGTGCTTCGGTGGGTTCCTGTTCAGGATAAAGCGGGAGGATACGTCCGGGTGTTTCCATTGCGAGGATCGTCTGGAGGACACGGTGGAGCATACGGTGGAGGTGTGCCCTGCCTGGGCGGAGCACCGCCGTGTCCTCGTGGAGGCGATCGGCGGCGGCGACCTCTCGCGTCCGGCCCTGGTGCGAGCCATGGTACGGAGCGAGAGGGAATGGGAAGCCGTCACCTCCTTCTGCGAAGCAGTAATGCTCGCGAAGGAGGAGGCGGGGCGCGTGAGGGAGTGGCAGTCTCTGCGCCCTCACGCCCCTAGCCGCCGCAGGAGGAGACGCCCCGGGCGTCGGGAGTCGATTGCGGACTCCCGGCCACCGTAGGCGCGAGCTTGCGGGTGGCGAGCAATGGGTAGCTCGCCGCCCGGTAAGGACCAGGCTCGGGTCGACGGCGCGCAGTGTTCCACGCGCGCCTCAAAGAGATGTCAGCAGCAGTGTAGCGGTCTACTAGGACCGATGCCTGCCGGGGTCGCGTGATTGTTCGAAAGAGATACCGTGACCCTGGCACATGGGCAACTGATGGAACACGGGTGGGTTTTAGTCAGTAAAAGTCTGACACGCCCTCCCGCTCCACCCAGAGCGGGAGAAGTCATTTGATGATTTCCCATCCTGAAAAAAAAAAGGCCTTCCCTGTAAGGCGCCTGTATCGTGAAAGGTTCGGTGTGACAAATGTTTGTCCGAGTTCAGTTACTATTAAGCGTTGGGCAAAGTTTCATGAATTAAATATAATACCAGCACGTGCTTTGAAAGAGTTGGAAGAAAAGCAAAAAACAGAGTCAAGTAAGTGGTATACAGCTCCGTTGTTATAATTACAGTATGTCGTGTTCCTGGTGTTATGATTTGTTTTACAGTACTGTGCTTTGCAGTACAGTACTTTTTACAGTATTCTTAAATGAAATCCTATATGGAAAAATATTTTTAAACTACGCAAATTTACCTTTAGTTGTCCGTTTAAATATCTGTGTTATCTGCTATAATCATTAAGATACAAGAATTTAAAATGTTGACATTTTTTAACTTCCTGTATTTACAATAACGGGGGTATATAGGTACAGCATGTTTCTGTAGATTTAGATTATTATTTTTGTTTATTTACTTATGTTTTAACATTGCGCAATCTAGAGTCATAATTTGGAATGTTAGATTTAAAGTGGCATTATTTTTAAAGTTGGATTTAATGCCTGATGTAACGCAACAAAAATTGCTTCGCTATCACTTCGATGATGTGTTTCGATGACCCCTTGTAGTTTGTGTTTTGTGCTGTTAAGTGTTTGAATACATATACGAGTATGCAGGCCGGCTGCTGTAGGCAACCCCAACTTACTTACACTTTATTAAACTGACAACATTCACATTGTTCTACAGACAAGCTAAGTGGCACACAATGGGGCAGGAAAACGGGCGAAAACCGGATCATCAGTACAGAGTCCATAGATATTGGACTGCAGCATCAGGAGATCAAATGTAATGCATTATACACATTACTAGTAAAGTACCTACCTAATAAATAAACTAGTAAATATTGAAATGATAATAATAAACAATTATACTCTACAGGGAAGCAACGAGACATTAAATGGAGTGGACCACGTCCAGTTAATGAAAAACAGAATATTGTGGAGCCTGTAGAAGAACCTCAATATAATTACTATATTATCATCCAGAGCCGGAAGAAGAGGAAGTGAAGCCTGATAAAAGTAAATATGATATATGCATTATTACGCATATTTCTGAATGTAGGATGCCCGTAGATAAAAAAAACCGGCCAAGTGCGAGTCGGACTCACGCACCGAGGGTTCCGTACAAACCTGTAGGTATTCTCGGTTTAAAAATAATTGTTTTTTTTTACTTTTATTGTTCAGTTGATTGAATGTAAGGTCAATTGTGGTTTACAATTTATGACGTTTTAAAAAAAAAACTACTCGCTTGATCTCGTTCAAACCAATTTTCGGTGGTACCTAGTTTACATGGTAATGTACATCATATATTTTTTTTTAGTTTTATCATTCTCTTATTTTAGAAGTTACGGGGGGGGGGGCACATTTTACCTTTGGAAGTGTCTCTCGCGCAAACTATGCAGTTTAGAAAAAAATGATAATAGAAACCTCATTACCATTTTTGAAGACCTATTCATAGATATTTTGAGTTTCAGTTCTATATAACCCCAAAATTTATTGTTTTTTTCTATTTTAGTGTGAAAATCTTAATGCGGTTTACAGAATACATCTACCTACCAAGTTTCAACAGCATAGCTCTTATAGTTTCGGAAAAAAATGGCTGTGACATACGGACGGACGGACAGACAGACAGACAGACATGACGAATCTATAAGGGTTCCGTTTTTTGCCATTTGGCAACGGAACCCTAAAACACACGCTTGTCCTGCTATCAATAATAATCGTTTTGCAAGCACAATATTTCTCAAAATAAAATGATACCTAATACTAGTAGTAGGTGGCTATAAAACAGATAGTGATAATTAGTCATCGTACACCTAACAATACCGCGCTGCGTCACGGTCGTCAAGGAAAAACCTAAAAACACGGCTAGAGTAAAAAATGGGGCAATATCACGGTCATTGATATTGCGCAATATCACGTATTGCTTGATCAAAGTCAAAGCATTTATTTCATATAGGCCCAAAAAAATCACTTTTGAACGACAACAGTTACATGAAAATAGATTTGATTCTAGTCGCCCCTTCCAAAGTAGGTTCCGTATGGAAACGAATGGGCAAGTAACTCCACCGTTACTCTGATGTCATTCATAATTCATATTCAATTTGTGTACAAGATCTTAATAATAGTAACAAAAGTCACATGGACCCTGTCTGGCACAACAATTATATGTATTATTGATAGTAGCATGCTTGCAAATCGTTGGGTGAATAGAACGTCATTATTTACAAATAGTATATGTTCAATTATCATTAAAATACAACACAATACAAAAAAAAAAATGCACTTATCACATTTTGGTGATATACGTCCTTACAAAAGTATATGGTACCTATATTTTTGGAATGACATCATTATCTTTACATATTATAAAATAACTAGCTTTTGCCCGCGGCTTCGCCCGCGTAGATGTCGGAAATTATCGCAAGAGGATGTATTAACGCGGTAAGAATGTATTACTCCATGTTATACATACATAAAATTACGCCTTTTTCTCATGGGGGTAGGCAAAAACTACGGAACGCCACCTGCTACGATCGTTACATATCATGTGTGTTTGATGTACTTAAAATAAAACTAATAGTATTCAGAGTAAGAAGACTGCGACATAAGGCTGGATTGAATTGAATATATGTCTTCCTTGTTTTTCTTAACTCCCCTATTCTACCTATATAAACACTCAGTTATTTCCCAGACACCAAATTAAACATAGTTATAAGAATAGTACTTTGGCCAGTGGCTTTGCCCGTATAGCTGTCGGAAAATATCACCCGGGAACCTACTACCGGGATAAAATATCTATGTTATGCTATATATGGTAAGTATCCAGGATAACCAAAAATCCAAATCCATCCAAAAATCTAAACATCTAAGAACCACTGGCCAAAGTACTATTCTTATAACTATGTTTAATTTGGTGTCTGGTAAATAACTGAGTGTTTATATAGGTAGAATAGGAGAGTTAAGAAAAACAAGGAAGACATATATTCAATTTAATCCAGCCCTATGTCGCAGTCTTCTTACTCTGAATACTATTAGTTTTATTTTAAGTACATCAAACACACAAGATATGTAAGGATCGTAGCAGCTGGCGTTCCGTAGTTTTTGCCTATCCCCATGGGAAAAAGGCGTAATTTTATGTATGTATAACATGGAGTAATACATTCTTACCGCGTTAATACGTCCTCTTGCGATAATTTCCGACATCTACGCGGGCGAAGCCGCGGGCAAAAGCTAGTATATCACTAAAGCGTGATATTAAATAATTAAAAAGTCCATTATTTTGAAATATAAACATAGCATAATAATAATTAGGTCTGTCACTTTAATTATCACTTTAATTTAAAGGACTTGACCGGAAATAGCCTTCGAGTACGGGGACTTGTGCAGGATTACAGTTTTTACACTAAGATTTAAAAAATACTCGAAGGCTATTTCTGGTCAAGTCCTTTAATTTAAAAGTGTCCTCATCACTTCAGCCGAATAGGTGTCTCCCAATTAGGGGGATTTGCCATAATTGCCATACTTGACAGGTGTGTTGGCAATCGTATTAAGGTGGTAAAATTCATAGAGAACACTGAAAATTAAAATGTACTAAAAGTTATTTTGGAAAAAACAATACTGCCAGAACTACTTATGCGAAAAAATAATTAGGTTCAAATAACTTATGAGTTAAGGAACTCGAGGAGAAGAACGTTTTTGTCTAAAAATTTTGAGATTTCCCTAGTGTCAGGTAAACCAAGAAAAGCTATTTGGAAAAGTACTGTTTTATTATGTATCCTGTACTTTGAAACCTGAAAACAACACGAATTTTACCAAGGACACACATTTTTTGATTAGTATTTGCTATAGACCCAGCTCTAGTTTAATCCGGTAGTGATTGTATCACCTGAAAATTTTAAAATTATGTTATGCTAAAATATTTCTCCTTTTCTTAGAACAAGTGCTTCAAGAAAAAATCGAACAGAAGGTCCTAGAATTCATTGAGGCGCTGGACGCTCGCGGTCACGCAGCTCGTACAAGTGCATTTGTTTCACTCCACACGGAATTACAGCGACGAGCGCTTGACGGCTTGTTGAGCGCACACCGCGCCACGCTGGCCGACCATGTGTCGCGCGCACTACGACGAGGCAAGGACCCAGAGAGGAAGGCAGCTGCTGCTGTTGCACCGCTACTGGCTGTACAGGTGATTTTCGTAATCTGGCTAGATTCATTAACGGTCATCTTGCCAGCAACAGGGACAACCTTTCTGTCTAAGTTAGGCTTCAGTTCGTTTCTTTGGTTCTACTTAGTTTGCTTATGGGCTATTGTGGCGATCCTGAAACGCGCAGGGAACAATCAACTTATACTTAATGTGTAACCCACAGATCGGCGAGGAAGGCTCGGAGAAGTTCGTTCGCGAGTCGATGCCCGCACTTGCCGCCACCGCCACTGACAAGACTGCCTCACTTGAAATACGCACTGAGGTAAACATCGCAACACCGAAATGTAATACTAATATCGTAGGACATTTTTCATCGGCAAATATAATGTTCTACCTGTCTCCAGAAACCAATGAAGTAACGTGTTTCTATCATAATAATTGTGTTCTGTATGTTTCAGTGCTGCTCATCGCTGGCCGTGTTGTGCTACTTATTGGAAGATGACCTCACTGAGATCTTAGAGGTCATGCGCATGTACGAGACCATCTTCAGCGGCAGCTATCTCAAGGTAAACTGTGTGAATACTTCTTAATACAAAGTATACGATGACATTAGAAGGTCGTATCGCGGTAAAATATTAGCCACCCAGCAAGACGGCCATAATGATGGCTGTTTCACTGGAATAATGTCAGGAGGATGATGTTGATGAATTCCCAATGTAATCGAATTTCTTGTTCCTTCCCCCAGGATGACGGCAGTGTGAAAGTGTCAGGTGTAGCCGTGGAGGAGGGCGCGTGGCACGCCGCCGCAATGGACGGCTGGGCACTACTGTTGCCGCTGTTGTCGCCCAACCACGCGCTGTCACTGCTCAACAACCAGGAGCCTAGGTTTGCCAGGCTTGGGGAGTTGTTGGAGGCGGTGTCACTTGAGGTAACTTAACTTAGTTTTTGTTTTACACCAGACAACGATAATCTAAGTGAGTTGTCCCTATAAACTTTTGTGTCTGTCCGCCAGGTCCGCATGGCAGCAGGCGGTGCGCTCGCCATCGCGTACGAGACAGTGACAGACGACGACAGCTCAGACAACCGCAACAAGTGAAAACCATACGGGATCTAGGGGTAGTGCTCAGCAGCGATCTCTCATTTACCACACACATAAATAATATCACTAAAAAAGCTATGAAAACGGTTGGATTTATTAACAGAATTGGCAAAGAATTTAAAGGAACCTTGGCGTTAAACGTGCTCTATAACACCTTTGTGCGGAGCGTATTAGAATATGCATCTCCCGTCTGGAGTCCGACTTATAATATCCATAAAGACCGTATTGAGCGTGTACAAAAAAAAATGACGAGATGCCTGCGGTTTAAAGATCAAAACTGCCCTTTTAGAGCCGATTACGCAGAACGGCTAAGTTACTTCAAATTAGACTCATTGAAGCAATGCAGGGTTCTAAATGATCTAACAACACTGTATAAAGTTGTCAACGGGATAACATCGACTCCAGATCTCCTTAGCAAAATAAACCTAGATGTACCTCGTCATTCTCATCTCCGGTCCAAGCGTACCACTAAGACGTTTGCCACAAACCGTGTCGCACAAACCTGGGCCAGCATGCACCCATAAATAGAATGTTGACTTTTTACAACACTGCATGTTCAGTCGACAGCAAAATTGATATTTTCCTCGATAGTCTGCCAATGTTTAAAGCTAAAGTAAATAAAATTTGTCTGTAATCAGCTGCCTACATAAGTCATTAATACTTATTTAAATTCAATAAAGCAATTTTAATTTAATCCTGTTGGTATTTAATTTAATTTAAACATGTCTTCAATTTTAAATCATAATAGTATTTCAATTTCATTTAGTTTAATTAGAGTTAGAACCGCTATTTGTATTTTATCCTTATCATTTATATACCGATTTGTCTTTTTTATTTTATTCAATATTCCGTTTTTGTTATCTATGTGTGTATACTTAATTGAACTTTATAGTTGTATTGTTTTAATGTAATGTGACGAAATCTATTATTTTATTTTATAATTTAATCTTATTTGTAATACTTTGGTAATTTAATCATGTAATCGAACAATTTAATCACCTTCAATGTGAATGTTGTGCATGCCTATAAGTGATGTGTTTACACAAAACTATAATCCGTCATCACATTATGTTAATATCTTTGTAAATATGTCGTTGGTGTGCCTTACTTAATAAATAAATAAATAAATAAATAAACCCGCTTACAGCGCACGTGGACGTACTACTGCCGCGGCTTACTGAGTTAGCGCGAGACACAAACAGATTCCGCGCTAAGAGAGACCTCAAGATACAGCGAGCCACCTTCAGGGACATCCTCAAATACTTCGCGGTAAGTTACACTAACAATTATTTTGTTACGTATATTAGCCATGGTGAAAGACATTGACAGACGGCAACAAGTCAGCCAAACTCTGGCATAAATAATGAAGACTTGTCTGAGTGCTTAGACGTGATAGATTTGTAACGGTAACAAACAGATTTATCCAGGAAGGTGAAGAGCCGTGCGTATCAGCGCACATCGGCTCTGAGAGCGCGTCGTGGAGCCAGTGGCGGCGCGGCGCGGCGTACGCGGCGCTGGCGGCCGCACTCGGCGGCGCGCTGCAGGTGTTGGCGCCGCGCTCGGGGAGGTTGAGGGCGGCGCTGGACCTGCCTGAAGAACTGCCCATTGAGATGGCGCCGCAGAACAAGAAAGAAACTAAGAAAAAGAAGCGGGTAGTTACAAAATATATATGACATCAGTTGCAACTTATTATTATACTGTCTCGATGTGGCACGAATGCAATCATTTGTACTTTGAATAACACAGAGATTGGACGTTACTTAATATTATAACTGTCCATTCCAGCATCTACAAAACAAAGCGGCGTGCAAGGCCCGCAACTCCATCCGCAACAAGAACAGAAATACTTAAGCGCTCCGCGGTCCTCGCCAACTGAACCCACCACACTCCCGCACCGCACCACATCGCACGGTTCCACTCTAATATCTCTCGGTTTAGTTCTAGAGCTTAGTTTAACGCTAGCTACGTCAACTCGAGTTCCTAGTGAGGATGTTAGTTGTTAGTACATCACAGTGAAATTAATTTATGTTTATTATCTAAATTATAAAGCTTCTCTGTAATACCTTTAATTTATTATTTTAATTATTTTAATGATGATTCGTCGCTGCGGTTAACAAGACATGTAATTTTTTACGGTCGGTAATTAAAGTGTTGTTATTTTGAGAACTAACGTTTTGTTGCTTATTTATTTGGTTTTTATTAATATTAGGTGTTATCGAAATTCAAAAGGATTTAGCAGACTTTAAAAGCAAGGTTTAAAAAGAAAAGAAAAAAAGAATCATCGAAATCGGTGCACCCAATCAAAAGGTAACAATCATAAAAAAACAGCCGAATTGATAACCTCCTCCTTTTTTTGAAGTCGGTTAAAAAGAAAATGTGTGTGTTCACAGAATTTTTTTTTTTTACAAGTTGATGTAGTTCCTTTTTACTGACACGCTTTTTTTAGCACACATGTGCCTATGTAAAGGAAGCTTTTAACATGATTTTGACCCTCTTCAAAACGTCGGATAAACTCGAAATTTGGCATGCTTATCAATTACTGATTACAATATAATAATTTCATAAATTTGTTACCAGGATAGCAAAAAAAAAAACTGTTTTTGAAAACTACGCTGACATACCTACGTTACAAAATTCGAAACACCCTATAAAATAGAAAATAAATAATAGTTTGTAAAAACTAAAAAAATACGCTTCTGTAGAAAACCAAACTAAAAGTAGAAAAAAATGGAAAAAAGCGTGGGGTGCTTGATATTAATTTTAAAATACCTCAAAGTAAAAGCACCCCACGATTTTTTCCATTGTTTTCTAGTAGTTGCTTTTTTGTACAAATAATTAAACTTTAATAAAATATACAAACTAACACTTAAATAACTATAAGTATGATAGTAGAGGAAGACCAAAGAAACGATGGCTGGACTGTGTGAATCATGATTATGGAGTGAAAGGGGGCGCCGGTGGTCCGTGTTGCTCTATGGAACCCTTTCCATAGAGCAACACGGACCACCGGCGCCTACTAAGATCATGACTAATAGTCAAGTGTGGAAGAAAAAGACATATTGCGTCGACCACAAATCAATTGGGATAAGGGTAGGAGAAGGGTATATTTCACCAGATATATTTAAATTCTATGTAATAGGGGACGAGCCTACTGACATCAACCCGGCACAAATTCAGAATTCGTGTAGACTGATATATTTGAGATAGAACATTCAATATATTTTAATTTTATTTTGGTCTACGTTTATAAGAACACAATTCCATGCATCCACAAGATTATGTGCCGAGAACACGTAACTTTTACGTTTATTTTATTATGTCATACGTACAAATTATTCATCAATACTATATTTTGCCAGCGACTTCGCCCGCGTGGAGGTCGGAATATATCCCGCGGGAACGTACTATCGGAATAAAAAACTTTTTACTAAAAAAAAAAACGACTTCCTTAAAAAAAAACACTACAAAGGCAAAAATAACGTTAATTTTGAAAGTCGGTGTCTTAGGATCTGTATTTAAGGTTTTTTAAGGGGAAGCACCAGCTTTCAAATAAAAAAAGAATCATCAAAATCGGTTCACCCAGTCAAAAGTTTTGAGGTAGGTAACAAACATAAAAAAAAATACAGTCGAATTGATAACCTCCTCCTTTTTTTGAAGTCGGTTAAAAAGTAGCCTATGTCCTTTCCCATGCTCTAAACTATCTGTGTACCAAATTTCATTTAAATCGGTTCAGTCGTTTTAGCAGGAAAGTGAGACAGACAGACAGAGTTACTTTTGCATTTATAATATTAGTATCGATATACAACATTAGTTTTTGTTTATGCGAAACCCGAAACACGGGTCTAGTATTTTTATGTAAAGAATCTATGAAAAAAATTTCAAAACTGTATCATTAATAATCACAAAGTTATAAGCTTGTTACGGTACCTGATTGTCCTCGCAAAAACATATGCAGCCTACCGGAGGGCACCCACGCCAGCCGCGCGCGCTGCTCTCACTCTCACTCATTGATAATAATTTGCCACAGTGATTGTTTATGTATTAGTTGGTGATAAACATTTTCCATCACGCTTGCTGGCTTTGGACTGTCGTAATGGTCAAGTGTAGGTAGATATTATTATGTAATTTATTCGTAAATGCAGTAGTAAGTGGTAAAATGTAATCAATGCCATTTGTTGCACCTTATGTCAACAACTTAAAGTTCACAATGGATGAAAATTGTTAAACATCGCATTATTGAACCACAGCAGGCTGTAAACAAATAATAAATTTGTACCCTTGACTATCGTTGCGTGTTTAAAAATGTTAATCATCACTATCTACAATAATTGGCGTAATCACTATTTACAAACTGAAGCAACTGTTCGAAACTTTCTTGTATGCACTGCCATGCCAGGGAAATGTTATCACCACAAACAGCTAGTTTACGTATCATCTCCGTATAATGGACGTTTGAGTACGAGAAAGACATGATAATTTTAAAATCTAAACACTAGGCCCGGGGCCTCGGCGTCCGCGCGCTCGCGATCCCGTATTGTTGCGTGACGTGACTGATACGTGCACATCTGTCCGTAGCATTCGGGCGACTGAAAGAAGGGGGGCGGGGCGCCGTCGCGCACTCCCGCGCCTACGCCGCCGCGCCGCCGTACGCGGCCGTTATGAACTTTCGTGACCCCTGTGTGCAAACAGATGATTGCGGATACCAACTTTTAAGCGTAATTAAATATTTTTGGTACAAAATATAACATGGTGTAAAAATTATTGGAATCGATTCAGTTACTGATTCTGAACAAACTATATTCAGGTTTCGCATATACTAAAAATAATGTTGTATACTCGTATATACCGGATGACATTTTTTACCGTCTCGACCTTTATATGGTGTGTTGTGTAACTAGAATAGAACGCAGGAAGGCCTTCAGATTCATCGTAGGTGACTAAATGAGCGCGGGACGCGGACGGACGGGGATGCTTGTACGGCTCGTGCGCCTGCGAAAGATCAATGAGGCCGCCTATCGGCCGGCTTCAAAGGGTAGGACCGCGCTACGAAATCATTGATACATGCCACGCATTGAGTAGGGTGCACATAATTTGAGTTTCGATAGTTTTTAATTGATTTTATTTTTTATTTTTTTCCAAATTTCTGTTTCTGTTGTTCTAGTATGAAAATGTTGCTTTAAATGTGTAGTATTTATTGCTAGATCAATTTTATTACATGTTATTAAAAAATATAAAAAATAAAAATTTCTATGCCAAAGGCTTCTACTCCGTTCACCTATTATACCCATTTTTTTTCAAGACGTTATAAAATGTCACCCAGTATAATATATATATAAATATAGTGTGGATATAGAGTGGATTTATCGCCTATTCAATAAAAACTTATACATAAGCAGCTATTTATTTTATAGCATTTATTACATACACATTCATGGTGATATTCAGAAAACAGTAACGGTGTCACCAATCCTAACAAAACAAAAAAAAAAAAACATTCTAAGTCATTGCTTGACCTGAAGCGTTAAGTGGCATACGACTACGACTGTCCTCTGAAAATCGCTCAAAAGAACGCTTATCTCTGAAAAGAACTGTTATATCAACACCCTTATTATTATTATTATTCATCATTTATTTCAGAACATAATACCTTCCATATAATTGTTAGTAAAACATACTTAAAATTATGATAATTAGATTATTAATGATTACATAAAATTGCGCTACTTATCATTATACCGGGCACCCCCGGAGCCGTGAATGGCATTCCAGTGCCTCACAACTGGGCAATCCACCCTTTCCAGTATGGTATTCAGTAGACCGCGAATTGCGTAACATTCCATAAATCAGAATATGAATTATTTTGAACTTTATTGCTAATTAATTATTTCATAAATCTGTTCCAAATAATTGTCTGCTTAGTAACGTAAACAACGCCATTAATGTTGTGGAACTGTCAATATGAAAGCGATTTCTATAGATAGTGTATTGCGCAATAACCCCTCTGTTTTGTAGGTTAACCCGCTAAATGCAACACTGTCTATTATCTTTCAAAAAAAAAAAAAAATGTTGTCTATGTTCTTTCTAAGTTCGCGCCACCTTTTAAAGGGTGCCTATATTATTATTATCTAAAACAACTGCACGTACCTAAATAAAGAGTCACTACGTTAAACAACAATCATGGGTATGATGTGATCTGAGAGTAGTAGCACAGAAGGGTAATAGTAACCAATGGTAGGTCGGAGAACAAAGTCATACGAGTGAGTTTGCCACTCAATAGATGGCGTTGAAAATTTACGTCACGTTTCTGAATTGCGGTGTTAAGATTCTCCGCCGTTGAACGACCCTCGCTCGATTCTGTAAAAAATTCATACTTACCTGGCATAGGGGACACCGTGATCATGTAGGCGGTTCCCCCAGGGCGAGGCCTACCATTGCACTGCGGCTAGGTTGACCCTTGCGATTGTCCCTAATGCGGATAACTCGGATGTGTAATTTTTGGTAGTGGGGACTGCGTTCGCGCTGTCCTCCCATAATACTAAATAGTAGACATGCGCAAAATGTGTCAGTGAAAAGAAATGAATGAAGTATATCTTTTGACTCAATGAAGTAGTCCACTCATTTAGTTCAGTACTTCATTTAGTTCAGCAAATCAGAACGAATCAATGAGATATAGAGCTCGCGTAGTGTGATACATTACTATGAATGATGCACTTCACTTAGTTCACTTTTATACGTATCTCTCTTTTGATACAATGAAGTAGTCCACTCATTTAGTTCAGTACTTCATTTAGTTCAGCAAATCTGAACGAATCAATGAGATATAGAGCTCGCGTAGTGTGATACATTACTATGAATGATGCACTACACTTAGTTCACTTTTATACGTATCTCGATTTTCCTTCATACTTTTATACAGGCTTAGGACTGTCGACCAAGAAATATGAAACGAATTAAAATATAAAAAAATTGTCATGTGTTTTGCCATGTGTGTGTAAGCTAGACGCTCGACACACACATAGTCAGCAAGGCGCCGTGGTCGCTCGTCAGCCCGACGTCAACCGACCGGCCGGCGATGTGACACGAACACGTACGAGTCATGCATGCGAGCGAAACGAATGCTGAGTTGGTGCGAGTGACAGAAAGACTGAACTAAATGAAGTAGAGACACATTTGAATGACTACTGAAGGAAAGATAAGTTTATTTTGTGAAATGAAGTACTTCATTTCCTTCAATCGTTCGCGAACTACCCATGTCTACTAAATAGGAACCCTGGAAATATATGCCCGATTAGACATGGGATGTAACATGTTAAACACGATATCTGTTATCACTGTTACTGTTACGCAAAAATAACAGATCCCAATATCTGTTATTAAATAACAGCCTCTTATTTTTGTACAGACGATAAATAGGTGTTAAAATCTCAATTGAATATCACCTTTAAGGTAGAATTCCGTGCATCGCGATCGATCGCGGCCGCGCGCGGCCTACGACTGTCGTCGATCGCTCGCGACAATAGTCAAATTATGAAAATGTATGGCACCGCTGCCGAGGCCCGCGACAGACGCGCGCGGCCGACGAATGTGGTGAGCCGCGCGCGGCAATGTCTTGAAATTAGTAGATGTTGTTCGTCAGTTCCCTCTAGACGTGTATCTACCGAAGTCAAAATCATGGTCGAAGTGCTAATTGACATCCTTGAAGAAGAAGAAGAGGATGACGAGCTGCTATTGCTATATTATGAAAATAGAGTACCAATCGACCCTATTTTTAAAAGCAGAAATGAAGAAGTATACTACCAAATATTGATTCAAAAGCATTTGTATTGTAATGAAAAAAAATTTCGGAAGTTTTGCCGACTAAATAAAAAACAATTCAATTTTGTACTATCGTTAATTATGGAAGAAATGACGCCAAAAACATGTAAAAAAACAATATGCCCAGAAGAAAAGTTATTCTTAACACTTCGGTAAGTATTATAGTTAATTAATGATAAAAATGTTATTATTCTACACAATTAAATTTTAATATTTTGTTCTCGTTGCCTGACGATTGTACTCATTACTATCAGCAATATATTCTAGGGGACTAACTTTCGTAGTCATCAGGCAAAGGGAACAAAATGATCCAAACACATCACAGTGTGTATACAACACAAAACTATTAATCTTTTCTCTTAATAAAAAAAAAAACAATATGATTCTTAAACGACTCTTTCGTTTAAGAATCATGTTGTTTATTATGAGGTGGAATATGCCAAATTGCGTATCAAGCATTGATGGGAAGCATGTCCGCGTCAAGTGTCCACAGAAAACTGGTTCTCTTTATTTCATCCGAATTCAAATTTCAAATTCTGCCTTTGCATCTGAAAACCATCATCCGCATCACATACTTATATATGTTCACCTATAAGTGCTTCATCTACTAGTCAAGAAGAACCAGCTGATCTATCTTCACTAAGTAAGCCATGCCCGCCTATAAATGATGCAACAATTGACCAAGAAGAACCAAATGACCTGCCTTCAATAAGTACACCATGCCCTATAAGTGATGAAGTAAGCCATGCCCGCCTATAAATGATGCAACAATTGACCAAGAAGAACCAAATGACCTGCCTTCAATAAGTACACCATGCCCTATAAGTGATGAATCTACTGTACAAGAACAAGAAGTATTGAAGGCAGGTCATTTGGTTCTTCTTGGTCAATTGTTGCATCATTTATAGGCGGGCATGGCTTACTTAGTGAAGATAGATCAGCTGGTTCTTCTTGACTAGTAGATGAAGCACTTATAGGTGAACATATATAAGTATGTGATGCGGATGATGGTTTTCAGATGCAAAGGCAGAATTTGAAATTTGAATTCGGATGAAATAAAGAGAACCAGTTTTCTGTGGACACTTGACGCGGACATGCTTCCCATCAATGCTTGATACGCAATTTGGCATATTCCACCTCATAATAAACAACATGATTCTTAAACGAAAGAGTCGTTTAAGAATCATATTGTTTTTTTTTTTATTAAGAGAAAAGATTAATAGTTTTGTGTTGTATACACACTGTGATGTGTTTGGATCATTTTGTTCCCTTTGCCTGATGACTACGAAAGTTAGTCCCCTAGAATATATTGCTGACAGTAATGAGTACAATCGTCAGGCAACGAGAACAAAATATTAAAATTTAATTGTGTAGAATAATAACATTTTTATCATTAATTAACTGTAATACTTACCGAAGTGTTAAGAATAACTTTTCTTCTCGGCATATTTTATTAAAGCTTATTGTTAAAATAATTAGTGCTAATAAGTTATTCTACCGCATTTAAATATGTGCGAGTACATAATTTTCTACAAAATATATCTCATGAATGGGGGGAGTCCTGGTGTCCTGAAATACAGGCCTTACGTCTAGCTTAGGCACCAGTCTCCCACAATGTAATTATTAAAATGTAGTAGTTATGTATACTGTGTTACATGTAGTTTATATTGTGGCGAGAAATAAATCTTATCTTATCTTATATTGTTTTTTTACATGTTTTTGGCGTCATTTCTTCCATAATTAACGATAGTACAAAATTGAATTGTTTTTTATTTAGTCGGCAAAACTTCCGAAATTTTTTTTCATTACAATACAAATGCTTTTGAATCAATATTTGGTAGTATCCTTGTTCATTTCTGCTTTTAAAAATAGGGTCGATTGGTACTCTATTTTCATAATATAGCAATAGCAGCTCGTCATCCTCTTCTTCTTCTTCAAGGATGTCAATTAGCACTTCGACTATGATTTTGACTTCGGTAGATACACGTCTAGAGGGAACTGACGAACAACATCTACTAATTTCAAGACACTGCCGCGCGCGGCTCACGACATTCGTCGGCCGCGCGCGTCTGTCGCGGGCCTCGGCAGCGGTGCCATACATTTTCATAATTTGACTATTGTCGCGAGCGATCGACGACAGTCGTAGGCCGCGCGCGGCCGCGATCGATCGCGATGCACGGAATTCTACCTTTATTGCAATAAATTTAAAGTCGTACATACATGTAACGTTTTGTGACCAATCCCGTCAAACGTCAAACCAAAGACAATAAAGATAAAAGGTGTCTGTAGACGATCACAGTAATTTTTTTGGTTGCATCTTTTTCCAAAATATGATAGGATTAAAGTATTATTTCTTGTAAGCAATAAAAAACAATCCTGGCGAATTACTCTTAATAAAATTGGTTTCATCTCACATTGTTGGGTTATCAAGAAAATCGTATACACCTTGAATAGTTTGCGATGAATTTCGTCAAACTAAAGATAATAAAGGCATTCGGACAAATTGCCATAAAGAAAAATATAAAACGTTTTTAAGTTTTTTTTTTATAATTGTCACTGGGCAGTAACAGGTAAGTAACACGACCAAATTTAAGAATCACATTTTCGTATATGTTGGTTCTTATCAGACCATCAACTGTATTTTACGGATTATAAATAATAGGTGCTTCTCTTTCTAGCGTAGTTTAACCGCTTTAGTAAGAGTGAGAAGTAAACATATGTCGTGTTAAATAAATAATAGGTGTTTCTCTTTTCAGCAAGGGTCATTCTTGAATGAGGAAGAGAGACACAATAAAAACCTTGAAATTTTCCTTCTTTTGCGTATGAAAGTAACAGCCGTGGTAACAGTCTAGGACTGTGTGAAGACTGATATATTGAAATAACAGTAACAGCCGTGGTAACATTCTTCGAGTGTCTGTTATTTTAAGTAACAGATAAGATAAATTAGTAGGAACAGTTGTCATTTGTTATTTTTTAATATCTGTTATTTATATCTGTTACGATAAATACGCCTCAGTCCTATGCCCGATTGTTAATATAACGTTCATTTGAGTAGTAAACAAAACAAATTAGGTACCAAACAGCCGCGCCGGTCTGTTGTGTAAATTGTTGTTATTCATATTACGAGTGAAAATCCGCCGCGACTTACTTTGGCTAGCTTCTGTTATTATATGATGTTCTATTTATTTATTTCTTCAATTTTAGAGAAAGGTTACAGACTCCTAACAATCTTGAATATCCTTCATAAGTTTAGACATTTGCTAATTACAAGCTTCCATAAATGTAATATCTACTTAGTTATGCGTTATATGCGTTAGCAGTTACAGCAAATTGACTAAGTATAGTGATGTAATTAGTTAAACGGATTGCCCAACGAAATAGTATTTTTTTCTTTCTCTGTCATAATGCTACTGCCACCGCCACCTAGTGGTGAAATTGTGAACTAAACTCAAGAGACACGTGTTGTGTTACTCTTGCAGTTTAGGGTTAACCCTTACAATCCTCGAGTGCATTCAATAGAAGTTCCACTAATACTGGCTAGATGGCGCTTTCTTAAAACATGTCCTGAGCGGAACAATCTTTGAAATTATTTCTCGTCTTTTCCGACAGGTTCAGTTGACCCCGTATTTACTTACTGTACTTAGATTACTGAAACTTAGCTATGGTTAAAACTACCATAACGGCATGTTTCTCTTTAAATAATAATAAACCAACAACATAACTTATAGGATTCTTTTTGACTTTCTGTATTTTTAACCGACTTCAAAAAAAGGAGGAGGTTATCAATTCGACTGTTTTCTTTTTTATGTTTGTTACCTCATAACTTTTGACTGGGTGAACCGATTTTGATGATTCTTTTTTTTATTTTGTTTTCCCTTCTACATATTCTTACACATATTATTATAGAACATCTCTCTTGTTATCTTGTCTCCTATCACAGGTATGCTAGAAGAGATTTCTGTACAAATTAGAATTTAAAAATACTAAAAGATGATGACCATTTTTTTATTTCAAATTTTTGTCATAAGACAAAAATTTGAAATAAAAAAATGGTCATCATCTTTTAGTATTTTTAAATTCTAATGCTTATTATAAACGGGAGTATAAACTCCCGTTTATAATAAGCATTCGTTGTAGATGGGTAGAACATGAGGTGTATTCGAACCCAACGTAACATGGGAGACTTTTTAACAACCTTAAAAAAAAGTCTAAAGTCTTAAATTAATAACTCATTTTGAGTCGCCCTCAAACAAACAACGAACACTGCAGATCTATCAAATTACCAGGATTTTACTTTGATCAAACACGAAGTATGTACCTACACCGATTCCAATAAAAAAAGAATTTTCAAAATCGGACTTAAAAAGTAATGCGTCAGTAGCAAAAACAAAAAAAAATATATATAAGTAGGTACGCGTCGATTTGAGAAAGACCGCCTGTTTTTTCATCGGTTAAAAAAACAGAAGAAAGCTTTTTTGAAAGTTGTAGTAGATATATAAAGTTCAACGACGTCAGTTCAAAACTTGGCTGGATTTTGCACAACTCGGTCGTTTGGACGTCAGAACAGCAGATTTTTGAATTTGTGTCGATTTATGCAGTAAGCTACGACTAACCGCTCCCTCTGCAGTGGAGTTGTTGAACTTCACTTGTTGTTGTTACATGACGTTGGTTGTGTAGTGTTAGATGTAGTTGTATGATGTTTTCAAAAGGAAAAAATAAAACTATAAAACATGCTTTGCACTTTACTCTCTCGATGAAGGAAAACATCGTGAGGCAACCAGCATATCCTAGAAAATAAAAATCAAAGATTTGTCACATCTACCAAACCGCACTGCGTGGTGGATTATGGCCCACTACTCGCCTATAGGGTAGCCTGTGTCCCAGCAATGGGAACATAAGAGGCTGTTTATGCTTTATACTTCTTCAAACAATCAAAATCAAAAGTCATTAATTCAAACTAGGCTTAGAGTCAGCACTTTTTGAACGTCAAAGTTATTTATGACAGTCCCCCAAAACGCCCGCCCGTCACCACTTCCTAGTGTTTTCGCTGGGAAGAAGAAGTGGCCAACAAACTCCCCAGCAGCACAGCTGTCTTAATAGACGACAGAGTTCTTCTTACTTAATAGTAAGAAGAACTTGATTCTGTACAATAATAAGTAAGTAATTAATGTAAAGAATACCTAACAAACCTTAAATTATTTGCCGTATGTCAGCTAGCACACGGCAAAAAACATTGAAACTAAACTAAAGTTGAAATAAATAATAAAAAACGTAAACAGAACTTAATTCTATATAATAATAATAATAAAAGCCTTTATTAACAATCTTACAAGTTACAATTCATTTTATCTCTATAATTATTACTACTAGGAATGTTTAGATTTATATTATTATTTTTTCCTTATTTGACACTGGTTTCTTGATTGTCTTGCTTTCCAGCATAGGCCTCCCCAAGTGATCTCCACAAGCAACTTAATTCTATACTTCTGTACTAATATTATAAAGCTGAAGAGTTTGTTTGTATGTTTGGTTGAACACGATAACCTCAGGAAATGGTTCAAATTGAAAAATTGTTTTAGTATATTACTACGTTGGCTAGACATTAACCGGTCAATTACCGTGATTACAGACACAATTAAAAAACGATTGTTTGCATACCAAATGTGGTTTCTCAGGGGCTTAGAGGTTAAGTTAAAATAGTTTACCAATTGTGCATCAGTGGAACCGTTTATTATTTTATAGAGTACTAGCTTTTGCCAGCGACTTCGCCCCCGTGGATGTCAGAAATTAACGCAGGTATTTTTCTAAAATAAAAGATTTTTTCTAAAATAAAAGTAGCCTGAGTTACTCCTTTTTACATCAGCTATCTGCCAGTGAAAGTCCCGTCAAAATCAGTCCAGCCATTTCAGAGATTAGCCGGAACAAACAGACAGACAGACAAAAATGTTGTTTTGGTATATGTACCGTATATACATCCATATACACTTAGTAAAAAGTGGTTATCTTAATATTACAAACAGACACTCCAATTTTATTTATTTGTATAGATGTATAGATTAGTAAGTCAGAATGCTTACGCTAAAGCTAATCATTTTAAAGTGCTTTAACCTGTCATTATAATCAGGTATAGCTTTTCGGATCCCATTCTTCATACATAACTTCCTAACAAAACGGGCCTAAACAGATTCAATATTATTAGTATAAGTGGAATAATAGGGAGACCAAATAGTAGAACAATATTCCAAGGAGCGATCATTACGAAAAGGTTTTGACATACGGATTATAAAGCCGAGCATTTTTTAGCATATAGCTTATCATTTAAGTAGTCGTTGATAGAATAGTATGCCTTTGAACAAAGGTTGGATTTTACTTTAGCTTTAAACTCATTAACACGTTAACTGCCATTAGAGTTGCCAGGTCTTAAAACCGAAAAGCCGGACGGACCCGTCAGTTTAGCCGGACATTTGGGTAAAAAGGTCTGACATCTTTAATTATTCAATCTTAAAAAAAAAAAAACACTAATGAATTAACGTTAAAATAAATAAGTAACATAAACGAATTAATATTTCTGATTGGCAGACACATGCTTTAAAAGCTAATTTTCTTTTTAAATTGAGTAGTAACAAGGCGGGGACAGTGCTAGTTCACTCGCTTGCGCTAGCGATACAAGGTGCGGTGGGTGGAGCTGAAACCAAGGCAGAATGATCAAATTTGAAAAGCCTAACAAAAACCGGACAGGCCGGACACCGTCTAATTTGGCCGAACACACAACCAAAAAGCCTGACTGTAGGGTTTAACTAACTGCCATGGTTAAAATCAGAAAAAGTAAAAGAATGTACTTAATGTTATTTCACTTTAAATAGATTATTTTATTCCATAAATACATTATTAATTCCAAAAACATGGCCGCCAGGCAGCTCAGATTTGGTATGTGTGGTCGGTCATATAGTCCGACAAGGCTTGAATGGAACAAAAAGTGTCGGACACATAGTCCGACATGGCAGTTATCATGTTAAACAGACAGCTTAGTCAACATGGGTATCACCACAGTTCAGTAAACGAGCGCTGAGTTGTCCGATCGTCTCACTAGATGGCGTTAAACATGTACGTCACGTTTCTAAATCGTGGTGTTAAGATTCTCCGCCATTGAATGACACTCACTGGATTCTTTAACTACGGCAATAATAATAATAATAATAAAATTTTTGTCGAGGGGCTGGCGTATTTGCTGTCCCCTTAGTATTCCTCAAAGTATATAAAGGCTCAAATTAAATTAGCTGGCAATACTTTACCTATTTAGTGTTCTCATATCACTCCAGAGGATATAAATGAAAGTCTTCCGAGTCGAAAGGTATACTAATATATTCACGAATTACACTGACCCCTTACAGTATAAAAGACACTCCTACAGCGCGTGTTCCCTCATGCCTTGCTAGCGTACGACTCCGCATCCAGTCATCGCTTACATCATTTTCCTGTGTCAGCACTTTGGAATAATGTAACGTTCCTACAATATACTCCCCCTCTTAAAAAAAATTTTTTTACCAAAATATCTTAAACTAAAAACAAACAATTTCATAAAGGTCTTAAGTTATGGTTACCCTATCATTACTTTACATACAGTATGTCGATAATGTTACGCCAATGCACGCTGTTGCTACTGAATGTGCTGACACTGGCTTTCTGTGAGTTATGTGATACAATGTTATTAGTTTGTCGACCTACATAATACTTCACTAGTTATAGGTTTACACTCTTTTATGTACTGAATTATTATAGTAGATACTTATATTAGTATTTATAAAATGAATACATTAACGTGTTTATGATTATTACAGTTGCTCATTCGTTGTTCTAGTAAACGTTTGAAATGATATAATCAACTTACTTTATTCTTACTATCTACTGTCACATAACTATAACTAATATGTAACTATAACTAATACATTGTTGGCGCTACCGTTGTTGCGACTGGCGTAGTCTGGGCGGTCGCCTGTCTATCCGTCCCCACGCGACCTTCTTCGAGTTGAGACACGAGGTGATCAACAAATTTTCCATGCACGTGTCTGCCACACTTTTTCAGAAACACATAGAGACATACACTTGAAACTATTGCGATTAGCACGAAAACAAGTATACCGTATATTTCAATTTTTCTCTCCATTTCCGTTCTAGCAGCGTTATCTGAACCCGTCTGTGCCACTATAACTTGCTCGTTCTTTGATTGTGGATTGCCCATGTTTATAAAAATGGCCATTCACTAGTACTGTCTGTATCCGAAGGGAATGAAAATCAATTTTATTGTAATGTAATCCATATTAGTCGCACTTATATATGTGTATTTTCTGTATCTTGCTGTTTAATTATAAATTGAACCGCACAGTCGGCTTAACCACCCGCCCACTACGTGTGGTGCGAGCCATTGCGCGTGCGAGCCCTCACGACGGGGGATGCAGTGGCCCGGGGTGGGGTCGTCTTGGCGGTGTCTCTAGACATCGCCAATGCCTTTAATACCCTGCCCTGGAGTTGCATTAGGGAGGCACTCCGGTATCACCGGATGCCGACCTACCTCTGTCGCGTGGTCGAGGCTTACTTGACGGATAGAGCCGTCATCTACCCCGGTCACCAGGGAGACTGGAACCGGCGAGGGATGTCGTGCGGTGTCCCACAGGGATCGGTCTTGGGGCCGCATCTGTGGGACATCGGTTACGACTGGGTGCTGCGCGCCGACCTCCCTAGCGGCGTCAGCGTAGTTTGCTACGCTGACGACACGCTGGTCCTTGCGCACGGGAGGTCGTACGAGGCGGCGGCCGAATTAATGACACGCGGGGTTGCGACAATCGTCGATAGGATCCGGCAATTGGGACTCGAGGTGGCTTTGCACAAGTCCGAGGCCATGGGTTTTCATGGTCCTCGGAACGCGCCACCTGCGGGTACCCAACTTACGGTAGGAGGGGTTCACATCGGCGTCGAGTCGACGATGAAGTACTTGGGACTTGTCCTCGACAGCCGGTGGAACTTCGTCGAACATTTCCGACGTTTGGCTCCCAGACTGGAGCGGGCTGGGGCTGCATTAAAGCGGCTCCTGCCCAATCTGGGGGGTCCAAACGCCTCCTGCCGGAGGTTCTACACGGGGATCGTGCGGTCCATGGCCCTCTACGGGGCACCGGTGTGGGCGCCCTCACTGAGGCTGCGCCCAGCGCGCCGGTTGTTTGCGGCCCAGAGGGTCATGGCCATCCGGTTAATCCGGGGATACCGCACGGTCTCGTGCGAGGCGGCGAGCCTCCTAGCCGGAGTGCCGCCATGGGATCTGGAGGCAAAGGTCCTCGCGCACATGTGGGAGTGGCGCGAGGAGGCGAAACGCCGGGGCGAAACTCCGCTGCCGCGACAAATCGCGGCACGGCGGACAGAGCTCCGGTGTGATCTCATGGCGACATGGCGGGTACGATTGTCGCAACCCAGTGCTGGGCACGCCACAATTGCGGCGGTAAGTCCCCTCTTTGAGGAGTGGATAGAGAGGCGTCACGGCGTCCTCACCTTCCGCCTGACGCAGGTTCTCACCGGGCATGGGTGCTTCGGTGGGTTCCTGTTCAGGATAAAGCGGGAGGATACGTCCGGGTGTTTCCATTGCGAGGATCGTCTGGAGGACACGGTGGAGCATACGGTGGAGGTGTGCCCTGCCTGGGCGGAGCACCGCCGCGTCCTCGTAGAGGCGATCGGCGGCGGCGACCTCTCGCGTCCGGCCCTGGTGCGAGCCATGGTACGGAGCGAGAGGGAATGGGAAGCCGTCACCTCCTTCTGCGAAGCAGTAATGCTCGCGAAGGAGGAGGCGGGGCGCGTGAGGGAGTGGCAGTCTCTGCGCCCTCACGTCCCTAGCCGCCGCAGGAGGAGACGCCCCGGGCGTTGGGAGTCAATAGCGGACTCCCGGCCACCGTAGGCGCGAGCTTGCGGGTGGCGAGCAATGGGTAGCTCGCCGCCCGGTAAGGACCAAGCTCGGGTCGACGGCGCGCAGTGTTCCACGCGCGCCTCAAAGAGATGTCAGCAGCAGTGTAGGGGTCTACTAGGACCGATGCCTGCCGGGGTCGCGTGATTGTTCGAAGGAGATACCGTGACCCTGGCAAATGGGCAACTGATGGAACACGGGTGGGTTTTTTGTCAGTAAAAGTCTGACACGCCCTCCCGCTCCGCCCAGAGCGGGAGAAGTCATTTGATGATTTCCCATCCTGAAAAAAAAAAAAAAAAAAAAGCCATTAACTTGTTGCTATTTGCATTCAAGTTGTTCTGTTCGTCATCAACCAATTTTGGTACGATACTGTATCTACCTATGTTACTATCTAGATCCTCATTATTTATCTTAGCTGATTCCTTTAAGACGTAGGCAGGCTTTAACCGATCTATTGAGACACATAACTCTCTATTACTTAACTGTACTTTAAAAACTTTCGTATTTCTACTTATAACGCGGTAGGGGCCATCATAAGTTGGTGTTAAAGGTTTTCTAATCTTATCGTTCCTTATAAATACGTGAGAGCATGACCCTAAATCCTTATATACGAATAATTTTCGTGAATCGGTATCTGCTCTTGGCTTGGGCCTTAAGCTATGAACTGTTTCTCGCAATTTTTCAACATATGTATAGTGACTAATGTGTTTAATATCTGAGTCATTGTAAAAATCGACCGGTAAGCGTAGCGGCTGGCCTAGAACTAACTCTGCGGCGCTAAGGCCGGTTTCACACCTGCCCGCTGCCCTAAGACCAAATAAAACTGTTGGCAGCTCGTCATCCCAAGATGTTCTATCCGTCATTCTACATGTCAAAGCCACTTTTAGCGCGCGATGCCACCTTTCTATCTTCCCATTACCCTGCGGGTGGTAAGGTGTGGTTCGTATTCTTTCAACTCCTAACAATTTAAGTAAATTATTAAACAATTCGCTTTCAAATTGCCTACCCTGATCGCTGGTCAATCTAGACGGGCATCCGAACCTACAAATCCAGTTCTCGTAAACAGCTTTTGCCACCGTTTCTGCAGTAATGTCTGCAATGGGTATTGCTTCTGGCCAGTTTGTGAACCTATCAATAATAGTTACACAATATTTGTTACCTCTTTGCGTCGTAGGTAGAGGCCCTACGATGTCCACGTGTATGTGTTCAAACCTCCCGCTCGGTGTAAACGCGCCCAAACCTGAAATCACATGTCGATTCACTTTAGTTTTTTGGCACTTTATACAACTTTTTGTCCACGTTCTAGTATCTTTATTAATTCCAGGCCAAAAAAATCTAGAAGTTACCATTTTTACTGTTACCCTAGTACCTGGATGGCTTATATTGTGTATCGATTCAAATACTGTTTTTCTGAAGCTTTCTGGTACATATGGTCTGATATTGTTTGTTGATGTTTCAACATATATACTTCTGTTTACATAAGGTAACTTAACTCGTTTCAACTGTATTCCTGTTCCTTCATTGCTATTTAGCAAATCGGTAATATGATTATCCTCATCCTGTTTCGCCGCTAATTCCTCGTAATCAACTATGTTTGGGCACACTATAGTCTCAACACGTGATAAAGCGTCCGCTATTGCGTTTTCGCTACCGCTTATGTGTTGAATGTTGTTGGTATACTCACTTATATATATTAACTGTCTAATACGTCGGGATGTCTCTTTTTCCGAATTTATTTTTGTTAATGCATGTACTAATGGTTTGTGGTCTGTGTATACCGTTAACTCTCGTCCTTCAACAAGATTCCTAAAATGCATGATGGACATATAAATAGCGAGCAATTCTCTGTCGTACGTTGAATATTTCTGTTGTGTTTCTGATATTTTTTTTGAAAAATATCCCAATGGTTGCCAATTGCCTTTTATTCTTTGTTGCAATACGGCACCTATGCATGTGTCGGATGCGTCTGTCATTAGTGACAGTGGTACGTCAGTAGCCGGATGTGCGAGTGTTACGGCGCTTTGTAGGCTCTCCTTACACTGCGCGAATGCCGTTTCTGAGTCCTTATCCCATTTTATGACTGACCTATCCTTTTTCTTCGAATTATGTAAAAACTTATTCAAATGTGCATGATATTCGGCTGCCTTAGGTAGGTGTGCCCTATAAAAATTTACCATCCCTAGAAATCTTCTCAAACTTTCCGCGGTTTCCGGTCTAGGATAGTCTGTAATAGCCTTTATCTTGTCAGATAAGGGACTGATACCGTTTTGTGAAACTTTATACCCTAGAAATTCTATTTCTTTTTTGCCGAATTGACACTTACTGCTGTTAATCGTGATGCCTATTGTAACCAAACGTTCGAATATCTGTTTTAAATGTTTCCTATGTATAAGCTCGTTTTCTGACGCTATAATGACGTCATCGATGTAGCAAAATAGGGAACTGATTACCTTTCCTTTTTCGTCTGTCAAATTTTCTAGTCCCTGCAATACGGTATTGTCCATAAACCTTTGGAAGGTCTGAGCGGCGTTTCTTAACCCGAAAGTCATGCGCGGGAACTCGAAAAGCCCAAAAGGTGTTATAATGGCTGTCTTTTCAACATCTTCTGGGGCTACTTTAATGAAATGTTACGCTCTGTTAATATCTAGCCTGGAGAACACTTCTTTCCCTGACAACGCGTACGTGAAATCATGCAACCTCGGCACGGGGTATCTGTCGGGTTTTGTTATTGAATTTAATCGCCTATAATCACCACATGGTCGGATTTGTCCGTCTTTTTTCGGAACCACATGCAAAGGGCTTGCCCATTGACTACTCGATGGCCGACATATACCCATTTCCTGCATTACACGAAATTCATCTCTCACCTGTTTATATTTGTCCGGTGGTAGGGGCCTGGCGCGCGCGTGGACTGGCGGGCCCGTGGTCTCGATGTGATGACGAACTGTGTGCTTGGGCGTATCTTTAAATGATACCGGCCTTGTTATCTCTGAAAACTGCCTTAATAAATCACAGTAAGGATTATCCGCACTAATAGTCGTAAGGGACGGTTCCGTGTAGGTTATGATGGACCCTACTGCGTATAATTGCGTTACTTGATCTATCAACTTTTTGTTGTATAAATCTACTACTAATCTATGTGTTCTCAAGAAATCAGCGCCTATAATTGGTCTACTGACATTACATATTATGAAAGGCCACTTATAACTACGTCTTAAGCCTAAGTTAAGTTCTAGCACTATGATACCTGTTGTACTTATTTCCGTTCCGTTTGCCGCGAATAATGTATATGGGCATTTACTGTAACTTTTACCACAAAATTTGGACGCGGGAACCACTGACACGTTAGCACCAGTGTCTATCAAAAAATTCACCCCGTTTTTACTGTCTGTGACACAAAGGCGATGGTTTTCCTCCAAGCTGGCACATTCTCCCATCGATCTCGAACGCACCACCTTTAGTTTCCCTTGTTGGAGTTTGCATTCCAGTTACACGGCTGTTCGCAACTTCTGGCTGCCTCCCGAAAACGGAAATGATACCTGCATAACCAGTCGGCACTCTGCGGTGTGCGCCTTCGACCACGCGATTGTGAGCGAGACCTGCTCATACTTCTGTCTCTACTCCATGGTCGATAGCTGCGCTGATTATCGCGTCTTTTTATTTCGTTAACCTCTACTCGTAATGCCTTGAGTTCCGCAGACATGTCTCGTATTTCGGTCAGTAATTCTGTACTTACACTTGTGGCAGACGGCGGTGGGCATTTTACCTCTGATATCTCCCCACTGCGCAAGTTGTCCATGACTTTGTCGGCCATTCCGGCGAGCTCATCCAATTCGGCTTCACCATTACAGCTTGCGAGTATGGCGCGCACCCATCCGGGTAACCTTGACATCCATAGATTTTTTAGGGTATCTCCTGTCGTGGCTGTGTTTCTGGCTAGCTCACGCATTTTTGCCAGTAATTGCGAGGGCCTCTGTTGTCCTAGCTCCATCTCCTTTACGAGTTTATGGAACTGCGCTTCCGCACTCTCTTGGAAAACCTTTAATAATCGTTTCTTCAAGGTCGTGTATCGCTGCTGCTCTGGCGGATCATCTATCAAATCCGCAACCTGACTTAGTTCTTCTTTGCCCAGCTTTGCCACTACTAAGTCGTATTTGACGTTCTCACCTTGGTGCTGCGGCCCTATTATGGCTTCGAACTGCGCAAACCACATGCGCGGCATGTCGGTCCAAAAAGGGGGAATTCTCGCGTTCACACTGATTCCGGCCATTTCATGATTAACTTGCTGCTGCGTGGCTGCAGACACGGGATGTACGGGATTCGCCATGTCTTGATTTTATATGTGTTACGTAATCACAGTCACTTTACACACGCGGTACTGCCCTCGTGGTTACACAATTTATACGTGCCGCGATAAGGTTGCAAGGCAGATCACGTCGGGGTCACCAATTTAGTGTTCTCATATCACTCCAGAGGATATAAATGAAAGTCTTCCGAGTCGAAAGGTATACTAATATATTCACGAATTACACTGACCCCTTACAGTATAAAAGACACTCCTACAGCGCGTGTTCCCTCATGCCTTGCTAGCGTACGACTCCGCATCCAGTCGACCAGTCATCGCTTACATCATTTTCCTGTGTCAGCACTTTGGAATAATGTAACGTTCCTACACCTACATTTGGGTCATGTCGTGAATGAATATTGATCATCCCTAACCGGAATAGCAAATCTATACTAATATAATATTTTAAGTGCGAAAGTAACTCTGTCTGTCTGTTTCACGACTAAACCATTGAACCGAATTTGATGAAGTTTGGTATGGGATAAGTTGGATCCACATGAAAGGACATAGGTTACTTTATATCCCGTGACTTTGTCTGCGTCCGCGAGAAGCGATATTTACGCGGACGAAGTCGCGGGCAAAACTAGTATCCTATAACATGTGATAATGAGTTAAATAATGTAACATTCCAGCAAAGGGAGCAAAAAAAAAAATTAAATAAATTTGTAAACGCACCATGGTATATCGAAATAAATGAGTAGGTATTTCATTATTGCAACAGTGGCCTCAGAAATAGAGCGCTACAAAAAACACCATATTGAACGTCTTATAAATCACCCTGACCACTTGCTTCAGGATAACTTGATAATGCCAATGTGGTTAAGACTAAAAAGAAACCGGTACTCTGAATTGACTGCAAGACGTCTGCCTGCTGCTCATTAAACACCCTACATTCACACAACATCTACACTAAATAATATTATAAAGCTGAATTTGCTAATTTCCTATTTTTTTTGTCAGTTAATTATGGTCTAGTTTCACTCATTTTCGTTTGTGCACTTTATCCAGGGACACACTGTATAAGGTTAGAGATAGTATAGTATTTAGATTTGATTACAGTTAAAAGAGTTATAGTGAGTCAACCTTAAAACATAGAAATAAGCAGTTGCAGACTTTTTTTTAGAACCTTTTAAGAGGCAAAATTCCGTCATACATGATTGTGGCGTTACTTTAACCGTTTACGCAGCGCACGCACCGCAAAACTCTCAAAAGGAATAAGTTTTCCCCGTTTTTATAAACATTTTCAGTGATGCTCCGCTCCTTTTGATTGTAGCGTGATGGTATATAGCCTATAGCCATTCTCGACAAATGGACTACTTAACACATAAATATTTTTTCAATTTGAATCAGTAGTTCCTGAGGTTAGCGCGTTCAGTCGAACAAACAAACTCTTCAGATTTATAATATTAGTACAGATAGACATCATGCTACGACCCTTAGGAGCCGAACAGATGAAAAAAAAAAACTGAAAGAACGGTTAGCATAAACGGAAAGATAGCGCGGGCGGGCTATGGGATACGACACGACGGGTCGGAGGCCTAATTAAAAAGCTTAATAATAAATAGTAGGATATTCAATTTTTTGTTATTTTTTGGTCGACATAGCTCACAGAATAAGCAAGCTGAAGCGGCAATGGGCCGGCCATATAAGCCGTAGATCCGACAACCGTTGGGGTAGACGTGTTCTTGAATGGAGACCACGAATTGGCAAACGTAAGGTAGGACGCCCTTAAGCTAGGTGGAGCGACAGTCTTGTAGCAGCTGGATGAGAGTTGCCGAAAATCGTGCAGAATGGCGTGAAATTAGAGAGGCCCATGTCAAGCAGTAGACTGCTGTAGGCTGATGTTGATGAGTAATATTTTTGGTAATACAGGAGGCCTATCTAGCCTATGACAGAACTAACCCGATCGTAGTTGACCAAATCGAAGATGATCTTCCTAATATGACTCGACAATTTCAGAGGTATTCTAGCACTGATCTAAAATTACCATTTAATGTCTGTTTTATATGAAAAGGAGCATCACTTGCTAGTTGTCAGATTGAAAATGTCACAATGCCCAAGGTATCAACGAAATATCGAGTTCCATCTCATATTCTGAGATCTTTCCTCTTCAGTTTTCGTCTTTTAACCGCTTTGGGTACTATATACTATAAGTCCCTGCCATTTTGCAGGCCACAGCTTAGCAACGGGACATTTCAATTAATTCAGAATTCCTTGTTACAAAAAAAAAAAGAATATAGTGACAGGGCAGTTACTGTCCCAATTCCTTAGATTTCAAATAATTTCTAATTTTACGCTTGCCGTTGTTGGTCTGTGGATGGGTGACCATATTAACATACCAAGACCCTTCCGTGCCTCGGAAAGCACGTTAAGCCGTTGGTCGCGGCTGTCTTTCGTAGATCTTAGACAGTCGTTACGGGTCGTCACAAGCCCGAAAGTGAGACAACCAGTCTTACTAAGGTGTATCATATTACCCAGTAACTGGGTGGTGTAGGTTAGATAGGCAGTCACTCCATGTAAAATACTGGTACTCAGCTGCATTTGGTTAGACTGGAAGCTGACCCCAACATAGTTGGGAAAAGGCTAGGCAGATGATTTACGTTAATGGATTCATTTAGGTGCGTCTGTTAAGGTTAAAATACCATGACTGACACACAACTGCGCCCGCAGTTTTTTATTGAACGCAAATCGTGCTCATCGTCATTACAAGATACATAATAATTTTTCAAAACAAACTGTTGCGTAGTTATGTACTACTTATTATAATCAAATAGATCAGCGCATTATTAAAAACTTAAGAACGTTTTTTCAAGTATGTATATCAAGGGAGTTCAAAGGAGCTGGCGCGTGCGCAGCCTCCTTTACCAAAAAATATTAGGATTATCCACAATTCAATATAGGGGATAATCGTAGGAAGGTGCCTCTCAACCGCTGCGACATGCTTGGTGTCGTCAATAGCGGGCGCACCGAGGGAAGGGAAGGGAGGGGAGGGAGGAGGGGAGCTTTGACAGCTGTCGATACAGTCTGTGTATCGACGGCTAGTCGGTATTTCCGAAAGAAGCGACGATATGCGTCTCCCAGGTCATGGAGTCACGGTATTCCTGTAACTTGACCCTGATCTTCTCGCCGAGATGGTTGAGTTCGGTCTTCATGGTCGGGCATCGAGTCTGCTGCCATTTTTTGCGTAAGCGTCTCTTCTTAGCTATCATTTCTTTTAAGTGGGCCGGAATGGGATATTGCACTGGTTTCTCATGCGGCAACCTCACTGGCATGGAGTCCATGATTATCCAGGGCGATGAGCTTACTGAACCAACAACTGTATCGCCGGAGGGTCAACCAATGGCGGAGTATCTTAACACCGCGATTCAGAAACGGGACGTAGACGTTCAACGCCATCTAGCGAGAAGATTGAGAAACTGTAAGTATAAACATGTGCATCTGGATTGAGGGCCCATTTTTTAAACCCTTGCCAAACGTAATAAGACTTATAGGGAAATTAGTTAAAAATAGTAAAAACTTAAAGCAATGGGCCATAAATTTCTTAAACGTGAATTAAAACTGTTATGATTAAATAACTTGGGCCCTCAGTCCAGACGCTTGCATAAAGTGGCATAGCTTAAATCTCAGTAAGTACTGTCTCTGGGTTAATAATTTTTATTTAACTATTTAGTTAAGAATTTCTTAAATATTTTAAGAAATTTCCAAATCTGTAGAATATGACATTACAGATTTATGGCGGTATATCTAGGGCCCTCACTTCATTATTGTTTGTACTGAGGAATCTGCAAAACATGGATTTATCTGAAGAAATACATAAATGCGACTTTAACATGTTTTACTTAGATACCTATGTGAATTAGTTAAAAAGAAATTATGACACGAAAGTTAATTGTTATGTGGTAAATGAAAGTCGAATTTTACTAAAACATCTGAACTGAGAGCCCAACATTTTCGGCTTTATTGACTAGGCTCAACTTCATAGATTAACGCAAATTAGAATAAGATTTTTAACTATTTCTTAACTAAATTTGAACATATCGACCGTTCTTCTAAATATCATACTTTAAGAGAAAATCGATTTTGAACTTATTAGAAGAGAAAAATTTGTAGGGTGACCATAATGTTCATAGTAATTACATGTACATTTTGTTAAGCGCAGTCAAAAAGTCATAATTTTTGCAGCTAAAAGTATTATATATGTACCTACTGTTTACAATTTTGTTTTCTTTATGTTTAATGTCATTTTTATTTAGCATATATTTACAGCTTTAACAGTGTTTGCATAAAATGAAAGGCAAACTATATACGATGAACTACTTATATGACAGTGATCCATAGGGATACATTTCGATAAATAAAACACGATCAGCATAATTATAAAAAAAAACTTTTATTTCACATAAATGTAACCTTAAAATGGTCTTACATCCTAAAAATACGAAATTGCGAATGAGCGAAGTTATTTACGCATTGTTGAATGAGTTGAGCACCGCCATCTTTTATGTTTGACTTTGAAGGCAACGATGAGTACGTGAAACCATTTAATTGGATCAATCGCCTACCTCTCTGGGAAAGTACAAATTGTGCTGAAAATTAGGTAAATAAGTTAAAAAAGAAAAGAAGAAGAAAGAAAGTAAAGATTGTTCATGGTAACAGCAGAGTAATATCCGAAATATTAAAGGGTTAAATTAATTGATGGGTACCTCATGGGTAGGCGTCATGGGTATCGGATACCTAAACATGACAAAACATAAAAAAGTTTGTTGAAAAACTAAAACTTGACTACTTATAATACTTTTAGCTGCAAAAATTATGACTTTTTGACTGCGCTTAACAAAATGTACATGTAATTACTATGAACATTATGGTCACCCTACAAATTTTTCTCTTATAATAAGTTCAAAATCGATTTTCTCTTAAAGTATGATATTTAGAAGAACGGTCGATATGTTCAAATTTAGTTAAGAAATAGTTAAAAATCTTATTCTAATTTGCGTTAATCTATGAAGTTGAGCCTAGTCAATAAAGCCGAAAATGTTGGGCTCTCGGTTCAGATGTTTTAGTCAAATTCGACTTTCATTTACTACATAACAATTAACTTTCGTGTCATAATTTCATTTTAACTAATTCACATAGGTATCTAAGTAAAACATGTTAAAGTTGCATTTATGTATTTCTTCAGATAAATCCATGTCTTGCAGATTCCTCAGTACAAACAATAATGAAGTGAGGGCCCTAGATATACCGCCATAAATCTGTAATGTCATATTCTACAGATTTGGAAATTTCTTAAAATATTTAAGAAATTCTTAACTAAATAGTTAAATAAAAATTATTAACCCAGAGACAGTACTTACTGAGATTTAAGCTATGCCACTTTATGCAAGCGTCTGGACTGAGGGCCCAAGTTATTTAATCATAACAGTTTTAATTCACGTTTAAGAAATTTATGGCCCATTGCTTTAAGTTTTTACTATTTTTAACTAATTTCCCTATAAGTCTTATTACGTTTGGCAAGGGTTTAAAAAATGGGCCCTCAATCCAGATGCACATAGTATAAACTATCATTGATGAACGGTGACGCTGATTTCTTTGTCCTGAATTAGCTGTTCCGGCAATATTTTCGATAGCGTAGAGATGGAGCTGGGACTTATTAGAATATTAAAGAAATAATTACAGAATCTGCAATTATTAAATCGTCAATGTAAACAAATAAATATAAATAACCCTTTAAAGCATTTGCGAAATACTCATGCCACAATTTCCCCTTATTATATCACAAAATAGAATTATTAAGGCATTGTACATCACCGTATTACTTTCGATTCTTCCTCGTTCCCAAACTCTCACACACAGAACTTAGTGTGTCGTCTGTGCACGTTCGCCCTGTGCGGAACTGTGCACAGTGTCAGGAATATTCACTAGCTGGAAAATACAGGTCGTAAGATACGACACGCCATGTATCGTGCGACACGCAAAGAAGGTCGGAATAAAGACAGTGTTCGCATTTCCATTGGTCGTGATAAACGGAGTGCTTGCAAGGAATGATCGCGTTTCTCACCACCCATTGATATAGCGTTAAAACTGTATAAATTAGCTGTTGAAAGCAATTTGTAACCCTTTAATGATTGTGAGTAATTCATCAAGTTTGTTACTCTGTTGGAGTACTATATTTTTGGGTGGGGTTTACGAAATTAGTGGTACCTATTGTTTCTTTTTAGTTTGTTAGGTTAGTCGTCTTTATCGAATGATTGATGTGGAATGTGACTATGAGGTAGTTATGGTTACGTATTATAATACCTAATTTTATTGTAACTAGGTATTTTCAAGATAACTACGGTTGATTCACTTAAGTTCATAACGCATATTGGTCGACTCAACTACTGTTTAACTTAACTAATGTTGATTGAACTAAAATCAGTTGCACTAATGAACGAGTAATCTAATGATTTACTAAGATATTTGTTATTTCAACTAAGTATGAAATACCTAATGGACGACTCGCCTAGGGTTTATTAATACTGCGCGCTGGATTGATTTCTAAAGTGGTGGGTAGTTACAATGTCAATCTCTTTACACGTTACGTGTACACATTTTGTGTTTCTTTTAAACGGAGAATTAGACAATGGTAGAAACATTTCTGCGAGCAACTTGGAAGAAGCGCTCGCTGGCCGCTGCCGCGGCACCGCTCGCATCGCTCGCTCGGCTCGCGCGCGGCTGGTCACAGTTTTAACCTAACCTAACCTATTCACCCACTTCAAAATGGCAAATCAGATATGTTTTACCATTGTCTAATTATCCACTCGCAGGGAAATTGTATGATTCGTCATTTTGAGATGAGTGACATAGGTGAGGTTAGGTTAAAACAGTGACCAACCGCGCGCGAGCCGAGCGAGCGTAGCGAGTGGTGCCGCGGCAGCGGCCGGCGAGCGCTACTTCCAAGTTGCTCGCAGAAATGTTTTTACTATTGTCTAATTATCTATGTTTTCGCAATATCCCTAGGGTTTTCACGAAAATTCGAATTAGCAAATCATCCAATCGACATATACAAAATCACCAGTAAATCAAACACAAGACCACAGATAAATCAACAGTAGGTGAATCGATCATTAGTTTAATCGAACTTAACCGTGAATAATTTGGTCAATTTTGTCCAACAGATGTGGCTGTTTCCATAAGGGGGAAGAACGTAAAAAATATATAAAATTTGGGCCAAAACAACAGTATCTAATCAAGGTGAAAGCCGAATGTAAGTTTATTTTGGAGAGTCTGTCTGAAATGTCGTTGAAATTTTTGATTTTTTCGTCGATGAAAGGATCAAAACTGTCTTCCAAAATTGGGGAACCTAGGAGGTGCAGTGAACTTTTTTCCAAAATCTTGATTTGTGGGGCTATTGAATTAAATTTTTCTAGAGTCAATTGTCTGTCAGTAACGTCAGAGAGGTAAATTTCGCATTTTGAGGGGTTAAGGTCCAAACCAATAGATTTAAAATGCTGTTTTAGAAATTGAAGATCATTTAAAACGGTGTCTACATCACCTCCTAGTGTTCCATCATCTAAGTACCATACATTAAATTTTGAATTTAGTTTCTGGATAATTGGATGAATAGCCAAACTGAAAATGACAGGCCCGAGAGGGTCACCTTGTTGGCATCCCACTGCAGATTCCAAAACATTGTCCTTATATAATAATTTGGAGGGATATCTATAACATTGCCAAATAAAACCATAAATTTCGGGTAGTTCCTTTTTGACTTCAGCCAACAAAGTGTCCCTGTTTACTGAGTTGAAGGCATTCTTCACATCAACCTTGAAGATGACCTCACCTTTGTTGGAGCTTAAAAAGGTGGAAAGGGCATGTACGGCAGCCTCACAGCCCCCTTTCGAGCCAAATCCAAGCTGCAGGGGCTGAAACTTAG
Organism: Aporophyla lueneburgensis; assembly: GCA_932294355.1. Lineage (NCBI taxonomy): Eukaryota > Metazoa > Arthropoda > Insecta > Lepidoptera > Noctuidae > Aporophyla > Aporophyla lueneburgensis. The sequence continues at coordinate 4,935,891 of OW028740.1, read as the reverse complement.
CTGCTAGCGGTTCGCTGTATAGCTTACAGCAAATTTTGGCTGCCGTACGCCTATACGTGCAACCAACGGCGATTGGACGAATGCCGCCGTCCCTCTTGCGTAGGGCACATAGGTTGGCCCCATATAAGATGTCGACGACGGCATCGTTCACGCGGCCGCTGAGCATGAGGTTAATCAGGGCCGCGAGCTCCTTCAAAAGCGACTCACCAGCTTCCCCGGCGCCTGAACTCAGTAGGTCTTTTAGATGTTGTGGAGTCAGGCCGTCAAGGCCGCCGGTGGAACCACTTCGGAAAGAGCTCACGGCTGCAATCAATTGGGGGGCCGAAATGTTAAGAAGGGTAGAATTTAGGTCCGAAGGGTCGGGAGGGTCGGGAAAGGTGAGACCATCCGCAGGCGCAGGGTGTTTACTCTCCAGAGCTGTAAGCGTTTCTGGGGAGTAAGGCGCCACCACATCGCTGCTGAACAGTATCCTGGCAGCACCCTTAATGTCACCTTCACTTAACTTCGATTCCACATGTGCGCATACACCCTTTTGAGATTGTGTTTTAAATGCAGGTAATTTTGGATCTAAAATTGTGGCCGAATTGTTGCAGTTGTCTTTAATTTGGTTTGTTAATGTTTTTTTATTTGCCAAACTTTTCTGGACATGTAGGATCCGGTAAGGGAAGGTGAGTAACTGCTCCCAGGCAGTTTGAGAGTTCTCCTGGGTCACGAGACCGAGACATCGCGCCAGATTCAGTGCAACAGACCGTCTCGCGCCCCGGGGAACTCTCTTTAAAACAGGAGTCGAATTTTTTAATTTTGCTAATGTTTGCAGGCTTCGTGTCGACGTTCTCACTTTCTTCTAATATTTTTTAGATATACTATTCATCATCAGCTTTATTCACTTTATGATGGGAAATACACAGTCAATTTAGTTTTCATATTGTAATAACTCTGACATGTTATTTTTCTGTCAATCACGAAAATCTATATTATATGATTTTATCCATTGGAATTGAATAAATCTTTTAGTGTTGGGTAGCCCATTTATCGAAGAAGGCTGTATAACATTTTTAAATAATAACACTAATAAATAAAAAACCCGAAACCTTGCGAGAAACTCGTTGCTAGGCCAATGTTGGACAAAATTGACCAAATTATTCGCAGCACATTGACATCCATTTTAAATGTGGCCTTGGACGACCGAGCGTGGCTTCAAGCCACATTACCAATCCGTTTTGGTGGCCTCGGCGTCCGCAAAATTACCAGTATTAGCTTACCGGCGTTCCTGTCCTCTGTCCACAGCACTGAGCAGCTGACCAGGAAAATTTTAGCACCCTGCCTGGTTGACTCCGAAGTGCCGTGCTTGACTGATGCCATGAACGCCTGGACAGTGACATGCCCGGATACAGATCGGCCCGTGAACCCGTCTTCCCAGAGACAGTGGGATGAGCCGCTCTGCAGGTTGGTACGGAATAACCTAATCAATACGTCCACCAATACTGCTGAGCGTGCCCGCTTATTGGCTGTGGGAGAATGGGAGTCGGGCCTCTGGCTTCAGGCACTACCGTCACCCAACATAGGTACTATGTTGTGTGACAATACTTTCCGGCTCGCTACCTGTCTGCGTCTGGGCGCTCCATGCGGGGCTCCGCATCGCTGCCAGTGCGGTGAAGCTGTCGACTGCCTCGGACACCATGGCCTATGTTGCAGTAAGAGCGCAGGCCGTTTGGCCCGGCACGCCAGCATTAATGACATTATCCGTCGTGCTCTCGTCACCGCCGGGGTGCCAGCTGTTTTAGAACCCAACGGCTTGGCACGCGACGATGGGAAGAGACCAGATGGAATGACCATAATGCCCTGGAAGGTGGGCAGGCCTCTGGTGTGGGACGCAACATGTGTCGACACCCTTGCGCCATCCCACTTTCCCTGTACGATGGAATGCGCTGGAGCGGCTGCTGCAAGTGCGGAAAATCTCAAACGGCGAAAATATTCCAATCTCATTGGAACTTACATATTTGAGCCGTTTGGGGTTGAAACATTAGGACCATGGGGTCCGAGTGCCCACTTGGTTTTTCGAGACATAGCCAAGCGGTTGGTCGACTCTTCACGTGACCAGAGGGCTGGCCTATTCTTTGGCCAAAGAATCAGCATTGCCATACAACGTGGCAATGCTGCCAGCCTTTTGGGAACTTTTCCCATTGACAGCGATGCGGATGAGTTTTTTGAAGCCCTCTGATTCTTTTTCTCTGTTTTTATAAACTTTATATACCTGTACATAATGTATTAATTTTAGTGTTGAATAAGGAATTGTAAAATATTTAAATTAAATTACCGTAAAAAAAAAAAAAAAATACAAAAATCGGTGAAACGATCATTAGATATTTTAAACGATAGGTCTTTTGGCCGTAGTTATACTGAAAATAGTTGGAATAAATTTAGGTATTATGATACGTAACCCTGATGCTCAGCCTAGTTTGATTAAATGAAATTTTGATTTAATGATGACTGTTTCGTCTGGGTCAAGTGGTGATTGTGCAAATTTATAGACAACACTGATATGTGGCTAGGGACCCACGTACCGTCAGCTTCAAAAAGAAGTATCTACCTAAATATCTGCGAGAATTCGTGGACTACAATCGTTGCTCTACAATATTGTATCCATGTGTAGTCACAAAACATGAATACTCATTATCGAAATACTAAACACTTAAAGTTTTTAGTGATTAACGTGATTTTACAGTTAAAAACTGTACTTCGATAAGGTTTAATACGCAAGAAGAAGAAAGAAGAAGAATATGAAAAAACATTTCAATTATGATCTAGTGTAAAAATACTTTTTTATTATTTTCACACCTAGTGTGAAATTTTCAAAAAATCGATTTCGCTTCTTCAGCTCAACAAGCACTGTTTGAGAAAGAGGAAGGTGAATTATATGGGCCTGGAATAGCAGATTAGCTATAAGTATGATTTTAATCCATTTATAACAGTGAAAACGATCATTTTATCTTTAAACGCGTTTTTCTCGAAACAGCATTTTTCGAATTTGCTGGAGTGATTACTCGGAGACAAATGATCCGATCACGATAGTGATCGGATCATTTGTCTGTTTCTGTCTGTATCATTTGTCTGTATCATTTGTTTTTGTTTGTAAATTGTTTTTGCATCTTTTCTATATAGTTCTCCATACGACGACCCTCCAGTTTTTTGATCTGATCAAAAATCGAATTTTGGCAGGCCAAAAACGACCAAAATTTTAAGTAAAATTTAACTTTTTTTTTCAACATGCCATTTTGTCAATTTTTGATTTTTTTATTCGCCCGAGGGTCATCGTACAGACAATGTGTTTTAGTTTAACGAGAATTATTATTTTTTGGTTTTATCAACGGAGAAGGCTGCAATCACTCCAGCAGTGGAGGACCTTTGTTTTTTGGCACCGCCGGAGATCGCGTGTCATTTCATAAATATTAAATATTTTATTTAAAAAAATTTACTGTGTATTCTTAAAACATATATATACCCTCAAAATTTTAAAACGATTGATTCACTAGTTTTTTTTATTTTTAATTCCCAAAACATGCCTTTTTTTAGGCTGTCACACTAGATGTGCCCCTTAACTTTAATAAGTCGACCTAAAAACAACTTTTATTAGAGGTTTAAAATATCACATATTTACGAATCATTTTGAATTATTTTTTTCATAATGCATATTATGAAAAAAAAAAAAAATTCTATGTGTTGTTGTGAAAGTCACCTATTCAATGTTTGAATTACTTTTTACCAATTTCATGTTAATAAATAATATCTGGTTGACCGAGCTTTGCTCGGTATTTTTTGGTAAATTGTGTTTAAAATAATAAGTTTATGTTCAAGCTGATTATCGATAAAGTTGGTCATTGAAAACACGAATAAAACGACATTTTATAAAAATGAATCCTAGCTAGATCGATTTATCGCCCCCGAAACCCCCTGTATACAAAATTTCATGAAAAACGTTGGAGCCGTTTCCGAGAATCAGATTATATATATACATATATACAAGAATTGCTCGTTTAAAGGTATAAGATAAGATTTAACTTAGTTAATTTTTTGAGAAAATGGGCAAATAATTGCATCGAATTTTAGACTCAGAACTATCTTTCATACAGTTATTAGGTACAACAGAAAAAAAACTTCAGTTCAAAATCAATCTAGACCCTGAAAAAGAATGCACAAAAAGGTAAAGGAATTGACAGTAAATAATCTTTATAAAACAACTGAAATCTCGCAAAGCACTCCACAAAACAAAAAGTCTCGAAACGAGATTAGATGTATGAACTTATAGAAATACAGTATTTTAACTGTAAAAGTACGTCTATAAAATCAAGTAAATCATAGCAATCATTAAAATTTCGAATACGGCCTCATAAATGTAGCTACAAATATCAAATGAATTCTTGACATCTTTTTGATGCTCGCTGTAGATACGTTTTAATTAATTTACAACAGTTCAAACGGTTACAAATTCGTAATTCAAATAAAGACTGAGACTATTCTAAGCGAACAAAAATATCCTAAAATACGAGTACTATTAACACTTACCCATTGTTGGGTTCCACCAGAGCTAAAACACCACAATATCCTTAATCCACAGGTAAACACACTCCAGCAGGCATTATGTAAATCTTACAGTCCTGTACTTATAATCCATGTATTAGCAAGTTTCCCTATAAGTTAGATAGTCGCACAAGTTCCCCTATATAAATGGTAATGAAGTCGGCGCGGGAAGGAATCCAGCTTTTTATGTGGTGTTTTTCAATTTAGCCCATACTTATATACTGCATTATAAAAGTTTTCCTGTTTAAATAACTGCCATCTAACGAGTACTGTGAGTCAGTGTTTTATGTGTGTGTTCGTATTATTGTGGCTGTTTGAGATTTTATAGACAGCCGTCTGAGTGAAGATTTATTTGTTTATATATGCGATTATTTTATGTGTTATAAGTAAATGATGAGATTATGAAAGAGCAGTGGTAAAGGTCTCGACTTACCAGTTGTAAGTAGTGGGTTTGAACCCAGGCAGGCGCTTTACTTCATGTAATATTTAATCACTACAACTCGGTGAAGGAAAACATCGTGGGGAAACCGGCATGTCCTAGGACCAAAAACTCGAAGACATATGATATCTACCAACCCGTGTGGCCCACTCTCACTCCCACCCACAAAAAGGAGGCCTGTGCCCCAGCAGTAAGAATATTATAGGCTGGTTATGTAATTACTTGTGAAAGAAGAAAGAAAGAAGAAAAGAAAGAAAAATTGTTTATTCTGCAAAAACAAAACGCACAATATAAAATAGTAAAAAAAAATATAAATACACACGTACAAAATAGCCAAAAGCCCCGTATTCATGATTTAAAAGGTTGTACAACAATATTGAGATTGATTCCTTGGAATCAGATAGGAATCAGTAAAAGAGTTTTAATTTCCTTTAGCTAAAATTAGTTACATTCTGAAAACAAAGTATAGTGTGGTGCTTAACGTAAAGGATAGCATCACCCAACATACAAATCTATCTTCCCGTGGGTATCGTGAAAGACGAAAAGAACTCGGAAAGTCGTAAGGGACGTAGAGAATGGGCACCAACGTTCTCTATGCATTTTTCACCATTCTACGATCGCTAACTCGCCTGCCAAGCGTGGCGATTATGGCAAGGCACCCAAATTTGTGGAGGCTTATGTCCAGCAGTGAACTTCTTACGGCTGAATGATGATGATAATTAATAGAACGTGTAATGAGATATGAGCCATCACGAAAAATCACATTGCAACAGGTGGGATATGAACGCACAACCTCTTAATCTACTTACCGACCCGACCTGTGACTACTGATCTATTGAGACTGGCTTGCAATGATTAAGCTTATTTTACATCCCTATAATATGAAATAAGGTACATTTATAGACATGCAAATGAATCTAGTATTTAATTACCAAGCAGTAAAGCAGTGTAAACAGTGTTATAATGAATGCAGTTTTAACGAAACAAGTTAAAAGATCACGCGGAAGTTGTAAGGTCGTAACGTGGGAATCTTATGCAAACATCAATAGTTTAACTACTTTTACCCGTTTAATAGTAGGTATTAGAAGTTATTACCGGGCTATGTTAGAAGCTGTATAAATGCTTATTACTGGAAATTTAATTGATACATATTTCATTTATAAATCCTATTTTGCTAGTTCTAATGTGTTTGGTTGGAAACGTCGTTGGTTTCTAAAAAGGTATCAACTGTCAATAAGTAAAATGTATTCTTAAGCGACTTCAAAAAGGAGTAGGTTCAATTCGTCTGTATTTTTTGTTGTTGTATGTATTTTCCGCGATATCTCCTGCAATAGAAGGCTGATTTTGAAAAATACTTTTTAATACTTTAGGGATGTCCCATATAGGTTTTATCGACTTTATTTGAGTAGTTTTTGCGTTAGCTTCAATAATACGTAATTTATTCCACTTTGTTTATCGTGACGATGTTCTAATATTTTCTGTTACTATTATTGACCTGGCCACTAGTGGTATATGAATAAGTGCGTGGAAAATACCATAATGAAAAAGTGCAAAAGAAGCGAACATTCCTAATAAAACACCACAAAGTGAAATATAACTTTAATTTCAGAAGTCTCTGGCAAAAACTAAAATACAGAATTCAAAGACACCAACTTCCGAAATGATTATTTTTTTGAAAAATTTCACGTTGTTGTGTTTTTTTAGAAGTCGGTTGTTTTTTTAGCAAAAAAGTAGATACTTTTTTTGTAAAAAATATAGATTTTATACATTACTGGTTATTATATAGGATGTTAACAGCTGGTCGGGGGCTAAGTAGTAACAGTTGGTCGGGGGCTAAGTAGTAACAGTTGGTCGGGGGCTAAGTAGTAACAGTTGGTCGGGGGCTAAGTAGTAACAGCTGGTCGGGGGCTAAGTAGTAACAGTTGGTCGGGGGCTAAGTAGTAACAGCTTGCCGGGGGCTAAGTAGTAACAGTTGGTCGGGGGCTAAGTAGTAACAGTTGGTTGGGGGCTAAGTAGTAACAGCTTGCCGGGGGCTAAGTAGTAACAGTTGGTCGGGGGCTAAGTAGTAACAGTTGGTCGGGGGCTAAGTAGTAACAGCTTGCCGGGGGCTAAGTAGTAACAGTTGGTCGGGGGCTAAGTAGTAACAGCTTGCCGGGGGCTAAGTAGTAACAGTTGGTCGGAGGCTAAGTAGTAACAGCTTGCCGGGGGCTAAGTAGTAACAGTTGGTCGGGTGGTTGGGTGGCCATCTTTACATACCGAAACCTCTCTATGCCTCGGGAATCGCGTTAAGCTGTTGGTCTCGGCTGTTAGTGGTGGATCTTTGACTGTCGTTAAAGGTCGTTAGAAGGCCGAAAGTTAAGGCTACTAGTCTTTCCATGGGTTAACATGTTACCCTGTTACTGGATTGTGGAGATCAGATAGGCAGGCGCTCCATGTAAAAAACTTATATTTAGCTGGATCCGGTTAGACTGGAAGCCGACCCTAAAAATAGTAGGGAAAAGACTGAAACAATCTATTTGTTTCTGAATTGCCAATAAATATTCAAATTATCACAAAATGGCTTCCATTAGCAATCTTCCTAATTAGCCACCCGTTATTTCCATACCCTGGTAAACCCTACATTTATAATTCACTACATAATAATAAGTCCAATGTGAACATTCAACGTTAAAACATGGTTACATCACTAGAACACAAAACTAAAAATATTTCAGAGCAAAAGCGTTAATTTTCGACAAACTGCTGCACTAAAATTGTTTACAATTCACACAGTCATGTATGAAGTGTTTGTCGCGTGAACCAGCTAGGATGTGCTCAATTATTGTGAATACAACTATTATGAATAGTTTATGAATAAAACTCACATACACACGCCATTATTTGCTCATCTTCCGTTTCGTTCTACGACAAACTTTAGTTTTGCACCCGAAGAGCTACAAATGCTAAGTACAAAGATATGGTGTGGCTAGAAATGGTAATGGGGTGTAATTAAATTTTGTAGTGTTGAAGCAACGAAATTTTATGGACACGAGTTTTGTTACAAAGACATTCTTAAAGTAACATCATCTTTAAAAAAGGAAATAACGTTAATCCTACTTAATATAACCCTACTATAATAATATTACAAATGAGAAAGTTTGAATAGTCAGCTGTTTGGATTTTAGTTATTTAATCATGCAAAAACGGCCAAATTTATGCCACAAATCACTCACGTAAAGCAAGGTTTAGTACCTCTGGACGATCTCGATATTGGCTGTGCTAGCAATTTTAATATTGGATCTTCCATAGAATTCGAAACATGGCTCTAAGAAATATTTCAAGTGCTTACTGGTACGTGAGAAACACTGAAATATGTGAATACCTGGAGATACCGACCGTAAAGGAGGAAGCTTATAAAATAAGCAAGAGGCACAAAGAAAGACTTAATAAACGTCATGAATGAATTAGCAGCCACCTATTAATTTGACAGCAAGATGTAACTCTCCTTAAAAGATGGCAAAAACTAGACATAGGCCTAAGAAATTAGCTTATTACTCTCTATAAATTCATAAAGGGTCAATCAATGGAATCGTACCCAGTCTGATCTTGGTCTCAATTTGTCAAAAATTACAGATGATTGTCGCTGAGATGAGACTGCAACTAGATTTTGAACGTTTGTAATTACGAGAATTGTAGAGAGATACTTCTGATTAAGGCTAAAAACGATTGCTGATAAAATGTGAGAAACAAAAAAGAACTTGTCACTCACGCATCACACTACGCTCACCACATCTAGTAATAACACCTCCTTTCCCCGCACAGGGATGAGTTTTCTAAAACTTGCCCGACTGTTTGTAATTTTAAAGTAGAGAGTTACACGTACACCGGCTTTTATGAGTTTTGTTGTTGGTGAGTCTGAATGCCGGATCATTATGAGCGAGCGCGGTCGTTCGACACGATTGATGGCACTTCCAGACTTTGTGATCGTTGTGGAATTGATGGTTATGGCATTGTTTTGATGTTGGCTATTTTAAGAGGTTAGTTTGTGGTCGCATTTCGTAAAGTTACGTCTTATCCCCATGGGGTAGGCAGAATCTACAGAACGTGTCAAGAAGCAGGTGAAGCAGGTGTCTGCTACGATGCTTACATACGTCTTTGGCCTCGTTGGCGTTCATACATCTGGTCATACGCGCACGCCGGTTACGAGTACTACGCACCTGGCCTTTCTGAAAAACATAACAAACAAGGTCAGCATATGTATGTCCTCCTAAGACGTACCCTCCCGGTGTTTCCACCCACATCTGCAATGTAAATACCTTTTGTTAACCGCCTTTCATTATTTTTAAAGTCTTAATAAAGTAGCAGTTTTCCGGTGACAGTGCCGTATCTGTTCTAGTATACAGAAAATCAACATATAACCTGATACCATTGATTCAATACATGATTCGTTCCGCTGGGAGCGAGAAGCGGAGGACTGATCCAATTGGCGGTCCTTAGGCTCCCCCAAGCTCCGCCAACTGGTTCGGTTCTTTTCCAGAAGTCGACGTCTTTCGGCAGAAATGGTAATGAAGATGGTTCTAAAGTATCCTGCGTTGAAATGTTTGTCGGTTATAAAATGAAAAAAATAGTTGCTATTCCAAACATTTTGACCGCACAGGTATTACACTTTGCTATGAACGACGAAAAATGTTTACGCTAGACGGTCTACAGTAATGTGGTGAGTACATTGTGACAGTTTGCGTGTCGATATCTCTGCTACCCTCTATACTATTGATAGCAAAATAAACTTTCATAGGACCACAAATATTACAACACTAGCTTCTGCCCGCGACTTCGTCCGCGTCAATTGTTTTTCCTTGACCCTTCCCGTCGCATCGAATAGCCTGCCATTTTTAGTTCATTTTTCGTTGCTGCTCCGCTCCTTTGATCATAGCGTGATGTTATATAGCCTATAGCTTTCCTTAATAAATGGGCTACCCAACACAAAAAGAATTTTTCAATTTGGACCAGTTGTTCCTGAGATTAGCGCGTTCAATCAATCAAACAAACAAACATACATACAAACAAACAAACAAACTCTTCAGCTTTATAATATTATATATAAAAGTATAGATTAGGCACTGAAATAACAAATACCTATATAAGTTAGGTGATGCCGATGAATTTGGCAGGTGTTCGGCAATCAACGAAACTTACCTAACAGTCACAGAAAATAAGATTTTTTTTGGACAGCGTTTATTCAGTTACTTTATTTAAGAATGAGAAACTTCACCCATAATAGCAGTTATTTTGGCTCTAATTAATTAGCATAGATTTCTCGGAACTGGGACCTAAGAAGATGCATTACAACAGAAATAAAAACTATAGAAACCTGTTAGTTTCAAGTTTCAAGTGACAAGATAGCATAAAGAAAATATTATACGCGGAAAGTTCTAAGCTGCCATCTTGATTTACGATGTAGCCAATTAGCTACGCCGTGCTACGAGATGCTACGAACACGCTACACAGTGCTACGCAGCCATTCTGCTTCAGAATGCGTAGCATAGTTTGTAGGTATGTAGCTACAGACTAGGAGACTGTTTTAAATACCGACTTTAATCTTAGTTATTTTAAGGAGGAACAGAAATTAAATGAAACAGTCAGAGCCATTGACGCGTTTATTGATACCACGAATTCAGCAGAAAGTATTCTAGAATCCCAAATAGCATTTCATACAAAATTTCTATACGGTCAAACTGTATGGTACAATTGACAAAAAAAAAAAAAAACGTTTGATAAATTTTCACTTCTGAGGGTCGACTATCATATACTTACTGAATTTGTGGTAAAATGTTGGGCTTGTGGCTAAGTAATAACAGCCACACGGGTCTATCGATCAGGATAAGTTATGCTTGCCGCATTCGGTCCGTATATGGTTGACTATACCTACCGAGACCCCTCCATGCCTCGGAAAGTATATTAAGCCGTTGGTCTGTCAGACTATAAAACGTGTTTAGTAATTACACAGTTGAGGTTTTCTTTTTTAGAAAAAAGATTTTGGAACGAAGTTCCTTATCGCGCGTTGCGAAAGGGGGCTAGACGGAAAAAATTAAGACCAAAAGTTGTAACGACACTTTTTGCTATAGTTGTAAGCTGTGCGGCGTGCGTGTGTTTCTCTGTCTGTCGCTCTCTCTCTCATGCAAGCCAGTTATTTTCGTTTCGTCTTTCTATTTCGCATTGAACAGTGTGGTGTCGAGATGATTATTTTTGTTGAGTGTATACAGGTTTTTTGTACATAATATACAACATTAATTTTTGTTTATGCGAAACCCGAAACACGGGTCTAGTATTTTTATGTAAAGAATCTATGAAAAAAATTTCAAAACTGTATCATTAATAATCACAAAGTTATAAGCTTGATAAGTTACCTGGTTGTCCACGCAAAAACATATGCAGATCACCACAAACAGCTAGTGTACGTACCATCTCCGTGTAATGGACGTTTGAATACGAGAAAGACATGATAATTTTAAAATCGAAACAAAACACTAAGGCCCGCGACTTGGAAGCGTAATTAAATATTTTTGGTACAAAATATAACATGGTGTAAAAATTATTGGAATCGATTCAGTTACTGATTCTGAACAAACTATATTCAGGTTTCGCATATACTAAAAATAATCTTGTATAATAATAAAAAAATAATAAAATTCCTTCACTAATTAATCGAAAAGAACTTCGTTCCATCCGGGTGTCCCTTGACACCTCTCAAGTTTTTCATAATTTCTCAAATGATACATTTGCCTCTAAAATGGCAGGGAATATCTCTGCTATTCAAACACACATTCTTGCCATCGTAGGAGCGGCGGCAAACAGCCCGCCGCGTCAGCCGGACATCCGGTCTACGTCCCCCCGCGCTTCCTGCCCCCTACCCCGCCACCCCCTTCCGCCGCTGACGTCACAATTAATCTTGGGCTCATCTTCCGGTGCGGGTTGTTTTTCTGCTTTATGCGTGCCTGGTCCCGTTTGTGGAAAGATTGAAGATTTCATGTGGATGTAAGCCTTTATTTTACTGGATAGTTATGTTACTGTGTAAGTAAGTGCTAAAGTATTCATTTGGATTCGGTTTTCGAGTTTATTTTTGTGGTTTGCAGTGGGTCAGGAACATTCGTTACCGCTATGGGTTATATATATTACAGGGCCTGGTGTTTAAGCATGTGAGTTTTGTGTGTTTTGCAACTTTACATAAAAATAAGAAAAATAAAACAATTTGACATATAACATAACACATGATATTAATATTTAGAACCAATTGTGTGTATATGTTTTATCGTATGCTGCACCGGTCAACGTCATCACGTCGGCATCGGCTGTCGTTGAAAACCAGCGCTGGGGCTCTGTCTTGCATAGGGTCATAGGGTCATAGCATTATTCTGAGCGATGGCCGTTTTGCGTGGATGTGACGCATATTTTTCTCCAACTTGTTCTGCTTTGTGTTCTTTCTCTGAGTCATGTTTACCGCCAATTAACGTATTTTTCTTTAATAACATGACGCGTGTTTTCCAAAAGGGACAGACAAATACATAGTACACCCACAATCCACCAGTTATGTTTCAGCCCATGTAATAGAGGGTGAGACTATTGCTATCACCCGGGCAGAGTTCGAGCAGCTACTGGGAAAAAACTGATAGAAAGTAACGATGATGATATTTTGGATTTATAATATCAATCAATCAATCGACTCAGCCTATCGCAGGCTACTGCTGGACAGTCGCTGCGCCACTGTCCTCCGCTTTCCGCATCTAGTTTTCCCAGCCACCTTTTAACGCAGTCAGTCCATCTAGATGGAGCGCATCCCACACGACGTTTGATGAAACACGATTTCCAAGCAACAAACATGACCAGCCCACTGTCACTTTAGCTTGCTTATTTTGCAAGCTGCATACGTTGGCAACTCCAGATAAATTAAAAAAAATTGTTAATTTTATATTAGTCTAGGTTACAGTAGTTGCGCTGTGCTCTCACGAATTAAATATAACTTTGACACCATTTACTTAAAAGCTGAGGAGAAAAGTTTTGCTAAATACTGCAGGCAGTTCTTTAGGAATTTTGGCTCCGAGCCCGTAGCACCAAATGTTAGCTACGTTTAAAACGTTTTTCCTTGTTAGCGTTTTTAGTTTATTTATTCTTGACCGATACTGCTTGGCTGGGGTAACCAAGCCAACTAGCTGTTATTAGGTAAGAAAAATCTTTAAGAGATCGGATGGGTAATTCTTGTAATTTTAAGAACGTTCATACACTGACATCAGTCTCAAACTGTCAAAATACCTCGAGTATCTATATATTTTTGACATGTTTTTGACATTTGACTGTCGTCGAGATGAGGCTGCGACTAGATTTTGAACGATTTTAATTTTATTTATTCAATTAAAATATTAACTTTATTTTTTAGTAGAAATAATCATACGAAAAAATAAATAAAACACTGCAAAACATAAAATGGCCAGCCTAATTGCATTTTGCATGCAATTTTTCGTTGTGTCCATTAACATTAAAGGGACAGAAAAAAGAACCTGGGCTTGCTTTTAAGCGGTACTTTCTCAGGCTTCTTTTGAAGTTTTAGTTAAATTTAATTTGTAAGCTATTTTATTCCATTCTTATTTTGTCTGCCCGTATTTCTTTGCCCCCGATTCGTGACACAAAGCAAAATCGGGCCGCTCTCATTAAACAAAAAGTTACATTAAACCTACTAACTTCAAAGCTTCCCTCCCCTTTTCCTGTGTCTTATCCGCTAAATTTAGTATCAATATTACCCGTACCTCCCCGGCGGAGACTGATCACTTTTCCTTATCTCCCCCGATTTCCCATCATTAATTTTTTGCCGTGCCTCCTCTCAAACGTTTCCTCTCGGCGATTGATTGTGGCCAATCAGTGCGATGACACTCATTTATTTCGCGTTGCTAGCAATTTATTGTTATTATCGTGATAATTTTTTGTATGAGATAAGAGTTCTTATGTAACGACTAGAGTGAAGGAAAAGATAGAAAATGGATACATTCATTTGGCATAGAGTAAAAAACACACAATTTCATATATCTTAAGCTTAGTTATGATGGCCAACAAAGGTTTTTTTTTTGTGTTTGAACGCGTTAATCTCTGGACTTACCAGTCGATTTGGAAAAATCTTTCTGCAATTCATAATCCAATTTGTGTAACAGGTCTATTTAACATCACGCTAGGTTTTTGAGTAGTGAAGCTAAAAAAAAATAGAAAAAGTACGCTTAGCGACAACGAAGTCACAGCGCGGGCAAGCGATGTAATGCGACGGGATGGAAGATATTTCACGCGGACGAAGTCGCGGGTTAAGAGATAGTATAATATATTTCAGATAAAAATTAAAATTCTATTATAAATTGTGAAGTGCTATGTGTGAAATAGGGATGTTATGGATATGAAATTTCGGATACGGATTGGTTACGGATGTAAGAATAATTATTATACCGGATACGGATACGGATACGGATATGAAATTATTTCGGATTATCCGTTAGTTTCGGATAATTTCGGTTACGGATGTTAAACTTTTAAGGAATTTCAGAAGTAAAATACAAATAGCTAATAAAATGGTTTTATTTATATGTCACCATTTGGTAGGAATTACAATCAGTGTGTGAGTAATTATTACAGCTATTTAAAATAAAAATGATTATAAATATATATTGAGTGTTATCTAATCTACCTAAAATAAAAATGTAATAGCAAATCCGATATTATCCGAAATGTTTATTTCGGATTCGGTTACGGTTACGGATAATTTTTTATATCGGATATCCGATAGTTTTGGTTACGGTTACGGAGCTCCCTAACATCCCTGGTGTGAAATTACCAGAAAAATGTTGAAGGAGCAGTGATGACGAAGTTTTTTACACAAAGTAAATCGCCTGCCTGAGTTCGAACAAGGGGAAAAAGAAGGGTGACTGTTACTCCAAAGTACTTATTTTAAACGCTTCCATGGACTGTCAGCTTTCGAATGCAATATTACCATTTATAAGCTCTTCCCATCATGTTCGAGGTCCAATTGTGACAAATAATGTCCCTAAAAGTAGTCATAATTGCACTGTTCTAGGATAACCCCATTAACTTACAATATTTTCCTTCGCCATTTTTTCATTCTTCTTTTTCTTTCGAACCCACGACCAAAACATATAAGTCGGGGCCGCTAGGATTTGGCCACCATTGCTCTAGTCGACCCCGAAATTGCTTCATCATCCAATGTAAGCTTGAAGGTATATTAAACTATTTGAAAGTTACATAATGTCAGCTTTAGTTTTTCAATTTACGGGGAATTGTGGTAAAAACTGAAAAATCACTGACGAAGAAGAAAAAGAAAGCAAAAGAAAAGGTAAAGAAGAAAAAGAAAAGAAAGAAGAGGAAGAAAGATATTGAGTATTGTTTACACACTAATCTTTTCTCATAAGTGCAACTATCTCAACATGTTTTTCAACTAAAGAAGTAAACTGGTACAGTGTGCAGATCATTGTGCAGACAATTGAGACATTATTAAGTATAAACAGAGCTCCGAGTGCGCGGCGTAAGTTTGTGCATAATGAGCGTCTGTAGCGACTTGTTCTACCAAACGAGATGGTAGTATTGTCTGTGTGTATAGCAGGCTTTGGAATGTTCAGCTGAAGAGGATGGGATGAAAGTGAATCAATTTATTTAAAACAGCTTTAATCAGTCTATCAACATCATCTTCCTAGCATTTTCCCAACAATTTTTGGGGACGACTTTCATTCTTACTGGATGCAGCTAAAGACCACTGTTTTACGTGGCGCGACTGGCTATCTGACCTCCTCAACTCTTTAGCAGGGTAACTATAGATTTATAATCGACTTAAAAAAAAACGAGGAGGTTTCTCAATTCGACCGTATATATATATTTTTATGTCTGTTCGCGGATAACTTCGTCGTTTACGAACTGATTTAGATGATTCTTTTTTTGTTGGAAAGGAGATATCCCAAGGGTGGTACAATGATAAGGAAACCAGGATCTGATGATGACATCCCAGAGAAGACGATGGGAGCATTCGAAAATCGTAGTGACGACTAGTGCGTTTATTATTATTTTCATTAATTATCTTAAAGCACTACTATTTAATGAAGGTCTGAAGTAGCTCTGATGATGAAGCCGAAAGACAGTCGAGGGAACTCCTCAACGATTTACAGCAATTACCTGGTGTTTGAACTTAATTCATTTCTATTGATGAGAAAGCCCCATAAGGCTTATATCTAAGTACCATTATACGTCTGATGATGGAGACCATAGACAGACAGTCGAGGGAATTCCTTAACGATTTACAGCAGTAGTAAAGTATTAAATTTCACCTGGCGAGTAGTGGTATAGGAATTAGTAGATACCATAACTAAAAAGTAAAAAATAAAAACTTTTTTACAAAAAAACCCGACATCCTCAAAAACACTACAAAGTGTAAAATAACTTTAATTTCGGAAGTCGGTGGCAAAAAACTCAAATACAGATTCTAAGACACCAACTTCCGAAATTAAAGAGGAAGTCGTTTATTTTTGGTGTGACTCTTTGACTAACTGAATACTTTATTGCATTCCATAATGTGTACTATAACAGTTAGTATGTCAAAACAGCGCATCAATTATGGACCCTGTCGGGCACAGCAAAGTTAATTTTTAATAGGAGAGAGGATGAAGGTGCTTTTTGTTAAGAAAACAATAAATATAAAAATAAAATAGTATCATTAAAATATAATTAATTGGTTTTATGGTTTTTATATATTTATGTATTTTTTTAAATTGTATATTGCACGAATTATTGACAAATTACAATAAGTTAAATATTGGTTTTATTTAAAAATAGTTTTTATCGTTGTTGAAATTTATCTCTAAAATATTCGTCAATAGTGTTAGTAGCTTTTGATTAATAGAAATTGTTTTAATTTAATGATAAAGATATTATTTTTATTTTTTATGTATTCCGGTACCTTATTGTATATTTTAATAGACATAAAAAAGTACTAGAAGAGTGCATTTTTAATCGCGACGTGGGTATGTTTAACCTGTTTTTATAACTTTCGAGCTTTTGACCCGTAATGGCTGTCAAAGATCCAAGAACAATAGCCAAGATCGCTCTCCGTCCGTCCGTCCGTCTCTCAGCAGGCTGTATCTCATGAACCGCGATAGTTAGAGAGTTGAAATTTTCACAGATTATATATTTCTGTTGCCGCTATAACAACAATATTTATTTGCAAGAGTATGGTACTTACATAAGGTGTTACAGTAATTTAGTTTCAACATATCCTGCCATGACCCTGGCGTGCAAATGTCAATTACAATCAGCGATGTCAATTATTCTACCTTACAAATTAAAGATTCTATTGATTTATCTTCTAAATAGTCCTTAATGGTATAATATTTTTTGTACAGCAATAGTTTGAATAGTAATTTTTTAAACATTGTCAGGGGTAAGTCTTGAAAACTATTTGGTAAACGATTGTAAATAATAATCGACATGCAGTATACATTATTTTTAAATAATTTTAGTTTTTTTGGTGGCAGCTTAAGTCTATCTTTATGCCGTGTGCGGCTATTTGGCCTGATTGTGCTTGCTTCAAATAAATTATAATTGCTCTTAACAAAAATACACGTTTCAAAAATATACAAACACGGCAAAGGTAGAATTTTAAGTTTTTGAAATAGTGGCTTACAGCTGTCTAAAAAGTGAGCTCCACAAATTGCTCGGACATATTTTTTTTGAGCTTTGAAAACTCTTTCAAAATCTACTGAGTTCCCCCATATTATAATACCATATCTAAGTACTGATGATACATAACCATGGTAAGCCAGCATTGCAGTAATATGGTTAACTGTTTGTTTAATTATTTCCAACACATATGCGAAACGATCTATTTTTGAAAGAATTTTATTAAACAAACGTGATTTTCTGCTCGATTTTGTTTGATATTGATAACGGCAACAGGTAGACGCTTGAAATAATTCACAGCTTATTTAGTTATATATTTACTTTAAAAATAAATAATTAAATTAAAATAAAACAAATATTTAAGGATGCTTTGCATGCCCCCAAACAAACGCCCAAACACCCATGCATCAAACGTGATTTTTTTGCCCATAATGGTACGGAACCCTTCGTGCGCGAGTCTGACTCGCACTTGGCCGGTTGTTTTAATGCTGATTGGGCCTGCTTTGGACCAGCAGGTTATGCTTGATGGAAAGCAATGGATGAGGTCTGTGAGGACTATCAAACGTGCCGAGAACATGCTTGTTAACTCCTGATTTGAAGGTAGACAGGTTAAATTTAGAATAGATCACAGACGCTGGCAGAGAGTCCCACACTTTGGCTGTGCCTATGGTTTTGGTTTACAAAAAAAAAACATGTTTTAAAACTAGATGAGCTTAGTGTTCGTAATCCAACTACTCTGAGTAGTAGGACCGCAACATACACAGATCAAAGTCTTTTAAAATCCAGACATAATCTTGGTCAGATGAAGGTTTGATGGTGTAGGATTTGCTAAATGATAATACACATCATTATTATCTTCATCATTTCAGCTGAAAGACGTCCACTGCTGGACATAGGCCTTCCCCAATTTGGGCGGATTTGCCATAATCGCCACGCTTGGCAGGCAGGTTGGCGATCGCAGTATCATGGTAAAATGCATGGAAAATGGTCCTTAGTCGCCTCTTATGACACTTTATGAAATGGGATAATGCTATTCTTTATGTCCGGCAACACACGACAAATACACCGTTACACTATGAGCCACACAAAAGTGTTAACACAAAGTTAACATTTCCCACGAAATGTAAGTACCAACGCGTTAAAACGGTTGACCCCTCAGTTCTCGCAGGAAATCGCGGCATTAAAAATATAAAGCTCGTATACGACACTAACTGCACGTTGACAGTTTGCCAATCTTATATAGCTTTTATACCACCAACTTATACCCGTACATCGTCCAGCATTGCAGACGTATAAATATCCAGCATTTGAAAGAGCCAGTATTTGTTAGGAATTAATAAATTCTCCCGAAGTGAATGGTCGGCGTGGCAACTCCTAAAGCGACGATCGTTAGAGCAAAGGCGATCGCATAAAGTACTCGTATAAAAGCATCGAGAGCTTTGAATGTTTCGACTTCGGAAATACCGAGAAATAACTATCGTCTCTACAGGGGATTGCAGAAAAGTTAGTTACTTCAAGCAATTTTAAATGGTGGTACAGAGTTTTATGGTTTTCTCTCTTTTTGATAGTTGTTCGCAATGGTCGTTGGATAGGAAAATATCACGTTATTCCTTCTTTCTAAGACGTTAAGTTCTATTGGAAGGTTAAATATATAAGATCAATGAATAGAAGAATCTTCCTGGATATGGTCGTCAATGAGAATTGAATAAAGCTTTGCAGTCGCAGTGAGGTTCTGACAACATCTTTATTTTGTAGCTGTAAGTGCGGTTTTTGTAGTTCTGGATATAAATACTGACACGCGTTTGACTGTATTTTATATATTTCTCAGTCAATAGCCAATAGAAAAGCATTTAAGGACTATAATAGCACCGAGTGTTTAAGGGGTGATCTATACAAATAGTGACAGCTTACAAAATGACATCTATCTTGTACTCAATTTTTTTACGGTTTTCATACTCAGGGCAACGTCCATCCTGCCAGGGTCACGAGATCTGTTCGAAAGAATTACCGTGGCCCTGGAATAAAGGCAACTGAAGGAACAAGTCTG
Source organism: Aporophyla lueneburgensis (assembly GCA_932294355.1). NCBI lineage: Eukaryota > Metazoa > Arthropoda > Insecta > Lepidoptera > Noctuidae > Aporophyla > Aporophyla lueneburgensis. The sequence goes on along the minus strand of OW028740.1, from coordinate 4,916,137 downwards.
ACACGCCATCCCACTCTACCCAGAGTGGTAGACGTCATTTGATGATTTCCCACCGACAAAAACAAAAATGGCAACATCAATAGCATTTTCGAAACTATAGGTTGCGAGCGAATTTTGGGAGGGCTCTTAAAAATAGAACGATACATCGACCGGCCAGGGAGCAACAGCCGGATGTCCACTGAGGGACGGCAAGCGGCAAGCAATCATTATTGAAAATAAATATCGAAATAAATTGAACGTATCAAGTTTGGTACGACCAACTCATTGAAATTAAAAGCACCTAAAAAGTTGATGCTAAAGCAATAATGGCTAAAAATATGAAAGAAATAACTAACTCTTTCTCATTGAAATAGCACTATTATTATAATTATTATACCGTATTAAATTAAGTATCGCAATTTTTTATCGTAACACGAGTGTATTTTTTTCTTATTTGAACTGTCCTCATTCATATAGTCATAGTCATGTCTATTTTTTTCTCCATGACAATCAAGACAAGAGCTCGAATTTGGAAGCTTTTGTTAGGTGACAGTCAAGAAGTGAGTCCTGAATTTCGAAGATTTTGTTCGGCGGGTTGCGGCCCAGTCAACTTTGGGTATTATTTTAAAAACAAGTGTTAATACAGCCATTTTTTTGTTTGTGTTTACTTGTGACGTGTAGTGAACTTGAAATACTTTCTTCCTATCTCGATTTTTCTCACAAAAACACAGACATTACAACTAGTGATTAATGGTTGGATATATAAACTGCATCATTTTGACAAACGACAGTCGAGGTATCTGATTTGAAGCCAGACGCGAACTAATCACGTCCCGCGGCCACCAGGTGGCGTGTGTGTGTTTTAGGAGGTGGACATACAAGGATAACAAACTTGCGTTAAGCGTGATGGCGGGTCACGGTAATTGCTTTGAATATTGCGCATTTGTGCTGCAGTGGATGTAGTAATATGTATGTGGATTGTCGAATAGTATTTTGGGGCAGTTTTCACATAGGCGTCATTAAATCTTAGTCGATTCGCACGAAGTTACTTCATTTGTCGGCGAATTGACAACTCCAGAAACACGTATTAGGCAGTTCACACGTTTAGAATTTTTTGTGAGCTTTACTCATAATTTATTGCATACAAGTAAGTCACCGTGTAAAAAATATGGTAAACGATTACTCTACATTAAATTCTTACAGAACGAGACATGATTAATTATATCAGATTTATCAGCCCGTTAACGTAAACGCATTCAACCCACTAAACAGACAACGAACGCAGATGACACATCAGTCTCAAATCGCGCTGAAAATTGAAAAAGAATTGTATCCATTAAAGCCCCTTCAGAATTCCATTTGCAATCGTTTGGGACAATGTTGTTAGATGCAGATGCGTCGTAATTGCATTCCCCAGTGTGTTATCTCCCTAAGCGCTGCCGGTGGAGTGAAAAACACGCTTGTCAAACTGTCTGCCGGACCGATGTCGGAAACGCTTGCCGGTCTGCGCCGGACATACGGCTGGTGGAACATGACAGCACAGTACAAGATATTGTTTTGATTGTGTATTCGTGTTTTGTGTTTAGAGATTGGAGAACTACACTGGTCAGCAAATAAACCGAGCCACCCACTACCTAGGAACTCTGATTCGATTTTCTCAAAAAGTATAAAACTTACAACTATCAAAGTTATACCTACAAAAAGTGCGTTTCATGGTGATTAAAATGACTACAAATTAATTCGAAAGTACCGTCAACTCACATTGTAATCAAGCAACAAACACAATGCTAACGATTTGCTCTGTTTTCACCAGAGTTTGAAATTAGCGTTCTTTTTCTCTACAATGAGGGTAGTCGGATATTTCTTATCATTTCTTTAGTTTTTGTCCATCGTTTGCTCAGACGCGTGTGTTTTTGCTACTTTTTTCGATTAATAATGGATACAACACCTCAGGAAGCAGCTCAAGCTGTAGCATTACTTCAAGCAGGCATTGCGCAACGTGAAGTCGCTCGAAGGCTTCGAATCAGCAGATCTTCGGTGCAACGAGTTTACAAACGATACCTAGAGACTGGAGCATTCGATCGCCGTCCAGGTACGGGCAGACCTAGGGCTACATCAGTACTTACTGTTCTGCGAAATCGCCACCTCAACGCAGTTCAAGTCCAACAAAGTCTGCGTGACGAACGCCAAGTGGTCATAAGTTCAGATACCGTCAGAAGGAGACTTGCTAAACGGAACCTGACCCCAAAAAGAGCTGCAACAGGCCGACTTGAATTTGCTCGAGAGCATAGGGATTGGACATAAGAGCAGTGGAGTAATGTACTCTTCACTGATGAGACCAGGGTGAGTCTACATGGAAGTGATCGACGTCAGAGAGTATATTGTCGCCCTGGAGAACGTTGTTCTCAGTGTTGCATCAAGGAAACTGTTGCTTATGGAGGAGGATCTGTAATGGTCTGGGGCGGCATCTCGTTAACAGCACATACAGCGTTAGTTTTCATCGAACCGACGGGCCGTACACGTGGACTGACTTCTCATCGCTACATTACTGAAATCCTCGCAGACCATGTGGTACCTTACGCAGGATATATCGGACAGGATATGCAATTGATGCATGATAATGCACGGCCTCATGTTGCTCATGTGGTGACCCAGTATCTACGCGACGTCAGCATTCGTACGATGGACTGGCCAGCTCGAAGCCCGGACTTGAGTGCGATAGAACACTTATGGGATGAGCTGAAACGTCGGGTTCGAGCCCGGGTACCTGCTCCAACTAAGCTTCCAGAGCTGCGAATCGCAATTGAAGAGGAGTGGAATACAATTCCTCAAGATTTTATCGTCAGGCTCGTAAGGTCGATGAATACAAGGATGCTGGCAGTTATCCGAGCAAGGGGAGGGAATACGGAATATTGATTAAAAACTTTTTTTTGACTTTATCTTTGTTTTTGGCTTTAATTTTTTTTTACTTTATCATTACTAACGATTATCACGACTGGAAAACGACTCTTCTTTGTTAAATCCTTAATAAACACTGAAATATTTATTAAACCCAATGAGTTTCCTTTCATTTTAATCACCATGAAACGCACTTTCTGTAGGTACAACTTTGATAATTGTAGGTTTTTTAGTTTTTGAGAAAATCGAATTAGAGTGCCTAGGTAGCGGGTGGCTCGGTTTATTTGCTGTCCAGTGTATTTTCCATTATGTAATTGTGGATAATAAATCCGTGGAAGAAACAAGGAATAAACATTTTGAAGAACAGAAAGTAAAGTTATATTGTAATGAAATGAATCTACCTTTCGGAAGGAGCGACTAGAATAAATAATATTTTAATTTGAATGTTGACGTTCAAAAGTGCCTTTTTTGCGCCACAACCATGCGTAGTTTGTGACGTATGTCAGCGTAGTTTGTGACGTATGTCAGCGTAGTTTTCGAAGACAGATTTTTTGCTGTCCTGGTAACCCTGGCAAGGATAATGGCACGAATTTATGAAATTATAATATTGTCATCGGTCCTCGATAAGTCTACAGAGTTTAAATGAAATCTGGTCGTTTAAAGTGGCTCAAAATCGCGCTATAAGGAGTCGGTTACAAACAAACATACAAACATACAAGTGGAGCTAATATAAAGCGTGTTAAAAGAATATCGGTATTTACATGACTGTGGAACGAGTTTTTAGAGTGCATTCATCTTTGATGTTCTTAGAAAGGTCAGATGCGAAGTACTCGCAAGTGGTGTGTGTGTATGACCAGATAATCATCATCTTCTTTTGAGCCAACCGACGTCCACTGCTGGATATAGGCCTCCCCCACAAGAGGTTGCCATAATAACCACGCTTGACAGGCGGGTTGGCGATCGCAGTATGATGGTTAAATGCATAGAGAACGCTGCTGCCCATTCACTAGTAATTTCCTTAGTTGCCTTCTATGACACCCATGGGAACAAGTGAGATGGTGCTTTTCTTTACGTCCGACACCACAATGAACCAGATATATCTTATACCTTTAAACGAGCAATTATATATATATATATATATATATAATCTGAATCTCGTAAACGGCTCCAACGATTTTCATGAAATTTAGTATACAAGGAGTTTCGGGGGCGATAAATCGATCTAGCTAGGATTCATTTATACAATGTGGTTTTATTCATGTTTTCAATGTCCAACTGTATCGATAATCAACTTGAACATAAACTTATTATTTTAAACACAATTTACCAAAAAATACCGAGCAAAGCTCGGTCAACCAGATATTGAACGTTAATAAAGCAAAGTAGAGTATGCAAGGATCGTAGCTAGTGGCGTTCTGTATATCCCATGGGAAGAAAGCGCAAGTATATGTGCATGTGTGTTTAACTACTTCTTTATAGAACACTGAAGTTCTATAAATATTGGAATAAACTCTCTTTCCAACGCAGCGGCTCGCCACACTTCCCAGCAGTGTGTCCCCCTAGCTGGCGGCTGCAGTAACACGTAGCATGCACGTGACAGCTCAGCTTGACGCGAGGCGATATTTTTCTCAAACTACCCGCCGCCTCTACACCTGCCAAACTGACGTCCAATTCAGATACACTTCTACTAAGAGCTTGCAGGTTTAAAAGGATTTTTTGGTGTTTGACTGGCTAGTTTATACAGCTAACAACGGAATTTAGGCAGACATTTTCGGAAGGTTATATGAGCAGCCAGACTGATTTTTTGCCTGAGAACCAACAACAACAGACTGCTCTTACCAACAAAGTAAAATCCTTGATGGTAAGACAGTCTGTTGTTGTTGTTGACGAATGTCGGATTTTAAAGTTTTACTATATGATGGTTCCTTCTTGCAATACAGGCTATTCACTATAGCAGCTCATAACTTTAAAATTAAAATACGGGGTTATAATGCACCCTAATTTATTTGTTATATTCTTATCACAACATGAGTTTGTTCTTGTGATACGGACGCACATAATATAAAAAATAAACAACTGAAGAAAGTTCGCGGAATCAAATTCATGATTTCGTAAAAAAATCCGCAGCAGGGTTGCAACGCTGAAAATAAATAATAGTCGCTATAAAAATATTGCGTTGCCAAAATGTACATACCTAGCAAAAAAATTGCGTTGTAAGATTGAAGTGTCACAGATTTAATTGAGTCTGGTAGTTTTTTTTTTACTATGGAATAAAATGATGGTGTAATTTTTTGACAGGGTGATTTAAGCTTTTCAGAGTAAGTCATGCAATGTTATTCAGCAGAATGTACTACGGGACTACTAGTATGTCCAATCTATACTATAATATAATAAAGCTGAAGAGTTTGTTTGTTTGTTTGATTGAACGCGCTAATCTCAGGAACTTCTAGTCCGAATTGAAAAATTCTTTTTGTGTTGGATAGCCTATTTAATGAGGGAGACTATAGGCTATATAACATCACGCTACAACTAAGAGTAGCGGAGCAGTAATGAACAATGTTGCAAAAACGGGGAAAATTTATTCCTTTTGAGAGTTTCCGTTGCGTGCGCTGCGTAAACGGTTAAAGTAACGCAAAAATCATGTATGACGGAATTGTTCCTTTTAAAAAGTTCTAAAAAAAAGTCAGCGAAAGCATATGTCTATCTTTTAAGGTTGACTCACTATAACTCAAAAGGAGCGAGCAGCAACGAAAAGTGGACGAAAACTAGCAGGCAAATCGATGCGACGGGAAGGGTAAGGGGAGCAAAAATTTGACGCGGACGAAGTCGCGGGCAGAAGCTAGTGTTAGAATATTTGCAGAGGGGCTTATAGTTAATTAATTACAGCTGCACGGACCGACAAATTAGGTCAGTCAATCTTGCCGCGGTTGGCCCCTGGATGGGTGATCATCTTTACATGCTAAGACCCCTCATGCCTCTAAAAGCTCGTTGATACCAACTGTCAGTCGTAGATCTTTGGCAGTCGTTACGGGTCCTCAGAAGCTCGTAAATATGACAACCAGTCTTACCAAATGGTATCGTATCTATATCTATACTTAATATTATAAAGCTGAAGAGTTTGTTTGTTTGATTGAACGCGCTAATCTCAGGAACTACTGGTCCGAATTGAAAAATTCTTTTGGAGTTGGGTAGCACATTTATTGAGGAAGGCTATAGACTATATAAAATCACGCTATGATGAAAAGGAGGGGAGCAGACACGAAAAATGGACGAAAACTGGCAGGCAATTCGATGCGACGGGAAGGGTCAGGGGAGCAAAACTTTGACGCGGACGAAGTCGTGGGCAGAAGCTAGTTACCCAATAACTAGCTTGTGGAGGTTAGATGGGCAGTCACTCCATGAAGTACTGGTATTCAGCTGAACCCACTGAGACTGGAAGTGATAAAGATGTTGCAGTATTTTTGGCTGCATGTAGCTGACGTTCTGTAATTATTCACACTAAGGGAACCCTGAACCCTGAAAATGTTCAAATTGTACATTGTATTGGAAAGCGTGTATGACTTAGTAAAGATTGGAACAGTTTTCTAATATTGACCTACATACAATAGTACTTAGAAGCATAGGCATCACTTCAAGCAGACCCGTCTGAGGTTTTACTGGTAGTAAAATAAATTAGTTCGTCAAATAGAAAACAAACGAGGGTGTAAAAATAAATTAAGCACCATTTACACCCGACTGGAAACTTCTTTCGGAGAGCGAGCAATATTCTTCAATGTCAAAACGTTAGAGTAGAATTGGTTCTACTGTTAAAGTTGGGTTCCGAAACAAATGTATGAAATAATAACATAATGTGTTTTTTTTAACAAATAGGGAACATATCTGCAGGAATCCGCTGGATGCACAAAACCGGTTGAAGTGGCGGTACTTGAGGGAGCCTTATGTCCAGCAGTGGACGTTTTTCGGCTGAAACTATGATGAGGAGGTACTTCTTGATGCCAAATTATTTTGATTCTATGTCGGAGTCGGAGTTAATTCAGAGTATAAGTTTAGTTGGTAGAGGGCCTAAATACCCAGGGTGGGATAGACTTAATTTGAATACATCGCACTAATTTAAGGCAGGTTTTTTAAACACGTGTTAATCTAATATGTGTTTGTGTGTAGAATTCTGATGGCTATAAGAATAGGGGAAGACCAAAGAAACGATGAATGTAAAGATGATATGGCTAGAACTGTGATTACCGAGTTGAATAGAAAAATAAATAAAGGAGAATAATAATAGAAAAGTACATATGGAGAAAAAGATAAAGCCGCTGAACCCAAATAAATTGGAGTAAAGGCACTTTTGCCCGTATCCCAATTTATTAAATACTCTTATGATGGCGATTATAGTGATAACTTTGTAGGTAATCTACTCTGTAGAGAATAACATCCAGTCAAACCCCAAAGCGTTCTGGTCTTTCGTTAAGACCAAAAATTCAAAATCTAGCTCTATACCATCAGAAGTAGCATTAAATGATTCAATAGCTACGACGGGCGATGAAATATGCAAACTTTTTGCAACTCAATTCTTATCGACGTTTTCTGCTGCTAGCCGTAATACTAGAGCAGCAACAGATTGATTATTATGTCCTCAATTTGTATTGAGTAAAGTAGCTTTTACTGAGAGGGAAGTTTTGAAAGCCCTAAACAGAATCGACGTTACAAAGGGTTCCGGTCCGGACGGGTTACCACCGCTCTTCATAAAAAAGTGTGCTCGTAATTTGACATATTCCCTTACCTTCATTTTTAATAAATCACTCGAGACATCTACATTTCCCACGGAATGGAAAAAAGCCAACGTGGTTCCAATATTTAAAAAGGGTGATTGCTCCGACGCAAAAAATTACCGACCAATATCTATACTGTCAATATTCTCAAAACTTTTTGAGTCATTAATATGCCCTATAATAACAAGCCATGTTAAAACACAACGTTCCCCTCAACAACATGGTTTCTGCAGCAACAAATCCACTGTCACCAATTTGGTATCGTACATCGATGAAATCTGTATGAGCATTGACTCTGGCCAACAGATTGACGCTCTGTATACTGACTTCAGCAGCGCTTTTGACAAGGTCAACCATGAAATCCTCCTGTTGAAACTGCATGGTTTTGGCTTGCACGGGCCGCTGCTTGAGTGGTTCCGATCGTATTTATGCGGGCGAACACAAAGAGTGGTGGTAAACGGCTATGAATCTCCGGAATATATTGTTACCTCGGGTGTTTCCCAAGGATCGCATACCGGGCCAATACTCTTTATTGCATGTATAAATGATATAGTTCATTGCATCAAACATAGCCAATGCTCCTTATTTGCCGATGGCCTTAAAATCTATCGTCAAATAAGAACTCAAGAGGACATTGCGCTACTTCAAACTGATCTAAACTCAATACAGAATTGGTGTGTGGTGAATGGGATGGCTCTAAATACCATAAAATGCTTTCACATAACATTTACGCGGAAAAAGCATCCCATATCATCAACTTACTCCCTCAATGGGACGTGACTGCAGCAAGTGAAAAACATACGGGATCTAGGTGTAGTATTTAGCAGCGATCTTTCATTTACCACACACATAAATAACATCATTAAAAAAGCAATGAAAATGGTTGGATTTATCAACAGAATTGGTAAAGAATTTAAGGGAACCTTAGCATTGAAAGTGCTCTATAACAGTTTTGTGCGCAGCATATTAGAATATGCATCTCCCGTCTGGAGTCCAACTTATGGCATTCATAAAGACCGTATTGAGCGTGTTCAAAAGAAAATGACGAGGTACTTGCGGTTTAAAGACCAAAAATGTCCTTATAGAGCCGATTACACAGAACGGCTAAGTTACTTCAAATTAGACTCATTGAAGCAACGCAGGGTTCTGAATGATGTAACAACACTATGTATAAAGTTGTGAACGGAATAACATCGACTCCAGATCTCCTTAATAAAATCAACTTATATGTACCTCGTCATTCTCATCTCCGGTCCAAGCGTACCACTAAGACGTTTGCCACTAAACCATGTCGCACAAACCTGGGCCAGCATGCACCCATAAATAGAATGTTGACTTTTTACAACAATGCCTGTTCAGTCGACAAAAGTATTGATATTTTCTTGGATAGTCTGCCAATATTCGAAACTAAAATAACTAAAATTTGTCTGTAGTCACAATCAGCTGTCTTCAAAAATCATACATACTTATTTTAATTTAATAATGTAATTCTAATTTAGTAATGTAATTTTTAATTTGATAATGTAATTTTAATTTATTCTGTAATTTTAATTTAATTGTGTTGACATTTAATTTATTTATGAGTTCAAATTTAAACCTTTTTAATACATCAATAGCATTTTGCTTAATTAGAGTTAGAAACGACATTGTATTTTATTTTTATCATTTATACACTTTTCTTTATGTTATTTTATTCAATATTCTTTTTTTAACTTGTGTGTATATTTAATTTAATTTTACGGTTGTATTGTCTTAGTGTAATGCGATAAAATCCATAATGTTTTTAATCCTTAATCTGTAATTTTTAATTTAATTTTTAATTTAATTTCAATTTGTCATATTTTCATAGCTTAAACATTTAATTGGACAGTTTGTTACCTTTTTAATAAGAATGTTGTGCACGCCTTTAAGTGATGTATTTACACAGTACTAAAGATCCGTCATCACCTAATGTTATTATGTTTGTAAATATGTCGTTGGTGTGCCTTGTTTAATAAATAAATAAATAAATAAGTAATAGTAACACTACAAACATTTGCAGTGACGAGATATCACATCTCAAAACGGCAGGAAAAGGAAAACATAGTGGGGAAACCGGCATGTTCTAGAACCAAAAATTCGAAGACATGTGACATCTACCAACCCGTAGTGGGCCCCCGCGTGGCCCACTCCCTCACATCGAGAGGAGGCCTGTGTCCTAGCAATGGAAACAGCTTCTGCCCGCGTGAATGTCGAAAAATTCACCATTTCAACCCCCCATTTCACCCTCTTAGGAATGGAATTTCAAAAAAACCTTTTTTAGTGGATACCTACTCTTCACAAAGAACATACACACCCTCCAAATTTCATGTCTCTAGGACCAGCGGTTTAGGCTGTGCGTTGATATATCAGTCAGTCAGTCACTCAGGACTTTGAATTTTATATATGTATATAGATCACATCATATTATGTATGTGTTTGTGTAATTTCTGCAGTCTGGATCTGTTAGCTTTACTGCATGAAAAGTATAGACTCATGGTACTCTACATATTGAAAAATTTATGAGACACTGTTGTTCCACTTATGCGGCACTATTAATGGCTTTATGTTTTGTTGATTCTTTACTATTAGCATTCCTCTTTTTTCAATTGTTAATAACACTAGTCTTAAAATTTTCCAAATTGTCTTATTGTGTATCTGTGGAGAACGTGGTTGATTTCACATCTGTGTCATTTCTGTATCCTATTTTTTCTTTCTTGTAATTCTTAATGTGAAATTGTTTGTTTTCCCAAATAAATAAAATAAAACATATCTAGAGCTGTATTTCGTCGCATCAGCAGGACAACCCCTTAACCCAGCTGGCTGTGCGACGGAAACAAGTGAGGACCACGTAGTGTCCGTCCGCGTTATGCGGTCACGTCGCTACATCTCGCACGGAATTTATTGCTACTACTAGCACGCTGCCGATTCTGGACAGAATTGTTGGAAATGTTCGATAACTTATACAAGTCTTAAAAATATATGACCTAATTTATTTTGAGTGGACTTATTTTGAGGGTTCGTACTAAAAACTACACTAACAATAAAAATTAACCCTTGAAGGTTTAGTTTTTAGTAAGGTCATGCATGATATTAAAAAAAAACTTAGATACAGTAGTATAACTTAGACCGAGTAAAAGCAGTCGTTTAATTTAGAACACATCACACACAGACATACATGCACATACATCTATGTGTTAATTACCCATGTTGGCAAACCAATAAAAGATTAGATTAGATTTAAGTAAGTAGGGTTTGCTCTATACAATAATGTTTTGACCAATCTCCTAAAGCAGGATATGGTCTATCTGTGAGCCAGATTTCGCAATTCGTTCCGTAATAAAAAGACAGGCAGACCAACAGGAAAATGGATTGACAGACATAGTTATTTTCGTATTTATTATATTAGCATGAATAACGGTTCCCTATCCATTTGCATAAAATTTTAAGACCTAATATAACTTGGCATACTTTTTTCTCCGAATTATGTTTTCGCATAATATTATTTACGCATAACAGCTTACGCATAATTTCTTTAATCATAATAATGAGTAAGCATAACATTCTAAAGCATAAAATATTTACGTATAATGATATTAAAACATATTTTTTAAAGGCATAATAAAGAAGCATGATAATTAACTCCTAAAATGATAGACACTAATAAACATGTAAACATGCATACATCATGCATCCACCAGGCATGCAGCATGCAAGCAAACATGCAACATGCAGCAGGCATTATTTCTGTCACGGCTCCGGCGCTGCGGGGCTCCGGCGGTCCCACGCGAGCTTATCGTCGCAGATATGTTTCACGCTCACCACACAGCTTCGGCTCGCTGGCCGGCTTCACCGCCCAGCCTCAGCAGCGGTGGCCAGCGTCAAAACCTCCTCAGCTCACGGACCGCCTCGCCCCTCCGCGCCTGCGCGGTTTTAAATTACACTCTAGGGGTAGGGCAGACAAAACTACGTGCAGTCGGTTTTGCAGCGATTAGTTTCTGTCATAAAATATTGTAGCACAACATATTGAATTTTTAAGACAATACTTTAACTTTAAGTTAGGGTTAAAAATTTAATGTAAAAAATATACCTAAATACTATTATGCTAATACTCATTATACGTAGTAACATTACGCCAAAACAAATTAGCCTTCAAGATCATTATGCGAACATAAACTGTATGCCAAAAAAAAATATGGCAAAGTATTATTATGGCAAAACTAATTATGCCAAAATAGGTATGCCAAAGTACATTAGGATAAAGAACATTATGCGAAAAGTAGGGATCTAATGAATAACATATTGATGTACTTTGAATGCTTCGTTGGTCTAATCGTCGCAAGCGCTACCACTGTGTTATTGGAATTTTTCATGTGAAATTTCACAGTAACAGCTTGGAGTCTGAATTTTTACCCGGTAATAAGCTCGCCCCCATTACATGGGACTTAAACGTAACTGGTGAAATGTATCCGGTTAATCCGAGGATCCGAGGATACCGCACGATCTCGTGCGAGGCGGCGAGCCTCCTTGCCGGAGTGCCGCCATGGGATCTGGAGGCAAAGGTCCTCGCACACATGTGGGAGTGGCGCGAGGAGGCTAAACGCCGGGGCGAAACTCCGCTGCCGCGACAAATCGCGGCTCAGCGGACAGAGCTCCGGTGTGATCTCATGGCGACATGGCGGGTACGATTGTCGCAACCCAGCGCAGGGCACGCCACAATTGCGGCGGTAAGTCCCCTCTGTGAGGAGTGGATAGAGAGGCGCCACGGCGTCCTCACCTTCCGCCTGACGCAGGTTTTCACCGGGAATGGGTGCTTCGGTGGGTTCCTGTTCAGGATAAAGCGGGAGGATACGCCCGGGTGTTTCCATTGTGAGGATCGTCTGGAAGACACGGTGGAGCATACGGTGGAGGTGTGCCCTGCCTGGGCGGAGCACCGCCGTGTCCTCGTGGAGGCGATCGGCGGCGGCGACCTCTCGCGTCCGGCCCTGGTGCGAGCCATGGTACGGAGCGAGAGGGAATGGGAAGCCGTCACCTCCTTCTACGAAGCAGTAATGCTCGCGAAGGAGGAGGCGGGGCGCGTGAGGGAGTGGCAGGCACTGCGCTCTCACGTCCCTAGCCGCCGCAGGAGGAGACGCCCCGGGCGTCGGGAGTCGATAGCGGACTCCCGGACACCGTAGGCGCGAGCAATGGGTAGCTCGCTGCCCGGTAAGGACCAGGCTCGGGTCGACGGCGCGTAGTGTTCCACGCGCGCCTCAAAGAGATGTCAGCAGCAGTGAAGGGGTCTACTACGACCTATGCTTGTCGGGGTCGCGTGATTGTTCGAAAGAGATACCGTGACCCTGGCACATGGGCAACTGATGGAACACGGGTGGGTTTTAGTCAGTAAAAGTCTGACACGCCCTCCCGCTCCGCCCAGAGCGGGAGAAGTCACTTGATGATTTCCCATCCTGAAAAAAAAAAAAAAAAAAAAAAACTGGTTAAATGTGGCAAACAACGCGAATGTTATGTTATGGATAACATCCCTAGCCATTAATTTAACTCACAATTTGCTGCCAGAGAACTGATTAACTCCAAGGACTGTTGTTGACGGTCATCAAAAGCAATCAAGAAGAACACAGGTATCGAGTGAACGAGCTACAACTAAACACACGTTTGTAATAGCGAGCCAACCGCGTACGGTATGTAAGTGTCAGGTAAATATGTCCCGATGTCGCCCGCGGCTCGCGTGTCTGCTGGCTAGCTACCTGCTGACAGGTACTGCAAGAATTATGTGTGTTTGCTTGAGATTTAGAGTTCATATACAATATGTCAGGACAAGAAGCCAATCGGAGCTGGATTCTTGACTATTGATCATTTGATTGGGCGTAAATGTGTGTTGCAGGCGAGAAGAAAAACTCTGAAAAGTTTTATTAATATTTAGGTTGTACTAGCTGACCGTACAGACGTTGTCCTGTTTCCTAGAACTCGATAGCAGCGCCACCTATCGGGTCAAATAGTGAATCCAAACCATCCAGGGTGCCACCCGAACGCATACAAAAAAATCATTCAAATCGGTCCAGCCGTTTAGGAGGAGTTCAGTGACATACACACGTACAGTATAATTATATTATTGGCAGACCATGGAAAAACCTGAATATTGGCTCCCTCTAAGACAAACATGGTTGCTCGGGCTGTGTGCGCTCGTACATTATCCTGCATTAGGATGAAGCCGTCGTCTGTTCGTTGTAAAAATGACATACCATGGGGCCTGACAACATGTTCGATGTAACTTTCTGCAGTTAATGAATCGGCAGTTTATACAGATATATATACAGATATGAACTTGCCAAAATGTATAAAACAAAACGTTGGACAGTTTCTAGTCACTTATTGCACGCACGAGGTCAGATGTTCAAGATTGATCAAGAGAGCTGCCTTCTTGTCCGTTTTGCTCTAACGAGATCTAAATTTAGGAATGTGCAACTATGTAACTTCAACTTTATGACCAATTGACCGACTTTTTAAGATTTCAAAAGTGCGTGTAAATAATTTAATTGAAACAAAAGCCATGAGTTTGACTTACTAGAAAAACTCTAATAGATTAGTGCTATTTCGTTTTTTGACGCGAACTCTAACACCCGTTTTCTGCATTGAGAATTTGAAATTGAGAGCCAACTCTAGCAATACTTATGGTGATAACCCTCAAAATCCAAATATGCTTACTTCGCAGGGTATATTGAAGGAATCACCAAGAAACCGGGTGTTAGACTACGTAAGCTTAACTTAGCACTTGAAGTAGACAGTACTTATCGGTTAAATGTGTGAATTTCCGGCTCGTAATACGGGTTGCAGACCAAGAGCTAAGCTAAGTTAGTTTTGCTTAGCTCGCATAGCTGACGCAGTTTTCTATACTTGTGTGCAGACCGCAAACTATGCGAACTAAGCTATGTAAGCTAACTAAAATATGCGAAGCTAAGTTAGTTGTGTGTGCCGATGCGCAGCTACACGAGCTAAGCTAAGCCCCTCCCGCCTTCCCCGCACGCCCTTCGCACATCATTCGCCAGTGCTGTCCAGTGTCCTTTGTCGTACGCACGGTTATTTTGTAGCGAATATGGAGCAATGAATGAAGACTGAATGTGTTGACATCCAAGATCTGGAATGTTTTTTACTGAAATAATAATAAGTCACTATTAATCTTCTTTTTCTATGTGTAACGTATTCATCATCGGAACTTTCTTCATCGATTATATTCATGGCGAGCATCGTCCAATTGAACTTCGCAACACTGACTGACGTTTGGCTTAGCTCTTGGTGTGCACGCCACTTATTTCTAGCTTAGCTTAGCCAAGCTTGCTTAGTTTAGCTATGGAATAGCTTAGTTTTCGGTCTACAACCGGCTTAAGAAGCGTAGCGTAAATACTATGTTTGTCCGTGTTTGTTTGTGCAATTTAGTATACTAGTGGTGGACCAGTAACCGTCATTTGAGCATAATTCATTTAAAACTTAATGTATTTCTAATGCATTACAACCCCTGAATTATAACCCTATAAGAACCCCTCTCCCTATCATGTCTCGGAAAGCCCGTTTAGCCGTTGGTTCTGCGCCTATTCTCTCTCCGGTCACGTTGGATTGCCGTTCCATCAGACTATTAGAGTGAGGAAAGAGAGAGTGCCTCATCTCTACGCATGCACTTGCGCACTATATATATACATACATGTATAATATAATAATAATAATATATTCCACAACTATCACACAACGCCATCTAATCCCAAGCCTAAGCAGAGCTTGTGTTATGGGTACTAGACAACTGATAAACATACTTATATATTTCTAAATACATACATATTATAGATAAATTACACCCAGACACAGAACAAATGATCGTGCTCATCACACAAACATTTGTCCTGGGTGGGAATCGAACCCACGACCTCCGGCATAGCAGTCAGGGTCACTAACCACTAGACCAACAGAGGCTTGTCTCCGTAGAGATTGGCCGCCATGACTGAATATGGTCTGTAGGTACGTAGGACTATAAAATATAGAAAACTATCATTAACATACGTAACATTACTTGAAAATGTAAGAAGGAAACCTGACTTGCCTTAAAACTGTTATGGAATATATGAGACATACTTTTAGTTCAGAGTTCTTGCAAAACTGCCATCATAGCCGAGGAAATACGTCGCTTGGGTCTCGCGTGACGACAATAGCCGGTAGCTAGTTAGCTACTTATTGCGTGAAACAACACAATGGGATGCGTAGGATTGCTGTCGAGGTCCACAACAATGGAGAATATAGAGCAATAATGAAAGGTGAGGCCCGACTTAATGCCTAAACACTAACCTGAAGTTTTTATGACTAAATTGACTGCATCTTCAGTACTTTATGATATCTCAAACCATTTTAGACTCTGTGTGTCAATTGTGACAGGGGTTTGAGTCAGTGGTATCGGCCCCAATTTACAAGTTCGAGTTTTTCTTTGTGTCAATAATTTGATCACCACTGCTTTTTAATCGGTAATTCAAAACATTGAGAAGAAACTGGCATGTCTTAGAATCAAACATTCGAAATCAGAAATCATTTATTTGCCATGAATGTGGGTACAAAATAAGATGTTAACATTGTAAAAACAGTTCCAGCACACTCTGCCTTACGGCATGCAAAAGTAAAAACAATTATACCAATTAAATAAAATAAAGTAAAATAAAATACACGAAGGCATGTCACTGCACGCATTAAAAATCTGCCGTGGATGACAGACATTGAAGAAGTGGTGGATGGACTGAGTGAATGATGGACTGTAAGGTATTTATGTTATGGGTCTTTGTAGCCCGAAATAATTTGATTTGATTACAGCCCTCTCCCTCTCCCCGAGAGAATGCCTGTATCCCAGCAGTGGGAACAATATAGGCTGGTGATGATGATGTTGATAATGAGTTTCTGCCTACCTCATGGGAAAAAAGCGTGAATTTATTAATTTTTTTGCACATTAAAACAACATTTTATGGCTACCAACTTTGTACCAATTTGTACATAACTAATCAACCGCCCATGGTAAGACACTGTCAACTAAACACGTCACACAGAAGCCCGAGGCTTTCGTGACGTCACCAGCTAGTTAGCTACCTTGTCGCGACCAGTCCTCACAATATTTATAGAGATCGATAATTCCCGCCGGGGGCTATGTCCAGGCTATTGTCGTAAGAAATATAGCCTGGAAAGTGTGGTCAGCCTGCTAAGTGCTGATTGCAGAGATTAGGTGGGAAGGCGACAGTTAGGCGATTAGTTCGTGACAAACATACAGGGCTACTGGTTTAGTTGAGGATTATAATTTTAATGTCATATGTTGGTTTGTCTTGTCATGTGATATGTGTTTGGAAGGGCTTGTGGCTTAGTTACAACAGCCGCACAGGTCGATCGTTCAGGTTAAGCAACACTTGCCGCGATGGGTGACCATCTTTACATACCAGACCCTTCCGTGCCTCGGAAAGCATGTTAAGCCTTTGATCCCGGCTGTCTTTCGTAGATCTTAGACAGTCGTTACGGGTCGTCAGAAGCCCGAAAGTTAGACAACCAATCTTACCAAAGGGTATCGTATTACCCAGTTACTGGGTTGTGGAGGTCAGATAGGCAGTCACTCCATGTAAAATACTGGTACTCAGCTGCATCTGGTTAGACTGGAAGCCAACCCTAACATAGTTGCGAGAAGGCTAGGCAGATGATGATCAAATCAAATCAAATCAAATCATTTATTCGCATAGAATGCAGGTATTTTACAATAAGGATGTTACAGAAATACATATAGTGAGCCAGGTACATTCTGCCTGAGTTTCGGCATGCAAATTTTTTACAAATAATGATGTAAATCATGAACAACATTTTGAAATAGTTAATTAATAAATACATTATTATAACAAGTCCAGGTCCTGCACAAAGGTGTATCAGATAATATCAATAAAATTTAATAATAGGTATTAATAAAATTCAAAAGTATCAATAAAAAAGAATAATGTCAAAAAAGAATAAGATTAAATAATGTCAATAACAATTAAACTGTTGAGATGTCACACATAGGGACTAGGGTCATTCAAAAAGTCACTTATCGAGTAATAACATTTTTGTATCAAGAAAGCCTTGAGTTTGCTTTTAAATTGTTGCAGGGTATCACTTTTTGTGCTGTCCGGGAGTTTATTAAATACGATTGGACCCATGCAGAAAACACTTTTTTTAAGTAGTGCTGTTTTATAGCTACGAACAGTTAAGAGGTTTTTATATTGACTTCTAACGGGACCTTTCTTGGTGTCTGAAACCTTGGCAAACAGGTTTTTATTCCTTTTTACAAAGACTGCCATCTCCGAAATATATAAAGACGGAAAAGTAAGAATTTTCAAAGACTTGAACAGTGGTTCACAACTATCTCTAGGTTTAAGATGACACATGGCTCTCACACAACGTTTCTGGGCTGATGATGATGATGATGTTGGTTTGTCTATGTTTGGTTGTTAATAAGTATGTTGGTTCAGGAATGATAGATTGCATTAACATAATATAACATCGACGGTTACGCGACACCACGCAGCGGAACACGACGTCATTACGTGTTTAGAGACAGTTTTAGTTTAGTTTAGTTTTATAGAATATGTATTAGTTTATAGTTATTGATTTTATATTATTTATGTATTGTTTTTATGGGCCTTAGTAGCCTGAAATAAAGGATTGATTGATTGATTGATAATATAACATCACGTCTGTAATCAACTAAGTTTGAGTTAGAGGTGTACCTTTTATACATTTACATTTCACCATTTATGTTTTAGTCCCATGTAATAGAGCCGAGCCTATTACCATCAACCAGGCATGAATTTAAACTCAAGGCTGCTGAGAAATTCCTATCGAAAAAATCCAATAACTCTTTGCCCGACCTAAGGGTCGAACCCAAGACATCAAGCTCAGCGCTTTCGATTACTAGACCAACGAGGCAGTCCATTGCATTATCATTTCAGACACCAATCTCATGTACATTTCAGACATCAGTCCACATGGTCTTCACATGATCTAAACAAGATTATGTCTGGACTTAAAAAGAGACTGTGACCTCTGAGTTTGTTTCGGTCATACTTCTCAGAGTGACTATAGGAAACGCCGACCTCATCTAGTTTTAAAAATATGATTGACGTGTAAAAGTGTTTGTACAGACGCCAGCGCATAAAGCTAATAAATATGTCAAATTTCTTCAATAGGTTTTCAACTTTATCGCTAAAGCATTACGTTCAAAATGGATTGGGAAAATTTGACAGTTTCGGTTAGCTTGATGTGCTGGCGTCTGTACAAACTTACTTGCAGAAATAAAATCATTAATGTTCAAAAGTTAAGTAGGACCTTTGATGTCCCTGTCGAAACATTCGTTTATCGTATTTTTGCAAATCGCACCGCCTCATTTGCTAAATTCCCTCCTCCTTAAACCAACTGCGTTTAAACTCATCACAGCCCCTCATAGTTCAACAAAAAACCCGATCCCCGAAAAAAGTAAGTAAACAACTTTCAAGTGAAACTCCAAAAGTTGGATAATACGGGCGAAATATAAATAAGCCTTAAAAAGCCCAGTTCCTGAGGTAAATAAACACGCCATCAAAGAACGCTGAGCCTCCGTTCGTAAGGTGCACCTGTGTACAAGCCACCCGAACTTGTCAACGGGGCCTAAAGTTGGAGGGTGTGTAAACGATTCGGAAGTGATCGGGGATCTTCGGCTGTGGGGACGATTCGAAGGTTATGTCGGTTTATTTTGGGGTTATTAAGATTTCTTTTTAACCGACTTTAAAAAAAGGAGGAGGTTATCAATTCGTCTGTATTTTTTTTTATGTTTGTTACCTCATAACTTTTGACTGGGTGAAGCGATTTTGATGATTCTTTTTTTATTTGAAAGCTGGTGCTTTCCTAATGGTTTCATTTTAATTTGGTTCCGTTCGGACAATGTGGTCCATCTGAAAACGCATTAAGTATTTGCGCGACAAATGAACGAATAACGCGATTAGATTAGTGGGGGGTATCCTAAAAAACCTTAAATATAGATCCTTAGACACCGACTTTCGAAATTAAAGTTATTTTTGACTTTGTAGTGTTTTTTTTAAGGAAGTCGGTTTTTTTTTTTGTTTAAAGTTTTTTTTTTTCTTAATAGTTAAATTATAGGTATACCGGGTTTACAACTGTAACATGCATGAATTTAGCACATGATTGTAAGCCCCAGGTAACCAACATTTCTGTTTTATAAAATGTAAACCTAGGTGGCGTAAATGTATGAAAGGACAATTTAAAAAAAAGAAACGTCTCGGATTTACAGAATCATGTTCTGAATGCATAGTAACAAGCTGCGTATTAATTTCTCATACATGACATACTGTATAGGACTATATTTTTTATCAATAATCCAGTGCCTTTGTATTGGCGTATGAAATACTAATATTTCAGCAGATGTACTGAAACTCTTCGGTATATAAGAATATGACACTTTTGCCACTGAACACAAATCTGTTTATTCTATATGCTTGACCCGGGGTCCAACCCAGACCCAAGATCAGTTTGCGCTATTCTCTTCTAGCTAGATATAACATCATAAAGATGGAAAACACAACAGTACACTACTACACTACTGAAACATAAAATTGTTAATTACTTACGATCCATCTTCTAACTTGTTCCTACAATTGTTTTGCCTAACAGCACACTTGTTTCACATAATATTAAAAACACCTGTAACCTAGCTTACCTCTAAATATTAACCCACAAAAATGCCAAGCCTTTAAGTTATAGCTTGAAGTTTAATCCACTCCGCAAGGGGCATGAGTGTGACGAAATACAGAACAACCTATAATTTATTTCCACATATACTTATAAGAAATACCAAATCCGTTTACGTAAACAGGCTCGGAACTGGAAAGTTTGGAAACTCAAACACGCGTCGAATATGCGAAGAAGCGCCAAAGTTTTCACAGACAAGCGAACTCTTTGAGTTGTTTCAGATATATTGCCTACGTACGCTTCTGAACTTCGCCTATATTGCGATTATCCTTGCGACGTGTTAATGTACAGGATGTTTTGTAAGTACGTAAACGTATATTAAATGACTTAAGTTGAATTTTATTCACAAAACATTTAGGGGATGTTTCGGATAAACGTTTCCAGATGATAACGATGTGATATTTAATTAAGTACCTAGTAGTTAGTTGTGTAGTAATAATAAGTTAATAATACAGGTAGAAACCCCCCCAACTGGGGAAGGCCTACGTTGAGCAGTGGACGTGTTTGGACTGTAATGATGATAATGATGATGGGTTTTCTTTTTTTCATCACGTGACTTCTCCCGCTCTGGGCGGAGCGGGAGGGCGTGTCAGACTTTTACTGACTAAAACCCACCCGTGTTCCATCAGTTGCCCATGTGCCAGGGTCACGGTATCTCTTTCGAACAATCACGCGACCCCAGCAGGCATCGGTCCTAGTAGACCCCTTCAATGATGATGGGTTGAAATCGAATACCTACATCGATAGACTTCACTTTCTTTTCTCTTTATCTGAAGTGCAAAAAAAAACAGAGTCCGTGGAGCTAGTTCAGTCAATAGACGCCACAACCAGATGTAGTCCCAAGGAGCTGTATCAACCCCTAACAATTTTATCATCAGTAGGTTCAAATTAAACGCTTCTGGAATATCTTTATAACGCTTTGCTTGAATATTTAGCCCACTGAGCATTAACTGTTCAATGCAGCCCATTCTGAATGATTAATTTGCACGTTGAAGTCAAACAACATACGATTTAATCATTCAGTGCTATGCTATATTCAGATGCTTCTGCTGACACTGCATTGATATGCCAATACTAATTACTAATAGTTAATTCGTAATGTCTGCCCTATGGTCGTTAGACAAAATTAATATTCTTGTTCTAATTATTTTTAAAAGCGTAATTTTATATATCTTTCAGGACCTTATTAAGTTCGGTGGTGAAGAAAAATACTTCGTTTGAAGAATTGCTCAGCTTTCAACCTAATAATGCGAAATTTTGAATGGTTTTTACTCAATCGCGTAGAAGCGAGCAGCGGTGCCAACAGCCGCAACTTACAAGGTTCGAATCCGGACAGGTGCTTTCATCATCATTATTTCAGCCGCAAATCGTCCACTGCTGGACATAGGCCTCCCCCAATTTGGGGGGGTTTGCCATTATCGCCACGCTTGGCAGGCGGGTTGGCGATCGCAGTATGGTGGTAAAATGAATAGAGAACGCTGCTGCCCATTCTCTAGTAAGTCCCTTAGTCGCCTCTTACGACACCATGAGAAGAAATGGGGTGATGCCATTCTATACGTCCATAAATACGGGACACCGACACGCGCTTTACTTGCAATAAATTATTTCATCATCTGCATCAGTTCAATACCAAGATATAGAAGTCCAGTGCGTGATAAAATCCTGCTGCGACATTTTTACGTCTAAAAGATTCCTCGGGGATCCAAAAAACGTTGTAATCAAAAGCTAATCCATTAATAAAAGTCACTATCTCCAATACCGATACACGAGGCAGTATCCTCTAACAATTAATTCGCGGATATTTTTGTGGCTGTCTGTGTGTGATTGATAACGAGCACTTTCCTCCATCCACTATCATGATTAATGACTTTTTCTTCGAAATTGATACTCTTCCGACCGATATGATACGGAAATAAACTTATCTCTTGCGTATTGTGTCTGTGTGGAGTGTACTGAGCCTTCGAGGTTCTCCGGTAACAAATTGTTACGACGTAAGTTAGATGTAGGTGATAAGGGATGGTGTTAGATTCATGTTGAATGGAATCTAAGTTTTATACCGTATCATATAGTGTATGATTTACCTTATGAAATTTGGATTTTTCACCGCAGAGCAGTGGGTCCCAGTGTTACCGGTCGCGCCTTACGAGTTCTAGATTGAAGATTCGAGCTCTGACAGGGGCTTTACTATGTGTAAATACAATAATTTCATCACCACTGCTCACAAAAGCCCGAAAGTCTGACAATCACTCTTACCAAGGGGTATTGTGTTAGGACTCTCTAACAGGATTGTGCAAGTCATGATAGGCAGTTGCTTCACATAAAGTATAGCTGTATCCGGTTAGACAGGAAGCCAACTCCAATAAATTTGAGAAAAGGCAAGGCAACGCACCGTAGACGCATAGAACTAATTTTAATAAAATAAAACCTAAAAAAATATATTTTGTACTTTGCAAATGGTGGTAAGTAAATTAGATTTCTAAAAACTGACGGCCATAAAATATAAATATCAAAATCAAAAGTCATTTATTCAAACTAGGCTGAGAGTCAGCACTTTTTGAACATCAAAGCTACATAAGACAGTCCCCCCAAAACGCCCGCCGTTCACCACTTCCTAGTGCTTTAGCTGGGAAGAAGAAGTGGCGCATAAGTTCTTTAAAGAAGCTTTTTTTTAACGTAGGTGCACGTTTGTCTGTTCCTACATCTACAGTTAAAAAGACACAACACGTTAAAGCACCTACCTACGTCAAAAAAAGACTTAACGTCAGTAAAAAAAGTAAAACATCGATTATTATACAAAACATGACTTTTAACAACAGCCTGTAGCTCAAGTTGATAAGTGTCATTACTTCGAGCAAAACATACCGAGTTTAATCGGATCCCTTTCTAAATAAGTGTTTAAGCTGTTAATATACCGAAGTAAAGTATTTGTTAATTTGATGTCTCTTTCCAACACGCTTTGAATAAGTTTCATGGTTCTTATTCGATCCAAGACATCTTCATTGAGTTCTTGTAAAGTGTGTATCTTATATGACTTTATTAGCTATTATGTAACTTGTAAAGAGCCCAAGGCTGAAGTCAAGTCTTCGAGGAAGTTGTATATTATTTTTTTATGAAAATATTATGAGTTTGACTACGCTTTGATCGCATCGCAGATCGCGTTCATGATATCTAAGACAGATTCTAAATCAGTCCCAGAAGGCTAATTATGTAATTAAAAACAAGTCGCAATCTCATTTTCACTGAAATCTAAATATCAATGTCAAAAACTTAGTCATAAAATGAAATCTCTTCCTAATGATTGAATACGAGAATTTCCCCGACCTGAAGTAGTCTCAGTACTGCCTTCTAAAGAAAAGTTAAACCATCCTCAGAACCTGGTCATCAATATTATTTGATGCAAATGGCTGACGAACATGTTTCATAAGACAAAGTTCAAAACTGATCAACGTTTTCACAGGTGACTGAAACAAAAGAATGATACCCATGTACGGATCTGGGCTAAAGAACTTGAAATAATAGGTAGGTATGTAGAGCGAATATCTCAGGCAATTACCTCTTAGCAACGAGCCATCATAAGGGCCATAGATGTCTAATTTTGTTTACTATTGTCGTTCTCAGGCTCTAAACTATCTCAGTTCAGTAATTTTAGCAGGAAAGCGAGACAGGCAGGCAGACAGACAGAGTTACTTTTGCATTTATAATATTAGTGTGGATTTTATCACCACTGCTCTCAAAACGGTGAAGGAAAACATCGTGAGTAACCAAGAATCAATGACCAAGAACAAAAGTTCGAAGAAATGTGATAGCCGCCACTGGGCTCACTGCCTTAGGGCTTGCTCCCTGACACAAAGAGGAGACCTGCATGCTAGCAGTGGGAAAATTATAGCTGATGATACTACACTTCATTGTATCTATATTTATTTGCGACTGCCAGCCAGCCTGCCAAGCATGGCGATCATGGCAAGCCTATGACCAACCGTGGACATTCATTGTTTGAAATGATGCTACGTTTATGCTAGCGAGATTTAAGAAAAGCGACAGAAGTAGACAAATCTTTTCGGCTCGAGAGTAAGGCAATGTCGCGTATGTCACGTAAGCCCTGCTGGAAATGATGTTCCTAATTCAAATAATGTCATGCATGCAATATAGGTGCCTTCTGTACCCATATTCACGTTTCATCAGTCGACTTACACATTTTAATCTCCGCTGTCCCGTCTGTAAACACTCAGCTTCACATAAAGGGAGGTTCACACAAAAAGCCCCCTGTTTACTCTGCTAATTGAATTCATTGTAGCACAAATGATGTTTAAAGTGCCACGTTTGTGCTCGTTTCAACGAATTATGTTTTTAAGCACAAGATTAGACAAAGGATTGTTTGATTGGATTAGAATATTGTGGGGGTTTTAATAAATGAGTCTATGGGGTTTGTAAGGGAGAACTGTTTTTTTACCTTTGTATTTTATTCACAAGTTGCATAAAACTACGATGACATACACAATGATGTAATAAAAACGCGGTAGGAATTTTTCCAACACAGGATCTTGAACACACTGTTAAGCGCCAAGAAATGAAAAACGAACACTCTGTTTATTCAAAGCGCTGTTATGCACTCTGTTGGATTCTCAGTCCTCGGTTCAATACCCGAGAGTTGAAAATTGAGTGCGCGATAAAATCTCGCCGCAATATATTTACGTATGATTGAACTTCGACTGAGTAGTCGACGGTCAATCGTAATGCTTGACACATTTAAAGCCTTATTGAGTAATAAGACTTTAAATGTGTCAATCATTTCACACATATAAGTTCTGTTTTTTTTTTTTGTCGGAAGAACTTAACCAGTTTGAGTAAAACAATAAAGAATGGCATAAATTGTAAATATCAGCAGGTAAATGACAAAAGGGGTGGGTGATTGTGATGACGGTATACCCCCAGTAGTTATGGCCTACTTGCTGAAGTGTATAATGTGTCCCTATATCAGCACTTTAGAGGACATAAAAACGCCACTGATGCTGCGATTAATATGGTCATCTACTAGGTCAGAATGAACTACATAGGTAGACAGGTATCAACAAGGAGATGACATCACGCCCATTTACCCTAAAGGGCTAGGCATAGCACAATTAGTAGGTCATCATCATCATCATCATTTCAGCCGTAAGACGTCCACTGCTGGACTTAGGCCTCCCCCAATTTGGGGGGCTTTGCCATAATCGCCACGCTTAGCAGGCGGGTTGGCGATCGCAGTATGGTGGTTAAATGCATAGAGAACGCTGCTGCCCATTCTCTAGTAAGTCCCTTAGTCGCCTTTTACGACACCCACGGGAAGAAATGGTGTGGTGTTATTCTTTACGTCCGGCACCACACGGTACCACCGGTACCGGTTTAGTAGGTGCAACTACATTATGTTATTTATGTTCAAGTCCTATGAAGTAGGGGACGACCCTCTTGCCATCAACCATGCACAAATCTAGACTTCGGGGTGCTATGAAGTCCTGATAGCAAAAATCCAATAAGTCTACCCGATGTTGCAATCAAACCCAGGACCTTTAGTTTAGCAGTAGCTCTTGCGGCCACTCTACTAACAAGAAAGTTAGATGTATCATAGATAGACAGTTGTGTTTTTTTTTTATAATAACTGGTGTGTTGAGATGACACCCTATATGTACATGTCTAATTGATTCCATTATTCCTTTGTTCTCCATTATGGATTTTTAGCACAAATTTTATTCAAAGAATCTATGTGTGTTGTTTGCAAAGAATGGCTTTACAGGGAAAGACAATGGTTTAGCAAATAATGACGTGTATTTGCTTGAACGTACCTAATTGAATTGAGATTTTTATGGTTGAAAGCTGAAGCTTGATTATGTGGTACGTTGTATTACTGACTGACCATAAACATACATAAACTGAGAACGTCTTCTCATGGGGGTAGGTAGAAGCAACAGAACGCCAGTTTTGCCACTTCTGCTTCGATCCTAGTAAGTGTCGGTGAACCAAAATAAACAGATAAATTAATTATGTGATAGATACATGGTGCTCACACATAAAAAAAAAAATGTGTAGGTAATGTTTGTAAATGATCTCTCTATGCTTCGGGAAACAAGTTAAACCGTTGTTCCTGACTTTCATTTGTGTTTAGAGTCATCAGAAGACTTAAACTCTGACATCCAGTCTTACCAAGGAGTATTGTACCTATTACCCAGTAACTGGAGCTTAGAGAGGCAGTCGCTCCATGTAATACTGGTCCTTAGCTGCACGTGGTTGGATTGGAAGCCTACCCTAATATAGTTGAGAAAAGGCATGGCAGATGATGATCTGGACGTTATTATATGCGTTGTGAACGGGAAGCGACTAATTCCTTCAGCATATCTCAACTTCTTCGATTTAATCAATAATTTCCATACCCAAGAAATCACGACTTCCCGATTCAAACACAAACAAGACATAAAAATTCCGTTGTCCAATACTTAAAGTAAACAAAACCAGTCAGCTCAGTAAGTTTACTAAGAAACACAATAACCCTCGAGTTTGGGCCGGTCGCACAGTGGAACGAATGTATGGGAGCGGTTGGACGTAGACATGTCCGAAAAAAAAGAGTAAAATTATGCCAAACTAATGATGCCATCTTATTCGATTACTTAATGCCTTCATAACTTGTGGTGATGAATTTCTTCATAACTCCCATATTTCGGGAGTAATTTGAGAAAATGTGAAATTTTACTATGAAAATGAGTGTATCGAGCTCTCTCCCTCCTGATTCCGGGCTTGTTTCAAGTAGCGGTCTCTAATATCATAATGCTAATACTAAGAGCTATATTTAATACTAAGACACATAGTGCGCCAAATGTGCACTTTCTGGGATAAAGAGTGATGTTTATTTTATAACACAATTTTTTTATTTTTTGTTTATTTTGTTGATTAAAACCGTTTTTCTAAAGGTTTACCTTATTACAATAACATTTCTGAGCAGCCAATTAGAGAAGATATAAGCTAATTAGGATATATAATTAGGGACTTAAGGTTTACATATAAAACTGATGCACTAATGATTACTGATAAGAACATTGCTATTATTTAATTACTAAATGGCTCTTAATACACTAATTTAGCATGCATCATTTAATAATTATCACAATAACTAATTACCTTGCAATATTTAACAAAGGATACCTGGGATACCTGGATTTTATATAAATAGGTCACTATTAGTAACTTTAAAATCAGTGTTGATTTACACCTCGTTGTATCCAAGCTAATCTCGCAATGTATTTTCCAAATTTTAATACAAATCTTGATATTCACGTTGCTTTATGCGCACGCGCACATAAAGATTTACGCGACTTTAACTATTTGTTCAGTGTTTTAAAAGATAACAGTTGTGTTCAGTTATGTGAAAGTGCTGAAACAAGTTTAAAAGACTGGTGTCGTCGATTTTGCTACCGCATTTATGCAAAATGGACACAGTCTGGAAGAAGCACAGATAAGTTTCGGAAGAAACATGAGATTTGGCTACAGGCTGCAATTCAATGGCCGGAATTACAGAATGAAAATATGGAACCTTCTACAGAAAATATAAGTGACGTCATCGAGCCCATAATTTCTCCTGCTAAATCTGATGCTTCAACTTGTACACATCCTAGTCCTCGTAAATCTTTTGAGGACCTTAGTAACCGGCAAAAAAGAAGACGCACTGAAGATAGTCTTTCATGCAGCAGTAGCAGCGCTGAAATTATGTTTTCGGCCGAAAGGGCGCTTCAAAAGGCAGGACAAAGCGATACAGCTTATGTTATGAAATACTTGACGGAGAATCCAGAAGAGGCCTCAAAAATCAAAGCCTTCATTGAAGGTAAATCAATTCAGGTACGGGAAATATCCCCTTTGAAGGCATTGGCTCTTTATGTATCGATGAACTTATCGAAATGGCGCTATAACACTCTTCGGGATTTCAACACTCAAGAAGGAGCTCTTCAATACCCGAGTTACTACATGTTGGTTAAAGAAAAAATTAAGTGCTATCCGGCCAAAGAAGATCTCACAGTTACAGAGAGCTCTGCAAAAATCAAATTACAAGCCTTGATGGATTTAACCTCAAGAAGACTTATTAGGTCGTTAGAAACCCCTGTTGATCCCAATCAACAGCTCGTATTGACCAGCAAATGGGGTTTTGACGGATCATCTAGCCAAAGCATTTATCATCAAAGGACGAGTGAAGATGAGCAAATCGATCTTGCTAGTAATTTTATGATTAGTCTTGTACCACTGCGGCTCGTCTCAAAAGGTGTAACAATTTGGGAAAACGAGCGACCATCTTCCACTTCATTTTGCCGGCCAATATTGTTTAAGTTTATAAAGGAAACCAAAGAAAATGTGCAGAGAGAGATGGCTGAAATCGAAGCAGAGATTGAAGCCTTAACTCCATCCACCATCACTGATGGAATTAGTGTCAAACACCAACTGCTGTTGACAATGATTGATGGTAAAATTCATTCCATTATATCCAATACAGCAGCTTCAGTGTGTGACATATGCAAGGCTTGTCCTAAAGAAATGAATAATTTAGAGTTAATCAAAGATAAGCACGCAAACGAGGACATGTATAAATATAGCTTAAGCACCCTTCACGCTTGGATTCGCTCAATGGAATGCTTATTACACATTTCCTACAAATTAGACATAAAATCATGGCAAGTAAGGGGTGATATAGCAAAAAGGCAAGTTGATGACAGGAAGAAAAGAGTTCAAGAGGCTGTAAGAAGAGAAACGGGCTTACTTCTCGATGTTGTGAAACAAGGCAGTGGATCCACCAACAATGGCAACTCGGCAAGGAGATTTTTTGAAAACTACACTAAATCTGCTGAACTGACCGGAATAGATGCTATGCTTTTAAGAAAAATCTGTGTGATCTTGCAGTGTATTTCATCAGGAGAGAAGATCAACGTAACTAAATTCCGAGAGTTCTGCTTTGATACTGCTAAGCTTTACGTGGAGTTATACCCATGGTATTATATGCCTTCTTCACTTCATAAAATTTTAATGCATGGGCCAGACATAGTTCAGAACATGTCAATTGTGCCCATTGGTTTTCTATCCGAAGAGGCATCTGAGGCTAGAAATAAAGATTTTAGAAAATATAGAGAGGGGCATTCTCGAAAGCATAGCAGTATCTCATGCAATGAAGATATTATGCACAATCTTTTACTGTCTTCTGATCCACTTGTTACAAGTATCCGTCCAAAAGGAAATAAGTTTGTAAAAAAATCTTCTTTTAAGGAATTTTATGAGCTTACGGATTCTGAGAAAAGTGATATCGAATTTGTTAACATAAATGATTTAGCGGACATCGATTCTGAATTTGAATTAATTGATGATGATGATGATGACGAAGATAATTAAATGATGTTATTGTTTTAAAATGTGTAACTTAGTAAATTAGAGCTTACATCTTAATTATTTATTGTACTTTTAATGAAACTAGGTAATTTATTATCAACTTACTTAAAAGTCATACTCTCATCAGTTCTTGTGAATATTTTTGTTAATATATATTTCTGTATATATATAATATATTTATAGACCTCTTAATAAGTCTGTCTGCGGTTTAAAGTAAATACAAATGGGGAAAAAACGTTTTTTTTTTTTAAATTTTCATTTCCTTTTATCCCAGAAAGTGCACATTTGGCGCACTATGTGTCTTAGTATTAAATATAGCTCTTAGTAATAGCATTACGATATTAGAGACCGCTACTTGAAACAAGCCCGGAATCAGGAGGGAGAGAGCTCGATACACTCATTTTCATAGTAAAATTTCACATTTTCTCAAATTACTCCCGAAATATGGGAGTTATGAAGAAATTCATCACCACAATTTATGAAGGCATTAAGTAATCGAATAAGATGGCATCATTAGTTTGTCATAATTTTACTCTTATTTTTCGGACATGTCTACGTCCAACCGCTCCCATACATTCGTTCCACTGTGGGTCGCCTTCACCCGTATTGACCCACTCGCGCTGCTTACAGCGCTGCAGCCGCTTAAACAATAAAATGCAAACTTTTTTATGTTAGGTTGCGCTGTCCTATATAAAATTTCGTTTATGATGGATTCTTTTGTCAGATTTGGAGAGTGTTAGAAACTTTTTGGTGAAAATATTGTTAAAGGAAAGGATGCTTCACTCTTGGAACAGTATTTATTATTTTGTTTAGGCTATAATGCTATAATATTATAAATCTGGTAACTTATCATTTCAGTGACCATAAATGTTAGAGACTAAGTGGTGCGTCCGACCGCAGCGACAACGGCAAGCGAACAGCATGCGCTTGCCCACCATTACTTTTCACTGACAGCTACCCTATATAAAATGTACTCTGTGCTGACAGTTTTTCCAAAGAGAATCACACGAATTGAATAGTTGCCAGCACAATAAGTCGATTAAAAATAATCGAATACAAAATAAATTATATTAAAACTTTGGTCACAATAAATTGTGTCAAATGAATCGATTATTAATCTAAACCTAACAGTAATAACAGCGGGCTATTTGATAATGATCAGTAAGCTGTATTGTAGGAATCAACAAATTGGAACCGTGCACCTAGCTTTTGACGTTTCATAAGTGTTCTTGTAGGTTTATGTGAAATTAAAGTTATTTTTATTTAATTTGTTTTATAAAAATATAACCCTGTCATTGTCGTCACGCAGTAGGGTTGTTCTTGTTATAAGTATGATCAGCCTACAATGTTCCTACTGCTGGGACACAACTAGAGGATTCGATCCCGGTCGATTTTTCTGATCCCGGGATTTCGGGATCATCTACAGTTAATCCCGGGATCCCGGGATAATCCCGGGATTGTGTTGGTAATAAAAAGACAGTAAAACAAATCAAAATCAATTTTTTATTTATATTTTGTGAGGACACAATATTTAAGTTTTAAATCTACAAAAAGGCGGTTAAACAAAATTATACTTTCTCCTGATAAAATAAACAAACTAGGCATTTCTGTAAATAATTTATGAAACTAAAAATAAACTTCAAAAAATCAACTTCTTTAGATAAACTATAAAAAAGACTATATGCTAAAGAGATCAATTTTTATAGGTACTCATACCTATTTTTAAATTAAATTTCAGGCTCGATGGAAGTTGGAGGAATCGTCAATAAATTTTTATAAGTCTTCTCCAAATTATAACCTCGAGTGGAACTAGCCTGAAAAAGATTCATTTCTTGTTTAATGATTTTAGAAAAATCTGTTTCTTTATATGTTTCTGGATTTAAAGTTTTCATGCTGTTTTCTATTTCGTTCTGAAGCTTTTCGTTCAATGTTAAATCAGTTTTACTAGTTGTGAGCGCAGGTTCAATATGCATCTCCATGTCATTTTCTTCATTATCATTATTTTTCATCTTTTCAGTTAACGAAATAATCTGTTTTTTATTATTATCTTGCTTGGACTTGTAAATAACTCATTTACATCACGATCAGTATCTAAATTGTTACTCTCAGTCTCCTCAGTATGAGGGTTTTGTAGATAGTTTAATACTCCACTTAACTCATTTCGTCGACGATCTTTTATGCGGTTCAATAAATGTGTCTTCAATCTAGAAGCCAAAATTGAGTCGTTGTCACGCAATTGTTGAAAAAGAAACTTGAATGTCGCATCAGCCGTGCACAAATTGGCGTCAGAACGACAAAGTGCTTCTACAGATAATTTAACTGGCGCCAAGACCTTGATTATTTCATTAATTAGTTGAAAATCTGATTCATCAAATTGTACAGCATTATTGAGGTCAATAAGTGCCTTTTTTATGCTATTTTTTAATAGATCAAATCGCTCCAGCATTGTAAAGAGACTATTCCAACGCGTTTTGCAGTCGAGCAGTAAATTAAGCTCTCTTCCATGTTCTTTTTTAACATATTTTTGAAGTATAGTATCATTTTTCAAGGATGCTCTTTTGAAAATAAGAACTACTTTACGAACTTTCTTTACTACTTCATTAATTTTCCGATCATTAGTCAAGTCCCGACCATTTCCAGTTTCAATGACTAATCCTGAGTCCAGTTCTTCATTATCATCATCCGAGTCATCAATATCATCACTGGTAGGTTCATTTGCAGGTATTTTTTTATACAATAAATCACAAACGGCTAAGTGAATACCGTGTGCAGAACAAACTTGGTGTTCTGCATTAACAAGTTTTCCAACCTTCAGCATGACATTTGGTCCATCAGTCACTATTGCCACAATATCGGTATCTAGTGAGATATGAAACTCAGAAAGCCTCTTTTTTAAAATAACAACACAAGTTTCGGCTGTGAGCGATTCTTTAATTCGAATAAGTCCCAAATTCCAATTTTCTTCGACTGAATGAATATTTAAATTCATATATCTCTTATTAGAGCTAGACGTCCATTCATCAAAACTTACACTAAATCGTTGTTCTCCTTTTTTTAATGTAGATAGTTCAGCTGTTATTTGTTTTTTTATTTTTCGACTGTAGTCTACTACTCTGTTGCGGATTGTTGAAGCAGATTTAGGTAAGTCTGAGTAACCTTTTGCTAATAGTAACGATCTTAAATCTTTTGATGTCACAAATACGCTAAAAGGAAAACCATCTAGCGCAGTCATACGGGCCAAAACTTCGTCAAGAGTATCAGTTTTCACTAAATAGTCCGCAACTTCATAATTTTGGCCCGTCGATGAAGACGCCTTAGCAGAATCTACTTTCACGGAATGTTTTGTAGTTAGATGAGTATGTAAGCCTTTGGTCGATCCTCCTAAGGTCTTTAAAATAGTTGAGCAACGCTTACATTGTGCTGAGCTACCCGCTTTATCGACTAAAAAATGACTCCACACTGATGAAACATCTTCATCTTTTTTATGTTTGACATAAAAACTTTCCTTGGACATTGTTTTCTTCATAAACCTAAACAAAAATGAAAAGAACATTTAAGTCTATGTACGACATTAACCTAACCTCTTAGAGCTATAGAAAGTAATACTTGTTGTTTTTCATCTATATTTACTCAGACACATTAATGCATTGTTGGTTTTAAAACATTTTATTATCACCAGTTAACAAAAAAAAATATCAATACTTACACGACGTGAAGCGGGATTTTTTATACACTTTTACGAATAATCTGGTACCGGTCGTTAGCAAAAACAAATGAAATCAGCTGTGTAAACAAGATGGCTGTCAAAATGTCAAATCAAGGTAAGTGCGTTTCGTTTCACGCACATTTTTATTGACTTATTTAAAAAAAGTATCAATCCCGACAATCCCGGGATTCATTAAATTTAATCCCGAAAATTTCGGGATTAAAATGTGACCGGGATCCCGGGATCCCGAGATTCGGGATCCCGGGATTGAATCCTCTAGACACAACCCTCCTCTCTCTCTCTCTCTCTCTCTCTCTCTCTCCTCCATTCACCACGCCGGCCCAGTGCGGGTTGGTAGATGTCACCTGTTTGTCTTCGATTTTTTGCTAATAGGACATGTCGGTTTCGTCATGATGTTTTTGTATGAATAAATAATATTTATTACACAATTTTAAAACTCACATATTTTGTCTCTGCAACATCCACGCCAAGTACACCTCTGTACATTTGTGTGCATATACAATAGTATTAAAAGAGGTTAGATAGCTCGTGGCAACGTAGCTCCAAAATGGATTGACCAATTTTATGGCCTCTAGGGACTCGATGAATTGATCTAGATGAGTACTGCGTAGTTAACTGCGTAATAACAGTGAAAATAATCTGATGATTTAGTAGGAAGAACAATTTATTGCGTGAGCTTCAATTGTACAGAAAAACAAGACATATTCGTATATGTAAAATTCACGTCTTCTTTCCATATTCCCACCACCTGCTACTATCCTTATACACTTGTTTTCGCTCGTGTACCTTCATACACACACGTCAGATATGTGTAAGTACCTACTACGAACTTCTGTGATGAACGTTACCAATTCGATCACTAATTATGTCACTATTTATGTGACGGTGTTTCCACTCACATCTGCCTTGTAAATAATACTTTTGGTAGAAAAACAAGAACCTGGAAAAGAAAGGAAATATAATATATAATCAGCCTATAATCTCCCCACTGCTGGGACACAAGCCTCCTCTCTTTGAGAGGGAGTGTACCGTAGTCTACCACGCGGGCCTCGTGCGGGTTGGTAGATGTCACATCTCTTCGAATTTTCGTTTCAATCACATGAGTCAAGCACTGAGTTTCCTCACGATGTTTTATTTCACAAGCAATTACTGCAAATTAAACCAATGAAAAATTAAATTACGTGATGCACCCTCGTCATTTGTAACGACTATAGTAAAAACCTAAGTAATCACTTCTTTCAAAACCTTCAAGGCTTGAAAACCATGTTGTAACCAGTCGTCCCTCCGTCATACATATTCAAGGACAAGACGGACATCGGAAAGTGCGTTAGTGGACCGCCGTTATACCCCTAAATGTATATTTGATGACGTCCTCAACAACTTTCAAAATAGGGTTGGCAAACATTTTTAAATTGATAAATAAAAACAAAAATAGTACGCTGAAAAGTTTAAATTGAAAAAACAGCCGCATCTGTCGATCGATCAGGTTGACCTATGATTGTCGCGGTTGGTCTGTGCATGGATGACAATTTTTACATAGCAAGACTTCACCATGCCTCGGAAAGCAAATTATGTAGCGTTGTGTGTGTGTGTTATGTTGTGTTGTGTATTATGTGGCCAATTGTGTTGTGTATTTGTGTAGTCAAGGCTGTAATTTGTGTATCTTTAACAAACGTTACTAGTCGTCAAGAGTCCAAATACATACATTGTATTCATGACTTTTGATTTTTTGATTGACACAATTACGAGAAGAAATCCTTCGCACTAGGTCTTCTTCTTGTTTTTCTTCTAAGTAGCGTACTTTATTACTGAGGGTCGTGTCACTGAAAGGCCTTTGTGGCTTTATGTACGATGTTCTTCCACTTCGTTCGGTTCTCGGCTTCTCTCATGGCCGTCGTAACAGAGAGTCCAGTGAGGGCGGTTACTTGGTCGGACCAGCGGTAGGTAACACTAGATTAACTGAAAGTAGTAACGTTATAATGTGCACGTAATTTCATATCAACGTGTACATACATACTTCTACGGTAGAAATTATGGCACAATGACTTCGTATAATCAAGGTTTTTTTTGTGGGTGGAAAAAAGACAAAAGACGTTTCCCGCTTTGGGCGGAGCGGGAAGGCGTGTCATACTTTTACTGATTAAACCCACCCGTGTTCTTTCAGTTATCTGTATGCCAGGGTCACGGTATCTCTTTCGAACAAATCTCGCGACCCTGGCACGATAATCAAGGTTCTAAGTATAAATGCTTGACTTTTTTGTGAGTCCCCCGATCTATTGTCTTGCCTTTTTTAGGGTTCCGTTGCCAAATGGCAAAAAACGGAACCCTTATAGATTCGTCATGTCTGTCTGTCTGTCTGTCTGTCTGTCTGTCTGTCTGTCTGTCTGTCTGTCTGTCCGTCCGTCCGTATGTCACAGCCACTTTTTTCAGAAACTATAAGAGCTATGCTGTTGAAACTTGGTAAGTAGATGTATTCTGTGAACCGCATTAAGATTTTCACACTAAAATAGAAAAAAAAAACAATAAATTTTGGGGTTCCCCATACATAGAACTGAAACTCAAAAATGTTTTTTTTCATCAAACCCATACGTGTGGGGTATCTATGAATAGGTCTTAAAAAATGGTAATGAGGTTACTAATATCATTTTTTTTCTAAACTGAATAGTTTGCGCGAGAGACACTTCCAAAGTGGTAAAATGTGTGTCCCCCCCCCCCCCCGTAACTTCTAAAATAAGAGAATGATAAGAAACCCAAATAATGAACATTAGACAGCTATATGTTTACAACACATGCATTTTTATTCGTAAGGCAGTAAACAAAAGTATTCAGACCAATTTATCGTTTACAAAAGTCAAACAAGTTACACAACGTAGCAGTCGCAGGGCTAGTTATTTGATTTTACCGAAGACGAGAACGAAGTTTGGCAAAAAAATGTTAAGTTTTGAAGGAGCACAATTATACAACAAAATACCCTCACATATAAAAAAATTGCACTCATTCCATGCATTCAAAACACAATTAGCTGCATATTTAATGAAAAATACTACCTTTCCCAAAAGCTGAATGCATTGGATGGGTGTAAAATTATTTCAATAACGTCTGTGACGAACGTTTAATAATTTACTGTAAGCATTGTTCTCATGTAAGTGACTTTGTGTCTTTTTTGAGAATAAATTTCTTTAAACCTAAACCTAACCTAAAAAAAATAAATGATGTACATTACTATGTAAACTACCACCGAAAATTGGTTTGAATGAGATCGAGTGAGTAGTTTTTTTTAAAACGTCATAAATCGTAAACCGCAATTTACCTTACATTCAATCAACTGAAATATAAAAATTAAAAAAAAAACATTTATTTTTAAACCGAGAATACCTGCAGGTTTGTACGGAACCCTCGGTGCGCGAGTCGGACTCGCACTTGGCCGGTTTTTTCTAAGTAAAAATAATAGTTTAAACAGCAGAAGCGTGTTTTTTCGTTTTTAAACTTTTTTAGTTCGCATAGCTAGATAACAAAAGAGTGATTTTTTGTTTTTTTTTTATATCCTGGTAACCTCGGCAAGGATAATGGCACAAATTTATAAAATTATTGTATTGTCTTCAGTCCTCGATAAGTCCACAAAATTTAAATGAAATCCTACCGTTTGAAGTAGGTCAAAATCAAGTTCAAAGCAGTCGGTCACAAACATAGTTACATACAAACATACAGGTGAAGGTACTACAAACGTGTTAAAAATATCAAAGCATATTCAGTTGAATGAAGTTCATTATATTTAGGAACATTGACTTAAATAATATATGACAAACGTTTTCGTGTCCCAATTATTTTTGATGGTCTTATTGATTTGTAAGCTGTTCAATACAGATTGTTGACCTATTAATTAGGCTGACAAAATGGAAGGATTTTTCGATCAACGACCTCGTTCAGAAGTATTTACGAATCGAGAAAGTGGTATGTCAAATAAATGTCAAACTATTTCTTATTTGTTTACTCCTTGTAGAGTTTGTGTATTTAATTTTGTCTCCACTGCTCTCAAAATGGAAGAGAACCAAAAAGTCGAAGGTATGTGCCATTTACCCGTGTGGTGGATTATGGCCCACTCACTCTCACAGAGAGGAGGCTAGCAGTGGGAACATCATGCTTATGCCATGCTAAACTAGAACGATATTGAGCTTTAAGACTCTTAATGTTCATCGTCGGGCTATGTACGTACAAGGTGTCGGTGATTTCAAGGAGAAAGAAATGTTAATGTTAATGTCTATTTACTGTCTCACTCTCAAACTGTTGTTACGGCTAAAATTTTAATGTAATATTGACTAAACGTTTAAATACACCCGGCTAACCTACCGCGTTAGCCGGGTGTATTCAAACATTTGCAACCTAAAGTGCACTGAATCCATACTTCCATACTTCCATACTAATATTATAAATGCAAAAGTAACTCTGTCTGTCGGTCTGTCTGTCTGTCTGTCTGTCTGTCTCGCTTTCCTGCTAAAACTACTGAACCGATTTAAATGAAATTTGGTACAAAGATAGTTTAGAGCGTGAGAAAGGACATAGGCTACTTTGTATCCCGGTAGTATGTTCCCGCGGGATAATTTCCGACCTCCACGCGGGCGAAGCTGCTGGCAAAAGCTAGTCTTATATAAAATAATCCACATCCACACTAATATTATAAATGCAAAAGTAACTCTGTCTGTCTGTCTGTCTCGCTTTCTTGCTAAAACTACTGAACCGATTTAAATGAAATTTGGTACACAGATAGTTTAGAGCCTGAGAAAGGACATAGGCTACTTTTTATCCCGGTAGTACGTTACCGCGGGATATTTTCCGACCTCCACGCGGGCGATGCCGCTGGCAAATGCTAGTAAGTCATAAAATTCGGTTAACACCTCACGCCGATATTGCTAACTAAGGTGTCTCCGTTTTCATTAATATTAGAAGACAATCGACGCCTCTATTTAATTCAGGCCTAAATAAAACGAGCTATTGGATTTTCAAGTTTCAAAGCCGAGCGTTGTATATCTAACAGCGTGCTTCCATTTTGCCATTTAAGTAGTGTATGTGAAAACGGGCATAGGTTTTCTGTAGTTACAATTCACTCAAAACTGCAGACTGTATGCAACTTAAGAGTGACTTTAAGAAGAGTTGAATTTGGGTATTCAGAGAGCAGTATCGTGACTCCTAGATACTCCAGGACACTCCACTCCTCTAGACTCGGACTTCAGATTCCAAGAGCAGTAACAAAAGTCACTAATGACTTGATCTACATACAACAAAACCGGTCAAGTGCGAGTCGAACGCGCGCACCGTAGGTATTCACGGTTTATGTATAAGGTTTATGTTTATGAAATTAAATGTTATTTTTTAATTTTTATATTTGTGTTGATTAAATGAAAGGTAAATTGCGGTTTACGATTTATAACGTATTAAAAAAAAAAACTACTTACTAGGTCTCGTACAAAACAATTTTTGGTGGAAGTTTACATAGTATTGTACATCATAATTATATTATTTTAGTTTTATTATTCTCTTATTTTAGAAGTTACAGGGGGGGGAGACATTTCACCACTTTGGAAGTGTCTCTCGCGCTACTATTCGGTTTGGAATAAATGACAATATAAACCTCAATATCATTTTTGAAGACCTATCCATAAATACCCCACGCATATGGGTTTGATGAAAAAACAAATTTTGAGTTTCAGTTCTAAATATGGGCAACCCTAAAATTTATTGTTTTTTTTTTCTATTTTTGTGTAAAAATCTTAATGCGGTTCACAGAATACATCTACTTACCAAGTTTCAACAGCATAGCTCTTATAGTTTCGGAAAAAAGTGGCTGTGACATACGGACGGACAGACAGACAGACATGACGAATCCATAAGGGTTTCGTTTTTTGCCATTTGACTACGGAAGCCTAAAAACTAAAATTATAATGGGCAGGCTACGTAGCGCGGCTTACGGACTAGAGATGGACCGTAAGAGCAACCCCATGGAGAGGCCCACGAGGAAAGAGAAACAGAGGAAGACCAGTAATACGAAGGGAAAACAAAGTAAAAAGAATCGCCGTGCCGGGTCAAACTGGAGTCAAATAGCACACGAAAGAGATAAATGATAAATCTTTGGAGGCCTTCACCCTACCTAGGGTATTTGCAATACAAAAAAGGAAACTAATATAATTAATAATCTGAATTATTATTTTTTAATTACCACTGACACTAACCTCACTAATCATAAAACTACTAGGATTAAGATATTTTGTATTGTAAGGAATAAAGTCTTTTTTTATTTTTATTCGTATTTTATTTTCGTGACTCCTTAGAACCAGGCAACGCAGTCACAGGTTTGTCAACCCTGCTCCAAAAGTATCCGCAGTCATTTAAGACGGTTTCTATTCACGACAGACTTTACATCGGAGGGTGCAATGTGTTTTAAATTCAAGCTACATATAAGTTTATGAACGTTTGGACGTAACTTGTCTTTGTAGACTATTGGGCGGTTTACGACTGGCCTAAATGGTTTGCGTAGATGGTGGTCGCAAGTTTTTTTAAAGGGTGCGAGGAAGAGCAACCAACTGGGTTCTGGAGCTCCGATATACAGTCGCTTCATGTAAAATAGTGGTATTAAGCTGCATCTGGGAAGACTGGACGCTGACCATCGTAATGGCTAGGCAGATTATGTGGTAGAGCTTTTATGTGTTCATAATCAATCTATATTGTTCCCACTGCTCCAACACAGGCCTCCTCTCGGTGAGAGGGAGTGGGCCGTAATCTATCACGTGGATTCAATGCGCGTTGGTCGATATCAAATGTCTTCACATTTTCGGTTTTAGGACATGCCGTTTCCTCAAGATTTTGTCCTACACCGTCTTGGGAGCAGTGGTGATGAAATAAATTATTCAAAGCAAAGGCGCTTTGAGTGCATGGTTTGTACTGACGACCTACCGACTAATTAGTCGGCTAGCGTTATCTTTTGGCCACCAGCACCCCTAGCCAAGTTGATAATCTGCAATCGTTAACGCTAGTCGCTCAACGTTAAGTCACGTGGTTAGAACAAACGAACAGAAAATTCGTAGCCAAATTCACATCGTTCAAAATGATAGAATGATTTTTTATCGTTTCTACAATGTTCAACGCTAAATCCTTTGTTATAATATGTAGTTTTTCTAAAGACACTGTAGAACGAGCGGCCGACACAGGCGCTTCAACATGGCTACCAACTTATAGTTTTCTACAATTGCTCACTCTGAGGCGTTACCGATTGTAAACGTTTGTGACTTGGCTAGGGGGGCAGGGCTCTCCTATAACCTACGTATCTACATAAACTGACTCTTTTCAAATGATTTATTTCTTCGTCTACGGAAGCATGAAAAACCTTCCTTAATGTGTATTAACGAAGGTTTTTCATGCATTCGTTTATTTATTTATTTATCAACCTATTGGTTTTGTACTGAAATTTTATTCAATCTATACTTATATTATAAAGTTGAAGAGTTTGTTTTTTGTTTGGTTGAACGCGGTAATTTCAGGAACTACATTTTTTTTTGTGTTGGGTAGCCTACTTATTAAGGATGGCTATAGGCTATATAACATCATGCTACGATCAAAAAGAGCGGAGCAGCAATGAAGAAGGATGAAAACCCGCAGCAATTCGCGACGGGAAGGGTCAAGGTAGCAAAAATTTGACGCGGACGAAGTCGCGGGCAGAAGCTAGTAATTAATCTTTTTCTTTTCTCTATTCTTATACAAAAGTCCTCCTCATTATAGCCTTGCGTCCACGAACCTTCAGTTTCACAACAATGTGAGCGGATACACATTCCTTTGAGACAGGCATTCTCACGTCACCGGTTCACGCTGGCCTGATGGCGGTAAATGTCAGTCGTCAGACGTCAGGCGGCAGGCGTCAGCCCCACTTAGTGCTGACGAGGGAACAATAAGACGACTTGATGGACGCAGCTTCCGAATGCTTCCGAACTTGACTTCGGGTTTCAAGAAAGGCATTTTATGGTAGGTTTGATTTTAAACGTGAGGACTTATCTATACGCACTTGTGAAGAGATCATTATAGTGACAGTCAATTTAATTAGTTTATATAATTCAAAGTTAATTAGTTTATATAATTCAAGCTCTTTCAAAATCTCCAATTTTGAAAGAGCTGTGCCGAACCAAACTTCGTCGATGGTTCTCACTGTTAGACAGCGTTTTGTTTCTGTCGATTGATCTATAATATGTCTAATAAAATTATGTTTCAAATATGTTTAGCGCTAAACACATTTGGCGAACTGCGAGATGTCTTTAAAGTCAAATTTTCTACAACAATTAATTATATACTTTTTTCATGAAAAAACGTACGTTACTGAATATAATTGTATCGTTGGTGCCCATACTAATAGAAAAATGTTGCAGACACTAAAACTAGAAGAATCGCATTTATTTATACCGCGACATATACGTTTATTTTGTTTAAAAGGCACAGCTTGCATACATAGATTAACAGTGAAGATTCATTCTATACTATATCATTATCTGCCTAACTTTTTCTCAACTATATTGGGGTCAGACTCCAGTCTTACCGGATGCAGCTGAGAACCAGTGCGCGAGAACCAACAAACATATAGAATACATGGAACGATTGCCTATCTGACCTCTACAACAGCGTAATACGATACCCCTTGGTAAGACTGGTTCATCATGATCATTCTATATACACGTGCTATTATGAAGTGTCGCGGCCCATTGTGTTTAGTGAAAGACGTTTTAGGTGGCCTAAAGTGCGGGTATTCACACACCGCTATCACGTCGGACGGCGAGACGAGGAAACAATGAGAATATTTGATTCATCCAGCCTCTTGTCTTGACTCTGTACACTTGAGAAGGTACATTTTAATTGTATTTACTGCCACATTATCATTATAGAAGCCAAACTTTGGATTATCTTTTCATAATATTAAACAACGTGGCTTGTTGCGTACAACCTGTACGCACAGATCTTTGAAACTAACCAATTAATGCGATTTTTATCAATAGCTTTTTTTTTTTTTTAGGATGGGAAATCATCAAATGATTTCTCCCGCTCAGGGCGGAGCAGGAGGGCGTGTCAGACTTTTACTGACTAAAACCCACCCGTGTTCCATCAGTTGCCCATGTGCCAGGGTCACGGTATCTCCTTCGAACAATCACGCGACCCCGGCAGAAGAATGAGCTTTACCTGTGTAATACGCGGGCAAAGCCGCTGGCAAAAGCTACTTTATTTACACCACAAAAAATACATATTTAACAAATAACACGGTTGCACCTAGAATCCAGCTGATACAGAAGAAAATTTGGAAGAGCATAAGCATAATCAACCTCTAATATTCCTGCCGGGGTCGCGTGATTGTTCGAAGGAGATACCGTGACCCTGGCAAATGGGCAACTGATGGAACACGGGTGGGTTTTAGTCAGTAAAAGTCTGACACGCCCTCCCGCTCCGCCCAGAGCGGGAGAAGTCATTTGATGATTTCCCATCCTGAAAAAAAAAAAAAAAAAAAAAAAAACCTCTAATATTCCCACAGCTGGAACATAGGTTTCTCTGTGATAGAGGAATAAGCCTTAATTCACCACGCAGGCCATAATCGGAAACCCGCTATTATTTTATTATGGTTAAGGAAAACATCTTGAGTAAATGTCCTATAGCCAAAATTGAAAGACGTGTGACATCCCGCACTGCGCCCAGGTGATGAATTACATCCCCTTCGTCTAACGAGACGAGGCCTGCCTCCCACTAGTGAGAGTAAAACACATTGATTATAGCAAAATCAGCATATAAAGTTCCCACGGGCATATAATCTACCGGGCTCAACGCGGGCCATGATGTTATATGTTTTCGAATTTTTGTTTCTAGGACATGCCGGTTTCCTCAAAATGTATTCCTTCACCATTTTGAAAGCAGTGATGATGAATTTACACAAAGTAAAGGGTCTGCCTGGGTTCGAAGCCACGACCTACAACCAGTTAGTCGGGGCTCATACCACTGGGCCATTACTGCTCTTAGATTGGTTATACTTATATTTAATGACTAGCTTCTGTCCGCGACTTCGTTCGCGTTCAATTTTTGCTCCCCTGACCCTTTCCGTCGCATAGAATTGCCTGCCAGTTTTCGTTCATTTTTCGTTCATTTTTCCTCAATAAATAGGCTACCCAACAAAAAAATATTTTTAATTGGGACCAGTAGTTGCTGAGATTAGAGCGTTCAATAAAACAAACAAACAAACTCTTCAGCTTTATAATATTAGTATAGATGTCAATTAACGCTTTTACGAGATAGAGCAATGCGCTAAGTTGCTCATGGCTTCTTTAAGTTAATCCATAAACAAACGATTATAAACTATACTGCCGATATATTGTAATTAATTTACATCATACTGTAATGAATTAACTCCTTAGTGTTTGTTGACAAATAGCCGTAAATGAACCGAGATCACCTGATGGATTGTGTAGATCGTTAATTAATGGTTTATTGTTATT
Organism: Aporophyla lueneburgensis; assembly: GCA_932294355.1. Classification (NCBI taxonomy): domain Eukaryota; kingdom Metazoa; phylum Arthropoda; class Insecta; order Lepidoptera; family Noctuidae; genus Aporophyla; species Aporophyla lueneburgensis. Next base: position 4,872,074 of record OW028740.1, on the reverse strand, counting down.
GATACTGATTGGCTTCCGATTATGTGCGACTGTTGACATGGGCTAGGGATATGAAACGGTATTAGTGCTTTTTTAAATAGTATTACGTCTAAGTTTTATTGTATTAACATGTGGGTAAGTAACATGGGCTTATATTACTAGTAGTTTTAGTTTTGTTATAAAGTGAGAGTTCGTAGTATTTAAATAAAACTGAAGACACGTTGGGATCTTACGGGGTTATATACAATTTAGTACCAGCAACAATTTTAAATTATTTTTTGAAAATTCTCAAAATGAAATTTATTTAAAAAAGATAATTAAATCAAGATGTCTGAAAATACATTTATAAATCTATTAATCGTCTACTGAATAGAATTGTCAACCGTATTATCTCTAGTAATAATAGAAAACCCTATTTCTACTACGGTTTTCGCCACTAGACGCCCGAATCCTGGCAACACCGCCCAACTTTCGGCATTACCACCATTATCTCGAATCGAATCATCTCGATTGCATCAAATTTATAACACCACTGATCTTAGAGAAGTAGTTTAACTTAAAACAGCTTTAATCTTAAGATTGGGATCTGTTCCCAAAGCAGGGGATGAAAGAAAAGGTGGAGTGCATTTTTTTTGCGTCCGCATGAAATTAAATGCCACCAAAACTCTTAGACCTCTATTGAAGAATGATGCTCGAGAACAAATCTCGACTTATAAGTGACCATAAGGCTATAGCAGAAAAGTAGGCCTAAGTTAAGTTTTAATGTTTATTTTCATAAATAATTATCTTCTAGGTTGGGCTCGCCCCCTATTACATGGGACTTAAACATAACAGGTGAAATGTGGGTGTACTATAGGTACACCTCTGCCTAACCCTTCGGGGAAACAAGGCGTGATGTTATGTTATCTTCTAGGTACTGAGTTATACTCTAATTTGAAATTTGTCATACCAAAATAACAGCTGTTACTATCGTTTAATTGTCATGTTGACAAGAATAAATAAGTAAATCACAGCTGTCATTTTAGTCTAGCAAATTTAAAATCTGAGTTTAGGTTAAATCAATTTTATACTCCTATTAAAAAGTGTTTCTAGTATTAATAAATCTAAAATCAAAACGATGACGAAAAACATGGAAAACAAAAAAGTATTTATTTACGAACACCACGAAATATTTAAAAAACAAACTCCATGTCGGAATAAAAGCGACGTGTTCCATTTATAAAAAATCACTGTCTCCAAAGGTCCCCTGTGAAAAATTATAACGCGCAGCTTACATTTTGTTGCCAGAGGAAAAAAATATGTTTTTCCTTTGTGTTTGAGACGTAATATTTCAGGAGAATACGCCTGCCCGCCTGCCCGTCACGCCCGGCGACTGCGAAATATTCGTTGGTTTAACCTAAAATACATTATTATTAAAATGTTAGAAATTGCATCGTATAATTTGACAGTGATGGCCGTACTATGAATTCTGTTGGGAGCGGGTGTAATAATGGAGTGAATTTTCTGGAAGGAATTTTGAACGTTGTGAGTTTAAACAGTTTTTATTTCGAACGTCGGTGAATAATATGTACGAGTATATGGCGGGTGTAGAGCGATGTTTCTTGAGATATGAAGATGTGATCCGTCGTGGGAAATTAAAATGCTGTTTATCATCATCTGCCTAGCCTGTCCCAAATATTTTGAGGTCGGCTTCCAGAGTAATCAGATGTCGCAGAATACCATTACTTTACGTGGAGCGACTGCCTGATCTGACCTCTTTAGTTACCGGGAAACACGATACCACACGGTAAGACTGGTTGTCTGATTTCGTTCGGGATTTTTTGACTGTCAAAGATCAAAGAATGACAGCTCGGACGGACTTCTTGTATTTGAAGGCAAGGAGTGTCGGTATGTGAAGATTATCACCCATCCACGGACCAACCGCAATTAAAAGTTGTTTGTTAATATAAGCCGAAAATATTTGTAGTTAAATTATAACAAAAAAAAATTAAAACATTTTGAGTGAACACACGTTTCTATCGTGTAACCTCATCCATCGTTTATTCATCAGGCGAAATTGAGGCCAAGAGAAGACCTAACAGTCAATTAATAAAAAAAGAAACTATTGTTCCATATTTTATTTTTATACTTTATGCGTAATGGCCCTATTTCCCTGCCGGGGTCGCGAGATTCTTCGAAAGAGATACCGTGACCCTGGCACATGGGCAACTGAAGGAACACGGGTGGGTTTTAGTCAGTAAAAGTCTGACATGCCCTCCCACTCCGCTCAGAGCGGGAGAAGTCATTTGATGATTTCCCAACCAAAAAAAAAAAACCAGCCAAGTGCGAGTCGGACTCGCGCACCGAGGGTTCCGAACAAACCTGTAGGTAGGTATTCTCGGTTTATGCATAAGGTTTATGTTTATGAAAATAAATGTTTATTTTTTAATTTTTATATTTCAGTTGATTGAATGAAAGGTAAATTGCGGTTTACGATTTATGACGTTTTAAAAAAAACTACTTACTCGATCTCGTTCGTAGTTTATATGGTAATATACATCATATTTTTTTTTAGTTTTATCATTCTCTTAATTTAGAAGTTACGGGGGAGGGGGGGACACACATTTTACCATTTTGGAAGTGTATCTCGCACAAACTATTCAGTTTAGAAAAAAAAATGATGTTAGAAACCTCAATACCATTTTTGAAGACCTATTCATAGATACCACACACGTATGGGTTGGATGAAAAAAATTTTTTGAGTTTCAGTTCTATGTATGGGGAACCCCAAAATTTATTGTTTTTTTTCTATTTTAGTGTGCAAATCTTAGTGCGGTTTACAGAATACATCTACTTATCAAGTTTCAACAGCCTAGCTCTTATAGTTTCGGAAAAAAGTAGCTGTGACATACGGACGGACGGACAGACAGACAGACAGACAGACAGACAGACAGACTGACAGACAGACAGACAGACATGACGAATCTATAAGGATTCCGTTTTTTGCCATTTGGCAACGGAACCCTAAAAATGGCCCCAGAATCAACTGAAACCATACCACAAATAATTTGATTCATCTCTCATTTTGTAACAAAATTACGTTTACGCCACAATCTCCAAACATTTCACATAATGGCCGCGGTAAATCTTTAAAAATCACCGTATTTTTTTCGTTACGTTGACTTTTAAAACAAATTGAATTCGTAACAAATCAAATAAGGCGTCGGAGGCTCTGACAATGGACTCATTAATGAAATTAACCGACCTAATTATTCTTTTGACAAGAATAAAAGGAAAAACTGAGAGTCGTGACATTCGTCGGGCGTTTCGTTAAATAGCTGATGTCATTGCTTTGTTCTGTAGAGAAAGGGAGGAAATGGAACGTCTCTATTAGCTGAGATGTTAGCAGTGTATCTAATGGAGATAGATATTTTAAAATTATTATAAAAGCTGGTTAAAAGTATTTTTAGAAATTTTTCTTATAGTCCAGGGTCGATAATTTTTAAAACCAAAAAAAATCATAATAGGATGAAACCCATTAGAAAAGGAGGGAAATATGATAAAAATGAAAGGAAAAATAATTTACGGGCGATCTGAGGTTGGGAAGGGGATGGGGGTGAGTTTTTAAGGGTAAAAAACGGTTTTTCTCGATTTCCGGCAAAACTAAAAGTCCTATCGAAAAAAGTCAAATGGAAAAGTTGTAGATAATAAAAAGATCTAAAACTTTTGTATTTACACTTTTTTCACATAACCTCAAAATTTATGTGAAAAATTCAAAAAACCAAGTTTTTGGTTTTTTATTTTTATCTTTTACAAATTTTTTTTTTTTTAACGAAATTTTGTGAAAACTTACCTTTTTATGTCCCAAATACGCTGTAATTTATTTAATTAAAAATATTTATTTTTTCACCTTATTTTGAATTAATATCGAAAAAACACCCTAATTTTCAATCGAAAATTCACCCGTCAAAATATCAGCTTTTTTCAAAAAGTTGGTGTGGTTTCTGTTTGTTGAAATCTCTACTTTCCGATGGTGAAAAAAAAATATATGTTACTATGGTAAATCTTCTCAGAAAACGCAAAAATTAAAAAAAAACTTGAATTTGAAAATTTTTTTTTAATTATTATGAATAATTTTGAGCTATTTATTAAAATTTAGACTTTAATTACTCGAAAAACGTTAGATTACATGTGGCGTTGATAACAAAAAAATTGCAAATAAAAATATACTACTATAATTAACAAACAAATAAGTTAATTAAATTAATATTTAATAAGACATCTACAATATTTGGAGAAAGTTGTCTAATTTTCTTTAAATTATATGCGTAGATGCTTATTTATAACTATTTTGAGATAAATTATATATATACCTGAGTAGATATACCTGAGTGACCTACGAAAAATTGTAGCCCATCAAAAGGTATTTCGTGGAGAAGTGGGGAAGGGGCTAGGCGGGTCTGGGTCTTACTACATACATACCTACTATTATATACTATATATTTCGTAGCAGCTGTTACAACCGCTAGCCTAACCAGTATTCGAAATACAGTACAGTATACAACACGTTTATAAAAATACACGTGCACGCTGAGTTTCTTGAAGATAATTGTGACAAGTTTACTTAAAAAAACAATAAAACTATCTTAATCTAAATAATTATCTCCTTAATTTTGCACAAACAAATTTAGTTAATCCTATGAAAAAAAAATATTTCAAAATCTATAAAAAATATATAAAATATATATCGTAAATATATTTCTAATAAAACAAACTTTTGGCCGATTTTCATATATATTTTATACTTTTTTATAGATTTATAATATATTATTTATACATTTTGACATTGATTTCTTTAATATTTTTTTTTTCATGGGTGTTTATTCACGATTAAATAGTGAAGACATTATTAATTCGATTTTGTCTTTTCAGATTATCAGTATGGATGAATCTGTTTGTATCATTTGCAATAAGGCAGGTGAATTTTCGATTGAAAATTAGGGTGTTTTTTCGATATTAATTCAAAATAAGGTGAAAAAATAAATATTTTTAATTAAATAAATTACAGCGTATTTGGGACATAAAAAGGTAAGTTTTCACAAAATTTCGTTAAAAAAAAAAAAAATTTGTAAACGATAAAAATAAAAAACCAAAAACTTGGTTTTTTGAATTTTTCACATAAATTTTGAGGTTATGTGAAAAAAGTGTAAATACAAAAGTTTTAGATCTTTTTATTATCTACAACTTGTCTATTTGACTTTTTTCGATAGGACTTTTAGTTTTGCCGGAAATCGAGAAAAACCATTTTTTACCCTTAAAAACTCACCCCCATCCCCTTCCCAACCTCAGATCGCCCTTAAATTATTTTTCCTTTCATTTTTATCATATTTCCCTCCTTTTCTAATGGGTCTCATTCTATTATAATTTTTTTTCACTTTTCATTATTTTTAAAGGCTTCTACCCTGGTCTATTAGTTGAGGAGCTTGCTAAAGTATGCTAGGTTTTTTGGATACCTGGTTTTACTAAAAAAAAAAAATACTGTGTCTGCTGTATTGTATTCATTTCTTGTTTTTAACCGACGAAAAAAATATGGAGAAGGTTCTCAATTCGACGCGTATTTTTTTTTTGTTTTTTTCTGTGTATGACCACGCATAACTTTTTCATAGTAGTCGGATTGTGATAATTCTTCTTTTTTATTAAAAAAGATATACTCCGAAGGTGGTTCCATATAAATTTTGAAAACAAAGTCGAACCCTAAGGGTCGAAAAACAGGGGATGTTTGATTGTCCAATCACTGATTGTAATGTTTAACAAGGCATAACTTTATACAGAGTAGTCCTATTTTGATAATTCTTTTTTATTGGATAGGGTATACCTTGCCAAGTATTATTAGATACAAAAAATTATAAAATAAAAACTTTTTAAATAAATATTAAACCGCCGAAAAAACTGAAAAGCAAAAAATAATAAAACTTAAAATTTTGAGTCGGCGCTGAAAAAATCAATGAACAAAGGTCACCCAAAACGCCGACACATAATTTGAAGGTTTATTATTTTTTGCTTTTTTTACCTTTTCCGGTTCTAGTAATCATTTAAATGTGATCATAATTTAGTATGTGTGTCTAGTAAATTCACAGAGATTAAACTTAGCTCAAAGGGAAAAATATTGGTCGAAAAATAGTTCTAGATTCTCATCATATCTTTTTTCTGAAAAAATGCGAAAGTTTAACGAAAGTTTCTTACTTTTTTATAAGTTTGGGATCAATGGCTGATTGGTTGATTTTGGTTTGCACCAATTTAACTTAGTTTAAGATAATGCTATCTTTTTTCTTCTAATGAAACAAGAAAGAGACAGAAGTAACTGACAGCTATCAGATTTAGTTGAATTAAGATTCTCTTCGACTTAACTATCACGCGTCACTTATTCATCGCGGTCTATCAGTAAGAGATAGCAATAATCTTTTTTCAGTTTATGAGGTGAGCAAAAGAATCGGCAACATTAACCAACTTACAAATCTGTCCATAACTCATCAATCCATAAACAACGAAAATGACGTCACGATGTCCGCCGTAGATGTCCGTACAGTTCAGTCCGGCGTATAATGGTTTTGATATATCGAGGAGAGGCGTTCTCGGCCTCGTCCGTGCCTCACAAAGGGCCTCCATTCATTGTCCCGACGCCTGTCTGTGACAAACCCACGGACTGTGACCGCGCCGACGACGTGTGGACCTACGAGGGTGTATAAGTAGCATTATCAAGTGTCCATGTTATGTTATTTTGGAGACAGAATCTTACTAATATTATAAACTAGCTTCTGCCCGCGACTTCATCCGCTTCAAATTTTTGCTCTCCTGACCCTGTTTGTTTTTTACCCTTTTTCGTCGCTGCTCCGCTCTTTTTAATTGTAGCGTGATGTTATATAGCCTATAGCCTTTCTCAATAAATAGGATACCCAACACAACAAGAATTTTTCAATTCGGACCAGAAGTTCCTGAGATTAGCGCGTTCAACTAAACAAACAAACAAACAAACTCGTCAGCTTTATAATATTACTAGCTTCTGCCCGCGACTTCGTCCGCGTTAAATTTCTTGTTGCCCCGACCCTTCCCGTCGCGTCGACTACCCGTGCGATTTTCCCCGTTTTTGCAACATTTTTCATTACTTCTTCGCTCCTCTTAGTTTTAGCGTGATGTTATATAGCCTATAGCTTTCCTCAATAAATTTCAATGAATTTTTCTCTTTAGACAGTAGTTCCTGAGATTAGCGCGTTCAATCAAACAAACATACAAACAAACAAACAAACAAACTCTTCAGCTTTATAATATTAGTATAGATATAGATTATAGTATATTATAGTATATAGTATAGATAGATGTGAAAGTTTGGATGTTTGAATCACACGAAAACTGCAAACAGGATTTGAATTAAATTTGGCACATAGGTAGTTTATACCTGGATGAATACATAGGATACTTTGCTTACTTTAATCTCGATAGTACGTTTCCGCGGAATAGTTATTGACTTCTTCGTGGGCGAAGCTGCTGGGAAAAGCTAGTAAAATTAATAAAGATGATTTTTCTATGAAGTTTGTGGTATATTTGTGTCCACATTCGTTACTACCTTATACTGTTCCAATGTATATTAAAGACTTCTTCTCGTGCAGAAAATCCATAAGCATTGATAATCACGCTTGCTCAAGGCAGATTTGTTATTTAAGTATCCAAATATATCATACGTCACTACAATTAGCATCCTAATTGTGCAATACACTATCAGTCACAATCTGAATCATACTGAAGAAACATTTTGCTATCCATTACTTCATATGCTCGAAGACATTGTCTGTACACCAAAGTTAATAACGTAATGGAAGTTGTTGAACTGCACTACAACTACAAGCTCACGGTCACAATATTTATTCAGACTTATCCCCAAAATGTCTCAAACATAGTATCCCTACCACAAACAGTATCTGTACATAGTAAGCGGTCTAATCTGGCAGTTTACTCGCATCGACATAGTTCGTGAATTACCACGATCCCGTCCCGTTCCCGGGATTATCCACACGTGAATCCCGGGATGTTAATTATTAATTTATACACTATATCCCTTTTGTTACGGTCATCATTTATGTATACGGACGCTCCTTAGGTTATGAGGTGGGAAGACCACATAGAAATCTTGGGTGGTCTGATAGTTTGGTGATGTTGGAGTGGTAATGTTATATAGTAACTGGGTCCGTATGATGCCAGACGCAAAGAATAGCATCATCCCATTTCTTCCCGTGGGTGTAGTAAAAGGCAACTAAAGGACTTACTAGAGAAAGAGCATCAGCGTTCTCTATGCATTTTACCACCATACTGCAATCGTCAACCCACCTGCCAAGCGTGGCGATTATAGCAAAGCACCCCAAATTGGAGAAGGTCTACATATGTCCAGCAGTGGACTTCTTACGGCTGGATTGATGATGATAATGATGAATTGGTTATAGTTTGTGTGTACGGCTTAAAACGGGTGGGGGAAGGTGGACGTTATCACATTTCGTTTCTCGGAACAGATGTGTATAAATATGTGCACATTATTTTAATGTGCATCTGGATTGAGGGCCCAATTTTTGAACCCTTGCTTGAAGAATTTAGTTAAGAATTTCTTAAATATTTTAAGAAATTCCCAAATCTGTAAAATATAACATTACCGATTTATGGCGGCATATCTAGGGCCCTCACTTCATTATTGTTTGTACTGAGGAATCTGCAAAACATGAATATATCTGAAGAAATACATAACCAATATAACAACTAAATTCTTAAACAAAAATTATTAACCCAGAGATAGTACTTACTGAGATTTAGGCTATGCCAATTTATGCACGCGTCTGTATTGAGGGCCCAAGTTATTTCATCATAACAGTTTTAATTCACGTTTAAGAAATTTATGACCCTTTGCTTTAAGTTTTTACTATTTTTAACTAATTTCCCTATAAATCTTATTTCAGTACGCAAGGGTTCAAAAATTGGGCCCTCAATCCAGATGCACATAATATTTTACTGTAATAGGGATAAATTTAGTTCGACGTAAGATTAAATTAAGAGCGGTGACAGTCTGGTGGTCACAGACAGGCGCTTTGCTAAGTGTAAATTATTTCATGCCCACTGTTCTCAAGACGGTGAAGGAAAACATCGTAAGGATATCATCATGCCCTAGAACAAAAAAATTGAAGACATGTGACTTCTACCAACCCGCACTAGGCCCGTGCTGTGGAGGAGGAGGCCCGTATCCAAGCAGTGTGAACACTGTATGCTGATTCATTATCATACATAACTTTATCGATGCATGGGCATTTGACGATCAGTTTAAATATCGTATATGCAACTGATTTAAGATTGAACATTTTGGTACAATTATAATATATTTAATTAAAATTGAATACATTACCGTTTAGTATCATTGTCCTGTAATTAATTTCCATTTACAACAAAGCACACCGGAAACTATTAAAAATGGCCGAAAAATAAATCAATTAAATAACAATACAATTTACAAAATAAAACACCCTTGACGTTAATGCAGAACAGAGACAATCCATAAAAGAGTGCCGGGACACGCCCGCGCAATCCCGGGATGTTCCCCTTGACAATACCAGTCGTATAACGTGTCATATTATTTCAACCCGGGACGTTTTATTCGTAAATGATTTGCGAGTAATGTTCCGGTCTCCCGGGATAGAACGGCACTAATAAAATTTAATTTTAATCGTTGCTGTAATTTTGTGTATTGGTGTTTTTTGAATTATTTATTAATTTTGTTCGTGTGGAACGCATTTAGTAATCATTTTAATTGTTAATTTCATTTAAAAAAAAAATGTTAGGTATGTCCTGGGATTTTTTATGGGTTTAACTTGCAATATATGTATAAGGAGACGTTCGAATTTAAAAAGTTACTTAAAAAGTTACTTTCAGAACAAATAGAAAAGCGATTCACTTCCACATATAAGTATGTAAATATGGATTTAAAAACCGATCGTAAAATAATATTCGTACAAAATGCTTTTACTATTTGAGTGTTTCCATTCCAAACTGCAAAACTATTTTCTTAGTTCCAGACTAGGAGTAGAGACAAACGCTCATGCATAACACAGAACTTCACTAAAACTACTAGAGTGAGCTCAATATTAAACTTTTATCTCCTCCCAACTTGCCAGTATCGGCAGCAATGAAACAATAATAAACATAAACAAGCGGATATTTCCACGACGCCAGTAATCGTTGCATTTTATTGTGTCTACCGCGAAAAGATCCAAATCGTTCTTTGTTTAGCAACTTGGCCCATCAAATGCCGCTAATCCAAATAGTTGCTAGCTCCCGGACTATTTGTTACTGCTACGTTACTTTATAGCAGGGATGGCGAACCTTTTTGCATGTGAAAAATACTTTGTTGCTGCAATAAATATAGCAACATATTAAACTTTTGATCTGAATAAAATGCTACAAGCATTTTTGGTGCTTGAATTACACTGATAGTTGACAGTTGGGCGTTGTTGGGGACATTTAGAAATTGTTTCGTGAAATGGGGAAGGCTACTGTCAAAATAGGCGCTACCGTAGCTAGTTTTTAACACAAGCTAATAAATACAAAGCGTACGGTAGTGGTTTTTCTTGCGAAAATTACTCTTTGTTGTGATAAACAAAGAAATTGTTCTTCACCATTCACTAAAAAAACCTTAAATTGTAATATTGCGGCTTAAAGCTATTCCTGTTTTTAATTAAAATAGACTTTAAAGTTATGTAGGAAACAATTTGAACAAATTGATTATTTGGAAACACAATATTTGAGGTTGGAAATTCTGACACTTTCATGTTAAATACTTGATTTAGTTATTATTGGAAAAACCTAACACGAGAATAAACTTGAAAAGGAATTAATGAGCGAAATGTCAAAGTTATTGTGTGCTGTAGGGACCTAGCTATGACCACGCCATATACAATTAATTTTGCTCATTGTAATGGAAAAAACAAGATTGCGACGTTAGTTTCGTTTTTTGGCATACGCCATAAGATCTTTGTGCAACTATACCTTCATACTACAGCCAATCTTAACCAATCGTCATCCACAGCAGAGGCTTTTCTCATGATCATCATCATCATCATTCATCACTTCAGCCGAAAACCGTCGACTGCTGGATAACAATCCCCCCAATTTGCGGGGATTTGCCGTATTCGCCACGCTTCGCATGTGGGTTAACGATTGCAGTATGGTGTTAAAATGCATAGAGAACGTTGCTGCTCATTTTCTAGTAAGTCACTGAGTCGCCTCTTACAAAACCCACGGGTAGAAATGGGATGGTGCTATTCTTTACGTCCGCCACCACAGAGAACCTTTCAAGTTCGTCCAACCAGTCTGTCCAAGCGATCTTTTCATGGCACGCGTTCCTTTGGTTTCCAACCCCTGTACTATGATAAAGTTTTGATTAAGTTTCACACAAATGAACATAGTTTTTCCGCCCGTTTATCGCCATATGGATGGGGAGGAGAAAAATTGCCGTCGCGAGTTCGGCAGTTCATTTAGATATAATCAGTTCTTCTGCGAAGTTGTAAATGTGGACAGTTTATCTATTTTGTCACTGTGTTGGAGATTGTGTGTCGTCTTCTTTCTATCAGTGAGAACTACTTATTGAAAATAGCACACGACTGTCTAGCATTGCCTATGTTGGGTCGGTTTCTAGCCTAACTAGACGCAGCTGCATATCAGTAATATAAGACATGAATTTTATTGAACTGTCAGTGTATTATGCATTTGTAACTCTATAGGTGCCAAAGGTGCTCCGGACGTACATTTAAGATTAACACTCGTATGGGCCTATTTTAATGCAACTCACTTTGTGTGTGATATTGGTATAGGCTTTTCAAAAGACAATTCGAGTATTTGGAATCCAAGTACTCTATACCGTTTTACCTCTCGTGCCGATAGCACGTATTTAACAGTTCCTTTCAGCCAAGTAAGTCACCACAGAAACAGAGTTTCTTAGTATTTATCAGCTACTGTGGAGCAGGTTTCTGTGCACTCAGGATTAGATCCGAAACGTCTCTGATTAGTAACGAAATACCACTATTCACATCTTTTGTAAATTGTCTTAAGTTAGAAGTAGGTGTAGAGCTTTAGAAGCAACTAGTTTCTGCCCGCGGCTTCGTCTGCGTCAAGTTTTTGTTCCCACGAACCTTCCCGTCGCATCGAATTGCTTGCCAGTTTTCGTCCATTTTCCGTTGCTGCTCCGCTCCTTTTGAGCGTAGCGTGATGTTATAAAACCTTGCGTTGCGAGCGTAGCCTTCCTCAATAAATAGGCTACCCAACACAAACAGATTTTTTCAATTCGGTTTAGAAGTTCCTGAGATTACCGCGTTCGACCAAACAAACAAACAAACTTTTCAGCTTTATAATATTAGTATAGATACTTCCAAAGAGGTTCCTTAGAGAATAAGAGAAACCAAAAGTTATTTCATTCTTTTAAAATTCGCTGGAGCCACCAATTTTTGCCACAAATACTCCTAAAATCTTGTTGACACGATCAGTTCATGTTTTACGTTCAGAAACCGTGCGAAGCGTTCGGTAGCCCAAGCCCCCGGCTATGGCTCGCTACAATTGTACCCACGCCAGGGCTGTCCCTTGTACCATTCATGTAGCTTTTGTCGTAAGAATATTGTACAAGAGATCTTGTCGCCAATTTGTGTAAGAGATTGGGGTCGAAGTGTGTAGTTGCCGCAGGCTGTTTCTTTTAATTTGTGGATTCGGGGTGGATTTTGCGCTTTGTTTGTAGCTTTTACTTGATGCAAAAAATATGTAACATTACGTCACGCCTATAATCTTCAAAAGGTTAGGTACTGCCGGGGTCGCGTGAATGTTCGAAAGAGTTACCGTGACCTTGGCACATGGGCAACTGATGGAGCACGGGTGGGTTTTAGTCAGTAAAAGTCTGACACGCCCTCCCGCTCCGCCCAGAGCGGGAGAAGTCATTTGATGATTTCCCTTCAAAAAAAAAAGGGTTAGGTAGAGGTGTATCTTTGGTACATCAACATTTCGCTAGTTATTTTTAAGTCCGATGTAATAGGGGGAGACCTGATTGCCATCAACCGAGCTTAAATCCAGAGTTCGCGCTGCAGTTGAAAATAAAAACCAGTAACACTTAGCCCGACCAGGAAATAATGTGGCCTATCAGTTCTGGCTTCCAACATAACATTTTTAGTAGGTACCTAAAGAGAAACATTACAAAATTAATTCTGATCATACTTTTTTTATGAAAATCAATTTGCCGCTGTGAAATGTTCTATGTTTCGGTGATTTCTGTAAAACTGTTTGCAATTGGTTTTATTTCGTAAATGACAGAAAAAAAATGAGAGAGAGGAGGTAGTGGTTAAATACTAACAGCCACACTGGTAGAACAATCAGATGGTATCAGGTAAAGTTACGCTTACCACGTTAAGCCATTAGTACCTACCAGCTGTCATTTGCGCATCTGTGACAGTCGTTACGGGTCGTCAGAACCCCGCAAGTTTGACAACCAGACTTACCAAAGTGTATTGTGTTAGTTGTGGGGGTCAGATGAAAAGTCTCTCCATGTATTCAGCTACATTCGGATGGACTGGAAGCCGACCTCAACATTGTTGCAAAAAGGCTGGGTAAATGATTATGATGACAAAGAAAAAAAAAATACTCGTATATTATTTCTCTAATCCTGATTAAATTATGACGCAGCGCCCCTTGAAATTTCAAATAGCTATAGAGCATTTGTTAACCCTACCGCTACCTATAGTCAAACAGAACTGTTAGAAACTTGAGCAATTACAATCCAACAGATGTTTTGCTATCAGTCCTCGATTTGATATTAAACTTGCTTCTAACACAATGTTGTTTTTACATGAAACTTCAGTTATTGTTATTGTTTAAGTTTGATTGATTTTACAATTGGTGGTGAATTGGTTTGTATTGAATCGGTTCTACGTGTTTAGTTGTTAATGTTATAATGATTTTCTGTCAGATAAAATTAAACTTGGAATACTTTGCGTGAATTTTAATCTGCCATTCGTCTAATCTAGCTAGCTGTAAGAATTTTGATTATTGTAAGAATATGTGCAAACTTTTACTGTCTAGCCCAACTGATAGAATGTGGTTACCGCCTTCTGAAATTTGCAAGAGATTGACTGAGATAAGAAGTTGAAGTGACTCATATTCGCCAGTACCTACTCAGAAAGGTAAACAAAGTTAGAGTTTTTATGCTTCCGGCTCACGAACTACGAATGCTATCAACTTGAATTTTGGAATAGTTTTAGATGATGTTTGCTCAACTATTTTACAAATGAGAAAGAAATGAAAACATGTATTTATTTTTTACGCAACAGGGACTGAACCGTCTTAAAAATTCTAAGTACCATTTATGAAAGAGCACAATATGCACATTCTCAAAAAAAAAAAAAAAAAAATTGCATAGTTTTCGACTTTTAATGAAAAATTTAAAACAAACACCGTTTGGGCGAGGGCCCTTATCTCCGAAGTTTACATGAGTAAAATCTGAAACTATTCTATGTGATAGAAGTTTATGTAAAGATTACAGAAAAAATAAAACAATGTCTCCAAATAGAACACTTTTTCTGAAATTATCAACAAAAATTGTATTAGTTCCACTGTAGCTCGAGAGATGGCGCTTACCTAAAACTGAAAACTATATGCAATAATATAACACTTTAAAATATTATGGTATGTATGATGGTACGGAACCTCGGCGCGGGAGTTCTACTTGCTCTAGACCGGTTTTTTATTTTTTACCTTTTTTCCTATAACTTTGTCACCCTAGTCAAGGCTTCATTTCTTAGCCTATCTTCTGAATTCACATCTAAAAACCTACTGAGCTATGTATTTCAAGCTTCTTAAAGCAATAAAATACGATCCTCCCACACAGACCACCGGGCCTGGCGCTCGCGTGATGATCATCATCACTGATAAACGACGGCCCATCTCCTTTAATTGGACGCAAGCCATTGTCACTCTTTTGTTTCCGAACGATTTCTATCTATACTTAATTTATTGCTCGGTAACTATGGCGGTAGTTGACGCTTGTTAGTAAAGGGTTAAGTTATTTTTAAAGTTTTTGTGGATTAAGATTTTGATACGGAAGGTATGTTATCTTTTTGGATTATCTGTTTGGTGATAATGAAGGCTGTGAGGACAAGTTTCGTATCGAAACAATGTTGTTTGAATTCTAAATTATGAATAGGTATTGATGTTGATGCCATGATCTGGCAGTTTAAGTAATTTATACGGCCTACTCAAATGTCCTTTCTTTGGTATTAAAAAATATGGTGAAAGACAAGAAAACGTATTATGTCAAGATGGACATGCTCTTGATGCTCTTCAAAGCAAAAGCAAGTTTGACAATTGAGTTTGAAACAACTATCATAGCTGTTGTTCTATATTTGAAAAGTAATTAACCATGGAATATGGTATGGTTTTCGTCCTACGTTAGATTGCGCGTCCCAGTGTGGCAGGGAAGCGGTGTCCCGTTGAGTAATGACGTCACAACAACTCCGGTGACGTGGACACAAACATGAGCACGATTATGACGTGCGAGCAATAATCATAAAATATACAGTGGGTTGTTTTTCCACGATCACGAACAATTTCTCTAAGCAACCTTAAGTTTGCACAAGCACAAGCTTACGCATAATCAGCCCATAATGTTCCCACTGTTGGGATTGAGGCCTCGTTTCTTCGAAATGGAGTGGGCTGTAATCTACCAATTACGGGTTGGTAGACGTCACATGTCTTTGAATTTTTATTCTCTGTCATGCCGGTTTCCTCTCGATGGTTTCATTCAGCGTTTTGAGAGCGGTGGTGATGAAATAATTAACATAAAGTAAAGCACCTCTGTGGGTTCATACCTACAACCTACCTACTCGTAAGCTAGGGCCCTCTTCCAGCGACGCCCTAAGCCGAGGTCCGTATGCATCAGACAGAAGGAGTCCTTAGTGTGTAATCGCTTAGTTTTCAAGCCCTGGCTGGATGCCTTCATTTATTAAGGTAGACACAGGTAAGTCTCGTTAAGCAGCCACCAACCATCTAGGATGACCAGCAGGGTATGATTCCCAAAAAACAAAATTGGGGCCGTTATCTCCACCGCAATTTTATACAAGGCTAAATTGAAATAATTGACACATCTTAACAGGACATTGTATTCATAATTATAAACATCTTTAATTGTACATCCACGACTAACACTTTCACGAAATCCTGAAAAAAAAGTCCTCCCAACATTTTGTCAAACGTGATGAGTGATGACAAATGTATGGAGCAGCTATTTTCACGATTTTAGGGTTAGTCCCTTAGTAAAATTTGTTATTTCAATTACACCTTTTTTTTTTTTTTTTTTTCAGGATGGGAAATCATCAAATGAATTCTCCCGCTCTGGGCGGAGCGGGAGGGCGTGTCAGACTTTTACTGACTAAAACCCACCCGTGTTCCATCAGTTGCCCATGTGCCAGGGTCACGGTATCTCTTTCGAACAATCACGCGACCCCGGCAGGTTCAATTACACCTTTAATGTTCTTTCATTTCTTATTTCACCTTAGTATGTGAAGACACTAAGAGCAGGTAGAATTTTGTAGTATTCTAGGTAATATAAGTTGTTACTTCAGTGCATATGAAACTTTAAATAGGAGCTCGCAATGTTTGGTGCATTTTAAGCATGTTAGTTTGAAGTGACACGTTTCTGAAGATGACTTAGTTTTATACCTGACTAGCTTTTGCCAGCGGCTTCGCCCGCGTGGAGGTCGGAAATTATCCCGCGGGAACATACTACCGGGATAAAAAGTAGCCTATGTCCTTTCTCAGGCTCTAAACTATCTGTGTACCGAATTTAATTTAAATCGGTTCAGTAGTTTTAGCAGGAAAGCGAGACAGACAGACAGACAGACCGACAGACAGACAGACAGAGTTATTAGTGTGGATAGTGTGGATGAAGGAGTTAACAGTTTACTCACATTTTTGAAGTGTTTACTGCTACAATAATCTATTTAAAGTATTTTTGGCAGCATCAGCTGGCATTTATACTAAATCAATTTCATATAAAACCAACTAAGAGCGAGAGTTCGGAACCTTTCGAATTAAAATCTTAATTTTTGAATTGTTTGGCTACACTTTCAGTCAACCTTGAGAGTTTAATAATATGAATGTTAAACTATGTCCTACATTCAATCCTGCCCAAAAAAAATCAACAATAGTGCTAAATCAAATAACCTCAGCGCTACCACCGCTGCTGTCGTGGATGTGACGAAGTTTTTGCCAACAAGATTTAAACGTCACTTTCAGCACTTTCCAGCACCTTTCGGCTTCATCAGCCATCCCATTTCTTTGGTTCTCCTGCTTTGCTGCTCGGCATTTGATGTCACCATCAACATGAAGAAGAGGAATAGAAAGGGTTGATGAAGTAGTTTACAGGTCAGTAAAGTTTAAATAGAATTGCACATGAGTACCTCTGGTACTCTTGCTGACAGTCCACAATTCCTGCGGACGTGGTCGAAATGCGGCCATCACTGTAATGTTCGACATTTCAGTTCGATACGGTTAGTGTGACCTGTAACACATTCACTTTGAAATAGTGTCGTCGAACACGTAATAGTTACATTATTTTGACATTTAATTTATTTAAACGATTCGTAAAACAATGAAAATGGTATTTTCTCAAATAAGCGCAATGTACCTAGGTGCACAACGGTGTAAGCAGTGATAGTCCGGTGATAACGGCCGTGATTGACGAGTTGTATGTCGTAGGTTCAAACCTAAACCGGCGCTTTACTTAGTGTAAATTATTTCATCACCTCTCAAAATGGTGAAGGAAAGCATCGTGACTAAACCTATGTTGTAAAACCAAAAATTCGAAGTCAAGTGACAGCTCGCAACCCGCACTGGCCCCGCGTGGACTACAGCCCACTGTCTCTCGAAAAGGGGAAATCTGTATCCCAGCAATGGGATTATTATAGGTTGATTATGTGTTACGTAACCTAGATACACTGCATTAATTTTAGAAACAACTTTTCCTCTAGGAAAATTTGCAAGCAAATTGATTATCAATTTAAATTATCCGTATATTCAAATGATTATCAACTGTTATTCTTTGACTGTTGAATTAAATGACAATAGTTCGACAAATTGACGAAAGGTGTCGGTTTACTTAACATTTAATTTCTCTGACTGTACCAAACCTACGTTTTTAGTTCCCATCTCTACGACCAGTCGATTATGACGCTATGTAGTACATTGCACTGTTTAACGATTTATTGCCTGTAATGACGTCATCTGTTACGTCGCTGACGTTTGTAATTAGTACCACTTGTGGTTTGGTGTTGGTTATGGACTTCAGTGGTTAGGTGTTGGGGAGAAATAGTATAGAATGCATGTGTCTGTTAGGACAGGTTAAAAGGCCAATTCTCGTTATTTAAAATCTTCGAAATCTCTCGGCGACAATCAAATCGAAAGTCAAGGTATTTTTGACAGATTGAGACTGACATTCGACTATGAACGTTCTTAAAATTATGAGCATTGTCCCTCTGGTCGAAGTTGCGATGGCTCTCTTTAAAAGGCCCTCCAAGACATAGCCCGTTATTATTAGAATCACATAAGCTCCCAATAATATTCCCCAAAATGTAATGGTATTGTGGACGTCTTATGGCTGAAATGGCGATGATGATGATGAATTTTCCTAATAATGTTTGGAATTTTAAAGAGACAAAAATCCCGGCCCCATCGTGTTTTAAAATAATGCCAAAAAATAATTAAATTACGTGTAAAAGTGTCTTAAAAGATCTATAAATATTTCACTACATTTCAAATAAAGTGAGGGTTGAATCTGATAGATCAGTTGAAACGTGTATCCGTGTGATGTAAGCACGTTGTTAAACTAAGGGATGGTGAGCATAGAGACGAGCTTCTAGAATAGTTAGAGAGATTTTACGACCAAAACAGTTTCTGACATTCAAATAACTTTGAATCGGGTCAGAATTTAACGGCACATTTTGTGTTATATGTAGTTATAAGGTATTTATTTCAAATAAGATAATATTTACGCTAAAAGACTTAAAATAATAATAATTCAGAACATGATTCTCACCTCAGTCATTAAAAAAAAAACTGCTGTTTCAGTCAAAACTGCAATACGTACGCGGTCAAAATGTATGGAAGATTTCTTTTTTCCATAGTCAAATGGTTGTAGCAGAAAATTAACCATATTTTGAGAAATAGATTCCTCAGGGGTTTTTTCAATTAACTTCTGCGCAAGACTGTCAAAGATAACTAAGCAAGGGCTAACCAGGAAGAAAATTTACTACAAATAAATACCAATATACCTTAATAAACTGCCTCACTGCTAATGAGAACGCACCAAACTATCCTTGTAGCATGTAAAAACTCATTCCGGGCCATATGCTGCTAATACCATCAATTTTCATAGACCAACTCCCCCATTTAAATCTCAACCCTACCACAAAAGTTATAGGATTGAAAGTAGCTTGGGATTTGGTGAAGGAAGAGGTATTGATAGGAAAATATGGGTGTTTTGCGTGTAGAAGGGCAGGTGGCAGGAGAGATAGGCGCAGGAAATGAGCGGAGGTGTGATGACGGTACGGAAAGAGTACCGGAGGTAGGTACGTAGGAAGTACGTAGGTAGTTTTGTTGAGGTCCTTGTGAAGGCTGCGTGATTTATTCCATGTTTGAAAATATGTTTGCACATAGGTGTGTTATGTAAGGGTAAAATATGGCACAAATATGTTTGCAATAAGGTCTTACTACTTTTCAAAATAACTGTCTACTAACGCCGTTTTAGGCATTAGTGTGGGGCGGTAGTTTTAAAAAAGACGAGTGTGAACGTGCGTATTTTTTTGGAGTTGTAGAAAGAGCTAAAGAGTATGGATAGATGTCGAAGAGTATGTTTTAAACAGACAAATGCGTATAAGCAATACAAAGAAAGAAAGAAAGAAAATACGTTTATTTGCGGTAAATATGACGCAAAGAAGAATAAAATTGAAACACTACAAAAATATAAAAAAGCTGGGGAAAATATGCGTCACATCCACGCAAAACGGCCATCGCTCAGCATAATACTGCGACTCTATGCGAGACAGAGCCCCAGCGCTGGTTTTCAGCGACAGCCGGCGCCAACGTGTGACGTTGAACGGTGCAGCAAATCATGAGTAGAAGAAGTACAAATACGTTTAAAATCCCATGTCAGCGACGGCCATAGTCAAAAACTTGTCAAACTTTGTGGGAAATTAGAAAATAAATCGAAGATAAAATTAAAACTCTGCATAGAAACTACTGAAAAAAATTAAAGAAATGAATTATCTAGTTCTCCGATGCTGTCAATAATTTCACTCTGAATACCAACAAATGCGGAACAGTAACCTCTAAAACGTACCTTTATGTCCCTTTTATTACTAAAGACTTGGTAGACGCTGACGAGACAATAGCCGCCTCGCACCGGATCCGCTTAAGCGATCAAATCAGCTTTAAATATCGCTGAGTAATCAGGGCCCGGAATTACCGGATATATTCCGGATTTCAACGCGCGCCGGACGCCGGAATAAAAGTCTCTCCACCCTAATATGAATTAATTTTGCCTTTTTACATACGGTGTTTTATGGAGGTATTTTTGTACAGGTGTACCGAGTAATATAAGAAAGGAGGACTCTTTCTCGGAGGTTTTAAGGCTCGGCTCTGTGATGAAAGGTTTATTATGTGCTATATACATTTTATGGTGATATATGTCATCAAAAGCGTATGAAGTCAATGAGTTTGCTGGCTTGTACTCCGCTAGTAAGAGCGCATTTATACGTCATTGGGTTACCGACTGAAAAGCCGTCTATCTTGTGCATTGCGAATATCCAATTTTGAGTTCCTTCTATCTTTCTTATATATATAAAAATCTTGTGTCACGATGTATGTTGCCAATAAACTCCAAAACTACTGAACCGATTTCAATCAAATTTCACATGTACCCGTATTTTGGTCTAACTTACTGGATAGGATAGTTATCATCTCAATTATTTGCTTATGTCATGAATGTAAACGAATAAAATGTATCAATTAATTGTTTCTTAAGCAAGTGTTTATTTATTTACTGTTTAGTTTTATAAAGTTCTCATAAATGGTGGTATACGTTTGTTCTGTCCCGTTTATTATCTGTGCGCCTAACGGAATGCGCGTGTAACGAAGTGACATCTGACTTGTCAAGTTTTGACGTTGACACTCGACAGCTCTTGTTATTTTGCCGCTAAAATAGGCCCCGTCGCGCTATTGGGACCCCCGCGACGCTTTTGTTGAAATTAATCCTTTAAAATCGATCCGTTTGTGACAATTAGTCGTGATCCAATTGTATTAATTAACCGGTCGTTTTGTGGACAATCTGTCATGACCCGATGGTTAAGTGTGACGCTGTTGGGAACGAGTGATTTGAAGACCGCATGCTGTGATTGCCTCCAAGCCTTGTTGCAGCGGATTCCAACCTGAAGAATACTCGTAACGTCACAACACGATACATATACACTCACTTACATACAGAACTCCAGGTTGGCACCAGAGCAGTGTCCTTCAACCACCAGGTAAGTGCTTTTGTTGTATTGTAAGTGTTTGATTTGATTGTCTGCTCCGCGTACGGCGGACAGTACGCTAGCCACTCTTGTCTCTAGAGCCCCACGGTTAGCACGCTTCCACATAATAATTAAAACCTATTGTAGGGGTCTAGTCTGGCAGCGTACATTTTGTTATTCAGAGCGCGGTTATAAGACATAACCACCAAATTGGTAATTTACAGTAGGCTAATTACTTGGCAGTCTCTATAAGGGAAGTAGTAATACGCTGTAAATATTTGATAACTATAATTAACTGTTATTTGAAATAATTTGTTTGAATTTATTGAGTCGAGTAACTCATATTGACGGGGTCAACCAGGTTTGCATATTCTAACAGAGTTGGTTAGATTGAGCTATGTTATAACCTCTTGTTGTTGTTAATTGACCTCTGTGTTGTATTGAATGTCAGGAAGACATTAAAATATTGAGTTTTGTACCATCAATATGGTAGTTTTGTTGAAATTGGCATTTTTGAGTATTACCATTGTTTTGAGTTGGAATAAAGGATTATTATTGTTGTACCTTTGACACAGTGGTTTGTGAACTTAACATTTGGAATTGGATTAGAATTTGAATATTTGAATTGAATATGAAATAGAATTTTGAACGTTGATATTGGGTTTGAATTAAAATAAAAGTTTATTGTTGAATTGAACTGAAACCAATATTGTTATTTCTTGAGTTGCTGATTAGTCAGTTTGGTAGTTTGATTGTTTGCTTGTAGTTATTTTGTAATTGATTGTTTGAACTTTGTTACTTAATTACCTTTTGCTTGGTTTATTTTATTTGATTGTTTGCGTTGGATTTCCTTGTTATTTATTGATTGAACTTTGTTATTTGATAATTTAATTATTTGGTTTATTTGATTTGTTTGTTTGTGCAATGGCATACAAATGGAAATATTGCAGTGCCGGACACCTGTCCAGGTCAAGCCGGAGACCTCGGTTGTTTCAGGTCCCGGACTATTGAGTAGATTGCCTGCTTTGGAACTGCCACACTTGACGGTCGCTGGGACCACTGGTACGGTTTCCACAACCTGTTTGCAAGTTTGGTTGATGCACGCTCGGACCTCAGACCCGCCCTAAAGTTGGCCTATTTGTTGTCTGTCCTGGAAGGTGAGGCCCGAGCCTTGGTACAGCATCTGTCGTTGACTGACTCAGCCTACCCTACCGCTTTGGGACTACTCACCCAGCGGTACCAAAATAAACGTTGTTTGGCTGACGTTAATATTGAATTGATTTTGGGGTTACCGGTCATTACTGGATTGTCAGCATTGCGTACTGACCTGTTGAACCCGTTGGTGGCAGCGACCAACGCTTTTAAGCAATTGGACTTGCCGGTGGACCAATGGTCTTACCTTTTGGTGCACGTTGTGCTGCAACGGCTTCCTGCCGATTTGAGGGCTCGTTTCGAGCAAAAGTATGGTGGGGATAGTGTCACACATCTCCCCGCATTTGATGACCTCGTCCAATTTTTGGAGGATGAGTGTCGGTTTGTGGACAACTCTGGCGTTGCCACTGAGTCATGCCAGCCGTCTTCCCGGCCACGAGACCAGGGACGGACTAGGGCTCGCGGGCCTGTTGATGGTCGCCCCGCCGCTCGTTTTGCTGGCACCCAGAGTCGTCCTGGTTGTGAGTTTTGTAGGGACACGGGGCATGGCATGGCAACTTGCGCGGCCTTTTTGAAGTTGCACGTGAGTGCCCGCCGCCGAATTGCCAATGCACGCCGCCTGTGCTTCTCTTGTTTGGGGGCTCACTTCCATCGGGACTGCCCCAACCCCCGCCCTTGTAGAATTTGTGGGGGGTCCCATTTGGACATATTGTGCGCTAACGCGAACCACGCTGGCAGACCAGCCTCTGATGAAGGTTCGCGCACGGGGGGGTACCATGGAGTTG
Source organism: Aporophyla lueneburgensis (assembly GCA_932294355.1). Classification (NCBI taxonomy): domain Eukaryota; kingdom Metazoa; phylum Arthropoda; class Insecta; order Lepidoptera; family Noctuidae; genus Aporophyla; species Aporophyla lueneburgensis. Next base: position 4,848,556 of record OW028740.1, on the reverse strand, counting down.
GTCACCGGGCTTCTGGCTCGCCGGTTCAGAACCGGGGAGAGGCCCGCAATTTTGAGCACCGCACTCCACCCCCCACGCAAGTTGATCGGGAGCCGCGCGACCGCCATTTGGTCTCCCCGCGTAAAGGCGATTACGCAATTGTTGCTAGGCACCGCTGGCCAGACCAGCACCGCCTTCCCTCCCCTCCTTTGGCGGAACGTCCCCGGTTGGAGTCACGCCCCCCGCCATTCAGGCCTCCGGTGTGATATGCCAATCCAGCGATGGCGCGTGGCTCGGGACACCGCGCGGACGAGGAGTTTGGCCTCCATCCTCGTCACGAGGGACTTGAGCTTGGGTGCGGAGCCTGGGTGTGCGGCGATCGGTCGCCGCCCAGGCATTGTTAGGACATTGGCGCCTGCCCCGCTAAGGTACCTCTCAGATCGACATGGTTTTGTTGCCAACGGCATCGGTCAGGTCTGGGGGCCCACGGGGGACTCTGTTGTGGTCCGTGTCATTATGGACATGGGAGCCCAGGGTTGCCTTTTGTCTATTGTTTTGTTGTTTTGTTTGTATTGTTTTGGGCAAAATTGTTTTCTTGCGCGCCTTTGGACTGCGGGACTTGGCTGGGACGAGCCAATTCGGGAAACCCTGTTGGAAGATTGGCTCCAATGTGTATCCGCACTCCCTGCAGTCAACGAGGTCGTGTTACCCCGCGCTATCCTCCCTCCTGGGAGCTACACTGCTACCTTTGTTTGTGATGCGTCTTCGCACGGTTATGCAGCTGTTGTTTGTTTGCGCACCGTCTGCGCAACAGGCCAGGTGAATTTGTCACTGGTCTTGGCCAAGAGCAAGGTGGCCCCCCTCCGGACGGCACTGACCATCCCTAAGTTAGAATTGTCAGGGGCGGCGCGTCTTGTGCGTCTATTGAACCACGTTGCTCACACTTTGGGTGGAACTGTGGACATTCGGGCTTCTTACGCCTGGACGGACAGTCAAATTGTTTTGTGTTGGTTGAAGACGTCCGCCCACTCTTTGGAGGTCTTTGTTGCGTACCGAGTGTCCCAGATTCAAAATTTTGAAACGCCTTTGATTTGGAGGCACGTGCCTGGAGATTTGAACCCAGGCGCCGTGGCCTCACGTGGGTGCATGGCACCCCGCTTGTTTGCTTACCCCCTATGGTGGGGACCAGACTGGCTGACTCATCCCGAGGATGATTGGCCTCGATCGCCAGTCTTGATGTCGGGTCCTTTGCCCGGGCTCAAGGTGCTCGCTGTTGGAACGAAGGACCCTGATTTTTTGTTGAGTCGATTTGGCTCCCTCGACAAATTGTTGAATTGTTGTTTTGTTGTTGAATTGTTGGTGACTGATCGTCACATTATGAACTCGCATGCCGGTTGCAATGCGCTGTTGGCCATTCTGCAGCGAGAGTTTTGGATATTGTCGGGAGCCGTTAGTAAGTTGAACCCCTTTTTGACGATACGGGTCTTTTGTTGTTTGGTTGTTGACGGTTGAGTCACTCTAGCCTTCCTTATGGGGTCCGTCACCCCCTTTTGTTGCCTAAGGAGGGCCATTTGGTTGTTGTTGTTGTTATTGTTGTTTGGTTGTTTTGTTGTTTGTTATTGTTTGACCCGCCAGCCTGTCCCCATTGGGGGGTTATTTGAGGCCGCGGTGAAGGCGGTTAGGGACTCTGGCGCAGATTGTTGGGAGACACCGTTCTCACCTTTAAGGAGTTAGCTACGGTATTTTGCCGCATTGAAGCTGTGTTGAACTCGCGTCCATTGTGCCCGCTGTCTTCGGACCTGAACGTCTTGGAGGCTGGGCCATTTTTTGATTTGACAGCCACTTGTCGCCCTGCCGGAGCACCCTTTTGTCGATGTGAGCCAAAATTGGCTATCGCGGTTTCAGTTGGTGCAGCAGCTCGCTCAGAGTTTTGGAAGCGTTGGAGCTTGGACTATTTGCACATCCTCTAGCAGCGCGTCAGGTGGACTGATAAAACGCAACCTTGTCGGGCTTGCCAAGTGATTAGCGGACGGGAAGGCCCGTCCGGGGGGGGTAGATGTTCTGTCCCGTTTATTATCTGTGCGCCTAACGGAATGCGCGTGTAACGAAGTGACATCTGACTTGTCAAGTTTTGACGTTGACACTTGACAGCTCTTGTTATTTTGCCGCTAAAATAGGCCCCGTTGCGCTATTGGGACCCCCGCGACGCTTTTGTTGAAATTAATCCTTTTAAATCGATCCGTTTGTGACAATTAGTCGTGATCCAATTGTATTAATTAACCGGTCGTTTTGTGGACAATCTGTCATGACCCGATGGTTAAGTGTGACGCTGTTGGGAACGAGTGATTTGAAGACCGCATGCTGTGATTGCCTCCAAGCCTTGTTGCAGCGGATTCCAACCTGAAGAATACTCGTAACGTCACAACACGATACATATACACTCACTTACATACAGAACTCCAGGTTGGCACCAGAGCAGTGTCCTTCAACCACCAGGTAAGTGCTTTTGTTGTATTGTAAGTGTTTGATTTGATTGTCTGCTCCGCGTACGGCGGACAGTACGCTAGCCACTCTTGTCTCTAGAGCCCCACGGTAAGCACGCTTCCACATAATAATTAAAACCTATTGTAGGGGTCTAGTCTGGCAGCGTACAACGTTGATTCATCAATAAAATTCTTCAATATTGTTTGACATCTAGGTTTCAAATACACCCAATAGATGGCGCTGTGTTCTGTTTCTTAGAATATAAATTCTATTACTTTGTTTCACGTAATATTTATTTTTGTTCACGATATATCCGTATTATTTTAATGGTTTGTGACTGATATTTTTATAATTATACTGTATATTATGTTACAATATTTATACCATTAAAAACAAAAAAAAAATGTACTATTTTTGTTAGAAAATTATTAAAGTCTTGGCGCCTTTTAATCAAAGTTTCAAGATCTGGCCATCAAATTCTATCAAGTCGCCATCTCTGGTTTGAATGTCCAAAGCTTTGGTATCTCATAATTTGGTACACATATAGTTTAGATTCTGAGAAAGAACATAGGCTACTATTTTTATCCCGGTAGTATGTTCCCGCGGGATAATTTCCGACCTCCACGCGGGCGAAGCCGCAGGCAAAAGCTAGTTTTCTAATAAGTCTTAAAGTAACACTAATGATCCTCAAGCCAATGGAAGTCTGGATGAATGAAAAATTAGGTAATACTTTCTAGAGCTTAAAAATGAGTTGCAATTTTCCCGGGAGATGAAAAATTTCTAGCATTTTACAGTTAAGCTGTGCTGGAACTAAAAGTTTAAAATTCAGTTTGTTTGGCCTGTTAGTCTAGTGGTTAGTGACCCTGACTGCTAAGACTGAGGTCGTGGGTTCGATTTCCACCCAGGACAAATCTTTGTGTGATGAGCACGATCATTTGTTCTGTGTCTGGGTGTAATTTATCTCTCTGCCTAGTTTGGGATCAGATAATGGTGTGTTGGTTGTCCTAAGATATTTATCTATTTTATTTTTAACTATTGTCGTAGGTTGGTACTAGACACGAAGTGTGCATTCTGTTGTCAAAAATACTTTTCTCTTGTACATTTGTTAACTTACCTTTTCATGCATGCTATAACTTTAACGTATATGTATATCTTTTGTCTATCACGAGTCTTCATCATTGTCCCTGTAAATTGAGAGGTTTTGCTCCTGTGGTACATGAATTCCTAGTGCAAGAGCTAGGGCTACGCTGATGTTTTCTACGTAAGTTAATATAATTATTATCTACATACATATTAATGCGTGAAGTAGAACTGTGCATTTTTTTTTACCAAATATTGCGCGGGCGGAGGTGTATGAAATTTGGCACAGTTAAAGTTTACGTAAAAAAAAGAGCATAATGCATAATGCTAATGTTCGACATACAATTTAGTAACGTTCAACCTTAAAATTTAAATGAATTATAGTCGCATTTCGGCGACTGGGTGACCACCTGTTATATTAAATTTACACCCAAAACTTTTATCAAGACTTGTCAATACACAAAATAAACACTTTATAGGTATATACGTTTAATACCCAGCTCAGATGAAAATCTCTTCAAGTTTCCAAGTTAAACAATATTTTTCGTACAAGACGAGGGGAGTCATCACGGCGCGTCATGTCCCGTTTAGCTTAGTAAGCGGCTATTTATGCTAATAACTTGCGAAGCCCAGGCCGCAGGGAACAATTGCGTCAATTTATGACCTCCTGAATTTGGCGGGGTTGCCCTGATTTAACTGAGACGTAACGAGTTTGGTCCCAGCGGGGGTGAAATATGTGCAGGTGGTGCTTTGTATGCGTTTCATGTCTTGAGTGTTTTGTAGTGCTTGCTTTGATTTTTGAGAGGTTAGAAAAGGGGTCAGATAAAGGGGAAAGTAAGAAAAATACTTTAAAAAATATACTTAACGTACGTAAATCATGACATCATGCCTGTAACCCCAAAGGGCTAAGCAGAGGTGTCGGTACAGTAGGTACTTACACCCAGTAATGTTTAAGTCCCGTGTCATGAAAAATATACGTAACCATAATATTTTTATTCCAACTGTATTGACTATAATTAGACGACTTGCTTGAACATCAAATTAAATCATTAAATTCAATACAGTAAAATAATTGTATGTATACAGTTGCGTCTCTTTATGTGAACGTTCTTATTTTTCAAACTCAAACTTTATCAGACTTTTGCAGTTTTACAATTATTAAAATTTTCAACACTTATACTAAAAATCACCACTTAGAAACCGCACATTTCCAATTTTCTCCAGTCTCCACTATTCTTTCCGGCAGCAGTTTTGCCCCAAACACACCCACCTAACTTTTTGTTCAAAAGCGAGATGGAAATGGAAATTGGTTGAAATTGTTTCCCGTTTCGTCGTGCTGTTCGGAACACTCCATCGTTTATTGGCCATCAATTCTTCCCCTAATTGGTTCGCGTGAAAAGTAGCTTGGAGCACTAGTGCGGATGTAGAGACAATGGAATCGGTAAGGCGGCTGTAAAAGGTGTAGGTAATTATTGTGTGTCTTTTACTATGGTATGAATATAGAAATTGCGAAAACAAAATCTACTACTTCATTTATTTACATAATCTCACGACTTATTTCCAGGGGGTAGGCAGAATTTACAGAAAACCACCTGGATCGAACGATCTTTGCCGACACCTTTTGCCTTGTATACGCTCATACATATATCCGGTCATATACGCACGCTGGTTGCGAGTACTAAGAACCTAACTTTTTTGAAGAACAACACCATTTACGTTATTCAGGTCATTCAGGTCACTATAATTTTTCTAAGTACAACAACATAATTATTTTTTCGTGATTTGAGGATTTATGTCATAGTTACCTTACAGAAATTTTATAAAATACCTAATATTATGCACGGCCAGTCACTGACAACAATAGAACGAATTCTCTTTATAGACTCAAAATTGATAAGCCTTTTCAGCTGGAAGAAGAAAGTAGGTACCGATACCTGAAAGTATTGCCTTTTGCGTAGTTTTTCTAACGAGGGTTGTAGCGATAAGATATTCTTCTTAAAACCTTCCATAGTACTTTAAAATAATAAAGCTTAGAACTTTGCGACACACCAATGACAGTTATTTGAAGTCATTGCCTCTAAATCTCGTTCAATGACGATAAAAATGTCACTTCCAGTATCACGATACCCATCTAATTCACAGCTTAATTCCTGATTTTGAGCTTTATCTCTAAGCTAGTAAAGTGCAATATCATTTGTTTAAACAACACAATTGTATCGGTTACAGCTTAATTGGAAAATTGTCGCTGCACCTAATTCTGAGGATGCACTTCAAGTAGATTAGGAGAGGTTTTTAATTATGAATTTACTAGTAACATTAGTAAGCGATGAGGTTTTAGGGGTAAAGGTGTGGTGAATTTCTAAAGAGGGTGTACATATCTAATTAGGTGCGGAATGATGAGAGGCCCATATAGACCGAATAACAAGCATAAAACAGTGCAGCAAGGATTATAGTTTAATAAAAAAAATTATAGTTTAAAAACTAAAAACATGCTTTCATAAAAAACCAAACTAAAAAGTAGGCAATAATTGAAAAAGCATGGGGTGCTTTTCTCCATTATTTTCTTTGAGGTATTTTTTTTTGATGAACCTCACGCCTTTTTTCTATATTTTCTACTTTTTGGTTTGGTTTTTGAAGCTTGAAATCGTGATTTTTAGTTTTTTATTCGTATTTTTAGTTCGGCTAGCTACAAAAGCGCGTTTTTGTTGTTTTTTTTTTTTGCTATCCTGGTAATCCTGGCTAGGATAGTGGCACAATTTTATGTCATCAGTTCTTGATAAGTATGCAAAGTTTCAAATTAATCTGAAGTTGAGAAGGGGGTGAAAATCACGTTCCAAGATTTCGTTACACAGATACATACCAAGTTATAAAAGTGTGTTCAAAATAAGTGAAGGAATTTTTATTTACAAACCGGTTTAAAAATAAAATCCCGAATCGTGGAATTCGTATTTTACGAATTCAAATTCCCTCATGCACAGAGCAATTATCTACTACAGATTTTTTATTTTATTTGCAGGCCTTCTCAAAAAATACGTTAACAACACAATTAAAGCAATTTCTTTTCATCAAATCTTCCCCTCGTTATCATTAAAAGCTTTTAGGCCAACAATAGGATCTTCAGTGACAAGAGATCACAACACCTGTCCAAGGAATACTTCCCAAAAATAAATTAAGTAAACACCCGACAAAGGCCACTTCAATGCATTTAACAGATTGTGAACATGAAAAATCTTAGCACTCACAGAGCACAAAACATGTTACATCCACCAGCATAACTTGACCCTTAAAACTGAAGGTGATTTTAACATTCGGAGGTCTTCTTAAACTGGGTATAACTCGCCCTTGAGGTTCATTATTGTAATTGCTTTTTCGTTCAGAACTCGAAATCTCTTCACTTTCGAGTAGCTCTCGAGTTGGCGAGTGAAAACGTGGTAATTAAATTATTTTTCCCTCGTTAGGGATGATGGGATTAGTAAGGGATAATGGGTACTTTCATTTGTTTTGTTTGATAATTTATGGTTTTTACTGGGTTATGAGGTTACGATGATTATTGTTTTATGCGTCGTTAGGTAAAGATGCTGTCGACTGTAAGATGTCAAAATTTCCAAAAAAAAAAAAATAGCAAGTGGGATATACAAATTTAGACTAGGTTCTGATGGTCGATTTGGGAGAGGTTTCCTTACGCACTACATATTATACAACACAATCCCTCGCCGCGTATACCTGTCTGTCTAAACGCGATTATGTCAAAAACGATTGAAAAGGTTTTCATACAGATCTCACCGAATGGAGTGGTTTATGAGAAAGAATAAGGTGTATAACTAAACAATCATGTCATCTTAGAGCTTTTCTAGTAGTAGTAGGTACGGCCACCAAAACAAATAAATAACCAGGGTTGTCAGATCTAGTTGAAGTTTAGTGAGAAACAGAACTGGGTGCGGAAGGCGGAGGGAGAGGGTGTTTTGGCGCAGCCTGGGAGATGTATATGTCCAGCGGTGGTATATGTTGAGTTGATCGAAAAAACCGATGGAGGCATTCGAATACAATTTAATTAATAAACCAAACAGTTTATTACATTCGATTGCATTCGACAACATCCAACGGTATCTTGGTAAACTACAACTACCTATATCTGAAGAGGTCTACTAGGACCGATACCTGCCGGGGTCGCGTGATTGTTCGAAAGAGATACCGTGACCCTGGCACATGGGCAACTGAAGGAACACGGGTGGGTTTTAGTCAGTAAAAGTCTGACATGCCCTCCCGCTCCGCCCAGAGCGGGAGAAGTCATTTGATGATTTCCCATCCAAAAAAAAAAAAGCTAGTATAAAATAAATAAGCTAATTGATACCTTTGACAGTTGCTACTAATCGTGATTGAAGGTGTCTTGAACGAGGCCAAATAAATATATTAGAGATTAATCACAATCAGTGTGGTGTATACTTGTATAGTAATCCCGTGAGTGTCATTACAGATAGTAAAGTTTTTCTTCCCAACAATTTAATTAACGAATGTGTGGACTCCCTTGGCGCGTATAATTTTTTTACTTAAGTACAAAACAACCTACATAAAAGAAGTTTTCCATTCTGTGCTATAGGTACGCACGGTGACAATTCAAGCTAATACATTTCCAGTATAAGCTGAATTTTCGAAAAAAAAAATTGAGAATGTGCAAATAGCGCACTTTCGTGTGATACCCTAGAATCTTAACATTCCCTAATAGGACCACTTAGATTTTTATGACCTCCCTTTAGGATTTTATTTGCAAAATAGTTGGGCAAACATCATCTTAAACTATTCCAAATTTCAAGTTGATAGCATTAGTAGTTCTTATGATACCCAGCTGTCACAGACAGATGGACAGATAAACTGAGTCGCACCATAAAGGACATTTTACCATTTTGGTACGGAATCCTAAGAAGGCTGGAACAAGACTGTCTATAAAATTACAACTGCAAAATGAAAAAAAAAAAAAACTGTCTCATTAAAATGTAAAAAGTGTGGTGAAAAACTGTTTTCACACAAGAAAAGCCGATGGGCTTACTCATTCGTCATTTCACACAAGCGTGCTCAACGGTAAAACGTGTATTCCGAGAGTCACGTAACCACTTCAACATGAAAAACAAACAGTAAATTGCAAACGTAACATTAAACGATACGTTATTATTTATCGCGTACTCATAATCGTAACATAAACGGCTCGTCATAAATAAGGCGGAGCACACACGTTACAGCAATCCGCTAATGCTGAACATAACCGTGGAATTATGGGCCCCGTGCTGTTGCCGATTTAGTCTGTGTGTGAACGCCCTATGGTGTGTCTGTGGGGCAGGCGGGTGTTTGGTGAAGGTAAAAAAAATCTGTGGATATTATGAAAGACAACTATACTTGATCTGATAGTGTTTTATTTATTTCGTTGTTTAAATTTGGTTGAGATTCAAGGTTTTTGTGAAGTTTTTGCAATCCTAATTATAACATTTCACGGAGGAGCTAAATAAATCGATTATACGTAGTTGCTCAAGATAACCAAAAATGCATGAGAAGCCGGTATAAACGGGTGGTTTTTCCGTGGGCGTCGTAAGGCGGCCCCTAGACCTACAATAACATTGTACAATACATTTTATTCTACAATAAGAGAGGCGCTTTAAATCCAAACGATCAATTATATTGCACAATAATACGAACCGCGCAATGTTTCGTGTTCAGTCGGAGAATAGTATTAATACAGTTTACAACACAAAACTACACCACTTTCTGCCGTAAAATTCATCACAATTCAGTTTTGGAAAAATTTAACAAAAACCCAAGCGACGCGTCTGATTTCCCGCCAGAAATTTCCGTGTACTCCTCATTTAAGACAAAATCATACTACAAAATATTGCGCAATACTGACCCTACACGATGCAATGGAAAAATATGGTGCAATAAAAATTAAACATGCTCAAACTTTCATTCAATCATTGCGCAATCTTCAATATTAACCCTATACGGTCAATAATATTGCACAATTCGTAATATAGCACAATTTAATTGATAGTTTAGGGGCCGCCTAAGAGGCGACTTACTGAACTACAAACGCATGTGGTTTGACTGGAACCCGACCCTGACTCGAAGATTATGGTTCCACAAGCTTACGAGTATGCACTGATTTTTTTGAACGATGATGTTTCCTATTACAGTAGACTATTTCAAAATATTTCTTAAATCTTACTGGAGAATGGGCAGCAGCGTTTTCTATGAATTTTACCAGCATACTGCGGTCACCAACCCGCCTGCCAAGCGTGGCGATTACGGCAAACCCCGCCAAAATTTGGGGAGGCCTATGTCCAGCATTGGACGTCTTTCGGGTGAAATGATGAAATACCTTGGATATCAGGTCAATGTGAAGAATTGGCTCATTCACAGATGACTGTATGTAGATATTGTAGTCGTAGTCATGAGGAATCAGTATCTCAAAGAATTATTAAAAACAACCCTTAAAAATTAATATTATAACCATTCTGAACTTTCAATGTTGACTCAACCAGAGATTAACCTTCAACCATAAACCAAGATCGCACAATTTAATAGAGATTCGCATGATGACGTCACCGTGTTCAATAATGTTCTTTGTAAAGCTATTAAATTATTTGTGTCGCCCCACGCGGCGTACAATTTAAGTCGAGCTAGTACCGATACATCAACGGCACAGTGCAGACTTGTGCTGCGTTTGTTTAAGGGCTTGTGCACAATGCGGACGGGGACATGTTTAATCCTTTGCCAAAATATTATATAAGTATCATTTCAGCCAATATACGTCTACTGCTGGACATCCCTATGTCGCGCGATCGTTAACACGCCTGTCAAGCGTGGCGATTATGGCAACCCATATTGGAGGATAGGGATCCTCCAATATAGGTTGCCATAATCGCCACGCTTGACAGGCGTGTTAACGATCGCAATATGTTGGTAAAATGCATAGAGAACGCTGCTGCTAATTCACCATCATTCTCCAGTAAGATTTAAGAAATAATTTGCTGTAATAGGAAACGATCATGGTTCAAAAAAATCATTGTACATACTCGTAGGCTATAATCTGCCTAGCCTTTTCCCAAATACGCTGCGGTCGGCTTCCAGGCTAACCGAATTATTGTCCCTCTCAACCAAAGCACCTGCCATGTAATCTTTTCACAACCCTTGGTTGACTGGTAGAAAATGCCTAAGGCTAGTCCGCCTTTGTACCTTTTTTGAGAGCGAGAAGTTTAAAGAAATAAATGGAGTTCTGTTTATGTATCTGATTTCTACAACCCGTTTACTGGATAATACCTGGTTGTCAGACTTTCGAGCTGCTGACAACCCGTGACGAATGTCAAAGATCCACAAACAAGCATGTGGAGTATTGTATATAGATTTTTAGTTAGCTTCTAAAGTCGGGTCTAGGCCTCTAAATGCCTCGATATTTCTAAAAAAATAATTTATTAAAAAAATATTTTGGAGAACGTCGTATAATTTCAGAGATATGTAATATTTTCAGGACCTTTTAGCGCGGTCAAACATACATAAATATAGTAGGTATTGTTTTTTTTTTTAAGTTCATTTTTCCCAAGATTTGCTATAGGCAAGCTCTTAAATTTCTATACACAAATTGAGCTAGTACCAATACTAAACAGCGCAGTGTAATCTGTATAATGTTTGAGACTTAGTGCTAACTAGTTTGTACTGTGTAATAATCAAATTATTATTCGAGAAACACAGACGCGAGCTGCAATATGTCAACATTACCAAGCTGTATTATAGTTCTATGTATGCTTCACACAAGGGTTTGTGCACAACTACGATCTCTGTAAAGTCTGAGAGATAACAACAATATATTTTGTTCAGTTTATAGTAAACTCTGTTATGTAGAAAAGTTTTCAGCTCAGTAGTTTTTACAGCACTTCTATTAGTTTATCATCCAAACTATTATTTTAAACTTGAGCTGAAACTTCCCCAAATCCACTACAAAACAATATCTTCTCACTCCATTTACTAAAACCCCTTTCAAACTTCGTTTTATGAGTATATTTGCAACAATGTGTCCGTACCTTAAGTTACAACTTGATGATTTGTTATGATCGCCTCGACTGCGCTCAGCGGGCGGCCAAAAACTGCATTATCGTCCAACTATACCGCTCCAAACGAAATTCAACTTTGCTATCCAAATATTTAGTCACAGTTTCCCATACACATTCTCATACACAAAATCGCAAAACAAACGAAACTAAACGCTGTTGCTGTTACAATTAAGGAGACGATAATGAATTGTTCTGTCACTGACATTTTAAACTTTATAACTTACCTTATAAAGTTGAAGTTCATTTGTATTATGTTATTCTGTATTAAATGCAGCCAAGTAACATCTTTGTTCCGTATAATAATTTTTCGATGTTAAGACAAGGGTTAATAATTTATTCTATTTTAATCTGTGGTTGTTTGTGTTTTGTTGAATGCTTGACGGGGCGAAGTCTTGGAGATAGGAACGTTACGAGAATTTGATTTATTGAGTTCAGTTTTGTCTGTACGTTTTGGTACCCTATCATTCATTATAACACTTTATTTTTTTCCGTTTTTGTTGTTTAAAGATCTGTCAAACAGGCAGCCATACAACGTATTGTATCCCGAGGTTTTTAAGAAAAGTACTTTTTTTTGTTTATGTAACAACATTAGTCACCAATCTAGAACGTGTTCACGTGTCATTTTGTTTTCCAAATTTATATGGGACCACCTTGGGAGTATACCCTTCCCAATAGAAGAAGAATTGTCACAATCGGACCACTATGTAAAAAGTTATGCGTGGTCATACATAAAAAAAAAAAAAAAAAATTATACGCGTCGAATTGATAACCTCCTCCGTTTTTTTTCGTCGGTTGAAAAATAACACGTAACAAATTTCAAATAGGCACACCTTTAAATAGAATTGACTCTAGTTGTCCGTTACAAAGAGTAATGGCGATTGGAGAATAACAGACAAGACACTCCATCGCTACTCTTTAATAAATGTTTTACAATGTTATAAGTACTTAATATTTAAGATATTATAGCACAAAACTTACGTCCGTCTTCGATGCTGGCCCCGAGCGAATAGGCCGAGTGCCACCCCGTGTTCTCAACCGTTGTTTCAGAACTTCATTATTTGAAAACTAGTGTTACCAGTGGTACACTTTTATTTCAGTTTAGGTATTAATTACTACATTATGACAGGTAAGTATTACAGAATAATCTTTAAATTATAACAAAATAATACTAAGGTATAATTAAGAAAATTTTAAAGTAACGTTGCTACAGTTATTTAAATTGAGTGTAATATTTTTGTTTGGTACTGTAATATTGGTGTTAGTCACTTGTGTACTTTTTTCGGTAAACTATCTGTCATACTTAATAGTTGTACCGATTCATCGGATTCCCTTGGCGTGAATGTTGGAGAGAGAGGGAGATGGTTAGGTGTTTCATAACGGCTTATTTTTGATGTAGAAGGGCCAGTCCAAGGATCCGATTGAGGCTCTTTCAGTGTAATGGCTCCTACGATGCCTTCACGTATTTTATACTTATTTTGGATGGAATCCTCTATGTATTCCTCTACAACTGCATTGGACTTCCAGCCTCCGTGGCGCTTAAGGGACAGGAGATCAGCTCCGGAATCAGCCAAAAGTGTGGCTGAAGTTCGTCGGAAACAATGACCCGTGTACAACAGGGGTTCTGGAACTTCAAGAAATGTTGCTATTTCTCGTGAGATACTGCCAATTTTATTAGTACCCATAGGCTGTCTAACACACTTTCCATTGCGATACTGTAGAAAAAATCTATTGATTGGAGTGTTAGGCGGGCGTAAGGCTTGATATTTCTCAACAATCGTTACGTATTCCTTGCGAATGACGAAGTTGCGGTCTCTTTTTGTCTTTGTATTAGGTAAATTAATTAAGAGTAAGTCATCTGAATGTTTCTCAATGTTTTTGACATTAAGTTGTGTTAGTTAATTAGTTCGACATGCTCTGTTTATTCCAATAATAAGAACAACCTGTAACGTAAAGAGTATTGTAGTAGATAAATGAATAAAATTGATATGAACGCATAATTATGCCTATCAACATCTACTAAGTATACTAATTAATTGAGATTAATATACTTAAGTAGATACTGAATGTGCAACTGACTTACTTTTGCCGCCAAATATACGGAATCGGGTGCTTCGTTAAGAAACTTTTCAATATCAGATATTGTGAAAACTTTCGATTTTTTTGGTTGATGACCAGATGAGGCTCTTTTTAAAAATGCCACTAATTTAGTATAGGTATCGATATGTTTGTCTTTTTTCATCTTTATTGTTGCTTTTAGCATCGAATACGTACTCCATAGAGTGCTTGCTTTCTTGTTCTCGGATAATTCTATAAAATATGCCAGCAAAACGTTTTCTGAGAAAGTTTTGGCTCCTTTTGCTAGTCGCCACGTGTTGAACATATCGTACTGTTTTAAATACTTCTCGCGTGATTGTTGAGGGAGAAAGCTCATTTGCGCATTATTAACAGTTTCAGTCAATTCTGCTGGCGTCAAGCAAACTTCCTCGTCGCTAGAATCACTCATTTTAGTTTTTTCAAGTTTCTTGTTTTTAATATAAGGTTTAACAATGACGTGAAAAAATGCCGTGTAAAGAACCGCGTACAAAGCAAATTGAAAAAAGAACACCAAGAAGGTTCCGAGTCTGAGTTTTTAACAAATTAAAAAAAAGTTGTATGATATATTCGGCACCATAGAGGTAGCAGTAAATAGGTTTAATGTTTTTTTTTAATTCACAAACTTAGTGCACACGATGTTCTAAATTCAATTTACTTTATCCTCTAGAGAATAAAGACGGCTTTTCCACTCAGATATTGAAGATTAAAAATACTCTTTCCGAGATGGTGGGATGAAAATGACTTTTGATTATTGATTTTGTATAAAATAAATTATTATTCATCTTAGGCAAAGTACAAAAAACGTCGACTTAACGCCATTGCACCAATACGCAGTAGGCTGGAGCGGGCTGCTAGTAGAAACATAGTTCTATCACCATCGTTCTATCGTCAATGGCCAGTGCTTTTCAAGATCACGTAGACGTAAAAATATCGTGACGGAATTTTATCGCGCGTTTGATTTTCAACTTTTGGTGTTGAACCGAGCATTGATCATAGTCAAATCAAATCAAAATATTTTTATTTCACACTAGCTTCTGCCCACGACTTCGTCCGCGTCAAATTTTTGCCTGCCAGTTTTCATCCATTTTCCGTTACTGATCAGCTCCTTTTCATTGTAGCGTGATGTTATATACCTTATCATCTTTTACAATAAATAGGCTATCCAACACAAAAATAATTTTTCAATTCGGACCAGGAGTTTCTGAGATTACCGTGTTCAACTAAACAAACAAACTCTTCAGCTTTATAATATTACCTAGTATAGATAAACCTATATGGGCACTTATGAAACGTCAGAAGCTAGGTACACGGTTCCAAATTGTTGATTCCTATAGAGCAGAGCCGGCAAGAAACTCCACGGTAACTCTTTTAAAAATAAATTGGCTTTTACAATAGTTTTAAATTACTGTATTAATAGGTATGGGAATTGAAGATGCAGTGCGCGAAAATATGGTGCCACGATTTTGCTATGTCCTTGCGAACGTAGACTTGGATTCCACCTTTGTATGATTTAGCCTTTATACCTATCCCGCTAGTGTACTATAACCATAATTAATGTAACGTATCCAGCAACAAATGTAAATGGGCCGGAAGCATCATTTACACGATGCAAGTGCCTTGCCTGAAGCATATAATAACATTGAAACACCATCACGAACGACTTGTATTGTCTAAACACTGCTTAGACGGTGTAAATTTTATTGTTGCTTCAACTTATCCTATGCCACAGGCAATTAAATCGCACTCGTGTATATCAGGCCGTATTAAGTGCGAGTTGTAAGATGCAAATAGGGGAAATGGGCTACTGTAATCCTCATACATAATTAATTCATGAAGCAGAGATAGAGTTTCATGTTGCAAATAGTTTGTTCCATGAAATTAATTCTCCAAATTAGTTACGTTGGCTTTAAAAAATTGCCTATATAACATACATAATGCAAGATGTGATCCGTGGGTGTCGTAAAAGGCGACTTAGGGACTTACTAGAGAATGAGCAGCAGCGATGTCTTTGCATTTCACCTCCATACTGCGATCGCCAACCCGCCTGCCAAGCGTGGCGGTTATGGCTGTTCAAGCGACCCCTAGCGGGCGACGTACACACTACGGCGCGCGCCCGCCATTTTGCAAGCCAGCGTGTGAGTCGTCCCACTGCAGCGACGCGATCCCGTGTGTACACACGCTGTGAGTAAAACCGACAATGTATTTTCTTATTTCATAACTTTGTACTGGTAAATCCTCAACGTCTCAAAGTCCTGGCAATTTAGTATAAACTTGTGTATCAATTAACAATGGCAAAACCCCCTTTTGGAGGAGGCCTACGTTCAGCAGTGAACGTCTTTCGGCTGAAATGATGATGATGATTGGTGGTGCAGCGTGTAAATAGCCGGCACCATGCGGGAATCTCAATTATGAAAAATTATGATTTGATAGTAATTATATTAATTCCTATGGAGCCCACCCTGTGAACTGAAGAATGATAAATGGTTTCGACGTTAGCATTGAAAACTATTTGGCCCACTAACCTTAGACCAGCTCGGGAACGCTCACCAGCAACTGTCAGCAGCTCACACCGTGAAGCACTTTCACGAAACAGATTGTCAAATCACTTTTGGGTATTTATAACGAGTCTCTTCATACTTCAGCTGTCCATCACGGTGAAAAACCAACTTCTCCTCAAAATTAGAGGATAAGGCACCGCTTGTGATTCTCGAACAAAGCAGACTGAGGGTTCACATTAGTCCGCGCTCGGCGCGGGGTGGCCAAAACTATATGGCGCTAGTGTCGCCAGGTTCAGCGGATCAAATGGCGCGCGAACCAGATAGCCACAGATACTAACATATAGAAACCATTTGAACGAATTAATTATTGCAAAAAAAATGACCTTATACTGAGGTATAACAAAATAAGTATTAAAACGTCAATTTGGGTCACTTAAGGTGCCCAACAAATGATGATGAATGCAAGATGAGTATATCTAGTACTAGCCCTTCGCTCGCGACTTCGTCCGCGTGAAATAGCTCATACCCCTCCGGAATATTGTAGCTTTCCAAATGTGAAAGATTTTTTTTAAATTAGGTAAGTAGCAAAGAATTTTACAAACTTTTTCCCCCCAAATTAGGGGAGGCTTAAGTCCAGCAGTGGACGTCATTCGGCTGAAATGATGATGATGATGATGAAAGAATTTTACAAACAATCAAATCTTTCCTCTTTGTAATATTATAGTATAGACAACATCAGTCGACGGAAGAGAAGACAAAATGATAGATTGTATCGTAGAAAAATTGTGTAAAACTGAAAAGAATAGAAGTTTCTATTCTTCAGTCGACAAGAATACGATGTCAAGTAGGATGACTATTTTTCTGATGAGATAGAAACAATTTTACAGAATTAAAATACATAAGGAACTTTTTTGTTCTTGGTAGAATAGATATAGAATTGGTCATGCTACGCCGGCAGGAGTAGTAAAAGTAGCTAGGACAGACGATGCATGGACGGTGGTGGACTGGGTATTGTGGTGGAGCCTGGAGGCTTCTATCTAGCAGTGGACTGCGATTGGCTGAGTTCTTGATTGATTGAGTGGGCCATATTTCATCACGCGGGGCCAGTGCGCGTTGGTAGATGTCACATGTCTTCGAATTTGATTCATGATCGGTTAGAAATACAAAATTAATGAACAGAAATTTCCGTCAAACATCACAACGACAATAAAATCAACATAAAGCTGTCCAGAACGACTTCCTAAGTAATCCTGTAGCAAATATTATGCAAACCTGACATTGACATCATAAATTGAAAAGATTTATAGTCTACCAGCTTCGAACTACTCTGTACTCGTTCAACTTACCCGCAAAGTGTCACTCTTCTTGGCCAACTATTTTTATATGATTTAGAAGTTGCCGGGGCAAGTTAGGACCATCCCGTTCTGGATTTATCCGGGTATGTTAAACTTTTACTGCGACGTTCGATTTTTGGTCCGACTTTGTGTTGGTTTCTTTTGAGTTTTGTTGTGAATTTATCCTTCATTTTTGGTTCCTTTTTAACTGTTATATGATGGTTTCCATATTACAAGCTATTATATAACTTCCGATGTATGTGTGTGCGGCACGAAACTTGGAAGCATATTTGTAACCATTTCCCGATATCCGATTGGGGTCCAATTTGGTGCACAAATGTACCTTCAGTGACCGTACAATAATATGGTACTATGAAGGTGTTCTGATGATGGAGCTGGAAGACGGCTGTAGGAATTTCATAACTAAACAAGATAAACCCATCGAGTTTGGGCTCATTTGTTTTGTTTTGGTGAGTATTTTTATTGGATAAAAAAATTACAAGCTTTTCATAGCTTAGCTAGCTATGAAAAGCTTGTAATTTTTTTTTAATTACAATTAATTTGTGTTGATTTATTTGCATTTACGTAATAAAGTGTTAGGTTAAAAAGAAAGATAATAGTGACTGCCCGCTTTTGTTTTTCGAATGTCAATTGCTTCAACTATTTATGCATACATAATACTAGCCTATTAGTGTCCCACTGCAGGGCAAAGGGTTCTTCTGATTCAGAGAAGATATGAGCAATTATTGCCACGCTTGCTCAGAGTTGGCGATTTCAAATTCATATTAATTACACAAGTTGAGGTACTCAAGTAGGTACACTATAGTTTCCTTTACTTATGTCTATGTACAAGATACACATGGAATGCTGACCATGAGATCGTTATTGAGTTCGATTGCCAGCTCGGACAAAGTTGTTATTGGGTTTTTCCATTTGGCGATGTGATACCACCGTGCCTCGGAAAGCTTGTGAAGCCGTTGGTTCTGTGTCTGATCTCTCTCTGGTCGTGTCGGATTTCGTGCCATCTTCCGTCGACAAAACCCATTTCTACGGTGGTCATACTACGCGTGCAGTACTATATTAAACTATGACGCACTTACACTTACGCCATCTTTTATTTTCAGACACACCAAACTCCCATTTCTGAGTACTTGGCAAGCACTAAGCTAAATATAATACGTAGTGGAATTCGCTTAAAACGCTACATGTGTAGGGAAGATTAATGTTACCAGGATTGTCTAATATTTTGCAGGGAGGCTGGATTTATTGCCGGTTAGTATTCGGTCCAGGTCGCCACATTTCAAATCCTATTTGTGGCTAATTGCTTTACTGTGTGTTTTTATAATTACAGGAAGCTAGGGAGAGTTAGGATCGGGATATCCTGGAGAAGTATGTTTTAAGTAAGTTAAGGGTGTTCTTGGTAAAGTATGGCTGTCTAAGGTCTTCTTTGGTATCGTTCTGTATAACTTGAAGTCTTTATTACAGAAGTTTGTGATTGAATATTATTGAAAGTATTTACGGGAGCACCTGTCCCTTTACCTACTGTCCTGTTCAATTCAATTCATTTAATTTATTTTAGATAAATCTACATATAAGTACATTATCCATAAAAATCATAGAAAACTCAGAGTGTTAGTAACAAATTTTGTACGTAAAATTATTTTATACGCATATTTAATGACGCCCATGGCTCTCTTATCCAATAATTTTGAAAAGAACAGTCAGACCAGTTGATAAGTTTGTCTTTGAGGGTCTAATAATATACTAATGAGTTAAGAGGCATTGCAACAAATGATTGTAGAAGTGAATAGACACATCATATAATTCAATGCTTAATACCGTACGGGCTAGCTGCCAAAGCCCAGCCAATCATTAACCAAGACAATAATACTGTCACTGAAAATTAATTACATATTCTCTGTAGCTAACTAACAATAAACCCTAATTCATCATTTCAGCCGTATGACGTCCACTGCTGGACATAAGCCTACCCCAATTTGGGGGAGTTTGCTATAATCGCCACGCTTGGTAGGCGGGTTGGCGATCGCAGTATGGTGGTATAGTGCATAGAGAACGCTGCTGCCCATTCTCTAGTAAGTCCCTTAGTCGCCTCTTCCGACACCCACAGGAAGAAATGGGATGGTGCTACCCTTTACGTCCGGCACCACACGGTACTAAAGCCTAATTGTATAAAACCAAATTCCATCAAAACGCGAAGGATTTTGAAGAATTTGCTAATACATTGCTTCACATGTTTTAAAAATGTGTCTGTTACACAACGTAAGTGCCGCAATGAATGTTGCAAGTGTCTTTCTGGCTGGCTAATCTTATGGTACGGCATAATCGATTGTGTTATAGCTGACTAGCTTTTGTCAGCGGTTTCGCTCGCGTCGATGTAAGAAATGTTCTAACGGGAATGTATTAGCGAATAACAAGATTTTATGTCTCAGACAGGTGTTCCAAATTTTATTCAAAACTGTTCAGACGTTTTTGAGTGATTTTGCAAAGAACTTCCAAACTTTTACATTAATAACATTAGCAAAATTTCTTTTTTTTATCTGTACTTTCATTCTTGCTTGAAGAGTATCTAAAACTGACCCTTTCAGTGCCCATTCCCTAACACAATACAATGCTCCACATAATACAATACAAATACCATCTGGATTCCCTGTTTATATAAGACACCTCCAATATTTAGCCAAGAACGATCTTTGTTTAATTCAATAAGTCTCGGTTCAAACAGAGTTGATAAATGTGAAGTTTATGCTAACTTCTTACATATGAAGCATGCGGGAAATTGGGAGCTGGCATGACTGAGATATGAATGCGAGTATGCAAGTGGAATGTATGAGTGATAATAAATTAAAAATATGCCCCATTTCTTCAAGTGGGTGTCGTAAGAGGCAACTAAGGGACTTACTAGGGAATGAGCAGCAGCGTTCTCTATGCATTTTCCCATCATACTGCGATCGCCAACCCGTCAGCCAAGCGTGGCGATTATGGCAAATCCCCCCAAATTGGGAGAGGCTTATGTCCAGCAGTGGACGTATTTCGGCTGTAATGATGATGTTGATCACTACATAGTATAAAACAAAGTCGCTTCGTCTGTCTGTCCCTATGTATGCTTAGATCCTTAAAACTACGCAACGGATTGTGATGCGGTTTTTTTAATAGGTAGAACAGGATGGTTTATACGTATAACACGCGGGCGAACCCGCTGGTGAAAGCTAGTGATGAATAAATTAAAAGTTCGGTAAATTAAATAAGGTATAGACTACCGACTTTCGTATGGATGTACAAATGTATTGAATTTTCAACTGTCGAGGTTGAGCTGAGGTCTGAGAATTCAACAAAGTGCAGTCCAGCGCATCGAAAAAATACACATTTCGATTTGCATCTCAGCACTAAGGAGTGCGTTTATAATTCAGTGCGCGATATTTTGACATCCGTTGGAACTTGGACATACTGTTTAGTTGGGGAATTTTTGGGTACCTATACCTTAAGAATTTCATGGCATCAATCCAGGAATTTGTATCGTCTCATCACTATCACTACATCACTATCTGATAATAAAAATATCCAGATCTGATCCAGCCTATCCCATCACGTGCTGTCCGAGGCACGAAGGAGTCTTGACATGTAAAGATGGTCACCCATCCACAAACCAACCGCGGCAACCGTAGCTTAACCTGATCGATCGACATTCTTCTAAGCCCCCTTATATTCTTAACTTTAAATTAATTATAGTTTCAGGCGCCATAAAGTTTTCAATATGGACGGAAATGTCCATATGACCACCTACACTTTTTCGTCCATTTCATCAAAATCGGTAATCCCATTTAGACATTAAAATCACAAACAATTCGTTCTCAAATGAATAGGTTTTTTAATTCATCCTATCATATTCAATCTTCTCCATTTATTCCAAACAAGACTTCACCGTCTCAATAAAGATTAACTTTTTAATTCCCCAGTAAGTTGGGGGCCTCGATCGATAGGCACCTGTCCCCCAAGTCGGATAGGCTGACCTTTCAGCGCTGTCGTGATAAATTGATTCTTTTGTTGATGGGGACCACTCATCGTGCTCCAATGATGGTAGCGAGGTGAATTGGTCATTGGTTAATAAAAGTGAGATGACGATGGTGATTTTAAAGTCATTGTGAAAAAGGTTAGATAAGGTATTTTATGCCTTCGAGCTAAGTGGGTGATTGCCGAGAGTCCTATGTCGAGAAGCGTCGTAAAAGGCGACTGACGGACTTACTAGGGACTGGGCAGCAGCGTTCTCTATACATTTTACCACCATATTACGAACGCCAACCCAACTAGCCAAGCGTGGTGATTACAGAAAATCGCTCGTTTTTGGGGAGGCCCATGTCCAGCAGTGGACGTCTTTTGGCTGAAATAATGATGATGATGTACAGCAGTGGACTGCTGGAGGCTGATGATGACTCTATGTTGTGAATGTTCAGAAAATTTGGAAAAACTCACAAAATGGCTACAAGTATTTTTTGCTCATAGTATTTTTGTACTTATACCATGAAGAATAGAGAACTTATATTAGGTTTGGTAAATTCTCTTAGACAAGCGCCCTAGTACTTTTAAAAACTATCTGATCATAAAACGAGTTAAAATTATGATATTTCTACATTAAAGTGAAACCGTTAATATTCAAGTAAATAGTACGAGGCCTCGTTTTTTTCCCCGCGATGCCACTATCCTTCGACTACACTATAATAAATCGATTGGCACAATACTCAGATCAATGGAATGATTATTTCTATAGAGCAACAACAATGGCCTCTCCACACAAAAGTCAATCCTAAGAGCTAGTTCAGATAAGAGCTATTCGAAAATCGTTTGATTTTTACCTTGTGGAACAAAATGTAACGTTTTGTTGAGGTAAGATTATGTTTTAAGTTGGGTAGAAAAACTAAAAAAAAGTACGCCAATTTTTTCGAAATGGTACTACAGAGCTTTACCTATAGTGGAAATACATTTCGCCAGTTATGTCACAGGGGACGAGCCATCCGGGGGATGGTAACCATAAATCCAGACTCCGGGCTACTACTGAGAAATGCTTGGTGGAAAAGAAAACAGTTATACTTTCCCGAACGGGGAATCGAATCCAGATCCTCATGCTCAGCAGTAACCCTTGCGACCACTTAACTCACGAGGAAGTAGGTACTTCATCATCATCATCATCGTCGTTTCAGTCGAAAGACGTCTATAAGCCTCCTCCAATTTAGAAGGGTTTGCCACGTTTGGCAGGCGCGTTGGCGATTGCAGTATAGTGTTAAAATGCGTAGAGAACGTTGCTACACATTCTAGGTAGTAGATACTTAATATTTGGTTGATTTGGTTCGATTGATTATATTTGATCTCCTATCATTATGTATATAGATAGTTCAATTCATGAAGACGCGCCCCACTCTTTGACAATTGTACCGAGACCGGTTAAAAACAAAGGAAAGGGACGTAGAGGGGCGCGTCGTCGTGGAATGAACTATCTACAACTAAGTATCTCGGCTGTAACTATATCGGAAAACAGAGGCACATAATTTGTAAAGCTGTGCAGCTCATTCTTATGGCTTTTATCTGGAAAATATAATTCTAGACTAAAGGTAGCAAACAAAACACTGAAACAATGAAAATTTTTATGAAATTTCCATTACAAATTCATCATTCTCTTATCCTTAACCCAATTTATTTGTGGATGACGCCATATGTATTTCCACTTCCATTCATATTTATTAAGAAATTAACAGTCATTTGGTCCATCCACACATTAGCTCAATTATTGGAAAGCCCACTACTGTTTATTGGAGATATAGAATATAACGGGTGCTATAAAATCCCAGCGACTGAATGTCAATAGCCATAGCAATAAACTAAATATGTGTCTAATAGCCAATTATGTCATAAACATCGCCATAAGAAACCAAGAGTGTAGAGATTATTTTATTACTTGCTTTCTATACCATGGAGTAGGTGATAAATAGAGAACTCATATTTAGAGGCATACAACCTGCCCACAGCTAAAGGATGAAGTCAAATTAAAAGACTAGTATCGAAGTATCATCATTATAATCTTCAATACCACAATCATCAATACGTAGTTCATACAATCCCACTGAATAACTATTGCATGAATAAGTATCATGAATCTCTAAAATTATATTTTTTACGGTCGTGAATTATAATTTAATAACTGTTATGTGCCTTTCAACTGTGCTAAATAAATGTATTTTCTTTCTTTCTTTACATACAACCTGACCTGACAGTGACCTGCAAATTACAAAAAAAACGTAAGTATTTTTGAATTTCATTGACTACTTTAATGCATTCTCCTTAAAGAAACAGCAATCTTAAGAAAGATGTAGGTAGTTCATGCAGCCATTTTGTTTTTAGGTACGTGACAATGACACTTCTCCTTTGACCGTTCATTGTGAATGTGAAAGTCCTTTAGGCTCAATGATGCATGTTATAAATGAATCGGCAGAGCGATGATAAATTTCATTTTGTGGCTCTAATTAAGCTGTGAAACTTTTCATCAGGTTTAATTTCTGCTGATTTGCTTTTTGTGTTAAGAAACTTAAATTCCATCAAAAACATAAATGTGAAATGAGAGCCAAGTTCAATATATGCCTTGGTTGTTGACTTCAACGACAAAAGAAGTGAGATCTAAATGGGTGCCAAGTGCAATGGTCAATCCTGAAATTTATAACTACATAAAATATCAATTCTTCTTATAACTTAGGATAATATATTGTAGCCTAAGGTCTGACTTGGCTAGTTCTCATATACGAATTATTATGTTCAATGGCTAGTTTCTACCAGCAAGCCAAATTTTCGGAATAATAAAATAAGAACCGACAAGTAACAGGTTTAGAACTTGCGAAGGCTATAATATAATTCGTATATGAAAACTAGCCAAGTCAGACCTTAGGCTACAATATATTATCCTAAGTTATAAGAAGAATTGAAATTTTATGTAGTTATAAATTTCAGGATTGACCATTGCACTTGGCACCCATTTAGATCTCACTTCTTTTGTCGTTGAAGTCAACAACCAAGGCATATATTGAACTTGGCTCTCATTTCACATTTATGTTTTTGATGGAATATCATTACTTTTTGTACATACATTATTAGAAGGTACTTATTTATAATAAAATTAATACCAAATGGTTTTTGTAATAAGTGTTCCTAATAGAATCAATTAAGTGAAAAATTATAATAAAATGATAAAAATTTACCAGTTTCTGATTTATTCCTTGGTATACACTTAATTACCTATCTGCATGCCAAATTTGAAGTTTCTAGATCATCTGAAACTGGGTTAGAGTTTTGATCTATAGGTCAGTCAGTGATAAAAAATGACGATTTTTGGACGTTAATATCTAAATAACCGTTTGAGATGTGTTTATGAAATTTGGAGCACATATGTATCATGCAAGTTTCACTATATGAGCCAAATTTAACACGTTTATGTGAAACAGTTTTTGAGTTATGAGGGGGTCAAAAGTGGCTCCAAATGGTTCGTGTAATATTACACACGGTGCTGCTCGCCAGTTCTCTTACTTGAACTTGGCTTGACACGCTACCGCGTGTCTAGATATGTCTTCTACTCAGCCTATTGCACGTCACTACTGGATATAGACCTTTCCTAGGCTATGCCACAACACCATCCTGTCCGTCTTCCGCATCTAGCCTGTCCTAGTCACTATTGTAAAGTCATCGGTCCATCTAGCAGGTAGCGTCTCACACTACGATTGCCAATAATCCGCGGTATTCAGAACTTTCGGACTTATCTGTTTCACCGGCCAATGGTTTTACGACAAATGGTTTTAGCACTCCATGTTGTATTTACTCCGTGGTCAAAATGGAACCTTTTAGTGACTGAATAGATTTTATAGCATGTATTGAGTGAAGTCGAATGAATTATGAGCCAAGTGTATGTTTTATGGCGAGATATAAGTCTTTTGTGATTGAAAGCTTGGGTATCGCCTAATTGGTATTAATTAAACTGGTATGCCTTTGAGTCGGGAATTTGAGATATCCAATTAATTTTATACTTTGAGCTGTTCTTGTGTTGCATGCCCAAGTTCCTTTTCATTGAAAATCTGAATATGGGATATTGATTTATCTTCTACGATGATTATAAAAAATCTGGTGAAAGGATTCGCTTGTTAACTTGCGAATCTAATGATGTTTTTTTTTTTTAACTGACCCATATGGCTTTCACAATTTCTTATAGTAATATTATGAAGATTCTATTTGTTAAGGTAAGGTTAACATTGAGTACACTTGAATTTCTTCTATTGTACTCATACATATATGAAAAGAGTCAATAATTATTATGAAATATTGTTTAGGGACCAAAACCAGGAAAATTATGCCTGATAAACAACTCCAGTTTCTTCAAAGATTTGATTGCAATTAGAAACTTACATCTGTTCTCCAAAATGTAAACCTGCTTTGTTAGAACCGTTTCAGTTGTAAATTGTACCGTCATATGCGGGCCACAATGCAATGGAAGAAAAACAGTCTGACAATTTGCACCAAACTTTGTTAACTGTAGCCGTATCTTTGCACTGTGACGCAACTCTTATTTGTCCATTTTGAAACGCTTCCATGTTCTCTATTCAAACAGAGAACACACCAAACATGTTTTGAGTAACGGACTCTTTGTAAGAAACTGATACATAGGGACATGATTCAATATTTACTCTAAACACACAAAAATATTAGGCAAATATAACTTTAAAAGCAAAAGCAATAAAGGTGAAAGTGGTTTGGTGTAAAAGGCTGTCTATTTAAGGGTAGTTAGATTTTGATGTTATGAAGGGCTATTATCGTTCTCGTGGGTACTATCATTTCAATTTAAATTAAGTTTCCGAATAAAGGGGTTAGTATTCCTTTTATGTTAGTCGTTCAAGGTTAATGTTTTAGTAAAAGGGTTGGTTAACTGAGGCATAGAATACTAAGCGTTTCTAAGTTTTGTTGTGAATAGATTCATAATTTAAAATAAAATGAATCCACATTTAGTAGCAATTTAGTAGTGGCTAGGTTCATATTTATTTGCAATTCTCCATAATTCCGTTAATAAAATTGTGAGTGGAGAATCTGAATGCAAATACAGTTGACATAATTTCTCTCTCTCTCTTTGCCTAGCCTTATCCCATTTAATTTGGGGTCGGCTCTCCTCGTCGTTCTTTGCCAGATGTTTACAACAGTCTAAAAATGAGGGTTCATCATTCATCATCATTTCAGCCGGAAGATGTCCACTGCTGGATGTAGGCCTGCCCCTACTTAGGGGTGTTTGCCATAATATCCACGCTTGGCCAACGGGTTGGTGATCGCAGTATGGTGGAAAATGTATAGAGAATGCTGCTGCCCATTTTCTGGTAAGTCCTTGATTCGCCTTTTTCGACATCCACGGAAAGAAATGGGATGGTGCTATTCTTTACATCCGGCAACACACAGAAAAAAGGTTACGTAACTCAAAAGCTCTGCCCCAGTTCTTCAAAACCAATCCAGAATAAAAGGACCAAAGTATTAATATCAAAAACCTCTTCCACACACACCCAGCCTTGACCTTCACGCATCCCAAACAACGACTTACAAAAAAGCTTTCTCGACTTCAAATATGAAAGCCGAACACGTACGTAGCCACAATAAGGTTTAATACCGCCCTTTATAAACGTTCAGGACGCTAGCGGTTTTATAGGATGAACCGTAAAACCGTAAAAACGGAACACTTAGAGGTCCCTGTTATCTACCCATCTAGCATATTGTGCGTTTCGGCGGCCTGTTACGATCTTTAAAGTAGTCGTGGAATTCACGGGCCGATATTGTGTGCGGGTACGTCGAGGTGAGGTGAATTGGATTATGTGTTTTGGCTTACGTTGTGTTTATATGCAGCGAGAACATGCAAGAATTAAACATCTTATAGTTTTAATCCTCGACGCAAAAAAAAGGGGTGTTATACGTTTGACCACTTTGTCTGTCTGTCTGTGGCACGGTAGCTCTTAAACGGGTGAACGAATTTGGGTGCGGTTATTTTTTTTATTAAAACGTAGTAGTTTCTAGTGGTGGTTCTTAGACATGTTTTATCAACAACGATTCCGACTTTTGTACATGACGATCCTGTGATTAAATATAACCTACAACTCCTTATTAAACTTGAAGGGCCAATACATATTTTTTTTTTTTGGAGGTTTTTGTTTTGGTCGGAGGTTTTAAAATGTAATTTTTTCTTCGTCATTGTTTCAAGTCGCCTGCACGTCCATGGCAATGTTTTAACTTTGAGCTGGTAGAGAAAAGTTCAGCTTCAGTAGGAAAACACCCAGATTATGCTCGTATTGATATCATTTCACAAAAAAAAATACGCTCTGCAGAGGTAGACTAAAACAGGGTGGAGAGCCTATTCAATGTTCAATTGTACAATTATTATCTATACTAATATTATAAAGCTGAAGAGTTTGTTTGGTTGTTTGATTGAACGCGGTAATCCCAGGAACTTCTGGTCCGAATTGAAAAATTCATTTTGTGTTAGGTAGTCTATTTATCGAGAAAGGCTATAGGCTATATAACATCACGCTATAACTAAGAGGAGTGGAGCAGTAATGAAAAATGTTGCAAAAACGGGGAAAATCGCACGGGTAGGCGATTCGACGCGACGGGAAGGATCGGGGAACAAGAAATTTAACGCGGACGAAGTCGTGGGCAGAAGCTAGTTGTGTATATAGTGGCCAACTATTTACATACTTTTTACGTTTATCCTTTAGTAAGTTCACTGCAGAAATGTTTAATGTTTTATTTTTGAACTTATATTAAAAACCGATTCAGATGCCATAGGTACCTCTATCTCTATCTATTTCGAATGCCAGCTCTGTGTAACACGCAACGCGAAATTTCATATTAGTGAGAAGTGAAAGAGTGACACCAACAAGACCTTTAACCAGTCAATTACCGTAATTACAGACACAATTAAAAAACGATTGTGTCTGTACCAAATGTGGTATCTCAGGGACTTAGAGGTTAAATGGGAAAACACTTGAACAGACGTCTTCATGCAGCACAGCTGCAAACAAAACAAGACAGCTGACATCACACAAAATCCTTGTAACCGCAACTGGAAAAGCCACAACATCCTCCCGTACATTCCACCTGATGCTTTTTCTGCAATAAAATTTGCATAACTACGCTCCTTGGCACGGGAGTGGCGTCTTATTAAATTTCCAACCCCTCCAAAGTCATTAATGGTTTGTATTTAACCACCTACCAGTGTTATCTAGCCATAAATCATAAGGTATCAAGTGTAATGGTCGTGCGTGGATGGCGATGACTTTTATTGCTCCTTCAAGATGGCAGTAATCCCCGGATCTCGGGTTTCTCGACGCGGCAGGATTACCTCTAATCTTTTGTTTATACGTATTCTTTTTCAAGGAAATATTATGATATTAACGTGGCTAATTCGTTGCGGTTTTGTATTCGCGGTAGGCAATATATTACTGTTTGCTGGTAAGGTTATTTAAATGAGATTCTTTTGCTCAGTGATGGATTGTTTTCGCTTCTGTTATAAGAATTCTTCGGAGCAAGAAATGTAATACAAGCGTCTGGAATCATACTTATCAGCATTATTTGTCGGTATTAAATTGTTTTATTTTTGCTATCCTCGTCTAATTTTGATTTTTTCATCGTTCTCTAGACAAATTATTCTTAATCTTTATATTTACAGTTACTTTCACTATCGAATCTATCCTATAGTTAGGAATTTAAATTCAAATCCAAGCGATATTTATTTTCATACAGATTTAGAACAAAGCGAACACGCCTAATCATTCCAGTAATTAACCCCACTATGCATCGAACTGATTAACGTGATTCAAAGTGTAAACCTACACTCAAATAACGTTGATTTGGGATTGCATGTGTCACGTACATCAAACAGAGCAGAGATAATAAACGACCAGACATCATTTAGTGTCACATTATACTTCGACTGCACCAGATTGGCATTCATTAACATACATCTGTCGGTCCCAACATGTCACCAATTGTAGTCCTACAGTGTCTCGCTATATTCGGCACAACTTTAATATCAGCGGCAACAGTCAAGTGGCTTCCGAACTCAAGCTTCAAGCTACCAGAGAACTTTAAAGACAAAAAACTTCCGTGTTCTAAACAAACCGTCGTGTTCCCTCAGTCAATTGCTGGCTCAGTCAAGATTGCATCTGGCACTGAAGTAAGCGAGTTCATTTTACCAGAAAATGGCGATTTGATCTTAGAAGGCTTGTTAACATTCGGCGACAATCCCGCAGACACCAACTGTACAGAAGGAAACGCGTATTACTTGGATAAAACAGAATCGTCTTGGACCCAAGCCGATGTTTGGAGCTCGCCGAAGTTCAACAAAGCTACTCCTGACTCAGACAGAATACCGTGTTACAATGATATAGTGGAGTTCCCAGCAAATACCAAATTTACCGTGACCCTGCCAAAAATACGACAATTTGTACAAGGTCTTAAAATCGGAAACGAAAGTTTTACAAGCAGAGAATTCATGCAATATGTTAACTCTGAGCAATCACGTGATGATACACAACAGTTTGTTCTAAATGAATATATGAGCACCGGCGTTAGGATCGGTGAAGCTATGCCCTGTTGGATATTGCTAGGGTGTGGATGCCAAGTAATGCCGGTGAAAATAGATTGTTCTTCAAAGTTTTGTCCGAAAGCTCCGTGTCTACATCCTATCAAGCCTCTTGGGTTCTGTTGTGAAATATGTGGCGGATACTTATTGTTTGATGCGGATGAAGGATTTAATATGAAAGATTTCAGTGACCTTGTTGAAAACACAGTTAACGAGTACGGTAATAACCGTATTGAATACTACGTTGGTTTAACTCCGGAAATTCCTATTGCGAGAGTTCAACTCGTGGTGGTTGACAAAGGTGAATACGAAGGGTTTAGTGCGGAAATGATCAATTCTATTAGCTATGCTCTCCACGATCGTTGGGTGAAAGGGCATAAGGTTGCCCAGATAAGCGGGAGTCCTTTATCGAAGTCGGGTTTGGGCGGAAAGATCTTTGTGTCCATGTTTTTCGCAGTGATATTAACATTGGGGGCGTTGTACGTATACTATTATCAGATTCCAGATCTAAGGTTCCAGATAGTTTCTAGAAACATGACTGGTAGTGTATTTTCGAGATTTGAGAGGAGGTCGGAGAGTGTCGTGAGTTTGACGAGAAGAGATTCAGTGATCAGTTCTAGAAGTAATACTGGTTTTAGGAATCCGTTGTATAATTCTAAAAGGGGGCGTGTGCAAGTTGCTGAGTCTGTAGTGGAGGAATGACAATCATAATATTATATTCTTGATATTTTATCTGTGGGGGTGTAGTTAAAGTGTTACTCTGACGTGCAGTTGATAAAAACAGTAGTAGTGTAGTCAAATACAATATTTGCTGGCATAGTCTGTTTGTAAACAATAACTTCGTGGATCAGTAATATAAACCTTACTATATAATCAATTAATCATATTTAATTGTTTTAATTTTTTTTATTAAATGGCTCAATTGAAACAAATTTCTTTGACTTTTGAACCCACAACCCTATTTCAACTTCAACGTCTCTTTATGTTGACTATAAGATACTAGATTTTATACATCGACTATAAAATATTAATATCCGTCGACAATATTTTATGGTCTCTATTGACTCTGCAATAACTTTCAGATAATCGTCTCTTAGCATTTTTTATGACTTCCGTGCCAACATTAAAATGTGCTGAGTGCAGTTATTTGCAGTTAACTTCTTAGGGAAACTTTTATGAACCTTGAGTACTGAAATCTCCATTAGGTATTGATGCGTATTGCGTACTTATTCCTGTGTGCAAGTGTGGCGATCAACATTCATTCCTTCGGTTTTTGAGAAGTGAAGAATTTATCAGGTTGTGTGACAAAAAAAAAACTAGAAATAAGAACAATAACGTAAACAAAAAGCACTGCGGTGGAAATTGAAATTAATCTGCATATATGTACATATGTACCAAGAGTGGGCGTATCATACACCTGAACCTATAAAACACGGTTTCTAAAATATTTGTAGAGGGAGTTCTCTTTACAAACCCTTCTATACAAGTGTTTGGACCTCGAGATTTGCGTTTCTTCCACTGAACATGGAGACATTTCGGCAACCGCTGTTGGAGTCTCTCTGCAGCAGCGGTCACCTACACTTTATAAATCAAGTGAGTCACCAATTACTAGCACTAAGGCATAAATTATCTATAGAAACTGCTATAAAGGCGGTCCATGACAGAAGTAGTGCTTTCAACGCACTTTCGGTGCTACAAATTTCATTAAGGTGATAAAAATGAAGCTCCTGTGATGCAAATTTTCTTACGTTTTTCTTGCAATCTGCATGTCAGTGTCAGGTTGTATGTTGATGAAAACATAATTTGCGACTGTAACACGTATGTATTTAAACAATTATAATAATTAAAATCATTATTCCATTCTTTTAAATTCGGAAAATAATAAGTTAAGAAAAAACAAATTAGCGGGCTACCACTTTCCCTTAGGGTATTGTTCCGCGTCTAGAAGCTGCAGCCACATCGATTCCGTGCCCTGTTTTCTATACCAATGAAGTCAACAACGTATATGCTACTAGCCACTATGAAATAAAGGAGGTCACATAATAAAATCATTCTAATTACATATAATGATACGACAGTGAATCACAGGGCACCGCCCGCGCGGCGCGGCGGGGCGTCTCTGGGCCATATATAACGTCGCCACGCCGCCGCCGGTATTATGTTGCGTGCATGATTTATAGTACTTGGTGATCTGCTGCATGCACTTAGGTATTGGGTACTGATTTGTATATAGACTGTAGTGATGCAACATGGGAGCGCAACTTACGAGTTGGAGGTCAGCATCCAGGCAGGCGCTTGACTTTGTATAAATTATGTTATCACTACGGCTCTTAAGACGGCGATAGAAACCATGGTGAGAAAACCAGTATGTCCTAGAAAAAAAATCGAAGACATCTATCAGCCCGCACTGGCCCCGTGTGGCTAACTACGGCCCACTCCCTCTCATCATCATCATTATCATTTCAGTCGTAAGACGTCCACTGCTGGACTTAGGCCTCCCCCAAATTGGGGGGCTTTGGCATAATCGCCACGCTTGGCAGGCGGGTTGGCGATCGCAGTGTGGTGGTAAAATGCATAGAGAACGCTACTGCCCATTCTATAGTAAGTCCCTTAGTCGTCTTTTACGACACCCACGGGAAGAAATGGGGTGGTGTTATTCTTTACGTCCGGCACCACACTCCCTCTTACCGAGAGGAGATTATGCGTATGCTGTTGTGATAGTAGTTCGTTACTGGAATCAAGAAACAGTCAGCAGAAAGTTACACCATGATGACTTAGGCGAAGTGAGTTGTCTCTTCAACTGTTGGATTAACACTACTGACAGCTTACTTCAGTTCAATTTCCATGGGGAGATTTTTACAGAATGTATCAATCAACTCAGCCCATCGCAGTCCACTGAGGGACGAAAACCTCTCCCATTCTGGGATCTGCCGCATCCAGTCTGTCTGAGCCATATTTTTAAGGTCTAGTTCGGGGCGTCACACACTACGCTGATACGAGGTCTCCACGCCAGGATTCGTCTGCTCCACCGGCCATTGGTACAATATTGATCGGCTAATATAAACTTGGTTTACAAGCTTAATCAATTGAACATCACTTGCATGGTAAGAATGAATGTGATAATCCATGATATTGACAACTACAATTATGTGCACTTTTTTTGTGGGTGGAAAATCATCAAATAACTTCTCTGGGCGGAGCGTGGCATGATGCCTATATGCCAGGGCCACAACTCTTTCGAAAATTTATGTGCACTTAAAGGCGATGTCTATTTGCGAGGATCGTCTGGAGGACACGGTGGTGCATACGGTGGAGGTGTGCCCTGCCTGGGCAGAGCACCACCGTGTCCTAGTGGAGGCGATCGGCGGCGGCGAGCTCTCGCGTCCGGCCCTGGTGCGAGCCATGGTACGGAGTGAGAGGGCATGGAAAGCCGTCACCTCCTTCTGCGAAGCAGTAATGTTCGCGAAGGAGGAGGCAGGGCGCGTGAGGAAGTGGCAGTCTCTGCGTCCTTACGTCCTTAGCCGCCGCAGGAGGAGACGCCCCG
Organism: Aporophyla lueneburgensis; assembly: GCA_932294355.1. Taxonomy (NCBI): domain Eukaryota; kingdom Metazoa; phylum Arthropoda; class Insecta; order Lepidoptera; family Noctuidae; genus Aporophyla; species Aporophyla lueneburgensis. The sequence goes on along the minus strand of OW028740.1, from coordinate 4,814,792 downwards.
GGCGTCGGGAGTCGATCGCAGACTCCCGGCCACCACAGGCGCGGGCTTGCGGGCGGCGAGCAATGGGTATCTTGCCGCCCGGTAAGGACCAGGCCCGTGTCGATGGCACGTAGTGCACCACGCGCGCCTCAAAGAGATTTCAGCAGCCCTGAAGGAGTCTGCTAGGACCGATGCCTGCCAGGGTCGCGAGATTGTTCAAACGAGATACCGTGGCCCTGGCATATGGGTAACTGAAGGAACACGGGTGGGTTTTAGTCAGCAAAAGTCTCCCCTCCTGCTCCGTCCAGAGCGGGAGAAGTCATTTGATGATTTACATCCGAAAAAAAAGGCGATGTCTATAAAGGCCATTGTTTGTCTAACAATGGGACAGATTTGCCCATTATTTTAATGAAGGTCAATGCTGTTGTGAGTTTTAAAAACGTTTAGCTTTGAAAAAAGAAATTGTCAAAGCTTTAGCTAGGTACCTTAGAAAATAACTTATACTTAATCCATATTCACAATATTGTATGCACAGATCAGCATAAAAGGAATGGGCAAAGAAAGAGGCATAGAAATAGGTCAAAATGTCAGTAGTAAAGATGGGTCACACATGATAAAGTTATATTTTGATTTACTACTCGTATAGACTTGGGAAAAACAAGCTCCGAATACAGTGGAACGCTTAGGAAGTGAGAAGCGTTTTGTTTACGTTCGAAATAATTTTTGAAATGAAACTGCTGTGTGAAATTCAAACGCTTGAATTTTGATGAAATATATTGTATATTCATTAGGATTATACAACGTGAAACATAATTAGCGCAAGACCTCACACACCCCAATTAAAGTATTAAGATACCAAAACTTATTTTCTTTTAAAGCTTCCTGGTAGATATTGTTAAGAAAATCGTGTTGACTTATTCTGTCACACCTTGCTTGCACTGAGAGGGCTGTACTGATTTTAATGATTATTATTCTGTAAAGTCATACTTGTTATTACAATACATATTTAATCAACATACAACCAGACGCTGACCTGCTCTATGAAAAAATAAGAAAATTAAAATTTTGCGTTTTACCTTAGTATAGTTAGAGGTTGGTCTTGTTGTGGATTCCTAATCGATAATATACAGACAATTTAACAGATTTACCATAATATGACTTTTTTCTTTTTAATTGCCAATATTTATCCAACCTGCACCCTAATTGCGAAACGCACAATTTATCAGAATCTGAATGGGATTGAAAATTATTTCTAAACCATTGCGTCATTTGTTCGAATAAATTGTCGGCTCAGCAACGTAAATAACGCAATGAATGTTGTTTAACTATGAATATTAAACCAATTCCTACCGATAAAAAGTTCCGCAATTACCCCTCTGATCAACAAAGGTCATGCCAGCCGCATGCACAGTGACCGCTGTGCAACAGCCGCCACACAATGGATGCCTGAAGATAGATGTGTATCTGGATTGAGGGCCCATTTTTTGAACCCTTGCCAAACGAAATAAGACTTATAAGGAAATTAGTTAAAAATAGTAAAAACTTAAAGCAAAGAACCATAAATTTCTTAAACGTGAATTAAAACTGTTATGATTAAATAACTTGGGCCCTCAATCCAGACGCATGCATAAAGTAGCATAGCCTAAATTTCAGGAAGTACTATCTCTGGGTTAATAATTTTTATTTAAGAATTTAGTTAAGAATTTCTTAAACATTTTAAGAATTTTTCAGATCTGTAGAATATGACATTACAGATTTATGGCGGTAAATGGTACTTACTATGAACATTATGGTCACCCTACAAATGTTTCTCTTATGAAGAAGTTGAATATCAATTTTCTCTTAAAGTATGACATTTAGAAGACCGGACGATATATTACAATTTAGTTAAGAAATAGTTAAAAATCTTATTCTAATTTGCGTTCATCTATGAGGTTGAGCCTAGTCAATAAAGCCGAAAATATTGGGCTCTCAGTTCAGATGTTTTAGTTAAATTCGACTTTCATTTACTTTTTAAAAATTTACTTTTGTGTCATTATTTCTTTTTAATTAATTCACATAGGTACCTAAGTAAAACATGTTAAAGTCGTATTAATGAATTTCTTCATTTAAATTATTTTTTTTGCAGATTCCTCAGTACAGACAATAATCAAGTGAGGGCCCTAGATATACCGCCATAAATCTGTAATGTCATATTCTACAGATATAAAAAAATCTTAAAATATTTAAGAAATTCTTAACTAAATTCTTAAATAAAAATTATTAACCCAGAGATAGTACTTCCTGAAATTTAGGCTATGCTACTTTATGCATGCGTCTGGATTGAGGGCCCAAGTTAATGTTAATGATAACAGTTTTAATTCACGTTTAAGAAATTTATGGTTCTTTGCTATAAGTTTTTACTATTTTTAACTAATTTCCCTATAAGTCTTATTTCGTTTGGCAAGGGTTCAAAAAATGGGCCCTCAATCCAGATGCACATTGAAGATAGACAGCGCTGCCGAGGTGGGCCCAAGAAGAGGTGGCGAAACAACCTAGACGGTTATTACAAGGGTTGGATCGAGGTGGTCCTGGAAAAAGATTCCTGGAGGGATTTAAGGGAGGCCTTTGCTCAGCAGTGGGATAGTGTATGCTTTGTATTAGCCGTTGATGTCCCACTGTTGGGCGAAGGCCTCCCTACTTTTTTTCCACGTCTCTCTGTCCAGAGCTGCCAAAGACCAATCTTTATTTTAAGAGTCCAGCTCATCCCACCATCTCCATCTAGGCCTGCCGCGATGTAGGCTAATAAAAAAAACAACATAAAAAAATACCATGTCCATCCTAATTTGCCTATATTTCATTTAGCCACTGATATTTTCCATCCAAACCGATGGTAACTTCAGCTGTCAGTAACGATTCCCACCAAAACTTCGCAATACCCAGTCAGGAAGCTCACCATTATCGACTCGTCAAAGGGTTATGAAACCGTATCCAACTTCGTTCGTCTTTTGTTCCCAATCAATGGTATCAAGTTGCATCAAACGAGTTTAAGACGCAACTGTCATGGCAGGTCGTTAATCATTTCCTTTTGGTGTGCGACGAAATCGAGAAAGGGCGACTCGCTCACTGCGCTGTCAGTAAGTCTATTTAGTATTCGTCTTACTACCGTTTTCGGGTCGACCACTAGTTGGGGAGTCATATACAAAGGATTACATGATTTGGTAAATTTAGTACTATACTAGTGATCGCCCATTGGTCGAAATTCGACCGTACTTCATTTGAATAGAAATACATTATAAAATGAAAAAATAAAAATATAATAATAAATATTTAAAAAATAATATGGTTATATTTGACATTCAGTAACACTATAGACAAATAATATTAAAAACAAACATTCTCGATATGATCATAGATTTTAAAAATGAAATAGGTTATATATCTATAAAATTAATTTATTACCTATGGTTATACTTGGCATTCAGTAAGACTATAGACACAAAATATTAAAGACAGATATTGTCGATTGGACTACAGATTTGGACCATAAACAAAAGAATATCTATGCATGTGTGTATACACGGTAATGAATATTAGTGTGTGTAACGTGTTATTTATTGAAAATAATGTATTTTTACGCATAATTTAAAAAAAAAATTTAGCATTCGTCACTTTTTCCCTGTATAAACTATAAGTGTGCGAAATTTTATACTCCTCCGTCCGCCCGATTTTCGTAAAAAGGGATCCAAAGTCTTCGCTTCACGTATTAATATATAGATATAGGCATGTGGCTAAGTGATAAAAGCCGTGTTGATCGATCAGGTTAAGCTACGCTTACCGCTATTGGTCCGTGGATGGGTGACCATCTTCAAACACCAAGACCCTGCCGTGGCTCGAACAGCACGACAAGCTGTTGGTCCTAGCTGTGCAATCGTGGTTTTAGGTAGAACGGGCTGGTTTCCGTAACTCCACGTCTGAGCGCGTATTTTGCGTACGGGAAAAAATCGTGGTTTTATGATAGTTGTTACGGTTTGCAGTTTCAAGTGAAATACCTATGGCGTTGAATTTTTTTTTTTGTTGATTGTTAAAAAACAAAATTGCTGTTCCATGGATCAGAATCATGTGTCTACCAAACCCATAGTTATAGATTGCGCGTCGACATCCTTGACAGCCTGTATATATAAGGTGTATCTATTCATACACGAAATATTATAAGAGGTACACCTGTAGGTGATAAATAAGCTACAGCAACGAAAAAAAAAATTCTAAATGTATTTTTTTTTCAAAATTTAATATTTATGAATTATTTGACGCACATAAGAAATATTGGCTCCTTCTTATTTTTACGGCCCGAGACACCGCGGCCATGCTCGTGCCGTCCAGTCGTCGCCCTCACAGCGTTAGGCGGGCCATTCATAGAATTTGGAGTGAAGGTTTTATGCAAAACGTCTCAAGCAGTTTTAAAATTATAATAACTACGAAAATTCAAAAACGCTTAGACAAAAAAAAAAAAATCTTTTTGCTTCTATAGCTTCTTTACCACCTACAGGTTTACCTCTTAAAATATTTCGTGTATGAATAGATACACCTTATATATAACATTATTATAATTATACATATGTATGGAGAAAATTTCAACATGAATGTTGTAACCAACTTTTATAAAAAAAGGTAATTTGATATACCTAATGAGTGGCCTTTTTGGCATTATTATCAATGTTTCCAATTTTTCTTTTAGTTTAATGGTTTTTTTAATGGTATAACGCCAATAAACGCATTTTTCTTTTTTTCTTTTCATAAAGTTTCTTGCCCTTTCTTCTTCAAAAGAACCTACTATGCTTAGGAATGGACCACTAGCTTTATCTTCTGACTAGCTTCTGCCCGCGACTTCGTCCGCGTTAAATTTCTTGTTCCCTTGACCCTTCCCGTCGCGTCGAATTGCCTACCCGTGCGATTTTCCCCGTTTTTGCAACATTTTTCATTACTGCTCCGCTCCTCTTAGTTGTAGCATAATTTTATATAGCTTATTAATTTTCTCGATAAATAGGCTACCCAAAACAAAAAGATTTTTTCAATTCGGACCAGCAGTTCTTGAGATTAGCGCGTTCAATCAAACAAACTCTACAGCTTTATAATATTAAATATCCGACCGACTCCTTAACAAATCCTGTTCCTACGTGTACCTAATAGGTTTAAATAAAATAATTGCATTGAGTTTGATAAATTGGATGCAAAATCTGCACTATGAAGCCCTTATGTACTCTGTTCTAGTTACGCTCTAGTTCAGACACAGATGCCTTCAATATAACAAAATGAGAGAGAATTAAGAACTGTTTAAGAAAATGTATATTTGTTAAAATGTAACATATATTCTGTGTCAAATAAATTGTTATTTGTGTTAGCCGAAAAAATAGCATCTACTTAATACCAATACCACGAGTTCTCGATAGCAAATCGCCTGTTCACGACATCTCAGTCATTGTTGGGGCTACCATTGTTTTACCGATCGCTTGAGTTATAGGTTTATTGTTACATGTCATCAGCACGATATGTGTGACAAACGGATGAGTTCTGTGCTTCTGACTCGATGAATAGGAATGCTTATTTATTATTCGATAACCTGTGATTGGGGCAGTATGATAAATTATCAATTGAAAGGGCCGTATTTCATTAAAAACTTACACATAAAGGGACTACACGTATTGAATTGAAAGGCATACCCACCTTTCATAAACATTACATAGGAGAGGTAGATCAGGTAGATGTTTTCCCTATTAAATATATGAAATTGTTCAATTAACACTGAAAGAAGAACTGAATTGAAGACGTTCATATACCCAGAATGTTTCAGGACTTTGAATTTTTTTTTTAACTTTGCACTGTGTGGGTAACTGCGGGCTAGTTTGACAGTTCAACGAAATTCAATGCTTCATTAACGTTGTTGAGCAGTTTTTTTTCGAACATATATAGCAATGTATTACCAATATCCGTCATAATGATTGAGATTGTGATTGTTAGTGATTTATGTAATATGGTGTCTCTTTCAATTCTCTCTCTTGAAGTAATCAGCGTATTTTGGTGCTTATGTTAAAGGATTTAAAAGCGTTTTACCACATTTTAATTTACGAAATTTACTTCAAATCGTACCACTTCTAGATCTCATTAAAATGGCATCTTAACATCGTCTTACCCTGGCGATATCCACGAAAAATCGTTTTTGTCCTTCTTCTTGTCGCTAGTACAACAGTTATGCAATTTTAAAGAAAAACCTAACCCAAAACTTCGCCAATTTCACAGTCACATGTTTATATGTTTTTTCGGTTGACTGGTTTTTTTTTCCAGGTCTAAACTCAGTACAAAATTACACGAACTCTTATATCTAGTATCAATCCTTCTTGGTGCATTGTCCGATGACCGCAAACGTCACTTAAAGCTATAAAATAAATAAACGTTGTACTAAAACTATTTCTGAGTAGCAACCCTAAAAACACATATATCAAAAGTGTGCAGCGCAGGGTTGTGCCTGAGCACTATAAATCAGGGCTGGCGATAACTCATGAGAATCAATTGGTATTTCCGTGTCGTCGCCGAAAAGTTTCGCCAAGAATTTTATGGAAGCTAGATTTAGTAATTTCATAAGCAATTGTTTATGACCGTAATAGCTGATGATTCGGTAAGTTTATTTGCTGTTTGAATTTGTTAAGATGGAAATGCTAAGTTGTCTGACGCTGACGACAGGCCGTTGAGTTGATTAGATACCCTTCAGAAAAATTGACATCCGTCTAACGTGGTCGCACCACGGTGACAGGCCACGCCAGGTGTTGATACGCCTGTCGAGGCCTGCCGCGGCTCAAGCCAAGCATTCCCATATGGAAAATGACGGCGATGGGCCCGTCACAGGACTCATCGTATGCACGGTTACCACAGCCTGTTGACATAGACAGGCGCGGCGTGGTGTGGCCTATTAGTCAACGGGCCGTAAGACGTGGCATTAGATGGATAAAGAATCCATCTAATGCCACGGTCCCACGGCCCTAACTCTACTCGTCAACAAATAACTTGAGCTAGAGCTTACTGAAGTTTAGCGAGTAGGTATGTCATCATCATCTTTCCAGCCGACAGACGTCCACTGCTGGACATAGGCCTCCCCCGATTTGGGCGGTTTGCCATAATCGCCATTCTTGGTAAGCGGGTTGGTGATCGCAGTATGGTGGAAACATTGCACAGAGAACGCTGCTGCCCTTTTTCTAGTAAGTCCCAGAGTCGCCTCTTACGACATCCACGGGATGAAATAGTATTGTGTTACTACGTTCGGCACCAAATGAAATAAAAATAGTTATGTGCATAATATTGAATTTGGTTTTCCAGAAGTTCTCTAGCTAGCCAGGTAAAATTGCTACAGGGAACTTTCATTACAAATAAGGCATTTTTCACAATGTCCTATTAGTATTAAAAGTAACTGCTCCATTTTACGATCTGAGTATTACCAGTCCGTTAAAAATACATGCACTAAATTCACAAAAAACCTCATTCGTATGCATTAAAAACGTAATGGCTACCTAGTAAAAGCCTTGGAAACAATAAAATTGTGAATTTTAAAATGTTCTTCATCTTTTTCACGTACTGGTATGCTCGCGACAGCCCTGTCATAAATCTCATAGCATGTTTGTCAAGTATGGCGCTGGAACGCGCCCGGTCGCACATTTACGACGCACTATAAAGCACTGGAACGCGATGCACTGACATTTCTGATTTTTTGGCGCGCTTTTGTGCAAAGGTAAGTGAGGGGAAAATGAGCTGTTTCATTAAAAATATGTAAGGGTATTGCATTTTCTGTGTTGTTTTGCTTGCATTAAGGTATAACAGGGATAAATGCGGCTTAGTATTTTGGTAAAATATCGAAGGCGACGCTGTTTTGTGGTTTTTGCCGCCAGGATTAATAAAAGTTAGTCGGCTACTTATACAAAATAGGCACTCTGTGAATAATGTTGTTGTTATTATTATAGACCTGTGTTGTTCCCCTGTAGAGCAAAGGCTTCCCTTCCCACTTTCCACAATAATACTTATGCAATAGATTACTGAAAATTATCTGAGAAAGTTGGAATTTGCGGCTATTTTTTCTTTAACTAGCTGTTGCCAGCAGTTTAGCCCGCAATTTTTCCCAAGAGAATGTGTGGTACTTTCTGGGGGATGAAAAATATCCTATATGGTAAAACAAGTTTATATCTATCTGTTCGCCGAATATCATTCAAATCTGTTTTCCATTGAAGAACAAATATTCAACCTTCCATATTTCTAATATCAGTAAGCAGGATTTCTTCCATTTCGCAGTAATTCCAAGCCAAATATGTTAATCACCACCACAAATCCCAAAACTGAACTCACCAGCCCTCTATTAAAGTCCAAAATAGCATGCCACTAAAAGTGTCCCAAGAAAATACATCACTTTTCAATCTAGTCTTTGTGCCGCGGCAACACGATACTATTTCATTCACTAAGGGGTCGGTAACTCGATTACTGTTCGTCTCATTTCTCCCGAGATGTCGTGATTCGCCATAATTCCGGAATGCATGCGATTCAATGGGAATTTAAGTGAATTAAGATGTATGGTGGAGGTGCCTTTGTTTATTTTGGTAGTGATGGGAGACATTGGTGTTTCAATTTGGGGAGTTGATTTAATGTTTGGTGGTTGTGGAGATTGCATAACAACTGCACCCTAACTACGTAATACACTATTAATCACAGTCTGAATTTTTTTGAACGATATTGCAATCCATTGCTTTTTATCATCGAAAAATTTGTCAGCACCTTAATGTAAATAACGCAATTAATGCTGTTGAATCCTCAACATGTAAACCATCTTACTGTTACTGAGTTACAAGCACCCCGCAGTTACCAAAATTAGTCCTGTAACATAATAGGTATATGAATGTTTTTAATAATACTTTTCAATGCTAATTGAGCAAGTTCAAATGCATTATCTATTATCTATACTCATATACTTACTAGCTTTTGCCAGCGGCTTCGCCCGCGTGGAGGTCGGAAAATATCCCGCGGGAACGTACTACCGAGATAAAAAATAGCTTATATGTTAATCCAGGATATAAAGTAATTGTATTCCAAATTTCATCCAAATCCGTCCAGTAGTTTTTTCGTGAAAGGGTAACAAATATACACATACACATACATCCATCCTCACAAACTTTCGCATTTATAATATTAGTAGGATATAAGGATATAACATTATAAAGCTGAAGAGTTTGTTTGTTTGTTTGATTGATTGAACGCGCTAATCTTAGGAACTACTGGTCCGAATTGAAAAAATATTTTTGTGTTGAGTAGCCTATTTATCGAGGAAGGCTATAGGCTATATACTATGACGCTATAACTAAAAGGAGTGATGAAAAATGTTGCAAAAACAGGGAATATCGCACGGGTAGGCGATTCGATGCGACGGGAAGGGTCGGGGGAACAAGAAATTTAACGCGGACGAAGTCGCGGGCAGAAGCTAGTAGGAGAATATATTTATTCGATTTAGGTAAAACAAGCTGGTGTCCGCAACTCCACGGAAGAACGCGTATTTTGCGTAGGTACGGGAAGTATTTTGTTCGACTTACCTCCTATGTAGTGTATCTGAAAGATGGTTATGACTTCCAATTCAGTGTTTGTAGTCCTATGTGTATAAGTTTTTAATTCATTACGGTCTTTTCAATTGAACATTTTTCATACAGCCCCAATTACAGGTTACGCAATTACCCTGCTGTCAGGAGGAGACGGCCCGGGCGTCGGGAGTCCATAGCGGACTCCCGACCACCGTAGGCGCGAGCTTGCGGGTGGCGAGCAATGGGTAGCTCGCCGCCCGGTAAGGACCAGGCTCGAGTCGACGGCGCGTAGTGTTCCACGCGCGCCTCAAAGAGATGTCAGCAGCAGTGTAGGGGTCTATTAGGACCGATGCCTGCCGGGGTCGCGTGATTGTTCGAAAGAGATACCGTGACCCTGACCCTGGCACATGGGCAACTGATGGAACACGGGTGGAATTTAGTCAGTAAAAGTCTGACACGCCCTCCCGCTCCGCCCAGAGCGGGAGAAGTCATTTGATGATTTCCCATCCTCAAAAAAAAAACCCTGCTAATTTCTATTAAATTATGGCAATTCCTCCCATTTTGTGGGGATGTCTATGTCCTACAGTTGACGTATTTCGGCTGAAATGATGATCATGATGAGATATTATTATTTTCACAAAAATAACGATATTTCCATACGTTCGGCTTACAGCAATTTCCGGGAGGATGGGGTTTGGGCAGGGCAATTCCACATTTTAAGAACGTTTGTGTTTATTCTTAGTCTCCAACTATCAAACATACCCTTAAATTCCCTATATATTTGATAAGTTTTTGATATTGATTTTCGCTTAGTTGACATAGCTACGATGTTAAACGTTTACTCTAATAAGCGACAATCATTACGTTAATTGGTTCGAAGATAAAATCTAAATTCTAAATTCAAACTTCCGACTTGATCGCAACCCTAGTAACAAACAAGGGAATGACGAAGAATCCTTTATCAAATATCATGCATCCAACTAGGATGCTAGTGCTCGTGAATTGATGTCAGCAATTAATTCTGTGCGCGTTAGGTGGCGCTAGTTAGCTGGTCTCTGAGACTCTCGCTAGATCTAGATCCGCTGGGCTTAGCGCGTCCGTACCTAGACTAGATTTTGGTTTATCATTTTGGTATTACTTAAGGAGGTTCCGCCTTGCATCTGTTAAGTAGAATGTTACTACTTTATTATGGATTCCGTTTGAGTATGAATGTCGATGGCTCTAAGAATGGGGGGGGGGGGGGGGCACAGAAACGAAGAATGGACTGGGTGAATGATGATATGGATAGACAGGGTGGTGACTAGCGAGATTACGACTAATAGAGAAGTGTGGAAGAAATAGACAAGTTATGAATGAATGAATGAATATAATTTATTTCAATCTACATCAAGATCACAAAACGACCACAAATAAATTTGGATAAAGGCAGAAGACTGATGTGTATCGATTCCGTTTTGAAATGACTAAAGAAATTGTGTTCTTGTTGTTAGGATAAATATTTTTGAGAGTTCATGTCAATTTTCGATGGATTTAAATATGCAACCTGTATCTCGTCCAGTCCGCGCAATAATCTTTGGGGTATAGCTGGAATGGATCTATCTGTAGGAGTTATCGAAAGAGAAACGTGTCTATTTTAAGTTATTTTAATTCTAAAAGACTTTGAGATAATTTACAGTAAACAGCAAAGCCATTGTGTATCAATCTCACTATGTTTTTGCTGCATGCAAATCACTAGCTTTTAGTGGAGAAAAAAAAGTTGATACATAAAATTATAGTTCTTGACGCGGGCACTTATGTCTCGCGTATCAAATTCGCCTGTCCTCAAATTAGGCCACAAGAGCCTTTTGTGTATTTTTATACATAGCCCGTACATTAGACGACCATTGTGCCTCGTTTAATAAGGCGAGTGCGCTTTCCACTAGCCTTATAAGGTGCCGTCGCACAAACGAGGTTAATTCACACGATCTGAGCAAGAATGGACGTTAGAAATAATGGACGTGGTATTTAGCTGGTTTAATGTTATGTAGATTGTTATCTACAAGATGGATTGTTGTTTGGTAGTAGCTATGTGTTTTCACGAGATATTTATGTCATTTTGGCACGAATTTATTTCAGAGAAAGGACCATAGAAACTTCATTGAATTGAGAGTATATTCAATGAACTAGAAAAGTGTTCTTATTTCCATTCAGGCCACCAGTTTTACTTAAGAACACATTCTTTAAAGTCTTCTATCAGTCTAGTCCCATTTCTTCCCGTGGGTGTCGTAAGAGACGTACTAAGGAACGTACTAAAGAATGGGCAGGAGCGTTCTCTGTACATTTTACCACCATACTACGATGGCCAACCTGCCTGCCAAGCATGGCGATTATGGCGATACCCCTCCAAATTGGGACCTATGTCCAGCATTGCAGTGGATTCGAGTGGTTCATTATTATCAATAGTTACAAAAATGAAAATATTCACAATCAATACGTCAATTGATACACTGCAAATTGATTTGATCGATACCTTTCCTCAAAGAAATAACAACGTATAACTTTGTTGATGAAGAGATCCGTAGGAGAACCAAGGTAACTGACACAGCCCGAAGAATTGCCAAGCCGAAGTGACTGTGGGCAGGGCACATTGCTCGCAAAACAGATGGTCGATGGGGTCGAAAAGTTCTGGAGTGGCGACCGCGTACTGGAAAACGAAGCGCTGGAAGGCCTCCCACAAGATGGACTGATGACTTGATGAAGGCCGCAGGAATCCGCTGGGTGCGAGAAACACAGAACCGGTCGAAGTAGAGTCACCTTGGGGGAGGCTTATGTCCAACAGTGAACGTCTTTCGGCTGAAATGAAGATGATGATGAGGTTTTTTTCACACCATCGTGAAATCTTTATTAATACCGACTCCATATTAATAGCTTCGTACAACAACAATGGTAAATTATCTCAACTCGACACACCCGTACGTGTTATTTTTTTATTCGTCCAAATGACCGCGCCATGTTACTTCCGTTCACTCGCGCGATTAGTGGAGCCAGTACTACGCTGATTATACTCGCCCCAAGCGGGCAGTGTAAACATAGCATGTACGATAATTTAAATGAATGAGTTGGTGATTATGAGATTTTAATGGATGCTGCTGACTGCGGCTTTAGTTGTGATGTTCGTTAAAATACAACGGAATAATAATGTATTCATATTCTGTGGTTTACAAATTTAAGGTAAAGTTTCGTAGGTGTGAAACAATGCTTCTAATTTTAGAGACTAAATAAATTCCACATTACTGTGTTTGGTTGTATCATGTACGACGTCTACCTAGCGTTTTCCCAACTACATATATTGGGGTCGGCTTCTATCCTTATGTAGCTAAATACCAATATATTATAAGAGACGGCTACCTTTTTAATCTCCACAACCCAGTTACTGGGTAATACGATACTCATAAGACTGCTTGTCAGGTTTTCTGGCTTCTTACGACCCGTAATAACGGCTGTCAAAGATCAATATATGATAGCCGGCACGAACAGCTAGACGTTCTTTCCGAGGCACGGAGGGGCCTTGGTATGTGAAAATGGTCACCCATTTACGGACCTACTGCAGCAAGCGTAGGTTCCTGATCAATGGACGCCACTGTTAATACTTAGCCATAAGCTTGACTCTATTTGCTATTCACCAAATGATCTCTGAGATGGCTCCTAGCAAAGCCCATACCATATCTACCTTATCTTTGAGAAAAACCATACACAAAAAGTTTAACATACATAAGTATTAATATTCCATAAAAAAACGCTTAAAACCCACCTCCACACACTCAACACGTAATACAAAAATCCTCTCCGTTTAAAGCGTGCCCCTCGCGACACCGCGCGACAGATGTTCGAGTGCCCTCGTCTGGAGAGCCCTTAACAACTGCGGTCGACTCTCTACAATGCGTGCGCTGATTACCGCTGCGTGCGTGTGAATGCGCCTTTACGAATCTAAAGAGGTTTTAACTTTTTCGCTACTGTATAAGTATCAATGGGGTGGTTTTATTTCTGGAAAATTGTACGTGGAATTTTGAGATTTAGGGTGAAGAATAAAATTCCGAGGAATGTCTTAATATTCTGGTGATAGCATCTGTGATTTTGTTTTTCTGACTGAAGTTTTATCTAAGTGTGATAGAGATAAACAGTTGACATCTTAAAGTTGCGAATTAAAACTTCCCCACATAAGACCAAGTGACAATGGCTCAGACGATAAGGTTTTTTTTTGTTCTAGTAGGTAGGTACACGTTATTTTACTCCTGTATCACAAGCGTGTCTGTTTATTCTCAGGAGTTAGTAGGAATATAGAGGTAGAGCCAATTCAATCATCTCTATATATTGTGTTTCACATTTGTATGTATGCATACGTATAAATATTTGTGTCTGTGTGTTGTGGGTGTCATCAGATGCACAATGATGAGAGCTTTTTTGACGTAGAACAGGTCTTCATTTTTATTTTGTTGTTGTTGTTTTCAATATTTGATTCGTTTTTAACCTTAGTGATACTAAATGGTTTTAATGTTCTTTTTTATTGTTTTCACAGTTTTGATAGATTTAATACATACATACATATATAAAAACTCACGTCTTTTTCCCATAGGGGTGAGCAGAAACTAAAGAACGCCACTTGCTACGATGCTTACAATCATGCTTCTTTTACGTTTAAGTTCATACATCGATTAAATTTAATTTTTTTATTTTTACTGTTAATATTTCCGGTGCATGACCCAAATAAAATATATCGCTTTCTTTCGTGTCATTTCAAATGTCTTTTCAAATAACGATGACAAAAAAGAATACCTAAATATACTTACCAAGATCACCATGTCACGGGCTATAGGCAAATTAATCAGAAACAAGAAATGCACACATTCAAATGCCTACGCATATGCAAGCCTATAGATTTACACTACTAGCCATTACACATCCCCCACTAAAACGTACTTACCTATTTCCCATTTTTCGGCCATTTCATTAGTGCAAGCACTTACGGAGGCTAATTTATTTTTATTGTTCGTAGTCTTGACTAGCCGTAAAACTTACCTTTGCTGAATTTATGCGCGAAGCCACAACCCCGGGTATAAATAAAGGGGGATGTATTGTGCCTGTGCTATTGATTCTGGCTCTGAGGCTGTTTCTTAGTGCTTTACAATGTTAATGGAGATAGATGAGATCGGGCCTTTTTGTGCTTTTCTTTTTTTGGCACCTCTGGGTAGTTGCCAAACTGTGTGTGTGTGCTACATGTTCATGGTTTCGCAAGCGTGACTGCTGAGCATAAGGTCTCGAGTTCGATTCCCGATTAGGGCAAAGTGTTATTCGGTTTTTTCATTAGGAATGTCTTTTTTTTTTTTTTCAGGGTGGGATATCATCAAATTACTTCTCCCGCTCTGGGCGGAGCGGGAGGGCGTGTCAGACTTTTACTGACTAAAACTCACCCGTGTTCCATCAGTTGCCCATTGCCAGTTGTTTCATTAGGAATGTCTTAGTAACAGCCCGGAGTTTGGAAATTAGTGGCGTGATACCCCGCGCCTGGATACCACGTTAAGTGCTGTGCCTGATCTTTCCCCGGTCGTGTCGGATGGCCGTCCCATCGGACCATGAGAGTGAGGAAAGAGCGAGTGCCTCTATGTCTGCGCACACAATCGTGCACTATAATATCGCCCGCGGCGATGGCTGGTCTCTGTTGACATTGGCCCCCATGGCCGAAATACGGTTTGGAGGACTATATATGTATATATATATATATAAATTATTATTTATTAAAGAGGAAACACATGTCACTAATAGAGTGTTGAATATTTGAATAGTTGATAAATACAGAGGCTAAAGAAAATTTGGGTGAGTTGTGTCAGGAGCGCTCTGAAAGAGAAGGAAGTAAATCATAGCGCGATGGTTGACAGGGCGGGTCCCAGAGAGAGACCGTAAGTAGCATGGAACAAGAGCAGAAAGATGAGAATTATGATGATTCATTAGGGATTTCATTTTGTGAAATAATAGTCCAGCCTAAACTAACTCTATTAAATTAAGAGTAAAGGAGTGAATAAGCTGGGTTTTGTAGCTAGTGTTGTAAACATAGGACCCGGCCGAGAATGACCTTCTACAAAAAGGAAAGTATGCTTTTGGTTATTCAATATGTGACCTACAAAGGGGGAATTGCATAATACACTATCAGTTGAAATCGCTTTCATTTAGACAGTTTCACAATATTCATGGCATTGTTTACGTTGTTAAGCAGACAGTTTTTACGAAGATATGAAAGAATGGATTAGCAATAAATAATCTTCGTAATGATTCAGTTTCTCATTAATAGTGTGGTACTGTCGACGTATTTCGACCATGGCGGCCAATCACACCACAAACTTCCACACTCCGTGGCTATTGTTACTAAGAAATTTTCTAATGGAAATACCCTTATAACACTTGACTTGGGAATCGGACCCAGAACCCCATGATGAGCAGTCGCGCTTGCAACCACGAGACCAACGGAGCAGTCCGGAACTGTACCATTGATGTGGTAAGAAGAAGGCAAGTTTAATGGAAATTTAATTTATCACCAGTTCTAACTATAAAATATATTTACGAAGAAATATAACTTCTGATTTCTCTCGCTTCGATAAAAGTTTTCCCCTATGAATCTTATAGACAATTTCCTTAGTACCAAATATTTCACAGTCAACGCAAAACAATAATAAACTACGTACAAATGATAGATGATAATTTGTGTAAATCACACAGCGGCTGGCCGTTACTCGGTGTAATTGGCTACTATAGTAAATTATGTAAATCTCTATTACTAATGTACAATTTACATAAGTATGATTTGTTGTACAACTACTAATGTGGCGGTGGGCTAGAGGTCACACATTTATTAGTGGGAATTCGTAGGTGAACACTTTTTCTGAATAACTCTTTTTCTGATTTCCAAGTTTAACATTGTATTGAATGAGCTTTCACGACTAGGTACGGTACGGTATAGTGCGAGTGCATTTGAGTAATCGACATGGAGTTACTGGGTAATTTATTTGCCAGGATATTTCCTTTAGTCTACTGAGCTCATGTTGACGCTTTGGATTAGCTCGAAAACAACTTTTACAAAGCTTTTACAAAGCAATTATGTAAGTTAAAACTAAACGAATACAACCAAATACCAACTCGTACTGGGATTGCATGGTGGATGACGGTCCACTCCCTCTCGCTGGGAGGAGGCCTGTGTCCCAGCAGTGGGAATGTTATAGGCTGATTATGCTATCATCATCATTTCAACTGAAAAACGCTCAATATAAGCCGGCGAACGCAGTACGGTTGTAAAATAGGGCATATATAGAATGCCGTTGTCCTGATTATGCTAAATTATTTACTAAACAAATACAGACAACAAAAATAGTCAATGTTTTCATTTATTAATTTAAGCTGTTTGGATTCATGAAAGAAATTAAATCTCATAGATTTCTACTACATGCAGTACAAATCTATATGATAAGAAAAGTTGAAAGGCGAACAGAATCAATTTTGGGTTAGTATTTTTAATGCCACCGAAGACTTCCATAACCCATTTCCAATCTGAAACTTTTTAACAGCCCAACACCTAAAGCAATCTTTTTCCAATCGCGAAAAGGCAAAAACCCATTAGGCCCTCATAACACGAAAGGCAGCACCGTACGCAACGAAAACACCAAGAAAATCTATTAGCAACTCAAAAACCAATCTTCGAATTTTATTATCGTGCGAGAGTTTGCTAAGAATGTTCGAGTTCGTTGAAAACCGCTCGAGATCTAAAATGCCTACAACGAGCCCACCTTATTACATCAGAAGAATTTTAACGAGATGCTAACTTGTATACAAATTGAATTTCGAACGCAACAGCTTGCTCTCTGCATAGATTAAGTTTATCCAAAGTTCGATGATTTTGTACAAAATTTGTTCGAACGAAGTAATTTTATTAAGAGGGGCGTTTTAAGTTGTTATCCAATTTGTGGGTATTTTGTTTTTGTTAATAGGTCCCGGTTCAATACCTCGTAAGGGAATTCGCGAAACTCTCATTCTGTTAACTTGTAGCACTCAATTATGTTATGGAAGTTTGCGATGGAATTAATTGGCATTTAAATGTATTGGAGTGGTCTTGTTATTTAGTTTTCAGTTGTGAGATCTGTTGCTGAAAACTTTACTATGAAATAGTAAACACATTTATTTAAATTACACAGTGTTGGCGCTGGTGAAGAGGATTGTAGCTGAGTACTAACAGCCGCACTGGTCTATCAATGAGGTTAAGCTACGCTTACCGCGGTTGGTCCGTGGATGGGTTGGTAGCAAAACTAGCTTAATTCCATACAAAACTTTACTAGCTTTATCAATAGCTTAACACAGACACCAACGCTGTCTCATCTGCCCAGCCTTTTCCCAAATATGTTAGGGTCGGCTACAAGTCTAAACGGATGCAGCTGCCTATCTCACCTTCACAACTCAGTAACTGGTTGACACGATACCCCTTTTTTGTCAGACTTTCGAGCTTTTACTACCCGTAATGACTGTCAAAGAACCACGAAAGACAATCGGGACCAAAGGCTTAACGTGCGTTCAGAGGCACGGAAGGGTCTTGGTAGATGAAACACGTCATTGATCTACGGACTAGTAGCAGGACCTGATCTATCGACCATCATCATCATCATCAGCTTATAATGTTCCCACTGCTGGGACACAGGCCTCCTCTCGGTGAGAGGGAGAGTGGGGCATAATCCACCACGCGGGCCCAGTGCGGGTTGGCAGATGTCACATGTCTTCGAATTTTTGGTTCTCAGACATGCCGGTTTCCTCACGATGTTTTCCTTCATCGTTTTGAGAGCAGTGGCGATGAAATAATTTACTCAAAGTAATGCATCCGCTTTTCAGGATAAAGCGGGAGGATACGCCCGGGTGTTTCCATTGCGAGGATCGTCTGGAGGACACGGTGTAGCATACGGTGGAGGTGTGCCCTGCCTGGGCGGAGCACCACCGTGTCCTCGTGGAGGCGATCGGCGGCGGCAAACTCTCGCGTCCGGCCCTGTTGCAAGCCATGGTACGGAGCGAGAGGGCATGGGAATCAGTCACTTCCTTCTGCGAAGCAGTAATGCTCGCAAAGGAGGGGGCGGGGCGCGTGAGGGAGTGGCAGTCTCTGCGCCCTCACGTCCCTAGCCGCCGCAGGAGGAGATGCCCCGGGCGTCGGGAGTCGATTGCGGACTCCCGGCCACCGTAGGCGCGAGCTTGCGGGTGGCGAGCAATGGGTAGCTCGCCACCCGGTAAGGACCAAGCTCGGGTCGACGGCGCGTAGTGTTCCACGCGCGCCTCAAAAAAATGTCAGCAGTGCTGAAGAGGTCTGCTAGGACCGATGCCTGCCGGGGTCGCGTGATTGTTCGAAAGAGATACCGTGACCCTGGCACATGGGCAACTGATGGAACACAGGTGGGTTTTAGTCAGTAAAAGTCTGACACGCCCTCCCGCTCCGCCCAGAGCGGGAGAAGTCATTTGATGAATACCCATCCTGAAAAAAAAAATGCGTCCGCTTGGGTTTGAACTCACGACCTACTACTCGTAAGTCGCGGCCATTACCACTGGGCCATCACTGCTCTATAATTTCTAAGTCACGTTGACCTACCAAATCATTTCACAACACCACACACATTTTAAGTACATGCTCCATACAAAAACACCCAAATTAAGTCCATAATAGGCATCATAACACGTTGTTACATACATACCGAGCATAAAATCATTATTAGGGACCAAATTACAATGGTGTTCATCAGGTGGCTATATAATTATATCCTCTTGCACCATTAAGGGGCAAAATTGCTCCCGAGAAAGTATGGCCATAAAAGGAAGGGACTTTCTCGGAGCTATGTTGCTGTTGATGTTGGAATATGTAGTTTTGGCATTGTTTCTAATGGATTTGTAGTCTACTTAGTGCTGTCGTGGATTTTGGTGAAATTAATGATTGGCAAATTAATGGCTTTGAATTAATTAAGGTTAAATTTCTTGCGGGTGATTAAATCGTGAAATAGATTTGCATGAAGCAGAACAATATCAAGGCTGCCGCAGACAGGCGCGACCTGGCTTTTATCGGCATACCTTTTGAATTGATCAGAGTCACGTCGCTCATTCGCGTTGCGCAGATTTACTGAAGCCTTTTTTACGCAGATTTTCGCTGAGTTTCTAAAAACTGATAAAAAGAAAATTATTACTCTTAGTTAAATATTTATGTATATTAAATACTTTTTTACAAAATGTTGGCTTTACGAATCTTTGTTCCTAGATGAATCAATAAATGCAACAACGTGATAAGAAGCAATTGATATAAATAAACACTAACCTGGGCACAGCAATAGTTCAATCTTGTAACATTCTAAAACGACGGATTTAAAACTTCACCCACAACAGCCGAACATATCGGGTAATCCTAATTTGGTATCCAATCTCCCCATTGATTCATGGTCACTTACCCATACACCCGACGCTAACGAATACTTATGGTGAAACATTTGACATTGAACCAAATACCTCGTACTTTCTCTTTATAGGAAAAAATATGGTGTGTTGAAAACATGTTCCTGATTTAGATATCATGTATCGGCAGTAGAAAGATAATAGTAGTGATTGTTGAATAGGGGAACAGTGGTGGGTCAGTGGTTTTGGCACCGACTTACCTGTTACTTACTTGTTATTTGTCGGGGTTCGAAACCAAGCAGGCGCTTACCATTGTATCATCATTTCATCCCATTCTCTAGTAAGTCCATTAGTCACCTTTTACGACACCACGGGAGGAGATGTGGAATTAATACATTGTATAATTTACTAGCTCTTGCCCATGAATTCAGCTGCACTCCAGGTTGAAAAGTTTCCTCCAAATGTTCAAAATTTCATTCAAATCCGTTCAGCTATTGAGTGAATACATAAAAACAAACGACGCACTTTCGCATTTATAAAGCTTTTTACTTTGGCTTCGACCGTGCATTACACATATAAACCTTTTTCTTTAATCATTATGCTTATTAATGAAAACCGCATTACAATCAGTTGCAAGGTTTAAGAGATCTAAGCGTACAAACGAATTTGTTTTGTACTATGTAAAGATTGTACCGTGTGGTGCCGGACGTAAAGAATAGCACCCCCCCTAATGGTAAACCCCCCCTAATGGAGGGAGGCCTATGTCCAGCAGTGGACGTCTTATGGCTGAAATGATGATGATGATGTAAAGATTATAAAGTTAGGATTTCATGACTACTGCTCACAAAACGGTGGTGGAAAACTTCGTGAGGATTTGCCATGCAGGCATGTCCTAGAAACGAAAATTTTAAGAAACGTGAAATCCACGAACCCGCACTGGGCCCTCATGGTGGTTCGCTGGTCACAGAGAGGAGGCCCGGGTCCTACCAGTGGGAAAACTATAGGATGACTTTGATTTTGCTATAGGGGCATGTGTAACACACAGCATGTCAACTAAACATACCTAATGACTAGAAATGATACATTGACACGTGATTGACACTCAGTTAAAGTTATTTGGATGGTAGTTGGTTTATTCAATTAAGTGAATTATTTATAATCTATATATATATATATATATATATATATATTATATACTATATTATAATATTATAAAGCTGAAGAGTTTGTTTGTTTGTTTGTTTGATTGAACGCGTTAATCTCAGGAACTACTGGTCCGAATTGAAAAACAATTTTTGTGTTGGGTAGCCCATTTATCGAGAAAGGCTATAAGCTATATATAATCACGCTATAATCAAAAGGAGCGGAGCAGGAATGAAAAACGTTGCAAAAACGGGGAAAGTTTATTCCTTTTGCGAGTTTCCGTTGCGTGCGCTGCGTAAACGGTTAAAGTAACGCATCAATCATGTATGACGGAATTGTTCCTCTTAAAAAGTTCTAAGAAAAAGTCCGCGAGAGCATATGTCTATCTTTTAAGGTTGACTCACTATAACTCTTTTAATTGCTCAACACTACGTACGGGCCGGCGCGCGGTGATTCGATGCGACGGGGTGGGTCGCGAGAGCAAGAAATTTGACGCGGACGAAGTCGCGGGCAGAAGCTAGTTTTATATATTTTACGTCTTACACGCGCTGTCTAACTCTACATCTCTTAAAATCTTCTTTCCTATCGCAGATATTACTGGAAGAGATTTCTTTAGAAATAAACATTACCTTTGGAACAATTTTTCTGTTATTTTCTTCTTAAAAAAACATACATGGTACATAAATGGTTAATTAAATAAACTTAACTACCTGCTAAAAGGTGTGATGTAAATATGTAAGCTTCATAATTAGGTATATTTGATTACTGACAACCATTGTGAGAGAAGGTGAAACTTTCCATTTGTAACCCGATCATATCCACCTTCTACTTAAACTAAAGTACACTTAAACTAACTCTAAGTAGCTGTGTAAAACCACCATAAAGACTCATTCGTCACTCACCTAACAAGCTCATAATAATTTGAAATAAATATGAGCGACAATTGGGGGCTCTATTTAAAACAATACGACAGCGTCACCCCTACAATTACTGTAATCACACAATTAACACGCGATTACGTGTTACACGGCCAGTGTTACTTGGACTGTGGCAAAATGTTAAACTATACGGTGTTCATTTTGTGATAAATGATAAATAAATTTTATTTCTGTGAGTAAGGATAAATAAATTTTATTTTTGTAAGTAGGGTTGTACAAACACTTTTAAATTACACATCAGTCATATTTTTATCAGACTACGCCGATGCAAAGAAGAAGGTTTTAATTTTGACCGGTATGCACGTTCTTATGTATAATTTCTAGCTCTTTCTTTATAATTTCTAAACTACTCATTTTGACAAAATGAACTATCGTTGAAAGCGTTTTATTCGTCTCTGGTCGCTGGTTATAAGTTACCACATTAAACTGAATTTGATGGGCACCATACAGAGAACGAAAGTTCATGAACTAAAAAAGATGCTTTATCTCCTGAGTCTGAAAACTACTACTAATGAGTTCAAAAACTAAACTCTGGAATTGAAAAAATACGCTCTAAAAATTAGACGAGTTTTAGTATTGAAATTACTTTTTATTTTAAACAAGCTGAGGTCGGCGTTTCCTATCTGACTACTCTGAGAAGAAAGGCTGAAAAAATTCGACGCCTCTTTCCTGCTGTTCGACGCCAAGCCAAGGGCTCACCATAGGATTTTAATAGCGCAGTGGAAGGTATGATGGTGGGGCCTTGGGACAAGAGTGGCGAAGCGAACTGTCCGCCGTGCGCGGAGCTGATTAGTACAATATAATATTCAAATAACTCACCTGATGGTAGAAGAACACCTGCTCTGGAGCCTACCTGGATTTATGTATGTAAGTGAGTGTATATTGTATTGTGTAGTGACGTTGTAAGTGGTATTCAGGACACCAGGCCGCTGCAATACGCCAGAGATTTTCTCCAACATGCGGTTCAATCACTTAACCTCAAAGTTTTCAACTAAAGTTCAAACTAAACCCGTATTATTTCGCCAAACGGGGTTGATTACACACAAAACAATTGGATCACGACAAATTGTCCACAAACGATCGATTTAAACGGATTACTTTAACAAAATGGGGTCGGGAAGCCAATAGGACCCACCATCATTTTTAAGATCAAAACCCAAAGAGAAAAAAGTGTCAAACTGACAAATGACAGATGTCACTCCGTTTCACGTCATGATGCGTTCACAGAGTAACCAATTCGAACGGGACGGAACAAGGAGGTCACAGTTTATTTCAAAGTTCAGGCTTAACATTGGTCAGATCATGTGAAGGCCATATTGATTTGTGTCAGAAATAGTGTTTGGAAGGAAGAACCACACAGATTGTGTTGTCCAGTCTGTGCACTCGTTTGTCAGTAATCGCGCAGCTCAGCCCGGAACTGATGGAGCTCAATATGATTACTGATTTGACAAAATGACATGCCAAATGGATACTTTAAATCTGCTGACGATTAATAGGTAGTGTCTATTGACAACACTAAACTTGTAAAAAAATAAAATGTATGTGTTTTAATATTTACACTGAATTATTAACTCATTTAAAGCTGACATTATTTTCGTCGTAACGGATTTATTTTGGTTGTTATTAGATTTTGTCTTGGCTAAGCTTTGATGTGGGTCAGAAATAACGGTGTCACCAAGAGATATATAACTGCATTATGTTGGTAATATTGGACGCCACTCCATGTAAAATATCCAGCTGCATCCGGTTAGACTGGAATCCTACGCCAAAATAATTAGGAAAGGGCTAGATCGATTGATTAGACTATGGCTTTTTGGTTTCTCCACCTTATTCTATCAATATGATTACGTTTCACTGCTAAGTGAGATTCGGATACCTGTTAATAATTTCATGCTACTTCTATTGTTATTTTTCTGGTAGAGAAGTAGTGCCTATTCCTGCTACTTTTTTGTTGTTTCAATTTTTTTATTTTTTTTTGTTGGTATATTGCCATGGCTACCTGACATATTTATATGGCAAACGATTTAATTTAATGTTCTGTCTCGTAATGTAATTTACTTTGCATACCTACTATTGTATAGAATCAAGTTAAACAAGCTGAACAGACAGCTGTACTGCTGGCATTTGCCGGTTCTTCTTCTCAGCTAAAGCACTAGAAGGTGGTGATGGTCGGGCGTTTTGGGGTACTATACTACGTAATATCTAATTTGAATATAATGACTTTGGATTTTGATTAAACAGGTCTAGAATATACCAAAACCCGATAACATTTTTGACGACTGTCTTTATACAAAGCGTAGTCACGATGGATCAAGATACACCGGTCGCCGTGTAACACAAAATGTAACCATTAGGGTCCGGTTGACAAGTAATAACCCTTTGCACAGTTGGTTAACATCGCGAACCAAGTGAACCTATGTTACGTGATACGCATTAAGGAGCTTTCAGCAATTATTTCACGTAGTTCTAAAGTCAGAATGTTTACAGACCGAAAGTGGGACAATTATGAGGTTTAAAGTTGTGTTAAATATGATATTCGCATAATGTGGTGTTAATTATGAAGGCTTATATATGGGGAAGTCGACGAATGAAGAGGTAATAATATTAGAAAATTTGATCGTATAATATGTAGTGTCTACTTTACGCATTTTAGGCACCCTTGTTAGTGTATATTTAGTATCGAAATTAACACAAAATAAATCCGTCAGCCTTGATAGACATACCTATAGACATTGAATACGATGACCTGGTGAAGGCCGC
This sequence comes from Aporophyla lueneburgensis, assembly GCA_932294355.1. Lineage (NCBI taxonomy): Eukaryota > Metazoa > Arthropoda > Insecta > Lepidoptera > Noctuidae > Aporophyla > Aporophyla lueneburgensis. Next base: position 4,789,963 of record OW028740.1, on the reverse strand, counting down.
AGGAATCCGCTAGATACGGTAAGCAAATAACCGGTAGACGTGGCGGTGCTTGGAGGCTGTCCAGCAGTGAACATCTTTCAATTAAAATGTTGGTGATATGAACATCTGTTCAATAGGAGTCGTTATAGTTTGATGTAAAAAGAACTGTGCTTTTAAGATATAAAGGTAACCTGTCAAATAATTTGAATGCCTGGTATCGTGGATTATGTTTCACAACATAGAATTTCGGATTCATCTTTAAAGTTTTTTTATATGGGTGCCTTCCCCACCTCTTGTTCTTCTGTAGTTTCAAATTCATGAATGTATTTAGCCATATTAATCAACATTCAGGAATATTTGTATGCGATAAATATTTGATCTGTTCTATTTTACCTTTTTTCATGTATTTAGGTGGTCGTTTAATCAAACTTAGAGGATATTTGGTAGTCCACAGACCGTTGTATGTGACTCGAATGAGAAAAAAAAAATAGATAACATTTCAATTTAGTGTTAATGTTTATCGGTATTCGGTTACAGAAGATTAAAATAAAGAAAAACATCTTCATTCCCATTTCATTAGTCAACAAATTGCTAATGCACCAACAGACAATCTGACAGAAATCACACCGAATTGACTTCAAAAGCTTTTTATTCTCGAAGCAACGCTAAAACGCCAATCCATCAAAAAGTTTTCTTCAATAAAAAGAAATAGGGGGTGAAAAAAGGTGGAAAGGGGGTGAATTTGCATGCGTCATCTTAGGGTAAGTTTCACGGGGTGGGTTATAATCAGAACCGTGGTGAGTAAGCTCATTGATAGACCACACCCCTATGTTTTGGGGGTGTATTTTTCAACCCTTGATTATCGGGGCAGTTCACTTGGCTTCAAGGAAGTAAGTTCATGAATCATTAGAGTGCAATAGATAGATTAATAGGTTTCTTAGAGATCCCTTCGACTTTAACAATGATGCAGCATTTTAGAGTTTTGCCATAATTAATTTGCTATGGAATCATTTCAAAATGAAGTACTCAATTATTTTATTATTGTTTGTTTTTACCCGAGCGGTCACTGCACCAGTAGTGGTCATTCGGCTGCAAACTGTGATAACCACTCCATCTACCGTGTGATCATTACATATAATAGAAATGACATCGTCACACAACTTGTTGTTACCAAGGACTCAGAACATGATTCCGAACGCTTCTGCATCGACATTACAGGAAGGTCATTAAATTGTTTTCGTTATGTTACATTTTGACCGAGTAGATACACTTTTTAGGGTTCCGTTGCCAAATGCCAAAAACGGAACCCTTATAGATTCGTCATGTCTGTCTGTCTGTCCGTCCGTATGTCACAGCCACTTTTCTCCGAAACTATAAGAGCTATGCTGTTGAAACTTGGTAATTAGATGTATTCTGTAAACCGCATTAAGATTTTTGTACTAAAATAGAAAAAAAACAATAAATTTTGGGGTTCCCTATACTTAGAACTGAAACTCAAACATTTTTTTTTTCATCAAACCCATACGTGTGGGGTATTTATGGATAGGTCTTTAAAAATGGTGTTGAGGTTTCTAATATCATTTTTTCTAAACTGAATAGTTTGCGCGAGAGACACTTCCAAAGTGGTAAAATGTGTGCCCCCCCCCCCGTAACTTCTAAAATAAGAGAATGATAAAACTAAAAAAATATATGATGTACATAACCATGTAAACTTCCATCGAAAATTGGTTTGAACGAGATCCAGTAAGTAGTTTTTTTTAATACGTCATAAATCGTAAACCGCAATTTACCTTTCATTCAATCAACTCAAATATAAAAATTAAAAAAAAATCATTTATTTCATAAACATAAACCTTATGTACATAAACCGAGGATACCTACAGGTTTGTACGGAACCCTCGGTGCGCGAGTCCGACTCGCACTTGGCTGGTTTTTTTTTGCATTCAAATCCGATCAGTCAATTTTGCATGCTTATGTAACAAACATCCAATAATATCTAGACGCGGCAGCGTGTCAAGCCAAGTTCAAGTAACAGAACTGGCGAGCAGCACCATGTGTATTACACGAACCATTTGGAGCCACTTTTGACCCCCTCATAACTCAAAACCTATTTCACATAGACATGTCAAATTTGGCTCATATATTGAAACTTGCAAGATACATAATTATGTGGTTCAAATTTCATAAGCACATCTCAAACGGTTATTTAGATATTAACGTCCAAAAATCATCATTTTTATCACTGACTGACCTATAGATCAAAACTCTAACCCAGTTCCAGATGACCTTGAAAGTTAAAATTTGGCATGCAGATAGGTAATTAGGTGAATACAAAGGAATAAATCAGAAACTGGTAATTTTTTATCATTTTATTATAATTTTTCACTTAATTGTTTCTATTAGGAACACTTATGTACTTAGTGCCAGTAATAAGTGCATGTTTGTAAAAAAAAATAAGAATCAGCAATCAGCAATCAAAGCTTATGACAGCTGGTCTTTATGTGGATTTTAACGGTTTTAATTTACGAACTAGAACGACTCAAGACCATGTTTCAGATATTAAGTAATGTATATGTTCACAGGGAACAATTCACTATTTGCTTAGCATATGCTATTACTACCCACAAATCACAATTCTTGACATAGGCTCCTCTATATTTAGTAAAAGGCAGGCTTACGTTGGACTCTCCAGAGTTAAAACCTTAGATGGAGAACATCTTATCAGTTTAGATACAAGTCAAATCAAGGCACTAGTGAGCTCTCTTGTAGAGTACAATCGTCTGCGCGCGATATACCGCCCCGACTTGGCCAATTTAAGAATAAACAGAAAACGCGTAGAAAAAAAAACCGGATACTGAATTGGCAATTCACTCGAACATTTCAAAGATACAAGAAAATATAGAAAATAACACAAAAAAGACAATTATACCCAGTAAACGTAGGAAAATATGGTAGTTTAACAAAAACCATATATATATATATGAGAACTAGCCAAGTCAGACCTTAGGCTACAATATATGATCCTAAGTTATAGGAAGAAATGATATTTTATGTAGTCTATACTAATATTATAAAGAGGAAACCTTTGTATTATTGTATGTTTGTATTGAATAGGCTCAAAAACTACTGGACCGATTTCAAAATTTCTTTTACCATTACTTAGAAGAATTCTTCGGAATTCGTATAGGCTATATTTTATCCCGGAAAATAGATAGGATTTTTCGTGGTAGTGAAAATTGTGGAGTAAGGCGTCGAAAAAACTGCCGTACGTTAACGATCCTCGCGAACGCTGCCTAAATGGTTACAGATGTATGGTTGACTTCTATAGAAAAGTTGTAGAACTCAATAATGCCTACAAAAAAGTCCGCGATAGTATAAACCAAACATTTATATTTTAGCCATTATAACCACTTTTCCATAGAATAAAAGTAATTAAAATTATTAGCCTATGTTTATTGATCATATTATCGTCAAATACTAATCCTTATCTAAAAGAACTATTTATTGAGCAAGATTGTTTCAATAGCTATAAATTACTTTTTATTTTATTCCAATCGGACAATCCATTCAAAAGATATTACGAATTTAAAATTGTAATTGGTATTAAAATGAATGATGGTGTCGCACAACATACATACAAAACAATTATTTTTTTTCAGAGAGCTTAATAAATAAATGTCCACCCGTGCGAAGCCGGGGCGGGTCGCTAGTTATAAATAAATTTCAGAACTAACCCTTGAATTTGGCACCCATTTAGATTTCACTTCTTTTGTCGTTGAAGTCAACAACCAAGATAAATATCATAATATTGAATTTGGCTCTCATTTCACATTTATGTTTTTGATGGGTTTTATTATTCCGAAAATTTGGCTTGCTTGTAGAAACTAGCTATCGGACATAATAATTCGTATATGAGAACTAGCCTAGTCAGACCTTAGGCTACAATATATTATCCTAAGTTATAGGAAGAAATGATATTTTATGTAGTTATAAATAAATTTCAGAACTAACCCTTGAATTTGGCACCCATTTAGATTTCACTTCTTTTGTCGTTGAAGTCAACCAAGACAAATATCATAATATTGAACTTGGCTCTCATTTCACATTTATGTTTTTGATGGGATGAACTTTCACAGTGTAATATTAATGGGATCGTTGAATTTGCAGGTTCTTAATATAAATTTTTCAAAATTATCTACCAGAAAATTTACCAGAAGGTAGTGAAACGTGCCATAAAAATCACAAAACAGCTAAAACAAAGAAGCCTCACTAAGTATCCAATATGTTCATTACTGTACATTACCATCGGTTGCATCTTTATCTGACAGATTCGCCCCATTAACCCTGCCGCTGCGACGGCGATAAATCAAAACGTCATCAATCTACGTTCAAAAGTGCAGTGGTGATTAAGACGGCGCTTGAGGGTTATCATCGGGATAATTTATCGTTTGGTATCCAAGGAGTGGTGAGTTTAGTGTCGAGTAAGAACTGTATTTAATGGTTGTGGTAAAGGAGTTGACCGTCTTTTGTTTCCTTAAGTACTCGGCTTGGTAATTGTGCTAGAAGTACTGATAGTTTGTTTGTCTTCGGGTTAATGATTGCAATGCTATATTTTCTTTTGCAATGTATTAAAGTATGTCAGAAAGAGGCTTATATTATTCATCATCATTATTTCAGCCGTAATACGTCAACTGTTGGACACAAGTCTCCCCCAATCTGGGGGGCGTTGCCATAATCATCATGTTTGGCATGCGGGTTCGCGATCGCAGTATGGTGGCAAAATACATAGAGAACGCTGTTACCCATTCTTTAGTAAGTCCCATAGTTGCCTCATACGACACCCACGGGAAGAAATGGGGTTATGGTATTCTTTACGTCCGGCAACACACGGGACCATGGTGGATAATGGCCCGCTCCCTCTCACCGTGAGGAGGCAGGTGTCCCAGCAGTGGGAACGGTATAGGCTGCTGATACGATTAAGATTTCGATTTTGTTTTATTATTAATTTCTGCCTGAGTTTTCAATGTTTTGTTGGTGGTATATTGGCGTGTGCTAGCTGACATATGGTAAATAATGTATGTTTTGTTTTATAATATCAATTACTTACACAATATTGTATAGAATCAAGTTTTTCTAACTTAACAGACAGCTGTGCTGCTAGGGAGTTTGTTCCGCCACTTCTTCTTCCCAGCTAAAGCACTAAGAAGTATGGGCGGGCGTTTTGGGGGGACTGTCTTATGTAAACTTGACGTTCAAAAAGTGCTGACTCTCAGCCTAGTTTGAATAAATGACTTTTGATTTAGTTTTTGATATTATACAAGGAAAATTGAATTAGCTGACATTATTTTACCCACGTATTGGGTTCCGATATCGAAACAAATAAAAAAAAAAATTGAGATAATTTTTCACCATTGATCCAAGGTTCAAAATTTTAAATAACTCTGTGAGATGTACAGACGCCAGCAGGTCAAGCTACCCCAATCTGTCAAATTTTACCAATCGAAAATTAACCTTCCACTATTATGATATAAGGTTGAAAATCTATTAAAGAAATTTGACAGATTGAGGTAAATTGATGTGCTGGCATCTGTACAGACGCTAGCACGTAAAGCTACTACAGTCTGTGTTTCTGTAATAGGTTTTCAACTTTATCGCTGAAGTATAAGGTTCAAGATTGATTGAGAAAACTTGACAGTTTCGGGTAGCTTGATATGCTGGCGTCTGTACAATCTAGGCAATCAAACTATTTCATTTGACCCTGGAGTTTATGCGTAAGAATCTGTAAAACTTGTATGTGGTTAAGCTTAGAGTGTTTTTATAACACACTTTAACGGGCTCATGATAGAGGCACAGGAACCGCTTTATCTGTATAGGTTTATACTTATTTGTATTTTTGTGCCATTTTATTTTCAACTAAGTAACTTCTTATGTACTATATAGAAACAACATTTTCACATAAGTAAGATGATGCACGAAAACATTTCCTAGAAAGTGTGTCTATATTATCACGAGTAAAAGCTTAAGAGGAAAACAGAATAATATTTTGACAAACGCTGTACATAACATAAAGGATGCCAGCTGAAGCGAAGCGCGGTAATTCATGAAACTCACAAGTTTTTCGCACAAAAACATAGCGAAAACCATGAAACATGTATCACCGTATACTAGAATAGACAATTATCTAGCTAGTATAGTAATTTATATTATTTGGGTCGCGGTTAGTGGCAAAAGACATCGCGGCAGGCTCAGACGTAGATGGCGGGGTGAGCTGGACTCTTTTAATAAAGATTGGTCCGTGACAGCTCTGGACAGAGAGACGTGGAAAGACAGTAGGGAGGTCTTCGCCAAGCAGTAAATAAATAAAAGACTTTGAGTTTGAGTTTGAGCAGTGGGACATTAACGATTAATCTTATACCTTTAAACGAGCAATTCTTGTATATATGTATATATATATATATATAATCTGAATCTCGGAAACGGCTCCAACGATTTTCATGAAATTTTGTATACAGGGGGTTTCGGGGGCGATAAATCGATCTAGCTAGGATTCATTTTTAGAAAATGTCGTTTTATTCGCGTTTTCAATAATCAACTTTTAAACATAAACTGAAAAATATGACTGTTCCTGACATCTATTGGCGACTAATAATACTATTTTTTTAATTGGGAGCAACTAACTGCTTTAACGACACAACAACACTAAAGCTACTTCAACAGATGGCGTTGTTAAGCAACACTAAGTCATTGGCTTGACGTGTTTGGTTTGACGTTATGGTCCAGGAGGTAGCGTTGCAAATGAAAAAGTCATAGTAAGCCGGCTGAACTTATTATTTTAAACACAATTTACCAAAAAATACCGAGCAAAGCTCGGTCATCCTGATATTAAAAATTAAATACGTGAATCATAATTTGCTTTTTCTCAACCATGTTGGTTTCGGCTTACAGTATAACGGTATGCAGCTTAATACCAATATTTTACATGGAGTAACTGCCTATCTGATCTCTACAACTCAGTTACTGGGTAACACAATATCCCTTGGAAGGACTTTTTTTTTGGATGGAAAATCTTCAAATGTCTTCGCCCGCTCTGGGCGGAACGGGTGGGCATGACAGACTTTTACTGACTAAAACCCACCCGTGTTCCTTTAGTTGCCCATGTGCCAGGGTCACGGTTCCCTTGGTAGGACTGGTTGTCAGACTTTCGGCCTTCGGACGACCCGTAATATCTGCTACAGATAACATTCGGGATCAACCGCTTAAGGCGCTTTTTAGAGGCACGGATGTAGAAATGGTCACCCACCCACGACAAGCACAGATTTGTACTGCTTTGTGTGTTCTATTGTTTGTATTGTAAGGTATCTATACTAAATTATAAAGCTGAAGGGTTTGTTTGTTTGTTTGATTGAACGCGCTAATCTCAGGAACTACTGGTCCGAATTGAAAAATTATTTTTGTGTTGGGTAGCCTATTTATTGAGGAAGGCTATGTAAAATTATGCTACAACCAAGAGGAGTGGAGCAGTGATGTAAAATGTTGCAAAAACGGGGAAAATCGCACGGGTATGCGATTCGACGCGACGGGAAGGGTCGGGGGAGCAAGAAATTTAACGCGGACGAAGTCGCGGGCAGAAGCTAGTTTATGATAAGGGTCTTTGTTACCTGAAATAAATGTTTCGATTTGATTTGATAGCTTATCCCGATTGATTCATACTTAGCCATTAGTACCTATCTAAGATAATTTTTGTGTAATTGGTAATTGTTGAAGTATCTAGTTACTATGCGTAAAAGCTGTTATGGTAGTAGATATTACCCAATCTTACCTTTAAGGTGACATCGAATCGACATTACAAGCTATTTTGGGCTTGTACTAATAGTTAGACCCAATTGTGATCGACACAATCAGCAGCTAACCATACGTTTGGTATGAATGCGACCTTAATCTTATTTTTTAAAGGTATAAATCATGACTAAACTAACTTCTACACATACCAAAAGTGCGATTTTTTTTTCAAATATCGGATTGGATTTAGACCCTAACATTGATAATGTATCGTTGTCTTTTTTCTATTCCTCGATACATCGAGGTGGTATTTTTTAAACTGCTGGCTGGTTTGTCATGCTATTTTGGAACACAGTTTGCAAAAGTCCTCTAACTTTTTTATTTACGTATTTCTTCTGTCTAGTTCTGTCTCTATGGTTTATTTATGGCATCGGAATATCGAATCACATGTATAACGTTCGACATTTGAAAAAAATCTGCAGAGTAGTTGTGATTCACTTTTTTTTTGTTCGTAACTATTACAGGTAAATCTAGATTGAAATATCTAGCTTTAGCCTTTTTGGAGAAAATTATTAACTATCAAATCACTTCTATCTTTATCCTACTAATAATATAAAAGCAAACGTTTGTGAGGATGTATGGATGTTTGTAACTCTTCCACGCAAAAACTACTGATGACTATGGATCTGGATGAAATACACAGGCACTCACATAGTTTATAACCTGGAATTAACACATGGGTACTTTTTACCCAGGTAGTAAGTTCCCCGTGGGAAAATTTCCGACATCCACGCTGGTAAAGCAAACGGTAGTCTACAAAAAGATTAAAATATCTTTGGAACTCCCTACATACATACTAATTCGGATAGTATAACTTAAAACAGGCCGACATAAAATAAAACTCATAAAATAATTCGTCTCCACAACACTGCCACCACAGATAACTCATAAATAAACGTCCAAAGACATCCTGAACCGTCATTAACCGACCAAGCCAACAAAATTAAAAACCATAATTTATCTTTATTGCTGCAGTGCAGGGAAAAGAAAGGCAGAAAAAGAAAAAGAAAAAATAAAACATGAAGCTTCCCTGATCTTGTTTTAATTGCCGAAAAGGGAAGCGGTCTGGATGAAAGTGCCCAGTGGTACTGAATGGTACTGAATTTAATTTCACAAATCGGTTATAGCGGTGCAACCCTCTCGGTTGAATTCTTGACGGAATGAGATGAACAGAGGATGAAGTGCGTTTTAATGGATGGTAAATGAGGCTGGGATGCACGTGGTGTTTGATATTATGGTTGATTGTAATTTTGTTACGGGTCGGTATGGTTTTACTATGGCTAGTATTTGTCCTCTGCCTTTGTTCCAGTCTCATCCCTATTTAAACAACTAAACGTGATTACTCAATTAACGATTTCTGTTTTATATGTAGTTTAATAATTGCTTGAAGTTAGAACTGTCAAAAGTATTTGATATTTTGGCCTAGTTATAGCTTCAAAATTCTTAACTTAAAAGAAATTCGAAAGATGGACTGGAAGCCTACCCGTTTACTCAATGTAGGATACAGAAAGCTTGAAGAATATTAGGACAAAATTAAATGAAAATGACTCTCTCAACTTGGTTTCTTGATTATTTACCTGTGACGAGTACAATTTCCAGTTACTAGGTATATTTATTTCAAGCAGCGAAAAGAAAAGAAGCTTAGTTAGGTTAGGTTAGGTTCCTATGGAGATTTAGTGAAGTTTACACTCTGATTCTTCGACCTCTTTAATACTATTTAATCAGTGAAAAAGAAAGAAAAGGGCTTAGAACCGATCTGGCATATCGACCTGCATTTTGATTTTATTCGAAACGTAAAGCGCACGATGAAGTGGTGTGTACGGGCATACCACTTTCATCGTGCGCCGTCGATATGTCGGCTTCCATACAAAAAGGATCGAACCCCTTTCTTTGTTTGTGGTATAAGATGGTGCAAAGAAAAAACACAAACAAATAAGAATAAATTGGGGGAAATATGCGTTACTTCCACGTAAAATGATCATCGCTCGGCATAATGCCCTTTGTGCCAGAGCCATACTTGCATTTACCTAAGCGTAACGTATGTAAAACCAACTGCATTCCTAATAAACTTACAATCAAACCTAATATCGTTTTGCACATATCCCAATACACAGCATAATGAACAACAACATCGTAATAAAACCGTATCATTAAAACTCACTTAGGCAATTTGCATTTAGTCTGTGTCAACACTGTGACTGCAACATCGCCACAAACTTCCACAGGCGAACAGCTTTTCAACTTACACTTAGTATTGGATCGATTATTTATCTTACAGTGTAGTTCGTTCAAAAATTTATCTTGTTTATCATAATTTAATACTAATATTAATTTTATTTCTTCCAAGAAAAACATTTTTAGCAAAGTATTGCGTTTCAGATTTTTTCTTGACTAATTGAAGTGAAAGTAGCATTTCGTGGATTTTGGAAATATCACAGTTTAATAACATTAATTTCATTATATACGTTGCTGAGCAGACGATGACGAGATCGCAATGGACGAGCAATGTCCTTTAAAATAATTCAGATTGTAAATAGTAGTGTCATCATCATCATTTCAGCCATAAGACATCCACTACTGGAAATAGGCCTCCCCCGATTTGGGGGGCTTTGCTATAATCACCACGCTTGGCAGGCGGATTGGCGATCGCAGTGTGGTGGTAAAATGCATAGAGAGCGCTGCTGCCCGATCTCTAGTAAGTCCGCTAGTCGCCTCTTACGACACCCACGGGAAGAAAAGGGGTGATGCTATTCTTTACGTCCGGCACCGCACGGACGGACGGACCTCAAATAGTAGTGTGCTATGCAATTAAGGAAACAAAAAATGATCATCCAATTATTTAACAACAGTTTTTTAGGCGACTTTCCTCCATAATGTTTTGAAATAAACAAATCTAAGTCACATTTAAGCAACTGCTAATTCTAGCCAGATTTATCAATAAAACACAAATGTAAGCTACCTGTCCACACTCCACAGCAGTAATTATCCTAAGCTGACGTTAATTTCGCTTGTGTGAGCTTAAGTGACCTTTCATTATAGATGTCCCACGTGTGTGTCCTTACTTAGAGCTAACTTAGTTCAAGTCTTAAGAGCTTACGAGTTGGGAATCTAAGTTGTGTGTTATGTGCTGTCATGTTAATAGAAGTTGTAAGTTATATTCTGTCATGTGAATAGTGTTGTATGCAATTAAGTTTAGCTTCTGAAATGTCTAGTTATTACCCGGTTAGAGCGAAGCAAAAAGGAGGGTTATGATTTTGATCAGTATGTATGAATGTTTATCTGTTTGCTTACAACTTCTACTTATCATAATTTAACAAATAAGGTATCGTTGGTAGCGTCTTGATCGTCCGCTGGTGACGTCATATTAAATTGAATATGTCATTTATACAGTACATTCTAACAGTAGTGAGCATTAATAAGCTTAAGGAGAAAGTGGCATACGACTTCGGCTTTCAGATGTGTATATTTTCTCGTATATAGTTTAGAGCGTAATTTAAAAAAAATGTGTTTTCTTCCTAAGAATTACTCATACTACATAGTGCAAGTACTTCGATTCGAAAGTTACATGACTGAATTATTTACTTATGTCGCGATCAAATTCCATAAAAAAAAGAAAAGAAGAGAAAATAAAAGCAAGAATCAAGAAAGAAACAAGAACTGCGACTATATTTATCAAGAGTTTTCAAGTCTGTTTCAAACCCTGTTGAAATTCACACATTCATTAAATGGAAAAACTCACACCTGCGCCCAGTCAGACAAAAAATGTATTTTCTATAATTTTAAAAAGGTGAAAGAAAAGAAGCTGCAGTGGACAAGTAATTTCCATGAAAAACTGGCATCCTTTTCACGACACTTCACATATTTTGCCATCTTATATACTTTTGAAAAATCTCACTAAATATGATTCTCATTTTGAATGTGACAGGTGCTGGTGTGTCGTCACGTCCGGTTTTTATTCCCAATGAGGTTGGTGTGCGCTGCATCTAAATATGAGCTGAAATACTTTTGAAATAAGAACTGCAGCATACAAATGTGGCTTTAATCTTAGAAGTTGATTGGAGTTTTCTGAAAACATGTTTTGAGACGACTTCATCATAATCATAATCAGCGTATAATGTTCCCACTTTTGGGACACAGGCCTCTTCGCAGTGAGAAGGAGTGGGCCGTAATCCACCATGGGGGGCCCAATGGTATCGGCTACGACTTACGAGTTGTAAGTTGTGGGTTTGAACCCATGCAGATGCTTCATTTTGTGTAAATAACTTCATCACCACTGCTCTCAAAACAGTGAAGTAAAACATCGTGAGGAAATGTGACATCTACCCACCCACACTGGGCCCGTGTGGTAGATTACGGCCCACTCCTTCTCACAGAGAGTAGGCCTTTGTCCCAAGAGTGGGAATAGTATTGGCTGATTATGACTTTGTTAATATACTATGTAAATAATTTCATCACCACTGCTTTCAAAACGGTGTAGTAAAACATCGTGAGGAAATGTGACATCTACCCACCCGCACTGGGCCCGTGTGGTAGATTACGGCCCACTCCTTCTCACAGAGAGTAGGCCTTTGTCCAAGAGTGGGAATAGTATTGGCTGATTATGACTTTGTTAATATACTATGTAAATAATTTCATCACCACTGCTTTCAAAACGGTGTAGTAAAACATCGTGAGGAAATGTGACATCTACCCACCCGCACTGGGCCCGTGTGGTAGATTACGGCCCACTCCTTCTCACAGAGAGTAGGCCTTTGTCCCAAGAGTGGGAATAGTATTGGCTGATTATGACTTTGTTAATATACTATGTAAATAATTTCATCACCACTGCTCTCAAAACAGTGAAGTAAAACATCGTGAGGAAATGTGACATCTACCCACCCGCATTGGGCCCGTGTGGTAGATTACGGCCCACTCCCTCTCACAGAGAGTAGGCCTGCGTCCCAAGAGTGGGAATAGTATTGGCTGATTATGACTTTGTTAATATACTACAGTATATTTGCTCAATACTGACATGAAATCATCTATATATATAAAAATGTTATGTTGGTTTGAGTACGCTTCAAAAACTCAAAAAGTTCTGCACCGATCGAGCTGAAATTTTAGCATGATATATAATCTGCATCAAGGATTGTTTTTATCATTTTTTATCGCATTAGTCACATATCCGCGACCGCGAAAAAAGTTTTTTTAACGATCAGCTGTGTACCAGTGACCGCGCCATCTGCCGGAAGCGAGGAAAACACTCGCTGACAACCGCAATAGTAATGGCGCAGTCACATGAGAAACAAATGTATTTTTTGTTTTGTTTATCATTTCTCAACTATTCAATCACAATGTGCCACAACAAAGCGTGGCAGGGTACAGCTAGTTTAAAATATAATTATTATGTAGCCTGAACGAGGCAGTGAATTGGTGAAGTCACTCGCTGACGCAGCCCTCAATCCATTGTGAAAAGTAAATCTACATTATTGTTAGTGAAGAACTGAGTAGACATACTTTGTTATTGTACTGTAGTACACTTGCTCAATACTGATATTTAATGTAAAATACCTGTACTATGTTGCCTGTATGTGACAGTGTATCGGCGAGACCAGTCTTTTGTCGCGGCCCCCTATCCATTGTCGGTGTCGAGCGACAAGTGCTTTTACCTTTGAAAGGAAGACCCGTTCATATGTGGGGACTTGGTCATGTGTGGAGTATTAACTTGGCTTATGATTCAGAATCGCTGTAATAAAAGGTTATAAAAAAATATATAAATAAGTATCAAGATTGTTGGATAGAGATGGCCCTCGAAAGGAATGCGTGAAAGGATTTAAGGGAGGCCTTTGGTTAGCAGTGCGACCGTGTAGGCTAATATAAAAAATGTCAGGGTTTTTCGTGTTTTCTATCACGTTTTAGCAAATTTTTTTATTTCTAAACAGTTAAGCTGTCATTCGCGTGAAAAATGAATATATCGCTACAGAAATAATTGCGACGAACCACGTTGGAGACGTGTTGTTATGTGAATTACGATCATTAAATCTTAGGTTTAGCTTAGTTCCTGCTTCCTTATTACTGTTCCTGTGGAAAAAGAAAATAATGTATTTTTTTTCCATCTTGATTTTCCCCTCACCTTGAATACACGCACACCGTACGCTCACATGGAGGAAACGTCTCGGGTTGTCACACGGCAAAATGGCCTGTCATCTCAGACAACCATTGTGCGCACTGTGTAATATCACTCAGGGCTGTGTTTAAAAAATATATCTGCACGTGAAGAGCTCTTGTTTTGTGTGCTGATGATAAGGGGTTTGTTTTTAAGGAGATTTTTAGGTAAAAAACAAGAATTGTATGATTATTTTACCTTTCCGAGGGTTTGTTTGCTATTGCTCCAACATAAAACGGTAAAGATGTATAGTCCACTCAAATTTTGTCATTTATGTTTAAGCGCTAAGTGATCATTTTAAATATATCTTTTTTTTAATTATTATCACTTTTACAGGCAAGATATTAAAATAAATTGATAACTATACAAATAAATACAAAAACAAAAGGACACTTAGGCGTCGAAGTACTCGTTCGCATCGCTGTCATCCGGAAACGTGCCCAGAAGACTGGCAGCATTGCCACGTTAAATGGCAATACTAATTATTTGGCCAAAGAATGACATGGTCACGTGAAATGTCGACCAGTCGATGAGAAATTTCCTTCAAAAGGAGATTTATGAATATTTGTTTAATCAGGTTTGACACACTAAACCAATTTTTGAATTAAGAAACCAATATGTATAGAAATGCAGTTCTTTTTACAAAACTGACTCCTGAATACGGTGCTAACTTGGTATTTTTGTATTAAGAACTTTACCCAAATCTAAACAAAGTTAGAAATGCATAAACTGGCTAGAACTAGTTTGATCCCGTTTCGTAATAACACGGTAATAATATAAACCAACATGAACAAAAGTAGTAGCCCATATATTATGTTACAATTTTAGAGAAGAACGCGTTATCTAGTGTCTGTCTTCCTCTTGGAAACAGCGTCCGTTTAAAAAGTACGAATGTTGAGATAAGTAACTAAGGCCAACATCCAGCTAAAGAGAACCAAATAATAAATTGTATCCTCCATCGAACCATGGCGATGTACAATTAATGCCTTCAAAACCACGCTTACTCCATTTACAAGTAAATCAAAACCGATACGACACATAAAAATAGAACAATAACCATTAAAATTGCAATAATATGTAATTTATCTATCTATTATTTAGACATTTTTGTTCCATAAAAAATAATTAACGGATTATCCAATATTTCTCTAATTCCTACCTTATTTACTTAGTAATAAGGTTGTGTTTTGCTTGAATGGATAGAGGTGAACTTAGAGCCCCGATTAGCGGGCTATATCTGTGTTTGCGCTATCCTTCGCGGAGGATGAGCAGCGCGGGATGTTGGGGAATGTCAGGCTATGTCGGGGGTTGTCGGGGGATGTCGGGGGACGTAGCACACCCCTTATGTTTCATTAACGACTCTGTCACATAGAGTGGGGAACGTTTAGATGTCATAGAAGCAATGTGTACTGGACATTCTTTTAGTAAAATTACAGTTGCGTAGGTCAAATCGTATGCTATGCTAAGCAAACACTTGTACAATTGTGTGCTAATTTGATACATGAAAAATGTGGTCAAATAACCCAGTCATTAATGTAGGCTTCCGTAGACTACTGCCACACTCATTAGAATATTGTAACTAAATTGCTTTTTACTGTGTTTTTCTTTTAACATGCTCTGTATTTAATTCAATTATTTACTCCGAGTAGTCACCTATAACAACTGACAAGAATATACATACCATACATTCATAGATTCATGTTTTCTTCTCATGGGGGTAGGTAGAAACTGCAGAACGACACCTACTATGATCCTCAGATACATGCAGAGTAACCAAGTCTTATGTGAACTTCCAAGCTTTTTATATTCTGTAATCTTAACCTGAATTGTAACTTTATTAATGCTCATTACATAACTAATCTCTGCATGTATGTACTGCTACTAAAAGTTCTAGGAATCACACTTTTTCTTTTTTTCTTCTAAAACATCATGTCTACTTTCGGACAGCGTTGTGGGTTATATCATTACAGTTTTTTTTTTTAATTAAAGTTTTAATAACTGAACTGGTTCATGTTCCTTTCAATTAAAAAGTAAATCTATTTTGTATGATAGAAAAAATAAAAATAATATCTAACAAAATATAATAGTCTACACTTTCGGCCATAGAAATTAACCACCCCTGTCTATCTATCTTTTTCTAAGCGATGCGTATCGTATCCGTCGACACAATGACCCCGCGTAAATCTCCTAGCCTGCCCGGACACCGGAATTCATAAATTATGATTCACTTGCTCACTGAAAACCTTTTTTATGGTAACGCTTATTCGGTAAAAAAGGCCGTTTTTATTTTACCCGTTTGTCGCTTTGCGTTTCTATTGAAGGGGATTGTACGTATTTGAATGTATGGAGTGTGTCCATCCTGGTTTGGGTATTATTTGTTGTATAAATTGTAAAAAAGGTTTTTTCCGATCTGAAAATTATATTTATGTTGAAATTGAATTTCATAATGATTTTTTACTGTTCTTTTTATTTTTTGCAAACGTTCTCATCTCATCAAGCAATAGGTATGAATAATATACACCTAGATTGTAGAAAATCCTAAGAGGACGAATATTTCTATGAACGAGTAATAACGTGATTAATTGTGATACCTTATATGGTAAGACAAAGCTGCAGACAAAGCTGCAGACAGAGCTAGTATTCCATATTTAAACCCGCACTAAAAACAAAAAAAAAAAAATACGTAGACAAGCCTTACAAAAATAAATTTTATAATTTCTGTTCTTCAAGTTGTTGTTTTAATATTCCTCGCTGAAGTTATTAACCGTGCTTGTTTTAATTTACGCCGTGGAAAGGATAATTACTGGGTGCCTTTTGTCCAACTGACGTGTAATATCGCGGCCATGATGAATTGAGTTTGTATAACGTATAAAGTTTAAGATCGCGATGCCAATCACGGTTTAATTATATGATGAAAACTTGTATTACAAGGTAGAAATACAACGTGTTACTAAGTAAGAATATGCAATTATATCTGGTAGAGTCTTCCCATTTTCGCTTATTCTTAGGACGTAGTTTTCATTTAAGCAAAGGCATGGCATTCATTGTTCCGAGTGGTGCCGGACGTAAATAATCAATCAATCAATCAATTTATTTATTTATTTCGGGCTACAAAGACCCATAACATAAATACCTTACAGACTAACATACATACAAATAAAAACAATGTAAAACTATTGTACACGAAGTGACGGCATCATGTTGCGCTGCGTGGTGTCGCGTAGCCTTCCGCGGAATCGCCGATCCACGACACCCTTCGGCCAAAACTCTGCCTTGAGGAAGGTCTCGATTTCAAGAGTTGGAACTCGCACCACGAATGACTTGAAGTTTGTGTTGTGGCGCGGTTCCAACTTCTCGACCCTCAAAGTCCAGTTCGTTTTTACTCGTACATACTCCACGATCTCCTCAACCTTCGTGGTGTAGTGTAGACGGGACACATAGAGCTGCGTCGTCGGTGTAGCTGGACGCAGCAGCATGCTGGGTCCTGCAAGCGCGGTCCCGCACTGGTTCTGACTAGGAGCACCACCCTATTTCTAAAGAACTAAGGGACTTACTTGACCTTGTGAAGGCCGCCGGAATCTACTGGATGAGTGAAGTACAAAGCCGCTCAAAGTGGGAAGGCCTATGTCCAGCAGTGAACGTCTTTTGGCTGGAATGGTGATGATGAAGGAACTTACTAGAGAATTGGCAGCAGCACTCTCTGTGCATTTCACTATCATACTGCGATCGCCAACATTGGATCCAGCAGTGGATGTTTAACGGCCGAAATGATAATGATGATGAGTTTTCATGTTAGGGGCGATAGAGAGCAGTAGTGGCTCAATGGCAACATAATCCGCGACTTACGAGAGTAAGTCGTAGGTTAAAATAAAGACAGGCGCTTTACTCTGTGTTCATTATTTCATCACCATCTGCTCGTCGTCGCCATTTGTATGAAGCATGTATGTTTGTTAGGAAATATAAACAATTATTTAAAACAGCAGAGGAAATAAATGCTCGAAGTCGGCGTGACCAATATAGACTTGTACTAGACGAGCTCCCTAGGTTAGCAAAATATAATAAAAGCTGCCTGGCTATGTGTGTACGTGTATACAACAAATTACCAAATGTATTAAAAATATTAAATTGTAGGTTATTCAAAATCAAATTATATGAATGGCTGAATAAAAATAATTTCTATAATATTAAGGATTTTTTTGGACATAAGTGTATTTAAATTCATATATTATAATTCAACTAAATTTGCATGCTTTAATTGTAAGCTAAACATGTATGATCTCATTTTTATAACAACACCTATGTATACCATGTTTTAAGCAAATAAATGATCTTATCTTATCTTATCTTATCTTATCTTATCTTATCTTATCTTATCTTATCTTATCTTATCTTATCTTATCTTATCTTATCTTATCTTATCTTATCTTATCTTATCTTATCTTATCTTATCTTATCATCATTTTGAGTGTGAGACGTATCTCTTGAAAATCACGACAAACGAAATCCCACTAATATGATGCAGAAGGAGAACCTCGTCTCCAGTGTCTACCTACATAATAACTACCGAAGCGGACCTAACTTACCGGAGAATGATTCAGTAAAACCTTCGAAATATACAGTCTACTTAGTATGAGCAATATCCTGACATCCTGTTATCTGAAAAAAATAGAAATCCCTCCAACTTTGAAATTCCAACAGCAACACAGACACATAAAACCCACAAAAATATTTTACGACCCTCAAAAATAATGAAAATGTATTAGACAGTACACTACTTCGTCTCCGTTTTATTACTATGCAAACGTTAACACCCATTTATAACCCCATAGTCATATCTTACGGTGTAAATGTCAACAGATGTAATAAAACATATGACTGACTTCGTGCGGATCACGTCTTGACATGAATTTTAGATCTACAGTGAATATAAAATCTAAATGCATTTCCTAATATTATATCTATACGTCTTCTATATATACATACGTTCATAATGCATACGTACATACGTATGCATTATGTACGTATGTGTAGAAAATGTATCGGTCTAACTTAGTCTGTTTATTTTCAAATAAATAAAATGGAAGTGTTTGTTTGTAATGCCAAAATAATAGCTATTTACTGAATATATAAGAAAGGATAAACGGGACATAATACAAACAAATGATTTTTATTTTTTGATCTGTCTGTTTGTTCCGGTTAAACTCTAAAACGGCTGGACCGATTTTTACATAACAAGTACTATTTTTTATCGTGGTATTACGTTTCCGTGGGATAATTATCCAACATCAATACGGACGAAGCTGCGGGCATCGCTGGTCCGTAATATTATAAAAAATGCGAAATAAACTCTCTGTCTGTTTGTTCTCTTTTCATACTTGACTGGCCTGTTAGTCTAGTGGTTAGTGACCCTGACTGCGAAGACTGAGGTCGTGGGTTCGATTCCCACCCAGGAAAAGTCGTGTGATGAGCACAATCATGTGTTCGGTGTCTGGGTGTTATTTATCTAAAATACATATGTATTTAGAAATATATAAGTATATTTATCAGTTGCCTGGTTGCCAAAGTTTAAGTTTTGCCTAGTTTGGGATCAGATAACAGTGTGTTGGTTGTCCAAAGATATTTATTTATTTATACTGGAAAAATGAGAGCCTGGGACCTGGCCAAGGACTAAGGATATTTTTATCCCGGTAGTAATTTCCTGTGCCATAATTGATAACCTTCATGGTATAGTAGTCTAAGTCGTTTTTCGTATCTATTTGCGCTTAGTTCTAAGCAACACTATGGTAAAAAGTACAGTTTTCACCTTAATTTATAGTATTTATTTCAGAAAGTTTTTGCGTATACAGAACAAACTAGCTTTTGCAAGCGGTTTCGCCCACGTATTACATACATATATACCTTCCTCTTGAATCACTCTGTCCATTGCTGAAAACCGCAATAAAATCCGTTGCGTAGTTTAAAAATATAAGCCTACAGACGCGGGTAGCAACTTTGTTTTATACTATGTAGAGATTATTATTAAACTTACAAAAAGAACAGAACTACCCGACCGAAGCAGGGGTAAGTTGGCAGTACCTACAATAAGTATATGTAAAAATATTATGTCAGTATATATGCTTCCAATGCGCATATTATACGTTCGTTCATGAAATGAGAGTGTGTTCACGCCGTCAAACGACATGAAATTTACGAACTGTGAGGTTATTTGCAAGGAGTTTTTATGGTACATGGTTTTATAGGTTTCATGGTTAGGTAGGCGTAAGTTGAAAACTGTACATACTTTTTACGTTAAGTAATAATTGAATTCCATTTTCTTTAATGACTTACGTATTTCGAAAATACTGAATATTAGCTTCTGCCGGCGACTTCGTCCGCGTCAAATTTTTGCTCCCGTGACCCTTCCCGTCGCATAGAATTGGCTGCCAGTTTTCGTCCATTTTGTCGTTGCTGCTCCGCTCTTTTTGATTGTAGCGTGATGTTATATAGAATTTCACAATTAAGACTAGTAGTTTTGGAACCTATTCAATACAAACAAACAATCAAATCTTTCCTCTTTATAATATTAGTATACATTCCATAAATTTACCACACTGGAACAAGTTTATCGCAGCTTTAATATTTTCTTTCTAACAGACAGGATACATAGATCGTCTGTACTATATTATAAGTATTATAACATAACATCACGCCTAAATTCCCTTAAGAGTTAAGCAGAGGTCAACTTTTACTACACCCACATTTCGCCAGTTATATTCAATGTAACAGGAAGATGTGCCATCAACCACCCGATTGACACAAATACAGACTTCTGGGTGCAAGTGAGAAATTCCTGTGAAAAACCCAATAAAACTGCCACTCACACTTGAGAATTTATCCTAGGATCACTAGATATCTATCACGCTATCTACATATCTTTATCTTCTCTCCTATCATAGGTATGCTGGAGGATATTTCCTAAGAAATAAGCGTCACCACTGTACCTATTTCCCGACCCGGGAATCGAAACCAGGACCCCACTCTCAGCAGTCGCGCTTGCGATCACGAGACCAACGGGGCAGTTACCTGCCGGTGCCGGGGTTACCTGGATAGCAAAAGAAAATTGTCTTCGAAAACTACTCTGACATACGTCACAAGATTCGAAATATCCTAAAAATAAATAATAGCTAATAAGAAACTAAAAGCTCTTCCATAGGAACCCAAACTAAAAACTATAAAATAATGGAAAAAAGCATTACACACTTTTTCCCATTATTTTCTCCTCTTTAATTTGGTTTTCTATGGAAGCATGTTATTTAGTTTATTGAAACTATTATCTGTTTTTGTTCTTCTCTTCTTGTCTGTTTATATATGTGTGTATATAAATAGTTTAAAAAGTAAAATAAATAAATACATACATAAACTCACGCGTTCCTTTCATGGGAGTAGGGTAAACTACAGCACGCGACCTGCTATGATCCTTACAATCTCCTATTGCCTCAACACAAGTCGTGTGTGTACATACACGATTTACGCTCTAGCATCCTTAAATTACATTAATACTCTCGTAAATCATCATCAATTTCAATAAACTCCTTAATAACAGTTGCACTAGTACTCCTACAATTTCTAATCCTGACGGGTATTGGCAAAGTTTTCACCAGCTAGTATTATCCGAGTTTAGAACTGGGATTTGATATTAGTGGAGTCAGGCGGAGTTTAAGTGATGTTTAGTTCAATGGCATAAACTGTTTCGACTGATTCATAAATAAAAGTTAAAATAGTCTTTTAAATATTTAAAAAAGCTTTTATGCATTGTAGCGAGAACAAAATGTGTGTTCCAAATTTTAACCCGTTCGCTTCAATCGAAGTGTGTGAAGTTTTGATTGCAAAATTCCAGGACATACAATTGAAGTTAAATAAAAGCTTTTAATAATTATATTTATAGTGACGTCTGGATTTATTGAAACTGGTTGGTTTAAATAAAATAATACAATGTGAGATGAGCTATTGAGATAGGAATACAGGATGAAAAAACAAATCTGTTTTTGAATCACTCTTATTTATTTCCCTTTATTTTTTTTATTTTTATTATTCAAACGTACAGTATTTATTTAAAATAAACCAATCACAGATACTTTACAATTGTCAAAGGTTGGTCAGTCCAAATGATGAAACTAGTAGTAAGCCCATTCCAAAGCATAGTACGTACCTATGGAGAAGAACTGGCAAGAAGCTCCAGGTAGATTCATTTGAATCAAAATATTGTTACAAAAAGTTGGTTCCATTATTATTGTTGAAATTATCAATGCGAGAACGATGTTAAAAGGCTTGTACAGATGCCACCACATCAAGCTACTACAATCTGTCAAATTTCTTTAATAGATTTTCAACTTTGTCGCCAAAGCATTAGGTTCAAGTTTGATTGGGAGAATTTGACAGTTTCGGGTACCTTGATGTGCTGGCGTCTGTACTTTAAAAATGTCCGTGATTAAAATAAAAGTAAAATAACAATTCAGAAATTAAAATAGCACCATGGCAGCTAAGAGACGACTAGACTAATCCCAACTGACGGCGCCCGTTCACGAACATGACGTATGGATCTACAACATTCAACTCACCGGTTGAAGCAGTATATCGTATGTACTTTAGGCAACTTCCCATTTCCCACCCTATATATTGTCTAATAGAGAATAGGTATTACATAAGACTTAAAGCATGTTATATTTTCCTCATGTTTTCTAACAAGCGAGGTTCGTAGTTTTTCACCACACCAGATGGAGTTTAGGGCCTAAATTTTTGTGTGACATGCATGCCTCAACGATACAATATGTTATGTCCCTTGCCAAAATTTTAATTTCGCTAAAACAATTTCTCTCATGGATGTTCCATACAATTCATTATATTCGTAATCAGCGTTCCAAAATGACTATTTGGCCCCCACCCCTTCCTTTTCCGAGTAATGATATATCTCTGTGTTTTTATCGCACATGTGGAGCTGTGAATCATGTGAAATTCCTTTTAATTACGCTATGAACATTTGCGAGGGATCCAGTTTGAATTATATGAATTTCAATGTATTTTATGAAAATATTTTAGCTCTAATTTTGGGTACATTTCATTGATCTCATATACATCTGTTTTGTCGGCTGTGTTCAGATAGGCCGAGAGATTTCTCTGCCACTCTTTTGTACCTAAAAATTATTGTACTATCAAATCAAAATCAAAATCAAAAAACTTTATTTCTAAATAAAAAAAATAAAATAATAAATAAAATAATAAATTATCATCTCTTTTAGCGTATAAAAAAGTTTATAAAGAAAGAAACGTTTATTTGCAATAAACATGACGTAAGTAAAGACCAAACACACAACAAAAATAAAAGAATAAGCTGAGGAAAAACAAGCTTAACATCCACGCAATACGGCCATCGCTTAGCATAATGCTATGACCCTATGTGAGACAGAATCCTAGCGCTGGTTTTCATGGACAGCCGGCGCTGACGTGATGAAGTCGACTGTTGCAGCAAACAATTAGTTAAATAAGTACAAATACTAAATTCTAAATGTACTAAATATATTATTTAAAATGGTACCATTCCGTTCTCACTGCAACATGACGCACGCACCCGCCGGCTTTGACAACAATTTGCAATTAATAATGAATAAACGGGTC
Source organism: Aporophyla lueneburgensis (assembly GCA_932294355.1). Lineage (NCBI taxonomy): Eukaryota > Metazoa > Arthropoda > Insecta > Lepidoptera > Noctuidae > Aporophyla > Aporophyla lueneburgensis. The sequence goes on along the minus strand of OW028740.1, from coordinate 4,766,349 downwards.
CCAATAAAAAAAAAAAAACAAAGTTCCAGGCTGGACAAAGTGTTGTTGGGTTTTTCTATCTGGAGTTTTTCAGTAGCCGCCTGGACTCCTGGATGTGGATATGTACCCGGTTGATGGCAATCGGGCCTCCTATGGCATGGGGCTCAACCATAACTAGCTTAATATGGGTACACCTCTGCCCAATTCTTTAGGAAAACAAAGCGAGATGTAATTAATACATTTCGAAAGATAGACTGTTTAAAAATATCTCAAGGGGAAACTGTAGAAGCTACATTGTGTACCGTTGTCCATAAAAGATAAAATAAATATGAAATAACAGTAAACTGGAAGCTACCGTAAAAAGAGCGAACTGAGCTAACTACAGTAACTAAGTCCAGCTTACGATGAGCGGAGAGCGCTGCGGGGCAGATGAGCGAGTGTAATTTGAGCGCACCTTTATTTTCTTTTTCTTGTAACATCGTTCGTATCGACTAGCTATCTTATTAGGCGGTACTTCGCAAAGGTGGTGGCGAATTTTGTATAATATTTGCGTAGTTTTTAGTTAGAATAAATAAATGAAAGAAAAGTTGTGTTGTGAGGACCTTTTTTTTTTTTTTTTTTTTTTTCAGGGTGGGAAATCATCAAATGACTTCTCCCGCTCTGGGCGGAGCGGGAGGGCGTGTCAGACTTTTACTGACTAAAACCCACCCGTGTTCCATCAGTTGCCCATGTGCCAGGGTCACGGTATCTCCTTCGAACAATCACGCGACCCCGGCAGGCATCGGTCCTAGTAGACCCCTACACTGCTGCTGACATCTCTTTGAGGCGCGCGTGGAACACTGCGCGCCGTCGACCCGAGCTTGGTCCTTACCGGGCGGCGAGCTACCCATTGCTCGCCACCCGCAAGCTCGCGCCTACGGTGGCCGGGAGTCCGCTATTGACTCCTGTTGTGAGGACCTATAGTTTCATTTTTAACCGAATTAAAAAAGAAAGAGAAATTCGTTCGCCTGTACTTTTTTAATGTTTGATACCCTAGAAATCATGATAGATTTCTCTTTTCTATTTTCTTAGTCTTAATCTAAATCGTTTTTTGTATGAAAGGGTATACTTATCGAGTGATGCCATATAACATTGGTCAGTGTCTGATTAGTGGTTTTTGGGGTAGCTTCATTAATACGCAAATTTCCTGCGGATCTGGTAGCGTCTTGTGACGGGTCGTTGATCTCTCTAAAATAGGGTTGAGCTACACGATGACTGATAAATATATGCCGTCTGTTGGGACAGGTCAACACAAAGCTGTAATGACTCTTTCATCAAGGGGTTCCAGAGATAGCCCTGCATTGTTAGACTCACATAAAATTCTAATAATATAATGTTTAGACCTTAAAAGAGACCATGACCTCTGAGTTTGTTTCAGCATTCTGCCCAGGGAATAGTGAGCTAGGGAATGCCGGCGCCATCTAGTTTTTAAAATATTGACCACCCAAATATTGACATGTAAAAGTGTCTTATAAGATCGACTTACATAAATAAACATTTAATTTCATTTAATAATACTATTTTTTTCCACGTAGTGTATGTTAATGATATGTATAATAATAAGTCTCTGTCATTGTTATTTACTTAGCAAATGAAGATATACGATTTCGTGTGACATTGGTACCACAACTAAAAAATTAACAATACAAAAAAAAAAACCAACCGGCTTACAAATCAAACCGAAATTAAAGTTGTTTCTCACTTAGTAGCGTTTTTTTTTTTGAAGTCAGTTGGTTTTTTGAGCTCACGGACTGCTAAATCAATAGAGCACCCATTCCCAACCTCACATCAACTCAAAATCTTCTGAACTCGTTTGAATATCCTGAGGACTTAAGTACAGCTTTTACTTAGAAATTAATCCAAAGAACCTTTAGCTAATTGCTCACTAAAAAATCTGCAAGGACTGCATGGAGTTTAATTAACACAGACTATTTAAAACCTCAGTGATATTATTACCTACCATCCCGCAAGTCTTACAACAGTTATATTTACTTACATAAATAGTGTAAATAACGTTAATTATGAATCGTACCGTTTACCCAAAAGATGGGTATTATGTTTACCTGGCTTTGTTAGAAATCATGAGGAATCTTTACCCTTAATTTCCTTCAGGATTCCAAGTCTATTTTCCTTGGGAAGGAGCGGTAAACTTCGTTAGTGGCAATAATAGTGTTCAAAGAAAAGTGCCAGAATGCCATTCTTGACCGAAAGTGCCGTGAATATTTGAGGATTTTACGCTGGAAATATATAGGGAGGAAATTGGAGCGTTACCGCTTCTAGCATATCGGTATTTAGCAAATGTATTCGTTTCTAGATTAATAGAACGGGCTGATGTACGCAAGTCGCGCGTATTTTGCAATACTAGTGTATTATATAGTTCTAGTATCGAATGTCTTACTGATCCTACCCTACTGTTATCCTACTAATATTATAAATGTGAAAGTTTGTGTGTATGGACGTATGAATGTATGTTTGTTACTCTTACACGCAAAAACTACTGATTGTATTTAGATGAAATTTGACACACAGATAGTTTATAACCTAACCGTATGTGTTAACATATAGGGTACTTTTTACCCGAAAGTACGTTCCTGCGGTATAATTTCCAACCTGCACGTGGGCGAAGCAGCTGGCAAAAGTTAGTACCTACTTTATAATAGAAGCACTGTACCCTTGTCTCTACAATGTCTAATAATATTAACTCATCGAATGCCGTAATTAGAGACACAATAAAAAGGCAATTGCTTATGTCGAACTGTGTAACTTAAGACATTCAAAAGGTTAATGGACATAATAAAAAAGTTAGTTCAGAATCATTTTGCTGAATAGATTTCTGTCATTTTCAACATAGGTAATTTTTAACCTTAAAATAATTTAAACTACGTAAATTACAATCACTTTTCTGCTGTGCAGTCATAACAAACCAAAATCAATGAGCACCTACTACGTTTTTGTAGATATTCTTTACGAATTTTCAAAAACCTTACGTATCAGTTGTTTGGTTGCTATTATCTATAATATGTATGTATTTACAAATATATAAATATGTTTATCAGTTTTCTGGTTGCCATAGTACAGGCTCTGCCTATTTTGGGATCAGATTTTGTTGTGTTGGCTTTCCTAAGATATTAAAAAAAACTAGTGATCGCCCATTGGTCGAAATTCGACCGTAATTCATTTGAATAGAAATACAATATTAAATGAAAAAATATAGGTAATAATAAATAAAAAAAAAAAAAATGGTTATATTTGACATTCAGTAACACTATAGATAAATTGCTGTACTACTGTGGAGAGGGTTCGCTGGCGGGATTGTGATGGCCAGGACCAGGACGTAGGTGTAATGAGTAAATAATACTTCTTCAGGACTCTCTTTTTTATTTTCTTAATACTTCTTTACTAGGGATGAAAATTGCCGAATGTTTCCGAAAGTTACCAGGAAAGTTTCCAATATTGCCGGCAATATTGGGTAATATTGCCGGAATGTTGCCAAAGTTGCCAGATTACAAAGGGTTTTTCAAATGCCATTTTCAAAGTTTGTGCGTTCGTGAGGTTTTATGTAATGGTGTAATTATACGTATTATTAGTAAACCTGTGTTATTCATTCATAATTATAATATTTTTTTAAATTATCCATGCTTATATGTGAAGATAAAGTTAAATTATGCCACTGGTAACTTCATGATCGCAGAACCCATAGTTTTTTAAGAATATCACTTAAACATTTTGTACAGTCTTAAACTGTATACATGTTTTGCTGACGCGGTGGCTCGCCACAGACGTGCGTCATTTTATTACTATAAATATACATACTTTACAATAAATTAGCGAGTGCGATTACTGCTACGCGGTGACTAACATTAGAGAAAGGAATCATCAACAGTTTTACTTGTAAATATTGTTAATACGTAATAAACCTAACGGGAACTACGTGATCTTTTCTCTACGCGCTTCAACCTTAACAACAACAACAACTCTGCAAGTGTGCGAACCGTACATTTTATGGTCCTTCGAGCCGGATCTCTGGTGCTGTTGTGTCTCTCTACGGAAGCGGATCGGTTTAGCTGGTCTCCCAGAAGCGGGTCGCCCCAGTTAAATTGAGAAGTCGCATAGTATCGTAACCGAGGCGCAAGGGTGCTGAGTTCCACTGAACATTTCAAATCAAGGAAAACAACAATTCAAGATTTGAAACGGAGAAGGCTACAAGCAACGCAGTAGCCTTCGCAACATAACGCAACGCTCTCCTGTCACCGTTAACGACGTGCCAGGCCTCTGGAACTATCTAACAACGGTAACAACAAATAGCATCAATATGGATCAACTCGAATTGCAGTCAACGTGCTTCGAGAACATCAAAACATTATGTGCTAACTATCGCAAGGATTCTTCATCAAGAAAAACTATGGAACAATTAAATCATGAAATAGAACTTCTGAATTACTACAACTCCATACTTATAAATCCCCACAAACACCTGAGCAACAGGAAGAAACGGGGCCTAGTCGACGGCGTCGGCTACTTAGCTAACAGTCTATTTGGAATACTGGACCAACAATTTGCTAAGAAATACCAAAACGACATAAAATCTCTGCAAACAAACGAGAACTACTTACTTGAATTAGTCAAAAATCAAACAACTATTGTGGAGCTAGAGAATCAAGTATTGAAACAAAGTGAAGACAATATTAAGCGTCAAGTCAACTTCATTGAGAACTTTATCAATCAGACGAACATGAACATAGCATCCATCGAAACGGAAATGGAAATACTTTCAGCCACTACCTACATCAATTCTGCTTCGTTAACGACGTACCTTTTGATCAACAGCTTGAGAACGTTCCAGGAGATGCTGTTCAATACTCTAACTAACGTCTACCAAGGACATGTAGACGTTCATCTGATAACTCCGGTTCGTCTGATGCAAAAACTAACAGAAATATCCGGAAGCCTTCCGAAATCTTTATCGCTACCAGTCGAAAACTACAAAGAAAACATTAAAGACATTTACAAGCTGATCAACGTGAAAGCACGAGTAACTGAAAATTATTTTCTATTCGAAGCACATATTCCACTTGTAGCTAACGAAGATTTCGACATATACAAAGCTATACCTTTACCGGTTAACATCGCTAAGGAAACTACATATGTGCAGTTATCAAACAAGTACATCGCTGTCAACTTCAAGAAGAACCTTTACGTGTCTATGTCTGAAGATGACTTGAAACACTGCCTGCAACAAAAATCGCAGAACTTCTTATGCAAAAAAAACCTGCCATTATTTGACTTACATAGTAACAGCGCTCCGTGTGAGGCAAAACTGCTATCACATCAAAACAGCGGGCATTGTGACGTCGAACACGCGTCATGCAAGGACGCCTGGATAGAGTTACAAACACAAAACAGCTGGCTGGTGATTTGCTGCGAAACGTGTTCCTTACGAATCATATGCAGCAATGACGTCACATCGCAAACCATCTTATCATCGAGCATAGTGGCATTATCTCAAGGATGCGTATTGCAATCCACTGACTTGACCATCTATGCTCAACGTCAATACAGAAGTCATATGAAGATGGATTATGAGTTTACAGCTCCAACATTTAATACATCTATTAACAAGATAGTGAACTTAACATATCGTTATGGCCCGAATATCCGTCAGTCAAACGCCACGGATCAAGAAATTACAGCAATTGAACAGAAAATTGCAACTCTGAAGCAAAGTGAAGCCACACTACCAACAATAACAAGTCATGACATTCATCAATATGCCATCTGTTACTCTTTACTGACGGCCGCCATCATCGTTGCACTTGTTGTGGTTGGGAGGAATCGTTGTCCGCACTACTGCACAAACAACGCTAAGAACAAAACTACGAGTCAACCACCTGAAGATATTGAACTTCAAGTTATTCGTAAACCAAAGTACCAGGAAGAAGCAGCTGCACCACAAACAACAAAGGACTTGCGGCTGGAGCCTGGGAACAGGAACATCGCCTTTCAATTTGATTAATTATTATTGTGATGGCTTTTCCTTTCTCTTCTCGTTTGTATCTCCTTTTGGGGTTGCCAAGATGTACAGTCTTAAACTGTATACATGTTTTGCTGACGCGGTGGCTCGCCACAGACGTGCGTCATTTTATTACTATAAATATACATACTTTACAATAAATTAGCGAGTGCGATTACTGCTACGCGGTGACTAACATTAGAGAAAGGAATCATCAACAGTTTTACTTGTAAATATTGTTAATACGTAATAAACCTAACGGGAACTACGTGATCTTTTCTCTACGCGCTTCAACCTTAACAACAACAACAACTCTGCAAGTGTGCGAACCGTACACATTTTATACAAAAAGAAAGAGGGTATTGATACCAAATAAAGTAAAATATAAATCACACAACTGTGTAGTGTTATTTTGTAAATATTTTCAACTTGTCATCAAGAACTTCATCTGTTTGAAAAAATCGATTTTAATTATTTCCTGAAGTCTGATAGCGCTAAAATTATACATATTTATGTATGTCTGGTGAGAACGCAATGTTATGATGACGGTGTGTGCCAGCCTGATGTTGGAGTTGGAAGGTGGTCATAGGATCTACGCTCTGTTAAACCAAACGAGATTGGGCTTTTTAGATTGGTCTCTTGTGGTGGGTACGTGAGTTTTAGGTCTATTGTGTCTTCCGTCTGCCGGAGAATTTAATGTATTAAGTATGTTTAAAAAAAAAAAAACAAATAAAATACTAATAAAACCCTAAAATTTATTCATATTGATTATAGTGATCGCCACTGTTTTGCTGCCGCGTACTCTCCATGACAATGGTGCCAATTCTGTTCTACACCGAACTAAACTATCTCAAAAATTCCTTACTTTTGGCTATGAGAATTGTAACGCTATTCTGCAAGAAAAAATCTCTAAATTTAAAAATTATTTTGACACGACTAAAATCGAATTTGACAATCGCGACTCTACGTGGTATATTTTTTTTTGGCTTCGCAACGTTGTACTTGTGTGCGCTACGCAATGAAGTTTTTTAGAGACGAAGGCGCGCGCAAGCGGGCAGCCTGGACGTGTTTTATATAGAATTTTTCACTTTTTCTTATATATGCAGGGGTTTAATAAAGGGGTCGAACATTTCATTATTTTTGCGATAGGACACGCCTTTTTCAAGATATAAGCAAAAGAAAAGGAAAACAAAAAATACAGTACTGTTTTTGCACGTGAAGGCGAGTCGTTGGTGTAAATTTTAGTTCATGACCACTAGTTTTATTTCACACCTTTTTAATCGCGATTAAAAATAGTCAGATTTAGTTGAAATAAATTAAAATAGTGAAAATTTTTGGTGAAAACCGGCAAACTCAGAATAGCAAAATTGTCATTTTCACTAAACTAATAACTCAGTGCAATTTTAGTGCTGTCATACTAAAATATAGTTAAGTTGTATCAGTTTAGTCTTTATCAGAATAGGAAATTTTCGTTTGACAGGTGACCGGAATAAACCAAATTTTAGTGATTTTTAGTTAGATTTGTAGTTTTTTTTTTAGTTTGTGAGAATTTTGTGACAACAGAATCGGCACCATTGTCTGATGTTCCTATGACATTTTTTTTTTGGGATGGAAAATCATCACATGACATCTCCCGCTCTTGGAGCGGGCTCGGCTAGGGACGTGAGGGCACAGGGACTGCCACTCCCTCACGCACCTTGCCTCCTCCTTCGCGAGAATTACTGCTTCGCAGAAGGAGGTGATGGCTTCCCATGCACCACCTGGGCGTTTCCTCCCGCTTTAACCTGAACAGGAACCCCCGGAAGCACCCATGCCCGGTGAGAACCTGCGTCAGGCGGAGGGTGAGAACGCCGTGGCGCCTCTCTATCCACTCCTCAAAGGGGGACTTACCGCCGCAATTGTGGCGTGCCCAGCGCTGGGTTGCGACAACCGTACAAGCCATGTCGCCATGAGATTCCTGCCGGAGCTCTGTCGGCCGTACCGCGATTTGACACGGCAGCGGATTTTTGCCCCGGCGTTTCGCCTCCTCGCGCCACTGCCACATGTGCGCGAGGACCTTTGCCTCCAGATCCCATAGCGGACTTCTTGTACCCTTACTTATGTTGTTTTACAATAGCTTAAATGTTGAATACTACGTACCCCACACTAGTCGCTTAACCACTGCACAAATCATGCCATGAAAAGATTTTTTTTTTTTAACCTTTTGAGAAAATTGCAAACAAACAAACATATAATATACATACATACATTAATATCAAATAAAAAACCTTTTTAAAATCGGTTAAAAACATCAACTTGTTGTTGCTGATGAAATTGTCTTGCAAGTTTTGACCCTTCTATACATACAGATATGTGTACATATAGATGTATATACTTTCTTATATTCAAGTGCAGTTAAATTACAAGAACGTAAAAGAAAAATAAATACGATATCTCTAAAATAGTTATGGTTTCATCACAATCATGGATAGCTTGTTTCTTTTCTTTAGTTTATCAGTAAGTAAATAAATGTAAAAACAAAAATTTTAGGTTGGAAATTATAGATAAGCATAACAACTACCATCCTGCATACCGCAATTTTATTCTACTAAGCAATTATAATAGTAAAATTTGTTTTCTATTTATACGTTTCTTGCCCAATGTTGCCGGCAAGTTTGGAAACATTCCCGGCAGTTTTGGCAACTTTGGCAATATTGCCGGCAATTTTCATGGCTATTCTTTACTGCTGGATATGGAACAATATGGAATGAATTATCACAGAAATTTGTTCTGTTTTTATAGAATTTTCCCTATTATTTTTAATTAATTATGACGGTTCCAAATGTCATAATTATAACCAGCTTGTGCAATCTATGACCAGCCTGTACAATCGTGAGGCATACAACCTCTACAGTTTGCACATGACACTAAGTTTCGTATGGGAAACTTACTAATGCCATACTTGACACTCCCCATAAAACCACAAAAAATATTTCTTAAAAATCTAAACTAAATTCCTATCGTCCCTAATACAAATAATATTAAAGACAAATATTCTCGGTATGATCATTAGATCATAGATTTTAAAAATGAAATAGGTTATATATCCATTGAATAAATTTGTTACCTATGGTTATACTTGACATTCAGTAAGACTATAGACACAAAATCAGGCTTAAATAAGAGGGTTGAGATTTTCTAGGGGCGTTCCGTTTTTAGGGGTATTCTTAGGGATTTTTTGCCATCTTACATTTCTCATTGTGTTGTTGATTACAATAAAAGTATTAGCGACTTCTAGTACGGTTCCTCTATACTAAGAATGCAGAGTGAATGATTAACAAATGTCGCGTAATAAATATAGACAAATATTGGTACTCCCTTTCTTCTCCTTAAATTGTTTGTCCGAAAATCATTATCCATAACACGTTAGCTATAAACGGCAGTAACCATAATATTCAAAAAGTCGAAATTTTGTTTTACATAATTATCTTTGCTTCTAAAACTATTCTGTCATAATAATTATCAAAAACTATAATCATTAAATCTCCTAATTTTGCATGTTATAAAGTCATGTGTCCTAAGTATTGTATTATAAAAATTGTATTATGCCGAATGTTCATTTATAATAAAATCGTTAGTAGTAAAAAAATGCTACAAGTTAGGTTTTAGTGACAGAAACGAATCGCTGTAAATCCGACTCCACGTAGTCTTGTCTGCCCTACCCCTAGAGTGTAATTTAAAATCGCGTAGGCGCGGAGGGGCGAAGCGACCCGCGAGCTGAGGAGCAGGTGGTTGTAACGCTAACGCCGGCCAGCAAGACGAAGCTGCGGTGGTGATCGTTAAACCGTCTGCGACGATAAGCTCGCGTGGGACCGCCTAAGCCCCGCAGTGCCGGAGCCGTGACAGAAACCATGCCTGCTGCATGATGCATGCTCGCTTGCATACTGCATGCTTGCTTGCATGCTCGATTGCATGCTGCTTGCCTGCTTGCCTGCTTGCATGCATGATGCTCGCTTGCATACTGCATGCTTGCTTGCATGCTCGATTGCATGCTGCTTGCCTGCTTGCATGCATGCTCGCTTGCATGTTGCATGCTTGCTTGCATGCTACATGATACATGCTTGCTTGCATGCTCGATTGCATGTTGCTTGCGTGCATGCATGCTGCATGCATGGTGTATGCTTGTTTGTATGTTTCTTAGAGGGAAATAAAATCACTTGTTCACAATCACCTGTTTTATTGAGTGATATTGTATTTATTGAGTGATAATACATGCAGCGCCATGCCAGGCCTTGATAAATACCATAATGCTTTTGTATCTTTACTATTTATGTATTGTATCAGTTGAATTTGATAAAATAATGAAATTCTTAATGAACTCTTTGTTTTAAAAATATAATTAGGATAAATAAACATAAATAATTTGAATTTAGAACTTATAACTTTTATGGAAAACAGTTTTAAGTCTTTTGTATGTTATTGATAGTAATATTTATGAGAAACGGATTTAGGGCATATTATATTTAGGGATTTCAATTGTATGGCATGTGATATTATGTGACATTTAGTTCGGGCAAGTTATCATTCGGACAAATGATGATTAGGACAAAAAAAATTATGGCTCTTTAGATTATGGATAAAAAAGTTAGGTCACACAATAGAGAACCACAAATATTACTACTGTGTGCCGGTCTATGATTACTGAACATTCGTTGGTTATTTTCATTATAATTTTTTAGCGGATTTTTTTAGTAATTGTGGCAATTTTAGGGGTTTTTAACTTAAGCTTTAGGGGTAAATATTTCAGGGTGTTGGTAACACTGCACAAAATAATAAAGACAGATTTGGACCATAAACAAAAGAATATCTATGCATGTGTGTATTAGATACGCGGTAATGAACAGTAGTGTGTGTAACGTGTTATTTATTGAAAATAATGTATTTTAACGCATAATTAAAAAAAAAAATTAGCATCCGTCACTTCTTCTCTGTATAAACTATAAGTGTGCGAAATTTCACACTCCTCCGTCCGCCCAATTTTCGTAAAAAGGGATCCAAAGTTTTCGCTTCACGTATTAATATATAGACTAGTGATCGCCTATTGGTCGAAACTCGACCGTACTTCATTTGAATAGAAATACATTAATAAATGAAAAAATAATCTATATCTACCTATACTTATAATAAAACTGTAGTGAGGTCAATTCTGTACATTGAAAATATATTCAAAATTAATATTGGAGGATGAATGGTGATCGATACTGATGCAAAAAATGCAATCAGTAAATTTTTTGTCTGTCTGTCTGTCTGTCTGTCTGTATGTGCACGCATGGGTCAAAAATTACTGAAGGGATTTTAACCAAACTTGGTACGATTGTAGTCCATACTCCTAGGCAGGTTATAGGCTATATAACATAACGCTAAGACACAAAGGAGCCGAGCTGTGACGATAAATTTGAAGCAAGTCGAATGAAAATGCGCTTTCGAGCTAAAAAAATTAACCAAGATTAACACATAGGCTACTTTTTATCCCGGTAGTATGTTCACGCGGGATATATTCCGACCTCCACGCGGGCGAAGCCGCTGGCAAAATCTAGTAAAACAATAATATGGTTATATTTGACATTTAGTAACACTATAGGCAAATTTTTGACGCTGTACTACTGTGGAGAGGGTTGGCTGGCGGGATGGTGATGGCCAGGATCAGAACGTAGGTGTAATGAGTAAAGAATACTTCTTCAGGACTCTCTTCATTATTTTCTTAATACTTCTTAACTGCTGGATATGAAACGAATTATCACAGTTTGCTCTGTTTTTATAGAATTTTCCCTATTATTTTTAATTAACTATGACAGTTCAAAATGTCATAATTATAACCATGCCAACCAATCCTGTACAATCTATGACCAGCCTATACAATCGTGAGGTATACAACCTCTACAGTTTGCATACGACACTAAGTTTTGTATGGGAAACTGACTAATGCCATACTTGACACTCCCCATAAAACCACAAAAAATATTTCTTAAAAATCTAAACTAAATTCCTACCGTCGCTAAAACAAATAATATTAAAGACAAATATTCTCGATATGATCATAGATTTTAAAAATGAAATAGGTTATATATCCCTAAAATTAATTTATTACCTATGGCAGGGATGGCAAACCAATGGCACGCGTGCCATTGGTGGCACGTAACAGAATAATTTGGGCACCCACACTACACGAATATGTTATTTATATAACTGGTAATGTTAAAATTACCTGTTATTAAAAAATACCTATAACTGTGAAAGTATAAATACTTAGTTGCAGATAAAAGGTAGTGAATAATATTAAAGTTACTTTTTCAATAGTCGCTAACCCAAGATTATTAGTTAGCACGTCATGAACATATTCAATGTTTTTTTGGCAAAAATGGCACGTAGACGTAAATAGGTTTGCCATCCCTGACCTATGGTTATACTTGACATTCAGTAAGACTATAGACACAAAATTAGGGCGTACCAACTTAGGGGTTTACCCACATTTAAGGGGTAAATAAGAGGATTGGGATTTTTAGGGGCGTTCCATTTTTAGGGGTATTCTTATGGATTTTTTGCCATCTTATATTTCTCATTGTGTTTTTGATTACAATAAAAGTATTAGCGACTTCTAGTACGGTTCCTCGATACTAAGAATGCAGAGTGAATGATTAACAAATGTCGCGTAATAAATATAGACAAATATTACTACTGTGTCTGTGTCTATGATTACTGAACATTCGTTGGTTATTTTCATTATAATTTTTTAGCGGATTTTTTTAGTAATTGTGGCAATTTTAGGGGTTTTTAACTTAAGCTTTAGGGGTAAATATTTCAGGGTGTTGGTAACACTGCACAAAATAATGAAGACAGATTTGGACCATAAACAAAAGAATATCTATGTATGTGTGTATTAGATACACGGTAATGAACAGTAGTGTGTGTAACGTGTTATTTATTGAAAATAATATATTATAACGCATAATTTTAAAAAAATATTAGCATTCGTCACTTCTTCTCTGTATAAACTATAAGTGTGCGAAATTTCATACTCCGCCGTCCGCCCAATTTTCGTAAAAAGGGATCCAAAGTTTTCGCTTCATGTATTAATATATAGATAATGTACATGTCACCATGACATGTAGAGTTTTGAACGAAGTAATCGAATATTGAAACTTTTTTTTAAGTTCAAGGCTAAGGTAACTATTTTAACCATCTTCCAAGGACCGTAGCGTCATGAAAATTGGCAGCTGTATGTAGTTCTGATGACAATACAATAATATGGTACTGTCGAACTGATCTGATGATGGAGCCGGAAGATATGAACTGGAACTTCATGATGGAACATCGTATCATAGCTGTGTTTGAACTTGTTTGAAAAGTTTTGTAATGAACTTTGACCACGATTAGGTTTCAAAGTCTGATGATGAAGCCGGAAGATAGACACTGGCATTCCATGATGGAACATCGTATAATAGCTGTGTTTGAACTTGTTTGAAAAGTTTTGTAATGAACTTTGACCACGATTAGGTTTCAAGGTCTGAAGATGAAGCCGGAAGATAAACACTGGCATTCCATGATGGAATATCGTATCATAGCCGTGTTTGGACTTCTTAGAAAGATCTTGTAATGAACTTTGACCACGCTAAGGTTTTTGGTTTTTACGTGCATTTATAAAAGCGTCTTTTTCTAGTAATTTTTTAAACTATAAATTTTTTAGTTTGGTTTTCTATGGAAGCGTGTTTTTTAGTTTTTTTAAACTATTATTTTCCCTGGGAATTTCGAAAAAAATTGTTACCTAAATGATTGAAATTAAGATTTTACTTAACTTGCTGTTCACAGGGGTTTAAGACTATTTTTTTTTTAGTCTATACTTAAAGTATTTCTGTAAATACTACTTTAGAGGTTGTGCCCTTTTTTTTTACAAATCATCAAATGACGTCACCCGCTCTTGGGTGGAGCGGGAGGGCGTGTCAGACTTTTACTGACTAAAACCCACCTGTGTTCCTTCAGTTGCCCATGTGCCAGGGTCACGGTGTCTCTTTCGAACAATCTCGCGACCCTGGCAGGCATCGGTCCTGGCAGACCCCTTCAGTTCTGTTGACATCTCTTTAAGGCGCGCATGGAACACTACGCGCCGTCGACCCGAGCCTGGTCCTTACCAGGCGGCGAGCTACCCATTGCTCGCCACCCGCAGGTTCTGCCCTCAGGTGCTAATACAATCACGCTGCTAGATGAGCTCACTCTTGTAAAACTGGCCGTGCGAGAAGCAGTCCCCTCTAAGATCATATCCCGCTGTTTACAGTGACTGGCCCCGAGACTTATTAATCGTCATTGCTAAACCATAAGGGGACTGCGACCTTTTAAACACGAATGGGTACTCCGATGGTATTAGTGGTATCTACGGTATATAGTACACCGATACACCTTGATCACGGTCAGTAAATACAATGGTCACACACAACCTGGTCCCATTGCACAACTTGGCCGGATTAAGATTTTGTAGTAGCATTACTGGAGCACCCACTTTGAGGATAAGTGTGTGAGACGAAGACCAGATGGGTTGAATAAATTTAAGACCTCCTTAGGATATATGTATATTTAGCATCATCCTTACGAATTCGACACGTATGCATGTAATATAATTAGGACAGCTGTTTTTTTTTTTTCCTGAGTTTATTTCATTGGTTTATTTTGAATAGCTTCTGCCCGCGGCTTTACCCGCGTGGCCTACAATAAACAAATGACTTTTTTTTTCAGAAACAAACATACGCGCTCTCACTACTTCTCAATTTAATATACGAACTGACAATATCCCAAACAAAGCAAATAGGACGAAGTTCTCCGTAAAACAAAACTAATCTCTGGGATGAGAGTAGTATAGTTGTAATAAAACTCAAAGCCTATGTAAAAAGATTTATATAAGAGACAATCAGAAGTGGATAATGAAAAATTAATATTGTTTACTACGAAATACTGTGCCTACCGCAGAATTTCTTTGTAAACAATATTTTTTGTTTTTACTTCAGATTCTAGAATCCCCAGACTGGTCCGTAAGCTTACTCTTGAGCAGGCCACGTATAACTGACCGTGTGAAAAGCAGTTCTCCCTTAAGTCTACCCCTGTTAAATTAAGTGTTTTGACTTGAGACTTATTTATGGTCTTTTCAAAGCAGACTTTGAGGGTAAACTGCACTCTTTTGAACTCAAAGGGGTAGTTCGATTGCGTTAGAGGTATCCTCGGAATAAACATAGACTCCTCTCAGGAACAACGTGTCAGTATAGTTGCCTCGATAACATTTCGTTGCAATATTTTCACTCACAACCTGGTGTCATTGCATAATTTTGGTGGGTTTAAATTACGCAGCAACATAACTAGGCGCCAACTCTAAATTTTTATACCTACATATGTGAGTTGAGAGACCGAGAGGCTTTAATGTGTTAAGAAACTAAACCGGGTAATGTATGGCGTCATCATTGTTTATCACTCGAGTCCACTAATTTATAATTATTTTCATCTCCTTCGAACGACCTCAAAAGAATTTCATTGATGATTGTGGCTTGGTCGTTATGTTTAACTTTAATGCATAAACCAAATCGCACTATTCTCATTGAACGTACAGATTTATATGTTAATGCGTAAAGTATTATAGTAGGTATGTGCCCAATTAGTTTCTACTTGTAAAGTTGCATAGGTATATGTTAAAGAATATTTAGTGTAGTTATTCAATTTTACCCGTAACGATGGTGGGAAAGACAGCCGGGACCAACGGCTTAACGTGCTTTCCGAGGCACAGAAGGGTCTTATTATGTAAAGATGGTCACCCATCCACGGAGCAACCGCGGCAAGCCTAGCTTAACCTGAACGATCGACCCGTGCGGCTGTTATAATTTGCAAATATCCCTACTAATACATATTAAGTTTGTTTGTTAAGCTTTCACGCGAAAACTACTAAACCGATCATTATGAAACTTTGTACACATATTCTTGGAGGTATTCGAAGTTACATAAGATAATTTTTAAGAAAAAAAAAATTGCGAAAGATAAATTTGGTACGAGGTAAGTTTGAACCCCAAGAAAGGACATAGGCCTATTTTTATTCCGAGATTTCATCTCCGTCCACGATAACCGATATTTAAAGCTAAAAAGCTAGTTAGTTCATATTAATATCAGTTACGTATTTGATACTTCTTGATACCTTGGTTGAGATTGGACATGGATTGGATTTGGATTGGTGACGACAATGCGCTCCCCGGGCTGCCCCGCACGCCATGCGCATGATATATGTAATTATTAGGGGCAAGTGCGGAACATGTGGACACTTTCCAGAATTTGGAATAAAACATTTTTTATTTCTGCATTAGTTAAGTTTTCTTTATTTTTAAGATATCACATGTCTTAGGGGATAATCGGCCTTTCTTAAACTATAATTCTAGTCTCAATATCACATTACACTTACGAAAATAATCAACTTTCATTAAAACAGCATATTTGTCCACAGGTTCGACGAACGATTGTACCTATGTACAGTAAAATTGTACCTGTGGACGGTGTTGTACCTAGGGACGATTCACATTAATTAAACAACAAAAAACAAAATGAAACAATTATAGACTTCTAAAAAACTTCAAACGAACGTAAAACTTGTATCAAGAGATACAAATAACTTACTTGCATGCATTTTGACACTCTTCATACAAGTTTTGAATAGATTCATCGCTATCGTGATCATTGTCTAATACGAAGCATGCCGCGCAAACGAAACCTTCACCCTCATCATCAGTCTCAAAGTTATCTCTGTGTGTCTTCGGAATACAACAAATATGGTAGCTATGATTGCAAAAACTACATTTGAGCATTTGGTTTTTGTCTTTGGAATAAGTTTTACACTTCATACATCTAACGAACGACGACAACTTCTCTTGTTGAATTATTTTAAAATTTTTTTTCACCATATTTCTCACTGTTTTGTTTCGAATGTGCGGTGGAAGGACCAGGTTCAGAAAAAATATTAGGGAGCAGAGGAGTTGGATGACCTTTAGTGCAGCTAGCGTCAACTTCTGAGGAACCAGATTGTGGAAGAGCTGTGGCAGCAATTGTTTTTATAGCAGCTTTTACGTTTTTTTTCTTGTTCGCTTTCTGGACTGCGATTTTTTTCTTTTCAGATTTTTTTAATGCCTCACCTAGAATTTCATCTTTTTCTGGCGTGTCAGTTAAAACCCTGGTTTTTCTGGGTTTTCTTCCACGTTGAGCATCTTTTCGAGGACCAGCTTTTTCGAATAGGCGGACTCGGGTGTTATTTGTGGATTTATACTCTTAATTCTCCTGAAGTCATCTTCCCTAGCTGACGAATCTCTTTAGGAGCCAGTACTTTTCCTGGCTTGTGAACAGTAGAGATTCCAGTCTCATCAACATTATAAATCGATCCTGGTGGAAAGTTGTATCGTGTCATGACCGATTCTAAGTTGTTGAAGAAGTCATCGACGTTTTCCCTGTTAAATCTAGTTGCTCTAGTTATGCTCGTTGGTTCGGGTTTGCGAAGAGATAACTCCAGAGAGATAACGAAGTCGAAAATTACGGAGCCACCCTGATCCTGCCATTTTGTGCTTTGCCCAGTTAGCAGGCAGATTTAGTTTCTGTTTAAAAACGGCGTATTGATAAGCCAGCTCTCTACATTGTTTGGTATTTAAACCCATGTGTAGAAATGCAGCTTTTCTTAAATATTTGCATAGCAAAATTTCTTCTTCCCGGTAACTTAACATACTTAAAAATGGTTGACTTTGGCACTTTATACTTTTCAGGTACTTTTCTTAATGAATTGCCACTTTTTGCTTCTTTGACGGCTGCTGTGAGTGTATCGGGGCATATTACCTTTCTTTTTAAACCAGCTTTACTACGACGCACTGCAAAAGTTAAACAAAACGACTGATCAGATGAGTAAGTAAACATTATGACACTTTTGTACCTATGGACAGTCCACAGGTACACTAATATTTTTGTCCACAGGTACAAATTCAGTCATAAAAAATAAAACTGATCTAACTTTGTGGATAAAACAGTCTTACAGACAGGGAAAACAGCACTTATTAAGCAAAAAACAACACATATCAGACTGCAAACACGATCAAACCGATATTATAAGTATTATGACAGTGAAACTCATTTAAATTAAGCAGAAAAACTTACTTTTTGATGCAAAAAACTTTCATAACCGTCGTTTAGACAACCTCACAAAAAACAAACATGGCGACACGTCAAAACTATCCATTGCCAAAGCTTTACGGGTGCGTTCAAATTGGAATTTTAGGGTTACCAGTTTCGTTGGAATCGATTGTGTCCACAGGTACAAGCGTCCATAGGAACAGCACTTGCCCCTATATGTAATTATTATGTGTCTAATATTGAATTATGGAATTAGTAAATGATTTTTATTATAAACTTATTTTTGTAAAACTTAAACACTGATTTGACTCAAGCTGTCAGTTTGTGAACCATACTTGTTTGTTAACGGGTATAAAAGGCCGGAGCCACAGTGAAACAGTCAGTTGCTTGGCAGATGTTCAGTTGGCTAGTTCTAGTGCTGCCGTTGTGTGGAAGGATCGTCCAGAGGTCACGTAAATTAAGTAATTGATATTATATTCTAATTATTGCCTATTATGACAATGTTGTTGTACTGTTTATAGTGTTGCCAATATTGCTAATGTTTTAAATCCTATAAATGGAATATTCATATTCTTTTCCTAGATATTATTGTTATATTTTGATTATATTGATATTATTCTGAGTTCTCTTGGACAATGGTCCAAGAGATAGAATTAATGTATTTAAGATAATGATAATGTATGGCAATGTAAGAAATGTGTTGATATAATACTTCAATACTGTTTCCATGGAGTTTCTTGCCCTTCTTCTCTATGAAGACCTAGTTTTGGAACGGACGACTAGCTTTCTGATTGATTGCTGACAAGCGTAATTGAAAGAAATGTCTATTCAAGTCTTTCTGTGCTTTACTTAATGAAACCCTTTCCTATACACAGTAAATAAGCCGTTACCATTCTGACATTCAAAGCTTGATAATTAGTACATATATATACACTTATAGTTATATACTACTTAATATAACACGCACGTCTACCAGGCCACGGAGGATATTCGAAGCCCTATTTGACTCAGTAAAGGGATGATTTTGGAAAAACTGTGATACACGTGTCTCATAATTATACTTGAAGAGTAAGTGTACCAATTTTTGTGTCAATCGACCCAGAGAATAAAAAGTTTCATAGAAACTTCAACCCCCCATTTCACCCTCTTAGGGGTGGAATTTAAAAAAATCCTTTCTTAGTGAATACTTACTCTTTACAAAAAACACACCCTCCAAATTTCATGTCTCTACGACCAGCGGTTTAGGCTGTGCGTTGATATATCAGTCAGTCAGTCAGTCAGTCAGTCACTCAGGACTTTGAATTTTATATATATAGATAAGGTGTATCTATTCATACACGAAATATTTTATGAGGTACACCTGCAGGTGGTAAAGAAGCTAAAGAAACGAAAAATAATTTTTTTCTAAATGTATTTTTTTCAAAATTTAATATTTATAAATTATTTGACGCACATAAGAAATACTGGCTCCTTCTTATTTTTTACAGCCCATGGCACCACGGCCATGCTCGTGCCGTCCGGTCGCCGCCCTTGCAGTGTCAGGCGGGCCATTCCTAGAATTTGGAGTAAAGGTTTTATGCAAAACGTCTCAAGCAGTTTTAAAATTATAATAATTACGAAAATTCAAAAACGTTACATAAAAAAATTCTTTTTATTCTATAGCTTCTTTACCACCTACAGGTGTACCTGTTAAAATATTTCGTGTATGAATAGATACACCTTATATAGAGGATAATTATTTTATTCAAGTCCAAGTCTGCTTTCACTGGAGTCTCGTAATGTCCACTTATAACTGTGGTAAATTTTTCTGTAGTCACTTCTTCGGTAGAAGGCTCTACAGTGGTCTCCTGTTCTGTGGTCAGTTTTTTCGATAGTACCTAAGCTCTATAGTGGTTACTTGTTTGGTAATAAAGTAACTAGAAAAACAACTGTTGTTTTGTCTACAGTCACCTTCAAAATCACTGTTCTTTCATTCAACCTACTGGGTCTTTGTTGACTGATGAGTAAGTCCTGCAAGGGCATGAAAGAGTGTACTTACATCTCCTTATGTATGGACACCCTTTCATACAAGAGATAGATTTCGAGAAACGTACTAAAAGGTCAATTCTCCTAATAGACGCAGTGTCATCTTGTTCATCCTACCACTGTTTGTCTCTGCATCACCCAAAGGTTGACTGGTAGAAAATGCCTATGGTATTAAATCCACCTCTGTACATTTGTATGCTTAACGTATTAAATAAATCTTGCCGACAATCAAGTGTCAAAAACTTGTCAAAAATGTATGAAAACTCGAGGTATTTTTGACACATTAAGACGGTGAACGATCTTAAAATTACGAGTATTGCCCCCTCAGATCAGCGTGTCCGCCCCATATGCTTCCTCCATATGTTTCCGCATGCCCACAACCGCGCCCCGGGCAGGAATCCGTTTGTCACCGGCCCGGCCCTTTGACGAAACGTATTTAGGACAAAAAACCCTTTGCTAAGGAATGGACTCCTATCTTCATCTCGTTTTGTGTTTACCCTTGCGGGGCTTGCAAATAGACTCTGGAAGTACAGAGGATCCTTTTTACTAGGAATGTAGTTTATCGTCATATTTTTTTTTGACTTGAATAGACCTGACTTCTTATCTAGGTTTTTAGTATTCATAAATTAGACGTATCTTTCTGGGATATATTTTCTTAAGATAGGAAAATATGCCAGTAGCATAGTGATGTTCTTTTTATTTGAAATAAAAGAATAGACAAGAAAAACGAAAATACGAGTAAATTTCTCAAGAACAGCCAAAGATATAGAAAGTAAATAAGAAGTTATAGTTCGGATTTTTGTTATATGTTTGAACCAATCTCATTTTTCGTTCTTTGGGGTTGGTTTGCGACAATGATCAGCAATTTCTTTACTACAAACACATTACAGATTTTGAAGAAGCTTACTAGAAACAGTTTATGTAGTGTAAATGAAATTAGTTTATTCAAGTTTATTTGGCAGTGGCTTTTCTTTTGACTTCGCCCTCGTTTTTATAAGTAGATACCGTATTATCTTTCATTTCAGTAAAAAGCTGTTAATTTTGAGATTACAGACAGACAATTTAATTTTATTTATTTGTTTGTATGTATGGTTATGTATCAACAAAATTGAAAGTAGGACCATCTTACTGAAGCAGATTTCTAATTTAACAAACAATTCAGTATATCCGAAACCATTTCCTTCTCACGACGTGTACCCATTGATTCCAGCTGCCTTTTATCTCAACTTCCTCGTGAAGTTGGCATCTAGTGCTGCAACTTGCACTACAGATACAAGTTGAAACAAGTTAGTCCGACTTAGTGGCTAACGTGCTGAGTTTAGCAGGTACGAGTAGCTTGGTCGTTAAGCTGCGTACTACATATGGTTTAAGAGCAGTTCTGTAGCGTTTAAAAAGGTGTCTATTAGGTAACAAGTCTATTTACTACGCTTTGGAATTGGCCATTTGCTCCATCTTTCTGACTGTACGACCGTTTAACAGTTCAAAAGTAGGTACCTACCAGTAATTGGTTTATGTGAAATATATGATTTGAGTTTGAGTTTGAGTCCTTAGTATCTGTTAGCTAGAGAGTTGTATTGAACAACTCTCTAAGTTCATACTGCGCTATTGAAAGACTATTTCATGAAATCATGACATTTGCGGTCAATTCTAACTTAAGGAGTTGTATTGCTGATTCTAATTATGACAATTCTGTAAAGCCATATTTGTAACGGTCGCGAATCATATTTTAATCTAGGTACATATAATAACAATGAACTGCAAATCTAAAAAAGACGTAAATAAAGTTCGATTTATTTCGTGGGTTACATTTTCGTGGGCATTCCGTGATGGCCCAGTGGTAATAACGTGACTAACAAGCAGTAAGTGTAGATCGTGGGTTCGGACCCAGGCTGGCCCTTTACTTTGTGCAAATAATTTGATTACCACTGCTCTCAAAACGGTAAAGTATAACATCGTGAGGAAACCGGCATGTGCTAGAACCAAAAATTTGAAGACATGTAACATCTACCTACCCAAACTTCTTTAATAAGTATTATTCGAAATATGAATTGTGTTGAACTCATCAAAGTGCATTCCATTTGCTTCCGTCCTGTTTCCTATTAAATGCATGGCTCGTGTTGTACGCCAGTGAGTCCCACAGTTAACTCAAGTTACTTTGATTGCAACACAAGCATGTTGTAGTTACTTACACTTTGTGGCCAAGTTTAACATGTTAACTAGGTATGTTAAGAGAAGTTCTGGACAGCAATAGTGCGTTTTTATTGTAGGTGACATTTATGTAGAAACAGTCAAGGAAGTTGAGTGTTCTTCAAATAACACACCTGCCCAATGGTAGTCGATTTGATCCTGCTAATATTATAAATGTGAAAGTTTGTGAGGATAAATGGATGTTTGTGGCTCTTTCACGCAAAAACTACTGAACGGATTACGATGAAATTTGACATACAAATAGTATACTAGCTGGATTTACACAAAGGGTACTTTTCTATCCTACGGGATAATTTCCGACCTTCACGCAGGCGAAACCGCTGGCAAAAGCTAGTAAACAATTCATTTGAATAATTATTAAGTCAAATTGACAGACCATATTGGCAACATCACACTGCCCTCCATTAAACACAAATTAATGACGTTGCTGAACTGTAATGGGACTGGGCTGGCCACGTCAGCCGTATGCCCAATGAGCTGTGTGTCAAAATAACCACTACATGAAGCCCTGACACAGCCAACCGGCGTCAGGGTAGGACACATAGAAGATGGCGGAACTAGGGAAACACGCACCAGTGGTCCATTTAAGCCTTGGATCGAAAGAGCTGGAAATCATGGGGTGAGGTTTTGCCCAGCAATGAGATGCAGAATGTATAAAAATAATCATTGGAAAAGTTTTTAGGCGCAAAAACCAGTCATAAAGTTTTGAAAATTGGTGTTGGCGGTTTTAAGGACCCTTGTCTCGATTTAAGTAAATATATACCTAACTTAGCAAACTGTTAGCGCCATCTATTTTGTTTTGCTAAACTATTACGCAAGATGTCAAGCTAGTCCTTTACCCGCCAATCAGCATCGTGCACCTTCTCGCCAATGAGCGTCGCCTTCTTTATGGCTCGCTCGAAAAGGACATTATAACAGTTCAAATATGGATTCCGTTGTGATCGCATTCCCGCTGTGTTTTTTTTACCCACTGTACTATTTTATCGCAGAACGATATAATTGAATGTTATAAGTTCATAGCAGTCCCGCTGCTTCTTTAGTGGTGTATTTGTGGCTTCGACGGTAAAACTGAAGTGCTGTGTAGTGCCTCTGGACTTTGTCGACACGTGGTGAGCCGAGCTCTGAAGACTCCGGAGCTCCCAGATTCTGCTGGCAGGTCGAGCGGCTTCACGAGGAGGTAAGGTGCACGATTTCCCTCACACCCTGGCCCGTAGGTGAGACACTTGCGTACATCAGTATTTTCTGTCCGTGTCGAAGGTACCTAATTCGCCTTCCGTCGGAGCCCCACCACAAACGTTTAAAGTGACATCTAAAGAGCAATACAAAATTGTGAGTTTTGTTAAATGTTATTTATACTGTTAACGAAAGTTATAATGACATTCAACCAGTGCCGGGGGTCCAAGAGCACACCCCACATTTAACAAAGTTATCTTTATGGTCCACATAGAAGTTTCGGCAGTAATAGCCACTTCTCATTAAGTGTTCGTCTGCATGCGTGACATAAAACTGTGGAAAGTACTTCAAATATTATGACGTCATAAAGTGCAGGCGCAACTGTAGGGATGGCTCTGTTTACTACATTAATTGTGACGATGTGACGCATCTAAATTATCAAAAGTGTTCAAAGTTGTCATGATACTGCCGCCATTTTCCGATATATATTTCTTCGTTGGGGCCAAAAAGTTTCAAGCTCAAACATTTCGTTTGCTCACAATACCAATTTGTTAATTTGTTTATTTCATAGTTTATTTCAAAGGAATGACGAAAAAGGTAATTAAATAAATAACTAGCGGCCCACCCCGGCTTCGCACGGATGAACAGTGTATGTGACGGAGGTCGGCTTATCTTCGAAATTCTTGGCTCTTCTCTAGTATATTTTGCAAATATCACATATACATGTTTATATTTGTGAAACTTGCATAAAACGTTCTAGAAAAAAAAAACTCTAAATGTTAGCGAAAACCGTACCAAAATCCGTTGTGTTATTTAGAAGAATTAATCAGAAAAACGGACTGACACAAATAGCGACTTTCTCTTATACTATTTAGAGATGTTGGTATTGCACATTAAAATATCCTTAATAAGTCAAATCAAATCAAATTATTTTTGTGTCACATAAACCTACATCAGCACTTATGAAACGTCAGAAGCTCCAAATAGTTGATAAGAAAACCCTAATTACAAATTTTAATAATTCAATTAATTTTCTGAGCAATGCTCACAGGTAGTCTAATGATATCGACCTCGACGTTCACTGGATGCGGGTAGCACAGAACTGGTCGAAGTGGCAGATCTTGGGGGAGGCCTAAGTCCAGCAGTGGACGTCTTTCGGCTGAAATGATTAAAATGATGTTCTATTATGTAATAAATTATCCTTAAATTGTTGCTGTCATCATAAAATAAGTTCTAATAATGATTAAGGCTGTTTAAGAACTGCTGAATAATAAACAGAAAATCATTGGCACTCGCATAATTCGTTAGTCACATAATATTGAAAGATACGAATCTACTGACAATTACCTACCGGTTCTAGCACAAAGTTATTGTTATTGCCTAGCCAATGTTACGATTATTTGTTCCTAAATTCAGATTCATAGTCAACTAGTATATAAATATTAAGACCAGGAACAAAACCAAACAGGTGTGGTGGCTTCGATAGAAATATAACACAATATAAATGATTTGATACGCTTTTGATTGTAAAATATGGTTTCTTGATCAACCAGACCGACAGTTTGTATTTTAGTATTTACTAGCTGCAGCCCGCAAGTTTGTATTAACTTTTACTACGTTTTCTTGGGCATTGAGTTTTCAAACATCATAATAAACGTATTTTCTTTCTTTCTTTTTTCTTTCTAATATTGAAGAAACAACTTAAGTCATTTCTAACCGACAAAGCGTATTGAATTTCTAATAGAACCATGTATTTTGACATATATTATTTTTTATTGTTTTTGTTTATTGTTGACATTTAAAATTTGTTAATATTTGCTAAATTCAAGATAAATTAATGATATTGACTGGAATACTTAAATTATTGTATTAACAATCTGATTATAATCAGAATTTGCACGGACATAATATGTGGCAAACATGTCTGAACTTGATATTTTTTTGTTATCCTGCATGCACGTTTTAATTACTGTATGTGTACAAATAGTTTGAAATAAATGTTCTTTACTTTACGATTTTCTTAGTGTCTCTGAAATTCGACTTCCAAATTGTATGTTGTAGCAGTTCGATTTCTATTAGTGAGACAGCCACAGATCTCCTTTTGGTTCTCATTTCTTGGATCATTGTCGCCCTTTGTTAGCTGAAGGGGTGGGAACTTTAAAATTCCTTTTCCTCAGTACTTCATTAACATAATTCTACAATTTTGAGAAAGTAGTCTGGTGAAGGGGCTGTCTATTTTGAAAGGGAAGGCTGTTAAAGTATTCTTATTTAAGAGTCCACTCTAACTATTTTGAAATTTTAAAGCTTTTGCTTGTTTCCAATATTCCTCTGTTCCCTTATTTTCTTCAAATATAATGATGATGCAAATAGAAACGGTAGCACAGTAAAAATAACATCTGCTTTTTGTATTCGGTGAGTGTTTAGATCCGGTTTTGCATTTCCTATTCCTTTCAAGTTTATGAATTATAAAATGTAGTGTTATCCCATAATTTGCAAAATGTGTGAATACTATAAGTGCACATCTGCCTGTCCCTTCAATAAATAAGTACAGGCGTGATGTATATGTATGACATGTAAGCGGGTGTCGGAAAATCACTTTCAAAAATTCTGTTACATAACAAGCTTATAAAAGCGTGTTAAAAATGTGAGAGTATTTATTACTAGCCGTTATTGACCGATCATTATCTACTGTGGATAGTTCAGCTGGACTTCTACCTTTTGTTCCCAAAGACAAAATCCTTAGATACGTCAATATCTGCCATCCATATTTAAAGTCATGCTTTACAACCTCACACCCATCTAACTCAAACCCATCCATTAAAAACACCATCTCACAAACACAATAGCCCATAAATGTACCAATATATAAAGGAGTGGCCACTAAAAATCATCGAACAACTCCAATACAATTGGAAAGAACTTTCCAGCAAACAATTTTAAACTAGAAATCGATGTGCATTGGACGTCTTAACTTGTTTCAACTCGAACAAAGAAGTCTTGGAAAATGTTGGATTTTAAGCCACTTCTAAGATCTACAGGTACTTTCGAAGATTAGGTCTTGGTATTTCGTTCGATAGTCTTTTTTTAGTCTTCTGGTTTTTCGCTGTTAGTGATGGAATTGTGCTAGTTTTTTTGTCATTTGTTTTGTCTATTTTGTTGGGGTCGTCCTTTGTTAGCTCAGACTACAATTTTATGTAGCTTTGTCTTTTAATTTCTGTTCTATTTATAGTTGTTGTTTAATGTTCTTAGCTTCATTTCTTGGACGTTTTTGTTCAGCTACTGTGTTTGACTACTTTTTGTATATTGTTCACATCTACTGTCTTAAGTTCTTTATTTAATGTTTTTTTTTTTCTGAGAAGCTTATATTACTTAAAAAACAGCACCATCCCATTTCTTCCCGTGGGTGTCGTAATAGGCGACTTAGGGACTTACTAGCGAATGGGCAGCAGCGTTTTTTATATATCTTACCAGTATACTGCGATCGCCAACCCGCCTGCCAAGCGTGGTGATTATGCCAACCCCCCCCCCCTTTGAGGGAGGCTAATACCAGACGGTGGACGTCTTTCGACGAAAATGAAATAAAGATCTTCATTTTACTTGCAAAAACCAAAATTCTACATAAATGAGCAGACGTCAGTATTTATCACACTTACTATCAACTGCAATACCACCTAATTTTTCTTCCGACCTACTTCCAAAAACTCGTGCCTCACCGTCCCAATTTGACATGGAATCCTTCATCATGTACACATGAGTAATTAGAATCAAAGGTGCGTTAATTAATGTTAACGAACTCATTACCAAAGTTCTCGTTCATTGTTTGTTTCTAACTCGCGTGGTGGGTGTAATTGGCACGGATAAATATTGATGTATAATTAATGTTCCCGATATGTGGAATTGATGCTCTGTTCGTGTTTTGATAGTTGAGAGAACTGCTTCAAGATATGTTTGCCTGGTACTCGGTAGATTGATAGAGGTGGATGTGTGGGATGGGTTTGTGTTTATTTTCTTAGATTATGGTTATATTGTAACTAGTTACAGTTATTGATATTGTTCTATCCCAAATTAATATTGATTCCCAAACCTTGCTGACTGGAATGGTTATAACAATATTTGTCCGAAATATTCCAGCTTGTCTACGAGTAAAAGTTCATCGACTATTCGGCAATCGCGAATCCAAAATGACTGGTTGTCTTTACTTCATAAGCATCACTATTCACAACCGTTTGATATGTATTACCGTCATTCGTTATTTGATGTCAAGGGTAAGGCAGTAATTGAAAATGTGTCATTTTCTATGACTACTACGACAATCTATCGAGTGGTTTTTAATACTAACGCAGGTTTACTTTAGTTACATACAGATTATTGAAAAAATAATTATAAGTTATAAATAAATTATTTTAATAGCCAGGTTTTTGTGCCTTGGAAAAACACGTTAAGCCGTTGATCTCGGTTGTCATTTGCGGATCTTTCACAGTTTTTACGGGTCGTCAGAAGCCCAAAAGTCTGACAACCAGTTTTACCAAGGCATATCGAATTACCCAGTAACTGAGATGTGGAGGTCAGATAGGAAGTCGGTTTGTGCATAACACTGGTATTCATCTGGATCCGGTTTGACTAAAACCCAATTGCAACATAGTTGAGACAAAGCTAGGTATGGAAGGATTTTAATAGCCAATTTTTATCTACCTACACCCTAGACACAAAAATACCAATACTCCAATAATACCTACGACCGATGAAAACAACAGCAACATAAAATCAAAAGCCGAACTTGCATCTCCCTCCGAATAACTGAGAAAAGTTGTGCGCATACCGCGATGTCGGGGGCTCGCCTCACTGCGCTAATAGTCCGTGACGGCATAAATTGCAGCAGGATGGGTAGGGGATGACGCAGTAGGTATAAACAAGCTCCGGTGGATTGGAGTCATGATGTAGATGTTATTCTTGTTCTTGGGGACGTTAATGATAGTTTTGGTATCGATTTTGAATCCAAAATAGATGGCAAAAATATCTTTGTGCCAATTATTTTCATATAAATAGATAATCATCTATTGTCGAATGAATATATGAAACAGCACCAGTACGTATGACTTCCTATATAACCGGCAGAATCATTTATGACTGTACTAACTTTTGCCTGCGACTTCGTCCGCGTAAATGTCGGTTATCGAGGACGCAGACAAAGTAGCGGAATAAAAAGTAGCCTATGTCCTTTTTTTGGGGTTCAAACTTAATCTGTCTCAAATTTCATCAAAATCTGTTTTGTGGTTTGGTCATGAAAGCGTAACAGACAGACAGAGTTACTTTCGCATTTATAATATTAATATTAGTACAGATTGGTATAGGTAGTATAAGACACATAAAAAATAAATAGTAGTTAATTAGTTTTCGCTCTTGTAGGTATTCATTCTAGGTCTTATATGTAACCTTTAAAAATAAGTAAAAATCAGACCACCTAAGTCATGGGCGGTCTAAACAGTGACGTCATGTGGATGGCATCATAATTTATGACGTCACGGCCTATTAGCGTCGCAGAGGCACCCCACTGTGCCGCGACTAAGTTGGGAATAGTGCAGTTGCATCGTAATCACATTTGTTACTGTGATTCCCGTAGTGAAGTGGAAAGTTGAGAAAATGGGGGACATTTTCACTGGTAAGTGATTTATTGTGTGTTATGATCATATTGAATGGGTATTTAAAACTCGTGTATCACATACATCTTTTTGATATCAACTGTGTGTTGTGAAATATTTGTAAGAATTAGAAATTATGTCAAGAAGTTCAATATTAGTATAGAGTGTATTTCGTGTGTGTGTGTGGGTTACACACACACACACACATACGCAATACACTCTATACAAATGGTTTTATCTTTAATTCGTTAAATTCCTAGACATTATGGTGGGTAGATACATCCTATTTATAGTATAGCTCTTACCTTTTTTAACTTTATTTAATTCTACATAATAATATATTTATTTTAATGTTAGTTTGAATATTGTATTAACTTATATTATAAATAAGAAAGTTTGCATGCTTAAACGTTTGGATGTTAGTTCCTTAAGGCTACTACACACAGTGCCGGCGGCAATGCCACCGGGTTTATGCCAAGCGGCTATGCCGCCGGCAATACAAGCCGCCGGCACAAGCCGCGCTTTGAATGCCGCCGGGTGCACGGCGGCTTGGCCAGCGGCTTGCCCGGCGGCCCTGCCGCCGGCACTGTGTGTAGTAGTTTAATCACACAAAAAATACCCAAGGAATTAGAATGAAATTTGGCACACGATAGTTTATAACTTGTATTAAAAAATATAACATTTCGGTAGTACGTTCCCGTAGGATAATTTCCATTCTCCACATCGCATCGCTAGTGAAAAATAAGTAGCTCAAAGGCATAGTCTCTATACCCAATATTATCTATGTTTTACACTACCAAAACCCACGCCTCTTCGTATACTTGACAAGCAACAAGCTACATATTTGACAGCCAGTCAAAGATTGCCCCAGCGCTGAGCGGAACCCCACTGCGGGCCCATTTCCCCTGCGAAAGAATGCAGCACTCAACGAGGATATTAGACTCAAATCATGAGGGAAGGGAGAGAGTAGCCGATGCATTGTAGGTTGGGAGATAGTTGTGGATGATTTTATGTCTTAAATTTTTTATTTCATTTTTAGAGTTTTACGATCGTTCAGCTAGGGAGTTTGATGGGTCACTTCTTTTTCGCAGCTAAAGCACTAGAAACTGGGGAAGGGGGGGCGTTTTGGGGACTGTCTGACTTGATGTTCAAAGTGTGCTGACTCTCAGTCAAGTTTGAAAAAATGACTTTTCATTTTGATTTTTTTGTTGAAATTTCAGATGCATGGAAAACGTTCAGAATTGCTTTATTTGTTACGAAATACATCGATACTTGCTACAATTTCAGATGCGTGGAAAAGACTTGTGAAGAGTGCTTCAAAATTGTGTAGTTGAATAAACTTTTATTATCAATTCCTACTAGTTGTGAATGATTGCAAAAATAATCTGATGATATCTAGGATATGTTATAATTTAAGTTGGAATGGACCATTTAGATTGAATTTAATAGTACGTACTAATAAAAACTAAATTATGTTTTAACCACATTTCACATAGGTACACCTTTAACACATTAATGTTCTACTCTCTATACACATATTATCATCGGCCTGCCTTTTCCCAACAATTATAGAGTTAGCTTCCAGCTGAAAACCAGTATTTATTTCAGTATACTGTAAACATTGTTATATCAAACAACTTATCATTCCAGGAAATGACGAATTTTTGACCATCACCCACAATGGTCAAGAACAAGAGCCCCTATCTCCTTGCCTACATCTTGCAACAAACTTACCATGTCCGGCACTTCTGAATGCAGCTAATGACCGAGGGTCAGACCCTTCTGTCATCGCCATTTAGGGGATGAGCGATATTGAAAACTGTAGCCTATTTCTATTCCAAAGACTAATAACGTGAAGAAGCGAAACTCCTGCGACGAACACATACTAAATGCCTACATACGTATTTACGGTTTTGCCCACGGTATTGTCCATTCTAGAGCAACAGTTTTATTCTTTAAGTCCGTCTTAAAGTAGTTGATCCGTCAAAACTAGTGTCAAATCAAATTTTTCAGACGGACACAAAAACATCGGGTGTGCGACACCTGTCAAATCGTGGGGTCATTAATTCTTAATTCGCCCCCGAACTAATTTAATGTTAGTAACTGCTTTGTAGAAGACAGCGCCCTTTACTTCGGCAACAGACTTCGTGCTTAGGGAGTAGACCCCCGGGGTGGTCCAAGATAACGGCTCTGACTTGCGAGTTGCAGGCAGTGAGCGTGAGCGCAGGAACGTCATGCATGTCATGAAGTAAATTGCACAAATTAAGTTGTGCAACTTACTTCATGACCACTGCTTTCCATACGCTGAAGAAGAAAACATCGTGAGGAAACAGGCATATCCTAGAAACTTAAAACCCATTAATGTGGTGTACTTATGCTATCAGCACGCGTAGCATGACCGCCATAGAAAAAACTTTGTCTATTCTTGGTAGAATAGAGATAGAATTGTCATGCTACGCCAGCATAAAACGGTACAAATCTTTCTACAATCTTTAATCTGTCTTTGATCTTTCTACAATCTGTAATTGTCTATTCTTCCGTCGACAAAACCCATTTCTACGGTGGTCATGCTACGTATGCAGGAAGAAAGAGAATATGCCTGTATGAGTTGCACTTCTATACATATTACTTACTCTATGCCTATCTCCATCCCTAATTGCTAATGGCACGTAGCTCTTTTGTCTGAGCCCGTTTGAGCCATTTGTTTTTATTTGACGACTGGTAACTGGAGATGGTGGTCATTGTGCGGTGTTTTTGAGCGACTTTCAAGTAAATGGAGAGTATTTGAATTTGATTTACAGCTGTTGTATTGTGGGAGATGGGAAATAAATTGTTCATTGTATATATTTTTTTGTTGATGATTTGCAAGTTAACTTACCTACTTAACATCAAGGATGATAAACACGAATACACTATTATTGTTATGAATAATTCAAAAGTCTAAAATTAAGGGGGTTTGTAATAAAGTCTAAAGTATTGTCATATTGAATATAAGTAGAGGGAGTAGTGTAGTGGAGGGGTAGTGAGGGAGCAAAACTCTATAATGCTACCTGATGATAAATCCAATTGTGACACCATATATAAATTTAAAAAAGCCCTAGAAGAACACGTTAGAAAACAACACTAACAATATCGATTGTCACCTTTGTTGCCTAATTCTCTTATTGTGAAGACTGAGAATTGCAATTACTTTAATTTTATAATAACATTTCTCAATATCTTAATTGAAATGTAATGTCCTGGTTTTTTTGAGAAATAAATGTGTTTAAACTGAAGTAAAAAAAAAAAAAACAGAATGGTTAATAGCATTTATTAGATTCAGCACATGATTCCGAAAGTCTGCATTTAAATTTTTCATCGGTTATTTAAAAAAATATATAAACTGTTCCATATATTGTCATCGCGTACGTATGAACCTGCAGATTTTTTTATACTTGTCGAGAATTTAAACGCATGTTGGAAATCATGTGCTGAGTAGTTCATAGTCTAAGTTAGCATGTCATTGTCCCTGCCAGCCTCTATAGAGGGTCAGGTTTTTTATAAAACATTCATTTATTCTATTACTTTTCGACATCAATACTCGCGGAAAGTAGCGAGCAACAATTTCCACGGGTTGTTATGGACTTTATGTGACAGGTCATTACATAAGTCTGTACTTTAATCATTTCACCTTCCAACCACATGAATAAAACATGACCTGAAACACCTTTTAATCTCAAAACGCACTTGAAACACGAAACAGTTTACTCAACGCAGTTTCATATTTCAGGAGTACCCACATAAATCTTATTGGAATTTAATATAAAGACTATGGCGCGTCGTAAATCCGACCGTAACTTATTTATAAGTCGAAACCCCCGCGGTTCAATGAAAGCTGTACATCATGGCTGAAAAGCCTTTGAACGCGAAGGTATTGTGGTGAAGGGGGGAGGGGTAATTCGGGGAAATATGCGGTGTAGAGGTTAGTTTAGCGGTGACGAGGTAAATAGGTAATGTGTTTTAATGTGTGGTGGTTAGGGTGCATAAGAGCTTTCTTGAGTTAGTGCGAATGAATGATTAAATATTTCTTAAGCGATGAAACAAAAGTTAAATATTGTTTGAATAAAAATAAACCAGCTAGGGGCGAGTCGTACTCACAGACAAAAGGTTCCACACTACCATATAAAATTTAACACTACAAATAAAAAAAAAAACAAGAATATGTGTTTATTATTGTTATTTTTTATGTGTGTATGTATTATACAACGCATTTATTCCTACTTCAGCTGCATAATAAAAAGGGGTGATAGCAGCCTTGAAATGCCGGTCATTGTTGGCAATACGGAAAGAAAGAGAGCACGGTGCCGGTAGCCCACATGATGTTCTGACCAAATAAAAGAAGCTACGTCCTCCGGCAAATTTTAGCAGGTGGAGATAGCAACCATAGATCGACTCAATGGAGGCAGATTGTCCGCTTAAAGAGCCATGTCT
Source organism: Aporophyla lueneburgensis (assembly GCA_932294355.1). NCBI lineage: Eukaryota > Metazoa > Arthropoda > Insecta > Lepidoptera > Noctuidae > Aporophyla > Aporophyla lueneburgensis. Next base: position 4,732,641 of record OW028740.1, on the reverse strand, counting down.
TTTTTTTTAGCGATTATAAGATACTCTTTAAACATTTCTTCGTTAATCTCGGAAGCTTCTCAGCTCGCCCGTTGGTTTATGCAGCTAAAAGCAAAATGCCAAACAAAGTAAGTTATAACAACATGTAGATTTCCGAGGCTGTGCGCCACCGTGACGGTGCATCAGAATGCGTCGCCCTCGGCCCGCCTATATTCATAGCACGAGGATCTTTGGGTTACTGAATGAGGCAGACGGGGAGGTTCTTTCAGATCTAAGATCTAATTTTATTGAGCCCTAAAAATTATACACCCATGATTTTAAATGATAGCATTTTTTTAAGTCTCTAAATTTTTCCCATTTTGAGATTGACCTTTTTAACTCGTACTGGTGTGCCCTAAAAACGTAAATATTAAAAAATATTAGAGTACCTAGATAAAAATAAAAATATTCATCATTCTTCACTCATTAGGCAACCTGATTCAGTTCAGTTACAATTAAAAAGTAATTGTATTATTTACTTGAGAGTTGAGCTCTCGTGTGGATATCAAGAATAGTATCCCTCCATTTCGTCCCGTGGGTTTCATATCCGTATTTTGTTGCAGAAATTGGGCAGCAGCGTTCTCTATGCATTTTACCACCATACTGTGATCGCCAACCCGGCTGCCAAGCGTGGTGATTATGGCAAATCCGCCCCAAATCGGGGGAGGCCTGTGTCCAGCAGATGATGATGATCACCGTATCCTATAAATGTCACAACGACTATTAAAAAAATTAACATTTATAAAGTCTCGTGTAGTCTTCCCATTTTGAGCTTGACCTTGTAAACTCTAAAGTATTTGAGCAGACAATAGTTTGTATATCACTTCACTTAATTTAATCTTAAGCTCGTCTGTTAGCTACCTGATTAAGTTTAGTACCAAATGAAAAGTAATTATTTTAATTACAGCTGAGCTCAGACAAATTCTTGGATTTTACAAAAAATAGCGAACTTGAGGAGTATGAAAGCTTACTTAGCTTGCTTATGAAAGTATAGCTTCTGTCCGCGACTTCATCCGCGTCAAATTTTTGCTCCCCTGACCCTTCCCGTCGCATCAAATTGCCTGCCAGTTTTCTTCCATTTTTCGTTGCTGCCCCGCTACTTTTGATCCTAGCGTGATGTTAGTCCTTCCTCAATAAATAGGCTACCGAACACAAAAAGATTTTTTCAATTCGGACTAGTAGTTCCTGAGATTACCGCGTTCAACCAAACAAACAAACAAATTCTTCAGCTTTATAATATTAAGTATAGATACGCATGTAACGAGCATCCATACTTCATAACACGCATAGTAGTGTTGGTGTATAAAGTAGTGACATCTCAGATAGTTCAGAATAATCAGTAGGCGATCTAAAGATCAAACTACAGAAAGTGACGGAATTAATGGAAAGACGTCGGTTCCAATGTGGATAGCTCTGTCAGCTGTGTGTAAGTAGAACGTAGATATAGGGGGCGTGTAATTACTGGATCATTTAGTAAATAGGGCGAGGTTATTTGGGTCGTTCTGTCGGTACAAATTTTTACATCTATAGGCGAGGGTAAACCTAAATTTTGGCGTGGCGAGCGTGGCGACGCAAAGTGGGCCCAAACATACTGAAAATTAGTGCACTTAGGCAACAAAGTTCCAATATAGATGCGATTTTTTTTGATGGGATAATCAATTTACTAACATATAATTAATATATTATTTTTCTTTCGTAAAGTATCATCATCATCATCATCATTTCAGCCGTAAGACGTCCACTGCTGGAATTAGGCCTCCCCCAATTTGGGGGGCTTTGCCATAATCGCCACGCTTGGCAGGCGGGTTGGCGATCGCAGTATGGTGGTTAAATGCATGGAGAACGCTGCTGCCCATTCTCTAGTTAGTCCCTTAGTCGCCTTTTACGACACCCACGGGAAGAAATGGGGTGGTGTTATTCTTTACGTCCGGCACCACACGGTACGGTCGTAAAGTATGCTTTATAAATATTATCTTTACAAAATAATTTCGATGTTTCACATCTGCCAGGCGTCCCGCGACGGCTCACTTTTTTTGACAGGTCCCACTATGCTTTTAATAAACTTCAAAATTATATCATTCCAACCGCAAAACCAGCACTCTTATTGCGTTACGCAAAATCAGTCAGAATCTGAATAAATTTTAAGATTATTTCTAATCCATTGCGTTATATGTTCGAAAAAATTGTCTGCTCAGTAGCGTAAATAACGCAATGAATGTCGTTGAATTGTTAAAGTGAAAGCGATTCCTACAGTGAGATGCGCAATTACCCCTATAATTTTCTGGCGGGATATACAGTCATCATTATCATCAGCCTATAGCAGTCCACTGCTGGATATAGGCCTCCCCAATTGCACGCCATTCAGCTCGATTCTCGGCAACTCTCATCCAGCTGCTACCAGCCACTCTGCGAAGATCGTCGCTCCACCTGGCCTGATGGCGTCGTACCTTACGTTAGCCTTACGTTTACGGATATACAGTGGAGCCAATTTTTTTGTGGGTGTGAAGTCATTAAACTACTTCTACCACCCTGGGCGGAGCGGGACGCCCGTGTCGGACTTTTCCTGACTAAAACCCACCCATATAGGCAACTGAAAGAACACGCCAGGGCCACGGTAACTCTTTCGAACAAACCTCGCTACCCTGGTAGATACAGAGAAGCCTAATTAAATATAAATATCTGGACGACCGAGCTTTGCTCGGTATTTGTTGGTAAATTGTGTTTAAAATAATAAGTTTATGATCAAGTTGATTATAAATAAAGTTGGCCATTGAAAACACGAATAAAACAATATTTTATAAAAATGAATCCTAGCTAGATCGATTTATCGACAAGAATTTATATACAAGAATTGCTCGTTTAAAGATATAAGATATAAATAATACAATGATGGAAAAGTGCTTGCATTTCAATCAATGACGCAATTACTTACCTATGTACTGACATTTCCTATTAATACCTAACGACGGTAATTGCTGATTAATGAACTATATCTAACAATTGGACAATCAACAGTTGCATCAAATTAGACGTGAATATGACAGGTCGGTGTCATGCCTACCTACTTAGGAAATGTTAGGACACTGACGAATGGGATAAAATATTTGACATTTGCAATTCGTATGATGATTTTGCGGTAAGTTATATTTTGAAGTCTGAGATGAATTATGAAATATAAAAATTTCGTAAATTTGAACAAAACTTTTTAGGGTTCCGTTGCCAAATGGCAAAAAACGGAACCCTTATAGATTCGTCATGTCTGTCTGTCCGTCTGTCTGTCTGTCTGTCTGTCTGTCCGTCCGTATGTCACAGCCACTTTTCTCCGAAACTATAAGAGCTACGCTGTTGAAACTTGGTAAGTAGATGTATTCTGTGAACCGCATCAAGATTTTTACACTAAAATAGAAAAAAAAACAATAAATTTTGGGGTTCCCCATACTTAGAACTGAAACTCAAAATGTTTTTTTTCATCAAACCCATATGTGTGGGGTATCTATGAATAGGTCTTCAAAAATGGTATTGAGGTTTCTAATATCATTTTTTTCTAAACTGAATAGTTTGCGCGAGAGACGCTTCCAAAGTGGTAAAATGTGTGTCTCCCCCCCCCCCCCCGTAACTTCTAAAATAAGAGAATGATAAAACTTAAAAAAATATATGATGTAAATTACCATATAAACTACCACCGAAAATTGGTTTGAACGAGATCGAGCAAGTAGTTTTGTTTAAAACGTCATAAATCGTAAACCGCAATTTATCGTTCATTCAATCAGCTGAAATATAAAAATAAAAAAGAACATTTATTTTCATAACCATAAACCTTATGCATAAACCGAGAATACCTACAGGTTTGTACGGAACCCTCGGTGCGCGAGTCCGACTCGCACTTGGCCGGTTTTTTACTTTGTAGCCAGTCAATATAATTCAGCATTCTATTTGTAAGCTGTCACGCCGTTTATGTTTATACCTGGAGGCTATTATTTCGGTAGTTAGCGGTTTCACATTTTTAATTTGCATTCCGATTCATCCCGTCCCTTGCTGCTCTCACCAGCGAGGCCCTAAGCCGAAGTCCGTACCCCATAGCGGGGCCCTTAGCGCGTAGTCGCTCTAGTTTTAAGTTTTTAAGCCCTAACTTCAGGCATTAATTTATTAAGACAGTTACAGGCAAATCCGGTTAAGCAGCCGACAAGCTCACAGGTTAACCTGCGAGATATGGTTCCTAAAAAAAAAAACATTTTTAATTTATTGCTTGACTAAAGTTCACATTGTATTTGTTGGTATATTGGCTTACGTATGGCAAATGGTATAATTTAATGTTCTGTGTCTCGTAATGTTAATTACTTTGCATACCTACTATTGTTTAGAATCAAATTTATCTAACAGAGAGCTGTGCTGCTGGGGAGTTTATTTCGCCTTTTCTCAGCCAGAGCACTAAGTGGAAGTGGTGAAGGGCGGGCGTTTTGGGGGACTGTTTTATTTACCTTCGACATTCGAAAAGTGCCGATTCTCAGTCCAGTTTTTATAAAAACCTTGATCGATGTAGCTAGAACTGACTCATCTAGTTTACTTAATTCTCTCCGCACGGTACACTAACCTGTATCTGCAACCCTCCCGCGCGACCCAGATTTTTATTTCACTACAGAGAGAATGAAATTGCTTGTAGTGGGTACTCGAGCTTTTTTTATTTATACATGGCAACACTTTGTTTTGCGTATTATGCTTGTTGAATAGGCGTTGTGGGTAATAATGGGAGGACACAAAGCCTCTGTTCTAGTGTTAGTAAAATGAGAAGTCGGTCGTTGTAATTTATGTTTGGATTTTTTCATTTCTGAAAAAAATAGTGGTTGTAATTTCGGGCTGAAATTATTGCGGGGTTGTGGTATTAAAAATCTTCCTGTTTTTAATGTAGATATTTCGTATGTATGAGACTAAGGAATGATTATTAGCCTCTGCTTTGTATTGTATCTTGGAAATTAGGTATTATGATTAAAACCTTTTTTCTTGTTATTACTTTTTAATCGTACCCCACCCAGAATTAACGATTAATCTCAATTAATTAAGTTAGATATGAATTATTTAAGGTGTTGCAGTGTTCAAAGAGCCCAATGGTAACAGCCGCGACGTATCTACGAATTGTAGATCGTAGACTCGAACGCAGACAGACGCTTTATTTTATAAACGATTTTAAAATGGTGACGGGAAACTTCATGAGGAATCCGGCATACACAAGAATAAAAAAAATCGAAATTGTAAATTATAGACCACTCACTCTCGGAGAGAGGTGACTTATGTCTTACAGTGGGAACATTATGCTGATTATGTTATGTTATGATTTAAACCTTATATGTGTCACATAATGAGAGGATTCCGTAACCCCTAAGCACTTATCTCTGACTACTGAAATCCAAAATAAACACAATATTAGCTTCACCATACTCTACCTTAAGCCATTAAACGAAATCTACGTTAGTTTTTCTGTAGCATAACTATACGTCTATGGTTGAAACACTATTCATCATAAGAGCCAAATATGTAAAATGGATTAATTTGGAAACCATTTGCAACCGCTTGCCGATCCCATTGAACAAATGCTTTTCAAGATGTCCCTTATACACTAAGACATTCAAAACCCCATACAAAGCTTGCTTCATCAAGATTTAGTCATATGAACGAGATTAAATTAATGAAAAATACACACGGCAAAATGGTTTAGTTGGTATCGGTAAGCAGCGAGCGTAATTGTAGCAGGGCGTAGAAGGGTAATTCTACCGAGTACTAAAAATCTCAAAACAATTTATTACATTATCTGTTAATAAATTCCAGAAAAAATGTTTTATAGTTGTCGAAATTATACTCCGTGAGCTGTTATGTGACCATGGCCAGTCAAATAAACCAAAATTAAATTAAATGCAGCAGTATTTATCAAATAAATGTATTAAAATTGGTTTATAAACATTCCAATTCATTATAGAATGCACGAATATATTTTTTAAATGTTTTATTTTCTGATTTGTAGCCATTATACCACTGTTTTGAAAATAGTCATCAATTCCGTGAACCACTTTTTCGGTATTAAAAAATCCCAAAACTACCAAACTATTTATTTTATTAACTAGCAACACTGCTAGATCTGTCAAATCAGTCGTGTGCGATTAAAATACAAGGAGTGTGGCTTGTCCGAATTGTAATTGTGAAAAACAAAGTATTCTACGGATTTCGGTCAGTTTGTATCAGCAATTCGGTTAAGAGAGATTCTTGGTAAGTAATTATGTATTTCTTTTTCAAATAATGCACATAATTTACAGCATGGAGACTAATATTGGTTGAGGTTATAAATTGCAAAGTACCTTGTTTAACGTCCATTGCAACAAGTTTTGGTACGGTTCGTCAATCCTGTGATCATCAATTCCGTGAAGTTAGTGTTCACGGAATTGACTGGTTTCACGGAAATGACGTTAAAGCTTGAATTTGCAATAATTGAGTATTGAGATGTTCATAAAAAGCTACTATGAGCTGTTTTAACTGTCTGCTTGCACCACATTATATTCAAAACCTTAATATTTCCTTAGAATCGATAATGTTCACGGAATTAATATAATTCAAGGTAATGACGTGTCATTGTTTCGTATCTTGTGTGCACCTGATTTGTATATTATTTGCTTAGGTTTGTGGATTGTTATTGCTCTGGGTGACAGTTTTTATTTTTTTGCATGTTGAGATGGGAAAAAATGGCAAAACCTAGAAAAGAAATGACGATCGCGGAAAAGAAAGCTAGACGAAGAGAGCAAATAAAACTCAGTATGTGACGACACCGAGAAAAGCTGAAAGAAAATCCTGCGGCCTTGGAAGAGGTACATAAAAAAGGCAGGAAAGATACCACAAGAAGAATGAAAAAGGTTTAATTAAGACCATAAGGGATCCACACACCCTAGAAAACAAAGACAAATAAGAAAATTCTGGAAAGAGAATTCTAAAAAATATAGGACAAAAAAGGCTATGCAAAAAAGAGTTGAAGTCATGCTAACCGAAAATACACCACCATCGAGTCCTACTTCTTCACTCAGGGGGCTTAGAAGAAATGTAGCTACAAGAAATGGGAATATTGTACGTGCTGAAAATAGAATCCTCAAGGAAAAGCTTCATCAAAAAAAATGTCATATCTAAGTACAAAATGAGATTTAGTCTTGACTGAAGCCCAGACCAAGCCTACAAAATACGGAAAATGAACGCAAAAGAAGCGATAAAATATTTTTTTGAACAAGACGAATTTAGCAGACTCACGTCCGGAAAGAAGGAAACCATCACGCGTAAAAAACAAAAGATGCAAATTCGTTTGTTGAATGATATTAGGCATAACGTATACAAACAGTTTAAAGAAAAATCTAAAATAAGGATTAGTTACAGTTTCTTTTGTAAATATCGGCCAATTTGGATAATTTCGCCTTCAGTTAAAAATAAAGATACATGTCTTTGTGCAACTCATGCTAACATAGATTTTTTAGTTAAGTCTGTATTTAAAACTCTTCATTCAGGGAAGTTCTTCAAGCTAGGCGATTTAGTTGCTTGACATGCTCTCCGACCACCACTTGTGTTCATTTTAACTTGGGGAAAATAGCATTCACCGACAAATTCATTTCAAGCAATACTGAAAATGAGACACCTACACCGTCATGCTCTAAATTAAGTGTCGATGATATTTATTTTGATAGTTCCGACGAAATTAGGGCTGCGAACAAGGAAAATAAATATTATGCCGATTGAGATTGCCCGTGATGCTCGAAAAGCAATGTGGTCGTTGTACAATGACTCCAGCAGTGATTCTGAAAATATTTTTGATTGAAATCACAGCAATGACAGTTACCGTTTTGTCATTTCGGTGATCAAAGATTTAATTTTTATTTTTAAGCATTTCTTATGGTATTTTTTTGTTTTGATTTATTAATGCGACTTCTAATAATAGGCCAATAAAGTTAATTGCCTAAAATTTAATGTATCTGATTAGGTGGCTGTTTTATTATCACTTTCAACATTTCTGTGAACACATGAGTCAATTCGGTGATCATATTTTTCTGAAATTTACATATTAAACAGAACTTGTTATTTGTATCTTTCACTCCATATCGTTTTTTATAATATTTTCTAATAGAAGATCATTAAAAACCTTAAAAACCCCGATTTTTATTTTTGCCATTTTAAAAATGTAACCTGTAGAATGACTCAGAAACTGCCATTAGTATTACATAATTATGCTCTAAAATCTAGTACACGTCTTGCTATTTTTAACCGATGAAAAAGGAGGATCTTCTCAATGTCATTTATTTGTTACAAAAAAAGACATCTAGTAAAAGTTTATTTAATTGAAAATCGACTTCCAAAATACATTACAAAGTGTAAAATAATATAAAATCAGACGTAAGTTTCTTTGGTGTTGTATTTTCGTTTCTTTTGCCATCGAATTCCAAAATTAAAGTTACTTTTCACTTTTCAGTGAGAATAATAAACATTTGAGAACCTCCTCCTTTTTTTTGAAGTCAGGTAAAAATTAATGATCGTCATATAGTTGTCACATTTTTATCGCTTGCAAATAAGTCTTGACTAGACTGATTGAAATATTTCCTAAATTGATTACAAGTTCAACAGACACGTCGTAAAGTTTATAACTTATTTACTAAGAACAAGAATATCTTGAATAATAATAATAATATCTTAGGACAACCAACACAACGTTATCTGATCCCAAACTAGGCAGAGCCTGTACTATGGTAACCAAATAACTGATAAACATACTTATATATTTCTAAATACATACATATTATAGATAAATTACACCCAGACCCAGAACAAATGATTGTGCTCATCACACAACATTTGTCCTGGGTGGGAATCGAACCCACGACCTCAGTCTTAGCAGTCAGGGTCACTAACCACTAGACTAACAGGTCAGTCAATCTTCAGGATCTTTTGAGTCATCGTAATAAACAATAACACAAATGAACCTTAATCTGAAAGCCATTCAAACAACAAACAGGCCTGCATACTTACCAATTCTGCGCACAGTACCTACCAGATACAGGGATGAAATTATGGGACAAACAGATCGATGTCCGGTATTAGGGGGCCAGTCCGATATTAGGGGGTAGGGGTTTTGTCTGACCATCAATTCGGCCGTGTTTACGGTCTTGAGCAGTGCCGGTATTGAGCACAGCATATCTTCTGAGCCGTGAAGGGACTAGCGTATGAGATGCAAGCTGTGTCCGCCTGTGTGTGTTCGGTGACTCAATTTAGTTCGCTTTCTTGGATATGTCCACCCTAACTTTAGCCAGTATTCGGTATATACTGGCTAAATAAAGTTAGGGTAAACGATACAGAGACTTATTGTTCATACATAATATATGTATGAAGGTTATAAAAAAGTGCACATAGCTCTTGGTGACCGTTTGCTTTTCCCTTTCAAACATTTGGAAGCGGAGGAGGGTGGATTTAAGTGCGTTTTACAGGTCTATTTAAGTATTGATCAAGAGTCACCCTCGCTGTCTATTGATGACAGCCAACTGTCTAGCAAACTATGTGTTTAGTGTTGAAAACTTTTCGTATAGCTTGAGTTTCCTGGAAAGCGGTGGCTCCACATAATAATCGCTATTTACGGTCGAATGTCGTCACTGAGCGTTATTTATGAAAATCTGTTGATGTTTTCTTAGAGAGGGCTGAGGCAGTTCTGTGGCGGCCAACGTTATTTTAGGGAACCATAACTTAACTCGTAGTCTACTATACAGCACATAATGCGGCTTTGAAAAACTTGTATAATAGAACTTATGATATAAATGTTATGATAATGTTCCCACTGCTGGAATACTGGCCTCCAATTAGAGGTAGACAAAAAACTTCGTAGCAAAAAAAAAAACAACCAACTTCCGAAAACACTTCGTTTCTTTTGTTTTAGCCGCCAACTTCCAAAATGAAAGTATATTTTCACTTTATAGTGTTTTTTTGGTGGTCGATTTGATTTTATAATCTACGCCTCAAATTATTACTACTACCTAACACAACTTAACATTCGTACAATATATTCACTTACGAAAGAAATAAAAACCCCATATTAATCCAACCATAAAGTCTTTAACCCATCCTCCTTAACTCCAGACCAATTTCATACGATTCAGACATAAGATTACTCATGTGTGTGTAGGATATCCGTAGGGAGGCTGTACGGAGCACGATGCATCAAAATTGGTAGCGGATGAGTCGGTCCAGTGCGCGATATTCTGTGGGGGTGGTCGCTACCCGGTGCCTTATAAGTGATACCTACGTATTTGTGGGTGTATGTGATACTCGGGCGGCTAAATTCGCAAGAGATTTTGGGCATTTCCCTACGTGTCTATTCAGGTTATAGATTCGGGTTTGGTTTTGTGGTTTTCAAAATACGATAGAGATATTTCTTCGTCAAGAATACGTTGCGGTACATACGAGTACCGTGTGATGGATTTAAAGAATAGGATCATCCCATTTCTTACCGTGTGTGACGTAAAAGCCGATAAAGGAACCTATTACAAAATGGGCAGCAGAATTCTCTATGCATTTTAACACTATACTGCGATCGGCACGTGCCAAGTCCCCCCAAATTGAATTGAATGATGATGATGATACATAGTTAACAAATCAAAAACCAACCCGAAGCCAAAGCCAAAATCAAAGTAACTTCTTGGCATCGAAGGCTGGTACTCTCCACTTTTTCAAATATGTCACTGAAATACACTTACTTTACTAACAGCAAAACTAGGTTTCAGTATAAAAGTTAGGCACGTGTACTGGTAGTGAACTAAAAGGATTATCAACTTTGTCTCTATTCGTGTGTTGTGTTGGAGGTGTTTGTCGTCAGAAACCACTTAAAATCGGAAAATTCATGAACTTTTCCTCAACGAGCTGTTTCAAAATTTTTGAAACTATTTTTTTTAACGCAGCTCGCGGTAAGAAAAATAATGTAGAAGTTAGCATGTTACGGAAAAGCGTTGTGCCCCCTCTTTTCGACTTTTTATCTTATGAAATAGAAAGAGACAAAGAGAGTGTGTGACAGTTTTCATGGTTTATGAGGGTACTGAGCCAGTAGTGAGTTCAAAATAAAACTAGAGTATTTTAAAAATAAATTCAAAGATGGTACTTCCTGAATTGAAAAAAAAAAACGTAAGGAACTTCGATCCTGGTGGTATTTTCTGTTTAAGCAAAATAATGTTATCGATATCGTAATCTAAAAACATCTAGACATAGTAGTTCTCTCTGAAGATAAGTTTCTGTAATCTGATAATGTTAGCACAAAGATCGTCACTTTGGCGCCCAAGTAAGTGAAAACAACACAAACTTCGCAGAACATAGGAGTATTATTTACCTCACTATCCGGCAAACATTAAGCAATTCTCGCTAAAGTTACGCCACTACTTATATTTCACCTTCCGCGTATTTTCCCGGAATAAGTTGCGTCGCTGGCGATCCCGGCGGGATTCCCTGAATTCTCAGGCTACGCCAACCCTTTAAATATAACCAGTAGTGTAGGGAAGCTCTGGAAATGCAGTATTTACGAGAAGTATTTACTTGTGAATGGTGAGAACGTACTGTTTTGTGTCGAGCTTTTTGTTCATATTTGTATTGTGGGCCGTCGGGAAATTGTTAACGCGGTTGCTATGGACTCAGAAAATATGACTGGTGGTTATCTCGACGAAAAAGGTCTATATACCCTGACATTTTAATAATCCAACAAAGGCAGCTCACTTCATGTATCCAATGACTATTACACAACCATAAGAAAAAAATGAACATTTGATTAACTAAAAATAAAAATATTATTCATTATGATGACGCAGGACGTAGTTTGAAATTTGATATATTGTCGGAAAATGGAGATGGAATGATCTAGTCGACTTGTGCGTTGAGTAGGTATATTTTCTACTGTATGATACGTAAACATTATTAACAGGATGTTTATTTTTTGTAGTACCTATTACCTTAATTAATGGTAGCAATTTTTTAATCACGCCTAGAGGTATATTTTGTCGGATACTTTGAGTGGACAACCTTTGTAAGACGACTAAAATATCATGGTGTATAATCGTATTTTAATCGAAATCTCTAAAGGCTTTATTTTACAACATTAAATGCTGAATGACTTGGCCCACATACACACGGACGTACAATTAGCGTGGTATGACTATATCGCTTACGAATTTTCAATATTCCACTAGGCTCCGAGAGTAAAAATCTAACAGTATGATTTTTGACGCGCTTGTATGCAGTCTGTTAAATTCTCATGGACACCGACAGTTGATAATCCAATGGATTACAAAATTCCATCTAGATATTTTTAGGTCTATTTAAACGTGGCTAATGCCTGTGTTCACTAACACCTAAAACACCAATATTATTGTACTGTTGGAATTTAAACTCTCAGCGCTAAGTCGAGTGTTAAAAATCCAACAGTCCGCTTTTATTTTACGTCGTAGGCATTAGTTTAGGTGTAACCAAGTGTTAAACTGGGTTCACATTTCACGTGGGTCGATTTTAGTAGATCAAATGCTAAGTCGAAAGCAATTTGAAATACCGAACCGAACCGTCTGAATAGATGTTCCTACTGCTGGAATACAAGCCTCCTTTCTTCAAGAGGGAGTGGGTTGTAATTCACCTCGCGAGCCCAGTGAAAAGAAAAAGAAAGAAAGAAAAATTGTTTATTCTGCACAAACAAAACGCATATTACAAAATTAAAATAAAAACGATACATAAAATGCAACGTAGCCAAAAGCCCCGTATTTAAGTCAATAAAAAATTAACAGTTTAGCAATATTGACATTGCAGGTAGATGTTACCGGTTTTAGAATTTTTGCTCCAGGATATGCCGGTTTCTTCAAGATGTTTTTTTTCACCGTTTCAAGAAAAGTGACGATAAATTATATTCAAAAAGTAATGCGTCTTTTTGGGTTCGAATCCACGATCTACAAAGCGACCAAATTTAATTTCAAACATACCTGAAATTCAACGTAATTTATGTTGAACTACAAAAGTTGTTCAGCTAAAATCGAATCATGTGATCTCGATTAGTGAATATGTGCAAGAGATACAAGCGAGTAAATACCATCTCTGAATTTAAACCATCATTATAAAGTTTCAGAGTGCGGTTCCAAATTAACGAATCTACTATAGTTACTGAACTTGATATTTATTATTTAATCAATACCTAAAGGCAAAGTAAGTACTTACTTCAGTATACTGAAACTCATTGACTAAAAGCTGCACTGAAACAACACCCAAAAGTCCTGAAGTGTCGCAGTGGCTGACTTGAAGTTAGAAAATAATAAATTTTTATCTCAGAGCAAATCAACATTGATTTTATGTTTGTATAGGAATTACGTCATACTTTTACGGTGGGTAGTATGAAAAGTACAATATTTCTTACTATGAGACGGCAAGTTGCCAAGGACGATAAAATACTGAGATAATTTCTGTTGTTTTTCGTGTTTATGATGAATATTATTATGGCCATAGCAGTATATCCCAATTGTATACCTACTTAAAAGAAGCCAACGGTTGGTCGACTCTTCACGTGACCAGAGGGTTGGCCTATTTTTTTGGCCAAAGAATCATCATTGCCATACAACGTGCCAATGTTGCCAACCTTTTGGGCACTTTTCCCATTGACAACGATGCGGACGAGTTTTTTGATGCCCTGTGATTATTTTATCTTTGTTTTTATATACTTGTACATATTACTAATATTATCTTATGTCTGTCACTTAAAAAACGTCTTATGAGGAAGATACCTATGTATATCAATAAAATATTCTGTTTTCTGTATCACATTATTTGGCCATACTACGTGCATAAGTTTCGGTTAAGAACAAAATCCAATCAGTTCGTAGCCTAAATCTAGCAATTTATTTTGAAACCGTGCACATAATTTCTGACGTTTTTTAAGTGCCTATGTAGGTTTATGTTCAATAAAATATTTTGAATTTGAAATAATAATAATATAACCAGTATTTTCATGATGAAAATGAAAAGTTAATATAGCTCCATACAAAAAAAACAATGTAATCATAAACCTATACAACTCAATCTTGTACTAACCTACTTTGCAAAGAGAGGGAATAAGTCAAAATTAAAAACGCGTTTCTCGTCAATTAATTAAACAAGGAAAGGGCCGGCTCTAAATAATATAAAGGTCGTTAGGGTGCAGCCGAAGCATCATTATCTACAGAATAGGGTGAAGTCCCACTGGAAACGGGACCTGCAGAAAGAAAACTAAGTATAGTTAGTAAAAGATGTCATGTTACGTTATACAACATTAATTTTCGTTTATGCGAAACCCGAAACACGGGTCTAGTATTTTTATGTAAAGAACCTATGAAAAAAATTTCAAAACTGTATCATTAATAATCACAAAGTTATAAGCTTGATAAGTTACCTGGTTGTCCACGCAAAAACATATGCAGATCACCACAAACAGCTAGTGTACGTACCATCTCCGTGTAATGGACGTTTGAGTACGAGAAAGACATGATAATTTTAAAATCGAAACAAAACACTAAGGCCCGCGACTTGGAAGCGTAATTAAATATTTTTGGTACAAAATATAACATGGTGTAAAAATTATTGGAATCGATTCAGTTACTGATTCTGAACAAACTATATTCAGGTAGTGCGTAGTACGTAGTACTCGCGTAGTACTCGCAACCGGCGTGTGTGTATGACCAATTGTATGAACCTTAAAGAGGCAAAAGGAGTGTGTAGAGATCGTAGCAGGTGGCGTTCCGTGGTTTCTGCCTACCCCCATGGGAAAAAGGCGTGATTGTATGTATGTATGTATGTATATTCAGGTTTCGCATATACTAAAAATAATCTTGTATATACAAAAATGGGACTTCTGTTCGGCACTTAAAAATTAGGATTCTTCAGGTTTATGTGAAAGTAAAGTTTAAAGATTCCGTTAACTTGAAAGGTAGATACAGTCAAATTAATAAAAGCATTTTTTCAAAAAAAAAAATACGCAAAAAGTGTGTATCATTATAATTCGTCAAAAAATCGAGAACAAAGCAGCAGCTAAGCGCATTGCATAGATTTTTTGAGGTTACATTTCTTGTTTACTTGTGGATGAACCTGGCTATTTATTCAATATATCCTCGAAAGAGAACTTAGACTCTCGGTCGCGAGTGTTATTCAAATATCTTCTCTATGTTTTTGGTTCAAGTAGACAATGGCAACTTCCTCTGTAATAAGAAATCATAATAACAGAGAGTATTGAAGTCAATAGGTTGCAATAGCAGACGGCTGCTCGCTAAGTACTCAACATCACACTTACATCGTTGATTTGCAACGTTCGTACTATTCACTAACCTGCTGTCAGTGCCCCCTAATTACATCCAGAAAACGCTCGCTCAAAGATTTACGCTAACCGCTCTCCGCTATCATTAGAACCACATATTACACGAACGGATATTCCTTTTATTTTTTAGACGAAGCAATTAAAACCGGGGACCTCTTCAAAGCGCGGAAAAGGGTCCGAATAAAAATTTAAAAAGTGATTATTGATACAAGGAATTAATTATAAGAACTTCATGAGGACTTGATAATCCTTCGTTTTATAAAAGTGCTTTGAGAGTGACTGCCTCGCTGGTCTAGTGGTAGGTCAAGAACTATTGCTGAGCATGGGGTCTTGGGTTGGATTCCCGTGTCAGCCAAAGTGTTAATTTAGATTTTTCCATCTGGAATTTTTCAGTACCAGTTAACAGTTGAAATGTGAGTGTATATAGTAATGATCACAATCACCAAGATGTTTCGTTTTGCAAAGAATGATAATTATTTGGATACTAGCTTTTGCCAGCGGCTTCGCCCGCGTAGAGGTCGGAAAATATCCCGCGTGAACGTACTACCGGGATAAAAAGTAGCCTATGTGTTAATCAAGGTTAATTTTTAGGGTTCCGTTGCCAAATGGCAAAAAACGGAACCCTTATAGATTCGTCATGTCTGTCTGTCTGTCTGTCTGTCTGTCTGTCCGTCCGTATGTCACAGCCATTTTATTCCGAAACTATCAGAGCTATGCTGTTGAAACTTGGTAAGTAGGTGTATTCTGTGAACCGCATTAAGATTTTCACACTAAAATAGAAAAAAAAACAATAAATTTTGGGGTTCCCCATACATAGAACTGAAACTCAAAAATGTTTTTTTTCATCAAACCCATACGTGTGGGGTATCTATGAATAGGTCTTCAAAAATGGTAATGAGGTTTCTATTATCATTTTTTTCTAAACTGAATAGTTTGCGCGAGAGACACTTCCAAAGTGGTAAAATGTGTGTCCCCCCCCCGTAACTTCTAAAATAAGAGAATGACAAAACTAAAAAAAATATATGATGTACATTACCATGTAAACTACCAACGAAAATTGGTTTGAACGAGATCGAGTGAGTAGTTTTTTTTTAAAACGTCATAAATCGTAAACCGCAATTTACCTTACATTCAATCAACTGAAATATAAAAATTAAAAAATATATATATTTTTAAACCGAAAATACCTACAGATTTGTACGGAACCCTCGGTGCGCGAGTCCGACTCGCACTTGGCCGGTTTTTTTTTAGCTCGAAAGCGTATTTCCATCCGACTTGCTTCAAATTTATCGGCACTGCTCAGCTCCTATGTGCCTTAGCGTTATGTTATATAGCCTATAACCTGCCCAGGAGTATGGACTGCAATCGTACCAAGTTTGGTTAAAATCCCTTCAGTAGTTTTTGACCCATGCGTGCACACACAGACAGACAGACAGACAGACAAAAAATTTACTGATTGCATTTTTGGCATCAGTATCGATCACCTCGATCGATCCTCCAATATTAATTTTGAATATATTTTCAATGTACAGAATTGACCTCTCTACAGTTTTATTATAAGTATAGATGTACAGAATTGACCTCTCTACAGTTTTATTATAAGTATAGATAGATAGAACGCGAAACACAAAGGGCAAGTACCACGCAAGGAGATAACAGGAATCGATATTAGCATTTCTATTATAACCTAAAAGTTACTAAACAACTGCAATCCAGTACTAAAATGCTCCAATTAATAACAGTTGAAAAAAAATTCCCGTTTCATGTCGTGGGTGTCTTGAATAGCGGCTAAAGGGATTTGCAGAGAATGGACAGCAGTGTTCTCTATGCGTGTTACTATCATACTGCAATCGTCAACCCGCCTGCCAAGGGTGGCGATTATGGCAAAGGGGAAGGTCTATGTCCAGCAGTGGACATCTTTCAGCTGAAATGATAATGATGAACAAAATGTTGTAAATGCCATTCTTTGCAGACCTTCTAGTCATTGGAGTATTTTGGTCAGTTAGGCAGTCCCTCCATGTAAAGTACTGGTTTCGGACTTGGACTGAAAGTTCCTGCCTGGGTTGTGCATTTGTTGTAAAGAGTTATCGTGGCCCTGTCGCATGCAACTGAAGGAACATTGTGGGTTCGTGGGTTTTAGTCAGTAAAAGTCTAACTCAAAGAGCGGGAGACTTCAGTTGATGATTTCCCATCCGGAAAAAAGGAATGGAAGCTTACTTCAACGTAGTTGGGGAAAGGCTGAATAAATGATGGTGATGATAGTATTTTGGACACGTTGCTGATCGTTATCTTGGCAAATTTACAAAATATTCAGTTGTTTGATTAAATAGGGTTGCTTTCAAGATTGCTCGTTATACAAACAATACATTTTTGAACATCGAAACTGACAGTATCAAATATTCACAGTACCAGTCGGATGGAACGACCACGACACTTTCCTTCACCATCAAGTAACAGAATAGATTACCTCAACATAAAAATTGAAACATGAAACTCGTCAACAGCATTTACATCACATCCTTAACAAATTACAATCTCTCCATCTAAGTAAAGGAGCTCATAATACTCGAGTTTATTACAGTGTATGACGTCACGTTCGAGCCGCACAGGCAATTTGTCAGGCCAGTGCGCGACTCGAGCACTCAATAAGCGACCAGCCAGGTGCGATATTAAACTGAACGCAACAAGTTACACTACACCGACGTATAGGTTGGAGGACTGGTTAGGTTTTTTTAAATAATTTTTCGACCTATCTCTCCGTGTGGTGCCCGATGTTAAGAATAGCACCATACCATTTCTTCCCGTGGGTGTCAAAAAAGGCGACTAAGGGATTTACTAAAAAATGGGCAGCAGCGTTCTCTATTCATTTGACTACTATACTGCGATCGCCAACCCGCATGCCAAGCGTGGCGATATGCCAAACACTTCTAAATTTGGGGAGGCCTATGTTCAGCAGTGGACGTATTTCGGCTGTTATGGTGATGGTTATGGTGGGACCTATCTATGGCACATGCACCATAAATCATTAAATACCTTTAATCCTAAACGTGGTACGTATCTTTATCGTTTTGTCTCTGTCATCTTCATAAGTTTGACCAAATAAGGACAGTCGATGGATAATCGACTTCGCGAAAACAACTGACAAGCGATATTTAGCTTGGTAGTTCGAATTTCAAAATATTGGAGTATCATTTAGTCCCTTCATCATTATCAGGCTGTAACATTCCCACGTTTTGGACCTCCTCTCTTTGAAAGAGAGTAGGTTGTAATCTACTAGGCAGGTTTTGTACGAGGTGGTAGATGTATTTTTTTTGTTCTAGGCCATGTCAGTTTCCTCCCGATGTTTTCTTTCACCATTTTGAGAGAAGTAGTGATGAAATTGTTTACACAAAGTATAGCGTCTGCCTGGGTTCAAATCATGGCCTAGAACTTGTAACTCGGAGTCCACTGTTCTTGTTATTGTATATCTGTGATTTGTAAAATTACGAAAAACACCTAGAACCAAAGCTAAAACCCTATATCTAGTGGATTATCACCCACGCCATCCAACAGGGGGGAGGCCCGATACCCAGCAGTGGGAACGTTATCGGTTGATTATATTTTATTGTCTCTTCTCATATAACTTCTTCTTTGAGGGCACTTTAGCTGTATGTTATGGGGCACAGAAGACAGGATAGGAGGTGGAGCGTAGTTTGTGACTCAGCTCCACACCCACACCCTGATGCCGTTCCGTTCAGGTAGCCCCACTTTACAAGGTTTGAATTCCACCTTCCCACTTGGGATCCGCTAGCTAATACTATCGAAACGCGGCGAAGAAGAATTAGAATTCCATAATACCCTTTGAAAACAGTGCTTTCTTTTCCTCAAATCTTCCAAAAATACTCTCTAAACATTATATGAAAAGAAAATCATCTGAAAACAGTTAAAGTATAAAGTTCTTCTACAAATGCTGTACTTAGGACAAAGTTGGAACGAAATCCGATGATTTGGAAACGCTTAGCGAACTCCCGAACATTTTAAGTACTGTGTTCGTAAACCTATTAACATATTGGAGGCTCCAATTGTTAGGTGGAACTTCTTGGATGTGTTCAGGCTTTTTTTGGGAGTTGTAGAGGGTGGGAAAAGATAGGTATTTATGGGTGTGATGTTGGTTTTGTATCGAAATCGATTTATGTAGATTTGCGGTTCAATGGCCGTGATTAATGAGTGTCTAGTTGGAGTACATGGTATTTCTGCTTCATCATCATCATCAGCCGAATGACGTCCACTGCTGGACATAAACAAAAACATAAATTAAAGAAAATACTAACTGAAAGAGCGTAATATAGCATATCAGAATTTATGAAAGAGGACAATTTTCTCAGTTTTTGAGATGTATTGTATTTGTATTTTGCATATCGCACTGCTAACACAAGACTGTATCAACTCAAAAAAAGACAAAATCGAGATAACTCATTCTTCTTATATAAAATTCAATTCTCAACGTGTCAATAAAACCGTCACTAAAATAGTGCAAGAAACAATTACGAGATGGCATTATAAGTCTCTGTTCATGATTTACCGACTGTTATTACCCCCCGCGCAACATTGCGTCATCTTTAGTATTGGTTAAAATTTGAATGGTGAGGACGTGTCGCTTTGCGTAATAGACCGCATTATTTTGAATTGCTGCGTTATTGCTGAATCAGATATGTAAAAATTGATGTATTTTTACGACTAAATACGTTATTGTTGATTAAAACCTAGTTATGAAATCGGATTATTTCGAGTTGTTACATTATTGTTGGTTAACAAGGAATTGATTTGAAGTGATATTTTGAATAACGACATTCTTTTTGGTTTAGTTAGTAGTTTTAGACATAATGCAGTTTTGTTGAAAAAAATTTGTTTACTAAGTTTTATGGGATAAATTATTAAAATTTCAATAATATAATTGCTGTTACTAATAGTATTTAAAACCGCACGTTCAATCAGTTATGTTAAAGTCAAAATAAAACATTTCTCTATGATTTACAAAATAATTTTGAGTTACCACATCCTAGGTGACGAAAATATTTTCGCTTCGTAAATAGGTACATTACTTTTTGTTTATTTGTAGCATGAACCGTGGGCGTCTTCTGGTAGATATGGCGAGCAAAACGACCTCTATCGACGAAACGGACAAGGAAAATAATATTAACGAAGAAAACACTGCATCTGACCAGAGAAATTATTACATTTCACCCCTGCACAGTGATCAGAGTGATTTTGACGATTCGGACTGCGACCCTCATTTTATTCCTGGGTCAACAGGTAATGTTCCCCGTTTAATTCAAGGTGAAGCCACGAAACCTCCAAGTAGTTCTTCCTCAAGTAGCTCTTCTGCAAGTAGTTCCAGTTCATCTTCATCAAGTAGCTCAGATGATGAAGCAGAAATTAATTCAGACCACATTGCTTCTACTAGTGGATCAGTAGGTCAAATAACTACAGAGGCAAATGCTTCAGAGGTAGAGGAAATCGTACGAGGCAAGAAAAGGGTGAGAAATGAAAAGAATTGGAAAAGTAAAATTGCAAAAACACTTCGAAACACAGGTAAAGACTACACAGCAAGTGTTAAAAAACAAGTCCCAGCAAGGAAGATGGGTCTTTTGTGTGGAGATAAATGTCGATTAAATTGTCGAGCAAAAATAGATGCGACTTCGAGACGAGATATTTTTAATGATTACTGGCGTTTGGGAGACTTGCAAAAACAAAGACAATTCATAATAGCTCTTACTTCACAAATAAAACCAAAATACAAAAACATTTTGAATTCACAAAGATTCATTGTATGATTTTCGGATTGATAAGATTAGTGATGACTATTTGTAAAGTGACTGTTTACTATTGCCTTAGAAGAATAATTTTTTTTTTGTTTTGTTTAAAAAGTAAATATTTTTTAATTTAATAATTAGTCCAAAATGTTTGCATAACATAAGAATTTACAAAGATTTGTGATTATTTGTATGACTGAACTAAAATTGCCTAAGAATAATAAATAAATAAGAAACTTTAATTAATATAAAATACGTACTTCATTCATAATGTTGATTTTCACTGCTGTAAGTGCCATAATTATAGTTCTTGTAAATTATTTTTTATGGTTTCTTTTGATAAATACAATATTTGACTTCTGCCTTGCTTTATTTATGCCCTAACCATAGTATCTAAAAGAACAGATCTAACGAAAAGATATACTAACTCAAAATACGTAACCTAAAATCATTAAAATAAAATCAAAATAAATTGTAGGAAGTCAAAATTATATCACTTAAAACTACGCAACTAAAAATGATTCATATTTTTTTTTTTAATTTCCCGCACAATACTGTATTAACTCCAAATTTGGAAATAACTTGATTACCCGCAATCTCAGAAATTACTCATAATTAAAGAAACCCCTTAATTTTATCACTAATTTTAAAACAGTGTTCATTTTTTTACAATCGTTTACAGGAAACGAGTAATCGGTTTTCTATCATTTCTGAAAAAAACTTCATTTTGAGTTGATACAGTCTTGTGTTAGCAGTGCGATATGTTAGTTTGTTATTCGTTGTATTTTTTGGAATAATTGTAATTTTAGTGAGATTTTATTTCATATATTTAACCATAATCGCCCCGCTTGGTAGGTGGGCTGGCGCAGTATGGTAGTATGGTGGTAAAATGCATAGAGTACGCTGCTGCCCATTCTCAAGTAAGTCCCCCAGTCACTTTTTACGACACCCACGGGAAGAAATGGCGAAATAGAGTCGTAATTTGATTGGGTATTTCTGATATCGAACAGTTCAGACCCCTCAGTTGTAACTGAAAAACTAGGAGAGTAAACTGAACGCTATTGCTATGTGTGTTATGGGTCATGTGCGGTGATAGAAATTCTTAGTGCAAACAATTTGATCATTAACCTAATCCTATTCACTTATTCTCAGAAACTTCTAATTCTGACTACCTATATATATCTGTGTTCTCATTTCAATCGATTGTCCCTATTTTCTTTTTATATCCAGTTTTTAGACATTGTAGAGTAAAATAGACTCTACCTTAATGCAACAAGGTTGAAACTGTTTTTGTTCCACATTTGTAAGTTCCTGCTGGTTTGTGCATGTGAGTGACGTGTGACGTCAGCCGCGATTCTCTTTTGTTCGTCGATAATGTTTTGTGACGTCACTAGGGGAGTCCACAGGAAATTTCTTCTTAGGGTATGTTTTTAATTTCCTATAATGGACCCTTAGTTTCTTCCGGGAAGTTTTTGATGTAAGTGCATCAATTTAGGGAGAGATGAATTTTTAAAATAATGCTCCGATAAGTGTTTTAGCAGATATCTTACATACAAGCGACACGTCAACGTTAGTGTAGATTTAGATAAGACAGTTATGTATGAACGTTAATAATACAATATCATACGACACTGGTATACTAAAAAAAAATTACAAAATGTGCCAGATTTTTGAAACCAAGTTTTTCACGCGGATTGGGTAGGAGTAAATTGGACTCGGTAGAAATCGTCATGTAACGAAAAAGCGTACTAGCCCCTCCATGTGACTTTCTTTCTCTGTGTCTTCGTTTGTTGAAGACAGTAAGTAAGAGAAACAAAAAAAAAAATACCTTTCATAGTTTTCGAGAATGCTGAAGCTGGTAGTGAAATCAAAATGAAAATGCAAAATGGCAAATAGCAATAGAAATTTTCAAATTATTCGTCATGGGTGTCGTTTTCATAGTTTTTGAGGCTGCTAGCGGTGATACTTTGTCTCTTTATATTACACTAGCTTCTGCCCACGACTTCGTCCACGTTAAATTTCTTGTTAGCCCGACCCTTCCCGTCGTGTTGAATCGCCTACCCATGCGATTTTCTCGTTTTTGCAACATGTTTCATTACTGCTCCGCTCCTCTTAGTTGTAGCGTGATATTATATAGCTTATAGCCTTTCTCGATAAATAGGCTACTCAACACTAAAAGAATTTTTCAATTAGTTCCACCAGTAGTTCCTGAGATTAGCACGTTCAATCAAACAAACATACAAACAAACAAACAAACTCTTCAGCTTTATAATATTATATAGTATAGATACGCGTGTATGTACGTGCAAGTACCGTGTAAGGAACTCGCTCCTGATAGGGGTCTTCACACTGCACTCGTTCTCTTTCATTGCTTACTAGCTTTTGCCCGCGGCTGCGCCCGCGTAGAAACGCGGCTGTGTCGGAAATTATCGCAAAAGGACGTATTACCGCGGTAAGAATGTATTAATCCATGTTATACATACATAAAATTACGCCTTTTTCCCATGGGGGTAGGCAGAAACTACGGAACGCCACCTGCTACGATCCTTACATATCTTGTGTGTTTGATGTACTTAAAATAAAACTAGAGACTGCGACATAGGGCTGGATTGAATTGAATATAAGTCTTCCTGGTTTTTCTTAACGCTCCTATTCTACCTAAAAAACACAAAACACCCAGAAACACTCAGTTATTTACCAGACAACAAATTAAACATAGTTATAAGAATAGTACTTTGGCCAGTGGCTATGCCCGTATAGCTGTCGGAAATTATCACCCGAGAAACTACTACCGGGATAAAGTATCTATGGTATGCTATATATGGTAAGTATCCAGGATAACCAAAAATCCAAATCCATCCAAAAATCAAAACATCTAAGCCATATTTCGCGGTCTCTTACTTGGAATAACACAATTAGCTTTATTTTGAGTACTTCGAACACACATGATGATATGCATTTACTATGAAGCCCAAGTAATATGAATTACAATCCTACTAATCCTGCACTACCCGACCGCTACCAAGCGAGATGGCCGGACGCGGAACGGCCCGCTAGCCGCTCTGCGGCTATTTTATTATAATCTCTGATATCTTCTAACATATTCATTTTAATGATATGCTGTAAAAGGCAATTTTGATCTACATGAAATGTACAACATATTTAATGTATTTAATTGGATAAGAATTAATGTTGTATTGCTTAAAATCGCTTCGTAAATAAGCCATTATTTCTCATAAAAATTAAAGGATAAAAAATGGTTATTGTGGGTTATCCCTAAGAGATAGACATATACCATTGCGGACTTTTTTGTAGAACTTTGTAAGGTATACAATACTGTAGTACATTATTTTGATCTATTTCGTAGGGTTCAGCCAGCGTTCGCAATGTAAGCGCAAAAAATGAGTTTATTTATGACATCACATTAGAAACCTCTAAAATTATCAGTGTTTCTTTACTATATTATGCATGTTATATACATATAAACCTTTCTGTTGAATCACTCTATCTATTAAAAAACCCGCATCAAAATCCGTTGCGTAGTTTTAAAGATATAAGCATACATAGGGTCAGACAGACAGCGAAGTGACTTTATTTTATAATATTTAATAATAATAATAATAATAACTTCTCCCCGCCCACGACGCCACCACCTGCTCGTCGACGGGGAGGACTCCGGCCGCCGGACGGTTTAGGACCTCGACGCCCACCGGCCTCTGATAGGGTCCCAGCTCCCGGCGGAAGTGTGCAGCGCATGAGATGGACAAGATCCATCAATGAGAATGTCATGCGCTCATACTATGGGGCTACAGAGGGGGGAAACAATCTGACCGCGTACCGTGTTCGGATGCTCTCTCTTTTTCAGGTGCTTAGTAAGGAGCTCCACGGACGCTTTTTCCGGGCCCTACATGGACCCGATGTAGATACACTAGCGTCCGTAGCCTGGCTGCGTTTCGGTGACCTCTTTGGGGAAACCGAAGGTTTTGTCTGTGCAATTATGGACGAAGTTATGATGACGAACAATTACCGGAGATTTATTGTGAAAGACGGCACGGTTGACATCTGTCGGGCATGCCACCGTCCAGGAGAATCAATTAGACACATAATCTCCGGATGTTCTCGTCTAGCTAACGAAGAATACTTGCATAGACACAACCTAGTAGCCAGGATTATCCATCAGCAACTTGCTCTTAAATACAGCCTTGTGGAATCGGAAGTGCCGTACTACAGGTATGTGCCCGACCCAGTTCTCGAAAATGGAAATATCACATTGTACTGGGATCGATCCATCATCACTGACAGGACTATTACCGCAAATAAGCCTGATATAGTGGTGGTGGATCGAGTAGAGCGGCGCACAATGATTGTTGACATAACGGTCCCACATGACGAGAACCTCGTGAAAGCTGAGAAAGATAAACAGATCAAGTATCTTGACTTGGCTCGCGAGGTTGTCGACATGTGGGATGTGGATTCAGCGATCATTGTGCCGATAGTCGTCACAGCCAATGGGTTGATAGCCAAGAGCCTCGACCAACACCTAAGGAGGCTCTCGTTAGGCAGCTGGGTCAAGGGCTTGATTCAGAAAGCGGTACTTCTGGACACGGCTCGCATCGTCAGGAGGTTCCTCTCTCTGGAGCCCTGACCGCCGGTAGCTTGGACCCTGTTCCCGATACCGGTGGGCTACTATTTTTTATATTTTTAAATGTTTTATTTATATTCTAATATTTAAAAATATAATTTATATGTTTATATACTGAAATAAAGGAAATAATAATAATGATAATGATATGCATCAGAGATAAATGAGCATCTTAGAAAATTCTTATAGACTCATAGACGTTACTGTAAAAATCACAGGCGGGCTGCCTGTGATTTTTTCTTTCAGCACAAAAAATAACTCCATACTTCCTTGAAAAAAAAACTTTTAATATTTTCTTGACTAAGTAAAAATATTTCGTTTATTACAAGTGGTTCATCCGAAGTTTTTTTCAAGAAGGCAGTTGATCATCGAGTTTTATATTCATCCATTAATAACTTAACACCGTGTGCTGAGTGCTTTCTTATGTCTTAAACGCGAGGAGGAGCATTTTTCTTCTGTACTGAAAGATGAGAGCGGCACAAGGGATAGGGAAACAGCGGTATAGTAAATCGCTTATAGTAGAGTTATTAAAAACGTCATGCCCAATTCGATTGTTCGGGAGTGGAAATTAGTAGATATATTTTGTCATTAGAACTATGGGCTTTTGTTATTATCATATGTGTCATATCTATTTTAAGAAATATTTACTTAATGAACGGAATGCGAAACAATATGACGGTTAAAAAACTGGCCACTTATCCTAAAGAAAGCGTTACTAAAGTTATCAAACTAAATTTTGTTTTCCTTGCTATACCTCTAGATAAATAATAATAATATTCCGTTGTAAGGCACAGCAGTTGAATAAAGATAGTATAAAAAAAACTGCTACATCCCTGAAACCCTCTACCGCTAGCGCTTACCCCATCACCCATCACCCAAAGTAGGGGAAACGAATGACGGCGAATCAATTAGTTTTTGCGAAACTTTTTGTTCGCCGCTTCATTATCATCGCTGAATAAGAAAGATGAAAACGTCATGAATATATTATTTGGAATACGTTATTTTAATTTTCTTAGTGCAGTCCAACATTGTCCTTGGATGGAAAAAGAAATAGAAGAGAAATTAGAACTGTCTTGTGTCTGGAACCAAAAGAAAAAGATGAGGATGAGGGTTGTTTTACACAGCGGCGGTATTCGTAGAGAAGTGATGGCCCAGTGGAAACAGTCGATAGTTCGAACCTATAAAGGTACTTTCCTTTGTGAAAATTATTTCGCCACCACTGCTCTTAAAACGGTGAAGGAACGTCATCTGCAAACCCGCACTAGGACCATGTGGTGGATTACGGCTTGCTCCCTCTTACCGATAGGAGGCTTGTGTGCCAGGTAAATGATAAATGACAAATGATAAATGATTTTATTTCTGTAAGTAGGTTTGTACAAACACTTTTACATGTCAATGATATTTTTTTAAACTAGATGAGTTCGGCGTTTCCTAACTGACTACTCTGAGAAGAAAGGCCGAAACAAACTCAGAGGTCACAGTCTCTTTTAAAGTCCAGACATAATCTTGTTCACATCATGTGAAGGTCATGTAGATTGGTGACTGAAATGGTCTTTTGAAGAAAGAACCACACAGATTGAGTGGACCTGTCCAGTCAGTGCAAGCATTTGTCACTAATCGTTTAGCTCAACTCGGAAGATAAGGAGCCCAACGCTTTGACGAACAGTACCAAAGAAAGGACATTTGGGTAGGCCACATAAATTACTGAAACTGCCAGATCATGATTACTAAGAACGAAAGAAAACAAAATTAAAAAAAGACCCACATAGTCTTCACATTCACAATAATTAAAAAATACGATACTTTACAGAGTAAATATTCATGTCATTGTATAATATAAAAAATTATCAATGTCAATGTGTATACTTATATAAAAAAAAAGAAACGGATATAATTTGTTGGTCAGATCATTTGATGACCATGTAGATCGGTGTCTGAAATGGTCTTTTGAAGAAAGAACCACACAGATTGAGTGGACCTGTCCAGTCAGTGCAAGCATTTGTCATTAATCGTTTAGCTCAACTCAAAAAATAAGGAGCGCAACGCTTTGACGAACAGTACCAAAGAAAGGACATTTGGGTAGGCCACATAAATTACTCAAACTGCCAGATCGTGATTACTGAGAACGAAAGAAAACAATATTAAAAAAGACCCACATAGTCTTCACATTCACAATAATTAAAACAATACGATACTTTACAAAGTAAATATTCATGTCATTGTATATATAAAAAATTATCAATGTCAATGTGTAGGTATATATAAAAAAAAGAAACGGATATAATTTTGTTGGTCAGATCATTTGATGACCATGTAGATCGGTGTCTGAAATGGTCTTTTGATGAAAGAACCACACAGATATTGCCACTAACTACTCAAACTGCCAGACCATATTCAAAAGTGAAACAATGACCCACATAGTCCTCAAATTCTCAATAATCAAAGTAATATTCATACAATTAATATTCATGTCATGTGAAATAATAAAAAAAAGAGTAAAAATAGCAAAATAATAATAATAATATGGTAATATCACGTTGTATTGGGATCGATCTATCATCACTGACAGGACTATTGTTGCCAATAAGCCAGATATAGTGGTGATAGATCGATTAGAGCGTCGCACAATGATTGTTGATATAGCAGTACCGCATGACGAGAACCTCGTGAAAGCTGAAAAAGATAAGCAGATGAAGTATCTTGACCTGGCTCGCGAGGTTGTCGACATGTGGGATGTGGATACCGCAGTCATTGTGCCGATAGTCGTTACGGCCAATGGCATAATAGCTAAGAGCCTCGATCAACATCTCAGGAGGCTCTCGTTAGGCAGCTGGATCAAGGGCCTGATACAGAAAGCAGTAATTCTGGACACGGCGCGTATTGTTAGGAGGTTCCTCTCTCAGCAGCCCTGACCACCGGTAGCTTGGACCCTATTCCCGATACCGGTGGGCTACTATTTTTTATATTTTTAAATGTTTTCATATTTTTTTTTTAATATTTTAATATTTAAAAATGTAATCTATATGTATTTAAATGTAATAAAGGAATATAATAAAAAAACAACATTCAGTGTAGATTTATTGGAGCAGCTCAATCCCAGGCCGTTTTATCCTCAATATAGTCTTTAACAGTATAATAGGCTTTCTGACATAATTTACGCTTTATAAAAGATTTGAATTTATTTAGGCTTAGTTCTTGAATGAGGCTAGGAAGTTTATTATAAAAACGAATACATTGGCATCTAAACGAGCCACCTATTTTCTTGAGCCTGGTCTTAGGAACAACAAATTTTTGTTTGTTTCTAGTATTGACATTATGGATATCACTGTATCTTTTAAAGAGATTAATATTTTTATGTGCATACAGCAGATTTTCATAAATATACTGAGAAGGCACAGTCATTATATTAATCTCTTTATATTTGTCTCTGAGGGAGTATCTGGGACTTAATTTATAAATCGAACGAATTGCCCTTTTTTGTAAAACAAAAATTGTCTGAATATCGGCGGCATTTCCCCACAGCAGAATACCGTACGACATCACGCTATGAAAATAACTAAAGTAAACTAAACAGGCTGTCTCTAAATCAGTTAAATCACGAATTTTTCTAACAGCGTATGCTGCAGAGCTAAGCTTTTTTGACAATTTATCTATATGGGGGCCCCATTGAAGCTTGGCATCCAGAGTTATGCCTAAGAATACTGTGGTATCTTCGGGTTTCAACACTTCACCCTTTATGAGGACACTAGTTTCTACTTGTCTAACATGAGGTATCGTAAACTTAATACATTTGGTTTTTTTCTCGTTAAGTAGTAGGTTATTAACATTAAACCAGTTAACTACATTAGCAAGGGCTGTATTTACATTGTCAGTAACCAGCTGCTGACGTTTGAGTTTGAATAAAAGTGAAGTGTCGTCTGCAAACAACACTATATCATGTTTATCCTTTATGAGGTAAGGCAAGTCATTTATATAAATAAGAAATAAAAATGGGCCTAAAATTGAGCCCTGGGGGACCCCCATTCTAACTTTAGATCCAGGTAATCTTTTTCCGTTGACGTCAACTCTCTGAATCCTATCACTTAGGTATGAAGTAAGAAGATCCAGAGAGGCGTTCCGGATTCCGTAGTGGTGAAGTTTCCTGATCAATGTTTCATGAAGAACACAATCGAATGCCTTGGACAAATCGCAAAAAATACCCAAAGCATCGCATTTGTCCTCCCACGCATTATATATATGACCTAACAGTTCAACTCCGGCATCGGTAGTTGAACGACCCTTTGTGAAACCAAACTGTTTGTTGTGTAATAAGTTATGTTTATTAAAAAATCGTTGCAATTGATTTAAAATAAGTTTTTCAAAAATTTTACTGAAGGTAGGTAGCACTGAAATTGGTCTATAGTTAGTAGGGTCTGATATGCTACCCGATTTAAACAAAGGTATTATTTTACTGTTTTTCATAAGATCAGGAAACTCGCCACGTTCAATACAATTATTAAAAATAACAGCTAAAGTTGGTGCTAAAATGTTTATGATTGACTTAGCAGTATCAACAGAATTACCCCATAAATCGGCGGTCTTCTTAACATTTAAAGAGTGGAAAGTTTTAATGATATCGTTACAAGTTACATATTGGAAATAAAATTCACTATCACAAACCGGAACGTTTTCTTTAAGTAAAGACTCTGCAGCAGTGGGTGATGAGTTCAAAGATTTGGTAGTAGATACTGGAATCTCTGCAAAGAAATTTTCAAAGGCCGCGGCGACTTGAGAATCTGATTTAATTATATTGTCCTCAATAGCTAGACTGTAGTCACTACTTCGGTTGCATGACCTTCCTGTTTCGCTGTTAATGATAGTCCAAGTCGTTTTAATTACATTAGTGCTATTTTTAATTTTTAAACTCAAATAACGTGACTTGGCTATGCTACAAACTTTCTTAAATAATTTAGAATGATTTTAACATACAAATTAAATTCAGCAGTGTTTATACAAGTCCGTTCATCATATAATTCATAAAGTCGTTTTCTACTTTTATGTATATCAGTGGTGGCCCAATCACTAAAAGAAGCGTTAATACTAACCGAAAAAGTCTTTGGAATGAATATGTTATCAAATTGTGTGCAATACATTTTAAAAAAATCATTATATTGTCCATTAGGGTCATGATTTGGCAACACAAGTGGTAGATTATTCGAAAGTTTAGTTTTAAACATTTCCAAGCGATGAACAGTTTTCGGGTTAACAGTGATATCTTTTTTAGTTTTTTTTTATGTTTACATTTGGAATAGTGATCAATTGACCACAATGATCTGAATCTAATAAATTAATAATTTCTTTGTGGATTGCTTGAAAATCTGTATAAATGTTATCTAGGCATGTAGCACTAGTGGGAGTTATTCTAGTGGGCTCCAAAAATTGGTTAGCAAGATTGTATGACTGAAACAAACTTATAATTTTAGTACTTAACCCAGAAGTTTCTAACAAGTTAACATTAAAATCACCGCAAGTGATGATAAACTTATTTGAATTAGAAATTTAGTGCAATACTTCATCCATTACCTTTTCAAAACAATCATACAATCCTGAAGGAGGTCTGTACACACTTAATACAATGAACTGCTCCAATTCAATACAGGCTATTTCAATTGTCCGCTCAACAGGTGCCAAATAAATACCATCATAATTGGCATATAACGATCCCATTATATGCCAATTATGATGGTATTTATTTAACCTCTAAGTCCCTGAGATACCACATTTGGTATCGACACAATGGTTTTTTAATTGTCAAAAATCAAAAGTCATTTATTCAAACTAGGCTGAGAGTCAGCACTTTTTGAACGTCAAAGTTACAAAAGACAGTCCCCCCAAAACGCCCACCCTTCGACACTTCCTAGTGCTGTAGCTGGGAAGAAGAAGTGGCGGAACAAACTCCCCAGCAGCACAGCTGTCTGTTAAGTTAGAAGAACTTGATTCTGACTGTGGCTGTAATTACGGTAATTGACTGGTTAATATCAATTTGCACATGGAATAAAGGAAGAAAGAAAAATGGTTTCAGACACAGATATAGGATAGGTTTCAAATAGACAGATTTTCTAAAGAACGTGGCTTTTTTTTTTTTTCAGGATGGGAAATCATCAAATGACTTCTCCCGCTCTGGGCGGAGCGGGAGGGCGTGTTAGACTTTTACTGACTAAAACCCACCCGTGTTCCATCAGTTGCCCATGTGCCAGGGTCACGGTATCTCTTTCGAACAATCACGCGACCCCGGCAGGCATCGGTCCTAGTAGACCCCTACACTGCTGCTGACATCTCTTTGAGGCGCGCGTGGAACACTGCGCGCCGTCGACCCGAGCTTGGTCCTTACCGGGCGGCGAGCTACCCACTGCTCGCCACCCGCAAGCTCGCGCCTAAGGTGACCGGGAGTCCGCTATTGACTCCCGACGCCCGGGGCGTCTCCTCCTGCGGCGGCTAGGGACGTGAGGGCGCAGAGACTGCCACTCCCTCACGCGCCCCGCCTCCTCCTTCGCGAGCATTACTGCTTCGCAGAAGGAGGTGACGGCTTCCCATTCCCTCTCGCTCCGTACCATGGCTCGCACCAGGGCCGGACGCGAGAGGTCGCCGCCGCCGATCGCCTCCACGAGGACACGGCGGTGCTCCACCCAGGCAGGGCACACCTCCACCGTATGCTCCACCGTGTCCTCCAGACGATCCTCGCAATGGAAACACCCGGACGTATCCTCCCGCTGTATCCTGAACAGGAACCCACCGAAGCACCCATGCCCGGTGAGAACCTGCGTCAGGCGGAAGGTGAGGACGCCGTGACGCCTCTCTATCCACTCCTCAAAGAGGGGACTTACCGCCACAATTGTGGCGTGCCCAAAAGAACGTGGCTTTGGTGAATATTAGTCTGATATTGGCATATTACTGAATAAATTAATGAACAAGAGTGAAACACTATTAATGACTATTTTGGCCATTTTAGACTTTGTTTTATTATTTATTATATTTATCCCGTAGTGCATATATTTAATATATTGTGTACAAGTAGGCTGAGTAGATTGGTGGCCACAAGGCCAAGGATAATATTAGGTCTTTACCTATGAAATTGCCGTTCTGCAGTACTGGCCAATTCAAATCAAAATAATTTTTTTTGTCTAAGAATTCTAATTTCAAATTAATTTTATTTTAAAAACATGGAATTCATTTTCAAAAAGTAGTCATTTGTTTATTGATTAGTGTTACTTTTTATCGTATTTCAATCTTTTTCATCATCATGGATACGTTAAAAATTCGAGTAATTATGGAATATGAGTACCGTCGTGGCAGCAACGCGGCACAAGCGGCACGCAACATCAACGACGTTTACGGAGCTAACACTACAAACCAACGCACTACCTGTTATTGGTTTGCTCGCTTCCGTTCTGGAAATTTCGACCTGAAATTGATCCTCGCGGTCGTCCGAAGACTTTGGTCGAAAATGACGAATTAAAGGCGATTGTGGAAGCTGATGATACACAATCTACGGCTGAATTAGCAGCAGCTTTCGACGTTAGCGTCAAAACAATATTGATCCATTTGCGTCAAATTGGCACGGTAAAAAAGCTTGACAAATGGGTGCCCCACGAACTCAATGATCGCTAGCGCGAAGTACGCGTCGAGACGTGCCTTGCACTGCTCAACAGACACACAAATGAAGGAATTTTGAACCGCATTGTTACCTGCGATGAAAAATGGATTCTGTTTGATAACCGCAAGCGCTCAGCAAGTTGGTTGGATCCTGGTTCAGCACCGAAACAATGCCCTAAACGAAAACTTACCCCTAGAAAAGTGATGATCACTGTGTGGTGGTCTAGCGCCGGTGTGATTCATCACAGCTTCTTGCCAAACGGGGTGAGCATTACTGCAGATGTGTACTGTGAAGAACTGAACTCAATGATGGAGAAGCTGGCACATCTCAAACCAGCATTGGTCAATCGCTCGTCTCCGCTGCTCCTGCACGACAACGCGCGTCCTCATACTGCACAGCAGACGGTCTCCAAGTTGCAAGAACTGGGGTTGGAAGCTCTCCGTCATCCGCCCTACTCACCAGACCTTGCGCCTACAGACTACTACTTTTTCCAGAATTTGGATAACTTCTTGGTGGGAAAAAAATACAAAATGCCTTTGAAGAATTTGTTGCCTCCCGTCCAGCTGATTTTTTTAAGAAGGGCATCAATAAACTGCCACTGCGTTGGCAAAGATGCATTGATTGCATGGGTGATTATTTCGATTAATACAAATAAAAAATACATGAAAAAAAATCGAAACCTATTATTTATTAACTTGTCTAGAATCAATCAGTCAACCGTTCCCCACGATTTTCTATGCGATCCAGGGTTAAAAGTTTTGTTAAATTAAAAAATAATTTATTAAAATAAAATAAAATATTTGTTAAATTAAAAATATTAAAAAAAATATATTACTAGCTATTACATGGGACTTAAACATAACAGGCAAAATGTGGGTGTACTATAGGTACACCTCTGCCCAACCCTTCGGGGAAACACGGCGTGATGTTATGTTATGTTATATATTACTAGCTTTTGCCCGCGGCTTCGCTCGCGTTAAATTCGGGTTAACACAGTTCACCTTTCTTGATTTAGAACACATAAGAGAACTCGGAAAAGAATGTTATTTTAATACGCTACTGTAGACGATATTATACATACTAGTGATCGCCCATTGGTCGAAATTCGACCGTACTTCATTTGAATAGAAATACATTATTAAATGAAAAAATATATATATAATAATAAATATAAAAAAATAATATGGTTATATTTGACATTCAGTAACACTATAGACACATTGTTGACTCTGTACTACTGTGGAGAGGATTCGCTGGGGGGATGGTGATGGTCAGGACCAGGACGTAGGTGTAATGAGTAAAGAATACTTCTTCAGGACTTTCTTCTTTATTTTCTTAATACTTCTTAACTGCTGGACATGGAATGAATTATCACAGAAAACTCTGTTTTTATAGAATTTTCCCTATTATTTTTAATTAATTATGACAGTTCAAAATGTCATAATTATAACCAGCCTGTACAATCTATGACCAGCCTGTACAATCGTGAGGCATATAACCTCTACAGTTTGCACACGACACTAAGTTTTGTATGGGAAACATACTAATGCCATACTTGACACTCCCCATAAAACCACAAAAAATATTTCTTATAAATCTAAACTAAATTCCAATAGTCGCTAATACAAATAATATTAAAGACAAAAATATTTTCAATATAATCATAGATTTTAAAAATGAAATAGGTTATATATATCTATAGAATTAATTTATTACCTATGGTTATACTTGACATTCAGTAAGCCTATAGACACAAAATCAGGCTTACCAACTTAGGGGTTTCCCAAATTTAGGGGGTAAATAAGAGGATTGAGATTTTTTAGGGGCGTTCCATTTTTAGGGGTATTCTTAGGGATTTTTTGCCATCTTACATTTCTCATTGTGTTTTTGATTACAATAAAAGTATTAGCGACTTCTAGTACAGTTCCTTGATACTAAGAATGCAGAGTGAATGATTAACAAATGTCGCGTAATAAATATTAGGATGTTAGGGAGCTCCGTAACCGTAACCGAAACTATCGGATATCCGATATAAAAATTTATCCGTAACCGTATCCGAATCCGAAATAAAAGTTTCGCATAATATCGGATTTGTTATTACATTTTTATTTTAGATAACACTCAATATTTATTTATAATCATTTTTATTTTAAATAGCTGTAATAATTACTCACACACTGATTGTAATTCCTACCAAATGCTGACATATAAAAAAACCATTTTATTAGCTATTTGTATTTTACTTTTGAAATTCCTTAAAAGTTTAATATCTGTAACCGAAATTATCCGAAACTAAAGGATAATCCGAAATAATTTCATGTCCGTATCCGTATCCGGTATAATAATCATTCCTACATCCGTATCCAATCCGTATCCGAAATTTCATATCCATAACATCCCTAATAAATATAGACAAATATTACTACTGTGTGCCGTTTATGATTACTGAACATTCGTTGGTTATTTTCATTATAATTTTTTAGCGGATTTTTTTAGTAATTGTGGCAATTTTAGGTAGGCGTTTTTAAATTAAGCTTTAGGGGTAAATATTTCTGGGTGTTGGTAACACTGCACAAAATAATAAAGACAGATTTGGACTATAAACAAAAGAATATCTATGCATGTGTGTATTAGATACACGGTAATGAACAGTAGTGTGTGTAACGTGTTATTTATTGAAAATAATGTGTTTTAACGAATAATTTAAAAAAATATTTGCATTCGTCACTTCTTCTCTGTATAAACTATAAGTGTGCAAAATTTCATACTCCTCCGTCCGCCCAATTTTCGTAAAAAGGGATCCAAAGTTATCGCTTCACGTATTAATATATAGATGTCTTTCCATTTGGGGATATAATGTAAAGATTCTAGGCATTGGACACACGCGAACATGCTACATACAATTGTCCTTGAGAAAAGCATGGCTTTTCTAAGTTCATCCAAGCCACCTAAAAAAGAAAAAAAATAGCCTATGTCACTCTCCACCCCTTCAACTATCTCCACTTAAAAAATCAAGTCAATTCGTCGCTCCGTTTTGCCGTGAAATACGGACAAACAGACACACACACACTTTCCCATTTATAATATTAGTATGGATTTCAAATCTTAGGCTGAGATGAATTACTGTCTGTTTAGTTAAACTTGATTCTATGCAACAGTAAGTATGCATAGTAAACTACTATGACTAACGTCAAAGCATTGATATATGTCTAAACGAGCAGACAGAGAGGGCTTCTTACAGATTCATAATATTAGTATAGATAAATTGTGCGGTATGCCTCAACTTTTCCGTAACTTTTCTGCGGCTGCATCATATTACATTCCTGCTTCTCATTTAACTCAGTAAGCCGACTTATAAAGCCGAGACTCGGACGTCCGCACTCTGCGGACATAATCTTCGGGTGGCGTATTTTTGCGGCGGAATTAAAACAACGGACCTCAAGTCCACGTAATTTGAGGCCGCTAATCTAAAGCTCGTTAAACTCCAACAGAATTTCAGTGGAAAAAATAGAAGAGAAATTGGTTTTTATAACAAAAATTTGTAAAGTTTTATTTATTTACATATATTTTTATCACTGTGCTGCCTAAATTATGTTGATCATGTAGTCTCTCCTTTTATTCGCTAAAGTTGTTTATTTTGTTGGGGCTGCCGCGTTTTTGTGGCGCGTCCGGCATGTTTGCCGACGCGGAAATCGATAGTTTTTCGGCCATCATGCGCAAGAGATGCGCATCTCTGCTTCACCGTGTTCGCGCCAGTCCCAACAGTATTCTTAGAGCGTTGGCTGATAGGTGGGACTCTCCCATCTTGGGGCGGTGGATACGACTGCACGCATTCAAGTAGACATTCCCCAGGATCGGCGAGCCTCACACAGCTTAGAATAAATGTTACTAACACTAATGTTCATAAGTTTTCACTGTTACTAACACTTATGCAAAGAAGAAGGAGAAGAGAAGTATGCTTAGATGGTATGGTCATGTTGAGAGGATGAATGAAGGATGGCTCACAAAAGGTATTTACAAGGCAGATGTGAGTGGAAACACCGGGAGGGGATGCCCTAGGAGGACATACAGTGGCCTTATTGGTGCTTAGTACTCGAAACCGGCGTGTGTGTATGACCAATTGTATGAACCTAAACAAGGCGGAAGGAGTGTGTAGAGATCGTAGCAGGTGGCGTTCCGTGGTTTCTGCCTACCCCCATGGGAAAAAGGCGTGATTGTATGTATGTATGTAACACTTATGGAAGAAATTCTGAAATAAATGTTGTTTATTTGTTTATATTATCAATTTTGAGGCTAAACTTGATAAGTTTGAGGCTTTTGAGGTTGCTTAGATGTAAGTAAACCCAAAATTAAAATGAAATGTTTCATGCTTATGATATTGTGCAATGTTACCAGTTTTCAGCCTTCACGGGTGTAGTACACACGGCTACATATGAACCTAAACATTTCCAGTTTTAGCTGACCTCGCAATCTATAGGCTTTTCGTACAATAAGAAGTCAGGGTATACTGGAAATGCATAGCTGGATATGAAGCCATGTGTAAATATGAATGAATGTCAATTTAGACCAGCTTGGCGAATACTGGTTTTCCTCGAGGCGTTCCCCCCTTTTAATAAAGATAGAGAAGTCATAAAGTATAAATCTAAATACAGGACCAATACATACGGCGTGCCTCAAGGTAGTATTTTGGGGCCATTGCTTTTCCTTCTATAACATAAATGATTTGCCAACAGTGACGAAGAATAAATGCGTCTTGTTCGCAGACGACATCTCATTGATCATAAATAAGGATAATAAAGATGAGCGATTTGAAGATAAAATAAATGCTGCCGTAGAAACTATAATAAAATGGCTTGAACAAAATAACTTATGTGTGAATGTTTCCAAAACAAAATATATTAAATTCTCGAATTACAAAATGACAAATGATGCATTAAACATTTTTGGACGTGATAATGAAATTGAAGAAGTTGACCATACGAAATTTTTAGGCATAGTAATTGATAAAAACTGTAATTGGAAAAAGCACATTGAAAATATGTGTAATAGGCTAAACAGCTTTGCATTTGCACTAAGAAAGATCAGGAAAACTGTTGGACGTAATGCGGCTCTACTGGCTTATCATGGATATGTCTCATCTGTGCTAAGATACGGTGTAATTATATGGGGTAATTCCACAGACAGCAATAAGGCATTTATTGTGCAAAAAAAGTGTTTACGAGCTGTGTTTGGTGCAGACCTACTAGAATCGTGCAGGCCTCTTTTTAAAACACATAAACTCTTAACATTAGCATGCTTATATATATTGGAATTGGGAGTATTTGTAAAAAAACATCCTCACTTATTCAATACAGCCGATAGCGAAAATGTTTATAGGGTGGGCAAAATGTCAAGGGATCCTACAAAATTGGCAATGCCAAGATGTAGAACAGCATACTGCCGTAAAAACAGTAATCGAATGGCAATAAACATTTTTAATAATATACCGAAGGTTATTAGAGAACTACGAACTAGCTTATTCCAAAAGCATCTCAGAGCATGGCTCATCGAAAATTGTTTTTACACTGTTAGGGAATTTCTGGATTTTAAGACAAATGGGAAACTTTCATGAGACGAAAATTAAATGTAACAATTTGTAATTTTTTTTTTTTTTTTTTGGCTTATGTAATTTCTGTTGACGTTTGTAATTTTAATTAGTTATCTTTGACATTTGTAATTTAATATGTAGGCAATTTTTTATTTACTACTTTTTTGACATTGCAATTTAATT
Source organism: Aporophyla lueneburgensis (assembly GCA_932294355.1). Taxonomy (NCBI): domain Eukaryota; kingdom Metazoa; phylum Arthropoda; class Insecta; order Lepidoptera; family Noctuidae; genus Aporophyla; species Aporophyla lueneburgensis. Next base: position 4,693,428 of record OW028740.1, on the reverse strand, counting down.
ATTTTGTTTAAAGTTAGAATCATCATTGTCATTACAAAATTTGCATGCCGAATTTAGTTGGCGGAATATGAAGATCTATTGAGTGTGTTATAAAATCTGTAAAATTCCATATTTCAGACAAATAAATGAAACTAATCTAATCTTATTTTGTGGTTGGGAAATCATCAAATGACGTCTCAGATTGTTACTGACTAAAACCCATCCGTGTTCCTTCAGTAGCCTATGACAGGACCACGGTAACTCTTTCGAACAAATCTCGCGACCCTGGCAGGCATCGCTCCTAGTGGACAATAATCGCTGACATCTCTTTGAGGCGTGCGTGGAACACAACGTACCGTCGACCCGAACCTGGTCCTTACCGGCGGGAAGCTACCCATTGCTCGCCGCCCATAAGCCCACGCCTACGTGGCTAGGAGTCTGCAATGGACTCCCGACGCCCGGGGCATCTCCTCCTGCGGCGGGTAGGGGCGTGAGGGCGCACAAAGTGCCTCTCCCTGAAGCACTTCACCTCCTTCTTCGCGAGCATCACTGCTTCGCAGAAGGAGATGACGACTTCCCTTGCCCTCTCGCTCCGTATCATGGGTTGCACTAGAGCCGGATGGAGGACACAGTAGTGCTCCGCCCAGGCAGGGCACACCTCCACCCTATGCGCCACCATGTCCTCCAGGCGATCCATGCAATGGTAACACCCAGGCGTTTCCTCCCGCTTTATCCTGAATAGGAACCTCCCAAAACACCCATGCCTGGGGAGGACCTGCGTAAGGCGGAAGGTGAGGACGCCGTGCCACTTCTCTAGCCACTCCTCAAAAAGGGGGACTTACGCCCCAAATGTGACCTCTTGTCCCCCCAACTGTCAGAGACAAGCATGCAGCGTTAAACTCAATTTTAGCAGCACCATTAAACTTTTTTTAAATATAATATAAAATGAACTTAACACTGCAAATGAAGCACGGCCTCTTGAAACTCGTAAAAATAAAAATTAATTCTTTTATTTCTTTCCATAAGCACTGACGCACCCTTCGCGGTATGCGTTAAATGTTCTATGAAAGCGTTGTAAAATTAAATTCGGAATTTAATTTTGTAATTCGAATGCTCCGAGGTTTTTTGCCGTCTATCTGTCTTATTAGATTTGTGAATTTTATTGTAAGAAATATTATTTTCGGTTGTAATAAAATATAGGGAAAATGTTTTTGCGTTTTGGGAACCATTCCTTTTTCTTTTATTGGAAAATGCCTTTTCACTGTATATAATTATAACATTGTAAGATGTAAATATTATTAAACAAGAAATGATTGTTTTCAAAAAAACATTTTAGCATTTCATTTCATTTTAAATATTTTCTCAACAGTCATGGTTTAAATATATGTATAGGCAATCTGCGGAAGGGCTCGAGATTTTAGCACTAATTTACATCCTATTCTTTTTCCAACAGCCAGACTGAACATACCAAACACCCACAGAACCTTAATTGAACTTTAAAACCAGAAAATCGAACACCCAAAAATTCCAAAGTACCAATTTTAATCCCGTTGCGCTATTCGAACTCGAAATCACTGGCCGCAGACAACGGACGCTTAACAGTCGAAAAATGAAAAACAATTCCAATTTGGAACGTCAACCGTTTGAATTTGGAAGCGAGGCGACGAGCCGTGCGTCTGCATTGCGCGACGGAACGCACCCTGCATGCGGGGGCGGGATGTGGGAAAACGTTTGGACTCGGTTTTACACGTAATTTTAGGCACTATTAAGTGTTAGTGTTTTGAAGTTTTGTGCAATCCAAACTGAGGGTGGAATTGCAGGGCTTTAGTTTGAACGCTCGGTTCGTGTTTGCATTTCCCTAAATTGGAAATTTACATGAGCCTACTGTGTGGGCGCTGGACAAACAAATTTCTTCTCGTGGGTGTCCTATGAGGCGACTAAGGGACTTACTAAAGTATGGGCAGCAGCGTTCTCTGTATATTTTACTAGCAGCACTGCGATCGCCAACCCGCCTGGCAAGCGTGGCGATTATGGCAAACCCTCCTAAATGGCCTATGTCCAGCAGTGGATGTCTTTTGGTTGAAATGATGATGAATGATGAAGCCTTATGCCCGGATAAGTATTTGTAGATCATACGTTATTCAATATGTCATAAGCCTGGCCTTTGTCAAGCTCGACTCATGCAACTCGGGCCTCTGATTCTTTGATGCCTTTAGGCCCACCCTATTCTTAACGACTTTCTTCTAGAACGGTTTGGGTACATTCCTTACGTTCTTAAAATAAGAAATATTTAATTCTGCCATTACAGCGCCCCCCAGTCTACTTCTTGATATGCAATGGCCTATGTAGCATCATGAAACATGAGGCTTCAAAGGCTAGTGCAAATCTTGGGGTTCATTCGATTAATTGAGCCTATTCAAAGCACGCTGGGATCGGTGCAATTAATTTCATTTCATTTGAAATACCACATTGCTACATGATTCTTAGCTCAGCGTTAGTTTCAGACGAGAAACGCTTGACTGCTTGCGTCTATGTTATTATACGAGTTTCAAGACGTACGGCTGTTCCAGGTGTTCTGTTATAGCCTTTATAGCTACGACGTCTAAATGGAACGTTCTGGAAACCAGCGGTAGAGAGCTTTTCCAGGCAGTTGAGTTTCTAGTAACGTTTCTAGGATATAGAAATGTGTACTATATGAGCAAGTAAATAAATGCTTACGTAATATTCATGATGATGGTCAAAGGAAACGTTTCAGTGAATTGAAAAAAGTGTTGAAATAAATATAAAAGATTGAACACACGTTCACTGCCACATAATTGAAACTTAATTTCTTAACTGCAAATATTTACCAATTACTAATCTTCACAATATAACTCCAACTCTAACTTCTTATACATAAGATTCAGAACAGCATACTACAGACATCAATTAAGCCAAACCCAAAATATTGTTAACCACTTCATTATCACTCATTAAATTCCAAAAAAAAAATCTCAGACGCAGATCCGATCACTGTTATTCCCCACTCCAACATCACCCTTATCTATAGGACAGTAGGTGTTAAAACAGCGTATGGGTAGTTTATCATCGGTGGCGATCTGTGTCGGCTGGTGTAGGGACACGTGTCCCCTGTTCCCAGCAGTCGTGCAGCTCATTTACTTTTATTGGCACTACGATGTCGCCTGGATTGACGGTGCTTCGTGCGTGTGCGTTGTGATAAATGCTTTCATTGACTCGACAGGTCCACTCAGTCTGTGTGGTTCTTTCCTTAAAAGACTATTTCAGTTACCAAACTACATGGTCTTCACATGATGTGACTAAGATTATGTCTGGACTTTAAAAGAGACTGTGACCTCTAAGTTTGTTTCGGCCTTTCTTCTCACAGTAGCCAGTAACGAAACGTCGACCTCATGTAGTTTAAAAAAAATATGATTGACGTGTAAAAGTGTTTGTACAAACCTATTTACGGATATAAAATCATTTATCATTTATGACACAGTCCAAAACCAAGAAGTGCGAAGTATAATTATAGTGGATTATTCACTACGGGTAAAAGCAGTGTCTTTTGTCACGGGTGCAACAGAGATTGCTAGTGTTCTGGCGTTGTAGGGACTCATGCCCGTCCAAGGCGAAGACTTCTTTATCCCCGAGTATCTTCTTCGAGGTAATATGAAGCAAGTCATTTACATTTATTTTTTGATCGGAGGGGCAATTGAGTTTCGATCTGCCAAAAATATCGCGAGTTTCCATACATTTTTGACATGTTTTTGACATTTAGTTGTCCGCGAGATGAAACTGCGACTAGTTTTTCAACGTTTTTAATTAGTTAAGGTTCCAAATTCAAATAAAAAAAAATGTCAAGCGGGTTATGATTAAATTAAGTATCTATCAGGCAAAAACTAATCCGAGATAAGACAGAGTAATGCAATATTTCATACGACATTATTCCTCTATTATTTAGAGTTCTACATTATTCCTTCTCTAACTTAAAGTAGATAATTCTCGGGTCCTCGATGCTATTGGTTTACGGGCTAAAATTGGATTAGTTGGTGATACTTACTTAACAGAAGTATTGGGTATCGATAACGTAAACGAATGAAACATAAAAACAAAACTAAATTTAAAAATATCATCATTCTAACTTTGTTCAAAACTTTGAATTACAGTGACATGAACATATCACTGAACATATTGTAATTAAGGCACCCAAACAATTGTTGTTTTAGTTTTTGGAAATTTGTAAAAAATATCTATTTTCCACTATAAATGATTAAAACAGCTGATTGATTACTTTTCGCCAACAAATGATCACGAATTTTTTTGTTGCATTATTTTTCGATATAGTCACCCAACACGTGGGTAAAGGGTAAAGTTATGCCAGCGAATATTCGACCCTGTAAAGACTGAATACAGCATTTTTCCACTATCCCTTGACACTTTAACTTTAAGAGGAGTGTTATATACCGTGCCGTGCGACCCGTGCACACAGTGCATTAGCACTTACTATCGAATTACGTGGAGCATGTTACGGTCAACGCATAACTTTTTATTGCGCCAGTGATAGCCGAATCAAATTCCACATGTCCTTGTTGCTCCTTTATACGGCTTATTTACAACCTATGTACTTTATTGGCGCCTCTTTATGACCGAATTAGAAAATTGATGGCGTTGGTCTAATAAATTTTTATGGTGGTAACGGGTTGGAGGTGCGATGTGGCGTGCATAAGGGATGAATCGAAATGGTGGCCTGAAAGGCGATGTATTGTATGTCTTTGGGTGTAGAAAATGTTGGTGTATTTTGTAGTGACCTCAAAAATGTCAACGAAAGTTTACAAAGATAGTCCGTAGCTTACGTCTCGTGAAATTAAAGGTACTTAAGAAAACGGTTGAACAATTTTTACAAAGGTTTTTTTTATAGCTTTAAAAACAATGTTTTAGATATAAACCATATGATACCTAGTACACAATTAAAAAAATATATGTTTCTGAATCTGGTCGATCTAGTGTATTTACAGACAGGATTATTTTTCTACCTAGATTTTTCCTAATTATGTTAGGTTGGGGTCGACTTTCTTTTTAACCGGATGCAGCTGAACTCCAGTATTTTACATGGAGACCTATTTAACCTTCACAACCCAGTTTTATTCGTAGGGGAAAACAAACAGTAGTAAACGACAAAAATACGAAAATAATTTAACATTCATTAATCTAAAAAATATTCTACCCAATATATATCAATCACACACACACATATTCACACACACACACATATTCACACACACACACACACACACACACACACACACACACACACACACACACACACACACACATATCACATTATTCACATATTCACTATGATTGGGTAGTACGATACCCGGTCGGTTGACAGATTTTCCGGATTCTGACAACCCGTAACTACTATCAAAGGTCCACGATTGACAACCGGGACCAAGAGCTTTACGTGCAGACCGGGTCATGGGACCGAAGTTGGTCACCCATCGATGGACCAACTGAGGCAACCGTAGCTTAACCTAAGCGACCAAACCGAGTGTCTATTATTCATTGGTCACAAACCAATTCATCATCATCATTTCAGTCAAAAGACGTCCACTGCTGGACATAAGCTATCCCAAGGGAGAAATTGCCGAAATCACCACGCTTGGCAGGCGGATTGGTGATCGTTATATGGTGGTAAAATGCATAGAGGAAGCTGCTACCCATTTTCTAGCAAGTTCTTTAGTTATCTTCTACGATATCACGGAAAGAAATGGGATGGTGCTATTTTTTACGTCCAGCACCATGCGGGACAAGCTAATTCAAGACAGGCTTATTAGGTGTATTAAAACTTCAACCTTTACAAATTCAAGACAGGATTATTAGGTGTATTAAAATTTCAACCTTTACAAATTCAAGACAGGCTTATTAGGTTTATTAAAACTTCAACCTTTACAAATTCAAGACAGGTTTATTAGGTGTATTAAAACTTCAACCTTTACAAATTCAAGACAGGCTTATTAGGTGTATTAAAACTTCAACATTTACAAATTTAAGACAGGATTATTAGGTGTAAAACTTCAACCTTTATAATTCAAGACAGGATTATTAGGTGTAAAACTTCAGCCTTTACAACTTCATCTTACTTATTCCAAAACTACAAGCTTAGTACCTAGCTATTTTACACAGAAGGACGATAAAACGCCACACGACGTGGTGAGCACTAATTCTACTAGCATGGCCGCCGAGCCCGCGGGACGCCTCGACACGAGTCGTGTCATGTCTAATTAATTACTAAATTAAATCGCAACCGTCCGCGCTTTACAGAAATATGCTTACAAGTTACAAGGATGGTGGTGTTGGGTGAATTTACAACAAGTTGTGTTCACCTTTACAAGCTCTTACTAGCGTGACTTTGACGAATAAATAGAAGATATTTCAAGATAAAACAACGGTTTATATTTAGCTTCATCCCAGAATAACTTGAATGACTGAAAAAAATGTATATAAATTCAGCCCCTCACCTTTCCTATCATAGTGTTGCGTACCGTTTATTATCTGTGCGCCTAATGGAATGCGCGTGTAACGAAGTGACATCTGACTTGTCATTTTTTGACGTTGACACTTGACAGCTCTCTTGATTTGCCGCTAAAAGAGGTCGGTCGCCGTGTTGAGTTCCGCGACGCGTTTGTTGAAATTAATCCCTTTAAATCGATCCGTTTGTGACAATTAGTCGTGATCCAATTGTATTAATTAACCGGTCGTTTTGTGGACAATCTGTCATGACCCGATGGTTGAGTGTGACGCTATTGTGAATGAGTGATTTGAAGACCGCATGTCTGGAAGGCAGATCTCTTGGAGCGGAGCGGATTGTTACCAGGAGAATACTCATAACGTCACGACACAATACAATATACACTCACTTACATACATATCTCCAGGTTGGCACCACAGAGCAGTGTCCTTCAACCACCAGGTAAGTGCTTTTGTTTGTATATTGTACCTTGTACTTGTATTGTCTGCTCCGCGTACGGCGGACAGTACGCTAGCCACTCTTGTCTCTAGAGCCCCACGATTATAACTCTTCCACTGCGCACTTGAAATCGTATTGGGAGGCCTAGCCTGGCAACGTACACATAGTTTAATACACACACGCACCCTGACACGCACACAACCACACACACACACACACACCTACTAACTTCAGGATACGTTATAATTCAATAGTAGAATCTGTCCTATTTTGGTTTTATATAACTTACCGAATTTACGTACGAGTGCATTAGCTGATATGAATGTAACTGCTTCTGAAGGTGCTGTTGCCCTGAAATACAGGCCTTACGCCTAGCTAAGGCACCAATCTTCCTCAGTATGATGAATAAATTAATCTTTATTTCCAGTTTTACAATTCGTCTTATAAATTGTAAATTAATACAGAGTTATAAACCTCACTCAAGCTAACACCAGTTATTCAAGAACAAATTCGGAATTTTATAGTGTAGGGACAACGTAGATAGAAAAGATAGAAAATAAAGATTTTATACCAAAAATAAAACAAAGTAATTAAGGAGAGAACCATTATTTTGTGTGTTCTGTATGTGTGTTGTATGTGGGGGTGTGTTTGTGTGTGTTATGTTGTGATATTAAAACTATTATGTTTTTACAGGAATCATCATCAGCATCTGCCTTCTCCCAACTATGTTGGGGTCGGCTTCCAGGCTAACCAGATGCAGCTGAGTACCAGCATTTTACATGGAGCGATTACCTATCTGACCTCCACAACCCAGGTACTGGATAATACGGGGTTCCTATTTCTGGGTGGTTTAAAAAAAATAACCACGAAGGCTAAGGCGTGAGCTCCGCTTCGCTTCGCTCCCGCCTTAGCCTTCTAACCTAACCTATCCGAGTCGGGGTGTTAACCATAATGATGTTTTTTATATATGTTAAACGTTAGACCTAATTATTTTCGATTAAATAAACAATATACGTATTAAACGTTAGACCAAATGATTTTCGATTACATAAACGTTATATCAAACAACGTTATAATAATTAAGTTTTAGAATAAATAAATGTTATATGGAAATAAATTATATGAACAGTTGGTATATCTCACGTTGATTATATCTTATGAACGATAATAAAATGAAATTAGACCAAATGAGTTTATACGTTATGAGACGCACCCGGGTCTTGGTATGTAATGATGGTCACCCATCCACGGACCAACCGCGGCAGGCGTAGCTTAACCTGAACGATCGACCCGTGCGACTGTCACCTTACTCACAAACCCACTTTTTTGTGGGTGATCATCAAGTGAATCATTAAATGACGTTTTCCGCTCTGGGTGGAGCGGAAGGGCGTGTCAGACTTTTACTGACTAAAAACCAACCGTGTTCCTTCAATTACCTATGCCAGGGCAACGGTAACTCTTTCGAATAAATCTCGCGACCCTGGCAGGACTCACTAGCCCCTAACACTAGATTTTATAATAACAATCCAGCACTATTTAAACAATAGGTAACCTTAACTAAAATAAAACGTTATACCCTCATACGGTGAATAAACCTTCCATTCTACCCGCCATTTTCTACTTTGTCACAGATTTTCCGTATAACGACTAATAAAAATAAAGGATGTTTATTCTGCGATGTTATTTCCTGGTGATTACATACATTGTTTCCATCTGTGTGTAGTTATTCCAGGCAGTGTACTTTGTGTTCAGTTTGTATAAGAATATTGGATGTTAACTGGATTTTCTGACTTGTTGATTTTGGATTTAGGTATAAATCTAAGTGAAGTTGGGCTAGCCAGCTTGGAGATAACATAACATAGGTCCTGTATTCTCAAAAAGGTAAGGAAAAGGTGTACCTATAATACATCTATATTTCGCCAGTAATGTGTCATCATCATTATCTTTTCAGCTGTAAGACGTCCACTGCTGGACATAGGCCTCCCCCTATTTGGGTGGCTTTGCCATAATTGCCACGCTTGGTAGGCGGGTTGACGAACGCAGTATGGAGGTAAAATGCATAGAGATCGCTGCTGCCCATTCTCAAGTGAGTCCCTTAGTCTCGTTTTATAATAATAATAATAATAATAAGATAGAAACACAAAACACTGCCGAGGATGACCCGCAGAAGCAGAAAATTGAAGACTGGAAGAAGAAAGTTCTTCACGGGCGGCACCCTCATGATCTAGAGCAGTCTCACATAAATAAATTAGCTTCAAATAAGTGGCTCAAAATAGGTACCTTATTTCCTGAAACTGAAGGATTTATAATTGCTATTCAAGACCAGATCATAAACACAAAAAACTACAGGAAATATATAGTCAAAGATCCTACAGTGACAGATGATAAATGTCGCAAATGCCACACCCAACCAGAAACCATTCAGCACATTACTGGTGCCTGCACAACTCTCACACAAACAGACTACACTCATAGACACAACCAGGTAGCAAATATCATTCATCAAAAACTAGCACTGAAACACATACTCATTCAAAATACCAACACTCCATACTACAATTACACACCTCAAACTATCTTAGAAAATACCACACATAAGCTCTACTTCGACCGTGCCATCCTTACCGATAAAACAATTCACTATAATAGACCGGATATAACCCTACAGGATAAAATTAATAAAATTACTTACCTAATAGATATTGCCGTCCCCAATACACACAACATACAAAAGACAATCGCTGAAAAAATTAGTAAATACACAGAACTCAAAGATGAAGTTACTAGAATCTGGCGCCAAGAAAAAGTATACGTAGTTCCTATAGTCCTTTCCACCACGGGCGTTATTCCGAATCATCTTCTGCATAGCTTAAAACTATTAAACTTAAAAGAAACCCTTTACGTCACTCTACAAAAAGCTGCGATATTAAACACATGTAGAATTGTGAGAAAGTTCTTGCAGATAGAAGAGAACGAAGTTGGAAGCGTAGCAACATCACAACAACACTTAAACACTTAAAATTTTACACACACATGCTACATTTACTTGGTTTCGGCCCGTAATTGTAGCTCAAAACCAGCCAAAGAGCTGAGAAAAAAAAATGTTTTCCCAAAATAATAATAATAATAATAATAATAATATACGCTGGCAACACTGTATTGACAAGACGTCTTGTGTTCCTTATTTTAGAAAAAATATATATTTAACCCAATTTAAGAAAAACTCTACAATAGAAAAGAAATCCTCGACCTGTAAAACCTTCCGGAATTATAAAAACCACAAAAAATTACCGTAATGTAAAAAAACTCAAGTTAAAACAGCCGAATCGGGGGTGACATCTGTCATGTCACCCCCGGTAAAATTACAATGAAATGAAATAAGGAATGAGAAGACTACGAAATGTGAAAATGTGAGTAAAACATGCAGACCAGAGCCAGGACAAAACGACAGGCACACCCACCATCTCCGGACTCGTCGCTCAGCTCCGCCTCGCAGCCGCCGGGACGCGCCTCAACCGTGAGCGTCGTGTCACCGGTCGCTGCAGTTGCGTCGAGCTCGAGCGACGAGTTTTTCTCCCCACCGTCGTCACCAACACCACAACGGCGGCGAGGAAGAGGACGGCCACCAGCGAGCTTGGGACCTCGAAGCCAACAGGCCTCGAGCAGGGTCCCCGCTGCCGGTGGAAATGTGTCGCGCATGCGATGGACCCAGTCCATAAATGAAAATGTGATGCGCGCATATTATGGGGCTACAGAGGGAGGAATTAACCTGACAGCGTACCGAGTTCGGATGCTCTCTCTGTTTCAGGTACTTGAACCAGCCGTCAACGTCTCGGCCCAACGATTGTCGGATCAGGTGCGCGTCATTCAACACAATCATAGATTGGATGACGCTACACTTGATCGGCTGCGCTTGGAAATGCAGAAGTCCTGCTAGTAATCCTCCCCCATCCCAGAATGTCATGCATGCGCCTGCCCATATTCTGCTGCAGGCAAACCAGCATGATGAGGAGGAGGAAGCCAGGGCTATTTCTGCAGATATCGTGTGCAATGTGGACATAAGGAGCATTCTGGAGGATGCGATCCGTGAGTACCGGTTCATATCACCAGACCTTAGACCACGGCTACCACGTTTGCCCATGAATAAAAAAAACAGAGCACTGGTGTGCGCCCTGGATGCGCTGCTGCCAAATTTTATTGACAGCAGTGCAGACCTTTGCGATACACACTCAATCTTGTATTGCACGGCTGTTGCGGCTTGTCGTATAGCTCGAGTCAAATTCCCAAACATTGATCGAGCTGTACGACCAAAACCTGTCGCACCAGCCTGGCAATGCAGGATTGAGCGTCATATTAAAGAGACCAGGGTACTCATCGCGAAGCTCATCTGCTTCAGGGAGGGCAATACACGCCCAAGAGTGATGCGCTTTGTGAAGCGGGCGTTCTCGGGAACTAGTATTAGTCCCCGAGAATATGTATCCCGTGTCACAGAGCGCATCGACTTCCTGAAGCAGAAAGTTTATGCATGGGCAAACCGTATCCGTCGGTATAAGCGAAGAGTGGACCGGTTCACTCAGAATCGCATGTTCCAGACCGATGAAAGGTGGGTGTACAGAGCCTGGGAACGGCCCAACCCAACTCAAGGTGTGACTGACGCGTGTCTACCAAATAATAACGACATGAGTTTTTTTTGGCGAAGCATTTGGTCGGTGCCCGTCAGTCACACTGAAGGACCCTGGATGCGTGTTGTTGAGCAGGCATGTGAGTCGATACCGAACATGGAGGCTATTACCATCAGCCCTCTGGATGTGGCCCGTGCAGTCCGTCCGTTGCCTAACTGGAAATCGCCAGGACCGGACGGACTGCACAATTTTTGGATCAAATGGCTACAAAGGTCACATGCCTGCTTAGCCTCACAATTCCAGTCATCTTTAGAGACTGGGTCGCTACCACTGTTTTTTACGACAGGAGTTACCCACCTTCTTCATAAATCGGGTAGTACTGCGGAACCTAAAAATTATAGACCAATAACTTGTTTACCGACGGTCTATAAAGTTCTTACATCCATTCTTAGAGCAAAAATATCGCACCATGTTGAAAGCAATGCTATCATGTCGGTGTCTCAGAATGGATGTAAGAATGGGTCCCGTGGTACTAAGGAGCTGCTCCTTATAGACATGGCCATAAGCCAACAGGTTCGTAGATCTCGTAAGGATTTGTCGACATGTTGGATAGATTATAAGAAGGCCTATGACTCCGTGCCACATACATGGCTCGTGAGGGTGCTGGAATTGTACAAAATAGATGCAACTCTACGCACCTTCTTGATGTCGTGTATGAGGCAGTGGAGGACGGTTCTTCTCTATCCAGGATGTCCACAAATCCAGCAGATCAATGAACCGATCAGGATTGAGCGAGGAATATTTCAGGGCGACAGTTTGAGTCCGCTTTGGTTTTGCTTAGCCTTGAATCCTCTTAGCACACTGCTGGAGGATTCAGGTTTAGGCTATCGATTGAGAAGAGGTGGTCAGGTGATATCACACCTCCTTTACATGGATGATCTGAAACTCTTTGCCTCCAACAACTTGCAACTGATGGAGCTACTGAAGGTAACAGAAACGTTCAGTAGTGCCATCAGGATGGAATTTGGTGTGGACAAATGTGCAGTCATGCATGTAAAGCGTGGGGGGATTGTAGAATCCGTGGGAACCGAACTTACGGATTCTATACACCTTAGATCCCTCTTCTCAACCGAAACCTACAAATATTTGGGTATGTCGGAAGCATTAGGCATCAATGCTGCCGACATGAAACAATCGCTGAGGGAACGCTTCTTTGGCCGCCTGAAAAAAGTATTTAATAGTCTTTTATCAGGCGGCAACAGGGTGCGTGCCTTCAACGATTGGGTCATGCCGGTTTTGATGTATTCTTTCGGCATACTCAAATGGACTCAAACGGAACTAGACGCTCTGGATAGGAAGGTCCGTACATTGCTGACGGCAGATCGGATGCATCACCCACGGTCATCAGTGATGAGACTGTACATCCCGCGGAAGTGTGGGGGTCGAGGTTTCTTAAACGCTAAAACCCTCCACAACCGCGAGATCTGCAGTCTCAGGGAATATTTCCTTCAAACTGACGTGGGGATGCACCGAGATGTGGTTGCAGTGGACAAGGGCCTCACCCCGCTCTCCTTGGCGAACGAGAACTGGCGCAAACCTGCAGTATTAGATACTAAGGATCGTAAGGAAGTATGGCAAAGCAAAGAGCTTCACGGTCGCTTTTTCCGGGCTCTCCATGGGCCTGATGTAGACTTTCTGGCGTCCGTATCCTGGCTGCGTTTCGGAGACCTCTTTGGGGAAACCGAAGGTTTTGTCTGTGCGATTATGGATGAAGTTATCATGACGAATAATTATCGGAAATACATTGTTAAGGACGGTACGGTTGACATCTGTTGGGCATGCCACCGTCCCGGTGAATCCATTCGACATATTGTTTCCGGTTGTTCTCGTCTTGCTAACGGCGAGTACTTGCACAGACACAATCAAGTAGCTAGGATCATCCACCAGCAACTTGCTTTGCAATACAACCTTGTGGAATCTGAAGTACCATACTACAGGTATGTGCCCGACCCAGTTCTCGAGAATGGTCACGCCACATTGTACTGGGATCGATCTATCATCACAGACAGGACTATTGTAGCCAATAAGCCTGATATTGTGGTGATAGATCGACGAGAGCGTCGTGCAATGATTGTTGATATCGCTATCCCTCATGACGAGAATCTCGTGAAAGCTGAGCAAGATAAAAAAATCAAGTATCTTGACTTAGCACACGAGGTTGTCGACATGTGGGAGGTGGACTCTGCAATCATTGTACCGATAATCGTTACAGTAAATGGCCTAATAGCGAAGAGCCTCGCCCAACACCTCAGGAGGCTCTCATTACACGGCTGGATCAAGGGCTTGATTCAGAAGGCAGTACTCCTGGACACGGCACGCATAGTCAGGAGGTTCCTCTCTCTAGAGCCCTGACCACCGGCAGCTTGGACCCTGTTCCCGATGCCGATGGGTCACTATTTTTTATATTTTTAAATGTTTTTTTTTAGACTTTTGTTAAAATATTTAAAAATATAATTAATATGTTAGAAAATGAATAAATGAATAATAATAATAATATTCCACAACTATCACACAACGCCATCTAGTCCCAAGCTAAGCAGAGCTTGTGTTATGGGTACTAGACAACTGATAAACATACTTATATATTTCTAAATACATACATATTATAGATAAATTACACCCAGACACAGAACAAATGATCGTGCTCATCACACAAACATTTGTCCTGGGTGGGAATCGAACCCACAACCTCCGGCATAGCAGTCAGGGTCACTAACCACTAGATCAACAGGCCTGTCACCCACGGAAAGAAATGGGATGGTGCTAACATCTCGTATGGGTCGAACTTACGACCTTCCAACTCATATACCGCGGCCATTAATACTGGGCCACGACTGCTCTACTTAGCAATCAACGCTATACTTAGGTACATTCCGGTAGAAAGAGAACGCAGCAAGGAAGGATCCTAAACATGAGTTGAATTCCTTTTCTAGTCTACAGAATGGCAGCTAGGGTATTTATAACCCCCGATGCAAAAAGAGGGGTGTTATAATTTGACGTGTCTGTGTGTCTGTCTGTCTGTCTGTCTGTCTGTGTGTGTGTCTGTCTGTCTGTGGCATCATAGCTGAACCGAACGGATGAAGCGATTTCAATACAAAAAAAAATGTATTAAAGGTGACTTATGTGCGAGTGTTCTTAGATATGTTTGATGAAAATCGGTTGAACCGTTTAAAAGTTGTGGGGGAAAAAGTGGGGAAGAGTAACCGAATGTCAGCGAATATACTCGACTGGGGTCTCAAATGAAAGCGCACTGAAAGAGAATATTGATGAATTAATCGAGAGTGTTCTTAGCTTTGTTTGATTCTACATTATAATAAGTATGTACCTATATAAAAAAAAACCCCGACACAAAAACCTAATTTCCCTTTAAAAGGTAAAAAATAATAAAAAAAACTCAATCTTAAAGTACCTAAGTAGGTATTAATAATTCAAAAAAAAAATACGTCGCGTTGGGGGACCGCTCCGCGAGGGCAGTCGTTGACGGTCGTATCCTAAATGCAATATTATGAAGTAATTTTATAAAAGTTTTCTTTTTTTAATTAGTTAGGTTACTATTGGTTACTATTTGTCAATAAATTGTTCACTTGGTTGTGTTTTTTGTTTTTGGGAGTCGGTTGCTTTTGTTTTTTTTTTTAATCTACGGAAATTTCAACGCAGGGGGATCCAGATACATGTACAGAATCTATGGTAATCGGTTACGTATCGATGTCCTTGCCACCATATTTACCTTAATCATTCATCTAAATTCTACTTCAGCTACCACCTACACTTACATACAACTTTCCCACTACATCCTGACATACAAAATCACCTCCAATCACGACGAAAATGACGTCAATAAGTAAGAACATTAATAAACCGTCGGCTCGGTATGGGAACGCGTTAATAATGCAACTCTAACTGAGGCAGCCGGCTTGCACTAAATAATTGAAGAGGGAAGCTATGGATTATGTGGACGGTATTGATCAGTTAGTATTGCTCGACGACTTTGTATGAAACGCTTGAAGGACTAGTGATATTATAAGTAGAAACAATTTTTTTTTTAAATATGTTGAGACATCTATATAAGGTGTATCTATTCATACAAGAAATATTTTAAGGGGTACACCTGTAGGTGGTAAAGAAGCTATAGAAGTAAAAAGAAAATGTTTATCTAAGCGTTTTTGAATTTTCGTAATTATTATTATTTTAAAACTGCTTAAGACGTTTTGCATAAAACCTTTACTCCAAATTCTATGAATGGCCCGCCTGACGCTGCGAGGGCGGCGACTGGACGGAACGAGCATGGCCGCGGTGTCTCGGGTCGTAAAAATAAGAAGGAACCAATATTTCTTATGTGCGTCAAATAATTTATAAATATTACATTTTGAAAAAAATAAATTTAGAATTTTTTTTTTCGTTGCTGAAGCTTCTTTACCACCTACAGGTGTACCTCTTAAAATATTTCGTGTATGAATAGATACACCTTATATAAAAAAAGATTGCCGCGAATTGAGAGCCACTTTTGAAGTCGGTTTAGGTGCAAAGACTTTATGTGCTCCGAAAGTTGCAATTTCAAACTTGGCTAGTTAGCTACTCATAACCTCAGTGGGATAGAATCCGGAATGAGGTGATGTAGGAGAGAATCAGTTATCGACAAAGCTCATAGAATAAGCAAGCTGAAGTGGCAATGGGCCGGACATATTAGCCGTAGAAACGTTGACCATTAGGGCCGACTTGTTGTTGAGTGGAGACTGGAAATTGGCAAACGTATGGTCGACCTCAGACTAGGTGGAGCGATTGCAGGGTGGCTGGTAGCAGCTCAATGAGAGTTCTCGAGAGTCGAGCTAAATGAAGAGGCATATAATGTATAAGGCCTATAGGATAAGCGCAGGAGAATGATGAGTCTGTATGCTCTCATGCAGATGCTAACAAAACAAAGAATGTGGTAAAACCTGAAGCTGGATAAATCTGTATAACTTTTTTTTTTTTTTTTCTTTCAGGATGGGAAATCATGAAATGACTTCTCCCGCTTTGGGCGGAGCGGGAGGGCGTGTCGGACTTTTACTGACTAAAACACACCCGTGTTCCATCAGTTGCCGATGTGCCAGGGTCACGGTATCTCTTTCGAACAATCACGCGACCCCGGCAGGAAATCTGTATAACTTAGGCGTGGATTGCTTAAGACGTATACGATTTTTTTTTGTTTTTTATTTTCTGATTTACGTGATTTTATCGCCATGATTTTACAGTTTAAATACTGTATTTATATAAATTTTAATGCACCATATAAATGGCTTTTTCTATTTGGATCAAATGAATGAGCTAGTTTTTCATTTTTGTCGAGAACTATCTTGCATATTGTGCATTAAAACTTATGGAAATGTAGTATTTTAACTGTAAAAGCACGTCTGTAAAATCTAGGAAATCCGAGAAATCGACATAATTTCACAAAGGTGATAATGATCATATTATAGCATGCAGTGATTTCGAAGTTTTAAGAAAAGCTCATTAGGAGAAAGACAAGGCGTTAAAGAATTAATGGTGATATATGAATACTAGAGATCGTAAATTACCGATCAAAATTCTATATCCCGAACTTATCGAATGTCATTGTAAAGCAAAAATGTGACCGGGAATAAGTTTGTCGGGTGTATCGAGTGCCAAGGGCTCATATCGCAGCTGTTGGTCTACAGAACGTATTTATTAAAAGTTAAGTGGACAAATCGATTGACCAGAATTATGACAATGTTTATTACTTATTCCTGTCTACTGTAACTTATTAAAGTTAGATAAGGTATAAAGTGTTGAAGTATTATCAAGAGTTGTAAAAGTGTGTACTGAACTACTTGTATTATGTAAGTTCCTTTTTTAATCATATCACAATGACAAAGAAAAAAAAAAGTTTTAAAATTTAGCTGGACGTACCTATAACAGCTCTGGCCATGCCACAGCTTTTATAACTCCAACACAAATAAGATAATATCAATATATTATTGCTACAATAGATAGCTATTTTGGAAGCTCAAGATATTTTATAAGACAGGATCTTACCTAACAGCAGAATCAATCACACGTACTGAACCAAAAAGAAAATCATGATGACTCAAATCGAGAAGAACTCACTTCATACATAATTCCGTTCCACCCAAAAAAGAAAAAAAGGGACCTAAATACATCAGACAGCGATCACTTATTCACTGGAACAAGCCGTTTTCTGAGCCTTCGCGTTATTATAAATGTATAGGAAGCCGTGTCCTGTTAAATATTTACGGGTACCTTAAAGGTGTTATCCATGGTCCTTTCGTGGTCCTTCAGGATTAGGCCGCGAGCCACTATTGAGAAAGTGTGAGAAGGGTCTTGCTAGGCACGTATACCTATTGCCATTAAGATGAGTAATTATTTTATCTTAGTAACTACGTTTGAGGATGTGAGTCAGGTAATGGGAAGTGCCACTCTCAAGTGAGGTGTGTGTCAAGGGCACGGGCGAAACTGTTTTCATGGGTTTATACGCCGTAAGCTGTTTTGATCGAATTGTCGCTTGGGAAAATTCTAATAGTTTCAGAGCTGTTTTAGGCTGCAGCCATGCGAAGCGGAGCGAAGTTTGAAGACTTTTAGTTAATATTGGCACAGTTCCGCTCCTCTCCTCTCTTTTCCGTTACAATGGACAAGCAGCGGTATATTTGCTTTTCAATTTTATGATAATGATCATAAGGTTCTGGAGTAGCGACCGCGTACTGGAAGACGTAGAGCTGGAAGGCTTCTCTCTAGGTGGTCGATGACCTTGTACAGGCCGCAGGAATCCCCTGAATGTGGGAAGCACAGAGCCGATTGAAGTGGCGGAGCTTGAGGCAGACCTATATCCAGCTATGGGCGTTTTCCGGCTAAAACTATGATGATGATCTAAGGCCCTAATACCATCTAGTTTAATTTATTTTGGTCCTTGAAATCATTTTCCATTTTGAAATGTGGGTCGCTTTTCATAGATACATTTTATTCAGGATTATCCTTCGCTTTACAATCAGCATAAAACGAAAATAAATCTGAATGTTAAAGTCTCCTTGAAATTCCAAACCCTCATTTGCACATACCGTGCTTAAAATATTTCTTTCATAACTAACTCGCGCTTTCATTACGAGAAATCAAGCGATACCTATGCGCATATTCAAGCAACCTACCATTCATTTGCAAGTATGAAGCCTTCACAATGGACTGCGAAAGTAACAGCGTTTTCGTACAATAGCGCGCAGACGAAGGATCTTGGCGAAAGCGAGAGGAAATCCGTGAAGATCGTCGTGGCTATAATTCACATAGCTGTATGAATTATTGATGGCCGCAGACGGGATGGGATTAGATTATAAATAAATATAGTCCAGGGTCGATAATTTTTAAAACCAAAAAAAATCATAATAGGATGAAACCCATTAGAAAAGGAGGGAAATATGATAAAAATGAAAGGAAAAATAATTTACGGGCGATCTGAGGTTGGGAAGGGGATGGGGGTGAGTTTTTAAGGGTAAAAAACGGGTTTTCTCGATTTCCGGCAAAACTAAAAGTCCTATCGAAAAAAGTCAAATGGAAAAGTTGTAGATAATAAAAAGATCTAAAACTTTTGTATTTACACTTTTTTCACATAACCTCAAAATTTATGTGAAAAATTCAAAAAACCAAGTTTTTGGTTTTTTATTTTTATCTTGTACAAAATTTGTTTTTTTTTAACGAAATTTTGTGAAAACTTACCTTTTTATGTCCCAAATACGCTGTAATTTATTTAATTAAAAATATTTATTTTTTCACCTTATTTTGAATTAATATCGAAAAAACACCCTAATTTTCAATCGAAAATTCACCCGTCAAAATATCAGCTTTTTTCAAAAAGTTGGTGTGGTTTCTGTTCGTTGAAATTTCTACTTTCCGATAGTGAAAAAAAAATATATGTTACTATGGTAAATCTTCTCAGAAAACGCAAAAATTAAAAAAAAACTTGAATTTGAAATTTTTTTTTTAATTATTATAAATAATTTTGAGCTATTTATTAAAATTTAGACTTTAATTACTCGAAAAACGTTAGATTACATGTGACGTTGATAACAAAAAAATTGCAAATAAAAATATACTACTATAATTAACAAACAAATAAGTTAATTAAATTAATATTTAATAAGACATCTACAATATTTGGAGAAAGTTGTCTAATTTTCTTTAAATTATATGCGTAGATGCTTATTTATAACTATTTTGAGATAAATTATATATATACCTGAGTAGATATACCTGAGTGACCTACGAAAAATTGTAGCCCATCAAAAGGTATTTCGTGGAGAAGTGGGGAAGGGGCTAGGCGGGTCTGGGTCTTACTACATACATACCTACTATTATATACTATATATTTCGTAGCAGCTGTTACAACCGCTAGCCTAACCAGTATTCGAAATACAGTACAGTATACAACATCGTTTATAAAAATACACGTGCACGCTGAGTTTCTTGAAGATAATTGTGACAAGTTTACTTAAAAAAACAATAAAACTATCTTAATCTAAATAATTATCTCCTTAATTTTGCACAAACAAATTTAGTTAATCCCATGAAAAAAAATATATTTCAAAATCTATAAAAAATATATTTAAAATCTATAAAAAATATATAAAATATATATCGTAAATATATTTCTAATAAAACAAACTTTTGGCCGATTTTCATATATATTTTATACTTTTTTATAGATTTATAATATATTATTTATACATTTTGACATTGATTTCTTAAATTTTTTTTTTTCATGGGAGTTTATTCACCAGGAATACACTTACAATTCACAGGAAGTTAATGATTCAGAAGATATTGTGGATGAAGAACCAACGCAGTCTGGAAGTAATGTTGGAGAGGAAGAAGGTGATAATCATGAAGATTTCGAAGATCTACTAGAATCGGAGATGTTTGACGAATCTAACGATGAAGAAATGCCATCAAAAAGACAAAAACTTATGAATAAGTGATTAGAATTGAAGATAAGGTATTTATGAATGATGAGATTAATGTGTTTAAAAATATTGTAATGAATAACGTAATGAGAATAAAGCATCGACATTTAATAGTACGATTTACATTTATATTTATCCATAATAGACCAGGGTAGAAGCCTTTAAAAATAATGAAAAGTGAAAAAAAATTTTTCGAGTTCAAGTTTTTTTTGAATTTTTGCATTTTCTGAGAAGATTTACCATAGTAACATATATATTTTTTTTTACCATCGGAAAGTAGAGATTCCAACGAACAGAAACCACACCAACTTTTTGAAAAAAGCTGATATTTTGACGGGTGAATTTTCGATTGAAAATTAGGGTGTTTTTTCGATATTAATTCAAAATAAGGTGAAAAAATAAATATTTTTAATTAAATAAATTACAGCGTATTTGGGACATAAAAAGGTAAGTTTTCACAAAATTTCGTTAAAAAAAAACAAATTTTGTAAAAGATAAAAATAAAAAACCAAAAACTTGGTTTTTTGAATTTTTCACATAAATTTTGAGGTTATGTGAAAAAAGTGTAAATACAAAAGTTTTAGATCTTTTTATTATCTACAACTTTTCCATTTGACTTTTTTCGATAGGACTTTTAGTTTTGCCGGAAATCGAGAAAAACCGTTTTTTACCCTTAAAAACTCACCCCCATCCCCTTCCCAACCTCAGATCGCCCGTAAATTATTTTTCCTTTCATTTTTATCATATTTCCCTCCTTTTCTAATGGGTCTCATTCTATTATAATTTTTTTTCACTTTTCATTATTTTTAAAGGCTTCTACCCTGGTCTAATAGGGTTCCGAGCTTTTAAAAATATATATGATGGGAATGATGTTGCGGAAATAAAGGGCATTTAGGGTTGTGAGGAGTTTCGTGTGTTGTGTAATAGTGCCGAACACTATTATTGCTTCAGATAAGTTTAAGTATTTACGGTATTAGTATGAGTCGGTACGTCCATATTGTTTATTGAACATTGTAGAGTGTGGGAGAGGCTTCTTGTAGACGCATTTATTTGAAAAAGTTCCATACCCCTGTTTTTGGGTGGGAAATCATCAAATGACGTCTTTCGCTCTGGCCGGAGCGGGAGGGCGTGTCAGACTTTTACTGACTTAAGATTACCCGTGTTCCTTCAGTTGCCCATATGCCAGGGCCCCGGTATCGCTTTCGAACAAATCTCACGACCATGGCAGGCATCGGTCCTAGTGGAAGCCTTCAGTTGTTGCTAACATCCCTATGAGGCGCGTGTGGAACACTACGCACCGTTGACATGGGCCTGGTCCTTACTGAGCGGCGAGTTACAGATTCCATACCCTGAGCGTAGAATTTGAGACAGACTTGAATCTAGATGATTCACAAAGAGTTATACTATCATATCTAATTTCCCAAACTTGCATACCCTGAGCGTAGTAATTTGAGGCAAACTGGGATTTAGATAATTCACAAAGAGTTGTCAATACCAAATCTACTCACTCTTGATCAAAATCCTATGTAGCACGTTAGTTTTCTCACTCAAAAGGACCACAACAAACATTTTCCGAATCACAGCCACACTATATCACGTCCAAAATATCTCCTAAACGTCCGAATACTGGTCCGTATCTATAGTCGAACCCATTTGCTAATTATTCGTCCGTCTGTCAGTTCACATTGTCATATACGCGATTGAGTCCATTCAATAATTCATAGTGTGTCGGATTCTCCATGTAAATCGTGTGGTTTCATGTGTCCTGCTGTTGGTAGCAACGGTTTTTGGTAGTGTTTATTGAATATTCTAGGCTGTGCTGTGTGTGATTGATTGTGTATTGTTTTGTGAAGAGGTAGAGGAATAGGAAACAGTAAAGTAGTGCGTCGTGATTTCCAAAATATGAATCAGATTTGCAGTGAATAAAATTACTTATTATAAAATTGAGAGCATGTGATTTACGTAAAATGATTTTCTGTCGGTGTAGTGCCGTTTAAAAGTATTCAGTCATTTGACAGTTACTGTAAAAGTACTGGTGTTTTACTGAAATGGAATGGAATGTTTCCATTCCATTTCAGTGTTTGGATGTTTGGAGCATCGCTTAGTTTTCTAAGTCAGATTTGTTCGAACTACGTAATTAAAAGGTTGCCTTCAAGAAGTTGTAGTTGAGTACCTATTTCAATTCTTTTTTTATAATTCAATTTACCAGGTTTGTATGTGTACAAGAAATTAAATACATAAATATTTATTTCAACTGTGACAATAAGTAAATGGAAACATAAGTTGTGTCAATGAAAGGGCTTAAACTGCTCAGTAAATATTCTTACAATTTTTTTAATAGCTACTCTTTTGCTTTTCTAAAATAACATCAACTTAACACTCAACTTGATTTAAGATTTGACCAGAATGTCTATTCAATGTTATCACATTGAATATACATTAAAATCCCAATACTTGAGAGCCACAGCTCTTGAGAAAACTTGGACTTGGACTATTTTAAAATGATCATATAAATCTTATAAGCTTACAATTAGCATAATACTTCGTATATGTACGTGTTTAGTGAGTATTTCTTAGATTTACATGACAAAACGTTGCCGAATTGCCGTTAGATTGTCACATACGAGTGACATTAAGACCTGGCCATTGACAGTAGCTGTCAACAAAAAACAAACGAATACTAATTCTTAATTCGAAAGTTTTAAGCCTCCATTTTGTTATTTCAAAACGTTAGTATATCACAACTTATACAGTTACATTACAGTTATATAATCCCTGCCAGTCATGCTTACTGCCCAAGACTACCTAAGTGGATTAGAGGGCATTAGCGTCGGATCAATAAGGTCCCCAGTTCGATTCCTACTCGCTACCGGTTCTTTCGGATTTCTCGTTCGGGATTTACTTATCTAGGCGTTTCTAGTTGGCCGGCAATGAATTTGACATGTTTATTTTAGTTCGAGGTGGAAATTATTTGTACTAGGGATTTTTGGTGTCCTAAAATTGAAATGAATGTGGGCTTATCGTTTTGAGGGTATTACTGTATTACAAGTGTGTAATACGGTAATATTTTGTGTAATTTTGTGGTGGTTAAGCTATGTTTATTATGATAAAAGTTTATTAAATGTCGAGTTTATAAAGTAAATCGGATCATTGGTTTTAATACATGTGTATGTCATATTGACCGGTCAAGTAACACCATGGTTGTATAGAGCATGTAGTATGGTATTTTGTTTCTTTCGTTTCTTTCTATCTTCTTAATATCAATGATTATGAATATAATTTAAAAAAAATATTATTATTTAGCAGCACTAACCATACTATCAGCAATCAAGCATATTATAAGTTGGGGGACGTCGCTGACAATTTTTTTGAATCAACGCTGGTTCTGCTCCACAAGGGCGCATAGGTAAACTAATTTGGTTAGCATTTGGAAATATCGTTGAGCGGCCGGTGATTGTCAAAAGTAGATATCTTTGCATTTATAAATTCAGTCTCTTTGTATTGTATAATTGCTTATCACATTTGTGAGCACTATGTATGAATTAAAAGAGCTACCTTTTATTGGGTACGTCTTTCAATGAATTGAATGTGCCCTGGTGGCTGAGAGTATGTCTTGCTCACTCAATTGTATCGTTGGTGTTGGCGTATTTTGGATCATTAAGTTCCCTTCAGAATCGATGAGCTGAATGGTGATAATCCATATGTCATGTTCGTGGACGGGCGGCGTCAGTAGGGACTGGTGATCTTTTAGCTTAGTTTACCGTTCTTTCCGAAGCATGGAGGGTCTTGGTTTATTAAGATGGTCACCAACATACGTAGCTTAACCTGATCAATTGAACCGTGAGGCTATTACTTAGTAAGAATGGTAAAGCATGGTTCCCCTAGAGCTATTTTATATAAAACAAACATAATTAAACGAAAGACTTCATTAAACCGCGATAAGCAAACAGAACGAAGGGAATAAAAATAAGCAAGTATTGCAAAAGAAATGCGTTCGGATATCTGAGGCAGATAAGCAGAATGGAAACGTGAGAGATGTTCCGAGTGCTAAGGAATGGAGGTGGCAGTATCAGCTTTTTTTTAGTGGGTGGAAAATCATCAAATGTCGTCGACGGAGGCCGTGTCAGACTTTTACGGACTAAAAACTACCCGTGTTCCTTCAGTTGCCTATATTTTAGGGCCACAGTAACTCTTTCGAACAAATCTCGCGACCCTGGCAGGTGGCAGTATTAGCCTCAAACTTTTTCCCGCGGCTTCGGCCGTATTAAAAATCCTATGTAACCTAACCCAGAGTCTGGTTTACCTGTGTGCCAAATTTTATCGAAATTCATTCGGCACAGGCGTATCACAGATAATGTTACCTACTTTCGTATTAAAAATATTAGTAATTGGAATTGAGTGGCGAATCTGATAGACTAGGCGAGAGAGAGGAGTTCCCTATGATTTGTCGTATAAACAGAGATTAAAGGTTGTATAATTTCAAGGTATTGACTTAGACCCCACTTTAATATTATAATTTTTGTAGGTGTTTTTTTTGTTGTAATAATTACAATTCAATTTAATTAAATATTTCATATAAATTAAAGTCTATCCCTTGAATTATAATTTTATTTTTATATATATTTTTGTAAGTAACTAAAACTATTTAAAACCATGAAAATTTCATCTCTAAGTAGATACTGAGAATTTTAGGACTTCACTTTAAAAATGTTAAAAATATTGGAATGTTTCCACCTGACAGTGTACTATTACCCACAAGTGTACGTGTTTCATTACAATAGATGTAACTTTTTATCGTCCATTACAGCAAACGCATGTATGTGGATGACGATATTATAAGTAGTTATTTTGGTTCTACCTAAGGCCATTTCCAAGACGAATGTTCCTGACACCTTCCCAATTTCCACATCCAAGCCATTCGGAACACTTACAGAAAATTTTCCTTCCAAAAATATTTGACGTTCCGCGTTCAGGCGCCGCAGGGGACCGAAACTGTAGACGGCGACCTATTTTAAATTTTTCCCTCCCAACAACTATACTTAACCGTGTTTATATGTAACTCTCCGATTTCCAATGCAATGTTTACGTTGCCGTGTTTCCCTACTTCAAAGTTGTTCTAGAATGATCGCTGAAGATGCTCGAAGTGCAGAAATAAGCAAAAGTTTGTAGCTTTATTTTGTGTCAGAATAAAGAAAAATATTATATGTGATGAAGTTGTCGCTTGTTGTGTTGGGCATAGGCTGTATGCCATTCATACCTTGGCCAAGGACGCGCCTGTTGCGCCACCCGCCATATTGAATAAACAGTGTGTCTCTAACCGGCGTTTAAGTTTGACGTTTCCCTTCCCGTAACAAGTACAAACCTAACACGTGTGCAAACCTAACAGTGGCGACGAGGATGAACGCGACTTACGGAATCTTAGCAACTTTCGATCATAATGTTCACGACTGGAAGACATATAAAGGCCGCATCACGCAATGGTTCATCGCGAACGATATCGACGCGAAAACCGACGAGAAGGGAACAAAAAGGCGCGCCATTTTGTTGAGCGCACTCAACGACGCCACCTTCAAACTTGCAGCAGATTTATCGGCGCCAAACGACATTGAAAAGGTGGCGTACGCCGAAATAATTCGGTTACTGGATAACCATTTCATACCCAAGCGTTGCGGTTTCGGAGAGCGATTTAATTTTTATGCTGCGGTGCAGCAGCCCGGCGAGACGCACACGCAATGGGCGGCAAGACTTCGGGGACTTACAGTGCACTGTGACTTCAGCAACGTAGAAGAAGCGCTTCGGGATAAGTTCGTGATGGGTATGCTTGCGGGTCCAGAGCGCGAAAAACTGTTTGCACGGGACCTGGAGTCCTTGACGTTGGCGAAAGCGGTGGAGTTAGCAGAGAGCGTGCGCTGTGCGCGCGCAGGCGCTGCCGCCGCCCTCACAACTTGGGGCTCCTCTACATCGCAACAGGCTGAGCTATACAAGATAGACAAAGAACAGGATGCAAGCAAAACGGCTAGCACGTCAGATGAAAATAAGTGTTCAGTGTGTGGTGGTAAAAACCACAAATCATCCCAGTGCCGGTTCAAAAACTATAAATGTCAAAAGTGCAACTCGAAGGGTCATTTACGTAGGATGTGTAAAAACAAAGTGAATTTTGTGACAGCTCAAGGGGCCGGTGAGGTAAGCGAGGGCGACGATGGTAAGTCATTGTTTAATATTGGATCAGCCCGAGGGGAACCTATGACAGAAGTGATTGCAATAAATGGGTTTAGTTTTAAATTTCAGTTAGATAGTGGATCCGCTGTGTCAGTGGTATCGGAAAAAACGTACAAACAAAATTTTAGCAAGATACCGTTACTAGCTGCGGAGCAGACGTTTCATAGTTATACGGGTGACGTCATGGAATGTGTAGGTTACATGCGGCTGCCCGTTACATACCTGCAGCACACACGAACGCTCAACATGTACGTCATACGTAATGGAGGCCCGCCGCTTCTAGGTAGAGATTTTATTTCAAAGTTTCAACTCAAGCTTACTAGTTGTCATTTCGTAAATAATCAAAACAGTATCGTTCAACAATTACAAACCCGTTTTCCCGATGTTTTTTCTGACAAACTAGGTAAATTTACAAAGTACTGTGTTAAGTTAGAATTAAAAAAGGATTCGAAACCGATATTTTTTAAGGCACGCCCGATTGCATTTGCTTTACGCGATAAAGTTGACAAAGAAATACAGCGCTTGGTGGAGTTAGGAGTTCTAAAACCTGTACAGCATTCTGAGTATGCATCACCAGTGGTACCTGTGCTAAAACGTAGCGGTTCAGTAAGACTGTGCGCTGACTATTCGGTCACAATTAATAAACAGCTTGTTATTGAACAATATCCGTTGCCGACAGTACATGAGTTGTTTTCTAAGTTACATGGGGGTCAGCAGTTCTCAAAGATAGACTTATCTATGGCATATAACCAGTTTTTATTAGATGAAGAGTCGCAGAATTTAACATGTATAAACACTCACCGAGGCTTATTCAAATATACTCGACTGGTATTTGGTCTTTCTAGTGCACCCTCTATATTTCAAAGGGCAATGGAACAGGTGCTAGCAGGGTTAGATGGGGTATTGTGTCTGTTGGATGATGTGTTAATAACCGAAAAGACACCAGAATTGCATATGGAAAAGCTTCATGTAGTCCTACAAAGACTCCAAGATGCAGGGTTAACTTTACAGAAAGAAAAATGTGAATTCTTCAAAGATGAATTAAGTTATTTAGGATATGTGATAAACAAGGACGGATTAAAAAAGGATCCATCAAAGGTTACAGCTATTATGGAGGCTCCAGTTCCCACGTACATTCACAGGTTACAATCTTTTTTAGGGCTTGTAAATTATTATAGGAATTTTGTACCCAAAGCATCTAGTATCTTGTGCCCCTTGTATGATTTGCTAAAAAAAGGGATTAAGTGGGAATGGACAGCAGTACACAATAACGCTTTCAATGAAATAAAAGAAAGGTTAACATCTGATCAAGTATTAACACATTTTGATGCCAGTGCAAAAATAATTTTAACGGTTGATGCTTCTCCATACGGTCTAGGTGCCGTGTTATCACAGATTGGGAACGATAGAGTTGAACGACCGATATCGTTTGCATCCCGCACACTTAACTCAGCTGAGAAACGATATTCACAAATTCAAAAAGAAGCAACAGCCATAATATTTGGGGTGCGGCGGTTTCATCAGTACCTGTATGGAAGATCAGACGCTTTTATTTTACGTACAGATCACAAGCCTCTAATATCAATTTTCGGATCACATAAGGGCATACCAGAAGTATCGGCCAACAGGTTACAAAGATACGCAATGTTTTTATCCGCATACAATTATACCATTGAATATGTACGAAGCGCCGATAACAACGCGGACTATTTATCACGGGCTAGTTTACACTATGAACAACCGCAAGCGGGCACGGAGGGGGACGGCGGCGCTCACGCGCCGGCAGCCGCAGCGCTCATCGACCGCGCGTCATACGTCCACTTTGTTGTAGAGGGTAGCTTGCCAGTAAGCTTAGACGAGCTACGCGATGCAACAGATAACGATGCTACTTTAAAAAAAGTAGTTAATTTAGTCCTTAATGGTTGGCCAAAGAAAACTGTAGATTTACGTTTAAAACCTTATTATTTGTGTAAAACCCAATTATCCTATGAGAATGGATGTTTAATGAGAGGACATAAAGTTGTATTACCAGAAGTATTACGTAATAAAGTTTTAAAAGAATTGCATAACTCACATTTAGGAATTGTTAAGACTAAAGCAGAAGTCAGATCACGTTTTTGGTACCCGGGTATAGATGAGGCCGTGGAGATGATGATTAATTCGTGTGATATTTGCAAAAAGCTGCGGCCCTCTCCGCCACGAGCGCCTCTCGCTCCATGGAAATACCCACCAACGCCGTTCCATCGACTGCACATAGACTTTCTGGGGCCTATCAATAACAACCTTGTGTTTTTGGTAGTTGTAGATGCACACACTAAGTGGGTGGAAGTTTATGACGTCAGTAACTCAACCACATCTGCGACAGTAACCGAGAAACTTTATGAATTCATGTCCAAATACGGGTTACCGCATACGATTGTCAGTGATAATGGTACAGCGTTAACGTCTTTTGAGTTCAAAAATTTTTGCTCACTAAACGGCATAAATCATTTAACATCACCAGCATACAATCCAGCTAGTAACGGTCAAGCGGAAAGTTTCGTAAAAATCGTAAAGAAAGGGATAAAATCAAGTGTTTTATCATCACACAGTAAAAAGGACTGTAAGTTAAAGCTCTTAAAATATTTATTCGATTACAGGAACTCCGTACACTCTGTCACAGGTTTCTCACCGGCTGAGCTAGTGTTCGGGCGTAAGCTCAGAACACGGTTAGATATTCTTAACCCGACGCCACCGCCGCCTCCGCTTACATCACTGGTAAATAATGTTAAACGGAAACAGTGCTCGCAGATTAAGTTTAGCGGAGGAACCAATAGCCAAGTGTTTAAGCCGGGAGATGAAATTTTATATAAAAAATACTTAAATAAAAACAAATATCAATGGTGTATGGGTATCGTCATAAAAAGACTAGGTACGGTGTTATACCTCATTAAAGACAGTGTTACTTCTACCAACGAACGAAAACACAAAAACCAAATGGTAACAAATGTAAGGAATCCTCAATCTTGTAGCATAGAGGACGATGACTTGACAGCTGGGGTGTGTGAGCCTCAACCTCAAACGGGGGAAGAAGGGGTTGGGGAAAACAGTCAAGGGACACCGGTTTCTAGGTGTCCACACAGGCTCCTGCGCAACGTACCAAGGGTTGATTATGCACCCTATTTGTAACGGTACATTTTCTATTTAGTGGTATTACTATTGTTATTAATTGTATATTATTGTATCTTATTATTCCTATGGGGTGTGTTAACTAGGGTGGGGAGATGTTGTGTTGGGCATAGGCTGTATGCCATTCATACCTTGGCCAAGGACGCGCCTGTTGCGCCACCCGCCATATTGAATAAACAGTGTGTCTCTAACCGGCGTTTAAGTTTGACGTTTCCCTTCCCGTAACAAGTACAAACCTAACACGTGCGCGTTTTGCTTTCTGGAGTAAATTGTTTTTAATGGTACTATTAGTCTAGTCAACAAGTTTAAAAACGTGAAAAATAGAGATAAAAGTCCTAAAAATATGAGCGATGGCTCATTCGTTTCGGAATCACCTCTAGAAAAATTTTATTGAAGGATTTTGGTATAGGTAAAAAATTGCAATTGTTATTAACAAAATAAGATGAAAAAAAATGATATTTCGTTTTTTGTTAATAACTCGAAAAATATTAACATTTAAGCAATTTTGAAAAAAAGTGCGTTAAAGATGAGGAAATTTCCAATAAAAAAATCTAAAAATCTTAACTCCCGGAACTCTATCTCCATTAATTATAATTTTAATTTGACGTTGAAAATAGGGCTCCGCGCGGCTGTTACAGCACGCGCGCGCCGCCGCTAAAGAGAGTTCAGCAATAAAAATATATTTTTTATAACAGAAAATGAGATTTTAAAAATTTGAAAAAATTCAAGTATCTCCTCTTTAACAAACTTTTTCGAAAATTGCGTAAATGTTAATAATTTTCGAGTTATTAACAAAAAACGAAATATCCTTTTTTTCATCTTATTTTGTTAATAACAATTGCAATTTTTTACCTGCACCAAAATCCTTCAAAAACATTTTTCTAGAGGTGATTCCAAATCGAATGAGCCATCGCTTATATTTTTAGGACCTTTATCTGTATTTTTCACGTTTTTGAATTTGTTGACTAGACTATATCACATTATATTTTCGTTCTTACTTTAAGTTTATTCATAGGTTTGTTGTATTGATGAAAATATTAACCAGTCTACCATATTGGTATTGAGGTTACCAAGTAATTCAAGGTATTTAATTTAAATTAAATATTTTGTTGTTTTACCAGAACCTTATTTGGGATAGACTGTAGTAAAATAGAAGATTCAAATGGGCTATTTTATTAAAACATTAGAATTCAGTTAACTAACAAATTACATTTAGTATTTAATGATACATAACATTTAAGCATCTGCTGACCTGGATTCTGTTCCTTTTTAACAATGGAAGAACAAAGTAACATTGTCGGGAGAATTACACTAAATTGCCTTAACAACCCCAATTATCTTTTTAACAACTAGATTACAATCTTAAAAGCAAACGGAGCGAGGCAAAAACCAATTCAGTCAGCAACCTCTATTTCCTGAATTTCAGTGTCGCAATGGCCTAATTTCTATTCAAAGTCTGGACTGGCTCGTCCGACGTGACACGAATCGCGCGCGCAATTGCCCTTTATTGTGTTACAGCTGGTTTGAACTGGTTCAGGCGGGATCGGGGTGGCGCGAACTGGATCGCCCCGGTTACACGGCTGAAATGCGGTTTAGTGCGGATTTACTGTTTGTTAGTGCAGCAAAAATTGGGGGCTAGTTTTATAAAGGTGAGTGTTTTTTTGTGGTTTGTTTGAAACTAGTGGTAGTGGGTGGATGAATTTAGAGTATTTGCGAAAACTAAATGAATTCGAAAAACTAAAAATATGCCTCAGTAAATTCAGCATGGGTATTTGATAAAATATTTTTTGTAGAGTTTTCGTCGCTCTTTTATTTTACCTTTGAAAGCTGTGCTATTAAAACTGCATTTTAAATGACTGTTTTCAATTCCCACATACGTGCACATCATCTGACAAGGTTTCGCATCACTTCAAATCAATCAGCCTCTACTTCCACCCTCTTCACCAAATAATCCTAGTAACTCGTGTAACAATGTGGCACACAATAAATTAAAGTTTCCTCTCAGAAACCTGAAGAGCTCGGAAACATCTTATAAAGCAGTCTTTATATCTCAAAGGAGCGTCTGCTACCCGGTAATTAATCTTTCAACTCTCACGTCTTTAGTTTTAGACTGGTGGCTCGGGGTTGGCAGAAGCGTGGAGCGGTTAGATGACAAACTTGAGCTGGATTTTAAAACTTTCAATAATTGAAATTATAGTTGTAAGACTTAAAAAGAACCATCCAGGCGAGGATTTTAATTGTTTTGACTCAATAACTCCGCTATTTGTAATGTTATCTCGGCAATATTAAAACCTTAAATAACACACAGGACAGTATCATTTTAACAGCCATTCTAGAAGTGAAAAAATTGGCACAACATCGAGAAACGAAGACAATATTAAGCATGCTGGATGATGGAAGACATGATAATACGACATAAATAATAAAATAAAAGCACTTAATATAATTCTACTTGGTATTAATCAAGTACCTACGGAAATCCAAGGATTGGAAATGGCTTCCTTTTTACCGCTCGCACCCATCAAAGAAGACACAGCTTTCTTCTGTAACTATACATTACAGTAAGACTCAAAGTTCGCGATACGAATATAATGAGTTTCATATCGTGAATGAGGAGTTGAGGAGTTGCAAGTACTTGTGTTGTGCTAGGTTAAGGATGGAATGTACATTTTGTAACCTTTGCTACGCGGAGATACATATCTATACTAATATTATAAAGCTGAAGAGTTTGTTTGTTTGTTTGTTTGTTTGATTGAACGCGCTAATCTCAGGAACTACTGGTCCGAATTGAAAAATTCTTTTTGTGTTGGGTAGCCTATTTATCGCGGGAGGCTATAGGCTATATAACATTACGCTACAACTAAGAGGAGCGGAGCAGTAATGAAAAATGTTGCAAAAACGGGGAAAATTTATTCCTTTTGAGAGTTTCCGTTGCGTGCGCTGCGTAACCGGTTAAAGTAACGCAAAAATCATGTATGACGGAATTGTTCCTTTTAAAAAGTTCTAAAAAAAAGTGCGCGAGAGCATATGTCTATCTTTTAAGGTTGACTCACTATAACTCAAATGGAGCGAGCAGCAACGAAAAATGGACGAAAACTAGCAGGCAAATCGATGCGACGGGAAGGGTCAGCGGAGCAAAAATTTGACGCGGACGAAGTCGCGGGCAGAAGCTAGTTACTTATATTATTGAGAATACATACATAAAATCACGTCTTTTTCCAATAGGGGTAGGCAGAAACTATAGAACGTCACCTGTTACGATCTTTACATACTTCTTTTGCCTCGTTTAAGTTCATACATCTGGTCATACACGCACACAAGGAGGGGTCAGGTGCGTAGCACTAGTAAGTGCTACGCACCTGACCCCTCCTTACTCGTTGCGAAGTATGTGTGGTGTGACTGT
Organism: Aporophyla lueneburgensis; assembly: GCA_932294355.1. Lineage (NCBI taxonomy): Eukaryota > Metazoa > Arthropoda > Insecta > Lepidoptera > Noctuidae > Aporophyla > Aporophyla lueneburgensis. The sequence goes on along the minus strand of OW028740.1, from coordinate 4,660,044 downwards.
GAATGATAGGCTGACGAATGATGTGATATAACAACGTTGTAGTTTAAAAGGAGATGTAGTGACGAAAATTGAAAAGAGTATGCCTTAATGGTTTGGTCATATTGAGAAGATGAATGAAGGGCGGCTGTCAAAAGATATTTTCAAGGCAGATGTGACTGGATATGCCGGAAGGGGACGCCCCAGGAAAACATAAATAGTGGTGATGTTCTTCGGAAAGGTCAGGTGCGTTGTACTGGTAGCCGGCGTGCGTGTATATACGGATGTATGAACTAAGACGAGGCAAAAGAGTATTATTAAGAATTTGAAGGTGGAGGTGGTGGTGGTGGAACATATTTCTTTTGCAATGGCTCTAATTTTGTGGGACAGATTCAGAATCAGCCCACAATGTTCCAACTATCAGTACATAAGTCTTCTCTCGGTGAGTGGGAGTGGACTGTAATCCACAACCCGGTTCCAGCGCGTATTGGTAAATGTCTCATGTCTTTTGGTTCTGCAACATGCCGGTTTTCTCACAATGATTTCCTTCATCGTTTTGAGAGTAGTGGGGATGATACAATTTACACAAAGTAAAGCGCCTGCCTGGGTTCAAACCTACGACCCACAACTCGTAAGTCGCGGGCGTTACTACTGGTCCATCACTCCTCGCCATGTGAAATCAGATTTGAATTGGGATATGGTGGGGGTTTAAACGGATTCAAAATTTTCAGTGTTCTAAATTAGACTATTTTTTCTCAATTGTTGTCGAAACTGTATGCTGGTACTAAAACATGTGAATCTCACAATTTTTATTCTTTCTACAGTGTTTTTTTGCAGTAAAATCATCTAATTACAAATCATGATCTAATTGAGCACTTAACAGAACTCCAACAAGACATCGTAATCAAGATTCAGGAGCTCATTGTTCAAGCAGCTTTAAGCGTTTGTGTCGCTTGAAGCGCCTTGTCTCGCTTTTTGCACAACACATCTTTTTACAGCATTTCCTTTTGTTTTTATACGTTTAATTTAATCTTAGGACAGGAAAGCTGCTCTCCAGGGACAAAGAGAAATGTCACTTCTGAGCTTACTTAGTACGTGGAGAAATCATCTGGGAGGGCGTTAAGAAGTTTGGTTTAGATGTACTTAAGGACTTTAATTTTACTTCTTTTTTTGGGATTATTATTCGTTTGTTTCGTTCTGAGGAGGGAGTAATAGAGTATACTGACATCAAAATAGTCTCATAGTCAAAAATATCAAAAGTCTGGAAGTCCTCTTTTGGCACGGGATAAAATATTTGTTAATTAAATGATAAATGATTTTATTTCTGTAAGTAGGTTTGTACAAATACTTTTACAAATCAATAATATTTTTTTGAGCTAGATGAGGTCGGCGTTTCCTATCTGACTACTCTGAGAAGAAAGGCCGAAACAAACTCAGAGGTCACAGTCTCTTTTAAAGTCCAGACATAATATTGGTAACATTATGTGAAGACTATGTAGATAGCTGTCTGAAATGGTCTTTAGAGGAAAGAACCAAACAAATTGAGTGGACCTGTCTAGTCAGTGCACGCATTTGTCACTAATCGTGCGGCTCAACTCAGAACTTGAGAAGCTCAACGATCCGACGAACAATACCAAAGAAAGGACATTTGAGTAGGCCGCAAAAATTACTCAACCTGCCAGATCATAATTACAACATACTTGACAAATAAAGAAAGATAAAAGAAAAGAAGAAACAAACCCACACAGTCTTCACATTCACAATTATTAAACAATATGATACTTTACAAAGTAAATATTCATGTCATTGTATAAATAAAATTTATCAATGTCAATGTGTATATGAAAAATCCGGAAAGGATCTCGGTCTAATTACTTGATGACCATGTTAGTCGCTGTCTGAAATGGTCTTTAGAGGAAATAACCACACAGATTTGAGTGGACCTGTCCAGTCAGTGCACGTATTTGTCAATAATCGTGCAGCTCAACTCGGAACTTAAGGAGCCCAACTGTATCCAATTGTATCTAGGAACACTAGTCTGCACTGCAAAGATTTGAATACTTAAATCACCCTCATTATTACAGCCGAAACGCCCACTCCTGGTTATAGACCTCCCCGATTTGGAGGATTTTGCCACAATTGCCATGCTTGGCGGGCGGGTTGGCAATCACAGTGTGGTGGTGAAGTCTAGGAAGTTCTTAAGACGCTTTTTACGCGAAGAAATGGGATGGTGGTTTTCTTTACGCCCGTCACTGCAAGGAACTCTCCTAAATCACTCCCCGAAGAATCAATTTTGAGACGAGTGAGCTTACACAATAATAATGGCGTTTTCATGAGAACCAAGTCAAGTCTTCGCGACATTGTGTGTGTCGGAGCCGTCAAAATGAAACAATATCGCGACCGACGCAGTTGGCCGGATCTATAATTTCAATCTTTTGTGCACTGCATAATGACTACCTCGTTGGTCTAATGGTGGCACGCGCAACTGCTGAGCATCAGGTCCTGGGTTCAATTCCCAGGTCGGAAAAAAGTGTAATTGGGTTTTTCCATCTGGAATTTCTCAATAGAATCCGGAGTTTGGATTTGTGCCTGGTTAATGGCACTAGGCTCGCCCCGATTACATAGAACTAAACTAAACATATTTGGTGAAATGTGGGTGTACAGTCGGTGCCCTGCATTATCTGACCTCTCCTTTTTTTTTTTTTTTTTCAGGATGGGAAATCATCAAATGACTTCTCCCGCTCTGGGCGGAGCGGGAGGGCGTGTCAGACTTTTACTGACTAAAACCCACCCGTGTTCCATCAGTTGCCCATGTGCCAGGGTCACGGTATCTCTTTCGAACAATCACGCGACCCCGGCAGGCATCGGTCCTAGTAGACCCCTACACTGCTGCTGACATCTCTTTGAGGCGCGCGTGGAACACTGCGCGCCGTCGACCCGAGCTTGGTCCTTACCGGGCGATCTGACCTCTCCTACACACAAGAAATGAGGAAAAGGGGTCAGTTAATGCATGGCACCGACTGTACTAGGTATAGGAATACCTCTGCCTAACCCTTCTGGGAAACAAGGCGTGATGTTATGATATGTTAAAAGTTGAATTGCCTCCATTGAAAAAGTTCTACCATTGATTTCTAAAAAGCTTGATGAAGATCAGGAAATAGATCACATCTGCACCGTACTGTAGATACAAATAGCTGTAACCTGCAGGTCACATGTATATCTGCCCTAGATTCAATCCGCCGATGTTCGCAGGTCTGGCGCCACTCGAGTGCTATTTTCAACGGCAGTTCTAATTGAATGCAGGGATGTGTCTAATTTCAAGTAAACTAAACCTGGTTTACTTTACGTTATCTGCATAGGTAGATGGATCTTTTACATGAGGCTTTAAATATTATTTGATGAACAACCTTTATGAATGTGGATGATCTGGTATATTGTTGAAATATATAACAGTTGGTTTAAAGAAGTGGTTATATTGATGGTTCTTCATATGTGAGTTATACTTTGACCGGTTTCCTTAAAAGTCCATTTCAGACACCAATCCACATGGTCTGCACATGATCTGACCAAGATTATGTCTGGACTTTAAAAGAGACTGTGACCTCTGAGTTTGTTTCGGCCTTTCTTTTCAGAGTAGTCAAAACGACCTCATCTAGTTTAAAAATATGATTGACGTGTAAAACTGTTTGTTCAAACCTACTTGCAAAAATAAAATCATTTATAATTTATTACTCTTCTGTAGAGCTGTACCTACGATTTTCCCCAATTTTCATTAACACAAGACGTAACCACAAGAGTCGAAATAAATATCGTTAGAACGTTTTCATCGGATCACACGATCGGGGCTGCCACAACAAAGCCTACCTACTTTGAAAAAAAAAAAAAAACAAAAAGAGAAATCAATATTATAATAAAATTATTCACACAATGTATGAAATTCAAATTAACATTATGCCTGGACCGCCCCTTATTGTGAATCATACTCGTAGGTACCCTCTAGTGTTGTACCTGTCTCGGATTTCAGCACTCCCGCCTTTTCTGGGTCACGATTTTGGGACCAGACACACATACAAAGTTCATAACAAGGTTTTAAACTAGGTCGTGGGACACGCTCACGTGGTTCTGGCGAAGTTCATTTTCCTTAGTAAGTAAACAGCGCACGTTTCGTTAGGATTAGGAATCGATTCTCTCCATTGAGAGTGAGGGTTACAATTTGATTATGTTGTTTTTTACCTTGCGTGAAAGATTTTGTTGTGTTTGTTTAGATAGCAAGTTTTTGTAGGTCTATTTCAGTTTAAATTTAGTTATTAATGACCTCGTCAATCTTCAGGGCATTAATTTTATTCCGCAAAAATGGAAAAGTTTAGGAATTGGTGTGCCACAAAAAACCTCATTATGAAGGAAAAGTTATATTATTAAAATAGCGTGTGCCAGCGGAAGCCGAAGATTATCCAACGTACTACCGATATAAAAAGGCATTTGTATTAATCCAGATTATAAAACATCCGTGTGCTAAATTACATCCGAATCCGTTCAGCTGTCTCTGCGAGATGGAGAAACAAAACATCTAAACATACAAATTTTCACATTTACATATAACATTTTATGTAGGATAGTTCTACGTTGTAAACGTTCAGAGATTTAAATATTTGAAAATAGAGCGTTAAATATTAAAGTACAAATAAATTATATCCCGTTTTTTTGTATAAAAATGTGCTTTCTTTAATAAACGCGGCTTTCACAGTACGTGAGCATGAAAACTTATTGCTGTTTTTTCATTTTCTTTTTGTGTCATCATCATCTCTTAGTCTACCCGCTTAAAGATACCACGGGTTCCGGGTATTATCAATCAGCACCTTTCTTACATCACTATCTTAAGAATCGCGACACTCACTTAATACTCCGTGGGTGTTATTTACACTCTGGTAGGACCAGACCAGTTAAATAAAGTTGTAGCGCCAGATGTATGACAACCTCCCATTGTATGTATGAAAGCTTTGAGTCTTTGAGAGCTAATGTATGGGTGCAATTGAAATGCTTAGTCTTAATAGATACTTGGTAAGGTAACCGACATAGCCCGAAGAATTGATAAACTTAAGTAGCAGTGGGCAGGGCACATTGCTCGCAGAACACATGGCCGATGGAGCCAAAAGGTTCTGGAGTGACGACGGTTGAAGACCTCCCACAAGGTGGACCGATGACCTTGTGAAAGCCGCAGGAATCCGCTGGATGCGGGAAGCACAAAACTGGTTGAAAAGGCGGAGGTTGGAGGAGGACGATGTCCAGCAGTGGACGTCTTTCGGCTGTAATGATGATGATGATGATAAATAGATACTTGAGATAGCTTTACTACTTGGTTTCTGTTAGGTATCACCTACATCACTACCACTATTATAGTGTAGCAACACTTCTTCTGGGGCAATGGCTGTCATACTCGCCTATAATAATGTCATTATTTACATAGCCTTTATCCAATTATGTTTGTGGCGACAAAGTCGAATCCAAAGCATTTATTGTATTTCAATTAGGCCCAAAAAGGCACTTTTGTACGTCAACAGTTATATGAAAATAGAATTGATTCTAGTTGCCCCTTCCAAAAAGTAGATTCGTATGGAGAAGAATTGGCAAGAAAGTCCACTGTTACTCTTTTAAAATGTTTTTAAATATTTGTATACAACGATTCCAAGTCTAACCAGATACAGCTGAATAACTGTATTTTACATGAAGCGACTGCCTATCTGACCTCTACAACCCAGTTACTGGTTAACATTATACCTCTTGGTAAGACTGGTTTTCTGGTTTTTGGCTCCTGAAAAAGATCCATGAATGACAACCGGGAGGTTACTATGATACTTACTTCGCCAACAGCTTAACGTGCTTTTTTAGTCACGGAGGGGTCACAGTATGTAAAGATGGTCACCCATCCACGAAACAACCGCGCCAAGCATTGCTTAACCTAACCAATCCATCCGTATGGCAGGTATGCAAACAACCACATATAAAAAAAATATTTGCTAACCTAAGGTATGATGGGTAGTGTCAACTTGCAACGCTGTCAAGTTTTTTATAAAAGGCATTATTCCATTTTGCCATAATCGGTATTGCAAATAGCGTTGATGTTCATTTGGTTGATATAAGTAAGGTGATATTAGTCATACATGAGTCCCTATGTTGACGTGCATTAAAAAAAAACGTACTATATTTTAACATCTTGCGCTTACAAAAATCGCTCTGTTTTTTATATGTGATTTGTCCTTATATACACGCAAGCTGTAAATCCGTTTTGTGATAACTTCACATTAAATGAACGATGATAACTATATTGTATGTGACCAGAAAATTCCAATCATGTCAAGCAGCTAAGATAGAGAAAAACAATACGTTAATAACGTATTGTAGGCAAGCGGAAGAAAAAGAAAGTAACTACGAATATTTGTTAGCAAACTGGAAACACGTTAAACACACGATACCCGATGCGCATCGATATCAACTGAATGAAAACGATCCTGCAACTCGAAAGGAACTCACAAAAAACGAGAGGTATCTACCACCGTCATTGAACTGACAATTCGATTGCCGACCGACATGGCACTTTTTATTTATTTTTTTAGTTTCGATCACAACTTTAAATTACTATTGCAAACTAGTAACGTCCTATGCAAGTTTAATAGCTACCAACAACATCGATACTTTTACTAGAAAACTAAACAATAATCTAACACTGCTTTCCCATCGCCTATCTTTACATACATTGCCGATTTCGTTAACAAACTTGACATTACCGTCAATACGGAACTAGCAATGGATTTCTTTTGTGCGAAGGTTTTGTAGTTAAAGAAGGCTCATGGTACATCCTCGTGTATATTTGTTTTACGCAGTTCATTCAATCTATCGCCCCACTGAATGCTGATTGGTAAATAAGGTGCCGGTTTCCATTTTTTTTTTGCAATCGTGTCTGTATAACACTGCTTAACAATCTGTCAACAGCAATACGGATTTTTGCATAAAATATTGTGTTATCCTACTAATATTAGAAATCTGAATATAAGTTTTTTTGTTACGCTTTCACGCGAAAGCTACTCGACAGATCATCATGAAACTGTGTACACATATTCTTGGAGGTATTAGAAGTAACATAGGATACTTTTATGAAAAAAAAAACGACGGGTTGCGCTCCGGGAGTGCCGGCAGAAGTGAAAACTTGAATATTAACGTTGTGCATTTTCGATATTTTGGAATGGTTAGTTAATAATTTTACACGAATTGCTTTAATTATCAGTATACAAGTACTATCATTTATGTGGTAGAATACAATATTTATTTATTGCGCTATCGTACACAAACATGACAATTTATATTACATTAAAAAGTTTATCTCTCAGAAAAATCACTCTCCGTCCGTCTTACGAATTTTCGATCAGGTCACGTGTCCTGACGCGAGTTTAACATTTTTTACCCATTACAAAAACAGTGCTAAAGAAGTTTTCACTTCAAAAAAACGAAATATAAACAAAATGTTTGTCAAAAAAATCTCAAATCTAGCTACTTCAATGCCATCTAGCATTATAGTAACGAAGTTTCAAAAAAAAATTTGACGTGGACGAAGTCGCGGGTACGTAGAAGTTAGTTTGGTATAATTATTATTGTTGCTGAACTGACGCAAAACAATTGACTTTATTTGCATTGTATAGAACTTTAATTGAAGTGTCGGTCTATTTGGACAGGTGATTTAGAATGTTTGTGAATTTTGTAATTGATTTGTGAATTGTTTGACTTGGTCGCTTAATTCTTCTAAAATGAGAATACAGGTTTTTTTAGGGGCTTACTTACGGCTAAGCAATGAAAACCGCACGGATCTATCGATCAGGTTAAGCTACGCTTGCCGCGGTTTCTTCGTGGATGGGTGACCATCTTTATATACCAAGACCCCTCCGTGCCTCGGAAAGCACGTTAAGCCATTGAACCCGGCTGTCATTTATGGATCTTTGACAGTCGTTACGGGCCAGTCTTACCAAGGGGTATCGTATTACCCAGTAACTCGGCTGTGGAGGTTAAATAGGCAATCATCATCATCATCATCATCATCATTTCAGCCGTAAGACGTCCACCGCTGGACTTAGGACTCCCCCAATTTGGGGGGCTTTGCCATAATCGCCACGCTTGGCAGGCGGGTTGGCGATCGCAGTATGGTGGTAAAATGCATAGAGAACGCTGCTGCCCATTCTCTAGTAAGTCCCTTAGTCGCCTTTTACGACACCCACGGGAAGAAATGGGGTGGTGTTATTCTTTACGTCCGGCACCACACGGTACCGTAGGCAATCGCTCAATGTTATGTAGCTGCATTTGGTTAGACTGAAAGTCGATCCCTACATAGTTGGAAAAAGGCTAAACAGATGATGATGATGATGATGATGATGATGATGAATAAAGGTTTTTGTTAAGGTCAAGGTTAGAAAACGTACCTACAGGCCAGACGTCCATTAGATTATCCTGACCTTTTCGTGTTAGTAATAGGTAAGGTAGAACTAATTTCTCTGAAGATCTTCAACTATAATTGTCACCACTATCCACTGCATTAAAATTAAATGTGGTTCTCTGATCCTCTGACATAAGAAAACATCACACCCTGTTTCCAGGGATTTGTTTATTTTTTCTCAGTAAGTTATAATCATGATCTGGCAGTTTGAGTAATTTATGTGGCCTGCCCAAATGTCCTTTCTTTGGTTTTCTTCATCCAATCGTTAAAGCTTTTTAAGTTCTGAGTTGAGCTGCACGATAATTTACAATTGCGCGCACTGACTCGACAGGTCCACTCAATCTGTCTGGTTCTTTTCTCAAAAGACCATTTCAGTCACCAATCTACATGGTATTCACATGATGACACCAAGATTACGTCTGGACTTTAAAAGAGACTGTGACCTCTGAGTTTGTTTCGGCCTTTCTTCTCAGAGTAGTCAGATAGGAAACGTAGACCTCATCTGGTTTTAAAAATATGAGTTACGTGTAATAGTATTTGTGCAAACCTACTTCATGTGCCTAGCCTTTTCCCAACTATGTTTGGGTCGACTTCCAGTCTAACCGGATGCAGCTGAGTACCAGTATTTTATATGGAGCGACTGCCTATCTGACCTCCACAACCCAGTTACTGGGTAATACGATACCCTTTGGTAAGACTGGTTGTCTAACTTTCGGGCTTCTGACGACCCGTAACGACTGTCTAACATCTACGAAAGACAGCCGGGATCAACGGCTGAACGTGCTTTCAAAGGCAAGGAAGGGTCTTGGTATGTAAATATGGTTACCCATCCACGGACCAACCGGGGCAAGCGTAGCTTAACCTGAACGATCAATCCGTGCGGCTGTTATTACTTAGCCACTAGCCCTTAACCCATTAAGTGATAAATGATAAACACCGGGAGGGGACGCCCTAGGAGGACATCATCATCATCATCATTTCAGCCGTAAGACGTCCACTGCTGGACTTAGGCCTCCCCCAATTTGGGGGGCTTTGCCATAATCGCCACGCTTGGCAGGCGGGTTGGCGATCGCAGTATGCTGGTAAAATGCATAGAGAACGCTGCTGCCCATTCTCTAGTAAGTCGCTTAGTCGCCTTTTACGACACCCACGGAAAGAAATGGGGTGGTGTTATTCTTTACGTCCGGCACCACACGGTGCACTAGGAGGACATATAGTGACCTTATTGGTAATGTTCTTCAGAAAGGTCAGGTGCGTAGTACTCGCAACCAGCGTGTGTGTATGACCAATTGTATGAACCTAAACGAGGCAAAAGGAGTGTGTAGAGATTGTAGCAGGTGGCGTTCCGTGGTTTCTGCCTACCCCCATGGGAAAAAGACGTGATTGTATGAATGTATGTATGCATGATAAATGATTTTATTTCTGTAAGTAGGTTTGTACAAGCACTTTTACACGTCAATGATATTGTTTTAAACTAGATGAGGTTGGCGTTTCCTATCTTACATTATTAGCACTTGCGTACACGAACGAAGTAAATCCACTAAATCTTAAATATAATATACCTATATAAAACAACAAAAAATCACACCTTATTTCCCCAAAGGATTGTCAGAGGTGTAGCTATAGTACACCAGCATTTCGCCAGTAATAAAGGAGGAGGGTTGATAAGAGGCTTTTTTCGCCCATCACAAACTCGAAAAAAAAGTTTCGATTTTCAACTATTTATTAATGCACTAATTATACAGTTGAAGATTTATATTTTTTAATTCAATAAGATTTACGTGATAAATAATATAGTAAGTCATACCAATTATTGCCCAAAACGAGAGTATTTCGTCTTTTTGGTATATTTTTGACGTTTTTTCAATCTTTAAATTAATATTTTTTAAAGAAGCGTTCTTTGAAACAAATTATTTTTGACTCACAATGAAACTACTGTTTATAAGCTTTTATGTGTTCCAAAACTATAATATTTGGATAAAAACAGATCGAAGCAACATCGCACACATACAATGGTATTGTCAATGTATTGTAGGCGCAAGAGTCGTAGGATGTTGTGCGCACGTTGCTTCCGTATTATGGTTTCTGGCTTACTGGCGCCATCAGTCAATCGAAGTCAAAAGACCAAGTCCTGAATATGCTAGTACACTACAAGATGCTACCGCTGAAGGGTGGTCCAGTAGCGTTTCGAATGAAGAAAGTCAGAAGGAAGATTAAAAAACATATTGCTAAAAGTATCTCAAGCTTTCTGATTATTTTTTGATTATTAATATATTATTTCCCATATTTATAATATTGAAATAATAATAGTTAATAACCTTCTTTTATCTTAATTTTGCATTTAGTGTTCTAATAACAGTTGTTTTTTGGTGCTAAAATGAATGAAAATAACGTTTATATCAATAAATGTTAAACAAACAAACGAACAAAATACGAACAACGAACAACGAACGAACACGAACAACGAACGAAATGTTCGAATTACGAACATTTTTAATTGATAAAGCATTCTACACGATCCAAGATTTCCTGAATTGTTGACCATTTATTAGTTCCACTGTATTTTGACATATATAAGTATTGACCATGTATTAGATTCACCGTATTTGACATGCATTAGTATTGACCATGTGATAGTTTCACAGTACTTTTACATTTATAATAACTTACCATCTATAATAATTCCAAATTTTTTATGCCATATCTACCTACATAATTATTGTATGCCTATAAGGCAGGACATATTGATACTTTAATATATTGTTAAGACCTGTAACTTACATGTGCCCACAATAAAGATACTTTGACTTTGACTTTGACTTTGATAATAGATACATAAATATTTATTTTATTTATCCCATCAATTACAGGATTTTTTTTAAATAATTGTTTTTTTATATTTGTCATGATGTATACTATTAAATAAAATTCATATCACATCAAGGGGCTGATGGGCGAAAAATGCCTCTTATCAACCCTCCTCCTTTATATTTAAAAACAAAAAACAAATCACTTCAAAACCCTTTGCCACACTATAATATAGCAAATATTAAACCAGAATATTGTTACATGGCATCGAAATGTACGCTCTCATGGAATGCCCACAAAGACCCTCCATCGTTTGATCTTCAAATAGAGAGATTTTCAATTTACATCGCATTCTGGAAGGTCTTGTGAACGCGCGACACTATTCTGCCGTCGTTATTAAAAAGGGCACAACTAACATTTTGTAAATGTTGAGAAAATCGATGTTAAAATATGTTTTGAATTATGTTAAAATAACACGACTAAACTATGTTTTTCGAAATTGTGTGATTTTAAATAGTTGCATATATATAGTATATATAAGACTAAAGCAATATTTTTTATTATTTTTAATGCATATAATAAATAATCAGCTTATTTTTTTTTTAACTTAACATAAAAAATTACATTACATAAAACCGGCCAAGTGCGAGTCGGACTCGCGCACCGAGGGTTCCGTACAAACCTGTAGGTATTCTCGGTTTAAAAATAAATGTTTTTTTTTTGTTTGTTTACGATTTACGACGTTTTAAAAAAAAACTACTCACTCGATCTCGTTCAAACCAATTTTCGGTGGTAGTTTACATGGTAATGTACAGACGCCAACACATCAAGCTACTACAATCTGTCAGATTTCTTTGATAGATTTTCGACTTTATTTCTAGAGCATTAGGTTCAAGGTTCATTGGGAAAAATTGACAGTTTCGGGTAGCTTGACCTGGTGGCGTCTGTACATCATATATTTTTTTTAGTTTTATCATTCTCTTATTTTAGAAGTTACGGGGGGGGGGACACATTTTACCACTTTGGAAGTGTCTCTCGCGCAAACTATTAAGTTTAGAAAAAAATGATAATAGAAACCTCATTACCATTTTTGAAGACCTATTCATAGATACCCCACACTTATGGGTATGATGAAAAAAAAAAATTGAGTTTCAGTTCTAAGTATGGGGAACCCCAAAATTTATTGTTTTTTTTTTATATTTTAGTGTGAAAATCTTAATGCGGTTCACAGAATACATCTACTTACCAAGTTTCAACAGCATAGCTCTTATAGTTTCGGAAAAAAGTGGCTGTGACATACGGACGGACGGACAGACAGACAGACAGACAGACAGACAGACAGACATGACGAATCTATAAGGGTTTCGTTTTTTGCCATTTGGCAACGGAACCCTAAAAATCCTTTTTTTTTATAAAAAATTAAGGCATAGGGTAAATAGTAAAGACATAACTGCTAGTTGTGACTTTTCATCTTCAAGAATTGCTAGGGTGTTGGTATAAAAAAAAATAGCAGCACAATTGGCACATAAGCCTTTTATATTTAACGAAAGCCAGTAACGCCTTTTCAATTAAATATTTTTAAAATATAAACGTGAAATAAAAGGCATATCTCACAATGTGCCCTTTTCCTGGTTAAAATCATTAAAAATGTTGCAGTTGTGCCCTTTAAGCTTACGGTATCTCTGTTAATTGTATTGTTAAAAATAAAAAATAAAATTAGGCAGATAGGCTTTTTTTTCCTGATTCCGGTTATATATATAACTCAATTTCATGAAAGATGTAAGTTGTGCCCTTTTTCATTAAAACGGCAGTAGGTATTATGTGACACGATGGTGGGAAATGATACGTTGTTGTGATATTTGGAATCGATATTTCTATGAAAATCCAATAACGGTTACGTGGTAAACTAGTTTATCAGGTAAACATGTTTGTATAGCAATTGCTGCTAACACCAAATAATGAGAACTAATAAACTAACCATACTTTATAATAACGTTTCCTACTTTCATTGTGATAAATATCCAAATCCAAACTAATATTATAAATGGAAAAGTAACTCTGTCTGTCTGTCTGTCTCGCTTTCCTGCTAAAACTACTGAATCGATTTAAATAAAATTTGGTACACAGATAGTTTAGAGCCTGAGAAACGACATATGCTACTTTTTATCCCAGTAGTACGTTCCCGCGGGATATTTTCCGACCTCCACGCGGGCGAAGCCGCTGGCAAAAGCTAGTATTTTATAATTTAGCATTAAAATTAAATATGCAAAAATACTTTATTGATAATCTTTACCGTTATGCGAAAAGCGAAACACTCATATGGATAGGTTAACAATATGTCGATACTGATGCGTAAAAAAAATGATCACATAGACTTGAGAATCCGTTCATTTTTTTTGTTGGTTACAAAAAAAAAAATCTATTAAGATTGATAAAGCATTTTCAGAGAAAAATATTACTGAAAAGATAAGAAAGAAAATACATGTATTACTTTTTTTTTTACTGAGTCATGGCAAACTCACGAGACCCAGTTTCTTATTCTCCAATCCACCCTGCCAGTCCAATCCATCGCCTGCTCGCACTATTATTTAGTTTTGTGAGAGTTATTTCTGCTTTTTATCTTTTTGCTGGGCTCCCAAGGGTTCCATTGCAATGATAAGTTGCCTTCCTCAAGAATTAGGCTGTCAAATGCAAAGACTTCTTTATTAAACCGACTGGTAGTTGCAGAGATTACCGCGTTCAAACGAACAAACACTTTAGCTTTATTATTAGTTATTATATTATAACAGAAATAGACTTACTACTGTTACAGTAAAAGCACACACTTTGTAACCATTTTATTAAATAAATGATAAGGTATTCTTAGTTTATTTCTCGACACTTTAATCAGAATCAAAATCATCATTCATCAGTGAATTTGAGCTGTTAATATGTCCAAAATTTTAAGATACGTTCACGTTACAACGTAATCGTGGACCGAAATTTAAAAGCGTGTTCATTTATATTTTCACTATGCTGAGGTATCGTGATGCCGTGACTTGTACGTGAACTTTCATGATAATATCCATCATATTAGAAATGATAAAAGCTAATGTCGACACATTCCTGTTTTTTTTTGAAAAAGAGAGAATGAAGAAGTTTATAAGAAAACACTGCTGCCCGTTCCTTTTGAAACAGTCGCCTTTCATGATAGCAGTACAATGAATGAGGTCGATTATTCTTACCCAGAAGCATGCCAGAAGTAACACCTAACCATTATTATAATGAAGCCATGGTAATACAGCTCAATATGCGGCTTGTAATTATATAATGGTTTTATCTCTTACATAAAAACTTTTTTACAAAAATAAACAACCTACCGAAGGCGGTTGTTTTTTTTTTTTGTAAAAATGTTTTATTTTTTATTTTTCGTTATGGTATCTAACCCGCACTAATTCCAAACAAACAATGCATATTTATGCGATAGCAGAAATCGCGGTTCATTTGCTGTCATTTTTAAAGAGTTCCGGTGTCTGTCTCCGGAACTCATCATCAGATTTATATGAAATTTATGTGGGACCATTTCGAAATAAGCCCCTTTCGAACAAAAAAAAAAAAAGAATTTTGCAAATCCGTTTACATACATATGATGGAGTTATGGCCGAACATACATTAAAAAAACATATAAACATCCGAATTGATAACCTCCTCCTTTTTGAAGTCGGTTAAAAATAAGTAAGAACCAATTTAATGAATAAAAATGTTCACACGATCCCATAAGTATCTATTATTCTATTTTTTTTGTCATTGATTTATTCAACATGCCAAATTAATTGTCTATCCCCATTAATTTCAGTATGATTACGATGATTCTCAACATAACTTTAAAACCATAGTTCTCTCTCAATGTTCACATTGGAATAGATATCGAATTTCCGTAGTAGGTGCCTGCGTGTCTTGGTGACGCGAAAAGGGATTCCCTCACGAATAAATAACTTGAATATTTTCAATAAAAGCCAGGCGACGAGACTAGTGATCGACGCCCACGATATTAATTCTTACTATACATACATTCTTGTGTGTCTCACTGAAGTGCGGTCTGAAGAATTGGGAATTCAATGGGTTAACAATAGCACAATGTTGGATGCGGTTAAAATATTTTTGATGAAAATGATATACGATTGTGTGAATTCCATCAAGCGGTTATCAAAAACCCGTATAAGTATTGTAAGCTATCTTGTTCATCTAAATATTTTTAGGGAGGCTACCACTTGAGAGCCCGAATTTTCTGCAATTTTCCGGCCGACCGCATATATTATTTGACCACATCCGAATCCGATCACATACACAACCGTAGTTCATAAAATTACAATTGTATACCAAAATAAAATACACAATTAAAAAGCTGAAATAAATGATTTTTTTTAAATTAATTTTGAGGGTAGATGTTAGTTAAGTCAGTTCTGGGTACTACAGTAACCTGGGTCCTGGGTTTTACCATTGAGCGTAAAAATCCCACCACGATATATTTACGTCCTTAGAAACGTAGACTAAATACTACAAGTTAAAATATTACTGTTGTTTTTCGCTTTACTTAGATGGCAATAATCATTAATACATCATGATCATTTTTCTGCCCTTATCCCAATTTATTTGGAGTCAGCGCAACATGTCTTTTCCCTCCACTTCTCTATTAGTAGCCATCTCAGTAATCACCCCCTTTCTATCCAAATCATAATTCACACAATCCATCCATCGTTTCTTTGATCTCCCACTACTTTTATAGCCATCGACATTCATACTCAATATTATAATATAATAATCATTAATACGTTCTATTTAAATGTTTAAAGTAGTTGACACGTTTTCTATAGCTATTATGCAAGTCACAAAACACAGTACGTAACTGAATACAATCAGGTATACTATCTGCTATACTAGTTTGAATATTGTTTTCCCTTTCAACTCCTCAGTCCTCCTTCACGCTTGACTGCTACAGTAACTATGGCAGGCATGTTCATAAGTGTTGAATGGCATTTGTGGAAGTTCCTGTGCCGTTCCTATAACTTTACGACAAGTTACTAACTATTGAAGATAGTGTTACTGTTGTTACGATATTATGTTTGCTTCAAGCGTTTTGATGTTGTTAGTGTTTCTATTTTCAATATTGTTGGGTTTATTTCTGTTATCTCATTTGTTTTCATCGGTATGTTCGTATATATGCTGATGATTCTCTCGTTTGAGTTCATTTTGAACTGAATCAAATTCTTGTTTTGGACTACAAGCTATTTCTATCCTCGGGTTTTTTAAAATCTGTGTTTTGCACTAAAACTGCTTTTTGCGTTTTCTTTACTGATATTTTTTATGTCACCAGCTGGGACCTACTTTCTGGTATTTTAACTGTCTTCGCAAGTGATTCTTTCACTATAATTTTTTGAACACACTTTCCTACTATGGAATGTTATTTATAAAAAAAAACGAAAACATAATTACAAGGCACCTCTGGCAAACTGCATAGTAGTTTTTTGGGAGACGTAGCTTCATTTTATAAGCAAAATTATAACATCAATTGATTTGACTTTATCCAACAATAGTACGTGACCTTTAATTATGCTACGTTAACTTTGGAGCCGTATGTATTGTTATGTATGTCGTCATTACCTGTAGGTTCCAGATACACGTCGTGCACTTTGAATAGCACCGTTAGGAATTATGTTTATCCAAGAGCAATTGACATACTAACATCCTCATGTTATTATGTTTCACACAGAGATATAGCCAATCTCGTATTAACCACTTGGTTAACTTTAAAATTAAGGGTACGTAAATATATCCATCACAAGCTGGTCAAACATTTCAGCGTTGATTTGCTAGATTGGTTTTCTCCTCTACCGATCATTATTTTCTAATAATATGTATGTATTAGTATTCATTCTCAAATTTTATCATTATTTTGGAGCTATCTATCCCGTATAAGCTTTTTATTGCCATTAAAATACTGAAAATGCTAACTTCCGTCTTCCTAAAATTACAGAAGTTGTAAACTCGTTATCGGGATGCATCTACTTCTTCATTAAGCATATTATAATGTAGGTTTAGAGACCAATAGTATAAAATAATTATAGTGCCTTCGGTTCTGGTCAATATCAAATGACTCGGATGGCTATGGGGCTTAATAAAAGTCCTAAATCATTTTTAATCGACGAAAAAAACGGAGGAGGTTCTCAATTCGACGCGTATATTATATGTATTTTTTTGTGTAGGACCACGCATAACTTTTTACATAGTGGTCCGATTGTGAAAAATCTTTTTTATTGGAAAGGGTATACTCCGAAGGTGGTCCCATATAAATTTGAAAAACAAAGTCGAACCCTAAGAGTCGGAAAACAGGGGATGATTGATTGTTCAATCACTGATTGTAATGTATAACCACGCATAACTTTATACGGAGTAGTCCGATTCTGATATTTCTTTTTTTATTGAATAGGGTATACCTTGCCAAGTATTATTAGTACATTATTGCCCCAAAAAAAAAATGAAATAAAAACTTTTTCACAAAAAATTAAACCGCCGACAAAACTTTACGGTTTATAATTTTTTGCTTTTCAGTTTTTTGCTAAAAAGTTTTCAAGGGTAATGACTACGGCAATGACAGTTTTTAATTTTGAATAATGCCTAGTTTATCTAGACGATTTAATTGTGTGTGGATGTAATTTTGATTTTGCATCACTGTAAGGTTGATTGGCA
Organism: Aporophyla lueneburgensis; assembly: GCA_932294355.1. Taxonomy (NCBI): domain Eukaryota; kingdom Metazoa; phylum Arthropoda; class Insecta; order Lepidoptera; family Noctuidae; genus Aporophyla; species Aporophyla lueneburgensis. The sequence goes on along the minus strand of OW028740.1, from coordinate 4,642,058 downwards.
GAAAACGCTTCAGGCATTAAGTCTTCCTTTGTATAGTATTTTTACATGTGCCTAAAATTATCTACACTATCTACACTATCTACACTAAATGCAAAAGTAACTCTGTCTGTCTGTCGGTCTGTCTGTCTGTCTGTCGGTCTGTCTGTCTGTCTGTCTGTCTGTCTCGCTTTCCTGCTAAAACTACTGAACCGATTTAAATGAAATTTGGTACACAGATAGTTTAGAGCCTGAGAAAGGACATAGGCTACTTTTTATCCCGGTAGTATGTTCCCACGGGATAATTTCCGACCTCCACGCGGGCGAAGCCGCTGGCAAAAGCTAGTACTAAATAAATAGTGACTTACTTATTGACCACAATCGACAACAACTCTCCGTAAATAGAAATTTCTAAGGTTCGAAATTTTCAATCACATATACCACTATGCTTTTTTAAAGCTGCAAATTACATTCACACTTGGGGTGGAATAGCAATTACGTAATCGACTATACGTCATACACCTATATATGTAGGTACATACAACAAACTTTCATAATACAGCTTCAGTATAATATCAAACGTAGTAACACCCTCACGGCATGTCTCTTAATCACCACAAAGTTGCGACGCATTTGCATTCTCCAAACTTTGCCTTCCATTGCCGGCTTGGTGGGAGTTACTCAAGCTTCCATGATTTGTCACCCCGCAATGCGCCCGGTATTGAGTTTGCCGAACTAACGCTCAACTTAATATCGAGTTAATGTTGTGTTCGTTTCCAAATTACTGCTTTTGAGCGTTCATAGTTGTGTTTTGATTGTAGTTTCAACCGAAGATTGCTAAGCGAGAGAGTTATTTTCTTTATGGGGGGAAGAGAAATCACGCAATGCTACTTTTTAGAAGGTTGTCTTACTAAAACGGGAAGAGAAAATTCTGATAGGGCAAAGAGTCATTTAGTTCTAGACATCATAATCATTGTTATCTGCCTAACATTTTTCCAAATATGTTGAGGATGATTTCCAGTCTGACCGGATTGAGCTGAGTACCAATACTTTACGTGGAGCGAGCTGACATCCACAATCCAGTTACTGCGTAATACGATGCCACATTGTAGAACTGATTGTCAGACATTCGGCCTTCTGACGACTCGTAACGACTGTCTAAGAACCACTAATAATAGCCAGGACCAACGGGTTAAAGTGCTTCCGAGGCACAGAGAGGTCTTGGCATGTAAAGATCGCCACCCATAAAAGGACCAACTGTGACAAGCTTAGTTTAACACTGGAAGCCCTGAACATACCGACTGAGGTAAATTTGGATAAAAAATATATATATATTGCAATTACGTGGTTGAAGTTTCGTATAAATAATAAATATAATAATCATCATATTTCATGAAGATTCATAAAAAGTTAGGATTATATGCATAATAAAATATTAATTCGAGCAGGAAGAACATCGCAATGGGTCAAATTTGGGACGCCCGCACTACTAGTGTTAACTTGTGTACATGGTCCCATGTACACAAGTTAACACTCATTATAGAACACATTATTAAAAGTTGTGGGAGGACTAGTGAAAGTTCACGTTATTTTCTTCCCACATAAATTAAGACCATTCTATTTTCTCAGTGTCAAAACAAACACCCAAAATGAGTCAACAAATTCTTTTAATGACTCTCTTTGAATATTATTAAACTTTCAAAAATAAAATGTTTCACCGTCAACTTTATAAGCAGTTAAAAGGGTAATAAAAAAATTCTACCACGGTTCACAAACTTGGTATTTCATGAATCTATTAAAATAAGTTTATGGGAGAAATGATGAGTTGTTCTAAAAACTCCATAAAAATGGAATCCCGCAGTAAAAATGTTTTGTAGTCATATTTTTACGATCTTTTGATCACCATTTTGAGAAGCTTGTTTTATTATTAAGTAGCTCATAATAAAACTATGGGTGCGGTGAATAATTTGATGGGTGAGATGATAAAACTTTCCCATGCTTATTAGGAAATTCATTGCAATTATAGTTGCTATGATCGCTGCATCAGAAATTATTGGCTGTTTTGTATTTTCTGTGAGAGTCTTTAGACTCAACTGATTAGTCATTTGCAATACAGTAAAAATCGAGATGAGTAGCCTGGACTTAAATGGGTTTGTAACAGGTTTTTTTTCGGTATTAAATCGTCATTATGACCTGCTCTGGACCGAGCGGAAAGACGTGTCAGACTGTTACTGACTAAAACCCACCTGTATTCCAGTTGCCTGTGCCAGAGCCACGGTAGCTCTTTCGAACAAATTCGCGACCCTGGCACCTAGATCTACCGTGGCAATTAATTTTGATTACTAATGCTTCTTTTAACGAGACATGCTCACATTATTTGTCCATATTTTTCGTCAGCACGTCTTCTAAAATTGAAATGCCTCCTCTCACAGTGAAACTTACCGAAATGCTTTGACCAACCTTTAGGCCGTTTAATTGCAAGTCCGAAAATCTATTCGCTCTACCCTCCTATTATTACCAATTCCTGTGCATCTGGCCATAACAGAGAGATTAATCCTAATCGTTCCGCCATCAATATATCAGAAAATCAATAATCATTGAACAGATTTCCACTGGCTTGTCATTAGCTGCACAATGGCGATATAGGAGCCATGGAATGTCAATATCTGAGCCATTGTCATCGCCCCACGGTTCTAGGGAGAGACAATAACGGCTGATGTATAGATATATAAGTTATATATGACTATTTGGTATAGTTTGGGAGGATGAAGGTAAAAGGGAATGATTTTCGGGGATTAAGCGGGATATTGTATATTTCATGAATAGAGGCTTTTGGTTACATTGGATCAAGGTATAGAACTAATAATTTGTACCTAAAAATAAACACAGCAATTTCTACGCCTGAAATATACATTTTATAATGTGCGCCTGTTTATGGAGAATTGTTTTTTATTTCTTCCTTTTTTATTCTTGGAAGTTCTTACCCATTAGGTATGTGTCGGAACTGTTATGATGAGTACGCACTTAAAATGAAGACACGAACGCCTTGGTTTGGACTTGTATAGAGTCTAGGGATATGGTGTCGATATGTAGTAAATAGTTCGACAGTTATCAGAAAGGCGTAGTCGTAGCACATGCAGGCGGTGGAACTGCAACGTACTTAAGTACGTAACTTCAGTATTTCTTTATTAAGTTCAGAGTAATACTTCTGTTGTAGTACGTAACGTCCCTGTCATTGATTCTATGACAGGGACCAGTGTGAAAGTTACAACAAGATTTTTTTTTTGCTCTAGTTTACCCATATTCCAATTCTACGTATGCATATCTGAAATTATGTCTAATCATAATTCTACGTAGAAGATTCGACATATATAAATGTGCCTTTGGAAAATGTGAAGTCAAAAACAGGTGATCTTATAAATCGTCGTTTAAAGAACATTGTTTCAGTAAATTGCTTGGATATTAAGACGGGATAGCTGGATTTTATTACGCACTACACTATAACTCTCGATGTTGATCTGAGCATTGAGAATTCAACATAGTGCATCCCAGCGTGTCGAAAATAGATAAATAGAAAAAAAAAACTTGATTCGATATTACTACATCCGTCGGAAGTTAACTAAGGGTATCTGTTGACCTGCCAGGGTCGCGAGAATTGTTCGGAAGAGATACCGTGGCCCTAGCATATAGGCAACTGAAGCAAGTTGAGCGTGGGGTACTATTTAACAGTCTCAGTTCGGATAGAGTGTTATAACTAGAGATCGGATATTCAGATGCAGATTCACCTAAAGTTGAAATGTTGACTAATATGGAATGCGCGTTTTTTCCGTGTTTTGTGTGTCATTTTAACTAACACATACCACCCTACACACATTTGTATTTGCATCTGGGATTAAACTTTAATTTTAAATAAATATGATCCAAGAAACCCGGCTTTAACAAAAAATACGAAGCCGCTTCCGTGCTTTCACAGCTAAATAGTAACATCAGGTAAATATGCATCCGAGCATCTGATCACTGGTTATAATACTCTGAATCCAAACTGATGCAGCCTAATATTGGGTTGCTATGTTGGAGATGATGAGCTCTATTATTTAAAACCTGGGGATGAAAATAGCTGCGAATAATGTTACGCCTTTAATCATTTATCGTGAAAACCAATATTACATTAAACTTCAAGACCATGCCACCAATTAGCACAGTTGCTGAAGCTTCAAGTCGAGCTACATAATCTGTTGCATACATAGACTTATCCGTTCTAGCTTGTAATTAATCTGCTATGACGTCACAGATATGAGGCTCTCCAGGATAATGTGCTCTATTATCTTCAAGCTCGCTTTGTGGTACGGAGACAAGATATTGTGTTGATGTATGGTATCTTGAAGCTTTGTCATCAGACAAGATGGTAAACAATGTTTAGACAACTTGCACAAATTAATGTCTTATCTTGTATGGTTGATTTCTAGGTAATGTATTTATTTATATAATTACTAGCTTATTTTTGCTGTGTTTAGTTTATGCGCGCGGAAAGGTTTGTGGCTAAGTCATAACAGCCGCATGAGATGATCGATCAGGCTATGTTACGCTTGCCACGATTGGTCCATGGATAGATAACCATCTTAAGTTCATAACATACCAAAACGGGTCGCTGTGCCTCGGAAAACACGCGGCTGTCATTAACGAATCTTTGACAGCCGTTACGGGTCGTCAGAAGCCCAAAAGTTTTTGCCTAGAAGTGGGGACGTCCCAACGTCACAGGCTTGTTAATAATGAAGGATAGCAGTTCTTGATACGAAACAAGAAAGGCAGCTAAGGCTTTTCAAAATCAAAATCAAAATCAAAAGTCATTTATTCAAACTAGGCTGAGAGTCAGCACTTTTTGAACGTCAAAGTTACACAAGCCAGTCCCCCCAAAACGCCCGCCCTTCGACACTTCCTAGTGCTTTAGCTGGGAAGAAGATGTGGCGGAACAAACTCCCCAGCAGCACAGCTGTCTGTTAAGTTAGAAGAACTTGATTCTATACAATACTGTGTAAGTAATTAATATTATAAAACAAAATATACATTATTCACCATATGTCAGCTAGCACACGCCAATATACCACCAACAAAACACTGAAAACTAAACTCAAGCTGAAATAAATAATAAAACAAAATCGTAAACAGAACTTTAAACGTAAGTAAAGCCTCCAGGTATAAAGGGCGTGCCCGCTTACATATTCAACGATGCAAATTGATACATACAGCTAAGTTGAAGTTACAATAGTTAAACTAGGACCTCCGGACCAAAATAAAATAACAGTTAATACAAGTAAAAATAACAAAAAACATGGTCAGCAAGACGACCAGTCACCACAAGCAGCACCCGTTCACGAGCATAACGCAAAGGTCAGCCATTACCCCCCTCGCGATATTTGAGGGAAGGTGGTAACCCGACCCCCGACGCTACCGCAAGCAGTGACATCTAAGGGAGCATGACGAACTTGCTGCCGGTTGGTGAGACAAGAATATTATGAACAGCTGACGAGGTCGCTAGCTAACTACATGTTGCAATACAACTCATTTAAAATCATTGTAATGAGTAGATTATGTCCACAATAAATGAAATTAAAAGAAAATAAAAATAAATGAACAAAATCAGTGAAATAAAAAATAAAAAAACAATTATATGAACTGCCCATATAAACTGTCGGTAGGAAAGCTAATTCTGGATTGAAAGAACATAAACATTGTCTTGAGTTAATCACAGTGACCAGCTATTCTTATCGTTTAAGTAGTCGTTGATAGAATAGTATGCCTTTGAACAAAGGTTGGATTTTACTTTAGCTTTAAACTCATTAAACTGAAAATCTAGCAAATCAGAGGGAAGCTTGTTATATATAAAAGGTAATACCAAGACCAACAAAAGAATTATGAACCTTATGAAGCCGGTGAAAGGGAGCACGTAGTTTGTCCTTATTTCTAGTATTAATATTATGAAAATCACTGTTTTTAGTGTACAAGTGTATATTTTGCCTAATATATAAGATGTTGGCGAAGACGAATTGTGATGCCACCGTAAGAATACCAATATCTTTAAACAAATCTCTCAGAGAAACTCTAGCACCTAGTTGGTAAATCGCTCGAACAGCTCGTTTTTGAAGAACTAAAATATTTTTAATGTCCGCGGCTTTGCCCCACAGCAGAATGCCGTAGGACATTATGCTATGAAAATAACTAAAATAGACTAATCGTGCTGTATCAACGTCCGTGTACTGTCTAACTTTCCTTACGGCGTAGGCGGCCGAACTGATCCTTCCCGCTAGGCTTGATATATGTGATCCCCACTGAAGTTTGGCGTCTACTGTTATGCCCAGAAAAACTGCCGAGTTAACAGTTTCAAGCACCTCATTATTTAAAACGACATTGGGCCCCAGGTTCCTAACATTCGGTGAGGCGAACTTTATACATTTCGTTTTCTTAGCATTAAGAACTAGGTTATTTGTAGTAAACCAATCCGTGGCCATTGAGAGCGCATTATTCACGTCGTCAAAATCTTTTCTATTCCTGTCTATTTTAAAGATAAGTGAGGTATCATCAGCAAATAGTACAATGTCACAGATATTCTTTAAATAGAATGGTAAGTCATTTATATATACTAAGAATAAGAAAGGACCCAGTATTGAGCCTTGAGGTACACCTAACTGAACTAGTAGCCCAGAAGATTTTACACCATTGATATCTACACTTTGGTGCCTATTTTGCAAATAAGAACTTATGACATTGAGAGCTTCGTTTTGAACACCGTAATGACGTAGTTTACGCAAAAGTGTGTCATGGTGAACGCAATCAAAAGCTTTGGAGAGATCACAGAAAACTCCGATAGCATTTTGCGAATTCTCTCATGCGTTGAAAATGTGTTTTAGCAGAGCAACACCCGCATCTGTTGTCGAACGACCTTTTGTAAAGCCATATTGCTCATTATGAAGGAGGCTATTTAAATTAAAATGTCTTAGTAACTGCTTGAGTATTAACTTTTCAAATATTTTACTAAATGCAGGTAATATAGAAATGGGCCTAAAATTGCCAACGTTATTTTTATTACCTGTTTTAAATAATGGTATGACTTTACTACTCTTCATGAGGTCATGAAAAGATCCTGAATCAACACATTTATTAAAAGTTACAGCTAGATAGGGGCTACGATGTCTATTATATTACTTAACAGTTTAATGGAGATGCCCCAGTAATCTCCAGTGTTTTTTGACTTAAGTGTCTTAAAAATATTAACCACGTCACGATTCGATTTTCAATCGAAGCTTCTTGCCCGTTCTTCTCCACAGATATCTACGTTTTGGAATGGGTAACTTTAACTTCCTAACTGACAGACTGACTCCTTGAGAATTCAAAGATCCTGTCAATTGTTTTTATCTATACTATATATAATATTATAAAGCTGAAGAGTTTGTTTGTTTGTATGTTTGTTTGTTTGATTGAACGCGCTAATCTCAGGAATTACTGGTCCAAATTAAAAAAATCTTTTTGTGTTGGGTAGCCTATTTATCGAGGAAGGCTACATAACATCACGCTACAATCAAGAGGAACGAAGCAGTAATGAAAAATGTTGCAAAAACGGGGAAAATCGCACGGGTAGGCGATTCGACGCGACGGGACGGCAAAAGCTAGTATGAAATAATTGCTTTGAGTTTAAGTTCCATGTTACGATTCCTTTGGAAAACACAAAAATTAAGGGGATAAAATTAAGCTGGATAAACAAAAGGATATCGGCAGTAGGTAAGTAAAGTTAATAGAACGAAGGCCAACATAAAATGTTAATAATAGACATTAAATTATCCAAACAATCCATCAAAAAACTAAAATGATGACAAACTTGACACCATAACAGAATTAAAGATCACGACATGACGTCCACGATCATAAGTATATAACATTAGTACCAATTACGTGTCACTAATGATGGACAATTTTTATCAATTCAATGGAAACCACTTTGATCATAGGACATAGATTAATGATTGTTTCATTAGATTACCATTATCTGTTGTTAGCAACATGTAGATAGAGGAAGTTTTTATTGGGATATGTAATTGAATCAAGTTTGTATTGTTGTGTTGGGGAGGGTAAAAAATTATACTTGTGATCTTTGGTCAGTTTACTTTTTTGGCTGTAGGATTCAACGAAGATGAGAATATTCGTCGTCGTCTTTTCAGCCGAAAGACGTCCACTGCTGGACATAGGCCTCTCCCAATTCGGAGGGCTTTGCCATAATCGCTACGCTTGGCAGGCGGGTTGGCGATCGCAGTAAGGAGGTAAAATGCACAGAGAACGCTGCTGCCCATTATCCAATAAGTCCCTTAGTCACGTTTTACGACGCCCACGGAAAGAAATGGGGTGGTGCTATTCTTTACGTCTGGCACCACACGGAACGGGGCTAACTGTCTGCTTGGATTGGCTGTTGGATTCATTGAAGAAGAGAATATTGACTACCACGGATTAGCATAACAAACTATGGTTGGACCAAGGTGAGTGCAGGCCAAGGAAATATTTCCTACTATCGATACCAGCCTCACGGAACAGGTTCGCCTCATAAGCAAATAAAAGCTACGTGCTGTTACAGCAGATATAGCTAGCCATGTGCCGTTTAATAATCTTTGTCATAGGAGTAACAGACAGTCCGGTATGCAGGGCCTGCATGGAGGACTACGAGACAGCAGCGCATGTGCTGCTGAACTGCCCGGCAATCGCCACATATAGGGCTAAATACTTCGGTTAGCATGTATCTTACGTGAGATTGACATTAAAATCAAGGCATTGCTGGCCTTCCTCAAGGAGCTGGGGTGAATCGAATAACCGATTTCCCACCGCTCTGACGTGGAATTGTGGACGCTAGCCCGTTCTACTTATTACCAAGATGAATGGTATTGCTATTTGTTGAAATTGCAAGCTTTGATAACTAAAGGCATACTTGTTTCATTTAAAAGTGGATGTTTGCAAGCAATGTTTTAGCAGACTTGATATTGTGCCGCTAATTCACTTGAACAGCTTTTACTACACTTATACCCCTGAACGGTTTTTAGACGATAAAAAGTTTATGTTGCAAGCCACACAACTGTTTTATTCACAAACTTTTCCTACGATTTTTTCTCCAATATTCTAATTAAGTCCTTTTTCCAGAAACGTAATAAAGAGAGCTCCCCCTAACTGCATAACATAACACCATTTTCTCAGCAGTCTTCCCATCTATTATTAAAACGGAAGAGAATTGCCCATTCCTACATACTTCTTTATACTCGAGTGAAACTCTCGGGGTGCATAAAATAACAATGTTGCAGTTAGAAAGCCGTGTTTACATTGTTCAAGTTTTTTATAGGCAGGTAGTATAAAGAATTGCATTAGTGTCTTTACAATGTGTCAAAATATAATTATGTAGAATAGAAAGTCGGGAACATACATGCTTAAAATATCAATTAGCAGTTCCCAGTTTTCGCCAATCAGCTTTTTTATATTTACAGGTGAGGTTGGAAGACGTCTTTAGTATTGCGGGAATCCATCAACCGTAGAAAATTATTCAGTGGAGAAAGCATTATTTTTCACCTGTGACAAAAAAAGTAAATTGGAGGACATTTTAAGTAGCTATTAAATCTTTAGATACTTGGAATCCATTTTCATTTTCAACGCTTATTCAACCTCGGTGAGCGTAATCGGTGGTGTGGGTTGGTAAATATCACAAGTCTTCAAATTTTTCGTTGTAGGATATTTTAGTTTCCTTAGGTATGATGTTTTCTTTAACCGTTTTGAGATGAGGGATGAAAGAATTTACTTTAATATCAATTTTTCGAAAATTTAATTTATAGACATTTTAATTTGGAATCTAAGACCAACTGCTCTCCTTTGCTGTATTTTCAACGAGTACTCGTAAAATGATTAAAGCTTTACTTATTAGTATAATCAGACAAAATAAACTGATTAAGGAAAAAAAAATATGGCAAAGACTTATCAAAATCTATGTCACAAGCCCTTGCAACCTACCCCATAAGAGACATCACAGTCCTTACACACCCTGCTATTATAACACACATAAGCCACATGGCCCACAGAGACATTGTATCACAAGTTTAGTAACGTTCCTCATTATTTCTGCTCCCCTGGTACATGAGTGGCTATATAATACAGATTCATGTCTGCATGATCTTACTGGATTACTAAATAGACAAGTTGTTGTAGAACAAATTAATGGGATGTGGTTACTCTGAGAGCAGTAGCCCAGTGGTCTTACGAGTTTGTAGGTCGTGAGTTCCAACCTAGGAAGGTACTTACTTTGTATATTTTGATTTCATCACCACTGTGCACTGTTCTCAAAACATGGAAGAAAAACATCGTTCAAAAACTAGCATTTCCTAGAACCGAAAATTCGAAAACATGACTGTGACATCCCCCAACCTGCACAGGGCCCGCGTGGTAGATTACTGCCCGCTCCATCTTTGGGGGCCTGTCCCAGCAGTGGGAACATTATAGACTGATTATGCTTTGTACTTCTCGGCACAAAAGTGCAAAGTTACATAGGTCTACTTTACTTGAAGAAGATATTAAAAAAAAATGATTATTATGACACTAATTATTCTAGTTTTTTTTTTTAAAGGCCGTATACAAAATTACATCAGAAATATTGAGGGTAACAAACAAGCAAATTTCTTTTCGCTTTTGTTATTAATATGGATTCAAACCTTTGTGGTTTACGCGAGTTAATTAATAAAATATCAAACAAAAGGCTGTTATTTTGAATATAGAAGGTTTGTCTATGATGTGGTTTCGTTTTATGTTGTGGCAACATTGCGGTTTTCTTGTTTAACTGCGAAGGAATTTATTTACTGTTCATATTGTACTTAAAGCGGGTCCTAGGAACTCTTTGAAGGTTTACTGGCTGGATGGCTATTACAGTTTGCGGTTCCTTTAGTAGCCCACATTTTATTACTATGCCTGTGTCACTTTGTCCAGTGTGCAGGTAAAGGCATTGTTATTTGTTAACAAACAGAAAAGTCCAAGAAAATTGATAACCTAAAATACGATGGTGCCTGTGACAACTAACAAATGAAAAAAAAAAAACATGTATTTGATTCGATGTCAACGATAAACTCTACAGTTTATCGAATCGAGTTATTTTAGATTTTTTTAGATCTATATCTAGTGTCATCTGTGTCCTCACATTTACCAATACTAACGAGAATTTATTTAGAAAATATATCACCAGCCATCATACAGCGCCGCCATTATAGCAGAGTCCAGAAGCATAATCGTCCAACACTTTAGATACAGATTGGTGAGAGAGGTAGTGAGTTCGAAACGACATCTACGGTGAAAACTTTGAAAATTTTCTCACCTTTTGAAGATTCATATTATCCTCACTATTCAATAGTCTCCCACCCCCACTCCCCACTCTGCCTCGTTGGTCTAGTGGTAGCAAGCGCTACTGCTGAGCATGAGGTCCAGGGTTCGATTCCCAGGTTCGGCAAAGTGTAATTGGGTTTTTCATCTGGAATTTCTCAGTAGCAGCCCGGAGTCTGGGTTTTTGCCCGGTTGATGGCAATAGGCTCACCCCCTATTACATGGGACTTAAACATAACTGGCGAAATGTGGGTGAACTATAGGTATAGCTCTGCCTAACCCTTCAGGGAAACAAGGCGTGATGTTATGTTATTCAATAGCCTCGAAAACCATAAAAACGACACCCGTTATACTCCTACTTTAGCGTTAGAGAACCTCGTTCCAAACCAGTTTTAAAAGAGCTTGGTGAGGTGCTTAGGTTTTTTTTTGTATATTAATGACAGTTAAGAAAATCCTGATCAATTTAGTCCTAGCGTCATTCTGACAAAACTAAACTCTCTCTCTCTTTCGAAACTGTGGAATAACAGGTGGTGCCTTGTTATGATGAACATTCCAACACTTCTGAAATTGCTTCTTATTTTCGCTACTCTGCTGTTGTATTTTTAAAACAAGTTTCAATTTGTAAAATAGGAATGTAATAAGCTTTCTCTATGTTTTCTGATCTTCGAATAGAAGAAACCCATGTCTTGTTAATCCAGTATGTCTAAAATGGACATAAAGACATTTAAGTCCTGCATGAAAATTTTTATTTATTGAAAATTATATCCTAAATTATTTCCTATTTATTTTGGATCCCTTTTTACGAAAATTGGGCGGACGGAGGAGTATGAAATTTCGCACACTTATAGTTTATACAGAGAAGAAGTGACGAATGCTAATATTTTTTTTAAATTATGCGTAAAAATACATTATTTTCAATAAATAACACGTTACAGACACTACTATTCATTACCGTGTATTCAATACACACATGCATAGATATTTGTCTTTAATATTTTGTGTCTATAGTCTTATTGAATGTCAAGTATAAACATAGGTAATAAATTAATTTTATAGATATATAACCTATTTCATTTTTAAAATCTATGATTATATCGAGAATATTTGTCTTTAATATTATTTGTATTAGCGACGATAGGAATTTAGTTTAGATTTATAAGAAATATTTTTTGTGGTTTTATGGGGAGTGTCAAGTATGGCATTAGTAGGTTTCCCATACAAAACTTAGTGTCGTGTGCAAACTGTAGAGGTTGTATGCCTCACGATTGTACAGGCTGGTTATAATTATGACATTTTGAACTGTCATAAATAATTAAAAATAATAGGGAAAATTCTAAATATATAACAATTTGTCTATAGTGTTACAGAATGACAAATATCTATATATTTTTTTTTTATATTTATTATTACATTTTTTTTCATTTAATAATGTATTTCTATTCAAATGAAGTACGGTCGAATTTCGACCAATGGGCGATCACTAGTTTCAGTAAATACATTCAGTTTTTTTTATAGATGTCGGCAATAAGATGGATCGATGATCTAGTGAACTGTACAAGAATCTGCTGGCTTCTGGCACCGAAATACCGGTAATCCAGGAAATCAATGTCCAGCCGTGGAAGTCTTCCGACGGAGATAAAGATGATAGTGCACAGATAGATTTAACCGCAATTGTTATTAGATGCACTATCTGCGTGTTTAGAGATTTATAGTAATATATAGGTACAAGAATCGGAGGTATCATAAATTCCCAGTTATCGTCAGATAAACCAAGCTTCAGATTTTTCTTTTCTGCCGGCGATTATCTTTGTTATCTTTGAAGCTTCATACACTTATTTCCGAATTCTTCGACATTATGTAGAGGACAGCCATTTTTTTCGTGAGTTCAGTGTTGATTATGAGTATAAATGATCTCTCAAGAGATTTTCATCTAACTCAATTACTTATGTTAATTACACATTGTAGGCACATGGTGATATGATATCATATCTCATTCGCTTCTACGCTCTAGAGTTGCATTCGCCAATAAGTGAGCATTTGCCGCAGCCGGGTCAAGTTGAGCCACGTAATATGGTAATGGATTGGTTTCAGAAAGAAAATACATGAAATAAGTATGGATTGTGGTTAATATGGTAATGATGGTCGATTAGTCTTGTGTTTTACTCAGACAAAATTAATTGTTGGAAGCCACGGATCAACTACGGAGAGTTTTCAATTTCCCAAGATATTAATATGTCTTTTGTAGGGATTACACGTAACTTAAACAAAGTTTTTGTAGTTTCTCCTTTACTTGTCTATGAGCCATTTCTTCTAATCAAATTTCATGATGCTAGGTCAACTGGCAGTATTTGATTTATTTCGAGTATCAAAATCTGCTGTTGTTTAGACCAGATACTTATTGCTGATTTTGCCTACGTAATACGCCCATAATATTCCCACTTCTAGCACAAAGGCCTTCTTTCTTCGAGAGGCAGTGGGCTGTAATTCACCACACAGGCCTAGTGTGGGTTAGAACATGTCACATGTCTTCGAATTTTTGGTTCTAGGAATTTCCAGTTTTCTTAAGATGTTTTCCTTCACCGTTATGAGAGTAGTGGTGATGAAAATATTTTTTAATAAATAAAGCTCCCATTTGGGTTTGAACCAACAACTTGTAAGTCAAGGCCGTTACCCACCACTGCTCTACTTATCAAACCTTGCTACACTTAGTTCCATCTATGTAGAAAGAAAACGCAGCATATGCCGGTTTCTTCAAAATGTTTTCCTTCACCATTTTGAGAGCAGAGATCATGACATTATTTAAACAAAGTGAACTCTATAGATACGCCTGTCTGGATTCAACCTACAATTTACTACTCGTAAGTCGCAGCCCGTTACCACTGGGCCACCACTACCAATTTTGACTGTGTACGAAAAAGTACTCCCCACAAAACTCTTCCATATAACGACTGAGCCGAACCCCCATTCATATCCATACTTATACCAATACGATACGATACCAATACACTCACATAAGGATAGACAGTTGCAATCTCCCTTCAAAACGATATCGGTTTAATATAAGATCCAGATTCGATGCCCGTTCTAATCTTGTTTCACGCTACTCCATACCAGTCCTTTTGCAGCTGTTATTGAATATTTGTAAGTGTTTATGTGGTTAGATTGTATTGATATAAGGGGCTTTAAGAGGCTTTGAGGGACTCATGGTTTGAGTAGTATCACATGAATTTATCTGTTAATAGCTGTGGTTGTGTCTTGGTCTTGAGTGACAGTTTTGACGTCTGTTCTAAAATTACAAATGAGCAAATGGTTCGCCAATATTTTGGATAATTTTGTCAAGGTTTCGAAGAACATGGTTTTGGGACCAAACTAGTAAATGCATATTCAAGAGGATTCCACATAATCATTTTTGTATAAATAGGGGTAGTGTTTTATTTTTAGTAACAGATCAACCCAAAAAGCTCAAGAATGCTCTTGTTCTCATTTTAACACCCTTGCTCGTAAAGCTGATGTAATTCCACCGGTTTTAAATATGTAAAGCGGATCATAAAAAACGCGTGTGTTACCAAAGCAAATAGTTAAGTTATAGTCCATACAAATTCCATAACAGTATTATTTGCCATTTCAAATATGGAACTGATCGCCGCCGCACGACTCCAGCTAGTGAGCAGCGCGCTGTTGCTATTCAAATTTCGAACTAATCGCCGCGCGGCGCCAGTCAGTAGGCAGCGCTAGCGCGCTGTTAAAATGGCGGGAAAGCAACAGTGGGCATTCACAGATTGAGTTAATTTAAAATAATGTTTTTTTTTTCTGTTTCCTCGCAAATGTGTTAAAAAACGTCGTACGATATACGTGCGTATTGGTTATAATATGCTCGGCTCAATTACGCCCTCGCCTTCGGCTCGGGCTGAAATTCCGCCTCGCATGTTATAACCATCATAACGTACTAATATCGTAATGTACTATTTTATTCATTTGCAACATAAACACACCTTTAGATGTGACAACCACACTAACCCGACAGTTAGTTCAGCTCCTTAAGTTGTTAGTTGAGCTGCACGATTACTGACAAATGCGTGCACTGACTGGACAAGTCCCCTCAATCTGTGTGGTTCTTTCGTCAAAAGACCATTTCAGACATCGATCTACATAGTATTCCAATGATCTGACTAAGATTCTGTCATTTATTTTTTCAGTTTGGTAAATCATCTAATGACTTCTCCCGTTCTAGGCAGACCCGTGTTCCTTCAGTTGCCCATGTGCCAGGGTTACGGTGTCTCTTTCAAACAATCTCGCAACCCTGGCAGAACGGCTGCGGTCAAGCGTAAGCTAGAATGTTATCAAATAAAAAATATATATTTGCAACTAATAATCCAATTCTAATCTTCGACACTCACCTGTGGTTAAGTAATACTTGATTATTGCAGTCTTTGGCAGTACCCCCACGACAAAAGCAATCCTCCAAGCCATTCAAAAGCCACATGATTTATCTGCCGGAAGGTGGACACTGGACAGTGCGTCATCATCAATCACCATTACGTATGGCTGTCAGTAAACATGTTAGGGTATTGTTATGCGGTCGTTAATGTCCACGGAATGGGTGTTGTGACGGACTGCCTGATGTCTGCTGAGGATTGAGGTGACGAGTCCTAGGTAGGCATACAAAAGTAGGTAATGTGATGATTATCGTTTTACTCCATCCAATATTAAAGTGTTTACATCTTCATAACGAAACGTAATCCGTATGGAACTATACGTGTATCTGCAGAGTAAGTTTAAGTGATGAAACAGGCCAAGTTGAAATATAATTAATCGGCATTATTTTGTTTAGACCATCAATTCTACAGCACACACCAGCTTCATCTTAATTATAATTATCATTTTAGCCGAAAGACGTCCACTGCTGGACCTTATCTTCTCCTAAGAGCGGGTTTTTCATAATCGCCACGCTTTGCGGGCGGGTTGGCGATGCAGTATGGTGGTAAAATGCATCAAGAACACTGCAATACATTCTCTAGTAAGTCCCTTAATTGCCTTCTAAGACACTCACGGGAAGAATTGAGATGGTGCTTTTCTATTTTCTTAATTCTATACGTTCGGCAACACACGGAACCGGCCACACCCAAGGTTAAGTTGGAATTATTTCTTAACCATGTTGGAATAAATTGTCAGTCCGCTATATTTAATCTGTAAAGTTGGTCTTGTGGTCACAGCGCGAGTGCTGAGCGCTCGATGCCCAGATCGTGCAGTGTTATTGGGTTTTTTCATTAGAAATTTCTTAGTAGCAGCTCGGAGTTTGGAACTTGTGAAATAATACCTCCCGCGCCGAAAGTTCATCTTCGTTGAGAGTAGACACCTTGGCCGAAATACGATCTGGAGGATTGTTATAGTTAAAAAGATACAATTTAACCCTCTACAAGAGTACAAATTAAACATACATAACTCGTCATACTTCCACAGTACAGACAGTGCAAGCAATTTATTGATTCAAGCAGTGTATGCTCGCGACCCGTGTCCATTAGGCAGATGGGTCGAACGTATGCCTCTCAGATTTACATTGCAAATGCTCCGTCAAACGTCCATGTTGTTGGAATTTTTCAATTCACTCAAAAGTCTTTAAAAAAATAAAAGCGTGTTGCATGTGGATGGGAAAAGAAGGTGATGTCTATAAATATTAAGAGTTTTACATAAAAGTTTAGAATAATAAAATAAAAAATGCCCGATATTTTTAAAACTCATTTTCGAAAGGCCTTACCGGTTTTGTTTGTCTACTGGCCAAATTATCTATCACATAATTGATTTATTTGTCATTGTTTCACTTGTAATAAATTCTTTTTCAACACACTTGCTCGTAAAGTGAGCCTTATTATATCGTTCTTAGGCCATAAACCGAACTATAACATACACGTGCATAATAATATTACACACTAGTGCATAATAGAATGATCCCTACAAAGTTAAGGTAGTACCTAACTGCAAATTATATGCGAGTAAACAGAGCATTTTCAATTTAACCGGGTAATACAGTTTTTTTTTTTTTTTTTTTTGTAACAACAAAGAGGTTTTATGCCACCGAAAATCTATTTACATTTTTGAAATTAATAAATGTGTCCCTAATTAAGACGAAAAAACATTTATTATTATCAAATTATTTATAATTCACAATAATTTCTTATAAAATATTTGCATTTTATCACAAAAATTATCATTTTGAAGTAGGCTGTATGGCTGTAATCAATCAACTTACATTTGGCGCGTGCAAAAAAAAAAAAATTGCGCGCCATTTCCCAATTTTCCCCTAATTTTCATATTTTGTTTGTATCGCATTTGTTGCTGTGTGGTAAATAATTATAAAAATGTCAGGTTTTAGTACAGAAGATGAACAATTGATTGATTTAACCCCGCCAGAAATACTAAATGCAGCACAAAATGCAAACGAAAGCCTAATACCTGCAAAATCTAGAGAAAAGTATTTAGCTGCTTACGATAGTTTCCTGCAATGGAAGAGCAACAAAAAAACCCAGTCATTTTCTGAAAATGTGTTTTTGGCGTATTTCTCTGAACTCGCCAATACATACAAACCTAGCTCCCTGTGGTGCATCTATTCCATGTTAAGAAGCATGGTTAAGCTCAAACATGGTGTTGATATCAAAACGTACTGTAACCTGATGGCATTTTTGAAGAGACGCTCGGATGGATATATTGGTCGGAAACCTAAAGTTTTGTCACCAGCCGACGTTGAAAAGTTTTTGAATGAGGCTCCGGATAGTCAGTATCTAGCAACAAAGGTACGTTTCATATTTTTAATCGAAACGAATCTACAATATACAAGTGTGTAACTTTAGCATAATTTCTTAGAACTAATTAATTGATTTCTTTGCAGGTTGCCTTAATATTCGGTGTTACTGGTGCTTGTAGACGACAAGAGCTGTACAATATTACAACAAAAGATGTAGAAATCCACGGAGATATGCTTCTTGTCAAAATTACCCAGACTAAAACCAAGATTCCACGATCTTTTACAATCCAAGGAACGTTTCGTGAAATAGTGAAAAAATACCAAGATCTCCGTTCAACAAAAACAAAGAATGACCGCTTTTTCCAAAACTTTCAGAAAGGAA
Organism: Aporophyla lueneburgensis; assembly: GCA_932294355.1. Classification (NCBI taxonomy): domain Eukaryota; kingdom Metazoa; phylum Arthropoda; class Insecta; order Lepidoptera; family Noctuidae; genus Aporophyla; species Aporophyla lueneburgensis. The sequence goes on along the minus strand of OW028740.1, from coordinate 4,623,579 downwards.
AATGTACTGCACAAACAATCGGTATTAACAAATTTGGTAATATGCCAAGAGAAATAGCGAAGTATTTAGGTTTGCCTGAGGCCGATTTTTACACTGGACACAGTTTTAGAAGAACGTCGGCTACAATGTTGGCTGATTCGGGGGCTGATATACTAACTTTGAAGCGACATGGTGGATGGCGTTCTGACGCAATCGCTGAATCGTACATAGAAGACTCAATTCATAACAAAGCAAAAATCAATGACAAAATAACGCAAGCCATTAATTTGGAGCCAAAGGCAAAAAAGTTTTGCCCCGAACCACAACCATGTACATCTACTAGCGTGAGTTATTTGGTGCCCTCTCCTTCCAGTAATTTGTATGATTTACCTTTGTCGCCGACATTTACACAAGAAGTAAATGAAGGTACTAAAGAAGTGGCAAGTACCAATGTAACACAAACTGTGAAATTGCCATCAAAAACAATCCAATATCGTTTTGAAAATTGTACATTCACCAATTGTTTTAATAATTAAACGATTTATGCAATACATATTTGTTTTTTCCTCGCAAGTGTGTTGAAAAACGTCGTATGATACACGTGTGTATTGATGATTACCGTCCTCGGCTCTCTTAAGACCCTCACCTGACGGCTCGGGTCTCAATGGCGCCTCAGCGGTAATCACCAACATTACACACTTGTACCATAATGTACTATTACCTATTGTGGCACAATAATTTTATTATTTAATCTCTTCATATGTAATTGTATATATAACTATTTATGCTCGCGACTTCTTTCACGTCAAATTTCATGCCCATCCGTCGCATAACATGGCCTGCCCGCGTTATTACTATTGGTTTCACATAGCGTTCTTTCCATTTTTTTCTTTTTGGTCGGCTCCTTAGAGTCCTATTGTGAGATTGAATGGCCAGCCTTCCTTAAAAATAAGGCTATCAAATACAAAGTATTTTTTATTTTATTTATTCGACTGATAGTTCCAGAGATCTTCCCAACTAACTCCTCAGTTTATTGTTAGTATAAATAAAATAATGTACAAACAATTTTAAAGAGTAACTGTGGAGTTTCTTGACTTTAACAACTTGAAAACGAAACAACAAAGCATACTGTTAGTATTTACTTAACTTCTCACGGTTAAGAAATAAAACTTCTTTGCTGCAACATTCTCATCTCATCGCAGACTTCGCTGTAAAAGGACTTTTAATATACTTTGATTTTCTTTCCCCCAGACGGACTATTCCTTAGGCAGAGGCAGGTAACTACATCCTATAGTAAAAATATGATAACCAATATAAAGATTAGGTTTCCGACTCGTCTTAGATCAGCTCCATCTTTGTCGATTTGCCTTCGTTTCGAGCCCTTCGGGAAATTCGATGCATTCTCGATTTACGTTGGGCTGGGCGGTGCTGTATCGATGTTTTGAAAAATATCGAGTTCTTTTGGAAAATAAAAGTAAGTAACTTTATTTAAAAAGGCGTACAACGTCGTATGTTTTGTTCTTCTGTTGGCCAGATTGCTAATCACAAGTTCAGTTATGAGGCATTTCTTGTGTCCATGATATTCGTTCACCTTATTTTCGATAATTAGTATTAGACCGATTTTATTGGAACGAAGTTCCTTATGGCGCGTTGCGAAAGGGGGCTAGACGGAATTAAGAGAAAAAGTTTTAACGACACTTTTTAACCGACTTAAAAAAAGGAGGAGGTTTCTCAATTCGACTGTATATATTTTATTTTGGAACGAAGAGAGAGAGAGAGAGAGAGAGAGAGAATATTTTTGTTGAGTGTATACAGGTTTTTTTGTACATAATAAAAAAAAATAAAAAACAATAATGAAACGAACTTCGTTCCATCCGGGTGTCCCTTGACACCTCTCAAGTTTTTTTATAAAATTTTTGCTTTTGCCTGTGGCTTCGCTCGCTTATTGTACATATAAATACTGCTCTTGAATCACTCTGGCTATTGATGAAAAACGCATTAAACGCAAAGAACAGACGCGGGAAGCGATTTTGTTTTATACTATGTAAAGATACGAATGTTTATAATATAGTTAATAACATATTTCTACTCTGCCGTGCAGACCCTAAAACGCAGTAACAGGTTTTTTGTCATTTTTTTGTTAAATATTGAACCTTAATGCACACGGTATAAGGAACATGAAGATCTAATCAGGTTTTTGTTAGGATGCTTAAAACGTTTATAAAATCAAATTTGTGAAAGCAGTAAGTTAACTTTGCCTGTCTAAATATATTAGAATACCAACTAAAATACAGTTATAGCAGTTACGTCTACCACGATCCGTCACTTTACGAAGTTAAACGCAGTAAATATCTATATTACCACAAAAAATCTGTATTTTTCACCCAAAAAATATTGAGAGATATAAATTAAAACGCAGTAAGTAGTTTTTGTACCAGCACTGTTAATACTGCATGTTAGATCACTAGTTTATTTCACATGAACTACAGATTAAAATGCAGCAAAGTAGTCAAATGTGGTATTTTATTTAGTGTCATTCAAGTAAGTTTATATCGTGAAAACCAACTAAAGTGCAGCATAATCAAAACTTCTTTCTTTTACTTTTATCGTAATATGATTTTTAAGTGTGAAAATACTATTTAAATTGCAGTATGTTCATTATTTACTGCAGTATAGTCGGTACTTTTCAAAAGATGAAAATAACTTAAATGCTAATTAAAACGCAGTATGACACTCTGTTACTGCATTATAATTGGTAACTTGAACGATTTTACTAATTTTACTGCAGTACAGGTCATATTTTACTGCGTTCTAGTAATTTTCAATATTTCTTTCGCCAGGCTTGGACACGAGGAGAGTGAATCGTGCGAAAAATTCAATATTCATAATCCTGACCATACTAAAAACGGCTCGTCCGTTTTTAGTATGGTCAGGATTATGAATATTGAAATTTCGGAATTTATCGGAATTACTATTAGTAGTGACATAGCCGGTTCAAAAATTATATTGAAGTATTTCGAGCCAGGACATGTCTGCCGACTCGTTCCACCACAACGTGGAACAATCTTTAAACAAAAAGAAAAAGGTTTACGATTTCGACGATTTTTTCCATGCTGTTGAGATTGCTAATTCCGTTATAGTGGAATAAAAGGTAGTCGTAAATAGAGGAAGCTACTGCCTATATTAAAAAATTATAAAATAAAAAAAAATTAACAAAAAATTAAACCGCCGAAAAAACTGAAAAGCAAAAAATAATAAACCTTAAAATTATGATTCGGCGCTTTGAGTGATCTTTGTTCATTGATTTTTCAGCGCCGACTCATAATTTAAAGGTTTATTATTTTTTGCTTTTCAGTTATTTCGGCGGATTAATTTTTTGTTAAAAAGTTTTTATTTTATAATTTTTTGTAACTTTAATGTACTAATAATACTTGGCAAAGTATACCCTATCCAACAAAAAAAGAATTATCAAAATCGGACTACTCTGTATAAAGTTATGCGTGGTTATACTCGTACATTACAATCAGTGAGTAAACAATCAATCAACCCCTATTTTCCGACCCTTAGGGTTCGATTTTGTTTTTCAAATATATATGGGACCATCTTAAGAGTATATTCTTTCCAATAGAAGAAGAACATACATTGTCACAATTGGACCACTATGTAAAAAGTTATGCGTGGTCATTCATTAAAAAAAAATATATACCGGAAGACATTTTTTACCGTCTCGACCTTCATACAGTGTATTGTGTAACTAGAATACAAGGCAGGAAGGCCTTCAGATTCATCGCAGATGCCTAAAAGAGCGCGGGACGCGGGCTGACGGGGATGCGAGTGCGGCTTGTGCGCCTACGAAAGATCAATTTAGCGGCCTATCGGCCGGCTTCAAAGGGTAGGACCGCGCTACAAAATCATTGATATATGCCGCGCATTGAGTAGGGTGCCTATGATTTGAGTTTCGATAGATTTTAATTGATTTTTTTTTTTTTTTTTTTCCAAATGTCTGTTTTTGTTGTTCTAGTATGAAAATGTTACTTTAAATGTGTAGTATTTATTGCTAGATCAATTTTATTACATGTTATTCAAAAATAAAAATAATTAAAATTTCTATGCCAAAGGCTTCTACTCCGTTCACCTATTACACCCATTTTTTTTCAACACGTTAAAAAAAGTCACCCGGTATATATATTTTTTTTTTAATGTAATGACCACGCATAACTATACGCACGTATACGCGTCGAATTGAGAACCTCCTCCGTTTTTAACAATACAGTCAATTTAATTGCTTAAAATAAAAAATAACTTCCCAGACCTGATAAAAGATGCACCCCCAAAGATACCACTTCACCAGGAAGCTAAATATAATAAAAATCTTGGGGCCATTGATGCCAGAAAACAGAATGGCATTCTGGAGAATGTTACCTTTATCGGCTGTAGAAACCGAAGATGCACTAGAAGCATTTGTTTTTGATGATGAAACCGAATCATAGGTAATTTGATTATGCATGTCATATAAAAATGTACCGAGCGTTAAGCATTTATGTTTCTTTAAACACATTCGTTTTTTTTGTGTTTTATCGTTAACCAACTTTTGTTTTTGGTAATGAAACCGATTAAATGATACTCGTATCATTACCATATTTTATTATTTTTATATTTATGCATGCCATATAGAGATGTATCGAATGTTGAGCATTTATGGTATTTTTGATACGTTTGATATTTTTTGTGATTTATTTTTAGTTATATACCCATTTAATTGAAAGATCTCATGTTTCTTGCGAAACCAAAAAGCTTTATAAGTACCATTTATTTTTTATCGAAATGTATTTATAACCGCTTGTGTTTACACACCTTAAATTTAAGTTACAATTACCCTATAATATTATAAAATAAACGACAATTTTATACATACATAAATGTATTTTTTTTTGTAAATTCTTACCTAAAACATACTCGTAAGTTGGAAGAAATTGTTATATACTACAGGTGCAATTAGTTCAAGACACAAATTAAAATGCAGTAAAGAAAGTCTTATGCTGCAAATTAGTCTGCAAAGTAGCAAAAAAATCAAAGTTTTTGTAGTATCGAGTATTTTTACCGCATTTTAATCTGAATATGTGTAACTTTTTGCGTGCAGTAACTGCTAAGATTTTAAAAAACCCGGTTTTAATTAAAATCTAATAAACTAAATTAACATTTGTTTTTGTACATACCATCTTTGTTGTCACTTAGTCCTCGTAGTAATAAAAATATGCACCATACACATTAATAATATAAAAAAAACAGTGTTAAAAAGTTTTTCGCGGTTTTCTCGAAACCGCTTTTTTCCTCATACTGCACTTTAGGGCCTGCACGGCAGTACTATAGTTTTTTTTTATCCAAGGTAGGATATCAGAAACATAGAACCACTTTTCAAATATGCATTCGTGCGTTCGTTACTAAAAAAAATCCACACTAATATTATAAATGCAAAAGTAACTCTGTCTGTCTGCGAGTCTGTCTGTCTGTCTGTCTCGCTTTCCTGCTAAAACTAATGAACCGATTTAAATGAAATTTGGTACACAGATAGTTTAGAGCCTGAGAAAGGACATAGGCTACTTTTTATCCCGGTAGTATCTTCCCGCGGGATAATTTCCGATCTCCACGCGGGCGAAGCCGCTGGCAAAAGCTAGTATTATATATATATTATATAATATTATAAATGCAAAAGTAACTCTGTCTGTCTGTCTCACTTTCCTGCTAAAACTACAGAACCGATTTGAATAAAATTTGGTACACAGATAGTTTAAAGCCTGAGAAAGGACATAGGCTACTTTTTATCCTGGTAGTATGTTCCCGCGGGATAATTTCCGACCTCCACGCGGGCGAAACCGCTGGCAAAAGCTAGTAAAAACATAAATATCGATGTTGAGCTTCTAACGGAATTTCGAAACAAACACAGTGCATCACTAAACCGCGTGTTTAGGATTACTGTTCCCCGGAATACCTGAGTATATTGTGATGGATTTCAGATTACCCACCATGTGAGTCTAATACGTAAATAAATTCTAGAGCTAAGTATTTAATACAGTAGAGTATCGGACTGACCTTCCTCGGGGAAATCAAGGATTTTCAGCTTTGTTCGACTAGAAAATGCATTTGCTGGAAGATCTGTAGAATATTTCGGTTTTCTGTTAGATGAAGTTTTGTCAGAATCAAATGATTGATGCTGGTTGTCTACATAATTTGAAAAGAGAATAATTTTGTATGAAATTTAATTCGGAGTTTATTGTGTTTTAAATTGTTTGTCTGCCAAAGTGAATGACAGATTGTATGGTTTATGAAGTTTGAGCCCTAATTTTAGTCAGAACTATACTTTAACGTTTTTATTGCGGTCAACATCTGCCTAGCGTTTTCCTATATTGGGGGCGGCTTTCAGTCTAATTGGATGCAACTGTCTGTTTTCACTGTTACTGGGTAACATGATACCTCTTGGTAAGTCTGGTTGTCAGACTTTCAGGCTTCTGACGATCCAAAACGACTGAAAAAGATCCACGAATAACTGCCGGAACCAACGGCTTTTCGTGCTTTCCGAGGTTCGGAGGGGTTTTAGTATGTAAAGATAGTCACCCAACTAAAGACCAACTATGGCAAACGTAGCTTTACGTGATCGATCGGCCCGTGCGGCTGTTATTTCTTAGCCATAAGCTCCATGTATGTTTTGGGTATTAATTATAAATCATTAATTCATTTTTATTTTTTTCAATTATTTATTCTCTCTTCACAATATTGGTTTCCTTAAAAATTAACAATGTTTCTGACAATATTATAATCCAACATTGTAAGAGACTGGTGCCTGAAGTATGTTTTTAAAAAGCCTGTGTTACAGGTCACCAGGGCCCCCACAGCAAAACAATAATATAGTATAAGCTTTAAAGATGGTCATGTGAGAACTTAATTAAACGAACCAAGAGGATTAGAATTAAGTTAAATAATAATCAATGCAACGTATGGGCAAACCAAAATATGGGCATTGTTTCTAACAATGCCCATATTTTGGTTTAGCAAAATATTTTAGAGAAAGCGCTCAATCAGTATTTCCCTAGATATCGACAGTGGTATATACATCACTAAATATATCATACTATATTGCAAAAGGTACATGTACAAATCGTGGGGGACTTCGCAACACTCAGCTTGTACGCAATGCTCAGATTATCAAACGCCGATTACGGGGGACAGGAAAAATAGAATACGATGCATGGATTATCTTTTTTTAGTATTTGGTTTTTTTGAGGCTGAACGACCGAAGGATAATTCCACATCATTCGTTTTGCACCTGAATCTAGATGGCACTACACTGTATACACTAGGTAGGTACATATTTGACGAGTTGCAAGAATAGATGACTAATTGTTGTTTGTGCGTGTGTGTGTATGTTTGGTGATTGTGTGATTATGTTAGTAGTGACGTTTATTGAAATGTTAATTTAAATTGCGTGCCTTCTAATATTCATTTCTTAGTTTATTAGTCTGTGTCACTTAGTTACTGTATACTCTGTGGTATAATATCTCTCTGCTCTGTGACACTACGAGTAAAGTACTTAATATTGTAATTCCCTTAAAATAAACGTTTTCTATTATAAACCTACTTCCACTTATTCAAACAATTCAACAGGTTATGGGCCCAGTAGCCCCTGAAAAGTGAATAAGTCAAATCGAACAACAGTTACAGTAGTGCACAAAAATTGTAAAAAACCTAACCTAAAATTACGCACGTAAAACCGGCAAAAAAAAAGTTTTACAAGTGTTGAAAATGTCTTCAAATAACCCACTGACTTTGATAGAAAAACTGACTGGCCGCGATAACTACTCCACATGGAGATTTGCCGTGAAAACATACCTTGAACACGAGGAGTTATGGGACTGTATAGAAAAACCAACCAGCGACGCGGCAAACCAAAAACGCGACCTCAAAGCAAAATCTAAGATAATCTTGTTAGTGGACTCCATGAATTATGTTCACATACAAGAAGCGAAGACAGCAAAGGAAGTTTGGGACAACCTGACAAGTGCTTTCGATGACCCGGGGCTAACACGCCGAGTAGGTTTACTTCGTGAATTATGTACCACAACCTTCGCAGAGTGTCAAAATGTAGAAGAATACGTTAGTAAAGTAGTCACAACAGCTCATAAGCTACGCAATATCGGATTTGAAGAGGATGATGAGTGGCTGGGAACCCTGCTTCTCTCTGGTCTACCTGAGACATACAAACCGATGATCATGGCGATCGAGAGTTCCGGTATGAAAATAAGTGCCGATTCAGTTAAAGCTAACATTCTACAGGATGTAAAAATGAGCAATAGTGATACAAATGCCTTTGCAACAAACTCAAAGAAAAAGGTTATTAAAAAGTAATTTCAAAAAGGTCCACGTTGTTTCAAATGCAACAGATATAGCCATATAAGCACAGAGTGCAAGTCTAAGCAAAAACAGAAGCATGACAGTCCTAGCTATGCCGCTGCATTCATAGCTTCTGTCAGTAACAGCGATGCCTGGTATATAGACTCCGGTGCCTCAATGCATATGACCAGACACAAACAATTATTGCATAATGAAACAGTACCACTAGTGAAAACAGTTAAAGTTGCAAATGACAAATCCTTACCAGTAGACAGCTCTGGCCAGCTGAGTTTGGATATATGTGACGACAGAGGTCGAAGTAACAAAGTTTTATTCCAAAATGTTTTGTATGTGCCTGAGTTAGCAACAAATTTACTATCAGTCAGTCAGATTGTAAATCATGGTGGTGCAGTGAAATTTAATAATGAAGGCTGTGTAATTTTTAACAGTCGTAAGAAAATAGTTGCAACAGCTATCTTAATCAATAATATGTACCGGCTAAATCTGCACATTTTTGAAGCATACATATCCGATGTTGATAAGCAAGATATTTATCTCTGGCACCAGCGGATGGGGCATCTCAATTTCATTGATTTAAAGAAAATTGAAGAAAATACAAATGGTGTGCAATTATCTAAGAAAGAAGACAATCTGACCTGTGTGACTTGTTTAGAAGGAAAACAAACACGCTTGCCATTCAAGTCAAGCCATTCAAGAGCTACACATTTACTTGAAACTGTACATTCAGATATATGTGGACCAATGGAAACCACTTCCATTGGTGGTGCAAAATACTTCATCACATTTATAGATGACTTTTCAAAAAAGGTGTTTGTTTATTTCTTAAAGAAAAAATCAGAAGCTCTTGAAAAATTCAAAGAATTTAAATGTCAAGTTGAAAATCAATTGGAGTGCCGTATAAAATGTTTGCGTACAGACAATGGACTTGAATATATAAACAATGCTTTTTCTGAGCTCCTAGCAACAGCTGGTATTGTTCATCAAACAACAGTGCCTTATACACCTAAACAGAATGGGGTATCCGAACGCATGAATCGTACGCTTGTAGAAAAAGCAAAGTGTCTGTTGATTAACGCAAAACTTCCTAAACTGTACTGGGCAGAAGCAATACACACAGCTGCTTACCTAATTAATAGATCTCCAGCACGTTCACTGGCTTTTAAAACTCCGGAAGAAATATGGTCTAAGAAGAAACCAAATATAAGTCATTTAAAAATATTTGGTTGTGAAGCAATGATACATCTCCCAAAGGAAAAACGTAAGAAGTGGGACAGTAAATCACAGAAAGCTATATTCATTGGATACTGTGATAATACAAAAGGGTATAGGTTTATAATACCTATCTCTAAAACTGTGATTAAAAGCCGAGATGCTGTTTTCTTAGAGACCACAGTAAGAAGAAACTATCTTCCTATAAATCTGACAGAGAAACAAACAATGTGTGATACATCATTGGAACAAAATGATAATTTTACATCTCTGAATTCCAATGACACATCAGATACTTCAAACACCACTAGTGAATACATGTCAGATCAAGAAGATAGCGCAGATCCTGAATATAAACCAAATATAAATGTTCAACTATCGTATATCGTCAACACCTTCTGAAATAACATTGAGACCAAGAAACAGAGAATTATCAAAATTAAATGAAAATAAAGATAAAACTTACCTGTGCTACAGTGAAGAAAAGATAAATTCTATTCCTCAGAATTACAAAGAAGCTTTAACCTCAATTGAATGTGAAAAGTGGAAAACTTCAATAAAAGAAGAATTAGAATCACATACTAAAAATGTTACTTGGACATTGGTAGAAAAATCCCAAAACACCAAGCCTATCGGATGTAAGTGGGTATTTCGCATCAAAAACGAATCAACAGGTCCTCGTTACAAATCAAGGCTTTGTGCAAAAGGATATGCACAAACAGAAGGCATAGATTTTGATGAAACTTTTGCACCAACGGTGAGGTATGACTCTATACGATTATTATTATCACTTGCAACTCAGAAAAATTTAGAGATAATCCAATTCGACATCACCACTGCTTTCCTCTATGGTGACCTGGAAGAAACAATTTACATGACTCCACCTGAGGGATTGGACTGCAACCCTAACATGGTATGTAAACTTAACAAATCCTTATATGGGCTAAAACAGGCACCAAGATGTTGGAATACTAAATTTAATTCAGTTTTAAAGAAATTTGGTTTTAAAAGATGTGAAGCAGATCAGTGCATTTACATTAAATTAACTAGAGGAATAACATATTACTTGTGTCTATATGTTGATGATGGTATTTTACTTTGTAAAGAGAAATCAGTTTTAACTGAAGTAATTAATGATCTTCAAACTAATTTTGATGTCAAAACATATCCTCTTTCCTGCTTTGTAGGAATGAAAATTGAAAAATCTAATAATCATATTTTTATACACCAGACCAAATATATTGAGCAATTATTGAAGAAGTTCAATATGACTGAAGCAAACTCTAACAGTGTACCAGCTGATCCACATGTCAAACTCATGAAGACTGATGGGCTACCTGAAAGAAAATATCCCTACAGAGAAGCCGTAGGATCTCTCATACATGCAGCAACAGTAAGTCGGCCAGATATTTTGTTTGCAGTCAGTCAGGTGAGTAGATTCTTAAACTGTCATGATGAATCTCACTGGAATGCGGTCAAAAGAATACTCAAGTATCTAAAAGATACTAAAGATTATGGATTGTGCTACATGTCAAAGCCAGACAGCACTGATGTAGTAGGGTACAGTGATGCCGACTTTGCTAACGATGTTGAAACAAGGCGTTCAACAACTGGTTATGTTTTTCTTAAGAATGGAGCCGCCATTACCTGGTCCTCCCAAAGGCAACAAACTGTGGCGTTGTCTACAACTGAAGCAGAGTTCATGGCTGCTTGTGCTGCCACTAAAGAGGCCATGTGGCTAAGACAACTATTACAGGAGATAAGTGAATTTAAACAAGAGTCTGTGATCATAAACATTGACAATCAAAGTGCAATTAATGTTATAAAAAAATAGTGAATTTCACAAGCGTTGCAAACATATAGACAATAAATATAACTTTATTAAAGAAAAATATTATGAAAATGTTATCAGTCTTAACTATGTAAACACAAACAATCAATATGCTGATATGTTTACCAAAGCATTGTCCAAGGATAAATTCATATTTATGAGAAGTAACATAGGCATGTGTAAACTTAATAATTATAAGTAGTTCATTTTTTTTGCTTTGTTAGTTTTGTTAAAACTTGTAACTAAATATTATTCATACTGTATATCTTAAGGCTTTATACTGTATGTTATATATAAAAGAAGGCTCTAATTTGAAGAGAGTATTGAAATGTTAATTTGAATTGCGTGCCTTCTAATATTCATTTCTTAGTTTATTAGTCTGTGTCACTTAGTTACTGTATACTCTGTGGTATAATATCTCTCTGCTCTGTGACACTACGAGTAAAGTACTTAATATTGTAATTCCCTTAAAATAAACGTTTTCTATTATAAACCTACTTCCACTTATTCAAACAATTCAACAACGTTCTTCAGAAAGGTGAAATGCGTAGTACTCGCAAGTACTGTGCGTGCATGATTATATGTATTGAACAAAATTAAAGTTATGCAAAGAATTTTAAGAGACACTTACGGGCTCTGCTGTACTTCATGGAACGCACATAAGATGCTTCGTGTTTTTTTTTTTTTTAATAATTTTTAGTGTTTTTGCAAAATATCTAAATATTATACAATAGTATTCCAGCACAGTTAGTGAAAGAGCCTCACTCAACTCGTTTCATTCGGTTTTTTTCCTTTTTTAATTTGGCCTTGACCTTCGAGACGTTTCACATTGACCTTGAAAGTCAGTTGTGGCCCGTGAAATTACCCACCCTTAATACTCCACCTATCCCAATGAAAGAAACTTTGTTCGATTTTTTCTCGCTATGGTTTTAGGTTTTTAAAATTACAGAAAAGAAAATAAATGAAATGTTGCCATTTTAAACACTGATTATATTTTGCAAAGAAAGAAAAGAAAGAAAAAATGTTTATTCTGCACAAACAGAAAAATAGTTTATTTTGTACTGTACTGTGTGTGTGTTTTGTACTGTATTATTGATGTCTTGTTATTTTTTAAAGTTATGCATCTAGGTACCTTCCTAATTTATAAATTACACAATAACACCTACATGAAAGCCAAAAATTGTGTATCGCCCGTTCACAACAGCCTCATTTCTAATAAGCAGCCATTACTGAAATTAAAGCATCAATCTATTTACCGCGTCAATGGCTTCCGCGCTCCTGTAAGATTTTGGTCAAAGAGTAAAAAACACGTGTGTGAGAGTTGGCATTATGTTGTCTCGAATTCTTGATCATGATTACTGCCTTTTTTTTGTTTGCCTGGGAAATCATCAAATGTCTGCTCCTACAATACTGGAAATTTCGGAATGAGTACCCTAGACTTAAATAGCGTGCAACAGGTTTTATTTCGTCGTTTTATGACGTCTCCCGCTCTGGGCGGACCGGGAGGCATGTCAGACTTTCACTGGCTAAATTCCACCCGTGCTCTTTCAGATGTCTGTGCCAGGTCCACGGTAACTCCTTGAAACAAATCCGTGTCCCTAGCAGGTATCGTAGCCGACCCCTTCAATTTTCCTGCCATCTCTTTGAGGCGCACGTAGAACACAACGCGCCGTCGACACGGGCCTGGTTCTTACCAGCCGGCGAAATAACTATTGCTCGCCGTCCGAAAGCCCGATATTTGCTGCCCTGTTGGTCTAGTCTAGAGTTCACAAGTGCGGTTGCAAGCTTTGATTTTAAAATGGAGTGATAGTTTACAAGTATAAGCTTTTTTTAATGAATATATCATTCACAGTCCGTAACTATTGTTGAAGGGTTTTTGCAGAATAATAGCTGCACGGGTCGATCGATCAGGTTAACCTACTTGTTCGATGGATGGGTCTATATTTACATTCCAAGACACCTCCATTCCTCGGAATGCATGCTTTGGTCTCGGCTGTCATTCGCAGATCTTTGATAGTCTTTTCAAATCATCAGAAGCCCGAAATTCTGACAGCACGAATACGAAGAGCGTTGTATTACCCAGTAACTGGATCATAGAGGTCAGATAGGCATTCACTGCATTAAAATAGTAGTAATCAGATGCATCCAGGATGCCGTCTCCAACATAGTTGGGAAGAGCCTAGGCAGATTTTTAGCCACCCATAACTATTCTATTATTATAATGCTTGCTTGCCCATTTTGTACCACCGGAGAGACAATGTTAATTAGCTATAAGCAACCATACCGCGGGACCGGCCCACAAACACATAGCGAGAAAACCGAAGTGAAGTTTTGGTTTGAGTTGGCACGGAAAGAGTTTTTTGAAGGATGCGAACTGTCTAGCAGTATGGCTAACAACAAATATTAACGTTTTTCTGCATGTAGGTGCTGTTTTGAAACTTAAAAATATATTACAAATTTGAACCTTACCAGGTCTTACCACTTATGATTTCGAAAATGTGTCGAATGGATAAGTATTTCGTGACATCTGAGATATTTTCCTGCCCAGTCATCATCATCATCAGCCAGTCCACTGCTGGACATAGGCCTCCCCAATTGCACGCCATTCAGCTCGATTTTCGGCAACTCTCATCCAGCTGCTACCAGCCACCCTGCGAAGATCGTCGCTCCACCTAGCCTGAGGGCGTCCTACCTTACGTTTGCCGATTCACAGTCTCCACTCAAGAACACGTCTACCCCAACGGTCATCGGTTCGACGGCTAATATGGCCGGCCCATTGCCACTTCAGCTTGCTAATTCTAAGAGCTATGTCGACAACTTTGGTTCTCTGCCGGATCACCTCATTCCGGATTCTGTCCCTCAGAGATACTCCAAGCATAGCTCGTTCCATAGCTCGCTGAGCGACTTTAAATTTATGGACCAGCCGTACCGTGAGTGTCCACGTTTCGGCTCCGTAGGTCATAACAGGTAGGACGCACTGGTTGAAGACTTTCGTCTTTAAGCTCTGTGGAATACGCGACGAGAAGACTCGACGAAGCTTCCCAAATTCTGCCCAGCCCAGCTGAATTCTCCTGTTAGCCTCCTTCTCAAGGTTGTTCTTACCAAACTGCAGAGTTTGCCCGAGGTAAACGTATTCTCGAACAACCTTGAGGGCACCGCCATTGACCGCAATCGGTCCCGGAGTTGCGTGATCGTTGAACTTAACCTGTGTTTTGTCCGAGTTCATCCGGAGACCAATGCGTACAGAAGAATCAACTAGGCCGTCCAGCACCTGCTGCAAGTCCTGCAGCGATTCCGCCAATATGACGATGTCGTCTGCAAATCTCAAGTGTGAGATGTACTCGCCGTTGATGTTTATTCCGCGTCCACTCCAGTTTAGCGTCTTGAACACATCCTCCAGTGCATTAGCGAACAATTTTGGGGAGATTACGTCCCCTTGTCTCACTCCTCGACGCAGGGCGATGTGTTCAGTTTGCCGGTCCTGAGTTTGGACGGTCATTGAGGTGTTTTCATAAAGACATCTCAGTACTTGGATGTATCGCCAGTCAACTTGGCATCGCTGCAAAGACTCCAAAACAGACCAGGTCTCGATAGAATCAAAAGCCTTCTCATAGTCCACAAACGCAAGATACAGCGGCCGACTATACTCCTCGGACTTCTGTATAATCTGCCGCACTGTGTGGATGTGGTCTATGGTGCTGTATCCTCCTCGAAACCCGGCCTGCTCCGGCGGCTGAAACTCGTCGAGTCTCCGCGCTAGACGATTCGAGACGACTCTTGAAAACAGCTTATATACGTGGCTTAGGAGCGAAATGGGTCTGTAGTTCTTTAAAAGGGTTTTATCCCCCTTTTTAAAGAACAGTACGACCACACTCCTTTGCCACGCTTCTGGAGTTCTCTCAGAGAACAGGACAGAGTTGAAGAGCTCCCGAAGCTCTTTCAGTACAGGACTTCCTCCCGCTTTCAGGAGCTCGGTCGTAATCCCGTCCTCACCAGGGGCTTTTCCATTTTTAAGCTGTTTGAGAGCCGCCTCGATTTGGTCTTGGCTGACTTCTGGCAGGTCTTCTGTGAAGTGGCGGGTTAAAGTGGCTCTAGAATCCTCATTTTCGGGATCAGGTCGAGATGCATGCGATGCGTACAAATGGCCGTAGAAGTTTTCGACTTCCGAAAGGATCTCCGGCTTCGAAACGACGATATCCCCACTAGATGTAGTCAACTTCGTCAGGTGGCTCCTCCCAAGTGGTTGGACGAATACTTTCGACCCCCGATTTTGCTCAATCGCTTGCTCTATGAAGCGTGTATTAGAGCGTCGGAGGTCGCGTCGTACCAAAGATCTTATCTTATTGTTGAGTGCCCAATGTTCTAACGAAGTGACAGGTGGGTTTTCACGTCGTTCCGTTATAAGCTCCAGAGTCTCTTCCGAAAGTTTGGACTTCCTGCCCGTACGCCGCATTTTGCAAAACCTCGCACCTTCTTCTCTGAGGATTCCCACCATTTGGTCGAGCGCCTGGTCGACGTCATTTGTGGTTTCCACGGCAGCAAATCGGTTTTCCAGGTCTAACTGGAATGCTTCAGATCCTAGCATAGTTTGGAGCATATTTGGACGGAGCCTAGACTTCATCAAACGAGTTCGCTCGAGCTTGTAGTTGATATTCAGAGAGCCTCGAACAAGTCTATGATCACTGCCGGTATTGAACCTGTTGAACACTGAGACATCTCTGAATATATGCTTCCTATCCGTTATGATGAAGTCTATCTCATTTTTTGTCATAGTGTCGGGGCTTCGCCACGTCCACTTCCTTTGGGGCTGTTTTTTAAAGAAGGAATTCATCAAGAAAAGCCCCTCCTTCTCAAGGAAGTTGACAAGCATTTGCCCCCTATGATTTCTGCTGCCAAACCCGTTGGATCTTACTACCGATTCGCTGCAATTCTGTACTCCCACTTTAGCGTTAAAATCTCCCATAACAACGTTGTAGTGGGCCTTAGTGGTGGAATGCAAGGCCTTGGAAATGTCCTCGTACATTTCCTCCACCTCGTCATCCGAGTGTGCCGAGGTCGGTGCGTATACCTGGATAACCTTGAGGCTATACCTCTTGGTTAGCTGAACTACGAGGTACGCTACCCTATTCGACACACTGGAGACTTCCACAACGTTGTCACAAAGGGATTTGTTTACCAGGAACCCGACTCCGCCTTGGGATAGCTGGTCTCCCTCTCGAAAATACAGAAGGTGGCCTGATTCAAGGGTTATGGTGTCCTCCCCCTCTCTTCGGACTTCACTCAACCCAAAAATGTGCCACTTTATCTTTCCGAGCTCTTCTTCTAGCTGCACTAGGTGTTCGTCGAGCCGTAGCGTGCGTCCGTTGTACGTAGCCAAGGTCAGTTGGGTTTGGCGGCTATTTGTAACCCGGGGATTCTTCGCACCCCCTACCTGGCCGTTACCGTGACTGCCGCCAAAATCAGGAATAGCAAGGCGGCCGGGAACTGGGGGCCGTGGTGGATTTTGACTTGCCATTTGGAGGGTTTGCCCATAATCGCCACGCTGGGCATGCGGGTTGGCGATTGCAGATCACAGCTTCTTGCGCTGGTGACGCTGCTGCCCATCACTAGTCTGTGCCATTTAGCTGTGAAGTTTTTATAGAAGTGGTTATCCCGCCACTTGTCGGTCGCCAGAGCCTCGTTTGTTATTCAGCAGGGTGCATCACGTGCAGGTGAGGTTGACTTGGGGCACTGAGATGGTAAGTGTGCCCCCTTACCTCCAGCCCAGTAATTTTATCATACATGTAACTTTAAGAGATAATGATAAATTATTTTATTTCTGTAAGTAGGTTTGTACAAACACTTTTACAAGTCAATAATTATATTTAATTTTGAGCTAGATGAGGTCGGCGTTTCCTATCTGACTACTCTGAGAAGAAAGGCCGAAACAAACTCAGAGGTCACAGTCTAAATTACATGTCCTTTCTGAATTAATTTCATGATCTACGTCACAGCTGAAAGTTGGTTGTGGTCGCGACATAAATTCCCGTTTAAGGCAATAAACGCTTGTTACGCTTACAGCTGCGGATTAGGAGTGCGTGTCCATTGCCGTGGGGTTCCGTAGCCCAGGGGGATATGTTTCAGTAGCTCGTAGTATGAAAATGAATGTGACCGGAAAATAATCATAGCCCCGTTTTACATGGTAAAATATCTGGTAAAAATATCAATGTAGGTAGTAAATTGTCGACTTAATTTTTTTAGTTTTAAAGCATATTTTTCGTCTTCAGCTCATCATCATCAGTTCAGCCTTAAGGCGTCCACTGCTGGACATAGGCCTCCCCCAATTTGGGGGAATTTGCCATAATCACCACGATTAGCAGGCAAGTGGGTGATCGCAGTATGGTGGTAAAATGCATAAAGTATGCTGCTGCCCATTCTTTAGGTGCCTCTTACGATACCCAGGGGAAGATATGCAACGGTGCTATTCTTTATGTCCGGCAGCACACGGAACAGCCTCATTGGCTCACGTGGTACGAATAATACTTACAGAATCTAATGAAGCTTTTGAACATATGAGTTTAAATTAATATTGAAACTGAAAGTAGGTTACTAGCCGTATACCCCAGGTAATCAAAACATTTTCTTATTTTTCTTTCGTGATTAGGAGCTTGAGCTGTATCTGTCATTTGTATTTTCGATAATTGTCGAAATCAACAATGTTTCGACGATTAAGTATTGTGAAACTGATCTCTGTAGGACAATACAAGGATTTGTTTACAAATTACTTAATCTACACATGGCTGGTTCCACGAATCTCAGTTAACCATTAGCTAAGCCCCGTTTTAGTTGAATAACATGTTTCGATATATTTTTAATTGCACGTGCGTCTAAAACCATGTTAGTTTGAAAATATAACGTACCATAACGCCTGTTTTTCTTGAAACGGTAGGCACGGGCATAGCCCAGTGTAGACCCTCACGCGAGTCTTTAACCAGGTGCAAGAAGAGTCTGGGCTATGACTGAAGAATTTATGGGGAATATGATAGGTAATAGGTAGAACGGGCTGGTGTCCACAACTCCACGTCTGAGCACATATTTTACGTACGGGTGGGAAATCAGTTATTCGATCCACCCCAGCTCCTCGAGAAAGGCCAGCAACGCCTTGATGTTGCTAACTATTTCACGTAGGGTGCCTGGGTTACCGAAGTACTTGGCCCTGTATGTGGCGATCGCCGGGCAGTTTAGAAGCACGTGCGTTGCTGTCTCGTCGTCCTCAATATAGGCCCTGCACAGCGGACTGTCTGTAACTCCTATGAATAAGGAATACGATACCTACTCTCCCAGATCTGGCGATTATACCCAGGATCCTACCTCAGTAGTGTAACGAGTTAGTCACAAAATACCTTCGATAATAAAATATATTCGATAAATACTCGTATACACACAGCATTGATCAAAGAATGTATATTGGAAAATCAAAATTTAATAAAATTTATTCTCTTGCAGCAAACAAAAGGTTTTTAATCTTCCCATCGGAGTCGCGGAAGCAGGAAAATGTACAAAACGTCTACCCGCCTTTGTTTACCCCTGCATATTGTGAGTGACGTTATCGACTTGCTTTGTGTCCATCGCTTGTCATGTACTGACGTCTGAACAAAACAGCGATGTAGATTACGAGGTGTAAGTGAAATTAACTTCTGTTATCGTTCTATTTTTTAGTAGGACGGAAATAAATGTGTATGTCTTTTGGGTTAGTAGGACTGGTTATCTTTACGGCTTGGTTGTTTGGTAGGTTTTAGGGGTAGATGATGTGTGGCAACAGGTGGGATTGTTCGCAATGTATGTTGCAGGATAATGTAAGAATTTAAAATGCGCTGGGAGGGGACGCCCAAGTTGGACCAAATATATTGAACTATGGTGATGTTTTTCAGAAGGGCAGCTGCATAGTACCCACAATCGGCGTGCGTGTGTTATCTGAAGGCCAATTTTCGTGTTTATAAATTGTTCAAAATCTAGTAGCATTCTCAGTTCGGCGACAATCAAATGTCAAAAACTTGACAAAAATATACCTTAATTAATGACCCTTTTTTGCGGGTGAGGAAACATCAAATGTAGTAATCATTAATTGAAATCTCCCGCTCTGGGTAGATCGGGAGAGCGTGTCAGACTTTTACTGACTAAAAAAACCGACTTTCTCAAAAACACTACAAAGTGAAAAATAACTTTAATTTCGGAAGTCGGTGTCTTAGGATCTTTATTTGAGATTTTTTTGCCACTGACTTCCGAAATTAAAGTTATTTTTCGATTTCTAGTGTTTTGAGGAAGTCGGTTTTTTTTGTGAAATGTTTTTATTCTTCACTTTTTAGTTATGGTCTACCACGCACTAATTCCTATATCACTACTCGCCAGGTGAAATTTAATACTTTAATACGGGTGTAAATCGTTGAGGAATTCCCTCGACTGTCTGTCTATGGTCTCCATCATCAGACCTGTAATGGTACTTGTAAGCCTTATGGGGGCTCTCTCATCAATAGAAATGAATTAAGTTCAAACACCAGGCAATTGCTGTAAATCGTTGAGGAGTTCCCTCAACTGTCTTTCGGCTCCATCATCAGACAAACTCCAACCCTAATTAAATAGTAGTGATAAAATTAGCACTTTGAACCGCATAAAGTAAGCCCAATAATAGGGAACTGTTGTAAATCGTTGAGGAATTCCCTCGACTGTATATGTTCTCCATCATCAGACCTGTACTTATAACCCATATGGGTGCAAAGTTCTCATCAATAGAAATGAATCAAGTCCTAACAGCGGGTAATCTATCTTATCACTTTTAGTCCTAGTATACAGGTGGCCATACCTGCTAAACAGGCGCTCTCATTTTTCCAGACTCTTTTTTGCCAAGCTATATGTTTGTGTGTATGTATATTTTTATTTTGTATGTTTATATTTAAATTATAGTATTATTTATCTTCTACTATTACACACGTTGTCTACATCTCTTTGTATATTCTCTCCTATTGCAGGTATGCTGGAAGAGATTTCAATAGAAATAAGCATTACCTTTGTACATATTTTTCTGTTCCTTTTTTCTTGTCTATTTATATGTGTGCATAAATGGTTACATAAATAAAATAAAATAAGTAATTACTGTAAGTCGTTGAGGAGTTCCCTCGACTGTCTTTCAGCTTCATCATCAGAGCAACTTCAGACCTTCATTAAATAGTAGTGATTTCAGATAATTAATGAAAAAAGTAATAAACGCACTAGTCGCCAATACGATTTTCGAATGCTCCCATCAACTTCCCTGGGATGCCATCATCAGATCCTGGTTTCCTTATCATGGTTCCACCCTTGAATATCTCCTTTCCAACAAAAAAAGAATCATCAAAATCGGTTCATAACGACGAAGTTATGCGTGAACTCACATAAAAATATATCTTATATCTTTCTTATATCTTTAAAAGAGCAATTCTTGTATATCTTATATCTTTAAACGAGCAATTCTTGTATATATATATATAATCTGTATCTCGGAAACGGCTCCAACGATTTTCATAAAATTTAGTATAAATCGATCTAGCTAGGATTCGTTTTTAGAAAATGTCGTTTATGTGATGTTTTATACGTGTTTTCAATAATCAACTTTATCGATAATAAAGTTAAACAGAAATGTATGTTTTTTTGTTTTATTGGAAGAAAAATAACAAAATGTAATTTGTATTTAAATATAATTTCGAAAAAACACAATTTACCAAAGTCAAAGTCAAAGTATCTTTATTGTGGGCATATATGTAAGTTACACGTCTTAACAATATAAATTAAAGGCATACAATAATTATGTAGGTAGATATTGGCATAAAAAATTTGGAATTATTATAGATGGTAAGTTATTATAATTGTGAAAGTACAGTGAAACTATCACATGGTCAATACTAATGCATGTCAAATACGGTGAATCTAATACATGGTCAATACTTATATATGTCAAAATACAGTGGAACTAATAAATGGTCAACAATTCAGGAAATCTTGGATCGTGTAGAATGCTTTATCAATTAAAAATGTTCGTAATTTATTTTTAAATACTGAAAGTTCCTTAGTGTCTAGAATTCTAATAGGTATTTTGTTGTATAATTTAGATGCAATGCCAAAGAAGCTTTTGTTAAATAGAGCCGTTTTATGTGGCACATTAGAAATTTTTAACATTTATCAAATAGATTTTCATTTGTTTTTATAAATACAGCTACTTTTTATATGTAAATTGCAGGAAAGGTCAATATTTTTAATTCTTTGAAATATGGTTTACATGAATCTGGAACATGGATACCAACCATCGCACGTACACATCTTTTTTGCGCTTTGAACACTAAATCCCTGTTAGTTGCATTGCCCCAATAAATGACTGCATATCTCAGTGTCGCCGAAATGTAAGCATGGTATGCGGTCAAAAGAACTGATCGATCAACTATTTTTGATAATTTATATAAAGAATATGAGTACTGATTAACTTTATTGCATACTGTGTCTATGTGTGTTTGCCAAGACAAATCCTTACCAAAAAAAAATTAAATTCCGAGCAAAGCTCGGTCGTCCAGATATTATACATATATATATACGATCGAATTGAGAAACCTCCTCATTTTTTTTGGAGTCGGTTAAAAACCCACCCATGTTCCTTCAGTTGCCTTCATGCCAGGGCAACGGTAACTCTTTCGAACAAATCTCGCGACCCTCGCAGACTTTTTAAGCCCTGGTTGGAGAACGTAACTTATAAAGGTAGCCACAGGCAAGTCCAATGAAGTAGCCGACAACCTCATAGGTTGACCTGCGAGATGACATTCCCAAGAAAAAAAGGCGTTATGTAGTTTCTGGGGTACCCCCATTAAAAGATGACGTAAGTTTCTGTATTTATGACAGGCCTGTTGGTCTAGTGGTTAGTGACCCTGACTGCTATGCCGGAGGTCGTGGGTTCCTTGATCCAGCTGCCTAACGAGAGCCTCTTTAGGTGTTGGTCGAGGCTCTTGGCTATTATGCCATTTGCCGTCACGACTATCGGCACAATGACTGCTGTATCCACATCCCACATCTCGACAACCTCGCGAGCCAGGTCAAGATATTTAATCTGCTTATCTTGTTCAGCTTTCACGAGGTTCTCGTCATGCGGGACTGCTACATCAATAATCATTGTGCGACGCTCTGATCGATCTATCACCACTATGTCCGGCTTATTAGCAACAATAGTCCTATCAGTGATGATAGATCGATCCCAATACAATGTGATATTGCCATTTTGGAGAACTGGGTCGGGCACATACTTATAGTACGGTACTTCTGATTCCACAAGACTGTATTTTAGAGCAATTTGCTGGTGAATAATCCTGGCTACAAGGTTGTGCCTATGCAAGTAGTCTCCGTTAGCCAGACGAGAACAGCCAGAAATAATGTGTCGGATTGATTCCCCCGGACGGTGGCATGCCCGACAGATGTCAACCGTGCCATCCTTCACAATATATTTACGGTAGTTGTTCGTCATCATAACTTCGTCCATAATTGCAAAGACAAAACCTTCGGTTTCTCCAAATAGATTTCCGAATCGTAACCAGGATACGGACGCTAAGAAGTCTACATCGGGTCCATGTAGAACCCGATAAAAGCGTCCGTGAAGCTCCTTGCTTTGCCATACCTCCCTGCGGTCATCCGTATTTAATACTTTAGGTTTGCGCCAGTTCTCGTTAGCCAAGGAGAGCGGGGTGAGACTCTTGTCCACTGAGACCACATCTCGGTGCATCCCCACGTCGGCTTCTAGGAAGTATTCCCTGAGACTGCATACCTCACGGTTGTGCAGGGTCTTAGCATTCAAGAAACCGCGACCTCCGCACTTCCGTGGGATATACAGTCTCATCACCGATGACCTTGGGTGATGCATTCGATTTGCGGTCAGCAGTGTGCGGACCCGTCTATCCAGGGCGTCAAGTTCCGTCTGAGTCCATTTGAGTATGCCGAAAGAGTACATCAAAACCGACATGACCCAACCGTTGAAGGCGCGCACCTTGTTTCCGCCTGATAAAAGACATTTTAATACTCTATTCAGGCGGCCAAAGAAGCGTTCCCTCAACGATCGTTTTATGTCAGCAGTGTTGATGCCTAACGCTTCCGACATACCCAAATACTTGTATGTTTCGATTGAGGAGAGGGATCTTAGGTATATGGAATCCAAGAGTTGGGTTCCCACGGATTCCACAATCTCCCCTCGCTTTACATGCATGACCGCACATTTGTCCACACCAAATTCCATCCTGATGGCGCTACTGAAGGTTTCAGTTACTTTCAGTAGCTCCATCAGTTGCAAATTGTTGGGGGCAAAAAGTTTTGGGTCATCCATGTAGAAGAGGTGAGATATAACCTGACCACCTCTCCTCAATCGATAGCCTATACCTGAATCCTCCAGCAGTGTGCTAAGAGGATTCATGGCTAGGCAGAACCAAAGTGGACTCAAACTGTCGCCCTGGAATATACCTCGCTCGATCCTTATCGGTTCGCTGGTCCTCTGGATATGTCGACATCCTGGATAGCGAAGGACTGTTCTCCACTGCCCCACACATGACATCAAGAAGGTGCATAGCGTTGTATTTACTTTGTACAACTCCAGCACCCTCTTGAGCCAGGTATGTGGCACCGAGTCATAGGCCTTCTTATAGTCTATCCAGCATGTCGACAGATCCCTTCGGGAACGACGAACCTGTTGACTAATGGTCATATCGATAAGGAGCAGCTCCTTAGTACCGCGGGACCCGTTCCTACATCCATTTTGAGAGACAGACAAGATCGAGTTTGTGTCAATATGATTGTAAATTTTAACTCGCAAAATGGATGTAAGTACTTTATAGACCGTCGGTAGACAAGTGATCGGTCTATAATTTTTGGATTCCGCGGTACTACCTGATTTATGGAGTAGGTGGGTTATCCCTGTTGTTAAGAACTGGGGCAACGACTCTGACTCTAAGGCTGACTGGAACTGAGATGCCAAGCGAGCGTGCGACTTTTGAATCCACTTGATCCAAAAATTGTGCAGTCCGTCCGGCCCTGGAGATTTCCAGTTAGGCAACAGACGGACTGCACAAGCGACATCTTGGGGGCTGATGGTAATTGCCCCCATTTCTGTTATTTGACCGCACGCTCGCTCGATCTCCCTAGTCCAATCATCTTCGGTGTGATTGACAGGCACCGACCAGATGTTTCGCCAGAACGAAGACATGGCGACATCATCCGGAAGGGGCATGTCAGCCACACCTTGGTCCGGTCGTTCCCAAGCTCGGTAAACCCACCTTTCATCGCTTTGGAATGTGTGATTCTGGGTGTACCGCTCCACCTTCCGCCGGTACCGACGAATACGGTTTGCCCATGCACATATCTTCTGCTTCAGGAAGTCGATGCGCTCTGTGACGTGGGGCAAATAATCTCGAGGACTAACATCCATCCCGGAGAACGCCCGCATCACAAAGCGCATCACTTGAGGGCGAGTATTGCCCTCCCTGAAGCAGATTAGCTTACCGATGAGTGCTCTAGCCTCACCGATACGACGCTCAATCCTGCACTGCCAAGCTGGTACGGCTGGTGTTGGTCGTGTAGCTCTCTCATTGTTAGGAAACTTGACACGAGCTACACGACAAGCCGCTACAGCTGCACAGTACAAGATCGAGTGGGTATCGACCAGGTCTTTGCTGCCATCAAAATATGTTGACAGCTGTGAGTCTAGAGCACACACCAGCGCCTTGTTTTTCTTATGCATGGGCAAACGAGGTAAACGTGGTCTAAGTTCAGGCGGAGTAGAGCGATAATCCCTGAAAGCATCCTCCAAAGCGCTCCTCAATCGTGCATTGCATTGAGTACTCACGGATATAGCCCCGTCATCATCCTCTTCACCAACGCAGTTGGGTCGCGGTGAAACACTAGGTAAATTTTGCAGTTGCACCGCGACCAGTGGCGAATCAGGCGTAACATGGCTATTCCGTGATTCCAGGCAAAGTCGATCAAGTACGGTGGCATCCAGCATATGATTACGCTGGATGACCCGCACCTGATCCGACAGTCGTTGCGACGACACGTTGATAGCTGGTTCAAGCACCTGAAACAGAGAGAGCATCCGACCACGGTACGCAGTCAAGTTAGTTCCCCCCTCTGTAGCCCCATAGTATGCGCGCATGACATTTTCGTTGACAGCTTGTGTCCACTTCATGCGCTGCACACTTCCACCGGTAGCGGGGACCCTATCAGAGGCCGGTGGGCCTCGGAGTCCCAAGCTGGCCGGTGGTCGGCCTCGTCCGCGCCGACGTACTGGTGGTGGTGTCGTCGGCGGCGAGAAGTATTCGTCGCTCGAGCTCGACACAACTGCAGCAGCCGGTGTCACTGGACTCACGTCTGGAGCAGGATCCGGCAACTGCGAGGCGGAGCTGAGCGACGAACCCGAAGATGTTGGGTGTGTGCTTTGCAGCAGTCGTGCCCGACTTCGTGTCAGCATTTCACTCTTACTCGTGTATTGTTATTTCGTCTAGTCTTGCATTATGCACATTTTTGATCACAGTACCAATTTTTGGCAATCCACTGCTGTTGTTTAAATATATTATAAAACATTTTTGCATTATTAGACTTTAAAAATACTAGAAAAATACATGGTGAAAAAAAATGTTGTTCCGTCAGTTTGACAGTCGGGCCACATATTATTATTATTTCGTTTATTTCATTAAACATACATATAAATTATATTTTTAAATATTAAAATAACAAAAATCATAAAAACATTTAAAAATATAAAAAATAGTAGCCCACCGGTATCGGGAATAGGGTCCAAGCTACCGGTGGTCAGGGCTGCTGAGAGAGGAACCTCCTCACTATACGTGCCGTGTCCAGTAATACCGCCTTCTGGATCAAGCCCTTGATCCAGCTGCCTAACGAGAGCCTCTTTAGGTGTTGGTCGAGGCTCTTGGCTATTATGCCATTTGCCGTCACGATTATCGGCACAATGACTGCTGTGTCCACATCCCACATCTCGACAACCTCGCGAGCCAGGTCAAGATATTTAATCTGCTTATCTTGTTCAGCTTTCACGAGGTTCTCGTCATGCGGGACTGCTACATCAATAATCATTGTGCGACGCTCTGATCGATCTATCACCACTATGTCCGGCATATTAGCAACAATAGTCCTATCAGTGATGATAGATCGATCCCAATACAATGTGATATTGCCAATTTGGAGAACTGGGTCGGGCACATACTTATAGTACGGTACTTCTGATTCCACAAGACTGTATTTCAGAGCAAGTTGCTGGTGGATAATCCTGGCTACAAGGTTGTGCCTATGCAAGTAGTCTCCGTTAGCCAGACGAGAACAGCCAGAAATAATGTGTCGGATTGATTCCCCCGGACGGTGGCATGCCCGACAGATGTCAACCGTGCCATCCTTCACAATATATTTCCGGTAGTTGTTCGTCATCATAACTTCGTCCATAATTGCAAAGACAAAACCTTCGGTTTCTCCAAATAGATTTCCGAATCGTAACCAGGATACGGACGCTAAGAAGTCTACATCGGGTCCATGTAGGACCCGGTAAAAGCGTCCGTGAAGCTCCTTGCTTTGCCATACCTCCCTGCGGTCATCCGTATCTAATACTTTAGGTTTGCGCCAGTTCTCGTTAGCCAAGGAGAGCGGGGTGAGACTCTTGTCCACTGAGACCACATCTCGGTGCATCCCCACGTCGGCTTCTAGGAAGTATTCCCTGAGACTGCATATCTCACGGTTGTGCAGGGTCTTAGCATTCAAGAAACCTCGACCTCCGCACTTCCGTGGGATATACAGTCTCATCACCGATGACCTTGGATGATGCATTCGATTTGCGGTCAACAGTGTGCGGACCCGTCTATCCAGGGCGTCAAGTTCTGTCTGAGTCCATTTGAGTATGCCGAAAGAGTACATCAAAATCGGCATGACCCAACCGGTGAAGGCGCGCACCTTGTTTCCGCCTGATAAAAGACTTTTTAATACTTTATTCAGGCGGCCAAAGAAGCGCTCCCTCAACGATCGTTTCATGTCAGCAGTGTTGATGCCTAACGCTTCCGACATACCCAAATACTTGTATGTTTCGATTGAGGAGAGGGTTCTTAGGTGTATGAAATCCGAGAGTTGGGTTCCCACGGATTCCACAATCTCCCCTCGCTTTACATGCATGACCGCACATTTGTCCACACCAAATTCCATCCTGATGGCGCTACTGAAGGTTTCAGTTACTTTCAGTAGCTCCATCAGTTGCAAATTGTTGGGGGCAAAAAGTTTTAGGTCATCCATGTAAAGGAGGTGAGATATAACCTGACCACCTCTCCTCAATCGATAGCCTATACCTGAATCCTCCAGCAGTGTGCTAAGAGGATTCATGGCTAGGCAGAACCAAAGTGGACTCAAGCTGTCGCCCTGGAATATACCTCGCTCGATCCTTATCGGTTCGCTGTTCCTCTGGATATGTCGACATCCTGGATAGCGAAGGACTGTTCTCCACTGCCCCATACATGACATCAAGAAGGTGCACAGCGTTGTATGTACTTTGTACAACTCCAGCACCCTCTTGAGCCAGGTATGTGGCACCGAGTCATAGGCCTTCTTATAGTCTATCCAGCATGTCGACAGATCCCTTCTGGAACGACGAACCTGTTGACTAATGGTCATATCGATAAGGAGCAGCTCCTTAGTACCGCGGGACCCGTTCCTACATCCATTTTGAGAGACAGACAAGATCGAGTTTGTGTCAATATGATTGTAAATTTTAGCTCTCAAAATGGATGTAAGTACTTTATAGACCGTCGGTAGACAAGTGATCGGCCTATAATTTTTGGGTTCCGCGGTACTACCTGATTTATGGAGCAGGTGGGTTATACCTGTTGTTAAGAACTGGGGCAACGAACCTGACTCGAAGGCTGACTGAAACTGAGATGCCAAGCGAGCGTGCGACTTTTGGAACCACTTGATCCAAAAGTTGTGCAGTCCGTCCGGCCCTGGAGATTTCCAGTTAGGAAACGGACGGACTGCACAAGCGACATCTTGGGGGCTGATGGTAATTGCCCCCATTTCTGTTATTTGACCGCACGCTCGCTCGATCTCCCTAGTCCAATCACCTTCGGTGTGGTTGACAGGCACCGACCAGATGTTTCGCCAGAACGAAGACATGGTGACATCATCCGGAAGAGGCGTGTCAGCCACACCTTGGTCCGGTCGCTCCCAAGCTCGGTAAACCCACCTTTCATCGCTTTGGAACGTGTGATTCTGGGTGTACCGCTCCACCCTCCGCCGGTACCGACGAATACGGTTTGCCCATGCACAGATCTTCTGCTTCAGGAAGTCGATGCGCTCTGTGACGCGGGGCAAATAATCTCGAGGACTAACATCCGTCCCGGAGAACGCCCGCTTCACAAAGCGCATCACTCGAGGGCGAGTATTGCCGTCCCTGAAGCAGATTAGCTTACCGATGAGTGCTCTAGCCTCACCGATACGACGCTCAATCCTGCACTGCCAAGCTGGTACGGCTGGTTTTGGTCGTGTAGCTCTGTCATTGTTAGGAAACTTAACACGAGCTACACGACAAGCCGCTACAGCTGCACAGTACAAGATCGAGTGGGTATCGACCAGGTCTTTGCTGTCGTCAAAATATGTTGACAGCTGTGAGTCTAGAGCACACACCAGCGCCTTGTTTTTCTTATGCATGGTTATTATTATTATTATTATTTATGTTAAAATAAAAATTAAACTTTTTCGTGACTCAAGAAGAATCTGAACGACGGAAACGCTGCGAGATGTTATGCCTTTACGTTACGTTACAAAGAAACGTCTTTGAAAATATTATCAAAGCTGGCCCTCATATTTCATTAAGCCACCAAAAACATACGAAATGTGAGCATAGATCATTCATAGATCTAAAGTCAAAATCAAAATATGAAAACCCTTTGAAAATATTATAAACCGGAATTTATTTGCCATATAAGGGGTGAACTCAATAACTGAATGCCGGATGAGACAATCGATGCTCAAAACCTTTGTTCGGGGTTGTATTGTTTTAATACAAATAAATCTGAATGGTATGCTCTCGGCCCGTGACGGACCAGTGGATACCATTACAATAATACATAATAAATTCTACTGATATCATTGTTATGTAAATTCGGAAAATGTGAGAATTTAATATAACCAAATGTTTGTTAATTATAAATTATAATGTATGAGTTTTGTTATTTTGCGTTCATTCGGCATTCAGTTTAGGTTGAATTGTGTTGGCGTGGAAATTGTTTAGTTGAAATTGTAAGTAAATGTTAGTTTTAGTGTATGTATCGTTTTGTATTGCTAAAATGATATTCACTTTACACATTCACGCACAAAATTTTTTTCAATAAACGTTATCAAATCTGCCTTGCCAGTGCTCTATTTTGAGTTTTCTATTATTTTGTTTCCAGTATTTTATATGAACAACAGTAAATATGCTAATTTCCACATTTAAACACCGAAGCTAAAGTGACATAATAAACGTACAACTGCCAAAAAATGCCGAACGCCAACTGCAATATTCAAAAAATGGTGTTCGAAAACGAAACGAAATTCGAACTCGGAATAACAGTGCGTCCAACCGTTAGACCGACTCGTGAAATTTTAACTAGCCGCCCGCACTGTGCACTTTTATTTGCACTGACGTGTACGCTGCAATACGTCGCTTGTTTCGGTAAACTTTAGTTGCGGGTGCCCCGTACAGTCAACAAATTGTTTTTGCTTACATTACACTGCGTGCCCGAATAATTGGGCAGTGTAAACTTGTTAATTCATTACGGTTGATGGACAGGTGGTAATGAGCGGAAAATATTTATTGTGCATTTTTAAGTTTAATTACATTGTGAGGTTGCGTTGCGGAGAACGAATCAGATGACGGTATTTTCAGACGTGAAATATGTAGCTACTGTTATGAAAAATATGTAATTAACTGCTTTTTTAACATGAAAAATGATTGCGTTCACGAAAATGTAAACGTCGAATTATTTATGGTGCCGTTTTTTAAAAATACTACTAATGTTAATAAGTCATGCAAATAAATGAATATTTGATTCATCATCATCATCATTAAAGCCGTAAGACGTCCACTGTTCGACTTAGGCCTCCCCCAATTTGAGGGAGGCCTTTTCCATAATCGCTACGCTTGGCAGGCGGGTTGGCGATTGCAGTATGGATGTAAAATGCATAGAGAACGCTGCTGCCCATTTTCTAGTTAGTCCCTTAGTCGCCTCTTACGACATCCACGGGAGGAAAGGGGGAATATTATGGAATATTTGATTAATTACACAAAAACAGAAAGCAATCAAATTTAGAAGCCATTTATTAAAACTAGGCTGAAAGTCAGCACTTTTTGAACATCTTTACATAAGACATACTCCCAAAACGCCCGCCTTTACCACTTCTAAGCTGCTTCTGCTTTAGCTGTGGCGCAAAAAACTCCCCAGCAGCAAACAGCAACAGCTGTCAGCTGTATTTGCAACAGCTTCCTGTTAAGTTAGAAGAACTTGATTCTGTACAATAATATGTAAGTATGTCATATTACGAAAAATAAAACACGAATTAAAGTATTTGCCGTATGCCAGCTAGCACTCGCCAATATACCAACAAAACTATACTCAAAGTGATATATAAGGTGTAGGTATCTATTCATACACGAAATATTTTAAGAGGTACACCTGTAGGTGGTAAAGAAGCTACAGCAACGAAAAAAAAAATTTCTAAACGTATTTTTTTCAAAATTTAATATGTATAAATTATTTGACGCACATAAGAAATACTGGCTCCTTCTTATTTTTTACGACCCGAGACACCGTAGCCATGCTCGTGCCGTCCGGTCGCCGCCCTCGCAGCGTCAGACGGGCCATTCATAGAATTTGGAGTAAAGGTTTTATGTGAAACGCTCAAGCAGTTTTTAAATTATAATAATTACGAAAATTCAAAAACGCTTAGATAAAAAAAATCTTTTTGCTTCTATAGCTTCTTTACCACTTACAGGTGTATGTACCTCTTAAAATATTTCGTGTATGAATAGATACACCTTATATATAATGAAACGGAAAAACGTAAACGGAACTTAAAACCTAATAACCAAGTACTACTAATCATTTTCAGTGATCAATGTCAGTCATCACTGTAAATGGTAGTTTTATTTTTAAACTAGCTTTTGCCCATGGCTTCGCTCGCGTGGATGTTGGAAATTAACGCAGGTTTTTTTCTAAAATAAAAGGTTTTTTCTAAAATAAAAATAGTTACTCCTTATTACATCAGTTACCTGCCAATAAAAGTCCCGTCAAAATCGGTCCAGCCATTTCAGAGATTAGCCGGAACAAACAGACAGATAGACAAAAGTTTAAAAAATATTTTTTGGTGTAAGTACTGTATTTACTTTCATATGCATTTAGTGAAAACCTGTTAATTTGAAATTACAAACAGACACTTCAGTTTTATTTATTTGTATAGATGGAATCCTACTGGGTAAATGCTATCCCAGACACATTTGTTTAAGAATAATCTAAACATATAAGTGTTTTGTTTATAGTGGCAACATTTATAATTATGTTTAGTTTTTAAGTACTGGCAACTTTAGTAGTTTTAAGAAATCTCTCGCTCTCGGTGTAACGTAACTTTGGCTCGTGTTTATTTATAATAATTTGGAAATACAGCGAACTAAAACAAAATCTAGCATTTTATTATACATGCTAAGTGGTCCTTCGAAACCAGTGAAAAGTTGTGCGGTGTGTGAAACGGCGTATTATTCAAGTTAGCGTGCGTGACTCGGCGCCGGCGCGCGCCATTGTTCATGTGCGTCGAACAATTTTGCGAGAAATCTATAATTTCTCTGCTGAAATAAAAGAAGAATCGCGAGGAGCACTGCAAATTTCACACAAATACATTCAGTTGTGGATTGCAAATCTATAATTTTGCAGCACATAGGAAACTTGAGCCACTGTTCCTGGTCGCCGGGCAAGTTTTTGCGGGAAATCTATAATTTCTCAGCAAAATACAAGAGGATTTCCGAAGATTTCTGCATATTTCACGGGAATTCATTCAATTTAAAGTTATTCCTGTTGTGATAAAGCAAATCTATAATTTTGCATCACTTTCTAACTACCTCCCGTTAGAAATATCATTCCTACCTACCAACAAAAGTAGCGGGAAACGATCGGTCGAGTCGTCAAACTACGTCACATCTCTATAGTCTGTGGTTGTGGAGCTGTCAAGTGTCAACGCTGTCATCGAGGTTACCGTGGGTTGTTGGTAAACAAACACCAACTCCTATCTGCAAAGAAGTTCGTCCGGTGTTTACGGTTAATAAAAAGTGCGCGGATAAGTAAAGTGTTCTTGTGAGTATTTTAGTCCGTTTGTGCGTAATCTATCATATTTACCATGTCGACGGCGGAGGAAGTGCTTAAAAAGTTGCGTCTCGCCAGAGCACAACAAAAAGGTACTGTTACGCGCATCGAGAACTTTATTAATGATCCGATTAATCTTGCGTCTGCGTCTATCGAGATGATACAAGCGCGTATTGAAAAACTGAACACAACTTTTCGAGACTATGAGAGAACTCAGTTAGATATTTTATCTTGTGATGATAAAGACAAGGAAAATGTAGCTATTTTAGAGGATAAATATTTTGATATTATCTCAAAGTTAAATACAGCTTTAAAAAACTTAAGTACATCTGAAGCAAAACAATGCTCGAATGTTTCAACTTCAAAATTACCTAACATTGATATCCCAATATTTGATGGGAAGGATTTTACAAAATATACTCCATTTATTGATTTATTCATGGCGGTTATTGATGGAAACAGGGCACTCTCAGATGTGCAAAAGTTATTTTATTTGCGCAAATTTTTATCTGAAGAAGCATTGGCTGTTATTGTTAACCTACCGCTTGTCAATGAATCTTATAAAGAAGCTATTGAGCTTTTGAAAAAACGTTTTGAAAATAAGTCAAGGTTAATATTTAATCACATAAATATATTGTTGCAATTGCCTGTAATGCAGAAAAGTACAGCAGCCTCTATAAGGTCTTTTACATCACAAGTGCAACAACAATTGTATGCGCTTAAAAACTTGCAGCAGCCTGTTGATCAATGGGATATGCTCTTGATTTCGATCCTATCTAAAAAATTAGACTTGTATACCAATCGTGCCTATCAGTTAGACAGGGATACAGATACACTTCCGACTATGGAAGAGTTTATTTCATTTTTAGAGAAGCGCGCTATAGCATTTGAAGATAGCTGTAATTCTGAAAATAAGAAGAATTCAGTACAAAAAGTGAGCAATGTTGTCACTAAAACTTCAAGTTCATGCTCTTTTTGTGGAGGCATGGCACATGCGTTGCATTCATGCCCTAAATTCAAAATGGCTTCAATAGAAGACCGTACAAAATTCATAGATAACAAAAAATGTTGTACTATGTGTTTAAAAACTCACACTGGTAAGTGTAAGTTTTCATTTTCTTGTAAAATTTGTAAACAGGGGCACAATACGCTCCTGCATAAAGACAGTGATTCTAGCCCACAGGCTTCAATATCACTGCATTCTGTCAATTCAACCATGAATACCCTATTGCCCACCATAAAGGTTAAGTTAATCGACTATAAGGGTTCCGAACTTTATGTCAGAGCATTACTTGATTCAGGAAGTCAAGTTTCACTTATTACCACACATCTTGTGGAAAAATTGCAAGTAAAGCTTAAGAGCCAAAATACCAACATAGTTGGCATAGGGAACAATAGTAATCAAATCAACAAATATGTTGACATTACCATCAATTCTCCAGTGAAAAATGTACAATTAAAAATAAAATGCCATGTTGTAAACTGTATTACAGCAAATTTGCCTCAAAATCATTTTGATAGTTCAAAGTTAAATATTCCCAAACACATCCAGTTATCTGATGATGAATTTAACGTACCAACAGAAATATCCATGCTTTTAGGTGCTGATGTTTATTTTAATATTTTAATTGATGGTCAACTTAAAATTCATAATGGTTTATTATTGCAAAATACTTTGTTTGGGTATACTATTGGAGGAAAGCAATGTGTTGATGATCATAAAAATAGTTTAGTTACAAACTTGGCCATTTGTGATAGTAATAAATTAGAACTTGTAATGGAACAGTTTTGGCTCACTGAGATGATTCCGATTCAGGCAACAACAAAAGGCTGTAATGAATTTAAAAAATCTGAAAAATGCTTCCAGCAGTCTGTTAAACTTGAAAATGACAAGTTTTGTGTTGATATGCCCTTAGCTACCAAAATGGAAGAGTTGCAGCTTGGAGATTCATTCTCAGTGGCTCTTCAAAGATTTCTATCACTGGAGAAACGATTTAAACACTACCCTGTATATTTAGAAAAATATAAGAGCTTTATTGAAGAGTATGTAGCATTGGGGCATGCTAAAGCGGTGGATGTGGGCAGCTATGATGTCCAAAATGGGAATGTTTATTTTTTAGCACACCATGCTGTTCTAAATGATGCGAGTCTGACTACCAAACTACGTGTGGTCTTTGATGGTAGCATGAAGTCTCGAGCTGGTGTATCACTGAATGATGTTATGTTCAATGGTCCAGTTGTCCAGAGTGAACTCTTTGATATACTCCTACTTTGGAGAACATATTTATACACACTCACCTGTGACATTCAAAAGATGTTTCGAGGAATTCTTATCAACCCAAGCCAAACTTGTCTTCAAAATATTCTATGGCGTGATGATCCATGCAAACCCATCAGCTGTTTGCAGCTCCAGACTGTCACATATGGTTTGAAGTCTTCTACTTTTTTGGCTACTCGTTGTCTGATAGAGCTGGCTCGTAGATATCAAACTGAATTCCCGCTTGCTGCTCAAGCCATGTTGTTGAACACTTATTGCGATGATGTCATTTGTGGTTCTGATAGTACTCATGATCTTTACCAACTAAAACATGAACTTATTGCTCTTTTGCAAAAAGGCAGTTTCACACTTCATAAGTGGTGTTCAAACTACCCCAAAGCTATTAATGATCTCCCCAAGGAGTATAAATGTTTTGAAAAATTAGACATCAACAAAAACAATATTGTCAAGACCTTGGGTTTAAAATGCGACATTTTAAATGATACATTTACTTTTACCTGTCCAGTGATTAACAATGATGATAACAAGACCAAACGGTCTATTCTGAGTTTCATTGGCAAAATGTTTGACCCGCTAGGCCTCATAGGTCCTATTATAGTTGTGGCAAAAATTTTCATGCAAACTTTATGGGTGATGAATTTAGACTGGGACAAAATATTGCCCCAAGAGCAGCTCAATGTTTGGGATAAATTTATTAAAAACTTAGCTTCAATGAATACAATTACTGTGCCAAGATATGTAAGTTCATGTGATGTGGATATCATAGAGTTGGTGGGATATGCTGATGCGTCTATGAAAGCATTTGGAAGCTGTCTTTACCTAAGAACTGTTAAAGCGGATGGTTCAGTTTTTGTTAATCTATTGTGCTCCAAGTCACGGGACTTGCCCCATTAAAGAAAAATTTAACAATTCCAAGACTGGAATTAAATAGTGCTCTCCTTCTCTCGCAACTAGTGAATAGGGTGTACAATATTTTAAAATGTAGATTCCCTAGTCTCACTGTTCACTTATACAGTGATTCTCAGATAGCACTAGCATGGATTAAATCTAAAAACATAAAGTCAAACCCATACGTAGCTAATAGAGTAAATCAAATAAAAATATTAACTTCAAACTTTCAGTGGTCTTATGTCAGCACAGCTAACAATCCTGCTGATCTTCTATCAAGAGGTTGTGACCCATATAAATTAAAATCAAATGCGCTATGGTGGCATGGTCCTACAGAATTGTTAAATAAGAACTTTAAACACTCTGTAAGTAATGTTGAGTTCCCCATTCCTTATGAAGCTGAAAAAAATATAGTAAATAACATATGTGAAGTCAATGTGAGTCCTCCTAATAAAGATGAGTCAGTTTTGAGTGATTTAATTGGAAAAATATCAGATTTTAATAAACTTCAGCGAATTGTTGCCTACATATTGCGCTTTAGACAAAATTGTTCCAGAAACATTAATAAAATGGATGGTTCCTTGACAGTACAGGAGCTTCGTGGTGCTTTGTTGGCGATTATTCGTAGTGTTCAAAGAAAACACTTTCCCAAAGAAATAGAGGATCTTAAAAATAATTTACCTATCAAATCAGGGTTATCGGGTTTACATCCTTTTTTGGATCAAGCTGGTGTGCTTAGAGTTGGTGGCCGTCTTCAGTGTGCAAAGGATATGGCATATGACAAAAAGCACCCTGCCATACTTCCTAAATCTTCTAATTTCACAGATATCCTAATTCGAAATGAACATCTGCGTTTGTTGCATGCAGGAGCTAGAATGGTGTTGAGCTCACTTTCGCAACAATTTTGGCTTATCAGTGGTATACGTGAAGTCAAGAAGGTAGTAAACAAGTGTGTCAAGTGCTTCCGCTTAAAGGCTGCAGCTGCAAAGCAGCTTATGGGTTCTCTCCCACAAGAAAGGATTACGGCTATTAGGCCATTCAGTGTGGTTGGGGTGGACTTCTGTGGACCCTTTAATGTTAAAGCTTCTAGAATCAGGAAACCTTTAATCACGAAAGGCTATGTGGCACTTTTTGTGTGTTTTGCTACAAAGGCAATCCACATGGAGCTGGTCGGTGATCTCACCACTGAAGCCTTTTTAGCATGCCTCAAACGTTTCATTTCTCGAAGGGGAATGCCAGAGAAAATTTTCTGTGACAATGCAAAAACATTTAAAGGCGCTGCCAATGAGTTAAATAAGTTGTATAAATTGTTTTTATCAAAAACTCATAAAGATTCTGTGAATAATTATTGTACTCCTAATTTTATTAAGTTTAAGTTTATCCCTAGTTACTCTCCAGAGTTTGGAGGTTTATGGGAGGCAGGGGTCAAAAGTTTTAAGTACCATTTTAAAAGAATTGTTGGAACTGTTGTCTTAACTTTTGAAGGTTTGTTTACTGCTATCACGGAAATTGAAGCTGTGCTTAATTCTAGACCACTCCTTCCCATGAGTTCAGATATTTCTGATTTCAAATATTTGACGCCTGGCCACTTCCTCATAGGAACCTCTATGATGAGTTATCCTGAAACTGACTTATCTAATTATTCTATCAATAATTTAAGATTTTGGAATGTTTTATGTAAAATTAAACAAGACTTTTGGAAAGTCTGGTCCGGGGATTATCTTACACAGCTGCAAAGCAGGCCTAAATGGCACCATATTAATCCAAATTTAAAAGAAGGAGACCTAGTTATTCTTCGTAGTGATAATATGGCTCCAATGACATGGCCCATGGCAAGGATTGTGAAGACAATACCTGGACCAGATGGTATGGTCAGAGTGGCAGAAATTAAGCTGCCAAATAATAAAACATATGTTAGATCTCTAAGAAAATTATGTCCATTACCCATAAATTAAATTATATGCATATAAGTCCTGTTGCTTCTAAGCAGAGTTTAATTGTTACAAAATTTATTATTTGCAAGGCCCCGGCCCAACTATGTTTAAGAATAATCTAAACATATAAGTGTTTTGTTTATAGTGGCAACATTTATAATTATGTTTAGTTTTTAAGTACTGGCAACTTTAGTAGTTTTAAGAAATCTCTCGCTCTCGGTGTAACGTAACTTTGGCTCGTGTTTATTTATAATAATTTGGAAATACAGCGAACTAAAACAAAATCTAGCATTTTATTATACACATTTATTAACTCTCCAGTACAAACGCTAAACTTTTACCAACTTTAAATTCATAAGAAAAAAAAAAAACAAAACTAAATCGCCGAGGTATGATTATGAAATTCATTACCTAGTATTAAAATAGTAAAATAAGCACTCTGTATAATGGCTTCAAGTTTAATAATGCAGTTTGAGCGATATCGCAGCTGCATTCATCGACTAAGAAAATTTAATCCAACGGGACGCCGAGTGTCTCCAGCTGGACGTGAATATACGAATGTAATAACAAGCACTTCAAATATCAACCGAATAATTTTCAATCTGATGTTATTTTTCACAATTCAATGTGCCTCGCCTCGCCTCGTTATAGTCAGCTTCCAGTCTAACCGGATGCAACTGAATACCAGTATTTTACATGGAGCGACTGCCTGAATGACCTCCACAACTCGGTTACTGGGTAAAACGATACCGTTCCATAAGCTTTGTTTCTCAGACTTTTGGGCTTCTGTAACAGCTGTCAAAGATCTACGAATGACAGTCAGGACCGACGGCTTAACGTGCTTTCTGAGGCACGGAGGGATCTATGTATGTAATGATGGTCACCCATCCTCGGCCAACCGCGGCAAACGTAGCTGAACCTGATCGATTGATCCGTGCGGCTTTTATTAGCTACAAGCCCCAGTTTTTCAAGATTGATTCATTAAACATTTATATTTGTGCTACAGGTTAGCGGCTGCATCTTTGAAAGCTCAGTTCGGGAAGCGTTGCGAATTAAAGAATAAAAAATAAAAAAAGTCACGTACCTAACCACTTCACCATCTTTCAGTATGGTATGCAGAACAAACTATAATGTTTTGTGATAGATATACCAACTGAAATATAATCTATCAGCAATGTATATAGCTATGGTAACCAGACTCTCAATACGAATCATACCATATAAAATATTTATGCAAAGATAGTTTTCAAGACACTACAATATCTACCTTCTAATTTGCGCTCATGTGTCCCTTGTAAAAGCTCTCTGAGAATGTGAAAGGCAATAATGCTTTTTTGTCCATACTCGTAACACAAGAATTCCAAACATCTCTGCTAAAAGAGTAATTGGAATACCTCCTCCATATTTTTTCCGTGCTCCAAACTCCGGGAAAGGCTAAATCTAGTAAATTAGTTTCATTATCACTATGTCCCAGGTGCTTCACAAAGCGCTTGTTTTTGGTGCGACCTCTCCCCTACCCCCCACCACTTGCACCTCCCTATCCGTCTTAACCAGCTTTATTAAGTTGAACTCTTTAGCTGAAGTAGTTTTAAGTTAGTCTACTGGGAGCGATTAGTTACCTTTCTTTGTTAAAGAATTGAATAGTTTCCGTCGTTTTTTGCTCTTTGTATTGTGTTAAATAGGAGCTTAAGTAAAAGATAGTGGATATCGCTTGGGAGTGTTTGCTGTTTTCGTTTAGATATATAGTTCGGTTCGACTTTGTTTCTATTCATCCTTGGATGAAGTTCTGGCTGAGGGCTTGCTTTGTTAAAACTGTTTGCTCAATTTTAAGTTTTAATTTCTTTTATTTAAAATTCCATTTTTATTAGGCTTTTTAACTTTGCTTTTAGAGTTGGAAACTATTGAAGATTCTGCCTTTAAAGTTTTAACCATATAAGTAGGTATCTCCAAGCCCTGTGCCTCGGCTTAGTTAAGTTTGCCATGAAAAGACGATGAATCTTACATGACTTCAGAAAACACACCGGACTTTCAACAACTGACTTATTCATTTCAATCTAAAAGATTCAACACTTAAGAAAATTATCAGACTTCTCGTAAGTCGACTAATTCCAAAGGTAGACAATTAATGCGTAAAACAAACACAACAATACTCTTAAAACCGTCACCCGAATCCTTATCCAAAAACACATTACAGCGATAAAAACCTGATTAAAGCCTTAATTATTTCGTCAACATAATTAATCTTGAGCTCTTGCGCCATGTCCGTGTTTTAATTAAATGACAATAACAGGGTATATTTAAAATTAATTTGGTCGCCAACCCGACATTATCGCAAGGCGAGGTGAGAGGACGCATTTATCAGCGCACACTCCAATGCTCTCGTGTAAAATTAAATGACATTTGACGCGTGGTGTAAGCTGTAAACGGTTTGCCATAAACATGGGTAAAAATTGTGGAAAATTTGCACGACTTCGTGCAAATGTAAAGACTTTTCTTCGGGATGCAGCATATCAAGGTTACATTAGCACCTACGGTTATAACGTAATGTTTGGCTGACTTCGAAACTTTATTCGTAAATAGACAATGTCGCAAGTAACGACTGTAGACACGTGCTGAGAAACTGAGAGCCAATAGAGCAAAAGCTTCATGTATTATAACTTACTTTCCGCCATCTCTTCGCTTGTACTTTGCACCATCTCCAAATAGCTGGTACAAACAAAATTAAATGCAGCGTTGAAATTCGACAATGCTTTCGTAATTAGATGTCATAATTTACTGGAAGCGATTCCACTCCGCCTCTTATGATTTTTATCTGGACTCAAAGGGATTTTGTTACGGACGATTTGTAGGGAATAATGGGCAAACCACTGGTTTTTGATGTTTCGTCGTCGTCTAAATGATATTTAGATAGTAAGCTAAATGAGTTCACAGCAGCAGGTTTAGTCTTTCTCTTTACTTTCTAGTAACTTTGCAAGACTATATAATATTCTTGAAAATCGTTTCTATTTTCAGATTTTGTCTTGATTTTCCTGTTATTACTTTGCTCAACTTCCGAAATAATAATGGTTTTATGTATATCATAGTTTTCCAATATTCTCCTGGTGACGAGTATTGCTTTATTTTCATAGGAGTACTTATTTTGCCATTGGAGCAAGGAGAACTGAAATAGTTACTAACAGAATCCATACATAACCGGAATGAAAAACACATCTAGTAGACACCATTTACGCATATACCATTTCAGACGCTAATTTGCAGAGACCATCTCAGAATTTTATCTGCAGAAACCATCTTAGATATATTTAATGCTTAACTTCAGTAATATAATATAGTTGTGTCCGATATATTTATCCCTTTTATTGCACTTGCCATGATTTATGTCTGCATCACCCTAAAGTTGACAGGTGGAAAATGCCTCAGGCATTTAATCCGCCATTGTACAGTATTTTAACTTGTGTATAAAGTTTTAATAAATAAAAAAATATACAAATCTTGGACGCTAATCTGCAGAAATCATGTCAGACGCTGCTCTGCAAAGACTATCTCAGATGCTATTCTACAGAGAAAATCTCAGACACTAATCTGCAGAGACCATCTCAGACATAACTCATGCACAAGTGCAAAACAAAACACATCTCGGACGCAGATTGGCTGTGTAGACCATCTCAGATGTTAATCTGTATAGGCTATCTAAGACACATTAGTGTCTTAGTCTGAATTAGTGTCTTAGTCAGATCATGTGAGGACTATGCCGATTATTGAATGGTCCTTACATGTTCTGACCTCTAAGTTTGTTTATGTGTATCTTCTCAAAGTTGTTAGAAACAAAAAGACGTGTTACATAGAAACACATATTTATATATACTTTTATGCTTACCTACGAAATTATTATATTTATCATTTACGGTCCTGTATTTTTAACAACGTGTTTATGTTTACCAGCAAAACTAAAATAATTAACAAATTATATCTTGTTTATGAGATCCTGTATATTATAAACAAGCAGCGTATTTTTCATTCCTCCACTGAAAGACTAGACACACAAACCAGACACGTAAACAAAAAGAAAAAAATCAGCAGACCGCCCAATAGCACTGAATATTTCAGTCTAGTATCGGGACGTGTTTTTTTCAGTTCGACGGAGCTTTGTTTCAATGTAGACTAATACTCGGGAAATATGGGCTTTCCGTAGTAATAC
The DNA here is from genome assembly GCA_932294355.1 of Aporophyla lueneburgensis. Taxonomy (NCBI): domain Eukaryota; kingdom Metazoa; phylum Arthropoda; class Insecta; order Lepidoptera; family Noctuidae; genus Aporophyla; species Aporophyla lueneburgensis. The sequence continues at coordinate 4,581,443 of OW028740.1, read as the reverse complement.
ATTTTTTATCATAACTGTATAGGATGTTCCTGTTTTCATTAAAATGTCACTGTGTGATCTTTATTTGTTTATTCTCCTGTTTTGTTCTGTTGTTATTGAATTGAAATTTAGTTGATATTTTTGGTTAGTTAGTTTTTTAGATCATGATATTTTTGTGTGTAATACGCATGTAAATGGTTTTGATATTTTATTAACATGGATTAATCTCTTGTTAGGTAACTATGTCTATGTCTCTTGTTACTAATGGATTATTCTGTTCTTACTAGAGAATGGGCAGCAGTGTTCTCTATACATTTTACTGCGATCGCCAACGCGCCTGCCAGCGTGGCGATTATGTCGAACCCCCCAATTTGGGGCGATCTATGTCCAGCAGTGGATGTATTTTGGGCTCAAATTATGATAATGATGATTCTTTTGTTGGGCTTTAATCATTCGTGCTTGTTATGGAAAATATTGATATTTTATAAGTAGCCCTGTATTTACTTAATTCGCGTATCCTATAACATTTCCACTGCTGGGACATATGCCTCTTCTCTGTGATAGTAAATGGGTCATAACCCACCCTGCGGGCCCAGTACGGGTTGGTAGATGGTGACTATGATGATATGAATGTTTTCGAATTGTTGGTCGAAGGGCATGCTGGTTTCCGCACGATGTTTTCCCCCAGACCTTTAAGAGCAGTGGTGATGAAATATCCATAGTAATATTATAAATGGGAAAGTGTGTGTGTCTGTTTGTGGAGCGACAAATTGATGTGTTTTTTTAAGTGGAGATATTTGAAGGGATGGAGAGTGACATAGCCTACTTTTTGTCTCTTTCTAACCCCCCATTTTCCTAAAATGGGGGGTGGAACGCGCTAATCTCAGGAACTACTGGTCCGAATTGAAAAATTATTTTTGTGTTGGGTAGCCCATTTGTTGAGGAAGGCTATAGGCTATATAACATCACGCTACAATCAAAACGAGCGGAGCAGCAACGAAAAATTAACGAAAACTGGCAGGCAATTCGATGCGCCGGGAAGGGTCAGGGTAGAAAAAAAATACGCGGACGAAGTCGCGGGTAGAAGCTATATGTTACTATATAAAATAAAGTACCTGTCCAGGTTCAAACTAATGACCTGCGACTTGTAAATCAGGGTAGATACCACTGAGCCACTGAGCCACATTAAATGGGAACTTACGTTCCCGTTTAATATGCGGTACTACAACCGGGGTAGAATGCCATATGTCAAATCCAGGCTATAAACTACTTGTATGCCAAATTTCATCCAAATCCATTTGGCTGTTTTTCGTAATTCAGTAACAAAAATAATATTAGTACGGTATATGTAAATATAAATATAGTAGGATTTGAGTCAGATAAACATATGGAATATTCTGAAATAAGTATTAAAGAGTATTCTACCTGTTTATCTGACTAGACCTGAAAACAAACAAATTAAGCTTAAATATCAACTTGACATAAAACACAAACTCTTTTTTAACTTTAACATTTTGACGTAACAAAAGCGCTCTATCTATGTTTAAACAATTAAAAATAAAACGGAGTCTAAGCTGCAATTCTTTGCATTCAGCAGACGTATTCCATCGAGTCTCTACGGTAGAGTACCCTTCACAAAGACTCTACTTTGTCAGTGTCGTTTGCTCTACATCTCATTTACTGTGTCTCTACAATTATAGAGAAAGGAAGCTCGCTGTTTAATATGCAAATTAAAATTGTAGAGCTTATGATGTTGGAAATTTTCTTGTTTTAATTTCTTTTTTATTCGTGGGAACTTAGAATATAGTGGGAAGGGAAATTGTTCTCTGTGTTAATGCTAAAGCGGTTTTCTGTTAAACTTGGCGGATTGCGGCGGTTTGTCTTGGATAATTAGGTATAGTTTTTAAAGACATCTTTGTGTTTTCTTGGCACTATTTTTTATAACCAAATGTGTAACAAAATATCTATATACACGCATAAACACCTATTTTATAAGAACACTACGCATTTGTCTATTTGTTCTTGACTATATGTATTACAATTGGAAACTTATTAAAACCAGTGTCTGACACAATTTTCTTCCTCCTCCCATTTCCATTCTATGTTTTTTTTTGTTTTGATTACATTATTATTTTATTTTATTAAGTAGTCTATCTAAGCACGTATTGGAATGTATTGGATTAAGACGATTGAGTGTCTTAGTTCTTTAAAAATGTTATACTAACATAATTATATATTCTTGTTTTTCAAATTCACAGGAACACCTGATCTAGCCCTGTCTTTCACTTACTAAGTTACTGGCTATTAATTTAACCCGAGACGCTGCGTTGTCACCCTTCATGTCAGTGTCAAAATGTAACGAAAACCGACAACGTAGGCCCTAAACGCTGTCATCGCGTAGACAGATATATTCTGTTTTAATTGTAGTGAATATACTGTTTAACATGTGCCTTTATATTGTTTTACATGAGCCGAAATAGAACGACGAATTATCAAATTTAAGTGGCAGTGGGCCGGGCAGATTGTTCGCAGAACAGATGGCTGATGACCGAATGGTTCTGGAGTGGTGACCGCGTACGGGAAGTCTTAGTGAGCGTGGATGCGAGACGTACAGAACTGGTCAAAGTTGCGGTCGGCTACCCCAAGGGGTAGCCGTTTTAAAAAAAAAAAACAAAACTGCTGTTACCTACAAAAGTGCATTACCAACAAGGGCAAAATGTATGGTACAGATGGATTTGTTCAGGTTGTGTGTCGATGACCCTGCCCCCCTTTACCTATACCTACTGTGACAATTGTCAATGATAATATTAATGTTTTGTTCTCTATAATGTAAATATAATGTAAATATACAATCAACAATTGTAACGATGTATAGACACTGTACCTGCGGTCTACAGTATTCTAATAGTTTCAGATATATCAATTTATTTAAGGTATAGACTTATCTTGAACTACGGTTTTATACACATCACCAGCCAGACTTTGCCAAATCTGAGCTCGATTTTTTTCTAGACAAAAACTAACACAAAAATACAGCGGTGGCCATATATCCGTGTTGGTGGCAGCATCTCGTAAACTGTAACGTATGTATATTGCGAGGAAGGTTAGTTCGCTCATACATTACTCGGAGCCTTGCCTTAAGCCGCACTCATAAAGCCAAATTAGGCGTGTCTTGAGGAGTTAAACGGGGTTGTAGAATGGTGAGCTTGTTGGTAGATTTTTCTGGGCATTACATTCTTTAGAATACTTTTTACCTCTCTATACCTACTACTTGAAGGTTGAGTCTATTGCATTTCTAAATATAAGAAAGCAGTCCTAATAATATGGCATCCAAAAATACCTTCAAGTTTTCTACAAGTAGGTACCAATTTTATTTTATTTATTAAAACTTTATGCATTAGTAAAAAATACTGTACAAAGGTGGACTTAATGCTTGAGGCATTTTCTACCAGTCACCCTTAGAATGATGTAGAGACATAATATACAAGGGATAGATAATTGTTTTAGTAAATAAAAGAAAACTCAATTTTATCACATATTCAAATATGTACATACCCACTAACATTTTCTCTATTTAAAAGTAAAGGCTAGCAGAATCGAGCAGAAAACGCGTGAACCATCGAAATTCCAGCACTTCAGTCTCTTAGATTCGAGTCAGCGCACGAGCGCTGGAACACTTGAAAACCTCTAAAAATCAACAAGATAATTTGCTCAAAGTACTTCCATCGGAGCATTTCTCTCGCAATTCTTCAGAACCGTATGTCACGTTCCCAAGACTTGCCTGAAACGCATAACAAGGTCGTTGCGTTTTCCCACACAATCCTCCACTCTAATCTCACCCTTACTTCCTACACCTAAGGTTGAACCGTGAATTTTTCTGTATACGTAATTATGTTTGTCAAAGCTACCTGTACACGTGTTTTGCTTAAGTTTTAATGTTGTTGGGCTTATTTCTTTGCTACGTGATCGCCAAGCAAGGGTTCTCATTACATATTACTCCTACTTTATGGGAGAACTAACTATTGTGAGACAGTAAGACGAGTTAATAAGGTACGGGAAGTTTGACAATTTGTATTCTTGTCTGGAGTTAGATTAGGCACGATTAAAACATGTGGAATCCCGTAGAAGTTTGACGAGAAAAATATTTACTTTTGCCTGACAAACACACAGCAAAGGAACAGACATAGCTTGATAAACTAAACCTAAGTGGCAGTGGGCAGGGCACATTGTTCGAACAGATATGGCTGATGTGACCGGAGGTTCTGGAGTGGCGACTACGTACTGATGACTTGGTGAAGGCCACAGGAATCTGCAGCATGCGGGAAGTGCCTTAGGAGACGCCTAAGTCCAGCAGTGGCCGTGTTGCAGCTGAAATGATGGAACAAGAAGAGATTTATCCATACCTCAGTGATTATAGTACCGCCTGTCAACACTAACTTAACAGTTGTGGGTTGGTCACTAATACGAGAATGGTACCACCCAATTGCCAATCCAAAGTAAACCATGTGTAAGCCTTCACATGGTTTACTTTAGATTCCAGTCAGAGATTGACAATTTGGTTGAGTAAAATATGTTACTTACCTAGTTTACAATAGTCATGTGCATTCGTTTGGTAACTCCCAAGTAACATGTACATGGACAGAAGATGAAGTAGCAACATGGGGTTGATCTGGAAACCAACATCAAGACACTTGTGAATCGGCTCACGAAAAGTATTATTTTATAAAAACGTAATTCTGTATAACATTTGAATATTCATCAAAATCCGATCCCTAACCTTTTTATGGTTCTAAGAAGAGCGAATTTGGCAAACTTTGGCGTTGGCGTTGATCGTGTGAAATTTTATGGATTCATACATATTGTATTGCTTAGAATTCTGGCGGCAGCATGCGAAAATCTACAGGCCTCATCAAACGTATATTAAGCCGAATTAAAGGATTAAGGGTCGTTCACAACGAGCTCAAAGGCATTCTTGTGGGGGTTTCGGATATTTTGACATTTTAAGACACGAGATTTATACCCAGTTGTGTGCAGAATGTGATTTTTATTGTTGTCTCATTTTTGTCTGTAATGAATCAATATTTAATTTTAAGGAGATCACCCATTTTGATCGACAACTTCGGATATTTTAAATTATATCTCCAAACAAAAATTATTTACGACTCTGACTTTAATTAAAAATAATGTGTTCTGTGTGTACAATAAAAATGTGTAATAATTACTTTTGTCACCAAAAACCTAGAATCTCCTTTGTTATTTTGAAGAAGAAAACATAAGCATAAGGAGGAGTCCCAGAGCTTAAAAAAGACGTTACTACGCAAACAAAAAATCTTAAGAATAAAATAGTTCTTCGGGAAATCCGGCTAAATTATAACAAATAACATACCTAACTACTCCTCGGTATTCAATCTAGAAATTTACCAACTTGCTTGTCACAGACTTAAAAAAAAAATGACCATTCTACCAGAATGCAAATAAAGAACACAAACTGCTGTGTACAAACCCTAATCCAAATTAAAGGCGGAGGGCATCCGCCCTTTCCGATTCCTCCGTTCGCTGGGCGGAACTCATTTACCTAAAATTGCTCCCAATTTATTAGGATTCCCAGAATAATTCCATCTCGGTCGTGGACAAATTCGTAAACGCTATTTTGTTTGGCCAGCCAAGAAATATTTCAGCGGTTTTTCTTTGAACAGTGAGCTGAATTTCAATTGGTTGATGAAGTGTTTGTTATTGAAGCGAAGTTAAGTGGCAGTAGGTATTCCTGAAAACATTTTGTTTTGGGGTAGGTTTACAGTTCCTTTTACAAAACTAACAAGTTACTCTGGTGCTAAGTTGTTATTTTTGCATTAAGATCTTGACCCAGTTCGAAATAAACATAGAAATGCATTAACTGGCTCAGACCTTCAGGCTAAAACTAAAATTAGATCACCTGTGTATGAGATGGTACGAGTATGTGTTCACAATCATACGGAGACATTCAACGTTTCTGATGACGTTTGTTAAGGTACCTATAAAATAGACCTCGTTTTAATTGAATTGGAAATACCATTTTAGTCGTGGAAAAAATAGCAATTTATACTCTAACTGTTTGTGGTGACAACATAAAGTTGTTTACCAGTCTGCAAAGCAAAAGTGAACAGGCATCTTCGGGGTACGCTCATTCCATTAAAGACATAATCTATGGCTTTCCATCACGCGTGATCAAGGTCAAGAGCAGATCCATACAGCAATAAAATAAATAAACCATAGAAATAAAGCTGATAGAATTTGATAATTAATCTTTAAAAAAACCGCAAATAAATCACGTTTGTTGTATGGGAGCCCCCTTAAATATTTATTTTAATTCTGTTATTCAGTATTTGTTGTTATAGCGGCAATAGAAATACATAATCTGTGAAAATTTCAACTCTCTAACTATCATGTTTCATGAGATAAAACCTGGTGACAGATGGATGGACGGAAGGACGGACGGACCAACAGACGGACGGACGGACGGACAGCGGAGTCTTAGTAATAGAGTTCCGTTTTACTCTTTGCGTGCGGAACCCTAAAAAAGGTGTCTGAATGATTGTGAACTTTTTGAAGATCAATTTGTTACATTGTGTAATGATTTGTTTACTTTAATCCTTCTTGTTGGGTTCCAAAATATGTATCTTTAAATACTATGCTTAGAGAATTTGGCCTCTCGATCCTTAAGTGAATATGTCTAAGTTTAAGTCTGCTTTAGTTCAGTCACGTCTATGTTAATCACTACTACACGGTGTTCGCCTCAAGTTAGAATTAAGTATAAACTTAGTGTACAAGTTTATAATGCTACACGTACTTAAACTAGTTGCTGTTAATGTTTTCGCGTTTAAGACTTAGATATACTTGTGACAACTGTTCTTGTGGTTGAGGATTACTACTACCAGTCTTAGTTTAGGTCTTAAAGGGATGAAAGTTACTGTAATGATAATAATTATAATTATCTAGCAGTACCCACAATGTTTTCTACAAGATAATGTTCAGTTCTAAAAGAGAATACATTGCAAAAATTATTATAGTATGCAGTGTCAACGTTCTACGCTTATTGTAAAGAGGTAAACTTTGTAAGTTTAAGAGCTCGTTTGTAGGAAGTAATTTGTTGAGCTACCTGTCGTATTTGAAAAAATCTTTTTGTGTTTGATAGTTCAATTCTTGAAGCAGGTTACGGGATATTTTAAATGTGCTGATCGCGTTCAGCTACTGTTATTGGTGAGCTCCGCCCTTAATCTTTATCTATATCTATACTATTCATATTATAAAGCTGAAGAGTTTGTTTGTTTGTTTGATTGAACGCGCTAATCTCAAGAACTACTGGTCCGAATCGAAAAATTCTTTTTGAGTTGAGTAGCCTATTTATTGAGGAAGGCTATAGGTTATATAACATTACGCTATAACTAAAAAGAGCGGAGCAGTAATGAAAAATGTTGCAAAAACGGGGAAAATCGCACGGGTAGGCGATTCGACGCGACGGGAAGGGTCGGGGGAACAAGAAATTTAAGGCGGACGAAGTCGCGAGCAGAAGCTAGTCAATTATAACTACATTGGATTTGAAATTTCACCGGTGCCTAATTAAGTTCCAGAACTTCACAGACGTACTTGTTATCATTTCAGCCAAATGACGTCCACTGCTGGACATAAATCTCTCCTAATTTAGGAGGGTATGCCATAATCGCCACGCTTGGCAGGCGAGTTGGCGTATTGGTATGCAAAAGCAATAACAAAAAAAAAAAAAAATTTTTTTTAATATTGTTAATTTAATAATTAAAATATCTGGTTGACCGAGCTTTGCTCGGTATTTTTTGGTAAATTGCGTTTAAAATAATAAGTTTATGTTCAAGTTGATTATCTATAAAGTTGGTCATTGAAAACACGAATAAAACGAAATTTAATAAAAATGAATCCTAGCTAGATCAATTTATCGCCCCCGAAACCCCTTGTATACTAAATTTCATGAAAATCGTTGGAGCCGTTTCCGAGATTCAGATTATATATATATATATACAAGAATTGCTCGTTTAAAGATATAACTGACAATATTTAAATTAATAATAATAACAAATAACGTAACTATTCTCTTATTAACACGAGCCTATCTTTATCTTACAAACACGCGCCACACATGACTTGGTCCCTTGTGACCCATTACAAGTTACCAAACACGCCTAATATATTACTTAGACTTAACTTTGAAACTATTAGCTTAGTTATTTAGTAACAGAATAATAAACAAGGGTAGGACTGGTGGTGGCCCAATCTGAAACGCAAGAATTAAGGTCGCAGGTTCGAACCCAGACAGGCGGGTTCCTTTGTTTAATTATTTCATCACCACTACTCTCAAAACGGCGAAAGAAAACATCGTGAGTAAACCGGCACGTCGTAGAACCAAACATTCGAAGACATGTTACATCTACCAACCTGTACTGAGCCCGCGTGGTGAATTATGGCCCGGTGGGAATTTTGTAGGCTGATCATGTATGTACGTATAATATTACTTTATAGGTCTAGAGGTGTATGCTTAGCGTAGTATTCTGTTTTTCCTATGTTCTGGGCAATAAATGTATTTAATTTCATTTTATTTGAAACTAGAGTTGGGGAAAGTGTTTTTCAATTGAGTTTTTAGATTAGGAAGTTTTCAGAAGCAGCTTAAAGTCCCGATATGTATTTGTTCAGTTATTTATAGCAATACTGGGTGGCAGGGACACGAACGTGCAACACGTTATCATGGATTTAGTATATTATTCTGAAACCCTATCCATGAAAATTCTTGATCGGAAATAAAATCATTAAAAAATAAGTATCAATATTTTTACGAAAAAGTGGACTGTGTTGTTTTCCTTTACAAATTTGGCACAATAAAGTCAAGTTTTCACTTTCTAAATTTGTTATTACTAGAAATAAATATAGCTTGAAACAAAATGACCACAAATCACTTTATTTAAAATAGGCTCAGTGATTTAAGCGCCATAAACTGTAAATCATAGGTTTAGGGAAAAGGATTTAAGCGACATTCACGTGTTGTAATTAGAGTACAGAAGACTAAATGTATTAAAGTGTGAAGTTCAGATGCAGAAATGTTTTAAGCGATATTCAGTATGAATTATAAATGCAAGAAAAATGATTCAAACGCCCTATGGTCTGAAGTTACGTCAGAAAAAGCGGCTTAAGTCAAAACCACTGATAAATTTATCTGTATCAAGTCCATCTTTTTTTAAATTGTAAAACAATATTTATTGTACCAATTAACTCATATTGAAACTAGATCTCATTGAAATTATGTTTTCAAACGGGAATGAGTGCTCAGATCACTACAACGCCGGTGATTCCGAATATGTACATATATAACTCAATTTTAGCCAGGAAGTCACTTAATACCAATAGCTTGGGAACCCTCGATATCCTGAATTCATGGTAACAGTTCGCCCATGCCTGCCACCCTGCATAATCGCTCTTATAACATGAGACTAAACTAAAAGTGCCCACGACTATAATACACATGTATGTATGGTAATGTGGGTGGGATAGTTCACTGCAACCCACGGCCACGCAACGTGCGAATGCGTAGTCGGAAAATAAATGGACCGCACATCTAATGTGGGTAGCATCGCCTTGCACATCCTACACAGCAATGGATGCTCGTCTTCATATTACCGTGACGTGAGGCGTACTATAATACACATTTGCCTACACCTTTTATATTCAATTTAGTTTACCAACAGCATTATGTAGATGTGGCTGGATCGTGCGGTAAAACATCAGAAAAAGCTCCTTGAACGGATCATAATAATCACATTAATGACTTTTAGTCGAAGGAGTAGCAGTGGTGGCCCAGTGGTAACGGCCGCGACTTACGAGTAGTAGGTCGTGAGTTCGAACCCAAGCAGGCGCTTTACTTTGTGTAAATGATTTAATCACCACTGCTCTCAACCGGTCTTAGAACCGAAAATTCGAAGACGTGTGACATCTACCAACAGGCACTGCGCCCGCGTGGTGGATTATGACCCACTCCCTCTCACCGAAAGGAGGCCTGTGTCCCAGCAGTGGGAACAATATAGGCTGTTGATAATGATGATGAGTCAAAGGATTGTCAAAAACTCAAAGTTGAGCTACACGATAAAAAAAAAAAACAAATTGGCAGAGGATCACCACTTTTCGAACGTCAATGAAAAACAGTCCCCCAAAACGCCCGCCTTTCATCGCTTCCTAGTGCCTTAGCTGGGAAAAAGAAGTGGCGGAACAAATTCTTCAGTGACTCTCCAGATTATTGACCAAAGCTTGCACTGATCGGACCAGGTCACTGTAATGTATATGGTTCTTCCCTTGTTTTACATGATCTGACCAAGATTAGGTATGTCTAGACTTAAAAAGAGATTTTGAACATTTTTTTTTTTGGATTAGAAGTCATCAAATGACTTCTCCCGTTCTGGGCGGAGCGGGAGGGCATGTCAGACTTTTACTGACTAAAACCCACCCGCGTTCCTTCAGCTTCCCATGTGCCAAGGTCACGGTATCTCTTTCGAACAATCTCGCGACCCTGGCAGGCATCGGTCCTAGCAGACCCCTTCAGTACTGCTGACATCTCTTTGTGCTGGAACACTACGCGCCGTTGACCCGAGCCTGGTCCTTACCGGGCGGCGAGCTACTCATTGCTTGCCGCCCGCAAGACTTTGACCCTTGAGTTTGTTTCGCCATTTCTTCTCAGGGGTAGTCAGATAGGAATTAACATATCATATTTTAGTTATTCCAAGCTCCGATTTATAGTAATTAATTTTAATTTATTTCAGTAATAATAATTATTATTAAATTATTATTTCACAAATTCAATCCACACTTTCAAAGAAAATAACTTTCACATTCCTCTCACAAAGGACCCTTACATATTCATACAAGCGTCCAACTATACCCAAAATCAGTTCATACCCTTTGGGTCCCAAATAATAAACGAGCAAGAAATTGCCCCAAGTTCCGTACTGCGTCACATTATAGCTCTAACTCGGCTACTCGGGCTATACTTGGCTATACGTGGCTATATGGAGCGGCCTGTAAACTTAGCTCGTAATTCGTCGACTGCCGTCCCCTTTAGGTCACGTTCTGTGCCCTAAATTTAAAGGAAAACACTCCAATAAGTTGTGCGCCAACTGTGGGAGGAATATACGGAAGGGAATTTGGGAAGGAACCGCTAATGATTCCCGTTTTTGAACTGGTAAAAGTTACAAGTCAAAACACAAAGCATTTATTTCGAATAGGCACTTATAAGGTACTTTTGAACGTCAAAATATGTATACAAAAAAATAGAATTGATTCTAGTTGCCCGTTCCAAACGGTAGTTTCTTAAGGAGAAGCTCATTGTTCTCAATACCTACAAAATTCGTCATTCCTTTAAAATATTTCAAACTCTTTAAAAATTGTAGCCAAAATATGAATTTTACTATTTTTTATTAAAGACGATGATGCATCTAGGATAAAACAGCTACAAGGAATATAAAATAAAGCAATGACAGCTTAATTAATTATGTGATAGATATTTGGTGCTCACATATTCACCAATATTGTAAATGTAGGTGGTTTCCCTAACATTAAAAAAAAATAATGATACGTACTTAGTAATTATTTGTATAATTATCATGACATTTAAGACATTTCACTTATCGGTCTTGGAATAGTTTTTCGGTTAGCCCATGATTTTTTTTTCACAGACGTACTCACTGTACAAGAAAAAGAGAGGTGTGAGTTAACAGTTATCAGATTACGTCGTCATTACTTATATTCACGGAGAAGATTGATTTCAGGTTGCTTTTGATAGACAACCACACTACCCATGTTTTTAAAAGAGTAACCATGGAGTTTCAGGCCAGCTCTTTTCCATAGGTATCAACTAAATGTAACCGCGCACCTAGCTTCTGACGTGTCATATGCCCATGTAGGTTTATATGTTTTTTTTATTATTTTATAGCGCCACGTAACGTCTCGGTCCAAATACATATGCCCGTGTGTTTTCAATTTTTATTACGTCTTCGCTTTCAGTGTGTACTCCTCATGTAACGCCGGCCGCTATGAAGCTTCAGGAAAAATCGCTTAGCAACGTAAAATACAGTGTTGTTAAAGTTCAGACTTTTTTAATAACATAGTTGCCGTACACCCGTTTGCACTTTTTTAGTCATTCTTGCGCGTTTAATTTAAATAGTGTTCCTATTAAAAACGACTTTGTTCACATGAGAATTTAAGGAGAACATACATTTACTAAGTATTAGTAAGTACCTTTTAGATATGTTTTTCCAAAGCCTCACTGTAAATAATAGTTGAAAAATTTACGAATTTTATGTCTCTGTTTATTGTTGTTTAAGTTTTATATGTTTAAATGAAAAGGTGTTAATATAGTATTATTACAAAAATTTGAAAAAAGGAGCTACATCTGCCAACAAACTGCCTTGCAGTTTGGCAGAAGTAATATATTTTATAAAAACAACCTAACATTGTGAATAAACACTTTTGCATTATTTTTTTTTTCACTTCTCAATAGCGGTCAGTTTTCCTAATGTGAGGTACCAATACTTCAGAGTTGCAAGGTTATCGAAGCGCATTATGTTACCATAGATTCAATATATGATTCTGAAAGGCGTTAAAAACGTCGTGGGTTTAAAAAATAGTTGTTACATACATTATGACTGCGTAAGTATACTTTTCTATGAAATAAAAAATAAATGGTGATATAAATTTCTCCCCTTTTCTATCTAGAAACATATGCTGAGTGCATAGTTACAATTTGTGCGCCTCTGCCAACTTGTATAGGTACTTATAGAAATAATATTTATTTGCATAAAAAATGGTATAATATATAAAGCTGTTTGAAGATGAAGATACAATATAGAGCATACATGTTTAGCTTGTTTGTTATTCCAATACTTCCACATCGATCACCGTTGCAAGTGCGATCAACACCGAACGATGCACGAACAACAAAACAAGATGCACCTTCTCTATTCATTTCTTACCGGGGAACTGTGAAAGGGCATCGAAGAAAATGTGATGACTCTTGAAATACAAACTATTTATTGGTAATTTTAAATTGTCAAGGAGTCGGTAAGTTAGAAAGTTAAAGCTACCCTTATACTACCACTTAGATACTCTTCGTGGCGTGTGTGTTGGATAATTAAGTTCCTTACGTCTTTGTACTTTGTTCTCACATTAATAATTTCAACATAAATGATGTATCCATCTTTTTTTACTATATTTTTATTTAAAAGAGTGTCCATGAAGTTCCTTGCTCGTTCTTCTCCATAGGTACTCCTACAACGCTTTGGAATTGGCAACTAGCTTTATCTTTCTGGCTCACCAACCCATGAGTGATGCAGCTCAATAGTGGCAGTAATTGGTTTATTTGACACAAATGTTTTGAGTTTTAACCAATAGTCTTTTAGTATTTGGGAAGTAAATAATGATACTTCAATAGGAGATCCAAATTATTATTTATTTTATATTCCATCAAGCATTCATCTTTATGACCATTTCAAAAACAGGTAAGTATTTAACACTGTAAATAGCTATACCTCACCGACCCACAAAAGAAACAAAACAAAATAAACACCTAGTTACAAACGAAATCAAAGGAAAAACCACAGATTGTAAGTACAAGCAAAAACAAAGGCATTTATTATCAAAGCACTCGATACAGGAAGAAAGTAATAAATTGTGGATATTCTCTGTTTTGTGGCCGATCCTTTGATTTTAAACCAGGTTAAGTGTTTGTAATACCTACTAGTTACTTTGTTTCACGTCTTTGTAATTGTTTTTTGTAGTTTTCAGAAGTAGATTGAAACAAATATCCTTTTAAAGGTCATAGTCATAGGAATTGACTGAAATTAAATTAATGGCTTTTCATTTTACATGTGACTTTTATTTTATTTTACTACTAGCTGCACTACTTCGGTTATGCTTAAAGTTTAATATACTGTTAAAAAACTTTTTTACAAAAAAAAGAACAACCGACTTCCTTAAAAACACTACAAAGTGAAAATAATTTTAATTTCGGAAGTTGGTGGCAAAAACCTTACATGCAAATCCTAAGACACCGACTGCCGAAATTAAAGTAATTTTTCACTTTGTGGTGTTTTTAAGGAGGTAGGCTGTTTTTTTCTTTTTTCAAATTTTTAGTTATAGTATGTACCCCGCACTAATTCCAAACAAACAATGCATATTTGTGCGATAGCAGAAATCGCGGTTGATTTGCTGTCATTTTTTAAAGAGTTCCGGTGTCTGACTTCGGAACTCATCATCAGATCTATATCTTATATCTTTAAACGAGCAATTCTTGTATATATGTATATATATAATAAGAATCTCGGAAACGGCTCCAACGATTTTCATGAAATTTAGTATACAGGGGGTTTCGGGGGCGATAAATTGATCTAGCTAGGATTCATTTTGATAAAATGTCGTTTTATTCGTGTTTTCAATGATCAAATTATATCGATAACCAACTTGAACATAAACTTATTATTTTAAACACAACTTACCAAAAAATACCGAAGCGAAGCTCGGTCATCCAGATATTGAAATTTATATGGGACCATTTCGGAATAAACCCCTTTCGATCAACATCAACAATCGATAAACATCCGAATTGAGAACCTTTGAAGTCGGTTAAAAATATTTGAAAAAAAGAATTATGAAAGTAACGCAGGGCTAAATTTCGAAATATACTTAACTTCAGATGTGGTTCAAGACCTAAATCTTATACCTTTAAACGAGCAATTCTTGTATATATATATATAATCTGAATCTCGGAAACGGCTCCAACGATTTTCATGAAATTTAGTATACAGGGGGTTTCGGGGGCGATAAATCGATCTAGCTAGGATTCATTTTTAGAAAATGTCGTTTTATTCGTACATGAGCACATATGAAACTTCAGAAGCTGGGTGCATGGTTCTAATTGGTCGTTTTCTATGAAGAAGAGCCGGCAAGAAACACCACGGCTCCACTCTTACACATAATTGGCTTTTACAGTGGTTTCAAATTACTGTGTTAATAGGTATGGAAGGACAGTGTAGGCCTGTCAACAAGTGCCAGGTATTTAATATAATAGAAAACACGTAAGCGTGACTCAGGTAGACAGAACCTACGAACGAAGTCAGTTGGAGGTTCACAGACGACTCCGCCCTTTTATTTTTTTTTTTTTCAGGATTGAAATCATCAAATGACTTCTCCCGCTCTGGGCGGAGCGGGAGGGCGTGTCAGACTTTTACTGACTAAAACCCACCCGTGTTCCATCAGTTGCCCATGTGCCAGGGTCACGGTATCTCTTTCGAACAATCACGCGACACCGGCAGGCATCGGTCCTAGTAGACCCCTACACTGCTGCTGACATCTCTTTGAGGCGCGCGTGGAACACTACGCGCCGTCGACCCGAGCTTGGTCCTTACCGGGCGGCGAGCTACCCATTGCTCGCCACCCGCAACGACTTCGCCCTTGAGTGCAAATGTAGTGCTGTCTCACAAGCAATGGGTTTCTCAATATCGTTTCCAGCGTGTCCTGTTGTCTGTATGCTACAGGAGTGGGTGGATGCTACTGAAGGTGCTAAATTCTGGACTGACTGTATATATGTAGATTGCTGTCGACCCGCTAAGAAGAAGCTTCTAAGAATACTACATATTTTGTCAGTTCTAACTAACTTTCTCTTAACATTAACGAGGTACCATCAGCCCGCAATCATCGTTACAATGTTTTACACCCATCAGACAAAGATTCACACTCCAACCCCGCCTATAACATTACAAGTACCAACAAAAACTGTCAAATCATAACAAGAACTTTAATTTTCACTCCTAATCAATCTCAAAGGCGGTTTGTTATTAATTTCTGCGCTAAATCACCTTTACGATGGAAGCAAAAAGATTCAACCCATCAAGCAACGTTGCAGTTTTTATGAGTTGTTACTAAGGTTGAAACTCATTGAGTTCTCGAAATGAGCGAGTTTTTAAAGGTCATGTGTGAAAATGTATGTAAAAAATTAAAAAGTTGTATGAAAATGGGTGTATAAATTTTGTGCGCAAAAAAATTAAGAAATCGTTTTAAAGTAACTGTTTAGGTAACTGTGTCTTCTCAGGTTTTTAAATAAATGAAATGAATTGTTTACTTACATAACTTTCACAATATTTAATACGGCTAACTATTAATACAAGGTACTAAATTACTGCCAGGGTCGCGAAATTGTTCAAAAGAGACACCGTGACCCTGGCACATGGGCAACTGAAGGAAAGCGGGTGGGTTTTAGTCAGTAAAAGTCTGACACGCCCTTCCGCTCCGCCCAAGAGCGGGAGACGTCATTTGATGATTTCCCATCCAAAAAAAAGGTACTAAATTAAGCAACTAAGTAAAATTTATATAGGTACAGTATAACTTTACAATAAATATATTTTCAAACTGAAAAGCAGAAAAGGAAATAATAAAATAACTACCACGTTCATTTAATTCAGCTCGATCATTCAAGTTATGAATAGTTGCATAATTTAGTCTGAAACTAGTCACAAACCTTGAAATTAATACGTAAACAAATCCGATACCTAAGTTTCCTCTGTCTCATAAATTTGCAGTTGAATGTTACGTGAAAAATCACCCTTAAAATACCATCATCCTTACTAAATAAGGATGGCACGGGTATTCAAAATGAAGCAAAAAGCGCACCCAATCAAGTTCCAGACGACTTTCATTCTAAAACCTGCAGTAGGCCCCTCTTAATCCCCCGTCAGCGAGGCGGGCTCCGGAACTCATTTACGGTGAAATAAAAAGGGTTTATTACATATTTTTATTTGATATTGAAAACTCTAGGATGACTTAAACGTTACTAACTACAGGTTTAAATGTTTCAAGCGGTCACTGCTCTGTTTTCTGTTAATTATGGCTGTTCTTGTAATGCGGGTATTCGTGGAAAATTGCTGTTTGTGAGTCAGTCTTGTTAGTTGAAACTGGGAAGTTAGATATGTTTGTTGACCGAAATGTTGTATTACTAGCTTTTGTCGGTAGTTTCACCCTCATAGATGTCGAAGTAATCCCACATGAACATAGGTACTATAGGGATAAAAGTACTATGTGTATTAATTTTATTTAGGTTATAAATTCCAAATTGAAATATGACTGAATGGGTCGTCTAAACGTTTTTGCGTGATTGAGTAACAAATATCTATACATTCAAACATGTAGAATTTAATTTTAAAATTTTGCAAAAAATTTCCATCATGGTTGTCGTTTTCACGGTTTTCAAGGGTAGAAAAGCCGATGAAGGGGTAAAAATTATAATCAATGATGGCGGCTGCGAAAATTCTCAAATTTTCTGTTTGTATTTTTTGTCCTTCACAGAAATTTCTTTCAGGCAAGTGTAACCTTGCAAACTATTGTAAATGAAGAAGCAATGTATAGTTCATAATTAATTAATGTTTCTACACTAAAGAAAATGAGACAACCCTCGTTTACTCCTACGACAACAAGTCAAAACAATGCTATTAACATCAGGCTACACAAATCACACTTTAAAACCATGTACAACATCTAAATGTTACCCTCCCCACGTAGTCTACAAGTTGGCAAGGAAATAGGCACATTAAGATAAACGTAGATGTTAATTTATTATTCGCAGTACATTGAATACGTCACGAGTTGCCACGGACGCTGTAACTCATAGGAGTGCATAGTAATGTCGGCGGAGTTTCGTAGAACTGAATTTGTAGGTAGCTGAAATTATATGTAAAGTGGTATGCTTTTGTACCTATAGTATGTGTTATGTGTTTACTTCCTTTTTGATTAACGATTGCGGTTTCATTTCATTAAAATGAAAGGTAAAAGTAAATAATATGTCTATAGGTTGTGGATTATGTAAAAGTGTTAATATTTTTGTACTTATAAGGGCAGAAACATGTAAATAAAAATATGCAGCAAATGTTTAATTTTTAAATTTGACTTGCTTTCGGCAGGCCTATAGTGTCCCAGTGCTGGGACATAGGCCTCCTGTAGCAGGCCTATAGTGTCCCAGTGCTGGGGCAGGCCTATAGTGTCCCAGTGCTGGGACATAGGCCTCCTGTCTATGAAGATAAGCGGGCCATAATCCATCACGCTGGCCCAGTGATGGTTGGTAAATGTCACATGGCTTCGAATTATTATAGGTCTAAGACATTCCTTGCCGCTTTCCTTGCCATGCCGGTTCCTGCCGGGGTCGCGTGATTGTTCGAAAGAGATACCGTGACCCTAGCACATGGGCAACTGATGGAACACGGGTGGGTTTTAGTCAGTAAAAGTCCGACACGCCCTCCCGCTCCACCCAGAGCGGGAGAAGTCATTTGATGATTTCCCAACCTGAAAAGAAAAAAAAAAAAAAAGACGTGCCGGTTTTCTCAAAATGTTTTTTGTCTCTGTCTCTGTATTGAGAGCAGTGGTGATGAAATTGTATACCTACACAAAGTATAGTGCCTGTCGAAATTACGACCTGATACTACACTGCTCGCTGTATCAGCTTTTTTTTTTAATTACTGGGCAATTGTATTTTAAATTTTGCTAGTCCTCATCATCAGCTATAAAGCAGCTTTTACCCATCATAATAATATTGCCGTCAGAACGAGTCGAGTAAGCAATTTAGATTTATATTCTATACAAGATGCAGTTTTGAACCTGCAAAACATTTCAGGAGGTTGTTATAAGACTCGTAACTAATCATATAACAATACCTACGATACCAAGTCACTAATCAATAATACTTTTTATTTCAGATTTTCAATTTTATTGTTTTTTGGGAATAACTCTCTAAATAACCCTCTTCAAAAAATCTATTAAAGAAATGTCGGTTGCGTTTGTTTGTGTGTGTGAAAGCGCAGTTTAAGGACACGTACAGAATGGCCGCGTTTTAAAAAACCGGCCAAGTGCGAGTCGGACTCGCGCACCGAGGGTTCCGTACAAACCTGTAGGTATCCTCGGTTTATGTATAAGGTTTATGCTTATGAAATTAAATGTTTTTTTTTAATTTTTGTATTTGAGTTGATTGAATGAAAGGTAAATTGCGGTTTACGATGTATGACGTATTAAAAAAAACTACTTACTGGATCTCGTTCAAACCAATTTTCGGTGGAAGTTTACATGGTTATGTACATCATATATTTTTTTGAGTTTTATCATTCTCTTGTTTTAGAAGTTACGGGGGGGGGGGGACACTCATTTTACCACTTTGGAAGCGTCTCTCGCGCCAACTGTTCAGTTTAGAAAACAATGATATTAGAAACCTCAATACCATTTTTGAAGACCTATTCATAGATATCCCACACGTATGGGTTTGATGAAAAAAAAAAAAAAAATGAGTTTCAGTTCTAAGTATGGGGAACCCGAAAATTTATTATTTTTTTTGTATTTTAGTGTAAAAATCTTGATACGGTTTACAGAATACATCTACTTACCAAGTTTCAACAGCGTAGCTCGGCAAAGTAAAAGTTTATATGGAGCTTGGCAGAATACTAATATATTTTTTTTTAATTCTGGTCATATTTCGTATTTTTTAATGATGAACGTATTTCTACTACTGGGCCACCACTAGCAATAGTCATTTGGTAACTTATCTCTTCCATAGTCTAAAGTCATATCTAAAACTGAGCCAATTGAACAAGAAAACAATGCCTTTTCCAATCCAACATCCAATTACATCGCTTCGGAAATCCCAAAAAGTTGCTACTCATCAATTAAGGTATTAAATCCGTTGGACAATAAACGGGTTCCTTCTCCAAAAGTTTCCAGTTGCCAATTCCCATCGATCTGTTCCTCGAAGGGAACTGAGTTCCCAAGTTTTGGGACTTCAATCCAAGATGATTGATAGCAGAAATGTTCTTGCTCCAAAACGTGGGTTTTCTCACAGTAATTTTAAAGGGAGAAAGTAATTTTAAAGTTGGGAATTAATGGGAATAATTTTGGGGCTTGGAGTAACTACTTAAGTAGTTGTTACTTCTTAGGGCTTATTGATAGATGGAATTAATAGTTGAGGAGCTAGGTACAACATTACTATGTATATTCACGTGTAATTCTCAAAATATCTGTATGTTTTTATTTTGGTTTTGGACTGCACCACGAAGCTGTATGTGATGATTACAGCGTAAGTATTTAAATCTGAAACCTTGAATTTTTCAAAATTGCATCAGCTACTGTTTGTCTCTGCATCACTGAAAGATACACCGGTATAAAATGTATATGATATACGTATATATTATGTTCAGGTCTATAATAAGTCTTTAAATAGACTCCGGACTCAGGTAGGCGCAAGTAAAGAAAATCTGATCAGTTGGAGATTGACAGATGATTCCGCCCTTGAGTGTAAATGTGGTGCGGTCCCACAAACATATTACATGCTACGGTAGTTGATGGACGTTACTGAAAGTGCTGAGCTCATTGCCTTTTTTTTATGGGACATCTCGTAGTTAACCTGAAACAGTTCTTACTACTTAAAAGGATGGTGGCCCGGCGAGTTCTAAGAAGTTACCTTTTAAGGCCTCCAGCCGGGGCTTGTTATACTTAAAAACAAAAGCGAAAGCTCTAAAGGTTACCCCAAGGGAGGTACGAACCTCGGCTTAGGCAATCACTGGTGGGGGGACAGCAAGGGACTGGCTGGATCTGGGTTAAAATTATTTAGGGACTAATTTAAAGCTACAGGCGCAGCATCGCGGGCTGGCTCTTGCAAGGGTCGGGAGGGACTATTAAGTCGGGCTCGCGACGACGGACCTCGGCGGCGAGGTCAGTACGGTTTGTGTCTGTGTGCTTTTCTCACTGTACTGGTCTCTTTTCGACTCTCCTGGAGGAGAGTAGTGGGATCGTCAGGATCGGATAGAACGTGCCGCGGACGGCGGACTAAGCTTGTTGCCAAATTCTGAGCTTACTATATTTAGATTGCTATCGACACGCTAAGAAGAATTCAGGTAATTACTGATAAGATGGACATAAGTTAAATCTAGTGTAAGTAGAAACGGTACCACACATGTCTCTTTACCGCTTAAAAAACATAATAAATGTAACTGTAAATTCTACCATAGCTGTTCCTATGTAAAACAAATAATAAAACTAGTGTTTCGACTGTGGGGCATTAGACAGAAACCTTAATATTTCCAACTTAACACTACGTGTGAAAACAGTACAATACCATCACTAATTCCCACCAGTTTCACAAAGAGCTCAAAACGCTCAACACTAGCGTTGCACCTGCTTAAACAGCTCCACACAACATTTTGTGTGCAAAACTGCAAACTATGCACTAACAAAGTCAGCGGCACATTCTTACCAAATAATCCTATGCGGTATTCTAACAAGCAGCTTGAACATCCACAGATTATTAAGTAAAAGCAAAACAGTGTAGATGCTGTCATGCATAAAAGCTAAGAAGAATCGATTTTAAAGTTGCTGGAGCTCGCTATCTTTGTTCCCTTTTTATGCAGGGTTAAAGTTTGATCAGATATTGTGTCTTTATAAGGACTATGTTTTGATATTTTTTTCGGTAAAGACCACCTTTACTAGGAAGGCAGAGGCAGCCAAGAAATAACAATACCCTGAGCTAGAAAGAAATACGTAGTAAAGTAATTGGAGCGTCGTTCCATAATAAAAAAATAAAATAAAAATAAAATCATTTTATTTCGGATAACTAAAATCCATAAATTGTTAGTAACAGATTTCCTTAAAACACTATTGTTAGTAACGTAATCTAAAGACAAATGAATGAGAAGACAACCCAGCAACTTGAAATTACGATACATGTGGACTAGGGTATTCTTCTCACAAATTGCCTTATTATGGCAGATATTGATTCCAGTCGTAGTTATGGCTGGTTCAGAGACTTCAAAATCAAATAACAGATTGGACCAGAGGCGGATTTGCCTTAAGGCCCAGTAAGCACGGGTCGCCAGATATTAGTGGCGGCCCATAGTTGAAAAAATACACTGCTCATAATAAGAAACGACCCAAATATTAAATTTTATGTTAAAAACTAGACAATTAGACCAGTGGTGGCCCTGTGGTGAAAGCACCGACTTATTATTTGTATTTCGTGTGAATTACCTTGCTTTGTGTAAATTACCTTCGCCACTGCTCTTAAAACTGTAAAGAAAACATCGTGAGGAAAGCGGCATATCTTAGAACCAAAAATTCGAAGACATGTGGCATCTACCCACCCACATTGGGCCCGCGTGGTGGATTGTGAAGAGGTGGCCTGGATCCCGGCAGTGGGAATATTATAGCCTGCTGATGATGATACTAAAGAGTCGACCCGTAATCTGAAGAAACCAAATAACAAACAAAAATAAAGTATCATAACTCTACAACATAAAAAACCAAGAAACTTACACCATATTACAAGCAAGAAGCTCATTTTTTCTCCAAGCCCGTACATAAAGCGTCTCGGTACCTCGGTATTTATCATGTGAATGGCGTTCCGTACACATGGGGACAACTAAACTGCTCACGTAATGGCGCCACTAGCCTCTGTAATGGCACGCAAGTGTATCACTGTTTAGATTTCCTGCTCATAGTTTTATTGGCATTCTTGAAACTACGGCTGGTGTTTTGCGATGTAGTGGTTTAGCTTGTTGGGGTTTTGCCTTACATTATTATCATCATCATTCATCATTGCAGCCGTAATACGTCCACTACTGGACATAAGCATCCCTCAAGGGGGGCGCCACGCTTGGCAGGCGGGTTAGCGATCGCAGTACGGTGGTCAAATGTATAGAGAACGCTGCTGCCCATTCTCTAGTAATTCCCTTAGTCGCCTTTTACGACACCCACGGGAAGAAATAGGATGGTGCTATTCTTTACGTCCGGCACCATACAGAACATACATTACCATTATATCTTCATAAAACAAGTAAAACCTACGCTTTTAAGATATGAATGAGCGGAGTCTCCTAAAACAGGCTTATCTGCTTAATAGTAGGCTCCAAGCACTAGTTGTTAAGTTTTACTTATAATAAACGATTTTTCATTATTCGTTTTTGTACAGACGCCACCAGGTCAAGCTACCCGAAACTGTCAATTTTTCCCAATGAACCTTGAACCTAATGCTCTAGAAATAAAGTCGAAAATCTATCAAAGAAATCTGACAGATTGTAGTAGCTTGATGTGTTGGCGTCTGTACATGAATTAGGTTAAATTACTAATAACGTCCCATTCCATATTTCTATTTCTTCCCGTGGCTGTCGTAGGAGGCGACCAAGGTACTTACTAGAGAATGTGCAGCAGCCCTCTCTATGCATTTTACTACTATATTGCGATCGCCAACCGGCCTGCCAAGCGTGGCGAATATGGCAAACAACCCCTCCAAATTGTGAGCGGTCTATATCCAGAAAACAGTAACTGATGATATGTTTCAAGGTACTGGTGGGGGTAAAGTGCTTTCTTACTAAACTTTATGAACTCCCTGAATTTAAAAGAATTTAGTTATACTTGGAAACATCCCTCTTACTTAAGTTGTTTTTAGTCTGTAAATTTTCTTTGTTATGTTTCTTCTAGACTAACATTAAGCTGAACAGTTTGTTTGAACACGCTAATCTAGAACTACGGTCGGATTTGTTATTCTTTTTTTGTATTTTGTTGCTCAATTCTTGAGAAGAGCTATGGGCTTTGTTTGCCATTACGCCAGGACCTTTAGGCTCCAAACAAACACTATATAAGGTGTATCTATTCATATACGAAATATTTTAAGGGGTACACCTGTAGGTGGTAAAGAAGCTTTAGAAGCAAATAGATTTTTTTTATCTAAGCGTTTTTGATTTTTCGTGATTATTATAATTTTAAAACTACTTGAGATGTTTTGCATAAAACCTTTACTCCAAATTCTATGAATGGCCCGCCTGACGCTGCAAGGGCGACGACCGGATGGCATGAGCATGGCCTCGGTGTCTCGGGCCGTAAAAAATAAGAAGGAGCCAATATTTCTTATGTGTGTCAAATAATTTATAAATATTAAATTTAAAAAAAACTCAATGAATTTTTTTTTGTTGCTATAGCTTCTTTACCACCTACAGGTGTACCTCTTAAAATATTTTGTGTATGAATAGATACACCTTATATATACGATAATCACAAATAATGTTAAGCGAAAGCAAAGTAATAGCATGAGCAAGCGATGCGATACGATGTGGTAGGTCGATGGAACAACAAATTTTACGCGGCTGAAGTCACGGGCTGAACCTAGTGAATAAATATAACTAGCCTTATTGAAACAAACATGTACTGAGAAATGTTTAGTTATTCAGCTTTGACATAATATAATTCATATGTCCATGTACTCAAGTGTCATCTTTATATGAATCATAAAATATCCTTACATCAGCACCAATTGTGAATATCCGTCCATAAAATATATACTACATACTTTACTACTACTACTACTGCAAATAAATAGAATTGAATATTTGTATTTTATTTTATTAGGGACAACAAACAGCAGTATACATAAAATGATCACAACACTAGTCTATAGGATAGCATATACACCACTAACAACGTTATCCACAGATTATTTTACAAAATAGCTATTTGTTAATAGACAAAATCGATACAACAAAATTTTGTGAGATTAAAAGATACATAATCTAATGTCATAATTGTCATTATGTTGGAAATAAAAAAAAAGATACACATTAAAAATTAATTTTGTAGATCCGTAAAATTAATATGTACTGTTAGCACCATAGGTCGCCCAACGTCTTTCTGTTGTAGTAAAAAGTGAAATTTAAAAGAAGAAATGTACCGAAAATGATATACGGTTTTTTGGGCGACTCGCAGAGCTAACATGCGTATTGTCAAAATAGGAGCTTTTTACTACACTTCTTACTATATTATACTGTATACTATACTATACTTACTACTAACTGCAACATAATACATCGTTCATTAAGTAAGAAGCTCTTAAAGTTAAAACAAAAAAAAAAAAAAACAATTTACAAAATTTTTGTCTCTCTGTATATCTAATTTTCCAGTTAATCTCCGAAATAACAAGCCCGACTTTAACGGGACTTTCACGGGCAAATAACTAGTATTATAAGGAGTATTTTTCCCCGTAACACGTCTCCCGTGGGATAATTTCCGACGTCCACGTGGGCGATGCCACGGGTAAAAGATAGTCTCCAATAAATCTAAAAGGTAATAATCCGTACCCTGAAATATTTCTCCGCTCCAATATTTTCCCGATACATAAACCAGCGCAGCTTAGCGATAGGTACCTACTACCCCCAGGTGCGGTATGAATTCGCGATGAGTGCCAAAACTGTGAACTAGGACGCTAACAAGGCCATTTTAATTAATTTTTAATTGATTTGGAAAGTTCGTGTTGAAGCGAAGTGCTGTGCGGGTATTCAGGCCGACGGGAAAATGTTTTTCCCGAGATTTTTCACAAATGGAGAACTAGTTAGAGGGATTTTTTTCGTTTTTGGTTTTATGTCGTCAAGTTATAGTTTTTGATTAGTTTAATTGGGTTAAAGAAATATGAATAGCACTGAAGCTGCTTTTCCGAAGTCCATTCTGGAAATCGGAAATTATTTTTTATCCTCTTACTCAACAACTTTCTGCAGTTGGTATAATCATCGTTGTGTCACTAGGTGGAAACTATTAACCATACTGCGGTCGTAATTAAATTTTCAAACATGTATTACATTACCTATTCCATCAGCAAAAAGGAATAAAAAATATTCAGAGCTGGAAATATGTAAAAACTTTTGTTTTGTAAGCATGTAAACAAATATGTGTTTATATAAAAACAACTTTATTTTCGTTATGTAAAATTTCAGTTTGCATTACAACGGTGATCATTATATTGTGCACCAAATAAACTTAATTAAGGTTTTTGGCATCTTTTCCTTCTAATGAAACAAGAAAGTGACGGAAATAAATAAAAACTCTCAAAGTACTTTCAACTAAGATTTCCATTGACACACCAACGACGAACTAAATTATAATGTTTCAAATCACGCCAAATTCAAGGCAATCGAGACGTAATTTCGTTTGACAGTTCCAAATTATCTCTTGCCTTCTTCTTTTGCAGTCTGTCAGTGAGAGATAACAATACTTTTATTTTAGTTTAGGTGGTGAATAAAAGAATTGGTACCATTAGCAAACATTTTTATGAGTTTCTTAATAGTATTGTTCATTCTGAAATCATCGTCAGTTCCTTTAATGTAGTTTTTTTTTTTTTGTGAATATGACAACATTGTAAACAGTAGATTTGTAGACCATTTTATATTTTATTAAGTACCTGGTACTTGTTGGTAGTCCTCTCATACATATTAATATTAACACTGTGATATAAAAGCATTGTAGAAATCAATTATTTTTAAAAGAATCACTGAGGAGTTTCTTACCGATGTTTCTCCATAGGAATCAACTGTTAACCTAGCTTCTTCTTCTTGCTAGAGAATGGGCACCAGCGATCTCTATGTATTTTACTACCATACTGCGATCGCCAACCGTGCCAAGCGTGGTGACTATGCCCAACCCCCGCTTTTGGGTGGTGTCTTCAGTAGTGGACGTATTTCGAATGAAATTATAATGATGACCTAGCTTCTGATGTTTCAGTGCCCATGTAGGTTTATGAGGGATAAAATATTTTGTTTTTGATTGACTTTCTGAAATCACCCTAATCTACATGAACATAAAGTTGACCTTCATTTAAGTGGAATTGGAAATAACATCAATTGGAAACAAGGATATGAATAGACCGTGTGGTGCCGGACTTAAAGAATAGCATCATCCCATTCTTCCCGTGGGTGTCGTAAGAGGCGACTAAGAGACATACTAAAGAATGGGCAGCAGCGTTCTCTATGCATTGTAGACTACCATACTGCGATCGCCAACCCGCCTGCCAAGCGTGGCGATTATGGTGAACCCCTCTTTTGGGGGAGGCTTATGTCCAGCAGTGGACGTCTTTCGGCTGAAATTATTATTTTTATTTTTGTATGAATAGACTATGTTTAAGGATCATTGCTTTGGTCGACGTAAATCAACAACAGTCAGTAATGAAATAAGCAAGCAATAGAGCTTTAATCATTGACATCATGAACAAGCACAATTAAATTAGTGTCTTTAAACCGAGACATTTCACATAATTGTGAGTTCTACGTATTTCAATAAGGCCTCATAAACCATATGCAATAAAACTAAATTGCAATAGCATATGATCAGGATATATAAATGCTTTCCTACCAGCATATTAAACTGTTGTACAGTCAACGAAATGGATAAGTATGCAGGATGCTAACTCATTATTATCTGCCTAGTTTTCCAACTATACTGGGGTCTACTTCCAGTCAAATCGGTTGCAGCTGAATACCAGTATTTTGCATGGAGTGACTGCATAATTGAGAACGTTCATCAGTGACTGGGTATACGATACCCTTTGGTACGATTGGTTGCCATACTTTTGGGCTTCTGACGACCTCTAACGACAGACAAAGATCCACGAGTAACAGCCGGAACCAACAGCTAAACGAGCTTTTCGAGGCACAGAAGGGTACGGTATGTAAAAACGGTAACCCATCCACGGACCCATCGCAGCAAGCATAGCTTAACCTTATAGATTGACTCGTGCGGCTGTATTTAGTAAACCACAAGGTTGATGCCAACTATAACCACTTAATACTCATAAATAAACCATGTTGCGCATATGCTTTGTATGCACCTATTTGTAGTAACTCGCAAGAATAAATTTTTAAAAACTGTTTTGCTACACAATATCATCGAAGAATATATTCCATGATATGAATTGGCCCCGTTATTCTGCCTAGAACAATGTTAGATGGACGAAGATAGCTATGACACAGTTTTTATCTTTTGTAGCTGACACAATTTGTTTTTATCTATACTAATATTATAAAGCTGAAGAATTTGTTTGTTTGTATGTTTGTGTGATTGAACGCGCTAATCTCAGGAACTGCAGATCCAAGTTGAATTTTTTTTTTTTTGAGTAGCCTATTCATCGAGAAAGGCTATATGCTATATAACATCACGCTACAACTAAGAGGAGTGGAGCAGTAATGAAAAATGTTGCAAAAACGGGGAAAATCGCACGGGTAGGCGATTCGACGCGACGGGAAGGGTCGGGGGAACAAGAAATTTAACGCGGACGAAGTCGCGGGCAGAAGCTAGTTCCAAATAATAACTTTTAACTTTAATTTCAATTTCCTGAATCTCAACATACCACTGAGAAAAGAAAAATCAATGTAACGTATCTATAGTAACTAGTGATCGCCCATTGGTCGAAATTCAACCGTACTTCATTTGAATGAAAAAAAAAAATTATAATAGGTAAATACAAAAAAATTCTATGGTTATATTTGACATTCAGTAACACTATAGACAAATTGTTGACGCTGTACTACTGTGGAGAGGGTTTGCTGGCGGGATGGTGATGGCTAGGACCAGGAAATAATAATGAGTAAAGAATACTTCTTCAGGACTCTCTTCTTTATTTTCTTAATACTTCTTAACTGATGGATATGGAATGAATTATCACAGAAACCTCTGTTTTATAGAATTTTCCCTATTATTTTTAATTAATTATGACAGTTCAAAATGTCATAATTATAACCAGCCTGTACAATCTATGACCAGCCTGTACAATCGTGAGGCATACAACCTCAACCAACAGTTTGCACACGACACTAAGTTTTGTATGGGAAACTTACTAATGCCATACTTGACACTCCCCATAAAACCACAGATTTGGACCATAAACAAAAGAATATCTATGCATGTGTGTATCAAATACACGGTAATGAATAGTAGTGTGTGTAACGTGTTATTTATTGAAAATAATGTATTTTTACGCATAATTTAAAAAAATATTAGCATTCGTCACTTCTTCTCTGTATAAACTACTATAAGTGCGCGAAATTTCATACTCCTCCGTCCGTCCAATTTTCGTAAAAAGGGATCCAAAGTTTTCGCTTCACGTATTAATATATAGATAAAAAAATAATATGGTTATATTTGACATTCAGTAACACTATAGACAAATTGTTGACGCTGTACTACTGTGGAGAAGGTTCGCTAGCGGGATGGTGATGGCCAGGACCAGGACGTAGATGTAATGAGTAAAGAATACTTCTTCAGGACTCTTTTTTTATTTTCTTAATACTTCTTAACTGCTGGTTATGGAACAATATGGAATGAATTATCACAGAAATTTGTTCTGTTTTTATAGAATTTTCCCTATTATTTTTAATTAATTATGACGGTTCCAAATGTCATAATTATAACCAGCCTGTACAATCTATGACCAGCCTGTACAATCGTGAGGCATACAACCTTTACAGTTAGCACACGACACTAAGTTTTGTATGGGAAACTTACTAATGCCATACTTGACACTCCCCATAAAACCACAAAAAATATTTCATAAAAATCTAAACTAAATTCCTATCGTCGCTAATACAAATAATATTAAAGACAAATATTCTCGATATGATCATAGATTTAAAAAATGAAATAGGTTATATATCTATAAAATTAATTTATTACCTATGGTTATACTTGACATTCAGTAAGACTATAGACACAAAATCAGGCTTACCAACTTAGGGGTTTTCCCAAATTTAGGGGGTAAATAAGAGGATTGAGATTTTTTAGGGGCGTTCCATTTTTAGGAGTATTCTTAGGGATTTTTTGCCATCTTACATTTCTCATTGTGTTTTTGATTATAATAAAAGTATTAGCGACTTCTATTACGGTTCCTCGATACTAAGAATGCAGAGTGAATGATTAACAAATGTCGCGTAATAAATATAGACAAATATTACTACTGTGTGCTGGTCTATGATTACTGAACATTCGTTGGTTATTTTCATTATAATTTTTTAGCGGATTTTTTTAGTACCTAATTGTGGCAATTTTAGGGGTTTTTAACTTAAGCTTTAGAGGTAAATATTTCTGGGTGTTGGTAACACTGCACAAAATAATAAAGACAGATTTGGACCATAAACAAAAGAATATCTATGCATGTGTGTATTAGATACACGGTAATGAACAGTAGTGTGTGTAACGTGTTATTTTTTGAAAATAATGTATTTTAACGCATAATTAAATAAAAATATTAGCATTCGTCACTTCTTCTCTGTATAAACTATAAGTGTGCAAAATTTCATACTCCGCGGTCCGCCCAATTTTCGTAAAAAGGGATCCAAAGTTTTCGCTTCGCTTTTCGATATTACAAAGCTGAAGAGTTTGTTTGTTTGTTTGATTGAACGCGCTAATCTCAGGAACTACTGGTCCGAATTGAAAAATTCTTTTTGTGTTGAGTAGCCTATTTATCGAGAAACGCTATAAGCTATATAACATCACGCTATAACTAAGAAGAGCGGAGTTGTAATGAAAAATGTTGCAAAAACGGAGAAAATCGCATGGGTAGGCGATTCGATGCGACGGGAAGTGTAGGGGGAACAAGAAATTTAACGCGGACGAAGTCGCGGGCAGAAGCAAGTATATTCTCATTTTTTCTTCTTAATGTCAGAAAGACTTTCTGGATCAAAGAAAGTCTATTTAAAACCCTTTTTATTTGTGCACATACACGATATTGGAGCCTGTATACGGTAAAAATCACAACCAAACGGTAATTCACAATCAGATGTTTTTCTTGCCTGCATACCAAAATATTTTGCCATGTGTAGGTACACGACATAAAATTGCACAAATACGACGGTTGCACCAAGATTATGATGTCCGGGAAACGTATATTGTGTGAAATTAACCGGACGAGGCCGTTTTAATACCGTTCTCGTGATTACCACTACTGAGACCGTCTTTGGCTTTTTTCCAACTAGGCAACCGTGCATTATTGTAACGACTTGTTCTTAGTGAAATACCGGCACTGTGCCCGTAGCGCGAATATTAGGATGCTGGTAGTCTTAATTTCCCCGATGAGTTGGAGGAAGACAAAAATTTGCGCTACCGGTGCTTGTAATGCATTACGAGCTTCAGCTGGAATCAGGTCACGGATTTGTTTGGTTCTCTTGGGTATAAGCATCTCTGGTTAGGTATATAAACGTCATCACTTGGTGTAATTGGAGTTTCGGGCATTGCTGGTTTAAACTTTACCTGCCTGAACTCCGATGATAGAAAAATATATTGTTGAGACTTTCAAAAATATATTGACTTAAATTGTC
This sequence comes from Aporophyla lueneburgensis, assembly GCA_932294355.1. Taxonomy (NCBI): domain Eukaryota; kingdom Metazoa; phylum Arthropoda; class Insecta; order Lepidoptera; family Noctuidae; genus Aporophyla; species Aporophyla lueneburgensis. The sequence goes on along the minus strand of OW028740.1, from coordinate 4,550,280 downwards.
CGTTTTCTCGAATGACAAGTGACACTGAATGTCTTTGACAGTTGCATAAAATGACTATAAAACGGCAAATTAACGTAAGATGTCGATTTTCCTAACAATTAATTTCTCTGACTGTAAACAAAAACAAAGTCAAAATAATGTAGTTCCATTTTGACTGTGTTTTTGCTTAACAGATAAAACTAGACAAATAATTACTTACTTAATAGGGTATCCACAAAAAGTCAGATATTTGTAAGTAGGTCGAGTCATCCTCAACAATTCAAAATCAAATCGTTTATCTAAATGGGACTATTTAGAGGCAGTTTTAAGCAATCAACTACAAACTGTACTTAATTGAATGTTAATTTGATTTTTTCAGTAAAACAATTAAAACTTCCACTTTAAAGACCGGCACGACACGGCATCGTTTCTAGTAGATCAATTTCCTTGTTTTCATAGAAATCGTTCTATTAGAGTCGCTTCGCGCTGTATGTCGTGTCATGCCTGTCAGCGGGAGCCTTAACAGCCAGCCCAGTAATCGTGATCATCATAGTCTCTTATCGAGCAAAGACCTCACCTATGAGAAACTCTTCTGATTAAACTTATTCCCTACAAACTGTGTCTTAATTAAAAAGTTCTCAGCCATCCGAATAAAATCTCCCAGATTTCGACGGATAGAAGTTTTAGAGAAAGTACTTTAATTAACGTGCGAACTCATTATTTCTTATTATTTAACTTTAGCAGTCTTTGAAGACCTTTTTGTGTGAATGTTTTAAAATTCATTTTCGAGTTTTGTTTTTCTAGTATATTAATTAGAGTAGTTGGTTCTTGGTAACTGGGGTCGAGTTTGACTGAAATGTTATTTTCGAGGCACGCAGAGGTTATCCAAAGATAATGTTTAAGATTTTTATGTACTCAGAAGACGACCAAGAAAACATCAACACGGAACATAGCGAAGCCTCGACATAGAAAAGAGCCAAGCAAACGGTTAACCCCACCAAAAGATGCATCGGTGAAGCTCGACCTGGATCAACATGCCGGCGACGACGTGAAAAGATGCCCTCCTAAAGACAAATATCACCCTTCTCTCCACTAGTCCAATGCTTACTTAAGGCTGCATAGTCGGTAGGCTCATAATCCTTTCCTATCCTATGGGCACGTCTTCCCTACCATTACAGCGCCCCCCGGTCTACTTATTGATATGCAATGGCCTATGTAGCACCATGAATCATGACGCTTCAGGGACTAGTGCAAATATCGGGGTTCATTCGATTAATCGAGTCTGGTCAAACCACGCTGGGATCGGTGCAATTCATTTCATTTCATTATAAGTTTAACTTAGGCATTTAATTATAAAAAATAATAAGTTTTTTTCTAGACTGTAACTAATACCTACAAAGACTGAGTGAATACTTCGGACATCATCATCTCCCTAGCCTTTTCCGAACTATGATGGGGTTGGCTTCCAGTCTAACCGTATGCACCTGAATGCCAGTATTTTACATGGAGTGACTACCTATTTGATTTCCATAACCCAATAATTGAGTAATATGATACCCCAGGGTATGACTGGTTGTCAGACTTTCGGGCTTCTGACGACCTATAACGAATGTATAAGACACACGACCGACAGTCGGAACCAACGGCTTAACGTACTTTCCGAGGGATGGCGGGGTATACACCTATTTTGTAACATATTCAAATACAAGGTTTTGCTAGTGGCTTCGCCCTCGTGGAGGTCGGAATGTACCCCACGTAAACGCACTACGCGATGAAAGTATCCTATGTATTTTCCCGGATTATAGACTAATATCTGGTTTACCGAGCTTTGCTCGGTATTTTTTGGTAAATTGTTTTTTTAAACAATAAGTTTATGTTCAAGTTGATTATCGATAAAGTTGGTCATTGAAAACACGAATAAAACGACATTTTATAAAAATGAATCCTAGCTAGATCGATTTATCGCCCCCGAAACCCCCTGTATACTAAATTTCATGAAAATCGTTGGAGTCGTTTCCGAGATTCAGATTATATATATATACAAGAATTGCTCGTTTAAAGGTACTAGTGATCGCCCATTGGTCGAAATTCGACCGTACTTCATTTGAATAGAAATACATTATTAAATGAAAAAATATAGATAATAATAAATATAAAATAATAATATGGTTATATTTGACATTCAGTAACATTATAGACAAATTGTTGACGCTGTGCTACTGTGGAGAGGGTTCGCTGGCGGGATGGTGATGGCCAGGACTAGGACGTAGGTGTAATGAGTAAAGAATACTTCTTCAGGACTCTCTTTTTTATTTTCTTAATACTTCTTAACTGCTGGATATGGAACAATATGGAATGAATTATCACAGAAATTTGTTCTGTTTTTATAGAATTTTCCCTATTATTTTTAATTAATTATGACGGTTCCAAATGTCATAATTATAACCAACCCGTACAATCTATGAACAGCCTTTACAATGGTGAGGCATACAACCTCTACAGTTTGCACACGACACTAAGTTTTGTATGGGAAACTTACTAATGCCATACTTGACACTCCCCATAAAACCCCAAAAAATATTTCTTCTAGATCTAAACTAAATTCCTATCGTCGCTAATACAAATAATATTAAAGACAAATATTCTCGATATGATCATAGATTTTATAAATGAAATAGGTTTTATATCTATAAAATTAATTTATTACCTATGGTTATACTTGACATTCAGTAAGACTATAGACACAAAATCAGGCTTACCAACTTAGGGGTTTTCCCAAATTTAGGGGGTAAATTGAGATTTTTTAGAGGCGTTCCATTTTTAGGGGTATTCTTAGGGATTTTTTGCCATCTTACATTTCTCATTGTGTTTTTGATTACAATAAAAGTATTAGCGACTTCTAGTACGGTTCCTCGATACTAAGAATGCAGAGTGAATGATTAACAAATGTCGCGTAATAAATATAGACAAATATTACTACTGTGTGCCGGTCTATGATTACTGAACATTCATTGGTTATTTTCATTATAATTTTGTAGCGGATTTTTTTAGTAATTGTGGCAATTTTAGGGGTTTTAACTTAAGCTTTAGGGGTAAATATTTCTGGGTGTAGCACTGCACAAAATAATAAAGACAGATTTGGACCATAAACAAAAGAATATCTATGCATGTGTGTATTAGATACACGGTAATGAACAGTAGTGTGTGTAACGTGTTATTTATTGAAAATAATGTATTTTAACGAATAATTTAAAAAAAATCCAAAGTTTTCGCTTCACGTATTAATATATAGATAAGATACGTGTACCTAATTTTGTCCTAATCTGTTTAGCCTTTTTTGCGTGATTTAAATTACAATTGTCCGTATTTATGCGAAATGGAACCACACGACAAATTTAGTTTTTTACTTTCTTTGAAGAATACTAAATTTAAAAGTGGTCTATCTATGTTTTTGTAAATCCTTTGATATCTCAGAAGTGCGTGTTTGCTGGGTGGTTCCTTTTTGTATAAATACGGACGCTTTTAAATTATTATTCTTCAAATAAAGTGAAAACCTAAATTTGTCGTGTGGTTCCATTTTGTACCTATAAATACGGACGTTATCTTAATATTCAAATTTTCACATTTATAATATTAGTAGGATAATAGGATTTATTTTCAACTACATGGTTCAACTATTTTTCTTAAACATCGAACGGTTCCTCTCGTCTCGATAGTAAATATTGTTGGCGGCACCATTCAATGGCAGTAGCGGTCAAATTATATGTTCGGACTTTACTCCGGACGAGATGCATTCCTTGCATTTTCTGTCACTGGCCCGAGTTGTGAGCGGAGCGGAGAGTAGCTATTTTTAAATTTTAATAAAATTTCGGACACTGATTGGCTTTGGGAAAGGAACATTCCTAGGAGAACATATAGTAACCAGTGATGTTCTTTAGAAAAGTCAGGTGCGTATTATTGGCAACCGGAGTGCGTGTATAAACATAAACGAAGCAAAATGGATATGTAAGGATCATAGCAGATGGCGTTGTGTAGTTTCTGCCTACCTTCATAGGGAATAGACGTGAGTTTTTGTACTGTATGTATGTATGATTGATATTGAAATAAGATTGCATCGAGGTGTTGGTAGGATTTACTCATCTGAAATTTCTAAGTACTAGCCCAAAGTCTGAATTTGAACATGGTTGAAGCCAATAGGCTCGCCTCCGTTTACATGGGATTTAATCGTTACTGGCGAAATGTAGGTGTATGCCTAAGCTTAAGCCTAAGCCTAAGCCTAAGCCTAAGCCTTTGGGCAATAGAGGCGTGATGTTATGTTATTACAGTTATATTACATACTTTATTTAAAAGTTGTCTACGCCTTTCCTTTCTTTTCACAAGTAACTATTTATCATGTTCTGCTATTGCACAGTCCACGTATCGGCATATAGTAGCTTGTAGAGCGAACTGACTGTAACATTCATTAACAATAAATGAATGTTACAGTCAGTTCGCTTATAACTTGGCACATAATTTTAAAGTAGAACTTTTCCAATAAATGTAACGTGAACGAGGGACGAATGTCTCTGCGGTCACGGCTTGCATTGTTACGCGCCCGGCGTCATTGATTTAGACCCCGTTCTGACCGGTTCAAACCAGTTTTAAGCGGTTTCAACTGCCTTTAACTGGTTTTAATCTTTTAACCCGCTGTCTGCTTTGTTATTTGGATTGGAGGGTCAGGTGTGTGGGGTTCTTCAGAAGTTTTCTTTTGTTATTGATTGGAAAAGTAACCGGTTCCCTGTTTGTGGTCGAAGGGTTAAGGCTTCTGTTTGGTTGTTATTATGCGGTATTAATTTAGGGCTGTCTTATGAAGGGTTGATGGGATGGCTTGTTTTATTCATTATTATTGATGTTTTCGTCAATAATTTGAATCTTGGTTTAAGTGATTATTTAGTGATTTTTAGTATTGTTGCAAACTGAAAAGGGTTTTATTTTGTCTGAGTATGTGACTGTATAAATTGTATAACAATGCTGCAACGCTGTGTTGGAGTAATCCAGCGTTAAAACAGAAAAGCTTTCTGTTGAAATTAATGCACAGAATTACTGATTTTATTTCCAGGAAATAAGACTGGAATTTCGTTATACTTTTTACTTTTTCCGTAGGTTAATGTAAACCTGCAGATCAAACTTAATTTATGTTAAGCCATGAAATAGCTTTTTTGCACAGATGTAATGACAAAATCTGATCCATTCCTATTTGTATTCTACAAAAAATAAATAAGACACAACTGTAATTCGGTGAAACCCATCCAACACCTGATACCGTGTCCAAACTACTCATAGAAAAAGTGATGGTGCAAGGGATAAGCTACAGCTGAAATTATTTAGAAGAAGCTAAGCATGGAATGTTTTGGATAACATAAATGCGAGTGCCATAGATCCAAACCGACCAAAGGTTTTTGGTTTAGGATTTTGGTTTTGGAACTAGATTTTGTACCTGAATATATTACACACCCAACAACCAAAATAAAGCAAAACAAAACGTTTATCGAAGACTTTCTGTGTATGCTCAAGTAGATAATAAGTAACTTTACGTAATAAAAAAAATCTAAATCGTTTAGATGATTCTTTAGTGATTTTTATTACGGATAGAAACTGAAAATGTTTTTCTCAATCTTCAATTTTCTAATTCTGACTTATGTTGCTACAGAAAAATGTTCGTGTTATCATGTTGAAGTGCTTTTTTGGTGATGATTAGCAAACTGAAGTGGCAATGGACTGGCCATATTGGTCTTAGAACCAATGACTGCTAGGGTAGACGTGTTCTTGAGTGGGGACCGCGAATTGGCAAACATAAGGTAGGACGCCCTCAGGCTAGGTGAAGCGACGATCTTCGCAGGGTGGCTAGTAGGAGCTGGATGAGAGTTGTCGAGAATCGAGCTGAATATAAGTGCTACTGCTGATGATGAGGTCCTGAGTTCGATTTCCAGTTTGGGCAAAGTGTTATTTATTATTGGATTTTTCTATCAGAAATATCTGAGTCCGGTTAATGGCTCTATAGGCTAATGTAGGCTCGCACTTTATTACATGGGTCTTAAACATAACTGATGAAATGTGGTCGCACTTCCGTCTAACCCTTTGAGTAAAACCGGAACAATGTTATGTGAGTAACATATCCCTATGTCGTCTTTGAAATAACTAAAAGATAATAATAAGAATTGGCAGGATATTTCTTCTGTACCCCAAAAATTATCCATTTTAGCCTCTAATCCCTTCTGACTTACACCCAAACCCACAAAACAGTACACAACAAGTATACATTACAGATTATATTTTTTCTAATACCCGTCACGCGACACCGCCGGTCAGTGTCGAATATAATTTTCCTCGTTAACTGGTCGCAATTCGATATCTATAATCGAGACCGAGTATCGATAACGGAAACCTTAGAAAGTCTACAAGAAATTGGAGGAGCAGAAGGTCCGCAATAAGTAACTGTAGGTATATCGACTACAGGTTCTAATTAACTTTTACTGATAACACAGTTGCAAATTATTCTATTGTCTTTGCAGATGACAAAGAAAATGAAGGACAAAAATACCAACTTGCACCAATTTGCTTAATGAACACGATCGTTTCAACTTTGTCTTCCAACATCTGCAGTGCAGAGGTGATTCATGCATGCATGATGTTCATGCATGATCAGCTTATGATGGGTCATAGGGCTCTTTCCTGTGGAAAAATTACTTTCTCACCACAAATGTTGCAAGTAGACTTAAAACTTTTGGTTCTTGAAATTGCTGGTTTCCACAAGGTAGCTTCCTTTACCGTTTTGAGAACAGTGGTGACGAAATTATTTATGGTGGCCGTTGACTGCTCTAATTTCGACGTATTATTATGTATTTTTTGTATAATGGGGTCGAAAATACGAGACTCATACCTTTGTGCAACATATTTTGATAGGTTGTGTGCAATGTCTTAGTTTAGTCAGCGTCTATGTCATAAATGACCGTATTATTTCATTGTAAGAAGTGGACCTTTTGTTTTTAACTCCTTGTATATAAAGAAGACATTAAAATTTTACGCGCGACGCCTGTCAGCTGTTTTATTTGCCGTTTATTACCACAGATTAGGGCTGGCATGTTTACTTTTTCTTAATAAAGCACTTTTGAATATTTAGTGGCGATAAAATATGCGATTATCTAAATTATTCGAAAATCCAATCGTGCTGTAAATCTGTAAATTAAGTGGTTTGTGTATTCTGGAGTTAAAGTTGAGTCATAATGTTTTCTTATTTTCGTGTAATTTATTTCTCATTTATTTGCAGTTTATGATGATCTGGAGATGAAAGAAATACCGGTCATAATATTTTTCACTGGTGTTTAAAATTACATACAAGCCATATGCCCATGTTCCGACGGACGTACTCACTTGTGCTGCACTCTGTTGGATTCTGAACGTTCGGTTCAGCACTGAGTGTTGAAAATCCGGTACCTACGCGAAAAAATTAGAAAGAAAGAAAGAAAATACGTACCAGCATAATGCTGGAATCCTATGCGAGACAGAGCCCCAGCGCTGGTTTTCAGTGACAGCCAGCGCTGACGTGTTGCCGTAGACCAGTGCAGCAAACAATCAGTAAAATAAATAATAATACATTATTCTTAAATGTAATAAATATTAAAAAAAAACAAAAGTTGCAACATTCCGTTCTGACTGCAATATGACGCAGGCGCCGCCAACTTTTATTAATCTGTGGTGGAAAACTGACTGATAAATCATTGGAAAAAAAACCATCGCGATTTTACTACGTCTGTGTGTATGTCGACTAAATGGCAATTAGGAAGGGAATTGCAATTGAATTTTTGATTTGATTTGAATTGAATGGTAAATAGGGCGCAGTTTTCTGTCTGGCATTAAAGTTGTCGTCATATGGCATTACACAAACGGCAAACGTTCCTCTAGGTCTGTTCACAGTCACGAATTCTCTCATACGACAAGATAAACAAAGAGTGACATGGATCAGAGGACAATGATGTAAACATAACAGTGTCCACTCAGCCGTAACAGCGTAGCGCAAAGGTAGCATCTTCAGTATATAACCATTCATCAAAACCGGGTAAAGTCAAAGCCTAAACTGTTCTCCTATACCTATTAACACTATAAATAGAAAATATTGTATAAGCCGATTATTTTTAAAACAGTAACGTGGAGTTTTGCCGGTTCTTTAGCGTAGAAAACGCCCAATTGGAACCGTGCACCTAGTTTCTGATAATTGAAACAGACTACCTTGCTTTTGATGTTTTATGCGACCCTTGCAGGTTTATGCGATCGAAAATATATAATTTGCCCATTTATTTATTTCAATTAGGCCCTGAAAAGATCTAAAGGTTGAAATTTACAAGAAAGTAGAATAGATTTACAGGCCTGTTGGTCTAGTGGTTAGTGACCCTGACTGCTATGCCGGAGGTCGTGGGTTCGATTCCCACCCAGGACAAATGTTTGTGTGATGAGCACGATCATTTGTTCTGTGTCTGGGTGTAATTTATCTATAATATGTATGAATTTAGAAATATATAAGTATGTTTATCAGTTGTCTAGTACCCATAACACAAGCTCTGCTTAGCTTGGGACTAGATGGCGTTGTGTGATAGTTGTGGAGTATTATTATTATTTTATTTATTTATTTATTTAACCATTTATGCACACATATAAATAGACAAATAGAAAGGAACAGAAAAATATGTACAAAGGTAATGCTTATTTATATTGAAATCTCTTCCAGCATACCTGCAATAGGAGAGAATATACAAAGAGATGTAGACAACGTGTGTAATAGTAGAAGAAAAATAATACTATAATTTAAATATAAACCTACAAAATAAAAATATACATACATAAAAACAAACATAAATACTTCTAAAATAAATATCACTAAATATATATACTAATAATGTAATAAAAAAAACCGGCCAAGTGCGAGTCGGACTCGCGCACCGAGGGTTCCGTACAAACCTGTAGGTATTTTCGGTTTAAAAATATATACATTTTTTAATTTTTATATTTCAGTTGATTGAATGTAAGGTAAATTGCGGTTTACGATTTATGACGTTTTAAAAAAAAACTACTCACTTGATCTCGTTCAAACCAATTTTCGTTGGTAGTTTACATGGTAATGTACATCATATATTTTTTTTAGTTTTGTCATTCTCTTATTTTAGAAGTTACGGGGGGGGGACACACATTTTACCACTTTGGAAGTGTCTCTCGCGCAAACAATTCAGTTTAGAAAAAAATGATAATAGAAACCTCATTACCATTTTTGAAGACCTATTCATAGATACCCCACACGTATGGGTTTGATGAAAAAAAAAACATTTTTGAGTTTCAGTTCTATGTATGGGGAACCCCAAAATTTATTGTTTTTTTTTTCTATTTTAGTGTGAAAATCTTAATGCGGTTTACAGAATACACCTACTTACCAAGTTTCAACAGCATAGCTCTTATAGTTTCGGAATAAAATGGCTGTGACATACGGACGGACAGACAGACAGACAGACATGACGAATCTATAAGGGTTCCGTTTTTTGCCATTTGGCAACGGAACCCTAAAAATGAAAACATTCATGAGCAATTATGACAAAGTGGAGAGATAGTGTTTTTTCACTCTTCTTTTAAATACAGCAATAGTAGGGCAGTCCCTTATGTCCTTATGTCCCTTATGTTTTAGTATTCGCTTCCCAAAACATAGTTTCGTAAGGAGAAGAATGGTTCTCTTTATGGGAGAGTCTCTTTTAAAATACGTTAAAATAAAATTCCTTACCCAATGAGAAATATTTTAAGAGACTGCAATTACCAACCCAATGATACAGATTCAATGTTATCTTGTCAATGACAAAAAGCATCGTGTGAACCAAATTAGATAACGTGTGAAGTATGAAGTGTCTCTTCCAAAATAGATTTCATATTACTTAGTTTTAATCTTAATGTTTAGTTTCTTTTAAGGGCAGTGCTATTATCTGTTTTAAGTATATCAGTATGTTAAAGGGCTTTCAACCAGCCTTCATTTATTTTGGACGTCTAGAATAATGTGAGTAAAAAATTGAAGTGGCATTGATGAATTGAATAAGTCGTAGATACACTTATGTCCTCCAAGGAAGTTGTAATAACTAACCCGCACTAGGCCTGCATGGTTGATTATGGCCAGTTTTCCAGCAGTCAAAATAATAAAGGCTAATTATGCCGCCCAGCCTGCCTTTCTTGAGAATGGGCAGCAGCGTTCTCTATGCATTCTATCACCATATACTGCGATCGCCAACCCTCCTGCCAAGCGTGGCGATTATGGTTAACCCCCTCTATTTTTGGGGGTAGCCTGGATGCTGCTGAATTTTATGAATAGTTTAAAAGTATTTAAGGTGGAATGACTACCTACCTGACCTCCACCTAGTTAGGTACTGGGTAAAACGACGAAACGACCCTTGACTGATTGTCAGACTTTCAGGCTTCGGAGAAAGAACTAATAATGACAGCCGCAACCAGAGGCTTAATGTGGTTTCCAAGACCTGGAGGTATCTTGTGTATGTAATCCCCATCTACAAACCGACAGTGGCAACCAAACTTTACCTTCGATCTACACGTGCCCCTGAAGTGAATTGATAATCCCTTTCAAAACGTTTCGGTTTCTAGAACGACTTCCAATTAGATTCACATTGGCTTTTCGGTAGCTAATATCAGGCTCATTTACATATTTTTGACTTTTTCACTATTTTAGTTGATAAAATATTACTTTAAGCTTATTTGTTAGATTTCCAAGCTTTATAGTTGTAACGAATTTTTTGTTACTCTAAGGTTTGTGTTAGTTTTAAAGAAAATAACGTCTGACCTTACACTCTCATTTCCGCAGGAAAACCTGCACTGGTTTGAACAGTATTGGCAGCTGGAATGATGGAATGGTCTTCATTTTCCGTAACATTCGCATTGTATTTAGTGTGACGAGTTTTATCTGTGTTGGCGCTCTTTGTTCCATAATTATTATGAGTTAGTTCATTTAATTTCTTGGTAAAAGCTTATAGTGTAATAAGTAATGGAATATAATGTATGTGTGGTGTACGGTCACTAAATGAGGTAAGTAACCAGGGTTGTCAAATATAGTTGAAGTTTAGTAACAAACCGATGGATGTTTTCGAACCTGCCAGGGTCGCGAGATTTGTTCGAAAGAGTTCGATTCCATGACGCCTTGCCTTTGTAGGTAATAAAGACAATATTTGCTGGAACAACTCCTCGAATAATTGCCGATTGTGTCTGTAATTTCCTACAAACTCCAAGTCAGGAATTTTACTAATATTGCGCAGGCGACGCCGGTTCCTTCTACGGTCTATACGTTCTTCACGTAGAGCAGCCTCGATTAAGAGCATTCTTGTAGCCATTTCAAGCAAATATACAACAAAATTCACACTTCCGAATGACTAACGAAAATCAAAAGATAACACTTTTGGTTTCGTCAATTTAAGGTTAAAATTCCGAACAATCATCTGTCAAATTCAAAATTTCGTTCGTAACATTTATGTATTAGAGTAGCTTTAGAGAATCTAAATGTCAAACAATGTTCGTTCGTAACGAACTTCGGAACGAATAACCGTTGTAGGAAACACGCGAAATTCGATCAAAACTTCGTTTTTCGTTGAAAGAGAGTAGACCCCCTGGCATAACGGCAACTGAAGGAACACGGGTGGATTTTAGCCAGTAAAAATCTGACACGCCCTCCCGCTCCGCCCAGAGTGGAATACGTCATTTTTTTGATCTCCCACCCACATAAAAAATATATCTATATAAGGTGTATCTATTCATACACGAAATATTTTAAGAGGTACACCTGTAGGTGGTAAGGAAGCCACAGCAACGAAACAATTTTTTTTCAAAATGTATTTTTTTCAAACTTTAGTATTTATAAATTATTTGACGCACATAAGAAATACTGGCTCCTTATTTTTTTACGGCCTGAGACACCGCGGCCATGCTCGTGCCGTCCAGCCGCCGCCGCCCTCGTAGCGTCAGCCGGGCCATTCATAGTATTTGGAGTAAAGGTTTTATGCAAAACGTCTCAAGCAGTTTTACAATTATAATAATTACGAAAATTAAAAAACACTTAGATAAAAATTTTCTTTTTGCTTCTATAGCTTCTTTACCGCCCACAGGTGTACCTCTTAAAATATTTCGTATATGAATAGATACACCTTATACATTAGAATAAAATTTAGTCGAACAAATAGCAAACAAACAGTTAATTTATCGAATTCAATTTTTCGATTTCTTCATCATGATTATCATTCTTTCAGCCAACAAAATGTCCACTGCTGGACATAGGCAATCGACACGCTTGGCAGGCGAATTGGCTATTAATTCTCTCATCGGTTTCTTACTGAACGTCAACTGTATCTGGACGACCCTGGTTACTTATCTCTTTTGGCGACTGTTCGTATTTGTGTGAGTTTAAGTATGTATTTGTTTATGACATAAATACTACATATTTCCGGCAATTCGACTTGCAACTTTACATACACCGAACATGAATGTAAAAGCAAAGCTGTTAGTTGTAGGAATAATTTAACAGCGTTTCTTGTATTGTTATTCATTATATTATTATTGGTAGAACTGCACAGTTTGCGGTTAGGTGAGTTTAACAGTTCCGGGAACAATCGAGGAAGTGGTTAGAGTTTTGTTTGTCGCCGGAGTTAGTGATGACTTGAGATGAAATTAACAATGTTTTGAGAAATTGCTGCTTAACTTGTCAGATACATTCCAAAGACCACTGTTCTGATTATGAGAAGTTACTAAGAATTACTAGTTTTTTTTTGTGAGCGCTGCCACGCTTAAATGGAATTGGGCTGGACACATCTGCCGTATGTCAGACGATCAAAGGGCCAAACTTACTACCCAATGGGTCTCGCTTAATGGCAAGAGATATCGCGGAAGGCCCAGACGGAGATGGCGGGATGAGCTGGACTCTTTAAATAAAGTCTGGTCCTTGGCAGCTCTGGACAGAGAGACGTGGAAAGAGAGTAGGGAGGCCTACGCCCAGCAGTGGGTCAGCAACGGCTAATAATAAATAATAATAATAAGTGAGTGCTGATTACCACGAGGAATAGGGCTAATAGGGTCCGCTAGAGCCGAGGCCTGTCAGGATCGCGGAATTGTTCGAAAGACTAACCTTGTCTGGGCACAGTCGACTGAAGGAACACGGATGGGTTTTAGTCAGTAAAAGTCTGACACGCCCTGGAGAAGTCATGTGATGAATTTGCTTTTTAATAAAAAAAAAAACAAAGCCCAGTGCTAGCGGCCTTGACTTACGAGTTGTTGGTCGTACTTCAAAATCTAGATAGGTACTTTTTGTTAATTATTTCATCACCAAAAACGATGAAGTAAAACATCGTGAGGACATGTCCAAGAACCAAAAGTTCATAGACATAACCCGCACTGGGCAGCGTGTTGTATTACAGCCCACTTCACCTTCCGAGAGGAGGCAGGTATCCCAGCAGGACTTAAGCGAGGTTCGAACCTCTGACCTAATAATCGTAAGTCGCGGTTATTACCACTGGGCCACCACTCCTCAACAGTAGGATGGTTAGAGTGGACAATATTTTTTCTCTACTGGCTCATTTAATTTTAAACAATTTCTGTCATGTCCAGAGTTAGTATACTCTAACCAAAATTACAGTATCTGTGACGAATTCCTCATTAGAATAGCACGCAGTGTGCCAATAGTTGCGTCGTGTTATGTCCAAAGAGTCTTTGTTGGAATCAACACTTTTGTTTGACCGCTGTATTGTTTTCTTTGTAAGCGTCGAGGAAGCTATAAATTTTATTTGTATGGGCCTGAAATGTATGGCCAAAGTGGTACTTAGCCGAGTAGAAACTGTTTTGATCTACTTGAGGTTTCGAAAGCCTATTTGAAACTCATGTCAGCTGTTAGAACTATGAATGGTTATTGTTATTTTAGACATCCATTGACAATAACTGTTACTAGTACCCTAATTGCGCAACCCACTATTAATTACAATTTGAATAATTTTGAATTGATAAATAATTATGATAAAAAAAATCTACTCAACAACATAAATAATAATTATTTATTTGTCACAGTATGTTACATGAAGCAAGTCCAAGTAAATGACTTGACGACCCAGAACCGAAACATCTGGCAAATAATGACGAGAAGAGCCAACCTCAAATGAAATGGGATAAATATAGGATGGAATAGGATAGGCTAGGCAAAGAGAGAGTATGATGAGATTAGTAAATGGTATCATCACATTTTGCTTAGTATAGCGTGCAAGTATTAATTACTTACTAGTGATCGCCCATTGGTCGAAATTCGACCGTACTTCATATGAATAGAAATACATTATTAAATGAAAAAATATAGATAATAATAAATATAAAAAAATAATATGTTTAATGTCACTACTTTAAAGTATAATCATTTATTTTTCCTTTACAACAAATGTGGCTGTACAAATACACTGGACATTAAAATTACAATTTTAACAATAAAAGGCGTCGCGACTGAGAGTCGCGGAGGATCGCTGTGTTACGTCCGTTATCCCTGGCGATCCGGGCTCTCTCATCCTACCGTCTTCCGCATCATTTCGCCTGCGCTAGCGGCGGGTTGGCAGAGGAGGGGACGCGCGGTATGGCACTGCGTAGCAACAACATCGTACTTACTATGACCATAGAAAACCCGTGCTATATATGGTTATATTTGACATTCAGTAACGCTATATACAAATTGTTGACGCTGTACTACTGTGGAGAGGGTTCGCTGGCGGGATGGTGATGGCAAGGACCAGGACATAGGTGTAATGAGTAAAGAATACTTCTTCAGGACTCTCTTTTTTATTTTCTTAATACTTCTTAACTGCTGGATATGGAACAATATGGAATGAATTATCACAAATTTTTTTTCTGTTTTTATAGAATTTTCCCTATTATTTTTAATTAACTAAGACGGTTCCAAATGTCACAGTTATAACCAGCCTGTACAATCTATGACCAGCCTGTACAATCGTGAGGCATACAACCTCTACAGTTTTCACACGACACTAAGTTTTGTATGGGAAACTTACTAATGCCATACTTGACACTCCCCATAAAACCACAAAAAATATTTCTTTTACTAAACTAAATTCCTATCGTCGCTAATACAAATAATTTTAAAGACAAATACTCTCGATATGATCATAGATTTTAAAAATGAAATAGGTTATATAGAAATTAATTTATTACCTATGGTTATACTTGAAATTCAGTAAGACTATAGACACAAAATCAGGCTTACCAACTTAGGGGTTTTCCCAAATTTAGGGGGTAAATAAGAGGATTGAGATTTTTTAGGGGTGTTCCATTTTTAGGGGTATTCTTAGGGATTTTTTGCCATCTTACATTTCTCATTGTGTTTTTGATTACAATAAAAGTATTAGCGACTTCTAGTACGGTTCCTCGATACTAAGAATGCAAAGTGAATGATTAACAAATGTCGCGTAATAAATATAGACAAATATAACTACTGTGTGCCGGTCTATGATTACTGAACATTCGTTGGTTATTTTCATTATATTTTTTTAGCGGATTTATTTAGTAATTGTGGCTATTTTAGGGATTTTTAACTTAAGCTTTAGGAGTAAATATTTCTGGGTGTTGGTAACACTGCACAAAATAATTTAACATAGATTGGACCATAAACAAAAGAATATTATGCATGTGTGTATTAGATACACGGTAATGAACAGTAGTGTGTGTAACGAGTTATTTATTGAAAATAATGTATTTTAACGCATAATTTATAAAAAATATTAGCATTCGTCACTTCTTCTCTGTATAAACTATAAGTGTGCGAAATTTCATACTCCTCCGTCCGCCCAATTTTCGTAAAAAGGGATCCAAAGTTTTCGCTTCACGTATTAATATATAGATATTATAGCAGGACAGAGATTATTGGGCTAGTATTAATGAACATATTAATTGCTTTTATAATTATGAATTAAAATTACAATTTGAGGTACAGTTACCAAAAAAGGTATGAAACCAGAGTCATCTGATATGGTTAAAGTTTAGTAAGAAACCGATAGATGACTTGAATGACATTTAATTAGATACATGAATAGTTTGTTTCATAATTAATTGATTTAAATCCGAAAACATCAATCGGTTTCATCATCATCATCAAGTCAGTCAAAAGAAGTCCACTGCTGGACATAGGCCTCACCCAAGCTCCGCTACTTCGACAGGTTTTGTGCTTCCCGCGTCCTGCGGATTCCTGCGGCCTTCAATCGGTTTCTGTTGTGAAAATAATGCTGAAAGTGAAATAATACCATAATCCGACAATTTAGTGTACAATTTATCTGTACACCAAATCGCGGATTATTATGCTAAATTAAAAAGAAAAGTAACATTAGGAATGTTTAAAAAATACTTATAGACAAGTACACTGAAAATCAAAGTTGTTTTTCGTATAAATATTTAATTTTATATTTAAAAATATACTAACGCCTTGTCAGATTTTTAAATGTCAAATGGTACACATGTGTACCAAGGAGCAGGTCAGAGGTAGAAAAAGCTGTGATGATGGGGACTCCCTTGTCCGCACTTAGACTGTCATTCAGTCTGTTGTACAATGGTAG
The DNA here is from genome assembly GCA_932294355.1 of Aporophyla lueneburgensis. Classification (NCBI taxonomy): domain Eukaryota; kingdom Metazoa; phylum Arthropoda; class Insecta; order Lepidoptera; family Noctuidae; genus Aporophyla; species Aporophyla lueneburgensis. The sequence continues at coordinate 4,533,649 of OW028740.1, read as the reverse complement.
AGAAAAGTATAATTATATAGGTACTAGTTCATCAGCAGCCTATAATGTTCCCACTGCTGGGACACAGACCTCCTTTCGGTGAGCGGGAGTGGGCCATAATCCACCACGCGGGCCCAGTGCGGGTTGGTAGATGTCACATATCTTGGATTTTTTGGTTCTAAGCCATGCCGGTTTCCTCACGATGTTTTCCTTCACCGTTTTGAGAGCAGTGGTAATGAAAATAATCTGCACAGAATGAAGCGCCTGCCTGGGTTCGAACTCACGACCTACTACTCGTAAGTCACGGTCATTACCACTGGGTTACCACTGCTCTAGTGATACTAATAGCTGCTGGCGGTAGGTACGGTCGGTTCCCTGAATTACCTGACCCCTTTTCCTTCTTTTGTGGGGATCTTCTGTGTAGGAGGGGTCAGATAATGCGTGGTACTGACTGTACTCGTTATCAACAGATATTGTTGATCCATCTTGAAAAGACAATAACGTATTAAGGTCAACACAAACAGAGATAAAGATAATTCAAATCCGTAACTGGGATTGAGCAAAATACGACCGGATCTAAAGCTCTGGAGTAGATCGAAATCCCGGATATCCGGTATTAGCTGCGACCGTTATTGAGTTATTGCTGAGCCAATTGTTGTGTGTCTAATGTTTGTGTTCAATTATTTACTTTGGAGAGTGAGACATCAAATTATTGCAAAGTCAAGTCAATTAATTGATGTGAAGGGGTCCGCTAGAACCGATGCCTGCTAGGGTCACGAGATTGGTTTGAAAGAGTTACAGTAGCCCCCGCATATAGGTAACTGAAGGAACACGGGTGGCTTTTAGTCAGTAAAGTCTGACACGCCCTCTCGCACCGCCCAGAGCGGGAGAAGTCATTTGGCGATTGCCCACCAAAAAAAAAGAAAAAGACGTGTGGCACTCGGGGACTGCCGCGGTAAAGCTATTGCATAGCATTTTGTATCAACTTATGCAATTATAATTATTTATTTATTTTATTTATGCAGTATTTCTTTTTCTTTGATATTAATTCAAGTTACACTTTTTGAGCGTGGTGACCGATAAGAAAACAATTTTTTTTCTTTTAAAAAACGTACACTAAGGAAAACTTATTTTTGGTGGTAAAATTTGGAACTAAAGCATAAAGGTATGTATATGTACTAACATATGATTGCCACCGCAAAATTTGATAAGTAAACTTTAGTACCTAGTTTTGCCACCGCACAAAAGGACTAGTACTCCATGCCCATAATACTCTATGGCCTGGTTTGTTACCTAGTAACCGATGACAAATAACAAGACGATAAATATTTTGGGTTTTTACCTAGCAACCGATGACAAATAATACAAACACTTTATACACAAATACAAGTACAGCTATTCACTGTTGTACATAAATACCTATACACCTATATACTTTCTCATAAACAGCTGCTTATGTATTCGTCCGATTTTGGAGCAGCTCGTCTCGATTCGTGCGACCTTCGTAGAGTCGTACAATACGGCTAGTTGCACGCACACAAACACCATGTCGAAGACTGCCGAAAAGAAACGACGTTAGACAATGCACGGCCTTCAAGCCACACCTCCGTGCCCGTCGGAGTGGGGAGCGTGAGGTTTTTTTTCGTTACGGTTATTTCTGGATTCGGTCCCCGCGCTCAAGGCCCTCGATAGAAGCTATGCAATAGCTTAACAAAGAAGGCAATTAATTGATACTACGTAGTTACTACGTAAATTTCCCGTGTAATAACCATTTTATATAACTGGCAATTAATAAAAGTAGTGATTCGAATATAGGTTTTTTTTTTGTTGGTAGTTTTCAGGGTTCTGTACCCATAGGGTGCCAACGGATCCCAATTACTAAGCCTCCGCTGTCCGTCCGACCGACTGTGACTGTAACTCGTGAAATATGTATATATTTGAAATTTTCACAGAATGTGTCGCTATAAAGTCAAATCAACAACAATTAAACAGTAAACAATGTTTTTTTTGGGTTTTCCATACAAGGATCAAGTTTTTTCGGCGGTTTTAGCAAGCGAGATCTTATGAACCGAAAAAGGTAGATTGTTGAAGGGGGGCCTTAAATGTTAAGTGCCATGCAGGGTTTATGGAAACCGCAATTATAATTATCCTTGTGGCTACAGTTGCAATTTTCATCCTTTCCGTCCTATTTTATATGCTACGACCATTTAACTCATTATTTCTTTTTTTCTTCATTACTGGACAATATGTGACTAGACTCATCAACATCATTTCAGCCGAAAGACATCTACTGCTGGACAAAGACCTCCCTGAAAGGGAAGGGGTTTGCCTTAATCACCACGATTGGTAGGCTAGTTAGCGTTTAAAGCATAGTGGTAAAATGCAAACAGAACGCTGCTACCCATATTCCAGTAAGTCCCTTAGTCGCCTTTTACAACACCCACGGGAAGAAATGGGAATGGTACTATTCTTTACGTTCAGAACCACACGTATCTAAAGACTAAATTATTGTAAATTTTGTTCCTTTCAATATATCCGCTTACTAGCAGAATTTCAACACGAACCTTTTCAATGGTCTGCTAAAATACAACTTAAATTCGCACTACACGCCCACATCATTAAAATCTAACCACGATTTAGCGCGAATTCATCAAAATTAATTTGCAGGACAGTCCAGAACATTATTAATTCAAAGCCAGTGGACAGACAAGACTGGTCTCGAATTGCAGCGTTGGTAATACAGGAAATTTCAGGGCGGCATCTAGCCGGCGTTTCCGAACGTCGCGCCGGAAATAAGCGGAACAAATCCTGCCATCACTTTCACGGAAACAGACGGGCAGTGGCGAGCGTGTTGGACGCTCGAGGAGGTTCGTTGATAAGGTCTACCGCGCACTATGCCGTGCGTTTTTTTTAACCGACTTCAAAAAGGAGGAGGTTATCAATTCGGATGTTTTTTTTTTTTTTTTTTTTATGTATTTTCGGCCATAACTCCGTCATATATTAACGGATTTGCAAAATTCTTTTTTTGTTCGAAAGGAGTTTATTTCGAAATGGTCCCATATAAGTTTCATATAGATCTGATGATGAGTTCCGGAGACAGACACCGGAACTCTTTAAAAAATGACAGCAAGTCAACCGCGATTTCTGCTATTGCATAAATATGCATTGTTTGTTTGGAATTAGTGCGGGGTAGATACTAAAACTAAAAATTTAAAAATAAAAACCTTTTTACTAAAACAAACATCCGACTTCCTTAAAAACACTACAAAGTGAAAAATAACTTTAATTTCGGAAGTCGGTAGCAAAAACCTCAAATAAAAATCCTAAGACACCGACTTCCGAAATTAAAGTTATTTTTCACTTTGTAGTGTTTTTAAGGAAGTCGGTTGTTTTTTACCACATAATCTACGAAGTATGAAATGTCATAAGAAAAGGAAGTATGCGGTTGATTGTGGGCCTCCCGCTTGCAATTTTCATCTTTTCTATTCTTATCTGTATGCTGCGGCCATTTAACTCATTATTTCTTTCCTTTTTTCGTTACTGGATATTGTGTTCCTAGACTCATCATCATAATCATCATTTTAGCTGAAAAACGTCCACTGCTGAACATAGGCCTCTCCCAGTTTGGGGATTTGCCGTAATCGCCACGCTTGGCAGGCGGATTGGCGATCGCAGTATGGTGGTAAAATACATAGAGAACGCTCCTTCCCATTCTCTAGTAAGTCCCTTAGTCGCCTTTTATGATACCCACAGAAGAAATGGGATGGCGCTATTCTTTACGTCGCTGCGGAACATTTATAATTTTAACACATTTACCTATTAGTGGTACTGACGCCAGCACATCAGCGACTACAATTTGTATTTTTTTTAAATAGATATTATACTTTATCGTTAAAGTATTAGGTTCACGGTTGATTGGGAGAATTTGACAGTTTCGGGTACCTTGATCTGCTGGCGTCTGTACCAACTAACACCATTTTCCAACGCCACACAAGTTGTCCAACAAGCTCGACCTCACTATCTCCCGTGGAGCCGTTCGTGTCAACACTAGCATTGCGAGCCGCACCGGCTCAATAACACGGAAAATTATATCGTTTCCAGAGAAAACAGCTGTGTACTCGCCAGTACCGATAGTTCCCGACTTGTAGTACATTACGTGCCGACATTATGGGATTTTATTTAGTTGGCTTTTTAAGTTTTCTGGGTTTTCAATGTGGGTTCCAGAATGCAGCTGCATTTATCACACATTACATTCCTGGAATCAACCCTTTATATTTATTTAATACACTAGCTGAGGTCGCGGCTTCGCCCGCGTCTATGTCGGTAATGAAAGTGCTACCGAGATAAAAAGCCTATGGTACTCATTAAAATACCAGCTATCTGGCAGTGAAAATTCCGTCAAAATCGATACAGCTGTTTCGAAGATAAGCCGGGACGAACAGACAGACAGACAGACAAAAAAATAAAAAATTGATACCGTATTTAGTTTCATATGCGTTTAGTGAAAAGCTGTTATTTCTCAATTTTGTTTATTTGTATAGATATAGTTTTAATTATTGTGAATGTCAAGACTATGTGGGTTATTTCTTTTTGTTTTTCTTCTTTCTCATTAAGTTGTAATCAGGATCTGGCAGTTTGAGTCATTTATGCGGCTTACCCAAACGTCTCTTCCTTGATATTGTTCGTCGAATAATTGAGCTTATTAATTTCTGAGTTGAGTTTCTCTTTTACTGACAAATGCGTGCTGTGAGTAGACGGGTCCACTCAATACGTATGGATCTTTCGTCAAAAGACCATTTTTTATATCAATCCACATGATGCAACCAAGATTTGGTCTGTATTTTAAAGAGCCTCATCTAGTTTTAAAGATATGATTGACACGTAAAAGGGTTTGTACACTACTACCCTACTTACAGAAATATAACCATTTATCATTTAATACAGGCCCAAGTTTGATTTGTACCATTAAACCTGAAGCGGTTTGTATTGGTACTCACATTCCCTGTAACGACTCTGCTTAATCACTACTATGTAAATGTAAGCAAATAATATAGGTACGTCAATGAATTTGTGCACGTTACTATGTATAATATTATAGCCGTATGTAACTGTATGGTGCCGGATGTAAATAATAGTATCACCTCATTTCTTGATGTGGGTGTCGTAAGGGAATGGGCAACAGCGTTCTCTATGCATTTTAATACCATACTGCGATCGCCAATCCGCCTGCCAAGCGTGGCGATTATAGCAAGACACCCCAAATTGAGGGAGGCTTATGTACAGCCGTGGACGTCTTACGGCTGAAATGAGGATGAAATGATGATTAGCTAGTCATCATTTCATCCTCTTTTCGCTGAGTTTAGTACTCTTCAGAGAGTTATGTAGGATCTGCGGCTGCTTGCTACAGGGTCGCTCATTTCACAAATAATCCAGCTCATATTCCAGGTCCTATTTAAGATAACAGACAATGCTACATATTTGCCAAAAAATTAGAAAATTTGACAGACGCCTGGTCGTCTGTTTATCTACTTGTGTGGGATTTGTCTTAGACGCTGTTTTATCACCAGTAAAAAAGACGGTAAGTTCTATTGAAGTTACTAAAGCATTACGTACAGAGAGTAGTGAAGATTATTTTTTCAGCTAAAAACTTCCTAAAATTGAGAGTAGAATAACTTACTGTCAATGAAGTTCAGAGAAACTAAAGCGCTTAAAAATATGAAAGTCGCAAAATATAATTGATTTTCTATATCATCGATTACTATTTCTCATCATATTATTAATTAGACTATAATGTTCTACTGCTGGGAAACAGACATCCTCTTGGTGATAGGGCGTCGGCCGGGATCCAGCACGTGGGCCCAGTCAGGGTTGGTAGATGTCACGTGACTTCGAATTTTTTGTTCAATACATGCGGCTTTCCTCACGATGTTTTCTTTCACCGTTTTCAAAGCAGTCTTGATAAAATCATTTACACAAGGTACCAGAGCTCAACCGCCAGAGTTCAAACCAACAAACTATACTTCGTAAGTCGCGATCGTTATGAGTGGGCCAAAACTGGTTTACTATTTTTACCAACCGATAAAAAACAAAGTCTACCGAAAAGAAAAATAAAAACCTCATGAATCTAAGATAAATCCATCAATATTTCGTCTATAACCCGATTCATTAATCCAGTAAGGGTAACACGATTCGTCCATTTACAAACGTTAGTCGCTTAATGGACATCCAGCGCGAAACATAAATAAATAGCATTACTATTTTGTGTCAAAAAATAAGTGCTGCTTGGTGTCCTTTGGAGCAGTCGGATATTAAAATAGGTCATATAGTTAATCATGATTTTAATAACTGGGTTAATAAATATTTGGCGTTTTTAAACCCACAAAACTAGTGAATTATCGCCGACAATTTGCTTTAATCGAAGCACATCCAAAACGAAATGACAGAAATAAATGACATAACAACATGCTTGTACTGCCAACACTGAAAAAAGTTTCAATTTGACAGCATAATCCCCATCTGAAAATAGTTTCAATTTGACAGTAAAATCCTCATCAACAAAATGATCCGCACTTTATTGAATTCATTTGTTATAAAAATGTGATGAATGAAGAACCGCTCGACCGATTTTGTGCAAACTTCACATAAACCATCTACTAAATAGTCCGAACAAAGTCCATTCGGTTTGGATAGGTGAGCCCGTTCTTGAGTTATAAAATTACAACGAAAAGTGGCATTGATTTTTAGTCTTGGTTATAGTTCTGAAGTTAAATGACGATTGCACATCATACAACGCGAAGATCTATATGTAATTATGCATGTATGTATATGTCGCAGATGGATTGTTTCCGCTGTTTTACATAAACCGTTAGCCGTTTTACAAAATATCTCTGTCGTGTAAAACAGCTGAGTTACATTCAGCTAAATTGTCATTGTTTTAAGTTTAGCACAACGGATAATCTGCAGTCACAATAAGCATATAATGTGGTTTCTAATGCCAAATGCTGTCTTCACAACAATATTTTGTATGCAATAATATAATTACTAGCTTTTGCCAGCGGCTTTGCCCGCGTGGAGGTCGGAAATTATCCCGCGGGAACATACTACCGGGATAAAAAGTAGCCTATGTCTTTTCTCAGGCTCTAAACTATCTGTGTACCAAATTTCATTTAAATTAAATCGGTTCAGTAGTTTTAGCAGGAAAGGGAGACAGAAAGAGTTACTTTTGCATTTATAATATCATATATAATTATGTATAATATATATAATATTATTATATGTATATTATATTATAATATTATATAGTGTGGATAATTGCATACAAAATATTTTAAAAGAGTAACGGTGGATTGTCTTCCCCATTCGAAACATTTTTTAGAAGCGACAACTTGGATCAATTATTTATTTTTTGTCATTTTTGCCGTTCTAATTGCCTTTAATGTGCCTATTTCAAATAAATGATTTGACTTTGGCATCGTAAGCGTTGCCATCCCATATTTGACTCTGATATTGCACTGCACATATAGTGGTGACCACTTACCACTAGTCAGATGGGCCACTTGTTTGCCACATGAAATAATAGAAAAAAAAATCATTATCAGACGACTCTGTAAAAAGTTATGCGTGTTCATAAATAAAAATTAAACAATATATGAACGGATTTTTTGTCGGTTAAAATAAAGATCGAACTATGTCATAATACATAAAAGTTACACTAATTCTATCTTGAAAAGTGTGCAGATCTTCATTTCTTCGTCTCTTTTACATTTTATTTCAGGTACCATTTCTTTTATCAACTTTAATAAAATAAGTTGTAAGTACTAAAGCTAACCGAAAAATTGTGATTAAGTTAATAACTCGCTTTCGAAACTCACCAAGTGCCTACCAATTATCTCTTAATTATCTAGCTACTTTATCAATTTCAACAGTACCCACTTTTAAAATTAGTTGAAGGGGAACAAATGAAGGAATCCTGGATTTGAATGTCTGTTGTGAAGCGTCCTGGGAGTTTCTATGATAAGTTATTTTTCTCAGTATTGAAAGAGGCATTTTTACACCATGTAGGTAAAAATAGGCAAAGGGTGCGATTATTAATGTGTCTAGTATTTAGCAGCAGTGGTGGCCGAGTGATAACGGCCCCGACTTACGGGGAGTCCGTATCTACACAGTAAGACAGAGATCAGGGGCTGTTCTCTACCGTCCCTACATTAATGTGGATGTAGATGTTATTAGAACAAAAACTATTACAAGCAAAAGACCCAACGGGGGTATTTATCGTGGTTTTCAAGCTATTTTATTGTTGTTTATTTGATTTGGTCCTGTTGACCGAAATAAACCTGTACCATTTACGAGTACCATTACCGTTCTAAGTTGTAGATCGTGGGTCCGATGCAGGCGCTTCACTTTGTGTAACTAACTCATTTCATCACCTCTTCTCTGAAAACGTTGCAAAATAACATGCTGAGATTATCGGCATGTCTTAGAACCAAAAAATCGAAGACATGTGACATCTACCAACCCGCACTAGACCCTTTTTTTTGGATGGGAAATTATCAAATGACGTCTCCCGCTCTAGGCGGAGCGGGAGGGCGTGTCAGATTTTTACTGACTAAAACCCACCCGTGTTCCTTCTGTTGCCTATATGCCATGGCCACGGTATCTCTTTCAAACAGATCTTGCAAGTGGGTGTACTGCGGTGTAGAAATCTGCTTACCCCTTTGAAATGCAGACGTGATATTATAATCATTTGGCCACTACTGGTATAATGACACATGTCATACCACCCAATCGCCCCATTCATCAATTTGTTCATCAACCAACTGATTAGCCACCAGTAGCATTATCCCTTAAACTTCATTATCCCTTACCTCTGATAATGGTAATATCCTAACGGGTATAGCGTGAAGGTAATGCCGTATTGGCGATGACGGAGCCAGCCAGGCGTAAACTGATAGTGGCGATAAAAGTAATAGAGTTTGGGATTAACGTGGGCTAGATTGTTTGGCAAATATTATGGTGTGTGAGGTTTGATGTATTGTTTAATATCGCGTGGGTTAATCGACAATGACTGGAAAGGAATTGAACTTCATAAACATTGCCTGCGGCTTGAACTTGAGGTTCATCTTCAAGTGTAAGAAGGACGATCACGTCTTAAGCTTTACCTCTAAGTCCCTGAGAAACCACATTTGGTATGCAAACAATCGTTTTTAGGGTCCCGTTGCCAAATGGCAAAAAACGGAACCTTTATAGATTCGTCATGTCTGTCTGTCTGTCCGTCCGTCCGTATGTCACAGCCACCTTTCTCCGAAACTATAAGAGCTGCACTGTTGAAACTTGGTAAGTAGATGTATTCTGTGAACCACATCAAGATTTTTACATTAAAATAGAAAAAAAATTATTGGGATTCCCCATACTTAGAACTGAAACTCAAACCCATACGTGTGGAGTATCTATGAATAGGTCTTCAAAAATGGTATTGAGGTTTCTAATATCATTTTTTTCTAAACTGAATAGTTTACGCGAGAGACGCTTCCAAAGTGGTAAAATGTGTGTCCCCCCCCCCCGTAACTTCTAAAATAAGAGAATGATAAAACTCAAAAAAATATATGATGTACATAACCATGTAAACTTCCACGGAAAATTGGTTTGAACGAGATCCAGTAAGTAGTTTTTTTTTTAATACGTCATAAATCGTAAACCGCAATTTACCTTTCATTTAATCAACTCAAATATAAAAATAAATAAAAAAAATTGACGTGTGGCACTCGGGGACTGCCGCGGTAAAGCTATTGCATAGCATTTTTTATCAACTTATGCAATTATAATTATTTATTTATTTTTTATTTGACCGATAAGAAAACATTTTTTTTTCTTTTATTGAATAAATGAGAAGTTACTGCCCCCGCTTTTTAAATCTCTGATATCTTCTAAGATCTTCATTTAAATTACATGCTGTAGTGATCATATTGATCTATATTAAATGCACAATGTATTTAAGGTACCTAATTGGATAAGAATTAATGCTGTATTGGTTAAAATCGCTTCGTAAATAAGCCCTTATTTCTCGTAAAAAGCAAAGGAAAAAAATGGTTATTGTGGGTTATCCCTAAGAGGTAGACATATACCATCACAGACTTTTTTGTTGACCTTTCTAAGGTGTACAATACTGTAGTACATTATTTTGATCTATTTCGTAGGGTTCAGCCAGCGTTTGAAATGTAAGCGTAAAAAAATGAGCTTATTTATGACATCACATTAGAAACCCCTAAAATTATCAGCGTTTCTTTACTATATTATGCATGTTAAATACATATAAACCATCCTCTTGAATTGTTCTATCTATTAAAAAAATCCGCATCAAAATCCATTGCGCAGTTTTAAAGATCTAAGCATAATGCACGGCCTTCAAGCCACACCTCCGTGCCCGTCGGAGTGGGGAGCGTGAGGTTTTTTTCGTTACGGAATTTCTGGATTCGGTCCCCGCGCTCAAGGCCCTCGATAGAAGCTATGCAATAGCTTAAAACATTTAATTTCATAAGCATAAACCTTATACATTAACCGAGGTACCTACAGGTTTGTACGGAACCCTCGGTGCGCGAGTCCGACTCGCACTTGGCCGGTTTTTAATTGTGTCTTTAATTACGGTACTTGACCGGTTAAGGAAATGTTTAAAATCTTTGTTTATGTAAGTTTTATTTACTACTTTTTACTTGTTGGTAAAAAGGTTTTTCTTTAAATTTTATATCATAATTTTTGCATTAGAGCTTGCTTAAATATTTGTTCAACCACCTTCACGTAAAAGGTATTTGTAATAATAAATCCAATGAACCCAAAACGCCTTTACACAAGTCATGGATTCAACCCGTTGCACTATCGAATTCGTGTCTTACTTTAGATCGGGCAAGCTTAATTGAATACGTAGGTATACAAAATTTCGTACCTGTGCTGTTTACCGCTGAGGAGATCTCTCATATCCACTCAGCAAGTAAAAGCGCTACCTTTGAACCACTGCTCGACATAGATTTTCAACAAGATTTTGTGATAATATTATCATCCAACTAGTGTCTTAACTGAACTTACTCCATTGTCACCATAACGCCTACGATTCGTCCTATTTCGCTAACATTACTTATAAATATTATCTTAACAAATATCTCGCCATGCCAAGAAAATATCTCAAATACTGCCGTTCGGCGGGAATATGACAGTTATACACAATAGCCGCAACATGCCTTGCTGCGGGTATTGTCGAAAACGTCCAGTTATAGCCAAGTGACGGGCATTGTTCGAATACGGTATTTGTGCTAGGATACTGTTATGTGGGCAATGTAATATAATAATATTATTAGGTGTGTTGTGTATTTATGGTTTAGGACGGTGATTTGAAGGCTGTTTTGCGGAAGAGAAATCCGCTGTAATTTTCATGTACCTATATAAGGTGTATCTATTAATACACGAAATATTTTAAGAGGTACACCTGTAGGTGGTAAAGAAGCTATAGAAACAAAAGAAATTTTTTATCTAATTTTTTTGAATTTTCGTAATTATTATAATTTTAAAACTGCCTGAGACGTTTTGCATAAAACCTTTACTCCAAATTCTATGAATGGCCCGCCTGACGCTGCGAGGGCGGCGACCGGACAGCACGAGCATGGCCGCGGTGTCTCGGGCCGTAAAAAATAAGAAGGAGCCAGTATTTCTTATGTGCGTCAAATAATCAGACAATTTTTGTTTTACAAAAAAGGGCAATTCGTTCGATTTATAAATTAAGTCCCAGATTCTCCATCAGAGACAAATATAAAGAAATTAATATTCTCAGTATATTTATGAAAATCTGCTGTATGCACATAAAAATATTAATCTCTTTAAAAGATACAGTGATATCCATAATGCCAATACTAGAAACAAACAAAACTTTGTTGTTCCTAAGACCAGGCTCAAGAAAATAGGTGGCTCGTTTATGTGCCAATGTATTCGTTTTTATAATAAAATTCCTAGCCTCATTCATGAACTGAGCCTAAATAAATTCAAATCTTTTATAAAGCGTAAATTATGTCAGAAAGCCTATTGTACTGTTAAAGACTATATTGAGGATAAAACGGCCTGGGATTGAGCTGCTCCAATAAATCTACACTGAATGTTGTTTTTTTATTATTATTATTTTGCTATTTTTACTCTTTTTTTTATTATTTCACATGACATGAATATTAATAATTGTATGAATATTACTTTGAATTATTGAGAATTTGAGAACTATGTGGGTCATTGTTTCACTTTTGGTTATGGTCTGGCAGTTTGAGTAGTTTGTGCGGCCTACCCAAATGTCCTTTCTTTGGTATTGTTCGTCGAATCTTTGAGCACCTTAAGTTCCGAGTTGAGTTGTACGATTATCGACAAATGCGTGCACTGACTGGACAGGTCCACTCAATATCTGTGTGGTTCTTTCATCAAAAGACCATTTCAGTCACCAATCTACATGATCTTCACATGATGTGAACAAGATTATGTCTGGACCTTAAAAGAGACTGTGACCTCTGAGTTTGTTTCGGCCTTTCTTCTCAGAGTAGTCAGTTAGGAAACGCCGAACTCATCTAGTTTAAAAAAAATATCATTGACATGTAAAAGTGTTTATACAAACCTACTTACAGAAATAAAATCATTTATCATTTAATTTATACATATAAAATTTTGAAAAAAATACATTCAGAATTTTTTTTTTCGTTGCTCTAGCTTCTTTACCACCTACAGGTGTACCTCTAAAAATATTTCATGTATGAATAGATACAAATTATATACTAGAGACTGGTTAGTGTACCTAGGTGCCCAAAGTAATACCGTTTTTTTTTTCTTTTTATCGACATACGGCGGAATGGGCCTCGCTATCCATGATAACCACTGTTCGTGTGGTGCTGGACGTAAAGTATAGTATCACCCCATTTTTTTCCGTGGGTGTCGTAAAAGCCGACTAAAGGCCTTACTAGAAAATGGGCAGCAGCATTCTCAATGCATTTTACCACCATACTGCGATCACCAACCCGCCTGCCAAGCGTGGCGATTGTGGCAAAGCCCCGCAAATTGGAGGAGGTCTGTATCCAGCTGTGGACGTCTTACGGCTGAAATTATGACGATAACCCATGACAAATGACGCTGAAATTATGACGATAACCCATGACAAATGACGCTGAAATTATGACGATAACCCATGACAAATGACGCTGAAATTATGACGATAACCCATGACAAATAACTTTATTTCTATGAGTAGGTCTGTACAAACACTTTTACACGTTAAATACCGATTTTTTTTTACCTAGCGTCGTTGGTCTGTGTTTCCTATCTAACTACTCCGAGAAGAAAGGCCGTAAAAAACTCAGAGGTCCAAACATTATCTTGGTCAGATCACTACGATTTGAACTGGACCAACATGTCTAAGAATTTTAATTTGTGGCAAAATACTGGATAATCAGATCACTACGATTTAAACTGGACCATGTCTAATATTCCTAGGAATTTTAATTTGTGGCAAAATACGGAAAAGTGGACAGTAACTTAATCGTACCTAGGTATTTTTAGAATTCTCCGCTCAAAATAAGGATATTATGCTCATAAATTTATGCATAACTTTTTATTTGACTAACTAAATCATAAGCTGAAATTAACATTTACATAACACCATAGGTCACATGTGGTGTAAGCGTCCTTGATAATATATTAGACGTTGAACATAAAAACTGTGAATAATGTGCCGTGTTCGCTGCAAAATGAAAGAAAAACATCAAGTCCTGGAAGTTGGTGCAAGTTGTAAGCGTTCGCGGGAGGACATTTTGACCTACATATATCCTTCCACGACCATTTGATACCCGCCCGAGATAGAAATAAACGGAGTTAACAATATGAATGATGCCTGAAACTTTAAACTTATTTAAAGTGTGTGTGTGTGTGTCTGTTAGTGTTTTTGATCACTGCCAGCAAGAATATCAGCCCTAGTTTTATTTAGCGGGACTTTCAGTCTTACCCCATGCCACAAGATACTTGAGAGTTCTTCAACAAATAAAATCTCCTATCTCAATTTCTAAACTGTTAATTTCTGGTGTGTCCCTCGAGTTGTTCTCATATAGTTACGATAGCACACTTTATCTTATGTTAATAATAACAGTAAGAGATTCTGAAACAAATAAATTACACACGTAATATACATGAGTAAAAATGACCCCGATTGTCGCACCATGGACGATTTAACAAAGTTATCATAGTTGTAATGAAAACATTAAACAAAACGAAACTGTACAGTAAACACAACTGTTTTGTAAAACAGTTCTTTACGGTTACGTGAACCAGTGGATTCGACTTTCAATCTGCGACATATACCTTCACTTTTCACTTGTAAATGCTCTAACTTTTGATTATACTCGGAGACAGACGGTCTACTTGATACTGAGATCCAGTTAGGTAAAAATGATAAAATTGCAACAGAAGTGATTTAACAGACTGTCATTTACAATGCAATGCAATACGTAACAAAGAAATAACATCTTTAAATGACTTACTCGCTGCATCTCTTAACTTATACCACCTTAATAAATTTGATATGTGGTAACAAACTATCTAGCAATGATAACAAAGTGCGAGCTTACTTTATTTACTGGCTGGCTGGCTGACTGGCTGGCGATGTATGGCGACAGTCTACTGATACAGTAGCTGAGTCATAACGCGAAGGTATGTGTGTACTGCCTATGTGACGCTGACCCTATGTGACCTGTGGCATGAAAGTGAATCCCTTGTATCGGGACTTCCTAGCTTTGAAGTCGGAGGTCTGGGGATTGGTCAGGGCTGTTTATATTACAGCTTGTGCGAAGTACGGGTGTTACGTACAGAATTCTATGGTTTGTAGGATTGTGATTTCCAATTGATACTTTGCCGTGGTGCAGCTAAAAAGGGATTTCCTAGATTTCAGTTTTTTTTTTGTATTGTCACCTAAAGAGATAAGTAATCAAGGTCGCTGGATTTAGTTGAAGTTTAATTTTTCGAACGACATTTAAATTGATAAAATTGAACTGGCTGTTGAGAGTAGTAGTGGCTTAGTGGAATCGGCCGCGACTTATGAGTTCGGTCGCAGGTTCGAACCCTGATAGGTGCTACTCTTTGTGTAAATTATTTGATGATTTGTTTAAAGAGAAACATCGTGAGGAAACCATGTTCTAGAACCAAAAAAATCGAAGACATGTGATATCCACCAATCTGCACTGGGCCTGCGTGGTGCATTTGACTCCCTCCCACTCTCTCTCCCTCTCACGGAGAGGAGGACCGTGTCCCAGCAATATGAGAACATTATAGGTTACTTATGTAATTGAACTATTTGTTTTGTTTTCAATTTAATTCGAAAGCATCGATCGGTTTATTACTAAACTTCAACTTTAACCTAACTCTGGAGCCAAGGTCGCGCCATTTTTTTGTAACTTGTTTTATGCCAAAAAAAATATTTATTTATCCTACTAATAATATACATGTGAAAGTTCGTGAGTATGGAGGTTTGTTACTCTTTCACGCAAAAACTACTGAACGGTTTTTGATGACATTTCGCATACAGATATTTTGTTAACTGGATTAACACATAGGGTACTTTTATCACGGTAGTACGTTCCCGTGGGATTCCAACCTCCACGAAAGCGAAGCCACTGGCAAAAACTAGTTAGATAAACGTACATATAATTAGTTTATCACTTAGTTACAGCATTGAAAGTGTTTTATTTCCAAGTTCTTTTTTCTACAAAGTACTCTGTCATATAACACTCAAAATTAATAAATTAGACACCAGCCATTTTCATCCAAGAGAAAAAATGAAAAAAGTCTTTATTGTAATTTGTTCGCGAACAACAATTCAGCTGAACCTCCGAGGAACAGGTTCATTAATAAAACTTAATTAATTTCACATTAAGTCAGTCAGATTGGATTAAGTGAACGTAGCTTAAACGAATTATTGGGGATTTGGCGAAATTATAGGGAGAGATAGCGGGAATAATACGTACGGCAGTGAACTTTGTAGGGGACCGGTGCTATTTCACTTTAATGTTTTACTATTCCATCGGTTTTATATGTGGTAATAAGAATAGACACGAAAAGGAGTTTCAATACAATACTTCCGTACCTACTGATTGTTTGTTTTCCATGAACTCATGCCTTATTTCCATGGGCCCACAGGCAGAAACTACGGAACACCACCTGCTACGATCCTTTTACCTTATTTATGATCACACATCTGGCCATACACAAGCGCCGGCATTTGACCTTACTACAGAACATCAATAACATCATCAATAAGGTCACTCTATGTCCTCCAAAGGCATCTTCTCTCGGCGTTTCAATTCAGTGAGTACCATTTGTAAGCTGTTCTTCTTTCATCCTCTCAACATGACCAAACCCTCTAAGCATACTATTTTCAATTTTTATCACAACATCTTCTTTCAAACCTAACCGTTGTCTTATCACATCATTCCTCAGCCTATCATTCATTGTCACACCATACATGCTTCGTAAGTAATGCATTTATTCTGCTTCTTCCTTTTGACTGCCTCGTTGGTTTAGTGGTAGCAAGCGCTACTGCTAAACATGAGATCCTGGGTTGGATTCCCATTTCAGGCAGTGTCATTGTTATTTTCCATTTGGAATTTCTCAGTAGTAGACTGGAGTCTTGATTTGTGAATAGTCTCACCCCCTATTATACGGAACTTAAACATAATTGGCGAAATGTGGGTGTACTAGGTACATCACTGTCCCACCATTCGGGGAAAACAAGGCGTAATAATATTATAAAGCCCAGCGTCTAAACTTACAAAACACAACCGTATGTTTCCAAGCCCGGACGGAGTATTATCGACATCCCCGACTCGCTGTGACCCGAATATTTTTATAGAGATATCTCCAAAGATTGGTATCTAGAGGTATGAAGAATTGACTGACGTCATTGACGTCAGGAACAGAAGTCAGATTTGTAACGATTAAACTGGAGAACGTTATGTAACTTTTTTCTTTTTGTTTTTTCGTTACTCTGTAATCTGAATTTCTCCCTTTTACTGGGTCCTTTTATAGACATCAATCTCACATGCATTACACACAGACCCGGTATTTTCTAAACTCATATTATAAAGAGATATGGTTTGATTTTTTGTATGTTTGTACATGCGTTTGTTGTGCTTTGTTTTGGACAAAATTTGGGATATGGGTAGAACATGACCTGGATTAGGATATAAGATACTGGTACCGATTCCCTTGTTCACAAGCTAAACTAAATTTAAGTTCAGTGCATCTTTTTCTTTCTATTTCATTAAGAAGAGGACAAAAGAAAATGTTTAGTTTAGTCCTGTCAAATTAATCAGCGCCTGTCACTACTCCATACAAGTTTAGACGTGATTAAAAACTTGCCTACTAAAATTACGTCAATTTACGTCAATCGCTGATTAATTTGACAGGACTAAATTAAAATTTATCTTCTGTCCTTTCCATAATGAAATAGAAAGAAAAAGATGGACTGAACTTAAATTTAGTTTAGTTTGTGAATAAGGGAATCGGCACCACTATTAATCGGTATAAACCGATTTTCCTACGTGATCAAGACCTTATCATCATTATTTCACCCGAAAAAAGTCCACTGTTGGACATCGGTCTCCCCCAAGCACCGCTACCACCGCTTCGAACGGTTCTGTGCATTTCACTTCATGCGGATTCCTGCGGCTTTCACCAGGTCATCCATCTACCTTGGTGGTTTTCCAACACTACGACTTCCAGTACGCGGTCGTCACTCCAACATCTTTCGGCCCCATCAGCCATCTGTGCTACGTGCAATGTGCCCTGTCTGACTTATCTAGGTAGAACCGTGGGGCGTAGCTAATTCATCAAATAATGGCACTTACGGGTAAACCTTTGTGGGGCGCGTCGAAAGCTTCATAAATCGGCCCACTGAAATCTTTCAAAAGAAAAAGTTATTTCAGAACTTTTATCTAAACAAGATTCTAATATTGTTTCCCAAAATGTCATGACAACTATATTTAACGATATTTTAAACACATTTAAATACAAAATAAACAGTGTCACGTGTCACATCAAAAGGGAACCGAACAGAAATAGTATTTTGAACAAACAAAATATTTTTGAATTTATTTTTAGAACGTTCCCAACTTTTCATTACAGTTTCTAAAAACCAAAAGCAACTTTATTACTTGAGAATAAGAAGTTTTTAGAACGCAAAAAGAAAATTTACTAAACCAAGACACTTTTGCCATTGAAACGAAAGAAAAATAACTCTAACACAAGCTCGTAAGGTTTATTTGTACTGCATTAGATAATTTGGTTGAATTTCGAAGGGATAGTTGCGCATATGCGTCAATTGTCAACTGTTTGTTGACACGTCCAATCACAATGAGAGATTTTAAAATTAATAGTTTTAAGCAATGAATGGTATTCTAAATTCAAATATTTGGATCGCGTATGTTCTAAGTGGACTGTAATGGATTGCCATTAGTGAGCTTAATTTATTTGTCAGTAAAATAGATCTATTTTCTTTTTAAAAGATTAGTGTTATTAGGGTTCCGTTGCCAAATGGCAAAAAACGGAACCCTTATAGATTCGTCATGTCTGTCTGTCTGTCTGTCTGTCTGTCTGTCTGTCTGTCTGTCTGTCTGTCCGTCCGTATGTCACAGCCATTTTATTCCGAAACTATAAGAGCTATGCTGTTGAAACTTGGTAAGTAGGTGTATTCTGTGAACCGCATTAAGATTTTCACACTAAAATAGAAAAAAAAACGATAAATTTTGGGGTTCCCCATACATAGAACTGAAACTCAAAAATGTTTTTTTTCATCAAACCCATACGTGTGGAGTATCTATGAATAGGTCTTCAAAAATGGTAATGAGGTTTCTAATATCATTTTTTTCTAAACTGAATAGTTTGCGCGAGAGACACTTCCAAAGTGGTAAAATGTGTGTCCCCCCCCCCCCCCCGTAACTTCTAAAATAAGAGAATGACAAAACTAAAAAAAATATATGATGTACATTACCATGTAAACTACCAACGAAAATTGGTTTGAACGAGATCGAGTGAGTAGTTTTTTTTTAAAACGTCATAAATCGTAAACCGCAATTTACCTTACATTCAATCAACTGAAATATAAAAATTAAAAAATATATATATTTTTAAACCGAAAATACCTACAAGTTTGTACGGAACCCTCAGTGCGCGAGTCCGACTCGCACTTGGCCGGTTTTTTTTTGAATAAAATAAGCCGATGCAAAATAGTTTTCGAGCTTAATGGATCCGTTAATTTTATTTTACACAGTTTACTCCCAAAATTAATATTTCCGCAGTCGAAATAAAGCTGTTTTACGTAAGAATTAAATCTCATTTAAATCAGGAAAATAGCGGCATTAACACAGCGTGGTCGGCGCATTTCAAACCGATATGTGTGGGTAATTATGGTCATTTGCATTAGTTGTCGCTCGCCCACTCACAAATCTGTACCAATATCTTACAGCTGGATTGTGTGCATGCGTAGGAAACTTTACTGTTATTTAGCTGTGACTGTATCTGACTATTGACGCTATTCTTGTTATGCACCATACGGTTTGCTTGCAATGTTCTATACCACCAGCGTTGCCAAACGTCTTGAATTGAATAGCTGAAAAAAATTCTCATCTATCATTATGTAAACATTTTGTTTTTTTTTGTATACAACGAGCCACTATTGACATCCTGTAACTTTAGGTTATTAATTTGATCATTTCAATGAAACACTCGCCAAAAGATTAAAAAAAAAAAGTAATGGGGTATTGTTTTTTTTTTTTTGAGTACGAGTGTAAGTTTTAATGATAAGTATGAGTAAATCTTTTCATTCGAACCAATAATTCTAATTTAAAGATAATAAAAATACGATGTTATCATGTTTCACGTAAGGGTGTTTTACATATAAAAAAATGTGAAGTCGAATGATTGATTTTATATGAATAATTTAAAAGACAAAAAAATCATATGCCAATTGCTTTTTATATTAAGGATATCAAAAAAAAAAAAACACTAGTATAAGCTGGTTTCGACTATTCTGCTAGCTTCACATTAAGTTGTTTTTTATTTGAATTTTATTTTCATAATAGTGAGTTTGTCATAGTGTCATGTTCCTTCTATTAAATGCGTTTTTATATAGTCCATACTAATTCCATGGGGAAAACAAAAAAAATGGTGTGTTATCTGTGCACGTAGTGGTCACAGAGAGGGATTTTTGAGTTTAACATTTTTAATATTAAAATGTTTAACTTGATTACCGATCTTGTTGTGTATCGCATTATTATGAATAGGATTTTCAGTGTGTGATAAATGAGATACCGAATGGTTTGTTACCTTTTTTTGTAGTGAACAGTATTGTCAGGAGTTGGAGTATATTGCGGACAAGCAGATGACAAGGAGAAGGAGGAATTGTTAAAGATCTTCAGTAGGACAATGTTCTAAATGGAAATACCGCCACGGTATCTAAATGATAAATGACTTTATTTTTGCAAGTAAGTTTGTACAAACACTTTTACACGTCAATCATATTTTTTTTCAGAGGTAAATAAATAATAAATAAATGTGGATTGGTGTCTGAAGTGGTCTTTTAAGGAAAGAACCACACAGATTGAGTGGACCTGTCCAATCAGTGCACGCATTTGTCAGTAATGATGCAGCTCAACTCAGAACTTTAGGAGATACATGATAGGTCTATATTATGTTGTAGTTATTTTAATGTGCCCTTAGAGGTCATACATAAAATCCCCAAGACAAAGTGTAGCATTCCGTGTGATGCCGGACATAAAGAATAGCATCATCCCATTTTTCCTGTGGATGTCGTCAGAGTCCACTCAGGGTCGTAAGAGGCAACTCAGGGTCGTAAGAGGCGAGTAAAGACTGGAAAGCAGCATTCTGTATGCATTTTACCACCATAATACGATCGCCATTCCGCCTGCCAAGCGTGGCGATTATGGACCCCACCCCAAATTTGGGGAAGCCTATGTCCTGCAGTAGACGTCTTTTGGCTGAGATGATAACTGATGATGATGATGATTATATTAGAACTGCCTCGATAGTCTAGTGGTTGCAAGCGCTAATGCAGCTCATGAGGTCCTGAGTTCAATTCCCAGGTCAGGCAAAGTGTGGTTGGGTTTCAAACACGCTTTCATTAACTTCACCTATATGTTTGTTTGTAAGCGACTCTTTTGGACTTGACTTTGACCCACTTCAAACGGTGAGACTTCATTTAAGCTTTGTTAACTTATCGAAGACCGATGAAAATACAATAATTTTATAAATTTGTGCTATTATCCTTGCCAGGGTTACCAAGATAGAAAAAACTGTCTTCGAAAACTACGCTGACATACGTCAATAAATTCGAAACGCCCTAAAAAAATAGAAAAAATAATAGTTTAAAAAAACTAAAACACACGGTTTCATAGAAAACCAAACTAAAAAATACAAATAATTGGATGAAAAAAAAAGAACGTTGGATGTTTTTGACGTTTTACGTTTTTTTTTAGTTTTAAACTATTATTTTCTATCTGGTATTTCTCAGTAGGAGCCTGTAGTCTGTATTTGTGCCCGGTTGATGGCAATAAGGTCACCGCTGTTATATGGGACTTATCTTAATATAACGAGTGAGGGTGTACTATAGGTAGGTATATCTCTGGCTAAGCCTCCGGGTATTACATGCCTGATGTTATGTTTATGTAGATTAAAATAAATAATCCTACTTCACCATATTGCTCAACGGTGCAATTCGGCCCACATCTAGTTTACCGCATCCGTTGTTTGATATTAAATGTTTACATTGAGGTTTGCCGGTCTGATATGTGTATGGCAACCGTGTGAAGAATCGTTAAATTCACACATTAAATTATACGTAATGGCTGACGATTTAAACGGAAGAGACTTACTGATGATGATATGTCTAATAGAGTTTGGGAAGTTAATTACGAATTCTAGATCGATTCTAGTGCCTAACCTTGTTTCCTTTTGTTTTCTAGTTTTAGCTAATATATTTGAACATAACAGTAGGTCATTTTTTTTGGATAGGAAATCATCAAATGACTTCTCCCGCTCTGGGCGGAGCGGGAGGGCATGTCAGACTTTTACTGACTAAAACCCACCCGTGTTCCTTCAGTTGCCCATGTGCCAGGGTCACGATATCTCTTTCGAACAATCTCGCGACCCTGACAGATAACAGTAGGTTTTGTTTCCCCAAAAGTTTGCGTAGAGGTATACCTATAGTACCTACACCCACTTGTCGCCAGTTATGTTTAAATCCTATGTAATAGGGGGCGAGCCTATTGACATCAACCGAGCAAAAACCCAGGCTGCTGGCTGCTACTGAGGAATTCCAGATGGAAAACCAAATAACACTTTGCCCGACCTAGGAATCGAACTCGAGACCTCATGCTCAGCAGTAACGCCTGTGACCACTAGGCCAATGAAACAGTCACAATATTGCGTTTATTAAAAACTTTGCGACATACGAGCATTGTTAATTCCCATGTACCGGAAAGAATTGTATGATTTCTGGGTTGGTACTAGTAAATATTCTAATAGGAAAACAATCTGCCCATCCTCAGGATCCAATCCAGCTCTTTTATTCCAGCAGTCATGCTACCAACGGGTAGACAAACGGTAGACAGAGTGTTGGTTTTCCAGAGGGGTAATTGCGTAACTTGCTATCAGTTGGAATCGGTTTATCTTTGATAGCTAAACAACATTCATTGCATTATTTACGTTGCTGAGCCGACAATTTATTCGAACAAATGACGCAATGGTTTAGAAATAATCTTCAATATCATTCATGTTCTGATTGATAGTGCGTTTCGCAATTAGGGTGCAGGTGTAAAGCAATGGATATTTAAAATCTATGAAAACTATCTTAGCAGATAGTATGATATTTGTAGGTCTTATTAACTTGCTTGGAAATGGTCAAGCCATAGGTGTTTAAAAAAATCCTTGTCTTTTGTCTTCTCAGCCCAATCGGTCAGAAGCGAGTCCAAATCGTCACTTTAGTGTTTCTTAGGGCTGCGTTGCGAGACGCTCGCCTTCAGACACCCATATGACTTACTTCACTGATGCACCTACCGCGGGTGGCATGCACAACATTTTATACCTATACCTACATGCATAGCAAATAAAATACTGATTCTGATTCTGAAATAAGTGGCGGAATGTAAGGTCCCCTGTTCTGAGGCATTTTTTGGAGAGGATGCTCAACAAGGTAGCTGATCCTTTGCTTGATTGTTCTCTGCGCAACCTGCCTCGGACAGTTAATTCATTAAATGTTGGCAGTGTTGATTGTGTGTTGTATTACTAACATTTGTTATTTCACTAACAAGGTGGATTTTATTATTGTCCGAAATTTAATAAATAAATAAAACAAACATTGACGCTCTTCTTTCTATGAGCCTAGGTAATATAGGTCTCGCTTTTAAAAATATCTCGTAATACGTCCTTACTTATCGCTTAGTATTTTCCTCAATACCTACAACAGGCCACAAAACTGCCAATTTTGCGATACTCCAATCACAACACATAAAAGCATCTCATTCCCGAGACCATAATAACTCCTCAGATATGAATAGCGATATAAAAATTCAATCATACACAAGCACTGACCATCCCCATACAGCCAGAGGAAAACTATTAAAAAGAAATCCGCTTAAGGGCTCACATCTTCATACAATATAATCGATTCTGTAGTGCCCTTCAAACGATTCTCGATTACAACATCTGTTACTAAGAATACCTTTACACAATCATCTTTGCCACTGTGTTAAAAAGAACTCAACCTTATTGCATGTGAAATAGGAAATATTTCAGAAGCAAATATTCAAAATTTCATTTGCATTAGCCAGTTTTATTGACAGGCGATTTTGAACTTTATTTTACTGTTGTAAAGTGCATTCTATATAATAGTGGGTGTATATTTGAGTATCTTTGCCACATGGCTGTATTTTATGGCAAATTATTAAGAAATAATTGGAAATCCCGCCTTCTTTTTTAAAAGGGCTGTGTTTAGATTTATTGTGGGCGGTAGTTTCAATTTGTGTTTCGAAAATTTAATATATTTTTATTTATAGGGGAATAAAATCGTGTATAATTTTGGGTAAACAAAAAACGTATTCAAACTTTTCGTTTTTATTCATAGAAGGTACGGTACGGTCAGAAAAAAACACGCTCAAATAATTTTTATTCTGCGTTATTTTTAAACTTTCTAGTTTTGTTTCTTATATATCCGTAAGTTTGTGCTGTACGTCCATTGTTTTTGTTTTCTGAGTAATTGGTAAATAGCTGAGGAGCTTGTGGCTTTATAATAACGGATGCATGGGTTAAGCTACGCTTGCCCCGGTCGGCTTGTGTATGGGTGACCATCCATAACATATCGAGAATCCTCCGAGCCTCAGAAAGTACGTTCCAGATGTAATTAGTACATCTTTGACAATCGTTACGGGTATTCGGAAGTTCGGAAATATGTCAACAAGTCTTACCTAATGGTTTTGTTTTTGAATAACTGGTTTGTGGAGTTCAGGGGGTCTAAAAAGGCCACATTAAGCATTTCTGCTAAAACTAATTCATATTGTGAATTCCCAGCAATACCTTAGCAATTCCTCTAACTTTCGTAAAATGGTGACAAATATTAGCGATATCTTATTCAATTCAATTCATATCCGAATCACATTTGGTGTAAATGTTGCAGCATGAAAAAAATTAAGACCGTAATTTTACCGGTAAATATTTCTTTGAAGATTTAATAAATACAAGTGATTATTTCTAACTGTTGAAATGTTATTTAATTACAGTATGCATAAAAAATATAAAAATGTCACAAATAAGCCCTAAAGGGAAACTAGAAACAACAAAAACTTTATAAGCTGGCAACGAATACATAAAAGTTTTCCCTTCAGATATGTCATAATTAGTCTGTGGTCTTAATAATCTGTGGTTATGTCAACATTCAACAATAAACATCAACAAAATTTAATTTAATTATTTCATGCAAATTGGGTAATTTTTAATACAGAGTAAGTAAATACTTGTTTATCTTATATCAATATTTAATTGTATCACTGTTCAAAGGTATTTAATTGGACGTAATAATTTATAGGCATGGAATGAAAATTCTGCTCGTCTTTCTGCATTCATAGTGGAAGTTCTGTCGTTGTTAAACTCTTCGTCAAGATCACTGCAGCGTCTACTTCTGACCAGACTCGTGTGCCAGCACCAAGCTCTACCCCTGCCGTTGCTACAACAGCGGCTTTGACTCTTCGAACTCGGCAATCAAGATAGCTCAGTGAGTGGAGTTTTATAACCCTACAGCTATTTTTATTGAGACTAAGACTTATGATGACGATTGAAAATGATTATGATGTTATTTACATATATAACGTTTTTATGTGCCCTCTGGCTCGACATAAAATTGAGTACCTACTATCGTTAACATTCATGAAATATATAACGAAATACAAAGAGGAAAATAAACTAAATTTTACCATTTAACTAAACACTAACTAAACACAAAGAGCTATTGGGCTCCAAGTCTACTATTGTTGTCAACCTGTCATCACTTTTGGTCTTAGGTTGTCTTAAACAATAATATTATTATTTTCAATTTCATTTTATTTCACAGGTATGTTAATTATTGACTGATGATTTGACTTTCTTAAAAACCACACATTTTCTTTTTTAGCCTGGTGAAGTTGTTCCAAGCAGTCATCGTTTGCCTCTCCGCAGCTCCGTGACTACCATCAACACATAAAATGTTCATAGAAAAATAAACTGATGTACTATAGTGTTTATGTTAGTTTCATTATTTGATTATTGCTAGATTTTTATACAGTACATGAGAATTGTAAATTTATTAAAATATTTTAACTTTGTGTATTGTTTTATTCAAATAATAGGTATAAAGGTAAAATGTATGTCCTATTTTATAGGTACACACTACCTAATGAAATTGGAGTGAAAGTAAAGTATAATATAAGGCCTATGCCCCACATAGGTTGTAGATTTTTATTAGGGTTCCGTAACCAAAGAGTAACCAGGACGGGACCCTATAACTAAGCCTCTGCTGTCCATTTTTCCGTCCATCTGTCTGTCTGTGAGCGGGCTGTATGATGGAAAATAAATATACCTACATATTTCCTCTGGAAATGTTTATTACTTACTGAGTGCAAATTACAAAAATAAGCTTGGTGTGAATAGTGTGTACTTTAAATAAGTCTTTTTTTCAACTGGGCACTGAAGTGTTACGAGTTAAATGATAAATGATTTTATTTCTGTTAGTAACACAACATAACATAACATCACGCCTTGTTTCCCCGAAGGGTTAGGCAGAGGTGAACCTATAGTACACTCACATTTCGCCGCTTATGTCTGTTAGTAGGTTTGGTATATTTTTTTAAACTAGATGAGTTCGGCGTTTCCTAAGTGACTACTCTGAGAAGAAAGTTACTGGTACCTACAGCTATCACACTGTTTTATGCACTACCTTGGTGTTTCATATAGTGTACGCCCTTGGTAACCTGTGGTATGATCCAGATGCTTTAGTACTAAGTGGATCTACTCAGTGCCTGTGAAATATGATTAAGTAAATGATTGTAGTAATTTGTAACATTCACAAGAGTAGATGGTAGTGTCCATTTAGAATTGCTTCATTAAAACTGACTAAGTACTTCATTACTATTCTTGAAGGTAGGTTGTATGTTTATTTCATGTAAGTTGGATCATTTTTAATACAGAGTAAGTAAATACTTGTTCATCTTAAATCAGTAGGTTTAATCGTTAATCGTTGTATATAGGTATATGTTGTGTTGTGTAGGTATATGGTGTGCGCCCATATTAGCCTGTTGAGTGATCCAGATGCTTAAGTAATAATTGGATCTACTCAGTGCCTAAAATATGAAAAGAAGATTGTAATAATTTGTAACATTCACAACACTAGATGGTAGTTATCATCATCATCTCAGCCGCAAGACGTCCACTGCTGGACATAGGCCTCCCCCTATTTGGAGGGCTTTGCCATAATCGCCACGCTTGGCAAGCGGGTTGGCGATCGCAGTATGATGGTAAAATGCATAGAGAACGCTGCTGCCCATTCTCTAGTAAATCCCTTAGTCGCCTTTTACGACCCCCACGGGAAGAAATGGGGTGATGCTATTCTTTATGTCCGGTACCACACGGGACAGACTAGATGGTAGTGTCTATTTGGAACTACCTTAAAACTGACTACTTCATTACTATTCTTGAAGGTAGGTAGTACTCATGCCAGCGCGGCAGTACATATGTACGGCTCCAGCTCATGGACCTTATCACGACGTATATTTAGCCTATTTAACTGAAAAAACCTGGAGGTCCCACATTTGAAACGCTATGTCCATTTTTCGAAGTGCCACAATTCATTGGTGACTTAAAATGGACTACATATCACGAGCGTGCTCAAAAAATTTTTCTTAAGGCCTAAATTTGCCATTATTACGATATTTTTTCAAAAAATCCCAAATATGATTTGTAAAATGTTCCTCTTGACTAACTTCTTATAATTCTGCAATTTGACATTAAACTTCAATAGAGCAATTCATATTATGTGTACCATTTTACGAATCTCCATACAAAACTGTCAAATAGATGAATTGTGTTTAATGAATTCTACGCAGAAAATATTATGAATTGTCAGTTTGTGACCATTTTACGGATTACAATATGATTCATAATATTTTCCTATTATGATTCTACCAAAGTGGCCTTTTTAGACCCCCAGATCGAGTCGATCGATCGATCAGTCGATCCATGTCATCATCCAGCATCATCATTTCAGCCGTAAGACGTCCAGTGCTGGACTTAGGCCTCCCCCTATTTGGGGAGCTTTGCCATTGTCGCCACGCTTGGCAGGCGGGTTGGCGATCGCAGTATGGTGGTAAAATGCATAGAAAAAGCTGCTGCCCATTCTCCATGTCGCTCCATGTAAAATACTGGTATTCAGCTGAATCCGGTTAGACTGGAAGCTGACCCCATTTAATTGTAATAGATAAAGCTGATTGATATTGAGTAGGTTATCAAAAATAATAGCAAGTTATTGCAACCCAAGCAAAAATAAAGATACAAAGACGAATATACGGAGCAGATGAAGCCACAAAACAACCAAGCAATAATGCATTAAGGCAGAAAATGATATAAGTCAGATAAGACCGCTAATCTTCCTCTAAGTAGCAATAAGACTAACCAGCTACAAACAGATCGGAGCTTTCAATGGCGAAGGGAGTTCCTCTTTTGAGAAAAATAGTTTCATTGTGACTTATGCTCCTGTGAGTGTACAGGCTAAGACACTGTTGATGGAAGTTATAAAATAATCTATAAAAAATTTGCCGAAATATTTTGAAAATCCTTCGATTCTATGTTGGAACCATTTTTCAATAGCTTTTGCCTATGGCTTCACCCTAGTGGCCGTCGGAAGTGATTCCACATTGGATTAAAATCTATCTTAAGTGATAATCTAATTTATAAACTACCAGTGCGCCAAATTTTATACAAATCCGTTCAGTCGTTTTTGCGTGATGGAGTAGCAAAGTTTCAAACCTACAAACTTTCACATTTATCATGTTAGTAAGATTAAGTCCTTTACGAATAGACGAATACCCAAAAATCTGTCTAGGTTTCAAGACGCAATTAAATCAAAGTCAACCGGGCACAAACTTAGGCAGCATATTTATGTAAGTCCATTATTTCATTATACGTAATCTCAAACGCTGATAGTATTTGGCCATGTGTAAAATTGAGTCCAAGACTTACTCGACAAATCAATAGACTTATTCTTAATAAAATTTATTCATTATTTTAAATTGAATACTGCACTTTGATACTACCGGGATCTGAATTTAAATTCATTCAAATTGCACAAGAGCTCTTTATTTTTCTTCCATCCCACGATTAACTCGCCCAAATGGACACTTTGCCTTCGAAATTCTATAAAAATAGCCAATTTTAGTCTCCAGTACATTATTCATTATCAAATGTTATGTCAGACTGTCATAATATGAGCGTGCAGAAGGGTGCAATGGGGGAAAATGCAATTAATTTTATCACAAAAGACCCATTCGACTCCGCGACTTATCGGGGAGGTAGGGACGAAGAATAGTTAGGAATATCATGTCTTAATACTGCAGTGAAAGTTCGCGAAAATAGAATCGTATTCTGACTGCTTAAGGTTTGAATTGATGTTTCTGCTGACTGTACTATAGCTTAGTTTAGTGATGTTTATTGTTTGCTTGCGAGTATTAACAAATAGCTTTATGGACAATAAGACTCCTAATTATTCCATCTCCTTTTAAATAACAAATGATAGCGGGAAAACCGTAACCGTACTCATCTACATTTTTCGTAATAGTAGGTAATATTTGTATAGAATTTTGAGAAGGAGTCTATTACTAGATTATCTAATCTATCTAATCTAGCCTGTATTGTCTCACTGCAGGACAAAGGCCTCCCTCTACAGTATGTTGTCTTTTGCTAGTGCTGGCTAGTCCTTTCGGTAGGAGTCAAGCTCGTCCCACCATCGTCGTCTCGGCCTGCCGCGACGTCATAGAACGTTTAGTGGAACCCAATTGGTGGTTATATTAGCCCATCTGTTATCAGACATCCGGCAGATATGTCCAGCTCAGTCCCACTTAAGCTGAGCAGGTTTCTGGGTAACATCTGTGACCTTGGTTTTGGCTCGCAGTATTGTGTTGCTGATACGGTCTGAAAGTCGAACACCAAATATACTGCGCTCCATGGTTCGCTTCAAGCTTGTTATTGTCTATTTATAAAAATAACATAAATTCAAATGTGAAAATAATGAATACACACTACAATTAACTATATAGTTCTGTTTACAAAACAACTCGACGACATTCTAACAATAAACAAAGAACGAGTTGGGAAACAATGGAATGAATGAATTAAATATATTCGACCGATTGACCCACTGAACTTTGTTTGCTTTCATAGATAGAATTTACCTTTAACTTGCTACAATTGAAAAACTTGTCGAATGAAAACTTAGATCATAAGCCTTCTTTTTAGATGTGAATAGGATAAGTGATTAGATTGGCAATGACATACCTATTCAAGTGTTGACTTTAGTTAACCACCACCATGACCATGACTATTATAATTTTACATTTTATCAAAACCTATTGAAATGAATTCGATTCATTTACCGATGTCTATGGTTGATCCAGATTAAAGTAGGTAATATCAGAAATTGAGCATAAATTTTGCATTAATAAGATAGGCAGAAAAACAGAAGACTATTGGTTAATGCTTTTTTATTTTTTTCTACATAATGCGCCTGCCCTTGAAATCGATTTCGCCTGAAGGAAATCGATGGAAAAGGTATTCGATGGAACGTTGGTGCCCAGGAGATGCCTGTCTCTTCCTACTTTGAAGGCTGGCGGGTTAAAATGTGGAATTATAAGCAGACGCTGGTTCCACACTTTTGATGTGGCTTTTGAAGCAAAAACGTTAAAATTTATTGTTCAAACCGTTGTATTACAAACTAAGTACCAATATTTATTTGAAGCGATCATTCCAATAATTATATAAATTTTATATCCAAATTCCATTCACTGGAAACTTTCACACATTACGTATGGAATTCCCATTGCAATTACTACCTTTATAAACCGAACGCTCCCATTTATGGGTGGTAGTCCCAAAATTGGTAGCACTAAAACCTTTTACAATTAAAACCGGCCATTATCGGCTGTTCCTAATGCGGTATATTTAAGTGAATGGCCCACCTCACCGGCCCGACCTTTATGCACGGTTTAAAATGCAAATTTTATACGTGGCAACATTTGTTTGAGGATCGAGATTGAAACGATGCTATGGCGATATTTGCTGATAAAAAAAAAAACAGTACATTGTTGTGTTTATTTTAATTATTTGATGGTTATCGTATATAAGCAAATCATGAAGTATTATGAAATACTACATTAGTCGGTAAATTCCAAATTATATTACTAGGTATTATTAAACAAATATTTATTTTCTATCCGTGTAGATGTAAATAATATTATTATCCCATTTCTTCCAGAGCGTATCGTAAAAGGCGACTAAGAGACTTACTGGCGAATGAGCAGCAGCGTTCTCTACGCATCTTACCATCATACTGCGATCGCCAACCTGCCTGCCAAGCGTCGCGATTATGGCAAAGCCCTCCAATATAGTGAAGACCTATGTCCAGCAGTGGACATCTTATAGCTGAAACGATGGCGATGAAAATTTATTTTCAAAGTTATAATGTTCACTCTTGTTATATTAGCAATATACATATAACGTGACTCTTGCACTGAATATGTATATAGATTAAGTTGAATGCGTAGTAAGAACAATTCTCTCTCTTCCTTTTCATAAAATTAAAGTCTTAACTCGACTAACGGAATCTAATTTGTATAATCGTCAGTTTATTCGTTCCCGCTGTAATAGCTGTTAATATCGTTAATCCAGATAGTTCCAAACGGCATCTAAGTCTTAGTTAACAGTTCTTATCTAAACTAGAACTTAATTCAGGCTAAGTTCAGTAGAGACATGTAATTCAATTAAAGAACAGTTTACTACGTCATACTAATGTCAACTTGATTGCATAATTGTTTTATTTAATCATACTGAAATACTGTTTTAATAGACAGCACATACTAGCAGCCTGCCGCAACAAATCACGGCACGGCGGACAGAGCTCCGGTGCGATCTCATGGTGACATGGCGGGTACGATTGTCGCAACCCACAATTGCGGCGGTAAGTCCCCTCTTTGAGGGGTGGATAGAAAGGTGCCACGGCGTCCTCACCTTCCGCCTGAAGCAGGTCCTCACCGGGCATGGGTGCTTTGGTGGGTTCCTGTTCAGGATAAAGCGGGAGGAAACGCCCGGGTGTTTCCATTGCGAGGATCGTCTGGAGGACACGGTGGAGGTGTGCCCTGCCTGGGCGGAGCACCGCCGTGTCCTCGTGGAGGCAATCGGCGGCTGCAACATCTCGCGTCCGGCCCTGGTGCGAGCCATAGTACGGAGTGAGAGGGCATGGGAAGCCGTCACCTCCTTCTATGAAGCAGTAATGCTCGTGAAGGAGGAGACGAGGCGCGTGAGGGAGTGGCAGTCTCTGCGCTCCCACGTCCCTTGCCGCCGCAGGAGGAGACGCTCCGGGCGTCGGGAGTCGATAGTGGACTCCCGGTCACCGTAGGCGCGAGCTTGCGGGCGGCGAGCAATGGGTAGCTCGCCGCCCGGTAAGCACCAGGCTCGCGTCGACGGCGCGTAGTGTTGCACGCGCGCCTCAAAGAGATATCAGCAATACTGAAGGGGTCTGCTAGGACCGATGCCTGCCAGGGTCGCGAGATTCGTTCGAAAGAGTTACCGTGGCCCTGGCATATGGGCAACTGAAGGAACACGGGTGGGTTTTAGTCAGTAAAAGTCTGACACCGCCCTTCCCGCTCCGCCCAGAGCGGGAGAAGTCATTTGATGATTTCTCAACCAAAAAAAAAAAATACTGGCTGTCTTTATTGTTTATTTTTAAAATTATGAACTTAATGAAAAGTTGATAAGATTCAGTGAATACTAGTCTCTGATTACAGAGGAAATATGAATCAAAGGCTTATAATCGAATTGGTAGATAATCTATGTTAACTCTTGAAAGCGCCTGGATGTTCACAAAAGTAACATTATGTAGAGATTTTTATTTCATTATTCAAGGCAGGCATTCTTTTAAACAAGGCGACTTACCTATCTGAACTCATCACCATCTGCCTAGCTTTTTCCTAACAATGTTGGAGTCGGCTTCCAGTCTGACTGGATGCAGCTGAGAACCAGTATTTTACATGGAGAGACTGCTTATCTGACCTCCACAACCCAGTTACTGAGTAATACGATACGCCCTGGTAAGACTGGTTGTCAGACTTTCGGTCTTCTGACGACCCGTAACCACTGTCTAAGATCTACGAAACATAGCTGGGACCAACGGCTCAACATGCTTTCCAAGGCACGGAACGGTCTTGGTATGTAAAGATGGTCACCCATTCAGGGACCAACCGCGGCAAGCGTAGTTTAACTTGAACGATCGAACCGTGTGGCTGTTATAACTTAGCCACAAGCCCTTCACTTACCTGTCGGAACTCCACAACCTAATTACTGAGTAGTGCGATACCCCTTAGTAAGACTGTTAGCCAGACTTTCGAGCTTCCGACAGCACGTAACGACTGTCTAAGATCAACTTATCACAACCGATACCAACAACGTAATGTGTTTTCTAAGGCACGGAGGGGTTATGTAGTCACCCATCCATTGACCAACCGCAGCAAGCGTAGCTCAACCTGATCGATTGACACATGCGACTATTATTACGTAGCCACAAGCAATACGATACGCCGAGTGATAATATGTGTAGGAACACATCCACATTTAACTATTCTTAATAAAAACAGTCTCACTGGCTGCAGTATTAAAACGAACCGTAAACAAACAACAGTACAGAATATCATTTAACCAAAGAACCAGCTTTACCTCACCAAGTTTGAATATTGAAAGACATAACGAACATAAAGCAGAAGGTACATAATATAACGATGAAGGCGCACCTTAGTTCAAATCTCCAGTGGTCATGAGAAATTTAATAAGAGGGCAACGTCAGGACTACTTTATGCAAATGTAAGAGCTGTGTGCAGGCCCTTTAAGGGTAGTCGAGCCGTAGACGAGACGAGCACGAAACGAAATACCTCTGAGTATTTCGTTTCGTGCGAAACAGTGGATAGTCAATAAATGGAGAGCAAAAATTATTGTAGTAATTTGTACACTCTAAATCTAAACGCTGCCACTGACTGCTTAGTTTTTTTTTTATACTTAACAAGTCATAATACCGTAGAAAGCAGAGGCAGGTCGTAAAAGACCGAAGAAGGGCGCTGAGCAAAACGAATAATGTGAGATAATAGATAAAGAATGATATGGAAGTCAGAAAATAAGGATGATTTGCAAATCACTCAGTGTGAAGCAGATTTTATTGGATAGACTAGCACAGAGCCAATATATCTTTTAATCTGGCTAGTGATAAAGCAAGTCATATTGTTAGCGCCATCTATTTTATTTGTTAAACTATTACGCAAGATGTCAAGCTAGTCCCTTTCCCGCCAATCAACATCGTGCACCGCGGCGTCGCCATCTTTATGGCTCGCTCGAAAAAGACATTATGACAGTTCAAATATGGATTTCGTTGTGATCGCATTCCCGCTGTGTTTTTTTTTACCCGCTGTACTATTTTATCGCAGAACGATATAATATGAATATTATAAGTTCATAGCAGTCCCGCTGTTTCTTTAGTGGTGTATTCTGTGGCTTCGACGGTAAAACTGAAGTGCTGTGTTTGTGCCTCTGGACTAAGCCGACACGTGGTACCGAATTGTGAAGACTCCGGAGCAGAGCTGCTGGCAGATCGAGCAGTTTCACGAGTAGGTAGGTGCACGATTCCCTTACTTCCTGTCCCTAGGCGAGACACTTGCGTACATCAGTTTTTCGGTCCGCATCGAAGGTACCTAATTTTCGCCTTCCGTCGGAGCCCCACCATTATTGAAAATTTGCCCAACGAAAATAGTTCCATTAATAATGAGATGAATGATCATGCAATTACCAATAGAAGTTTGAATAATACAATAGGAAAAATAGATCTATTCTGAGAACGGAAGTCTGAAAAGAATCAAGAATTAACGTAGAAAACTGATGTCAAAATGCAATTAAAAAAGGTAGTAATTTTAACAGGGATCGATATATTCATGGATATTTTAGACAGTCTCATTCGATGAGTCTTTATTTTCCTATAAATAAATCCATAATATAT
The DNA here is from genome assembly GCA_932294355.1 of Aporophyla lueneburgensis. NCBI lineage: Eukaryota > Metazoa > Arthropoda > Insecta > Lepidoptera > Noctuidae > Aporophyla > Aporophyla lueneburgensis. The sequence goes on along the minus strand of OW028740.1, from coordinate 4,498,776 downwards.
AAAAAGTCAGTGGAGTATGAAGGATTTTCAACAATACCATAATATATCCCTGTATCACGAGATTCCTTGTCGCTCTTCCGTTCCATTCGATAGTGTTGAGAATATTGAAATTTTATGCGCCCTAAAGCCGTGAAGTATTAAAGTCACATTGGAGGAGGGCTGGATGACTAAGGGCAAAGTTCTTCACATTCACTCTGCAATTTTTTGGTATGGCACAAGATATTTCCGGAACATTCCTTGACTATACGCATTTGTGAACATTTTATGTTGGCGGAGACTATTTTGCTTCTATGTAGTTAAGTCATGAGTAGTCAGAGATTCACAAGTCTAAAAATCCTTGTTACAGATAGAAATAATTTCTACAACAAAATCATAAGTTTTGATGATGTAGTAAGTCAGGAGTTAAATATTATGATAGGCGAGATTCATAATTACAAAACGAATATTTTCAATCTGCTAAGTAAGAAAGTTTAAAAAGGCAAAGCCCCCCAAATTGGGGGAGGCCTAATTCCAGCAGTGGACGTCTTACGGCTGAAATGATGATGATGATGAAGTAAGAAAGTTTAATCAGAAAATAATGGACTCCTCACAACGCGATAAAACCTTGACATTAAAAAGAAAGAATTCACAATCAGTACTTACAATAGAAACATCGAAACATGTCTTAATAAGTTAATAAATATCTTTATAACATGTCAAGTCACGTCAGAAACAATACTTAATAATGCTGGCAAGATTCAATACACATTATTAGATAAAATCTACAAGATGGAACGTTGTCCCATTGTTCATTTGGAAGGTCGAGAATGTCGACGTGTCCCGAAGTTAAGAATCGAATTAACATTTTAAATGCGAATCAATTTGCTGTGAAAACTATTGGTTCTCGATGGGAAATGGGAAGCAAAGAGCGGAACGTGAGAAACTATGTGACAGTTATTTGGCAACTATTTTATGAAATTCGGCTTAAGTTATAAATGTCTTGATTCGGTATTGTCAGTGAAAAATATGATCAGCTACAAGCTCAGTGGTCTCTTCTGATATGCTGGTTCAGTATAGTTAGCTTCCTCTTTTAATGTTACCTTTAATTATAAGCGATTAAATTTCATTCGAGTCTACAAAACCACGCCCTTTTAGTATGAAACATGAAAATATTCTCACTTGGAAGCCGTAGTCATATGCCAGACTGGCATAAACCTTATGATCGCTTATTATTATTATTATGTATTGCTTAGGTGACATAAGCTATATAACCAGTGGACGATTACGACGCTTCTAGGTACTATTTGTCAAATGATGAAAATTTGTTTTGACGATATGAAGGACCAGACACCCGTTCATACATACAGGCCAAAATCATAACCCTCTATTTTGCTACACGCAGATAGATAAAAATCGCCTTTGGTCAATCGTGAGAATTCTGTACCCACGAGAAATTTCATGGTGGCAATCTGGGAACTGGCAAAAGATAATTTTACTTTATAAAAAAAGATTTAATATTAGAGCCACTAGTAAGGGTCCAGTATTTATTCAGTCGATTATGCGTGCTAAGGTGGGTTTTAATTTACAGAATAACATGGTCTTGTTCGATCTCTAAAGTGATGTGCATAATGTATGAGCAATAATAAATTCATGTTTTTAGTTCCAAGGGGTTGTAGCTTAAGATGACTCAGAGCTGATAGCGGATGTATGGAATTTATTGAATAATTTCCTCGTACTAAGATTTATGAGAAAGTTTCAAAGTAGCGGTGGAGACAGGGTAATAGCAAAAGTATCGGGATAAAATGAATACGTGCAGAATAATGTAGAGCATATTTAAACTTTTCAATTTTAGCTGTTTTAAGAAAAGCAGAAGTTAGAAGGAAAGATGGATCGATTTATTGAAATGAGAAATTACAAATAAGTATGTATACGCTGGGCTCAAAGATGCAAATCACGCATGAACGACACAAGTTCTATAGTAAAAATAATTTTAAAACGCCTATATTGCTTAGAAGATTCAGAAAATTGACCTGTCCACATAGAGGTGCTTACGTGTCATCGCTCATATCTTCTCTTATTGTACTCACACATAATGCAGTTAATTAAAAAAACCTGCTAATAAAAACTACTTGGAGCAGCTGCTTGTCGCTGTCATCAAACATTGACCGCCTATAACCCCACCAGTTTCACTTCCGTGTACAAATAATAATAAAAACACTCGCAACACCGACACAAAATTACCATACCCTCGTAATAATTACATACAAAATAAAATGCATGAGTGTGAACACATCCGAATTCAAATTCGTTCCTCGGTTTGATCGAGTTATGCATTATTAATGAACGTTGAAGTAATTACAGTGCGGTGAGATGTATCGCAGGTAACGTTTTGTTAAAGGGAATTGTTCTGAGTACTCTAGACATATTGAGGCGCCATGTGTGGCCTCTTGATTGAGTCGTCTTTTGTTAATTTGTAGTGTTCAATTAAGATCTTACTTTGTTTTCAGATTTTTATGCGTGAGCACGTTTCCTTTGATGAGGAATGTTCGGTGAGGAATATGATTGGAAGTTATTCTATGGTTGCTATTATAATTATCTCTTCAAAGTTTGCCTTCTAGCCTAGTATGTAATCGATAGATTACCTGAAGATGAAAAATGTACCGATAAGAAGTGTAAGTATTTAGTTGTATAATAATGTAGTTTACATAATTCTCTCTCTATTCTCTTTCTTTAAAACGCCGTTCCAGACACGCCCTGTATTGTTAGACACACATGAAATGTTAACATGTTTTGTGTAAATGTTTGGAATTTAGAAGAAAACTTGACAAAAAAAACTCAGAGTGTTTCGACATTTCTTCGCAGAGATCGGTCAGCTAGGATATGCCGGTGCCATCTAATTTTAAAACACTGCTGTTTAAAAGTGACTTAAAAATAATTACTTACATAAACAAACAATATCTGGATGACCGAGCTTTGCTCGGTATTTTTTGGTAAATTGTGTTTAAAATAATAAGTTCAGCCGGCTTACTATGACTTTTTCATTTGCAACGCTACCTCCTGGACCATAACGTCAAACCAAACACGTCAAGCCAATGACTTAGTGTTGCTTAACAACGCCATCTGTTGAAGTAGCTTTAGTGTTATTGTGTCGTTAAAGCAGTTAGTTGCTCCCAATTAAAAAAATAGTATTATTAGTCGCCAATAGATGTCAGGAACAGTCATATTTTTCAGTTTATGTTTAAAAGTTGATTATTGAAAACGCGAATAAAACGACATTTTCTAAAAATGAATCCTAGCTAGATCGATTTATCGCCCCCGAAACCCCCTGTATACAAAATTTCATGAAAATCGTTGGAGCCGTTTCCGAGATTCAGATTATATATATATACATATATACAAGAATTGCTCGTTTAAAGGTATAAGATTTCAGTTTATTTCATAAGATGTCATGTCATATATACTGCAACTTTAGTACTATGTTGCCGACCAAAGCACTTTCACATGCAGCTAGGCACAAACCACTTTGAATATTTACAATGCTTGAGTTAGTTAGGCATTTCGATAGTATAACACCGATAAAGAACGTGTGCCTAAAATACTAATTCACAAACGAATAAAAGGCTAATAACGGTGTTGATGTAGTTTATTCAGCTTTCCGTAAGTGTCTTAACAGTCGATTAAAGGATTCCAGAGGGACAAACGGTAGAATCCAGTTGTGCACTGATAGCATCTTATTGCCTTGGGTAATATGCTTTTATAGCAGTTTCTTGTAGGTATTGGAAAGTAAACATGTTAAAATTACTTCGAAATTCAATGTGTGTATTGTCATTATTAACTTCAGCCAGTATCGACCCACTGCCTGTTTTCCTTTAGGTTTTGAGCTGCTTCAGTCGTTTGATCTTTTCTATGATCTCTGCTACCTGTAACATGACATCATGTCTATTTCCCCCAAAGGGTTTATTATCAAAGCAGTTTTTCTAGTTATGTTTAAGTCCCATGCAATGGAGTAGTCCCATCGCACCAAATTATAAGTATCATCAAAATTTTGTATCTAGCTTTATAATTAGGCTAGAGTACTTATATCATTTTTTTGGAAATAAATTTTAACATAAAATACTACTGTAGCTCTTTGTATTCAATCGTTATAAATTGTTTGCACATATGCAAATAATAAAAACTCACATACTTACATAATTTAATGAAAAATTTAACGTTATGCCCCCATCAGGCGACTTTCTCTCTCACACTGATAAATCAATAATTTTCATAGTTTTGGAGGTTGATAAAGCTGATAATGACATTAAAATGAAAACCCAAGATGGCAGTTACGAAAATTTTCAATATTTTCATTATGGTGTCGATTTCTTGGCTTTCGAGGATGCTGAAGTTGATATCGAAAATAAAACAGAAATCAAATATGGCGGAAACTTTATGATGGCATCTAAAAAGTTATACCAGTTAGTTCAGTATTAAAAATTCAAATTCAAATTTACCCTTCCTCTTTCTTTCTCTTTCTAATATATCCGAATGAATGTGAGCCATCACACAACCTGTCCGGGGCCGCGAGATTATTCGCGAGATAAGAGATACCGTGACCCTGGCACATAGGCAACTGAAGGAACACGGGTGGGTTTTAGTCAGTAAAATTCTGACACGCTCTGTTGACTTCTCCCGCTCTGGGCGGAGCAGGAGCTCCGCCCAGAGCGGGAGCAGTCATTTGATGATTTCACAAAAAAAAAGCCATCACACAAGACACTTCGTCAATATTATACTCGATTTAGCATTACCGCTGCATTTGACTTCAGTTATCTATAAAATCAGGTTTATAAGACCTCAGATATTTACAGCTAATTTTTATTGCTGGAATCCTGACCGACCAGCTCATATAAACTCTAAACCACCTCTAACGACGCCATCCAATGGAGTAAAGATAAACTTTAACCACTAAAGGAAGAATCGTATAAATTCTGCAAACACTTTACAATCTTGTAACAACGGAACAGTAAAATCACATCTCTTTGACAACATAAAACCGAACGGAATTGATAACGCAGTTGACACTATATGAAGGCTTATCAAACCACATTTAATTTTAAGTGGTTCTCGCCACCATTCGGAACTTTGTGGTGCAGATTCGGAACTTTTTATGGGCGTAAAATTTGTTGTTTCTGATATCGATACTAGTATATTTTTAACATACACGGCTGATGATAAGAGGATTGCAGAAAAAGCCTGAACGAAAGTCGGCACAGAATATAAAGAATTAAAGAGAGAACTGATAGGAGCGCGGATATTTCTTGGGAGTACCGTAACTATTAAACAATGAAAACGTGTTATCATCAGTGAAGACACGTACCTAACGATTTTGTTGTTCTGTAGATAGATGCAAACAATTGTGTCATTATTACAGTGCTTATTAAATTAACTATACTTTTTTCAACGTCATTAAAGGGAAAACTCTTCTTTTTTAAATGCCGTCGTCACACCCTTCTTATTGTTATTGTTTGTCATCCCGAAAAGGGGCAAAAGGAAACAAACATTTCAGCAAACATAAAATTGAATCTACAAAAGCAGAAAAGAGAATCGGTTGACGTGAAATTAAAATATCATTTCGCAATTCTCAGTGATGCTAGTACAGGAGCTGAAAATGAAAACTGTTTTTCATCTGATCTTAGAAATGAAAATCTGCGCGGAAAACTATATCGATCGAACCATTTGACAATTTTGCTAGACTGATATTATAATATTATATACTAATATTAAAAAGAGATAACATTTGTTTTCTGTTAATATTATATCTAGGGGGCAATCTTTGGAACTACAAGTTGGATTTCAAAACGTTGGATTTTTCTTGAATTTGATGGCCCAATTTTTGATAAAGGTATATAACCTATCGCTACGACCATAAGGAGCTAAGTTAAAAGAAGAAGAAAAAAATTAGGAAAGAATCGTAAGAAAAACGTAGTAATATCGCGGGCGATGCGATGCTAAAGGATATATTTCATGGTAAAACAAGAAATTTCCCGCCGACAAAGGCGCAGGCAAAAGCTAGAGAAAGATAAAAATACTATAAACAACACATAAATAATCTGGTACCACAATATGGTGAGTCAAATATTTAAGTTACACAACAACTTTTTCTACAAAATCAGATGATCTATCGTCATCTGATTTTGTAGAAAGGTATTTCGAAAAGTAATGACAGAACTGACAACAAAAAGCCTTAAAAATTAAAAGTCAGCGAATCTACGCTAGTATCATTATTAACTGTAAAAGGATTTCACTTAAAAAACTGATGAGTTCCGAAACTATAGACTGCTATCGAAAAATTCGTTTAACATCCAAATTAATATTCTCGATGTCCACTTCGTTACGGGGATGCAGTCCATACTTTTATGAAAATTGAATTATGCTTTATTAAATCCGTATCAGTATGAAATTTAACCGTATTATGTGCCACCGTTTGCGGTATCCGGAATTTTAAAGCGCGTTGCATGCGGTTTTTTTTGTAGTAAAGTTGGTTAAAGTGACCAGATGGTTTTATTTTGATAGCTCATGTTCGATTCGGAGAGTCGTGCTTTGAAAAATAAAGGAAATATTGAGAATTGAATGCAATTACTTCGCCTGCCTGCCAAGCGTGGCGATTATAGCAAACCCCCAAATTGGGGGAGGTCTATGTCCAATAGTGGACGTTGATTGGTGAAAATGATGATAATGATGCAATTCCTTGTACTGAAATGGCTGGCCAAGAACGACGGTATCGTACTAACCTTCTTTTAAATTAATTTAACTTCCTATTACAATTTAAAAGTTACGGCCCTGTGATACACAGGCGTAGAGATAAACGTCGTAAGAGAATAATAGGGTAGCTTTTTGGAACAGAACTTTAAGGAAATGGGCAGTTGCGTACTAATATTATTGTTTTACGGTTTTCGTTATTTATGACTAGGGTTTGCCAACCGCTAAGCCCGGTGGAAGTCGGAAATTAACCCACGAGAACGTACTACCGGGATAAAAATTTAGTTAATCATCTTGTCGTTTATAGCCAAGAAGAGTTTTTGAAACGTGTGACAAATCGTTTTCATTGTATGAATGTTTTTTAAATTTCTTAACGAATACGTTAAGAAATTTTAACGTGATTAAGTAAAAAACATCCAAACTTCCACATTTTATAGCTTTCAAAAAATTCATACAATGAAAACGATTTGTCACACGTTGCAAAAACTCTTCTTGATTGCGAGTACTTATTGGATCGTTTTTGATGTCATTCGACAATACAGAACCTCTATTGTATCTTAGCGCCCTTACCAATCGCAGACACACGCTTGAGATTGCTCGCAAGAGAACGAAGCTCATTAACAGTTGCAGCACCATTTGTTCGCAATAAAAACTCGAAACACACTCGTCCGATCGCTAAAGACTGCAATAAATACACATTGTTAACGTTGACTTCATTTAATGCCGCCGCCTACGTACAATTAAGTATTTAAATGGAGGTTTAGCGTTTGTTTTTGAGTATGTTTTGATTTTTTTATGTCTGAGATCTGAGATTATGGGCCACCGGACAGGAAGACGTTAAATGATAAATGATTTTATTTATGCAAGTAGTTTTGTACAAACACTTTTCACGTCAATCATAATTTTTAAAATTAGATGAGGTTGGCTTTTCCTATCTAACTACTCTGAGAAGAAAGGCCGAAACAAACTCAGAGGTCACAGTCTCTTTTAAAGTCCAGACTTAATCTTGGTCATAACATGTGAGACCATGTGGATTGGAGTCTGAAATGGTTTTTAGTGGACCTGTCCAGTCAGTGCACGTATTTATCAGTAATCATGCAGCTCAACTCAGAATCATTTGACGAGCAATACCAAATAAAGGACATTTGGTGGTATATCTTAGGTTTTATCTTTGTTGTTGTTATCTTTATTGAGAGGTGACAGGCAAATAAGCTATCCTGCCTATTACTTACGGAGCTTAAACGTAGACACTCACGGTACGGCTGGTTCACAAATTCAAATTCTCTCACCGAGCTATGGAACGAGCTTGGGGTATCTCTGAAGGATAAAATCCGGAAGGAGATGATCCAGCAGAGAACCAAATTTCTCTACATAGCTCACAGAGTTAGCAAGCTGAATTGGCAATGAGCCGGCCACATTAGCCGGAGAACTGATGACCGATCAGCTACACGTATTCTTGAGTGGAGACAGCGAATCGGCTTACGTAAGATTATGAAGCCCTTTAGCTAGGTCAAGTGACGCTGTTCGCAGGGTGGCTGGCAGCAGCTGGATGAGAGTTGCCGAAAATCAAGCTGATTGGCGTGCAATTAGAGAGGCCTATGTCCAGCAGTGGACTGTTATAGGCTGATGATTAGGTTAATAAATACCTTGTCATTTAAACATAAATCGAAATCGATTCGTGATTGTTCTCGTTATATATTTAAAATCTCATTAAAACCAATCTTAAAAGGGAACGCCACAAATGATTGAAAAATATTCAAGATCCTATTATCCTGTTTATATTACCAATAATGTGAAAGTTAGTATGTTTAGATGTTTGATACTCAATCACGCAAAAATGGCTGACCGGATTTGAATGAAATTTGGCACACGGAAGACTCTTTATCTCGGTAGTGGGATCCCATGAGATTATTTCAGACCTCCATGTGGGCGAAGCCGCTAGCAGAAGCTTATTAAAATATAAAATCTCGATTCAGAATCTGTTTGAAAACATTTTTTCTCCCGGAAAATTAAAATATCATTCTATTTAATGGAAGGGGAAGTCAATGGAAGAACACTAATAGATTTAAAGATGAACACTTAATATTTATTTTACCACTGCTCAAGAAGCATAAACAACAAAATCTTATCTATTCTAAGTTCAAAATAGAAGACAGTAACTTAATTCCTCCTAGCTACAATTAAAGCAAGCATTATTTTTCTTCCGTCGTTGCCAGTATAAATATTTTTATTAAATTATTTAAATGCTGCCAGTACTAAAGGATAAAGTTAAATGTTGCCAGTGCTAAAGGATAAAGTTAAGCTTTCGCCAGCTCTAGCTATTTCTAATTTAAATTGGCTATTTATTTAGCTGTTACTAAACAACGTCGGATTGTTGGAGTTTCACTAGGTAGGTATTTATTAATAAGCTAAATATTCACGGATTACGAGGAAATTATTTTGAATTAACCTTTTGAATGTCTTAAGTTACACAGTTCGACATAAGCAATTGTCTTTCTGTTGTGTCTCTAATTACGGCATTCGATGAGTTAAGTAAGTATAGTTTATGTAATAGTTGTGGCTTAGTAATAACAGCAGCCCAGGTCGATTGATCAGGTTAAGCTACGCTTGCTGCGGTTGGGCCGTGGATGGGGCTTTACATACTAAAACCTCTCTGTGCTTTGGAAAGTAAGTTCTGCCGCTGGTCCCATATATCATCCGGGGATCTTTGGCAGTGTTTACGGGTCGTCAATAGTCCAATACTATGACCAAAGGGTCATCGTTGGGCACGCCACAATTGCGGCGGTAAGTCCCCTCTTTGAGGAGTGGACAGAGAGGCGTCACGGCGTCCTCACCTTCCGCCTGACGCAGGTTCTCACCGGGCATGGGTGCTTCGGTGGGTTCCTGTTCAGGATAAAGCGGGAGGATACGTCCGGGTGTTTCCATTGCGAGGATCGTCTGGAGGACACGGTGGAGCATACGGTGGAGGTGTGCCCTGCCTGGGCGGAGCACCGCCGTGTCCTCGTGGAGGCGATCGGCGGCGGCGACCTCTCGCGTCCGGCCCTGGTGCGAGCCATGGTACGGAGCGAGAGGGAATGGGAAGCCGTCACCTCCTTCTGCGAAGCAGTAATGCTCGCGAAGGAGGAGGCGGGGCGCGTGAGGGAGTGGCAGTCTCTGCGCCCTCACGTCCCTAGCCGCCGCAGGAGGAGACGCCCCGGGCGTCGGGAGTCAATAGCGGACTCCCGGCCACCGTAGGCGCGAGCTTGCGGGTGGCGAGCAATGGGTAGCTCGCCGCCCGGTAAGGACCAAGCTCGGGTCGACGGCGCGCAGTGTTCCACGCGCGCCTCAAAGAGATGTCAGCAGCAGTGTAGTCTACTAGGACCGATGCCTGCCGGGGTCGCGTGATTGTTCGAAGGAGATACCGTGACCCTGGCACATGGGCAACTGATGGAACACGGGTGGGTTTTAGTCAGTAAAAGTCTGACACGCCCTCCCGCTCCGCCCAGAGCGGGAGAAGTCATTTGATGATTTCCCACCCTGAAAAAAAAAAAAAAAAAAAAAAGGGTCATCGTCAGCATTTCAGCCGTAAGACGACCACTGCTGGACATAGGCCTCCCCCGATTTGGAGGGGTTTGCCATAATCGCCTCGTTTGGCAGGCGGGTTGACGATCGTAGTATGGTGGTAAAATACATAGAGAACGCTGCTTGCTGCCCATTCTCTAGTAAGGCTCTTAGTCGCATCTTGTGACATCCACGCGAAGAAATGGGTTGGTGCTATTCTTTCTGTCTGGCATCACACGGAACCAACAGGTATTGTTTTATATTTAGTTACTGACAAGACTCTGGAGGTGAGATAGGCAGTCACTCAATATCAAATACTAGTACTGTACTCTACTAGCTGTATCCAGTTAGACTGGAAGCTGACCCCAACATAGTTGGAAAAGGCTAGGCAGACTAATTAAGTTTATGAAATAGTTTTCATCTTAGAATAGGTTAGGAATATTTATTTAGGAATAAGGATTTAATAACGAACAGATGTTATGCTAGTCAATAGGTGTACTATACATGGGTACTATTAGCGTTCTGTTTTAGTGAAGATTAGCTACAAATATTGCAGAATTTTACTTTCGCAAGTAAATCTTACTTAAAGAACTTATGAACACTGAGATAGCGGCGATTGTTTGCACGGTAAAAATTGCTTGCGGAAGTCAAATTGTGTAAGTTTATCTGCTGATTTAACTTTTACTTAATATTAGAGATAATAGAAGAAAAGTCGAAATAATCTTGGTAAGATCATATGAAGTTTGTGAACATTGATGTCCAACATGTTCTTTTGAAGAAAGAACCACACAGACTGAGTGAACCTGTCAAAAGCATGCATTTGTCAGTAATCCTGCATCACAGCTCAAAACTTAAAAACTCAGAGATTCGAAGAACTATACCAAAGAAAGTACATTTTGATACGCCGCTTAAATTACTCGAACTGCCTAACTATAAAGTCCAGCAGTGCACTTTTTTCGACCAAGGCGATGGTGATGATGCAGAAGGTGGAAGACAGAGTATTGTGGTATAGCCTAGGATAGTCCTATGACCAGCAGCGGCAGTCCACTGGCTAGGCTTAACTGATTGATGGTGATGGTATCCTTCATCACAGTAAAGAATTTCCAAGATCGGTTAGCAACAAGAAACAATCCAAAACATTCCACTCAGTTAAGTTTATGTAAATGGCGGTCTTAAGTTCTTTAATTCCAGTGTATCTTGTCGGAACGTTATCTTAATATCAGTATATTGAGTACAACTGTCTCTTTATGTCGGCTCGTGTTTGTTCTTTACATATTTTACGAGTTTTTGCTGAATTTAAAATGTATCAGCTTATTTATTACCAGTTTATTTCGTCTGGTGATTCGCCCACGGTGGTGTATAGCTTTTATTTCACACTAACGACCCGCCTTTGCTTCGCACGGTTTTACTAGTTAAGTTATTATATGTAAGCTTTAGATTAATGGATTATTAACTTCTTCATCAAATACAATAAACTTCTTCCTGAATAAATTTTCTAAATTTTGGTGAAAAGTGCATCAAAATTGGTTGTGGAGTTTGGAATATCTACGCGGTTGTCCGAAAGGCAACTTTAATTGGTGATGTGTATAGATATCATGTTTCGCTGGAAGTCTATTCTTTATGAATAACAGCGATATACCCCTTTTTTGGTATCAATTAATATAATTAAGCAATAAATAAGGAGTTTATTAAGTCTTTCTTTTAAGTCGAAACTAAATGCAAAAATGCTTCGTTTTTAAAATAAATTAATAATAATAAGTTAATATTTTTCTTGCAATCAGTTTTTAACTATAATCCGTATTCATTAGCTTATTTACAGTTTTATGAAGTATAAGCTGCTTGAGTATTGACGTTTTGACGCTACTTACAAATACTGAACCTTTTATAGCGTTTTGAATCTTTTCGAGAATCCAGGAAGGTATTCATGTACATATTATTTTTGTATGTCATGTATGTCTGTTAAGTAAGCCTTTGATGCATTTTATTTTTCCTTGCTTTTAATTAATATCAATCGAAAAAGATTTAACATTAAATATTTTCCGAGCATTAAAATACATATTTTAAAGGCCGGTATTATGTGCACAGTTTCATTTGATTACTTACATAATAAACAAACCAAGATCGCTAAAATACCGATACATTATCCATTTTTGGAAACTCATTAACAATTTAATTAATTAAAAAATACACAAGCGAGATATAATTAAATGCAGATATTAAATTTTCCTTTTTTACGTGTACAGAAAGTTGAAACTTGAAATAATCGTTCGGATACGTTAAAATATAGTTTGTCCTTAACAATTAATTTGTATTTATTGCATAATTAAGATAAAATTTATCTTGTTTTTAATCTCATTAAAGTTAGGTTAAAAGGGTTCATTTAGAAGATTATTGTATATGTTTTATTTTCCTCTTAACATTATACAATTAAAAAATTATATTTGTAATTACTACTTAAACAAAAAGCAGAAATAACAAAAAAATTAAAGCGCCGAAAAAACTGAAAAGCAAAAAATAAGAAGCCCAAGAAATTTTGAGTCAGCGCCAAACAAGCAAATTAATTAATTCGTTTGATTTTGTTATTTTTATAAATTTAAGGTAATTTTGTGATCTTTGTTCATTGATTGTTGTGCACCGACTCAAAATTACTTAGGACTCTTATTTTTTGCTTTTCAGTGTATCGGCAACAGGATCCATCCAAGCTACCAGTGGTCAGAACTGCTGAGAGAGGAACATCTTTACAATACGCACCGTGTCCAGTAGTACTGCTTTCTGGATCAAGACCAAGATCCAACTGCTTAACGAGAGCCTCTCGAGTATTATTATTGTTCTGAGTGTTTTTAGGGTTCCGTTGCCAAATGGCAAAAACGGAACCCTTATAGATTCGCCATGTCTGTCTGTCTGTCTGTCCGTCCGTATGTCACAGCCACTTTTTTCCGAAACTATAAGAGCTATGCTGTTGAAACTTGGTAAGTAGATGTATTTTGTGAACCGCATTAAAATTTTTATACTAAAATAGAAAAAAAAAACAATAAATTTTGGGGTTCCCCATACTCAGAACTGAAACTCAAAAAATTTTTTTTCATCAAAGCCATACGTGTGGGTATTTATGAATAGGTCTTTAAAAATGGTATTGAGGTTTTTAATGTCATTTTTTTCTAAACTGAATAGTTTGAGCGAGAGACACTTCCATAGTGGTAAAATGTGTATCCCCCCCTCCACCGTATCTTCTAAAATAAGAGAATGATAACACTAAAAAAAATATATGATGTACATAACCGTGTAAACTTCTACTGAAAATTGGTTTGAACGAGATCTAGTAAGTAGATTTTTTAATACGTCATAAATCGTAAACCGCAATTTACCTTTCATTCAAACAACTCGAATATAAAAATTTAAAAAAACAATTAATTTCATAAATATAAACCTTATGCATAAACCGAGAATACCTACAGGTTTGTACGGAACCCTCGGTGCGCGAGTCTGACTCGCACTTGGCCGGTTTTATTTCTTTTGAGCCTTATATGAAAAGTTGCCATCTCTTGTCATAGAATTTCCTGCTTTTTCGCTCTCTCAAACCGCAGCAATAATAGGTTTTCGCAATTTACATCTGTCGCGTGATTAACCCGTACCTCATCGTTGACATGCAAACCTCATTATTTTATTTTATTGGCATGCGAATAAAGTAATAAAAACCCAACTAATTAAGAAGTTAATCCTGGCCATCATCAATAAATACTCGCCTTTAGCACCATTGTTTTTAAGCACAGATTAAAAACACATACAATAATAATATATGAATGAAAACATGAGGCCGGCTGCAATAAAATAATAATTTATAGCGCATTTTTAAACTCCTTTACGCGAGTTATTATGGCCATTCGATTTTCACGACTCTATTATGCTGTGCAAGCCGAAAATAAGAATAAAAACTTTCAGTCTTGTGAATGTTTTAATGGATTTTGTTGGCCTGATTATTGCGTCTCTTAATCTTTGATTTGTCCTGTATGAAAGGTTTGAAATTGAGGCAACTTCTGTACCTACATATATGCTGAGCAAAGATCTGAAATGTCGATCTAGGTGAAAGAATTTGTCATCATCATCACCATTTCAGCCGAAAGACGTCCACTGCTGGACATAGGTCTCTCCCAATTTGGGAGGCTTTGCTACAATTGCCACGCTTGGTAGGTGGGCTAGAGATTGCAGTACGGTGGTAAAATGCAGATGGTTTCTAGTAGGTGAAACCTACCTTTTTAAAGTTTTTTAGAGTAGAAATACTAGGGTCATGGGGCTCGAGGTTGGAACTGGAACTTAATTTTCGAGACATCGCTAAGCAATCGGTCGACTCTTTACATGCCCAGAATATATCGCTGGCCTATATTTTGGCCAAAGAATCAGCATTGCCATACGGCATGGCAATGCGGCAAGCCTTTTGGGCCCAAGTTTCTTTTCTCTCCTTTTGATATACTCTATATGATTATTCTGACACTGTTTATTTATAATCTTAATTAAAAATGAAACGCGCCACTACGCCGTTTACATCTTGGTAAATTAAATTAAACGATTAGGTAGCTAAGCATTATTATCAATTTTTACTTCACTAATAACATTTGTGAAGGAAGCATAAAAGATATGAATCTTATTTTTCTTTGGGACTTGGCATCCTTAATTAATATGTTTTCAGTTACCTACTCATTTTCAATAAAAATGTTTTTAATTTTTCAAGAATATGATTTTTATGCAATTTAATCCAATACCAAACAAAATGACGTCCTAAGAAGTCCCGAGAATCGACCGATCGATCTTTATCAACATTTTTAGCCTCAATCAGGCTAAAAAAGTCAATAAAGATCTCTGACGTCCATACATAAGTTCATTACAACTGATTAACATACACTTATTAATACACTGAGACACAGTTTTTTTTTTTTTTTCAGGATGGGAAATCATCAAATGACTTCTCCCGCTCTGGGCGGAGCGGTAGGGCGTGTCAGACTTTTACTGACTAAAACCCACCCGTGTTCCATCAGTTGCCCATGTGTCAGGGTCACGGTATCTCTTTCGAACAATCACGCGACCCTGGCAGCTGAGACACAGTTAGGCCTATCATCCAGCTACTGAAAAGTAACGTATAAAAAAACTAGCTATCAATGATTTTCTTGCTCAGGCAACGTACAATATATTGTTGATCACGTGTGTGTAAAATTGATAAAATATTACTATCAACATCTTAGCCGAAATACGTCCACTGCTGGGCATAGGCCTATTCTTTGTAAGCAGGGGCCATAATCTACCGTGCGTGCCCAGTGCGGGATGGTTGATGTCACATGTCTTCGAATTTTTGATTCTAGGAAATGCGGGTTTCTTCAAAGGGAGGTTGCCATAATCGCCACGCTTGACAGGCGGATTGGAGATCGCAGTATGGTGGTAAAACACAGAGAACGCTGCTGCCCATTCTCTAATGGTCCCTTAGTCGGCTTTTACGAAACCCACGGTAAGAAATGGGATAATGCTATAGTCTACGTCTGTTACCACGCGTATATTAATAGTTGATCATTGGCTGTTCATACAGTCAGCGAGGACTTGCTTCTCGCAGTGACAATAGCTGTCATAGACAGTGGTACTCAATGACGCTCTCTGAGCAAGTACTCACTGAGAGACTCATGCTTGGTGCATACCAACAAGTAATCTTTGTCGCCGTTGTGTACTCGTTATTAATTGCTCGCTATCTCGTTTGTAGTTGCTAGCTCTACTCGCTTCTCGGTAATTGTTGGCACTGGCCTTACAAACTCTCTGTGAGACCTAGTGGGCCATAAACCCTCACATGGGCCCAGTGCGGGTTGGTAGATGTCAAAGGTCTTCGAATTTTAGAATTTAAGACACGCAGGGTTCCTCACGATGTTTTCATTCACAGTTTTAAAAGCAATGGTGATTAAATAAAATACACACGCCTGCCTGTGTTTGAACTCACGAGTTACAAATGGTAAATCGGGGCTGATACCATCGCCGGGCAACCACTGCTCCCTCAACCCATACGGTCCGTAAACGACGCAACCACTGCTCCCTCAACCCATACGGTCCGTAAACGACGCAACCAGTCTCACAATTGGTAGCTCGTAAGTTACTTTGGTGCAGTGTGGTACCGGACGTAAATATCACCAACCCGCCTGGTGGCGATTATGGCAAACACCCTCAAAAACGAACCGGTCCAAGTGGTGGTTCTTGAGGGAGGCCTATGTCCAGCAGTGGAAGTCGTTCGGCTGAAGTGATGATGATGATAAAGTTACTTCGAGTGACGCAGTGTCGTGGGCCTTAACATTTCATGTATTAATTACTGGTGACTTCGAATGTTAAGCTAGTACTTTATACCGAAAATATTATTCTTTTTTATCGTATAATTTGATCGCTTCCCGTTTTATTTATGACTATAATAATGTCTTCGATTCACATAAATCGATGTTTAATTATATGTTAGGTTGTTTTAATTGTTCGTTTTGTACCAGATTTTTAATGTCTATTTTTCGTTTTGGTTTTGGACGCCATAAAAATAAGATAGTACCTACGTTTCATTGGAAATGGGAACATACTTCGTGTATTGAAGTAATAACGTTAGTCTGTAATGATGTTATCTCTGCAGGGTTATAGGGCTATTAATACACTATAAATTATATAGAGAGGGCGTAACGTTGGTTTTCTGATACGTTGTCGATTTCATACTGTAGTTCAGGTTTTCATACACGATGCTTTCTTCCACTCTGTTTTGCGCCAAATAAATTATTACCTACTTACTATTCATTACTGTAAGAAAGTGGTACATATTAGACTTAAGAGCTAGCTGCTGCATGCGGCTTAACACGCGTGGATGTCGGAAATTATCCCCTGGAAAGTGGTACCGTGACAGAAAGTAGCGTATGTTACTCCTTATAACAGCAGCTACAACCAGTTACAGTTTCGTTAAAATCGGTTGAGATGTTTTGGAGATTAGCCGGTACAAACTGACAGACAAAAAAAAACCGGCCAAGTGCGAGTCGGACTCGCGCACCGAGGGTTCCGTACAAACCTGTAGGTATCCTCGGTTTATGCATAAGGTTTATGTTTATGAAATTAAATGTTTGTTTTTTAATTTTATATTTGAGTTGATTGAATGAAAGGTAAATTGCGGTTTACGATTTATGACGTATTAACAAAAAAAAACTACTTACTGAATCTCGTTCAAACCAATTTTTAGTGGAAGTTTGTATGGTTATGTACATCGTATATTTTTTTTAGTTTTATCATTCTCGTATTTTAGAAGTTACGGGGACACATTTTACCACTTTGGAAGTGTCTCTCGGGCAAACTATTCAGTTTAGAAAAAAATGATATTAAAAACCTCAATACTATATTTGAAGACCTATTCATAGATACCCCACACGTATGGGTTTGATGAAAAAAAAAAAATTTGCGTTTCAGTTCTAAGTATGGGGAACCCCAAAATGTATTGTTTTTTTTCTATTTTAGTGTGAAAATCTTAATGCGGTTCACAGAATACATCTACTTACTAAGTTTCAACAGCATAGCTCTTATAGTTTCGGAGAAAAGTGGCTGTGACATACGGACGGACAGACAGACAGACAGACAGACATGACGAATCTATAAGGGTTCCGTTTTTTGCCATTTGGCAACGGAACCCTAAAAAAGAAGATTTTATTTTGCTTTAAGCAGGTACCGTTCTTTCATTATGAATTTAGTAAAACGCTGTTATTAGACAAACAAACACTTGCACAAATTGTATAGATCACTTACGAACGATTTTAAGACAGGTCTTTAGTTAAACTTACAATATTTTTATCCTAGTTTAGGAATGTATTTCGTAGTCTTTAATTATTGTATAGGTAAAATAGTCACACAATGCAGAAGACGTTATCAAACCAGCAACATTCGATTATTAAAGCACTCGATACAGTATAAATTAATTCTAAACATAAATTGCCAATTAAACCGGAACATTGATACATCGTCTTGATAGACGTAAATATTAACTACTATTATTTTATTATTATCTGTAACAACTTAATAAAACAGCTATTATTTGTTGCTGACATTATTATAAGATGGCCGACGTTTTAATTACTTTGGTCTTGCATTTCGTTTTGTAATTCGTTTTTATCTTGGAGTTATTTTTTATTTATCGTAGATTAAATAGCTGATTAAATAATATTTTGTTTTATGTAACGAGTTGACTTCGAAACTGTTGTGTGGGCTTTTTAGCAGATTGGGTTACGACTGGAACCGATGACGCGGTATGCGGCCCAATTAGAGATGGCGTGATGAGTTAGGCTTATACGCAAAGAAAAAAGCTTTAATTGCAAAAGAGAAAGAGAAAAATAGAGCGATGGAAGGAAGAGGCATTTGCCCTGCAGAGGGACACAACAGATCCATAATAAATGTATGGGCTTGCTTGTTACTTAGCAGTAAAGATATAGTAATTAGAGCATAGCAGTTAAAAATTTAGAGAACGGTTGAAATAATGAATAGATCGATGGAAGACCAAATATAATGCAAAGCGTGCAGAACAATTGGAGTTTCTTTAAACTAGATGTTACCTTTACTTTGAATACTATATAATATACAATAAGTTTATTAGTACATAAAAACAACAGCACAGTACATAGCATATGGAGACAGGGTTGTTTTATCAAGTTTAAAATTATAGTCAACTTTCCGTGCTCCTAAACTAGATACGCAGAACTGTATCTTAGGAATTGGAGATTTTGCGGCGTTAATTTATAAAATACAATCATGACTTTTTTGTTGGTTTAGAGTGGTTGTTAACACAGCAGATAGAGTGAATGATTGAATAAGGCTAAGTGGGATGATAAAAACTCGAGAGTGTCGTGTAAACGTACCGACTCCTCACAATCATTCATTTTGAATATTACTGATGTAAAACTGTCAGTAACTTGAACCGGTGAGAGATTGTAAACCGCATAACAGGTCTTACCCCGACGTCTCACAAGTTGAAGTAAGTAATCTTTACTCAAAGATATCGATCTCAGTTTAAAGATGGCTCAGTAGATTGGCTCAGAGATCACTCTTTTGATAAAAAGCACTCCGTTTAAATGAGTCAAATTTATTTACTCTAAAACTAGTTTCGTTTGAAATGAGTATTTCACCTGATCGTGGCAATCTTGGATTTAAAAAATAAAGTCTATCAGTGGTTGATTACTTTGTGCAAGTAGAGTCTGCATCTGCAAGAAATAAGGGAATAAGATCTTTCTTAGAGCATTGCCTTTAAGAAAATAGATGCTATGAATCGACATTTGAAAAACTTAGACCGGTAAAAAGAAGAAATTACTGTGAATTGTTTTATTAAATTTCAGTGTTTCAACGAAAGATAAAGCAACAATTTTCTTTTTGATTAGTATCAATGAGCAGTGCGTAGATGCCTGTTGAGAGGGAGACATCTTTAAATCAACAGGGCCTAGGTTCAAACAGAACACCTTTTATATTAATGACTTACATTCTATGCAAATAAATAAATAAATTTAACTGTCTATCAAAACTTGGTCTGACTTTTGAATCCAAGGACCAATACTGATACTTGTCCTAAGATTCAGTTACCAGATTTTTGGGTTCTTCTTCTGTTTAATGAAACAAAGAACGGTCATATGTGTGAGCCTTTGACGATGTTTTCATGACGTGCAGTCCGTGGGTGATCACGGCTTTAGCGGAAAGCTCAGATTGACCTATCTTAGTGGCTATTAAGCTATTAAGAGCATTTAATAATTAGAACCTAAATAACTATTAAGCCACATAAATTAAATATAGCACATTTTCATGAGGTTGATCCTGCTAAATCTCCTACCTTGGGGCAACATCACAAACGCTAAAAATCTGTCGAGTTTCTGATGCACCTTAGGAGATAAGGCTCGGCAGCTTTCAACCCCCAAATTCTCCAATTGAGTAATTTCTACTTTTATTTATAATAGGGATCCAAAATTCCTACTTTAGATGACCAGATTTTTTTAGTATTATTTATCACGGTTTAAATTTTATTTTTCTTTATTTTCTGTCGTTATATTTGTTTTTCCCTTCATGCTCGCTAGATCTTCATATCTTGCATCTAAATCACAAATATAATAGGTAGGTATTTAAAATTTGTCGCGCTTCCGACGACAGACCTCAATAGATAAGCTCCCTAATCTCGAGTTACCTTATTGAGTTATTTCCAGTTTTATTATTGTACCTATATGTGTCAAACTAACGGGAACGTGTTTTGCTACTATAAATACTCCTCTGACTAACCTTTCCACAAAAACAAACTTGATGTTATGTTTATGAAGAAGACCTCATTTTTATATCCTACTAGCCTTAGGGAACGTACTACCGGGATAAAAAAGTAGCTTATGTGTTAATCCAGGTTATAAACTAACTGTGTTCCAAATTTCATCCATATCCGTTCAGTAGTTTTTGCGTGAAAGAGTAACAAACATCCACACATCCACACATCCATACATACAAACTTTCGCATTTATAATATACTAGTTTTTGCCCGCGGCTTCGCGCCCGTTGATGTCGGAAATTATCGCAAGAGGACGTATTACCGCGGTAAGAATGTATTAATCCATGTTATACATACATAAAATTACGCCTTTTTCCCATGGGGAGAGGCAGAAACTACGGAACGCCACCTGCTACGATCCTTACATATCTTGTGTGTTTGATGTACTTAAAATAAAACTAATAGTATTCAGAGTAAGAAGACTGCGACATAGGGCTGGATTGAATTGAATATAAGTCTTCCTGGTTTTTCTTAACGCTCCTATTCTACCTATATAAACACTCAGTTATTTACCAGACATAAAATTAAACATTATAATACAAACGTTATAAGAATAGTACTTTGGCCAGTGGCTTTGCCCGTATAGCTGTCGGAAAATATCACCCGGGAAACTACTACCGGGATAAAATATCTATGGCATGCTATATATGGTAAGTATCCAGGATAACCAAAAATCCAAATCCATCCAAAAATCTAAACATCTAAGCCATATTTCGCGGTCTCTTACTTGGAATTATACAATTAGCTTTATTTTGAGTACTTTGAACACACATGATGATATGCATTTACTATAAAGCCCAAGTAATATGAATTACAATCCTACTAATTCTGCACTACCCGACCGCTACCAAGCGAGATGGCCGGACGCGGAACGGCCCGCTAGCCGCTCTGTGGCTATTTTATTATAATCTCTGATATCTTCTAAAATATTCATTTTAATGATATGCTGTAAAAGGCAATTTTGATCTACATGAAATGCACAACATATCTAATGTATTTAATTGGATAAGAATTAATGCTGTTTTGCTTAAAATCGCTTCGTAAATAAGCCATTATTTCTCATAAAAATTAAAGGATAAAAAATGGTTATTGTGGGTTATCCCTAAGAGATAGACATATACCATCGCGGACTTTTTTGGAGAACTTTGTAAGATGTACAATACTGTAGTACATTATTTTGATCTATTTCGTAGGGTTCAGCCAGCGTTCGCAATGTAAGCGCAAAAAAAATGAGTTTATTTATGACATCACATTAGAAACCTCTAAAATTATCATTGTTTCTTTACTATATTATGCATGTTATATACACATAAACCTTTCTGTTGAATCACTCTATCTATTAAAAAAACCCGCATCAAAATCCGTTGCGTAGTTTTAAAGATATAAGCATACATAGGGACAGACAGACAGACAGCGAAATGACTTTATTTTATAATATGTAATGTAATGAAGTAGGATTTTTCTATTTGTCACACCCGCTAAATCTCATTCCTTGGGTTCGGAATCAGAAACACTCAAAATCTGTCGAGCGTCCGACGACAGACCTCAAGAGATAAGGCCAGGCTGTTCTCAAGCCCCGAGTTACCTTATCGAGTAATTTCCACTTTTATTATGATGAGGGTTCCGAACCTTGATTTGTGACGTTCGACTTATTAAAAGGTTTTTTACTTTTTATTTGGACTTTAGAGTTTCTGGCATTCGGTTTTTGTTGGGAATGCTCGTAAATTAGCGGTGGAGTGGAGTGATTGGTTTTTTAGGCTGATTAGGGGTAGGCGGGTATTTAGAAAGGGCTTTTGTGAAATTGGTTGGATTAAAATCCGCTTTATTGTTTTAAATATTGGAACTAGAGGATACAGTCAGTTTTTCGAGAATCATAATATTTTTGGTTGGTATATGCATCGGCCTCGACGGTAATCCCAATTTCAAGCACCCAACGTGTGGAGAGGTAAGGCCAACTTAGGAAGAAGTGAGACGACCGAGGATTAGACCGAGTTGGTCCCTAGAAAAGTTGGTAAGATTTGGGGGAGGCCTGTGCTCAGCAGTGAGATAGTAAAGGCTAACATAAAAAAAATGTGTTGACATTGTTTTTAGCTTATGGACGTATTAAAAAGTACAAAGTTCTCTTCATAAAGTGATCTAAAAAGTAAAAAATCCTCGACCCAAACCAAAACCTCTCTCTAGAAAATAAAAAAAATATGCGTACTGGCCCTTTAAGTTTAATAAGAAGTTGTAGGTAATTTTTTGATCATCGTGTCGAAACAACTGAGCCGATTTTGATAAAACTAGACTAAGAAGCCACTCCACCGCTAGTAAGCCAACTTTTAAATAAAAAAAATACAAATCGGTTCTCTCGTTTAAGAACTACGGTGCCACAGACAAACACACATAGCGGTCAAAGTTTTAACACCCCTATTTTTGCGTCGGGGGTTTATAATAACATTATATATAAAACAATGCCTTCTCACAACAATCTATTTATAACTTTGTTATGAACGCCTTCACTCTTCCTTCCATCCTTAATTATTTCTGGGAACAAAGACTCCGTGGACGTCGCAAGACGTATTGTCCGCGTGACAGACGTCGGGCCCAAACATCGAGTTAATCGATGAAATCGGACCCTAAATATAAGAATCGAATGATCGAAATATTTCGTGAGCTACGGGAATAAGCGTTGATTAAGTGTGGTGATGTGTCCTTAGTAATGTTAGTAGATTCGTTTTAGTTTTTTTTTTTATAGATCGTAAAATTAGTATGTTACAAGCTATTGAGCTTGGAATGGTTCTGATTTATCACTACAGTGGGTAAACGTAATACGAAGATTGATGACTGAAAATCAATATAATATTCTAGGCAAACATGTTAATTTTACATTTGCTAATTAATAATTATCTAATAACGAATGACTAGTGATTTTGAATAGAAAAATGGCCAATTTGATCTTAGAGGAGAAAACCGAAAATACGAAATACTCCACATTATTAATTGTAATCTATGGATTTTAATTAAAAAATACAACTTTTTCTTACGCAAGTTCTTTTTTCCTATTCGTATTTTCACGTTCCCATAGATGTCAATACTTTTTTATGTTACTTTTGAGAAAAAGTTTTTCTAAGCTCTCTTTGATATACATATCATTTGACCTGAGAGATGAGAGTGGCCATTGTTCTTTCTAAAGGTCTCTCTAAATAAATACCTAAATTGATAAAAGAAGGTTATCTTTTATCAATTTAGGTATTTATTTGGAAGAGATCCGTGTTACATTTTCATTACCTTAATAAGAAAACGAATTCAACGCAAAAAGGAACCATACCTACATAGGTTGTGTCTCTAATAAGTCACAGTCAGAACTGGTCAAAGGTTCCAACAGTCAAAGGTAAAACGGGCTAACTGCAGTTACGACGTTAGATGGGCGACTAATTGGAAGTCGGAGCTGCCGTCAGTTTCCCGAATTAATCGATGAATTCGCACCATGTCTTCTTCTGCCGGCCGTTATTAAACCCAGCTTTTGCCTGTGTTCGTCTCTTTTGGGTGGCAAATGTTGGTGGTGGGATGTTGAACGATTTTGTAGAGAGTTTTTGAATCTAGTGATTCGAGTACGTTATGTCTAGAACAGACATTGAAATATGGGTTGATAGTTGAGGGAATGTGTTTACTGGATCTATTACGTATAGTTGAGCTTATAGTTCTTTTCCATAAGTTGAAAACCACGAGACTAATTTGTTTGTCAGTGTGGCAGATAGATAATTTCGACTTTGCTCTTAATTTTTCTGTTAAAATGTTTGTAAAGGCATTACAAAATCGATTAACCATCGAAGGAAACTTTTGAGAACAAATATTGCTTCAGAAAAGTGTCCAAAAAATTATATTACTCGCCAAACAATAAATATAATTAATTACAGCGTGATTAAGTTTGACGATAACTCATCAACATCTGGTATTACACTCATCTTACAAAATCGACAGTGCAAATTGAGTGTGAAGAACCCTCTGTAATCTAAACTAATATTATAAATGCAAAAGTAACTCTGTCTGTCTGTCTGTCTGTCTCGCTTTCCTGCTAAAACTACAGAACCGATTTAAATTAAATTTGGTACACAGATACTTTAGAGCCTGAGAAAGGACATAGGCTACTTTTTATCCCAGTAATATGTTCCCGCGGGATAATTTCCGAACTCCACGCGGGCGAAGCCGCCAGCAAAAGTTAGTCCTTCTATAATATTAACAAAACAAACCAACAAGAGGGCACCCAGCATAACATGACAGCCGGCAAAATATGGAACTAAGCATAGAAATGTACTGCGTTTGTCATATTTTGATACTTGCCATAGCAAACAGTGTCCTCACAAAGTATCAAGATGAATTGGTCACTCTAATCACATCCACACGTCTTTTAATATCTGGATATTGTATCTTTCTATCGAACCGTTGGTGGTCACAACCCGATTATATGGCAGTAACTTGATTAATTACAAGATAAGGTGGTAGGACACTTCCCGACATGGCTTGCATGGATGGACAAAAACAAGAGAATCGTAAAGGACCATGGGTGGCCCGTTTATCGTCAAATGGACACGATCAAGATTTTATTCGATTTCTGCTTTATTTTGTTTGTTTGTGTGACTTATTGTTGTAGATTTTGTAAACAGAGGAGAATAAATAACAGCAACTTAAATTGTTCCATCTTAAGTTACTTAATATGGTTAATGATTTTATTATAATTACAAGTAAGTAAATCTGTAAATGAGACATCTGAAGATTTATTTGTAATTGAATAGGTAAGAAAAATATCCACGAATTGAATGGCAAACCTTTTTGTTAGCCATTGTTTCGTTAGCTGCACAATATGTGACTAATACATCTATCTTTATTTTCTGGGTACTATCTCAAAATATTTACATGATTTAAAAGTTAAGTAAATCATACGTATAAATATATTAAAAAAAAATACATAGGTATAACACCAAAAAGTAACTTCTATATAAACAGGGTGACCTGATTAAAGAATTCTGAAAATAAACTGTTACATAAATTACGACCGCATATGTCACTTTTGTCAAAATTTGCATTTATTTTTTTAAGTATGTGTCGCATTTTTTTTTACTAAAATTTAATCCATGGTTACATTTGCGCGTCGGTGTCCCAGCCACTCTGTACCACCAATAAACTTCTCCAACAAAAGATAACAATTAATTGATTTATCACCAACACAACACTTACAATTTTATCGTCTCAACATACTACAAAAGTACAAACAAGTCTATAGCATCACTCAATTTAAAATCAGAAACGTGTTGAAAACAAACGTATCTCGACGATTAACGGCTTAATTGGCCATAGAGCACTAAAAGTACCATTAATGTTTCTTCGGGGTAGATTTAGAGTCAATAAATGAGTTTCCAATCACGTCAGTATATCAGAACTCATTAAACTTTAGAGCAAGGGCTCCATTCTTAAATGAAACAATCGAAAGTGCATTCGCATCATTCTACCTTCGCCCACTCCTTGGTCCGAGCTATTTTTGGATGTGGTCCAAACTAAGAATTTGTTGGGGTATGGGTGCAATGTGTGGAATAGTAAATGAGGGGCTCGTAGTAAAATTGATGACACGGTTTTTTTATGGGTGGGTAATCTTCAAATGACATCTCTGACTCTGGGTGGAGCGGAAGGGCGTGTCAGGCTTTTACTGACTAAAACTCATACGTGTTCCTTCAGTTGCCTATATGTAAGGGCCACGGTAACTCTTTCGAAAAAATCTCGCGACCCTGGCAGGAGCGACACGGATTGATTGAAACTTACCCTACGCTCCCCGTGGATGGTTGACTAAAAAATCTCGCGACCCTGGCAGGGGCGACACGGATTGATTGAAACTTAACCTACGCTCCCCGTGGATGGTTGACTAAAAAATCTCGCGACCCTGGCAGGAGCGACACGGATTGATTGAAACTTAACCTACGCTCCCCGTGGATGGTTGACTAAAAAATCTCGCGACCCTGGCAGGAGCGACACGGATTGATTGAAACTTAACCTACGCTCCCCGTGGATGGTTGACTAAAAAATCTCGCGACCCTGGTAGGAGCGACACGGATTGATTGAAACTTAACCTACGCTCCCCGTGGATGGTTGACTAAATAATCTCGCGACCCTGGCAGGAGCGACACGGATTGATTGAAACTTAACCTACGCTCCCCGTGGATGGTTGACTAAAAAATCTCGCGACCCTGGCAGGAGCGACACGGATTGATTGAAACTTAACCTACGCTCCCCGTGGATGGTTGACTAAAAAATCTCGCGACCCTGGTAGGAGCAACACGGATTGATTGAAACTTAACCTACGCTCCCCGTGGATGGTTGACTAAAAAATCTCGCGACCCTGGCAGGAGCGACACGGATTGATTGAAACTTAACCTACGCTCCCCGTGGATGGTTGACTAAAAAATCTCGCGACCCTGGTAGGAGCGACACGGATTAATTGTAACTTAACCTACGCTCCCCGTGGATGGTTGACTAAAAAATCTCGCGACCCTGGCAGGGGCGACACGGATTGATTGAAACTTAACCTACGCTCCCCGTGGATGGTTGACTAAAAAATCTCGCGACCCTGGCAGGAGCGACACGGATTGATTGAAACTTAACCTACGCTCCTCGTGGATGGTTGACTAAAAAATCTCGCGACCCTGGCAGGAGCGACACGAATTGATTGAAACTTAACCTACGCTCCCCGTGGATGGTTGACTAAAAAATCTCGCGACCCTGGCAGGAGCGACACGGATTGATTGAAACTTAACCTACGCTCCCCGTGGATAGTTGACTAAATAATCTCGCGACCCTGGTAGGAGCGACACGGATTAATTGAAACTTAACCTACGCTCCCCGTGGATGGTTGACTATCCAATTCATATTGTGACCCCTCCGGACCTTGGAAAGCAAGTTTAGTCTCGGCTGGCAGATCTATTAATGGCGTTCATCGGTTTTTTACCATCGTTGCGGGTAGTCACAAGCTGAAAAGTCTCACGGGTACCTCTAGTTTTATCCAGTAACAGGGTTGTGAACATCAGGTAGATAGTCGCTCCATGTAAAAACATCAATTCGGCCATAACACGTTCACTACTAGACATAGGCCTCCCGCAATTTTGAGGTAAACTGTAAAGAGAGCGGCAAAGTGTTTTTTTTTTGTTTTTCCTTCTGGAATTTCTCAGTAGTAGCAAGGATTCTGAATTTGTATCCGGATAATAACAATAGAGACTCAAACATAACTGACGAAATGTGTGTGTACTACAAGATTATTTTTAGTATATGCGAAACCTGAATATAGTTTGTTCAGAATCAGTAACTGAATCGATTCCAATAATTTTTACACCATGTTATATTTTGTACCAAACATATTTAATTACTCTTCCAAGTCGCGGGCCTTAGTGTTTTGTTTCGATTTTTAAATTATCATGTCTTTCTCGTATTCAAACGTCCATTACACGGAGATGGTACGTACACTAGCTGTTTGTGGTGATCTGCATATGTTTTTGCGTGGACAACCAGGTAACTTATCAAGCTTATAACTTTGTGATTATTAATGATACAGTTTTGAATTTTTTTTCATAGATTCTTTACATAAAAATACTAGACCCGTGTTTCGGGTTTCGCATAAACAAAAATTAATGTTGTATAATAGATAGATACTTACAATTTTGCCTAGCCCTTCACGAAATACAGGCGTGATGCGATGTTAATTAAAGAATTTGAGCTTGATGACTCAACATCCCACTCTATCCCGCTACCGCTCCTCCCTTGCCACACACATGGACGTGTAAGGTAAGTCACGACCGGCCACCGAGCCGAAAGCGACATTTGATAAAATCGTTCTCCTTACCAGTTTGACCCGGTACCTCTGAACGTGGCTGCCCTGGGTTTGTCTTCCACATTGACTTGTAAATGCTGTTGTTACTGAAGCAATTGTTATGCGACGTTTTATGATCGGAGTTCTGGGGAATTGGCAGCGATTGATTTGTTTGGTTATGTAAAGGGTTGGGTTGGTAGGGTGTTGTTTGGGTTTCGGTTAAATATAAGGATTCTTTTCACTTTTGTGAAATAGAAGTAATCATCATTTCATCCGAAAAACGTCTCCAGCTAGAAAAAGGCCTCACCCAATTTGGAGGGTTCGCCTTAATCACCATGCTTGGCAGGTGGGTTGGCGATTGCAGTACGGTGGTAAAATGCGTAGAAATCGCTGCTGCCCATTTTCTAGTTATTTCCTTAGTCACCTCTTACGACACCCACGTGAAGAAATAGGATGGTGGTATTTTTTACTTCCGGCACCACATGGAATAGAAATAATGATATCATGGTTTTCAAAACATGATTGCTGTTCTGTGTTGCCCACGAATCAAAATTAGTTTTTGATTTTAGGGGTTATTTTTTATTTAGATTCCTCTTCTAATCCGTTTTCTATGTGTTTTTCATTAAACCAAGTCTCCCAAGATTTTGCACTACAATACACCTTTCGACACTCAAGGAAAAAGGTGCAAACAATTTATCATCTACCTCACCTTTTGCTCAAACAGACAAGGACCTATATCTACCTCCATACTAATAGATACCTTAAAAGATTAATTTCCTAAGTACTTAGCTCCAACACGCGACATTCAGTGGAGAAATTAATTTATCGTACAAAAAGAGCCCTTAGTTTGAAAGGAAATAGTTGGAACCCTTCTGCCTGTGACCTTACAACAGTTGATGAATTGATGCCCTGTGACGTAGGGTGACAGTGTGATGTCTACGTGCAGGATATTTGCATGATTATTTAATGGCGAAAGACAATACGGAAGACTTTTTTAAGCGGTTATTCCCTGCAATTCCAGAGGGCCCAATCAAAATTACATTCTATCAGCAAAAACGATGGTAAAAAATAATAGTTTAAATTGGTTTTCTATGGAAGCGTGTTTTTTTAAACTATTATTTATTGTATGTTTCGAATTTTGAGACGTATGTCAGCGTAGTTTGTAACGTATGTCAGCATAGTTTTAGGAGACAGTTTTTTTGCTGCCCTGGTAAGGATAATGGCAAAAATTTATGAAATTATTGCATTGTCATCGGTCTTTGACAGATGTGCAAAGTTTGAATGAAATCTGGTCGTTTAAAGTGGGTCAAAACCACGCTATAAGGAGTCGGTTACAAACAAACATACTAACATACAAACATACTAACATACAAACAAACATACAAGTGAAGCTAATATAAAGCGTGTAAAAATTCAAAATTTATGCGGAACTGACATAAGCGATCCAAAAGTCTATGGCAATCCTGTAAAATGTCACTGAAAGCCATTTGGCTTGGCCTTCATCTTTTAATGATTGTCAAGTGATACGTATTGAAACTTTTACGTAAAACCCACCCGAAGATTCAGTAGTTTATTAAAGTAAGTTAATTTTAAATATTTAATTTATGTCGAAAGCAATAATAACTGATAGATATTTGGAATTAAGTGAAATACAACTGGGAATTTAACACAATGACAGCGAATTAAAAATTAAAAATACCGCAGCAACTTCAGCAGACACTACGTTTTTTTTACAATTTGGGTCTTTCACTTGTTTTAATTTCAAGCGCCTATAAATCGAAATTTTCTTTAAAAAATATATTTATGCAGGATAATCCACGAGGATAATCTAGCACCCGTAGCCACCCTACACTCCAGCCCTTTGTCGCCGTCTACAACGATGCCCTTTGCGATTGATTAGTCGACATTTCAGTCCCTTTCAGTCGTAGGGCGTCTTCGGAGAAGCCACACAACTATAGGAGGGTAGCAGTAAGGGCTGCGACTTGCGGTTCACGATTGAAATTAGGTACGTTGAAGTAAGTAATCAACCCCATATAGATTTCTTTAGTTTATGAATGGTGATTGTGTTCATTCAAGGAATGATTAGGTCCAATTGGTTTCCATAGTGAAGACTGTGGAAAATTGAATAGAACTGAAAAATAAATTGAATTTTATATATTAAAGACTTATCTCAGTAAGCTTTGACGATCTTTCCTCACAGAATAGTTAATATTCGGTTCATATTTTACCATCAGCTTTACAATGTTTAGTAATCATTTTGCAGGTTTAAAATGTATCTGTTTCTATGCATAATATAAAATACAGTTCCTTTTGGTATCTAACCGTGTGACTGCGTTGTTTTTCTAATCTTCGCAACGGGTTTTCATGTGGTTTTCACTTTTGTTTAGAGAGCTTATTCCAAAATGTATGTAATGTCTAAAATAAATGTATTTAAATGATCCTATAGATAAAACTATGTTTTGTCGTGTTAATAAATGCATGCGAAGTAGGGGTAAAAAATAAAAGTCGTTCACACCCGCCTTCCAATGCATGCAAATATTTCAAAACGATACGAAAAGAATGTAAAGAAATTGTCGCTAACACGTTCAAAACGGTAATTTGAATACATTAGTAGGAAGGTGTCAACGACTTTTATTTTTTTCACATCTGGAACAGACTATAGTTACTGAACAAATGTTTGGGAATGGAGATAGTCCTGCATTGCCTAAACAGTTTTTGGCTGCATGAGTAAAATCATAAAAATATTTAATTGATTTTACTTCATTCAATATACGGTCTTTAAATGATATTCCAATTATATTCTCCTAGTTTAATCACCTACCTCGTATCATTGGACATAACTTAGTTATTCGGTAGTAAGCGTTTACCAACTGGTATAGAAATAATTGAAATCAAATCTAAACGAACCGAAACCAATTTAATTATATCAGAAGTCATAAAACGATTACAATTTTTTTTCATCCAGCGCTTATTAATGTATTCTTAACGCACCTTTTTAAACTATAAAGCGTTTGTCGAAAAAAGCTGTTTTTTTAACATGTTTCCTTTAGATGGGGTTCGATAAAAAATGGACAGTAGCATGTGAGTAATACTTATTTTATAGCTACACCTGCCTTTATTGTCCCCTAGTATATATTATAATGTATTTAAATGCATTCCCAAATTGTATAGTGGTGTGGTGTCAGTAACAGCGGTATTGTTTTGGTGAAGGATGAACATCAGCAGATCTTATCTCAATTTTTTTTGGAAAAGCATCTTTCTTTTCTTTCTTTCTAAACTACTGAACGACAGCTGCTACGATCCTTAAATATTCCATTGCCTCCTTTACGTTAATACATTTGGTCATTTATGCACGCCGGTTGCGAGAACTACACACCTGACCTTTCAGAACAAGTTTATCAATAAAGTCACTATATTTTCTTTTAGGGCATTACCACTCATATATGCCGTGTTAAAACATTTTGTTAGTTGCCAAAGAAACAATTAATATTAATTATTATTTTTTAAACAGTCCAATATACTTTTCGGTGACAAATTTATTTTTCCGCTATCATTAAAAGACCGAGAATCTTGGCAGACGCCTATAACCAAAGTAGCCTGGTTGGATTATCTTTTTAGATTGACTCATTGATAAATAAAATTTACAAAAGCACTAGTTTCAGTTTATCATGTTCAGTTTCCTATATGCGAGTTTTGGATCGCGTATCGGCAAGCTTAGTGTGGGACGATCCTCAGCCAAATGGACCGACGAACTTAAAAAGGTGGCTCGCACATACTGAATGCGAAAGCCAGAGTGCAGGGCATTGTGAGAGAGGCTGTCCAGCATTGATATATATAGATATATAAATAGAAGATAGTTCGTCAAAGCGTTGGGCTCCTTATGTTCCGAGTTGAGCTAAACGATTAGTGACAAATGCTTGCACTGACTGGACAGGTCCACTCAATCTGTGTGGTTCTTTCTTCAAAAGACCATTTCAGTCACCAATCTACATGATCTTAACATGCTGTGAACAAGATTATGTCTGGACTTTAAAAGAGACTGTGACCTCTGAGTTTGTTTCGGCCTTTCTTCTCAGAGTAGTCAGTTAGGAAATGCCGAACTCATCTAGTTTAAAAAAATATCATTGACATGTAAAAGTGTTTGTACAAACCTACTTACAGAAATAAAATCATTTATCATTTAGATAGATCGATATAGATAGATCCATGAAGACGTACCCCATTCTTTGACAATTGTAGGTACTGAGAGCGGTTAAAAACAAAGGAAAGGGGCGCAGAGGGGTGCGTCATCGCGGATTGAACTATCTGTAGACTGAGGTTTATATTAGCTATAAATGGCCGCTCCAACTTACAGCATTATTTCGATGAGGCGGTAGTGAAATAATTACCTATATGGTAGTAATATCTCGTATAAGTGTAATCGAACCTCTGGAAAAAAATTATCACACTGAAATCAATCGCATCTTTCTACTCCAACCTGCCAGACAGTAGCTATCATTCAAAGATAAATTCGTCTTTCAAAAATCCAATACTATCCACCTACTTATTGTTTAACTATTTTATTCACACACCTTTCACCTTTATAGATAGTTTATTTTTCCTTTTTAAAAAATATCACCTTTTACTTTTTTCGGCCAATGCCGCTGCAACTGATACCGCTTCCATTGGTCACGCTACCATGACGCGGGCGCATGATGTTTGCCGCTAACCCGTCACCACGCAAGCTCGCACCTGCCTACATGCGTATACGCAACAATAGATCCGACTTTTTACATGTTGGGTCAAGAGAGCAAGTGGCAAAACCCTTACTTCCCTTTTCATGTTTTGGGTGTTTTTAAATTGAATACTTTTTGATATCTACAAGATTTTTTTAGGGCACTACCTATCCTAAAAATAAATAAATTACAAAACAGTTTACCTAAAAAGCAAAAATCAAAAACAAGTAGGTATTCGTCTACACCTAGAAGAGTGGCAGGCTTTGGTACTAGATTTATTTAAATTCGTCATACCAATAGTTTTTTTTTTTATCTTTGAATGGATTGTGTCAATATACTTACAAAATTTTGAAACACCGAAGACGGTCAAAGATCATATGTTTTAGATGTCTTACTTTTAACTGATTATTGTTATTAATTTTGTATAAATATTAATGATATCCTCGTTGAAGTGCATTTGCTGTAAAATTACATGTTCTATTTCAAAAATATACCAAAAAGTGGTTACTCCACTTTAGTCTTTTGAGAGTCCCATAATCATATTCTTTTTCTGTATTGTCATTTCCTAATTTATTTTCAAAATTTCTTCGCCTGTCACTCTTTAGACAAAGTTAAGTTTTGTAAATAGCTGAGATTCCTCACTTTTGTTCCGTTTTGTTTTATGTTAGGCATTGGTTCGTGCAGTCGATTCGACGTGGACATGTTTTGTTTGATGTTTAGAGCTTGCGCAGACGACGCCGTTCACAAGGGACTTGTGTGAGGAATGTTCGTTGTTAGTGGAATAAGCGTATAAGTGTTTGGTGGAGCAATCAATTAGCTGAATACTTTACTAACGGGTTTCTGGTAAACCATTGGTTTGATTTTGTAATCTCTTTAAAGTTGATTCTGATAATTACACCTACTAACTGGAATTTTATTTTTAGGCCTATGCTACATGAGTCTAATGCTAAACATTATTTCTGTATTCGTCATCTTCAGGCAACTGACACAAAGAAAATAGTTTAAATTAGTTTGGCGCTAAACCGTGGTGCTATTTTTTATTTCATTTTGTTGAGGTTCAGCGTTATCATTTACGAGAATAATGTTCTCTACAGGAATTTACTCTACGGTTGATTGATTAAGATTAGCCATTTGTGTCCCATTTCTGGACGAATGCCTCCCTTTTGTCTTTCCACCTTTCTATATCTAGACCTGCCAAGGACCAATCTTTATTGAAAGAGCTCATCCCACCATCTAGGACTAGGCCTCCCGGGTTTTAAATAACTACACAAAATATTTTTGACAAGCAACAATTGCGATATTCAATTGACTTCACGAAATAGAGCATCTATTTTCGTTTATCTCTACATCTGCCCAAGTACTTATAATCTACAAACAAACGTCGACATGCAAAACTTTAATAAGATAGTTAACAATGATTGTTATGAATTGTTTTAAGAGATTCAAATGACATAATGATAGGTTGTTGGTAGTGGAAGGCTTACAATGAAATGAAATGAAATGAAATGAATTGCACCAATCCCAGCGTGGTTTGACCAGACTCGATTAATCGAATGAACCCCGAGATTTGCACTAGCCCCTGAAGTGTCATGATTCATGGTGCTACATAGGCCATTGCATATCAAGAAGTAGACCGGGGGGCGCTGTAATGGTAGGGAAGACGTGCCCATTGGATAGGAAAGGATTACGAGCCTACCGACTATGCAGCCTTAAGTAAGCATTGGACTAGTGGAGAGAAGGGTGATATTTGTCTATAGGAGGGCATCTTTTTACGTAGTCGCTGGCATGTTGATCCAGGTCGAGCTTCGCCGATGCATCTTTTGGTGGAGTTAACCGTTTGCTTGGCTCTTTTCTATGTCGAGGTTTCGCTATGTTCCGTGTTGTTGTTTTCTTGGTCGTTTTCTGAGTTCTCGCTGATATCAGTTTCTGATTTTTTTTTTGTAGATGTCACTAGCCGCTTTTTTAATCTTATTTCTGTCTCCAGCCGTGTCCCTCCAAAACTGGATATCCTTGTCGAAGTACTTCATGTCCTGTTTTAGGTTGACATTCCATTAGTAAATAGGTCGTCCGACCTTCTTAGATTTGGGCCTGTACTGCATTGCTACATGAAACAGGTGTGGTTCAGAGCATCTGAAAATGTGTGCCAGGTAGCACATCCTGTGGTTCTTGATGCGTTTTGTTATGGTTTTCCCGTCTACGATTTGATGCATTTTCTGTCTCGGTTTGTTGATCGGGTCTCTCATGATAACTCGTTCGTATCTTCTCGGTCTTGATCGGTTCGCCTTTAGTCATATATCATACAAGGTACGATAATATCTCCAGCTGTGTCCGTCCAAAACTTGATTCCCATGTCAAAGTACTCGTATTTCATGTCTTGTTTTAGGTTGTCGTTCCATTTGTAAGGAGGTCGCTCGACCTTCTTAGATTTGGCCTTGTACTGCTTTGCTGCATGCATGCGTGGTGTGGTTCACCATGTGCTAGGTAGCACATCCTGTGGTTCTTGACGTGTTTTGTTACGGTTTTACCGATTTAAATTTGATGCATTTTCTTATGTCCGCAGTTTCCTGGTTTCCTTTTTTCCTAGCTTGGTCAATCAAATCATGACTCAACTCGTTCATTTCTTCTGAGCCGCAATAATGTGGTATTGGATTCGTTTTAGTTCTTCCAGCTCATCTGTAATGAGGATAAGGTCGTCCGCAAATGATAATACCATCGGGAGTGATGATTTCCTTTGTTTCTTTCATCGTCGGTCGAAGCGGGCCGAAGGCCAATTTTTTTTCTCTCATTTGGATATCGGTACCCTGCTTTTTTTCGGTTTCGTTTGTTGTTTTTTTCCCTGTGGAATGTATTGAGCGTTTGCATGTGTTTTGCGGGGTGATTTTTTTCCCTAGTTCGGTGAAGCATATTTGTATTCGTTGTCTGCATGTTTCTTGTTCTGATATTTAACCTTTTGGAGTGTTGTCTGGCTTTCTTTTACGTGATTATGAATATTACAGTTATTTGGTTGCTTGCTTTGTAGAAATTTGGCCTTCTGTAGGTTAAAAATGGCTAATCGGTGGACCCTTGAGTAAATCGTCTGAAGAGTCAGAGTTACCTCCGTTAGAATGTTCCAGGGTACTTCGATGTTTTCATTCGTTGAGGTGATTACTACATTTGCTGGTTTTTTGTTATACAGTCTTGGTATTTTGGTTTGGTAGAATTTCTATTCAGCGCAGCACGGTTGCATTGTTTGACATACTTGGTCTCAACCGTTGTTACATTCGTACCTTGTCATTGTTTTTGTGTTTGTTTTTTTCCCCTTTTTGTTAACTGTTCTATGATATTTTTTGATCTTGGCAGTCCCCAAATTATTTTATTGTATTCTATTTGAAGTGTTTCTCTGTTAGCAATATTCATTAATAATTCGCTGTTGTTGTTGGAATCTTCATGCTGAAGCATGTGTTGCATCGAACCTTTGCGTTGGGTACTTCGACCTCGACCAATATGGGCGTTGAAGTGTCGTATTTGCAGTGCACCTGTCCTTGTTTTTCATCTAATCAAGTTTAATACGTTTGTGAAGGATCGGATTGCTTTCTAAGTACAGCTGTTGGGGTGTGAATTTATTATGTACAGAGGAGTTGGCTTGTCTTTTCCCATGCCAACCTGCGGGGTAGGTGACATCGCATCCGTATACTTTTTATTGTAAACTGTTTCAATTTGGGCATCCTTTCTTAATAAAATTGCAAGGCCCCGGTGTGTGTTTTGGTTTTGAATCGCCGTAATTGTTTCAAGCTGCAATGCTCAGATTTGGGCAAGTGTACTTTTTTGCGGTTGTCGTCAGGTTTATGGTGTAGGTACATGCAGTATCGTCTGCGATTATGTCTGATAATGGTGTAAGTAGTGTTGCTTCTCGTTGTTCGCACGGTGTTAATGAGGTAACTAATTGGGGACTGTTCGTTTGAAGCTGACGTTTTGTGGCTTTTTCATGTACTTCTCCTGTGTTGTACCGGCTACCTAAAGGTCTGATATAATGTGTGGTTGTATGATGCGTTGTTTGAACTTTGCGTTTTGTTTATCCAGTTGTTGTTGTATTGTTACTTTGATCAGGACCCAGCTATCATAGTGCTTCGTGTAGAGGATGTGTATATGTATTGGTGGATTCTCTCGATCGCCGATCGGTGTTTTTCTGCGTTCTGTTTATGTGTACATTCACATTTACGAGGTACAATTCGGACGCGGTGATGATGGTATATTCGATATACTAGAATGTTTAATTAATTGCACAGTTATGTATTTTGTTATCCTTCGTTCCTGGAAAAGAATGCTGTTGGGGAGAAATTCCTATATATTATTTAGAAGTGCTAGGCGAATTCTATCATCCTGTCAATGTTCAAAAACATATGTAGCGAGATCTTGACGGATATTCTTGTGATCAAATGTTATTTGGTGAGATATCTTACTAGACAAACAGTTCCCGTATTACAGTTCCCGTCTTTTGTGATGGGCACGATTATAAACATTGTTATTGCTTTTGTTTAGTCAAACACATTTGTGTCAGTAAGGGGCTGGAACTGTCTAATTTGTGAGCTTGACCTTTTTTTTTGTTTTGTATCGTTATCTGTAGAGCAAAAACGTCTGGTGCAAACTTAAGAGTTCGGGGTATTTTTTTTTATTATCTCACATGTCCACATGTATATTTACATTCCGGTGACCGTGGCCTTTTGCAAAGCAATTTGAGGAATTTGTTACCATGGTACACACGTCGACAAATCAAGACATTCATTTCCAGTATAAACTGACTTCTCTTTGCACAGAAAGCCTATACAATGCGAGGTCTGTTAAAACTGAAAATCCATAGCTTGATATGTAGCTGTGTGTACAATTATAAGATCTTTAGGTAAGGCATCTTTAACGACATCACATTTAGTGTTAGAATAATAGCGTGAATTTGTTTGTGTGAAGACACTGGTCCGCAACGGCTGCTTGAGATGACTTTGCGTGCGCGCGCGGCATATATAGGCCCGTCTACGCAGTTTAGCTAACGTATCCCTGTAATATTAAGAACGGTCTCACCGGGTCTAGCGCCATGGGTTACTCGTCCTCCGGCAGTCAGTCTTCACTACAGCCTGAACTTATGACACTTTTGCACAGAGAGACACACACAAAAAACGCGTTTTGATTTCGAATTCGGCCGAGCCAACATGTGTTGCGCGTGCGCACAGACGACCGCTTGCGACGAGGGTTCAACTTGATCTCCGTTGGTAGTGGAAGGCTTACAAAATAATAAATTATACGTACATATATTATTATTGTGATTAATTACTTGGCCTATATTCGGATCTTGCATCTTGCATAAGATGTACACTATACGATTTTGGATATAATTACTTGTTGTTTTTGCTTTCGATGTTTCTAATATAAGTTTGTATCAGTGTGCAGGAAGGTTTTTATTCAACAGTAGGCATACAGTAATAATATGATTGATTACCTATCTGCTGTAGACAGAATATAATAAATATCTATCAAAACCATAAAGTACAGTTTTTTTTTTGGTGACTACGTACGCCATCATTGTTTTCATGGATTGATTGTCCATCATTATCATTTCAGCCGAAAGCCGAAAGACTGGACGTCCAATGTGAGGCATAGGCCACCCCCACGCTCCGCCACCATTGATGGTTTGGCTGACGAAAATTTTGACATCAGTGGGGTTTGTGTGTTGATCGCACTGTTTGTTGAGTATTTTGATAGTTCAGCATCGTTTTTTGCGTTATTGACGTTGTTAAGCTTATGAACTTATAAAATCTATGAAAAAATGTATTAGGAATCTCCTCCAAAACCCTTGGATTGTTATTTACCAAATTTGACACGTTTATGTGAAATAGTTTTTGAGTTATGAGGGGGTCAAAAGTGGCTCCAAATGGTTCGTGTAATATTACACACGGTGCTGCTCGCCAGTTTTGTTACTTGAACTTGGCTTGATACGCTACCGCGTGTCTAGATAGTATGTTCCGCATTAGAGTGCAGGTTAGTGCACAGCCTATATTTTAAATTAGTTTTATAGTTTGTGCTACCCCGGTCGAAACGAAATTCCTCCATATAAAATCTTTGATGAAGTATCCTAGAAAGATTAAAGACTAGACTATTCCTACTCAGGTTACGTTTAACCTGAATTTGTAAAGTATGTCGCACATCGCTTTGCATACCGCTTTGCTTTGCATACCACGGCACGGCACACTGTTAGATGACGTGGAATCCTTTGTGCGTCTCCCTCGAGATGCATTGTGTCACAGGAAACTCCAGTATTTCTGGCATCTGGTTTATTCGAAACTTCTTGAGACTAAATGGGATGGGATGGGATATATTTCGGTATAATTATGTGGAAACTTGAACGGTTGAAAGATACGTCCTAAATTTCTTAAAGATGCACAAATGAACAAGATTTTGAAATTAATCTTATCAATGTAGAGTTTTATACTTACTTAACGCTATCATCTCTTTGTGAATAAAACAACAAAATATGCACAGTTAAACATAATTTATTTCATATTATTTAAGTATCACAGATCCATTTATTTTAATATTCATCACGTTAACAAAAATATATATAGTCTACTTGGTGGTGATGACACCATTTTACATAGCATTAGTAATGTTCCAACTACTTTTGTAACTGCGATACATGATATTTACACTCTATCACATTATATACAACGATATAGAAATGATCTAATTTTTCGTAATACTGCTGAAATGGGTCAAGAGGAAATTCTTTTTAACCAATTGGGATATTATTGAAACTTACTCAGGCCTAAACTCTTGATATCTGTTTAAAGTACCTACACTTGTTTAGCTACTACTGTGATTTTGATTGGTTTAATTTTTTATCAGTTTTGGATACTTATAAGTCCAAATCAAAACCATATCTAAAAGACTACATTCAAATTTAATATTTTTGCCCAGATCCTTTTATTACATTTTTACTTTACAAACATTTAAATATTTTGCTTTATTTTGTTGCAACTCAATTGTAGCATGAATACGAGTTTCATATTCATGGCAATTAAAATTGTACGTACCGAAATATCCCTCCGGCGGTGCCACGCAATTGGTGTTATCAACTTGTCATCGTACATACTCTAGCTAGATCATTGAAAGTAATATAAAAAACTAATGTTGATGGGATTTCTGGTAGAGAAAGCAGCGAATCGAAATTTCCATGATGTTTTGGTCTAGTATTGGAGTGATGTTCAAAGTCTATCTAGCTCGTCGATTGAGGAATTTGTAGATACGGCTTTTACATTTTTCTGCTTTAGCAGCCATGTTATTTTCAATGTAGTTGATGTTTGTATGACATATAAATTCCTATTTGTTATCTACTTTAATATAATCTACAGAACCGGTTTTTTAGTCTCAGATATTTTCAGAAGTGTTATAAATACTTTTATCTTTTAGGCCTGGTTCATTATCGAGATAGACTGACTGTTCTAATTTCCGTTCCAGACCTATTTCGGCAGTAAGTTCAATATTGAAAGATGAAGATAGCAAGATCTTTTCTATTGGATAGCTGAAATTGTACAGTTCCTATCTATGCGCAATTTTGTAAGGATGGTGTTGGGTGGTAGTGACAAGTGATATATACTAACACACATTCTTTACTACTTAGTAGTTTTTCTATCTCTGTCAGGACCTACATCCGAGGTATTACATAATCAGTACCAGTATAGGTCAGATCAACATTGACGGAATCAATGGTAAAAATTGCTTTTGATGGCAATAGCGTCGTGCATTCACAAAGCTGTTACTAAGATTAGGTTATCGCGCATAGATAGAAATAAGAAGTTTGACTTATACATCGAATTAGTTTAAGTTTTAAATGCAGTTCTAGTCTTTAAAGTAAAGGAGAGTATTAGATGAATTTTTCACTATTCATAGAGTGATATCTAATGTCAGTAAATCTATCGTTGAATGAATTTGAAGATGATTTGTGACAGCTTATTATAGTTCTAATGATTGTAATTATTGAAAATTCATCTAACATCAAATAAAAATACTTATATTATAACTTTAAACAGTAGCTAGGTAAGCTCAGAGTTAGACACGTATAACATTTTCTTTTAGATTATTGCCAAAATTTTGCTGTGGCAGTACATATTTGGCACAAATTTCGAATCTATAAAAAGCAAGTTCAAATTATTGCGAGCAAATAAAGTAGAAAACTAAGCGAATTTCTCAATTAAT
Source organism: Aporophyla lueneburgensis (assembly GCA_932294355.1). Lineage (NCBI taxonomy): Eukaryota > Metazoa > Arthropoda > Insecta > Lepidoptera > Noctuidae > Aporophyla > Aporophyla lueneburgensis. The sequence continues at coordinate 4,457,429 of OW028740.1, read as the reverse complement.
AAAACACTCAAACACTATACAAAAAATAACAAAATAACCAACTGACGCCGACTGTCTCAACTCAAGTCGGCAATGTTTCTTTAAAAGACATTGTAGGCACTATTATTGCTAATATAATATAATTTATTCATCGATCGCTTATCTACAGCATAGAATATTCTATACAAAATATACTACGAAGATTTTACAAACTTAGGCCGTCGGCCTACGAAACTATACTTTTTTCTAACGTAACATTTAAACTACTCATTAGTTCACCAACAATCGTCCATATACATTCGTTCTCAGAGGCCTATAAGTTCCACATTTATCATCGTTCACAATTGTCTCATTAGAATACACACGTACGTATTGTAGAATTGAAATCATTAATTATATTGGGACTGGGGTGTACTAGGAATTCATAACCAGGATGGTCTGCCGTGCAGGAGGTCGGCGGCGTCGTGCCGGTCTGCCTGGCGCAGCGCAGCCGCAAGCGCGGCGGTGGCGCCTGGGCCGCGCTCGCGACACTCCCACAACTCCAGAATAGCCTCCGTTGGCGAGCTCTTTGTGGCGAACCATGTTGTATAACGATCAACCCCGAGCCGCGCCGCCAGCGCACGCCAGTCGTTCCCGCGCGCGTTCGGCGGGTCCAATATAGCGCACAACTGCCTTTTTATTCGAGCACTTAATTTAAACGGCCCCTCACCCGCACACTCGTTGACGCCCGCTTCGCTAACTGTTACATTCCTTTTAACGCTACCGTCGCTCCCGTCTTCGCTGCGGCACATACGAGCCTCTAAAAGGTTTTCAGTTATGTTAAAACTGCGCTGCGACTCGGCGCGGGGTGAACGTCCCCGCGGTGATCGGCTCCGCACGTCGTCGAGGGATATTCGGAATGTCTGCTTGTATGACGGATTGGTTCTCTGACAGGCGGACACGCTGAAATCGATATTGTCACAATCGTGGGTCCTTTCTAGTACGAAGCTGCAGTGAAGAGCGTTGTAATTCGAACCCCAAACGTGTTGGAAGGGGATTTCTTGGTAGCCGATACCCGGCTTAGCTTTCCAGCCGGGGCTGACGTGTTCCAAATTCAAACAGAGATTCGAACCGCCATCCTGGAAAAGCAAAGTTTTGGGTCGCTCTAGTAATACGCCGCCAAGTTTCTTCTCCTGCTCCTGACAGTAGTAGGCCGCGCAAAGCGTATCTTCAAATACATAAAGTCTTATACTGTAATCTGCGCTAGTTTCACTGAGCACTGCCGGCGCATATATCGCCAATTGAAGCGCTTTTACCGCCTTTCCATTAAAACTTTCACCCACTAATACAAATGTAGACAGCATATCGGTCACTAGGAATATTTTATCATTGTCGAGTTGAGTGAACACGGGCGTATTGATCGTTTCCTGGCCGAGACCGACAATTTTCTTCCACTGCGGCTGTGTGCTGTCTGTTTTGGCGCTGTTGTGGTCGATGGCGTACAGCGAGAGGTTCCAGAAGCCGTGTTTGAGACTGGCGCAGTGAGGGATTTGAAGTATGACTGACTTGTTTAATTGAAGACGCGGTGGGCCGCACTTAACTACTGGGCTCAGCTGCGTGATACCTGCGGGGCGGAATTTGTTGTGAGCACTTCGTTCTACATGTAGGTACATATGTTACAACCTGGCCTGCCCAAGGCAAGCGTTTTTTCCCAAGCAGAAATTATAGCTTGCTGATACCATAGCATAATTACATATCGTTTAAAATTACCTTTGGAAATTGTTCTCTATCGTATTGCAAAATCAATTTATTTTTATTAGACTTGTGCTCCAGTAAAGTTATTCAGTTTGGACTCATAAATATTCATAGCAATTTGATGATTTAGGGCATAGTGAATACAAGAGTGGATCCGCGAAAATATTTATCGAAATTAATTTGTGTATTACATCAAATACAAGTTCATGTCTTAAATAATGATGAACTGACTGCTTTTCAATTAAGTTTCAATGTTTGTTTAATTTTTCAATTAATTTAAATCAGACCACAGTTTAAGAACAAGCTTCAAACAGTGTAAAAGTTAAAAGAGAAAGAACATAGATACAAACCTTTTCCCAACCTTGGTCGATACCGATCATCTTTCACCACCGCCACATATATTTGTTCCCTCCTGCCTCTACTGAGGGCTGCCTCGGGGACTGAGAGGGCAACTCCAGCAGCAGGTAATGCCAGTCTTGCCCCAGCACTTGAAACTGAGAGGGACTGAGATGTAGGCGAGTTTGAAACGAGTTCCGCTAGTTGGAGAGTCACAGACTCATTCGCAGCATCATACATTGAGCCCGCTAGAAGAGAAATTATAGTTAGTGGCGTTCTGCAACTAGTTTGAATACGACATGCGTGAATGAAGAAAAGTTTTGACGTATTTAGGACTGTTATTGTCGTAGCTTGCCGTCATACTTTTCAATTGAAACTTTGCACCAAACCGTGTTTTTGTGTTATCTATATCGGAAAAAAAATTAACCAATGTGAGAACTGTGGGCAACAATGAATTTAGCTTTTGATTCTAGTCAAAGGGTATAGCAGGTTAAGTATTGAGAATGTGCCCTCAGAGCCAAATGTAATGAATATGATATTGTTAAGTACGCTGCTCATTTGCATTACTATTTATGTAGTTTTTGACTGCCTAGCTCTTACTGTCATTGAGCAACCTTGAAACATGTCCTAATAACAGACATTTTTAAACTTTTCGTTCTCTAAAACTAATAGAGCTAGGAATGTGATTCCAAAGCCAAACTGTAGACAGCATTATGACAACAACTAAAATGAGCACCGTACTTAACAATATCATATTCATTACATTTGGCTCTGGGGGCACATACTCAATACTTAACCTGCTATACCCTTTCCAGATTAGGGGAACCTGAAAATCATCGCCGGCTATCCAATAATAGATGTTTGTTTCATAGAAAAATGTAACATCTACGCGCATCTACGCGGTCAAAATGCCAACAATACCAGCAATTTTTTTATAAGTTGCGAAAACTTTCTACTTTCGGGTGTCCAGATTCACAATTATGCTGAATTTATAGCTAAAGTTAAGGTACTAGTAAAATTGTATCCTGCATATTATCTAAATGATTAATTTCATGTCTAACCAAAGACCTAATGTTACTAATAACAATAAATGGATACATGTAACTGCTATAAATATGTGCTGAACAAAAATAGCTTTCAATTAAAATATAAAAATCTACTGCTAGCTAAAGTTAGAAGAATATGCATCAGATATATTGTACTTACAGCTAGTAAAACAGCTGGAAGCCGAATGTTCAGATTCACTGTAAGGCTTGCTGTCGTAGTCATCACTTTGACCCTTGCTCGACGCACATGGAGTCACCTGGTGGTCTACTGGAGACGCATAGCTGTAAAGAAGGATCTTGTTAATGATTTGAGGATACTTTTAAGCTAAAGGTGTATAGAATAGCCAGATGACATTTCTCACAATAAAATACACTGTGCAAGAGACAAAGACGCGCAAACTGTTACCAAAAAATCAGAAAGCAAAAATAATTTTCTGTTTCATACTTGACCGTGTGGTGCCGGACGTAAAGAATAGCACCACCCCATTTCTTCCTGTGGGTGTCATAAGAGGCAACTAAGGGACTTACTAGAGAATGGGCAGCAGCGTTCTTTATGCACTATACCACCATACTGCGATCGCCAACCCACCTGCCAAGCATGGCGATTATGGCAAACCCCCCCAAATGGGGGAGGCTTATGTCCAGCAGTGGACGTCAAACGGCTGAAATGATGATGATGATGATGATGACTTATTGTATGAAATTGCTGTTTTTTTAAATTAAATATTGTAGGGTAAATTTCTACTGTGAGGAAATATATACTGAATTTGTAGTAACAGTTTGCACGTCTATGTTCCTTACACCTTGAACATTTTATGGTATTTCTCACGCCGTGAAATTGTTGTAACACAGCACAGGCACAGTAATATAATATCGAATATCACTGATTTAGTTGAATTTATTTTGGTTCAAAACAAAATAATCTTAAAATGAGATATTTACATGCTTAATTCATAATCAGCCAATAAAGTTCCCACTGCTGGGATACAGGCCTCCTTTTGGTGACAATAAGTGGGCCGTTATCAACCACGTGGACCCGTTACGTGTTGGTAGATTTCACATATCTTCGAATTCATGGTCCTATGACATGCCGGTTACTTTGTCATGTTTCCCTTCACCGTTTTGAGTGCAGTGGTGATGAAATATATTTTCTGTCTGGGTTTGAACCTACGGCCTATTACTCTTAAGTCTCGGCCGTTACCACTAGGCCACTTCTGCTGAAATTCTTCACATAAAAAAGCTATACCCAATGTATAAAATAACCATTCAGATTTGATAGCGGGCAGGTTGCAAAGTTCATCCATTTTTTGCAGCAATAACATTAGATAGCATTGAAACCTATAATTTATTCGATAATACTCCTAAAACATTAACGTTGGATCCATTATAGACTTCATTCACAAAACGTGTTTCTATTTATTTTTTGCTCGATTAATCTGTTTAATACATCTTAGTTGTTTATTACGAAGACATGTATCTATTTGTTTAAGGTTCCTAAATCATTTGCAGACTTAGATTATGTCTTTTGTAATTACATATTTTCGCATAATTAAGCTTTATAATCTGTGGAGTAATTGTGCAAAAAATATTATGATTTATTTCGTCGTTATCTCAAGTGTTTATTCTAGCTCGTTTAGTTGATTGTTTGTTCAGCTTAATTGTTATTTATTCGTTAGTAGGTCCACCTCGTTTTGCCCGGGGACTAGTTTTAAATAGACATGTTTGTTATAAATTATCAAAGTGATAGTTAAAAATTATTAGAGACCGCTTTTGGTTTTGATTATGACTTATAACGATCCTGTTTAGATAGGTATCTAATCTATATTTTTATTTATAGCTATTGAAATATTAATTATATTCCTAAAGAAACCAGTTGACGTTTTATATTAAAAGCTAACTGCAGAAAAAAACATAACGTCTTTATAGTCCATTGTCTACAAATATCAGAATTCAGAACATTTTCCTTTTGGTCGTTTGTACCTAAGCAGGTAGATGGCAACATGATACGGCACGTCTTTCATTCAAGCAATACTTAGAGCAAAAAGGAAGCATTTGTCAACTTTGTCCTGTCTACGGTGAAGATGAACTTGTACTGTGACACTAGATATTGTGTCATCGTTAAGAATTTTGTGTTATTTCTTTGATAGTATAGTGTTAACAGTTTGATGATATTTCTTTATTGTAATGCATTATAAGACAGCTGACAACAGAAATTGATGGCAGCAAGAGTTTCTATAAAACAAAGTTATATGTTAAAGTTAACAATATTTATATGGGACCAATCCACACGCGGAAGATATCACAAGTCACACAAATATAAAAAAAAACCTTAGACGAATTAAAAACCTCCTCTTTTTGAAGTTGGTAAAAATGCGTTGGTAGAATTACAGAATTTTATTTGATTTGAGACACAAAAAATGCAGCAACGCATCTTTATATTGCACAAAATCACGTAAAGGCTGATTTGAAAATAATAAATTATAAGAAAAAGGTAAAGTAAGAGAGATAAGGTTTAATAATGGTAAAATAGTACCTACCTATTAGTAAGATGCGGTACATCATAATGGTGTTCAGCCCTGGAGTCAGGCTGTGGATGCTCGTATCTTGGAGGTCGATGTTGCATTAGGTCTGGTGCCAGCGAGAGCGACTGTTTCTCCACCGTTGGGTACATCTCCGGTTGGAAATCTGCTTGAAGAAGATGGATGGGTATTTGAATTACAAATACAAAAAAAAAAATACAAAAAAAAATATTTTAAAAAGTGAGGTACAGTCTGTTACAATAAATATAAGTCACAGTGTAGGGTAAAATTGAAAGACAAAAAGTAACATAATTTGAATCTGGCGTCCTAGCTAGGTTACATAGTAACCTGTATTAAGGTTCGCCAGCCCAGGTTCCCATATGAGTACAAACAATTATAGTAGACTGCTATAGCACTATAAGGAGCAAATGAATTTAACTTATAACTAAGGGTTAGTATAGTGTGTTTCGTGATGTAGGTATGGTGTGTGTGTGTGTGTGTGTGTGTATGTGTTTTGTGATGTAGCTGTGTATGTAAGTGTTTGGTAATGTAGGTGTGGTGTGTGTGTAAAGTAAGGCTTATGTTTAACTTACCACCAGATATAGTAACATATAACAGACAAAACTAGTAAATGATCACCAAAATTAAACCCGCATTTTAATGTAAAATTATAACCAAAATTTTAACATCTTGCTATCCTATTTAAGCAAACTGACTCCAAATAAATCTTGTTAATCCAAAAGTAGTAAATGATCACCAAAATTAAAACAGCATTTCAATGTAAAATTATAACTAGAGTTTTTACATCTTGCTATCCTATTTAAGCAAACTGACTCCAAAAAAAATCATTGTTAACCCAAAAATAGTTAGTGAACACGAAATTATTAAGAGTGTACTACGTGAGTTCGACAAATGGGTGTACGAATAACACTTGTGCGACAAAACTGTACTGCGACTCACCATAGTTCGAATGCACGCTTATGCGATGCGACACACTGAATCTAGTCGTTTCTAGCACTCGCCGGCCGCTGCCGCGGCACCGCTCGCTTCGCTCGCTCGGCTCGTGCATAGGAGGTCACAGTTTTAACCTAACCTAACCTAGTGTACTATGTGAGCTCGAGTGTATCGCACAAGCGTGCATTCGAACTATTGTGAGTCGCAGTACAGTTTTGTCGTACAAGTTATGATTTGGTGATCATTTACTACATTTGGTGTTCGAATACAATTTAAAGAGCAGTCGTGACTAAAATAGCTAGTACCTACTATTGTAATTTTAGACTTTATTTTTCTGGTGTCAAGTATATATTTTTGGTTAAAGAACTAAGGGTATCAAAGCATTTTATGGTGATCATTATATTTAATCCCGTAAAGTAATAACGGAGTTTGAGTTTAAATACAGGGTTTTTGAGAAGACACTACGATTGAGAGGAGAGCAGATGTTCGGTGTCGTCGTAGTTCAATTTGGTTACTAAGTCCGTTATTTCTTTCTTGCCCATTTCGTAGGTGGATTAATGTAAATGGATAGTTTTGTTGATTCTGTTATATGTATAAAAACCGGCCAAGTGCGAGTTGGACTCGCGCACCGAGGGTTCCGCACAAACCTGTAGGTATCCTCGGTTTATGCATAAGGTTTATGTTTATGAAATTAAATGGTGTGTTTTTTTTAATTTTCATATTTAAGTTGATTGAATGAAAGGTAAATTCCGGTTTACGATTTATGACGTATAAAAAAAAACTACTTACTGGATCTCGTTCAAACCAATTTTCGGTGGAAGTTTACATGATGTACATAATATATTTTTTTAGTTTTATTATTCTCTTATTTTAGAAGTTACGGGGGGGAGGCGGACACACATTTTACCACTTTGGAAGTGTCTCTCGCGCAAATAATTCAGTTTAGAGAAAAATGATATTAGAAGCCTCAATACCATTTTTGAAGACCTATTCATAGATACCCCACACGTATGGGTTTGATGAAAAAATGTTTTTTGAGTTTCAGTTCTAAGTATGGGGGTCCCAAAATTTATTGTTTTTTTTTCTATTTTAGTGTAAAAATCTTAATGCGGTTTACACTATACATCTACTTACCAAGTTTCAACAGCATAGCTTTTATAGTTTCGGAGAAAAGTGGCTGTGACATACGGACGGACAGACAGACAGACAGACAGACAGACAGACGGACAGACAGACAGACATGACGAATCTATAAGGGTTCCGTTTTTTGCCATTTGGCAACGGAACCCTAAAAATGGCCCAAGGTAGTAAAAGAAACGTTTGGTGTAAGCAAAGCGTGTGAAGGGAACTTTACAAATTTCGTTTTTTCTCATAAGTGAATTGGGAAATAAGATACACATATAAATACCAAAAAAAAACTAATCTTTTCGCTTTGTGGTTTAGATTAATTTTGGTGTACAATTAATCATTGTTGCATTTCAATGCATTTCTACCATCTCTCGAACCATCTATGAAGGAATTAACAATGTTATGATGGATCCAGTGATTTTACATTATTGAACGGATTATTTAGGAATGTGTTAATATCTTTAGATTTACACTGAAATAATTATTGGTTGGTAATACTAATGGCATGTGATTCATGTTGATTGTACCATTTCCCGTTATGGTAATCAAGAGTTTATGTCAATGCACCGACAGCTAGGAAACGGACTTCCGAGTGGTAGGTCTCGGGTTCTTGTTAGTCATTAACTTTTAATGAATATAATTACTATTCATTAATATTGCTAATTCGTTCGACCACTGACTTCATTTGTCAATTAATTATTCCGGGTTCCTATACCTATTGTAAATAAAAGTAATGATTCGTTACTTTATAATTAATCCGTCAAAAACTTACAAAATTAAATATACGATATAAACATAATCATCATAACTTCAGCCGAAAGATGTCCACTACTGGACCTCTCCCAAGCACCGCCACTTTGACCAGTTCTGTGCTTGTCACAGTGGATTCCTGCGGTGTTCGCTAGATCATCGGTCCACCTCATAGGAGGTCTTCCAACGTTACGTCTTGCAGTACGTGGTCGCCACTAGTAAGTTCGACTTTGAGAGAGCGGTGAGTCGTCAAATCCGATTCGGCTGGGCAGCGCCCAAGAAGCTATGCAATATCTTCTCGTCTCATATGCCGCAGTGTCTCAAGACGAAACTCTTTGACCAGTGTGTGTTGCCAGTGAGGACCTATGGCACTGACACGTGGTTACTCACAATGGGTCTCACTTACCCAAAGAGCAATGGAGAGGGTAAGTTTAGAGTTTCCGTACACGATTGAATAAATAAATAGTAAGTAATATTATATTAAGACTTACCAGTCCTAGTCATGGTGTAAAGTGAATGATCTCTGGTCTTCCTCTGCAACAGTTTATACACCACGGCAGCTCCAGCCAAGAACACCACCACTGCGACAGCAATACCTATGTATAGAGGTATATCGCTATGCGCTGCCACTGTTGACAAAATAAAAGAGCACGTTAGAAGAAATAAAGATTCTGATACCAAAAATCTAATGACTAACGGTGTGGCCTTGTTCACATGGCGATTCATAATCATAATATACAGCCTATAAGCCACTGCTGGGGGATCCATTGGAAATTATTGGCGTTTTACCGGTTTAAGAGCAGTTCTGTGGTGATGAAATAATTTACACAAAGTACAGCGCTTGTCTTGAAAACCTACGACTTAAACTCGTAAACCACTGCTGTTACCACTCTGTTCTAAATTTTCGAAGTGTGATCCCAAAATAATAAAAAAGAACATTATTTACATCGCCATGTGTACGGTGCCTATAGGAAAAGTTACCTAGAACTTGCACAGTTTTTAAAATTTCCATCGTTAAGAAAACAACAAAATAATTTTCGCAGTCATAAAAATAATGGCCGTCGCTGTCATAACACTAAAGGCAAACTTTTACTTGTCAGCTCGCTCAAAAAACCACAAGTTGAAAGCAGAACACATTCATCATTTCAAACAAAGAAACATAAATTACAAAGTTAGTCCGACTCGCAAACTTTTAAAGCCAACACTATCCCACTTCATTCCAAAACGTTTGTATTCAAACCAAACAAAAAAGATATAAAACCATCAAATTATTAAGCACCTGATAAACTTTTGTAACCATAAAAACGTTTTAACGATAAAATAACGAGGTGTCAATTTTACGATTTCCGTTCTAACCTCAAAATAAGAGACAAATTCGTTGAAATTCAAAATTTCAAACCGCAATCGTTAAATTTGTTTTCGTTCATTCAAAATGAACTGCATCCCATGTTTCTGGCAGCACCTTTAGTATTATTTATGTCAACGTGCCTTTATGGTTATGTTCCTTTGGGAGCGGAAAAAGAACGCTTATTTTGGCTCCAAAAATAGTTACAGAAAGGTTTAATAAGTCGGAAATGCTTAGTTTTATAAGAATAAGGAAAAATGAGTAACTGAAAATTACTTAAAGGATTTGTGAGTTAGAAGACAGAGACAGGGTAAAAGACAGCATAGCTTTAGTTGTATTAGGGTCACAAATTGATTTACGGACATAATACGATTTTCAGTTGCAGTACTGCTGAATAGAGAGACTATAAAATGTTCTGACCTGGTTTTTAACAACAAAGACATTTCTAAAGTTCTTGACAAATGTGACTATGTGAAACCAAAAGTGGAGAAGTAAGTAAAAATACTGTTAAGGTATATTTTTATGACTTCTCTAAAACACCCCAGATAAAGTTTCACGATTCCAAAAAGTACAGCTGTCGTAAAATTAACATAAATATCCATCGCTTTCAATACGTCACAATCTTCAAAAACGGACCCGCGGCATTTTTTAACGATTACTTATATTTTTTATGTAATTCCTTGCCGTGAAAAGGAGTCGTTATTGGATATTTTTAACGATCCCTTTGATCCTTGTATAGTGGTTGTAAATGTGGACTTAAGGGAAACTGCGGGGACATATGGCATCTTATTTTAAGGAGTATTAGAGTAAATGCGCTTCATGTGTCGTTTAATAAAATTGATGGATTTTTTAATAGTTAATTCTGGTTACTAGAACTATCTCACATTACGTTTCCTTTTTATTAGCAAGCAAACATGCTGTTTACTTACTACAAGATAACGCCTCACAAGTATATCTATACTGTCTTGGAAATAAGGTTGCGGGGATGTACATATTACTTCACTTGTGCTAATGTTTTAATTCTTATCCTATTAGTGTAAGCATATTTGAGTGTACTGTACACTTCTTATAATAATTCAAGTTTCAATTTAAAACAACCAGAATTGTCGCCAAAAATTTATTCATTATTTAGTCTGTTCTCATTTTGGTGGGCCCTTTCATTGAAAAATTCAGCACGTGCTGTTGACTCATTGGTTTCTTAGTCATGCTCTTACATGACATGACATGTGGCACCGATTATGTTTATTCACTTGTCGATGATATTCATGTGCCAACATGTCTGTGTTTCCTTTCCTTAATGGTAATTACGTCCAAGAAATATTCAGTGGCAAATGTTGTTTAGAAATTTCATCAGAACTAAAATTTATCTTTATTTGGTGTTGGATATGATTTTTAGTTTAAATGGTTTGGGAACCCATGTTTCAATAAAACTCAGGCGCCGTTTGGGATCTACCGTAAAGATTAAAATGAAGATCGTTAACAGACCGACTTTGAGGTCATTATTGTAATATTGTTCAAGTACTATTATTATCTTCATCAGAAATCATAATCATAATAATCAATCTGATTTTATTAATTTCATCGGAATCCACTCCGAGATGGTGCCCTTAACTGAAAGCATAAGCCGCCAAAATCAGCCTATAATGTTTCTACTGCTGGGAAATAGGCCTCCTTATTTCGAGAAGGAGTGGACGATAATATACCACGCGGGCCTTGTGCAAGTTGTCTCATGTCTTTTTTTTTTTTCAGGATGGGAAATCATCAAATGACTTCTTCCGCTCTGGGCGGAGCGGGAGGGCGTGTCAAACTTTTACTGACTAAAACCCACCCGTGTTCCAACAGTTGCCCATGTGCCAGGGTCACGGTATCTCTTTCGAACAATCACGCGACCCCGGCAGGCATCGGTCCTAGTAGACCCCTACACTGCTGCTGACATCTCTTTGAGGCGCGCGTGGAACACTGCGTGCCGTCGACCCGAGCCTGGTCCTTACCGGGCGGCGAGCCACCCATTGCTCGCCACCCGCAAGCTCGCGCCTACGGTGGCCGGGAGTCCGCAATTGACTCCCGACGCCCGGGGCGTCTCCTCCTGCGGCGGCTAGGGGCGTGAGGGCGCAGAGACTGCCACTCCCTCACGCGTCCCGCCTCCTCCTTCGCGAGCATCACTGCTTCGCAGAAGGAGGTGACGGCTTCCCATTCCCTCTCGCTCCGTACCATGGCTCGCACCAGGGCCGGACGCGAGAGGTCGCCGCCGCCGATCGCCTCCACGAGGACACGGCGGTGTTCTGCCCAGGCAGGGCACACCTCCACCGTATGCTCCACCGTGTCCTCCAGACGATCCTCGCAATGGAAACACCCGGACGTATCCTCCCGCTTTATCCTGAACAGGAACCCACCGAAGCACCCATGCCCGGTGAGAACCTGCGTCAGGCGGAAGGTGAGGACGCCGTGACGCCTCTCAGGTTCTCACCGGGCATGGGTGCTTCGGTGGGTTCCTGTTCAGGATAAAGCGGGAGGATACGTCCGGGTGTTTCCATTGCGAGGATCGTCTGGAGGACACGGTGGAGCATACGGTGGAGGTGTGCCCTGCCTGGGCGGGGCACCGCCGTGTCCGCGCGAGCTTGCGGGTGGCGAGCAATGGGTAGCTCGCCGCCCGGGAAGGACCAAGCTCGGGTCGACGGCGCGCAGTGTTCCACGCGCGCCTCAAAGAGATGTCAGCAGCAGTGTAGGGGTCTACTAGGACCGATGCCTGCCGGGGTCGCGTGATTGTTCGAAGGAGATACCGTGACCCTGGCACATGGGCAACTGATGGAACACGGGTGGGTTTTAGTCAGTAAAAGTCTGACACGCCCTCCCGCTCCGCCCAGAGCGGGAGAAGTCATTTGATGATTTCCCACACTGAAAAAAAAAAAAAAAAAAAAAAAAAAAAAAAAAAAAAAAAAAAAGCACCCATGCCCGGTGAGAACCTGCGTCAGGCGGAAGGTGAGGACGCCGTGACGCCTCCCTATCCACTCCTCAAAGAGGGGACTTACCGCCGCAATTGTGGCGTGCCCTTGTCTCATGTCTTAGAATTATTCGTTCTAGGACATGCAAGTTTCATCATGATCATTCACCGTTTTGAGAGCAGTGGTGATGAAATTATTTACACATAGTAAAGCGAGTTTCTGGATTCGAAACCACAACCTACAACTCTTTAGTCAAGCCTGATACCACTGGGCCACCACAGCTCTTAATTTAAGGTAATGTGGGACATTATATTGTCAAAGTAAAACTTGTAATTATACAAGCTCTAGGCACCGCACTTTGAACACTCCTAAGCAGAAACTACCAAGCAACTTACTTCATAGCAACACAAGGAAAAATAAACTCAATTAAACAAACAAAACTGTGTAAAACCTTTAATTCTGCAACAGTGCAGCGCAAAACGATTTTCCACGGTTGATTTTTACAACTTGAATAGCAGCAAAGCATTAGGACTAACATTTCTGCCTTTAGCGTACAGGTGACACAATAGCAAAGGGGATTAATAGGCTTTTGAAGGCTCAAGTAGCTAACGCGGAACCGAAGACGGAAGTGAGTGAATGAATGAATGAATGAAGTCTTCGCGCTCGATAATGCGATAAAGATCGTAAGCTCGCAAGTAATTAAAAACAAGGTAACCGCGATGCTTTTCATTTCAATTATTATTTGTTCATTCATTTATATTACATATTTCTGTAGCATTCTCTTAATTTAGCTATTTAGTAACTGAATAACGTTTCATCGAAGTTTTGTGCAGTATTTATTTATATGGTTTTTAATGTCGATTCGCATAAATTTAAGCGCCGAAATATGTGAAACGACACTTTCAAAAAGTATTTTCTGTAGGTGATTCGCATGAAATTCATTCAATTATGTTTCAATTATTCAACAGTTTAAAATATGTATTTTTCTTACAAGATAATAGTAGAAAATCGAAACTAATGTACCTGATTATTTTATTACACAAAATTCTCATTATAATTCATATATTGACTTTGTATGCCATAAATCTTTTCATCGTCTATCTCCAGTGTTACATCAGTACATTTAGTAATATTAATGTATCGTATTATCATTAAAATGAGATAGCCCGGAGCAATAAATTGATGAAGTCATTTTCTCTGTTCGATAATGTGATAACAATCATAACTGCTCGACATAATTAAAAACATGCTTGTGAATATCAACGCAGTAAAACGACCTGTTATGTTGTCATACATTTAACTTTGAAATGATGATGAATATCAGACCGAAATATAGGTACAGACGCCACCAGGTCAAGCTACCCGAAACTGTAAATTTTGTCCCGATGAACCTTGAACCTAATGCTCTAGAAATAAAGTCGAAAATCTATCAAAGAAATCTGACAGATTGTAGTAGCTTGATGTGTTGGCGTCTGTACCTAATATTGAAAACACAGACAATCGAATAGATCAAAAGAAAATATATGGTGGATATAATTATTTTTGGGATAAATAAAAGAGGCCCGAAAGAACCAATCCCTTGAGATGTTAGACAGATTTTTAAGAAATTGAAAAGCATTGGTCTTACTGAATGTTCGATCACAATTGATATTTAAATGAAAATCTCAGCAGAGTGCTTAAAATCGAACAATTTGTGTCTGTAACTCCAGAGAAGAGCCCAAAAATCCAGCATCATAAAAATACATCAAAATTCCAAGAGATCCGAATTACTCAGCGCCTGTTCTGACCATACATTTACCGTGATACAGCTATTATACATAAACGGCGGATCGAATGACCGGCATCCGAGCCGAATGTAATAAATTAATAAACATCGTGACCGTCCGAACGATTTGGAGCCGATACTGATCGTTGTAATTGCTGCACGCAAGTCGATGCTACCATGTGGAATAAGTGGACGCTTTGTGCTATATTCTATGTCAAACATGTCGGTGTTACGTTATAGGTAGAACGGGCTGGTGTCCGCAACTCCCACGTCTGAGCGCGTATTTTGCGTACGGGTGGGAAATCGGTTATTCAATCCATGCCAGCTCCTTGAGAAAGACCAGCAACGCCTTGATGTTGTTGACTATCCCAGGTACGGTATCTGGGTTCATGTCACTGTTACTTGACTGGGGAATGAAATAGAGCACCTAGTGGGTTTACTATAAGCTGAATTTAGGTTATAAGCGCTGTTGTCGTATCCGCATTTAGGTTAGTGAGGTGTTGTTTTCCAGCCGTGTGGTCGTTGTATCTGTACATATGGTCAGGCGGGATGGGTAGCACAATCTCAGCATAATCATCATCAGACCATAGCTATAAAGACGAGTCAATAGAAAATCTATCTAAATTTAATTTAAAGGAGTATTTAAGGATAGCAGCAGATTGCAGGTAGCGTTCTGCAGTTTATGCCTACCCTCATGGGAAAAAAATTGTGTGAAAAAAAACTTTATGTAAATAGATACATTAACTTAATGATACATTAACTTAATCAAAATCTATCCACCTATAAACTTCGTTGTTAGAAAATTATATATCTATGATCCATTTTAATGATAAGAAACTTGGACAATACTCCACGCATAATTTTTGGACACAGGCTTAGTTCTGCATGTCGTTTACTGAATGGGACAACAAATTATGAGCTTTCTAAGATTGAAGACCGGTTTGGCTACTAAGCGATGTTAAAAAGGAGACTAAACCGTGTAATTGTTGGACACGCAACTTCGATTATACCGTACGTAAGTGGGTTCACTCACGTTGGCCTAACTTTGAATCAGCCACAGATAAGATGACCCCATTGGTATTTAAGTAATGAATCATTAGCTTATAATGTTCCCACTGTTGGGACACAGGCCTCTTCGATATGACGTCACATATCATCGAGTTTTTGGTTCAATTTTTTCCTTTACCGTTTTGAGAGCAGTGGTGATGATATTATTCACACAAAGTAAACTGCCTGCCTGGGCTCGAACTCACAACCTATAAACCACTGCCTCTACTGCTCATCGGCAGGTAAATGAGTTTATTCCGAAGTTAATCTACTTCATAAGGTTAATAATAAAATAGAATAGATAGGTACAGATATCAAAGACACACGTAATGACAAATTGGAATCAATACCGCCATATGTTTACATCTAAGAACGAATCTTGTGAATGCTTTTAATAAGGATTGGTAAAAGAGTCGAGTAGTGAAAGCGGAACGAATTGACGCACTTTCTTATTTATAGTTGCGACAAAGCCTTAATCAAAGAAATCATGGGTTTTGTGTAATCAATGGCTTCTTTTAGTTTTGACACGTCGTCGTCGTGTGTATCTAATTGAAACTCCAAGAGTCGCTTTCGAAAAAGATAATATTGTTGAATTTTACCTTATTCAGGGAAGTAAGAGATATCAAGGAAATGTACGATGTCATACATTTTACAAATAACTTTGTGTTTCATGTAACTGTCACTTCTTAACAAAAGAATGTTTGGAAAGTAGCTAGTATAAACCAAATGGTCCAGCAAATAATATACAAAGCTTTTATTGGTATGTAGATTTATGTAGGTTCAAAGATCAAACCAATAGCGATCTTCACAAGTAAAGAGAAAAGCCTGAACTATCTATCAATAGAATGAGCTATTTTATAGCTTGTATTATTACGAGCAATACGATTTTCTTTTGTAAGCAATAAATTATTTACAATCACTTCCAACTTAACATATTGATAGTTTTGAAAGCCATTGGAGTTAGCAGTAAAGCACTTTAAGGAGGCGTACAGGTAGCATCAGAAGTGGGATCTTGAGACAGTGAAGATTGTTCTCTGAATGGATGTCATGTCTTTTACTAGTTTACTGGGCAGCTGCACGAAGATGGCACTTTGCCAAACTTATAAACACTAAGGAAGAGAGGAGCTTGAGTTTGAAAACGTTCGTGGAACAGACACTGATGAAACTAATTTTAAAAGATTTAATGAAATAAAAGCATTTGCTAAATAGACTTTTACTTAAGAAAGGATTAAAAGAAATGCAATTTCTGGTAAAGATTTTTTAAATGAAATTACATGGTTTCTGATGTAAGTTAGTGGAATTTCTGCAGTTGTTGATATTGCAACTATTTTCTCTGCAGATGAAAGTTTCAGACTAGCGGTAAACAGCAAATAAAAATATAGCAATGCAGCAATAACTTCAAAAGGAATTAAAGAAATATTTGTTCTAGCAGCGGAAATAGAAAACATCCGTTCAATGTTCCATCTTCGATCAGCGCTTGCGTCGCCGCTTGTACATCCATACGCAATGGCGCAACACTGCAGTAAAACGCACTTCATATCAATAAATCTCCTTCATAAACAAGTTCCAAGTCCCCACACGGTTTATAGCCAACCGATATTTGAAATTCAATAAATCATTACATCCGCTACTTACACCGTTCAAATCAAAACCGCAGAGATGTTACGGGAATTAATTTACGTACGATTATCGAATTAATTTCGAAATTTGTACACTGTGTAAACATTTGTCAGTGCCAACGGCGCGGTGTCCGTTGCAGAGATCCCAGATAGGGAATCCAATCGAAATTTACAAACCCTTGTCGCTTTACCCATAACGTGGTAGGAGGGCTTGCGGAATTAAATTTTCTCCGCTCACATCTCATACAAATGTGATACGTAACTTCTTTTAACCTAAAGGCGGTATTTGCTTGAATGAAGAGGGGCGATATGTGAATGCATTTCGCGATCGCCTGCTGCGCTCACTCGGCGAAATCACAACAAATCATTCACGAGACCCACCTCCAGTAATGATGGCCGCATCGCATATAAATTGGATTTTACTGTTGTTTGTTTATGCATTAATGTTTGATTAAAAAGTTTTGTACGATTTAATTTAATTTGAACGAAACCGTAACGGTTGACGGCTGGTTGTCGTTTTCGGGTGCAGTGAACACGATGAAATCAGTGGGACTTTGTTTGTGGACGTTAATTTTGTGGAAAGAGTACTTGTAATGATATATAGACATATTTATCGAAAATAAGGTTAAATATGTAATAAATGAAGTCTGTATAGAAAGAATTAAGCATTTAGTGACCTTTGTTGAATGTTATATAGCCACTTAGGAAGATATAAAAGAAAACCTACATACAACCAAATCAAAGCTTTATCAAGAACATTTTCCCAAATATAGAATTCACCATTCACTAAAGAGAATTTATGAGCCGTCCTCAATACAAGAGGAAGCAACACTCAATTCACACGAAGATTCATTCAAATTATCATAATAATACATCTATAATTTGTACTATGAAAAGACTTTGTGAAAAATAAAAGTTATATTCGATAAATCTGTCAAATAGAAAGTTAGATGCTGATAACGATGGCTCCGAATTTGTGTTCGAACGGTTCTTTTCCAATTATTTTTGTTAGTGTTGATGATACTTACTAATCCGATTACGTACTTGTGGTAGTATATGATGTTTTTAGTAGGCGGTTTAGTAGAATACGTTTGACCTACTTGTGGTTAGGTTTTAAAGACCGGGAGTTTGTTTTTGACTACACATTAAAATGATAAATAAATAAATGTTGGAGCGGGTGCAATAAATTGTAAAAGATTTTCTTCACGAGCAAGAGAAATATGTTGATTTCATTTGCGTTCCAGAAGGGTATCACAATATCTTAATTACTTACTTCTAATATGAGAACCATTATAAAATCTTTCTTATTCCAAGTGTTTTGTCAAAGGAAGGATTTGAATGCAAAAGGCTTTTAAAATTAACTCTGTATATGGCAACACACCAGTTTGCATTGTTTTGGTACTTAGAAGATAACATGCAGCATCTAATGAGTCTAAAATTATACGCTCACGGCTTTTCCCAAGGGAATGAAAACAAACACAACATTTTTCATATTAAACTTTAAGTCCTTAATACTTCGCATCAACATAAACGAAGAATCCACACTCCATCTCGATGTTTAGGCAACAAAAGATGAAAAGGTGCTATAAAATTTCACCATTTTCCCCCTTTGTATGTGGCAATTAGGCTAATGAAGTGGCTCCAACGAGCGCGAATGAATGGCTCAACCCGAGTTCCTACCATTCAAAGCTCACCTTTCATGTGGGCAATTTACTGATGGTCCACATTATATGGCTTACTTGAATTACTTGGAGTAATTGAATTTATTGTGGATCCCGTAGTTGAGAATATTAGTTCTGAAATAAGATTTTAGATTTAGATTCGATTTTTATACTTAAATGCAGAGGTAGTTGATTGATAAAATTGGGGCTGTGATTGATTCAACCAATTCAGCCTGTCTTGGACCACTGCTGGACATCAGTCTCTCCCAGACTGCGCCGCCATATAGCTGGAGCCACCTGTCCTAGCCACCTTTTTAAATCCATATAGCTGGAGGGTGTCCCACACTACTGCTGCAGTTGCGCGGTTTCCACTCCAAGACTCGTTTGCTCCACCAGCCATTGGTCTTCTGACAATATGGCAAACCCACTGCCATTTCAGCCTGCTTAATCTGCGAGGTCTGTCAGTAGCTTCGGTTCTTTTCGATTTTATTCATCAAAGAAACTCCGAGCGTAGCCCATCATAACAGGCAGAAAGCACTAGTAGAAGACTTAAGTCTTCAAATTTTGCGGAATTAGAAAAAGACTAACCTATCCTGTCCCATCTGGATCTTAATATCGGCGTGTCAAAAACTACAGCTCATAAAGGGCATAGAATGAATCCAAATGTGGGAAAAAGCTTAGACATTGGTCGTCTTAGACACGTTGAAGGTAACAAAACAAGCTACAACTGAATTAAACAAAACAAAATCAATGTCTACTGTAACTGTAAATATTAGATCACAAAAATGTTACAGTAGTCTAACCACGGATTTACTAGAGCTTAGCTATAGCTGAATGTGGGACAATATTGTGCAGTGTAGTCAAGTGTAGGAACAATTGTGTGGGGAAAGGAGCTGCTCTAAATCACTTTTAGTGTGCCATGTTTATATAACATAGACATACTTGCTGGTTGCAATAGCAAGATGCTCCGTAATATTTTGTCTGGTTACACTCCTTGGAATTCGTTTTTCGAGGAAAAAATATTATCTCTGCAACTTCCATCTACAGAAAAAATACGGCGTATTTTTAAAACGTGTTCCAGTCCATTTCTGTCAACCAAAAAAATAACCTCCAAAACTGAACACAATAGATCGATCATCCCAATAAATAACAATCAATCCACGGAGCGGGAAACAAAAACAGTTTACAAAGCCAAGATGGTGGATTTATTTGGCGCGAAAGCGTTTTCGAAGAAGCCGAACGTACAAAACCAAAATGGTATTACCCCGAGGCTATTTATCAAAACGTACGATAAACAGAAATGGGAAATTGAAACAGAGTCAACGGGGACCAGTGGAAATGATTTATTGCTATTATAAACAAAATATGGACTGATCATTTTCCATTCCGAGATTGAATTTGGACTGCCGAGGGAGAGGTGTGTGTAAAACGTGCATAATGTCGGGTTTAATGGCGTACTGCTTTCCATTGATTTGTTTGATCGTGTCAAGTTGCTCGTAATATTTCGATAATGTATAAATATAACATTTTGCTGGTGTAAATATGAAAATACGTCTACTAACAAATTTCATGACACCAACACAACTTAAATCCCACAGAGTAATTGTATTTTCCATTCTCACCCTACTTCTCCAGATACTTAAAAACACAAGCGGTACAAAAGTACATTCGGCAAATGTAAATACAACAGCACAAAAGCGAAAAAAGAACTATTTGTACAATCGTAGTAAAAGGCACATGCAGAGGTATTAAAACTAAATAATACCCTGGAATGGGAATTGGAGAGAGCCGAAACTGAATATTCTAAATGCCGAGTATGCCGCGAATTTCTCCGGAATACCTGTGTTTGCACGGACGTTAAATATTGCTTTATGATATTAAAGCTGTTTTCATCGAAATGTTTTTAGTTTTTTAGAAATTTTACTACTTTTAACCACGGTATCACTAGGTTTAAATATCAAAACGACTGTATTGTCCCACTGCAGAGCACGAAAAGGAGGTTTTCCTTTTTCCATCAATTCGATTCTGAGTCAATATGGAACAATCCCTCAAATAAGCAGTAAGTTCGTCCGGCCATGAGTCAATGGCAGGGTGGGTCAGGTAACAGCTATCACAGATCTTTGGTCTTTCACGATGCCGTTGGACGATTTCAAGAACCCATACTGTGATGTATCATGGCGTGGTATGGTGTGTGTGCATTAGGTTTGTCATTTTAATTAATTCTATCATAGTTATAGCCGTTAGCAAATCTACATACATTCGTTTGGTGAATTCAAAATTTGGTCTAATTTTCAAATCCACTACTTCCTTCCAATTCTTTCCACAGTATTCTTGAAAGGTACGCTGTGAGACTTATTTTTCCATTTTCATGTATAAATATCTCCTAGTCTTCTTAAGCAATATCCGTTTATTCATTTTATTTAACATACATATTGGTTACGTTTTAATTTCCGTTATTGTTGGTGTGTGAGTTACCTCATGTTTTCCTTTACAGTTCTGAGTTAGTGTTGCACTTCAGTTAGAATTAATTTTCAGTGTATTCCACATTCAACCTATTGTATGAACCGCGTTTATGAATGGGTTTGGCAAACGTTACATTAGCTGTCTGTCTGTCAACACAGGAGCGCTGTAAACTTTACTCGAAAGTTTGATATTAAATGTGAATAGTGGCTAACTCAATGTACCAGACTTATGTGCTTTGTTCACAGTTACACATTCAGCTACACATACTAGAGAATGGGCAGCAGCGTTCTTTATGCACTATACCGCCATACTGCGATCGCCAACCCGCCTGCCAAGCGTGGCAATTATGGCAAACCCCCCAAATTGGGGGAGGCTTATGTCCAGCAGTGGACGTCATACGGCTAAAGTGATGGCACATTCAAGCAAACATTTGGGTTTTACAATATCATACGATTAACCATCCTTTCCTAACTTTTGACTATCTTCATCAACCATAAAAACGTCTAAACAGAGTAGAACAATTCTAAATTATCCAATTACGTCCACAACGTTATCATATAAAATGTTACCTCAACTTTTTCGTAAGAACACCATAAAAATTTACTCCCTCGTCTATATTTAGACGATATGATACGGCCCAGATGGTCACGCCACCCGATTTTAGTATCTCTCGAATCTTTCATGACCATCTAATATTGACCTTTGCCTCACCTTGTTTCCACCTTTATGTTGATTAGAAATTCTAAAGCCGCGGGGGGTGTGATGGGTCTTTATAGTTTGGAAGGTGGCAGTTGCAGCCGATAGCCTGTTATGAAGCGACCAGAGTAACATTTCATAGTTATGGCTGAACGGAAAGGAAGTGTATATTTAGTGTGGCATCTGGTTCTGGAGCATTTCATAGAAATAGTATTAATTAACATGTCCCATGGCGGATAGTTTCATAATTTGTAATTCCCATGACACGGGCTCGTAAAGTTTTGGCTAAAACCGTTCGAGTTTCTCGGTTGTCGCTTCTATTCGTGGCTCTGCTGTTATGAGATGAGATATGACGACGATTAACGTAAAAAGAATATGTTTGGATACGGAAACGTTATGAGAAATGTCCAGATTATTAGAAGCAGAATGTGGCGAGTTCTGGCTATAAAAATAAAACTATGGGCAGTTACGGTTTCTAAATTTATAGAAATGTTATATTTTGTAGTTTGAATTATAAATATCAGTCACGTGAACTATAATGCTCCATTAAATATTATCGGCGTAGTATTTTAAAAATATTGTTTATTTAAAACCATTAAATTGTCAGAATACGCTCACAATTTAATGGCCCATTTTGAACAAACAAACTAAGGCACCTATAAAATTAATTTCTATATAATAGCGTCACAGCAAGGGATTTAACGCTTACGGTTCACATTATGTCATGCTTTTTCAATTACCTTTTTTAAACTTACAACCATGAATAGTTGAACTTTATGAAAACCGTACCTACAATTACGACAGCTGCGACTTTCGAAAATGAAATCTCGTAATATATTTTAATGGATTTTATACAAACATTTCCCTAACAATTCAAATGTTATCCATCCTTATTATTTAGATCATAAAAAGATACTTAAAATTAAAAAAAGAAGATTTTACGAGTCCAAATACTTTCAATCATCTCATCATCATATTTTCATCTGAATACTAATTCTAATCTCTTTTTACTAATTGGTATATTAATCCAAGTACTTACCTCCATGTACGCCACAGTAATCTCCCACACAGTCAGCATGTTGTGCATGAGCTCCTGAACATGGAGTATCTCCAGTACAAGCTCTTCGTCTTGTCTGCCTGCAGTCAGCTCCACAGACTGACCACTCTGACCAGCTTCCCCAACGACCAGGTAACGCTGTGAGAGAGAAGATTCTTCAGTATATTGTAGGCTTTAACGTTGCACTAATTTTAGATATAGTTCAATAATATAGCAGTAGATAAAGGTACGAAAAAGTTAACTTTTTAGGTGACAACATTTAGGAAATCATTTGGAAGAAAATTACACACCTTTAAATTGAGATAAGAGCATAATAATTATAATGATAAAAATTGTAGTTCTATTGGCAAGATCTCTAGAAAAAAACGCCCATTGTAATTTTGAATTTGATATCGATGATGATTGATACAAAAAATATTGGTTGCTTAAATTGTATAGGTAATGATAATCTCAACGATGTATTAATTAAGTTTAGATCAGCCATTTGGCTTAATAGCAATGTAAACGTAAATCTTAAATTAATT
The DNA here is from genome assembly GCA_932294355.1 of Aporophyla lueneburgensis. NCBI lineage: Eukaryota > Metazoa > Arthropoda > Insecta > Lepidoptera > Noctuidae > Aporophyla > Aporophyla lueneburgensis. The sequence continues at coordinate 4,433,864 of OW028740.1, read as the reverse complement.
AATACTGTTAACAAGCACGCTATCGATACACTCGTACCTATATAAATGATCGAACAACTGTTCAAGGTTCGCAATGAACGAATAAAAGCCATAAAGTTTGAATCACATATTTAAATAAAATTCAAGGAAACTTTAAAGGTTCGAATGTGTGTAAAAACGGTCGGACTAAGCAAAAATTAAACGCAATGTCAAAGATCACGGATCACTTTTTGCAGACACCACATCACCATTAATCATAATGCAGAGCTGACATGTTTTTTCTTCTTATGTCTAACATATGGGTGTGAAAATTATTTTTGGTTGAATTTTTCAGAATTCAATGATGTGGTAGATCTATTTTAGGTTTGAGTATGTTTGTTGTTATTATTGTGTTGTTGTTTTCCATATTTTGCACAGCTCATCTGTAAACCTACATTCTATGCAAATCAGCATTTTGTTCTGTATTCTATGTAATAATTTTATTTAAGTTGAACCATATCTATTGGTTCTTTATTTTAGGTGTAACATAAAACATTATTATTTAAAGGAAAGTGTCGGGTCCTTATTAAATATTTTTTGTAGGCTTGAGTAAAATATTTTTATCATAAAAGCTTGCTGTAATTGTTCCAGTTATTTTATTGTCTTTCAACTATAGCTAAAAATACGGTAAACAAAAATTAGTTTTTACATAAAAGTAACAGCTTTAAAAAAAGCTCTTTGCTTACTTATTCCGAGTCAATTTAACGTCGCCATTACGGAAACGTTTATTACAAGAAATAACCTGTTGTTATTGGAAATTTTAAATTGGAATTTTATAAAAATAATACTTGTACCTGCTGCGACGGTTCTTTGTAATATATTCTGCCATTTTCTTTGAAATTATTTTGTTAATATGGTGTTAGGATACGGGCAGGAAATTGGACGCCTCTGGGAGGTAAATAACGATCCTGTTTATTTGTTCTGTATCATGTTATTAGCATAAATATTTGTTTTTTGGGTGCCGTTCACTTAAGATGTCATTTCATTTTGTAGGGTACCTTCTTGAGTTTTATTGAAGGTAAACTTTATTAAAGTGACACTGTTTTCTGATTTATGAATAACTAGCTTCTGCCTGTGACTTCGTCTGCGTAAATGTCGGCTATCGCGGACGCAGACAAAGTCATGGAATAAAAAGTAGCCTATGTCCTTTCCCAGGCTCTAAACTATCTGTGTACCAAATTTCATTTAAATCGCTTGGGTAGTTTTAGCAGGAAACCGAGACAGACAGATAGACAGAGTTACTTTTGCATTTATAATATTAGTGTGGATAAGAAGATTTCACAGTAGCAAAATGGAGTTTGGTTTTGTGCCTGGCTGATCTAAGAGGCTTTTCTTTTGTCGTAGGACTTAAATTGATGTATTTTACGATTATAACATGACGCTTTATTTCCTCGAAGGGCTGGGCAGAGGTGTACTTAGCTATAGCGCACCCACTTTCTGCCAGTTTTGTTTAAGTCACATGTAATAGGGGGCGAGCCTGTTGAGATAGATAGATAGATAGATAAAACGTTTATTTGATGCACACAAAAGACGCAACACAACATACAAATCACGATGAAATAACCAGGCGCAACTCCAGTCTCTGGGGCCTTTATGATTATAATTTTTTAAATAAATATTTTTTACGGCATCGGATCTTATAAATTTAAATTTGAATTTCGCGGAATACCCTAACACTTTCATATAAAGTTTCTTTTTTCAAAATTTCAATCAATCGATTACTGGATTTAAACTAGCCGTACTTATAAACAACGATTTCTATTCGATAAATCGATAAACACAAACAGCAAATCGATTAACACTCAAACCGTAATTCCATCGAAGCTAACAATTTACAGTTCGCACCATACAATTATCTAGCTCAGAACTAAGTCTACCTACAACCAATTAACGCGTCGTTTACGATTATTAATCGTGTACCCAATAACACGAGAGACAGATAGAACTATCGCCCTATAAATTGAAATTAAAATACATTGGTGGATGGCCGTAGCGTCCTTACATGCGAGCTGGACATAAATCACAATGTGTTTAAAAAAAAAAAGAAATAATAGAGCGTTCATCCCGCGATGGTTGTTGGCGCGAAGAAGAAGATTTAGCGAGTTTCAAATTGAATTTGGAAGGCTGGGTTCCATATTTCATTTCAAGTACTTGTCGTATTGTTTTGTTTCTGTTTATGGAAGGCTATGTTCACACGGCGTTCTACCTTACGCTATTTAACAGTAAACACTAGTACATAGCGATCATCGACATAGCATCGTAGCTTTAAGGAACTTCTGTGGCTCAATATGAGTAGAGGGCAAAATTCGTGATGTTACTTGCATCTACTGTTAAATTTCTACGAAAAATTCTCACACGTACACACGGCTACATGTCAAGCTATACATTTCCAGTTTAAGGTGACCTCTCACTATACGGAAATTCCTTACAATTTGAGATCAGTTTATAGTAGAAATGTAGCCGTGTGTACCTTGTCAAATAAAATTATATTTTATACCAAATTACACCATATTATTGAAAAACAAAACTTACCCTAATAGGTCGCATTACGGATGCTTTTTTCTTGGATGAATATTTGTCCCCATCAAAAAACGACCACGACTTCCTCCTGTTTGACATTCAACCCGCCACACATGTCCATCTTGGGCCCTGCCCTTGCACCATGTGTGGGTGTGCACGGATATTAAGTACAACAGTGTGTAACATTTCTTATTAATTAATGCGCACACACATAAATCAGTCTCGGTTCGTTAGAGTAACAACGACATTAAGGACTTTCACGTTTCCATACATTTTATGTGTTTTTTTTTTTTTAAGTAAAATTCTGTTTTGATGAGAGAGTGAAACTATGGGAGGCTCGTTTGAGTATGGTACGATTTTTAATTATGAGGTTTTAATTGATACATAGAATTCTAAATGATAGTCAAGACTGTGGTCGTTTGTCCGTGAAGTTGTGAACATAGAACACTATTTTTCTAAATATTGTGTCAATCAGGACAATTTAGTATGCAGTTTGTGAATTTAGGGCCAACACCAAAATCAAATGTCACTTATTGAAACTAGGCTGAGAGTCGGCACTTTTTAGACGTCAAAATTATACATATAAGACAGACTCCGCAAAACGCCCACACTTAATCACTTCCTAGTGCTTTAGCTGGGAAGAAGAAGTAGCATAACAAACTCCACAGCAGCACGTCTGTCTGTTTAGTTAGAAGAACTTGATTCTATACAATAGTAAGTAATTAACACTAAAAGTCAGAACATTAAAATAAACACACACACATTTGTCACAAACATGATATAAACGTCATGTTTAAGTCTTAGTTTAGTTAATCACTAAAATATTTCAAATAAAGAACGAAAAAAAAATTGTTAGTTCTTTTTTCAAAATTCCATTCTTGCTGACAGTGAAACCGCTCCTTAACGTATGCAAATAAATTGTAAGTAATTGCGTCTCCTGACACTTCAGAACGTAGTAACTGAATTTTTAAGATACACTCTTCGTATTCAGGAAGCAGTAACGTATATTTTGGTAATAAATTCACTAAATTGCCTTACGATAACGGAAACTTTTGGAGTAAGAGAAGAATGGTGTTAAAGATTTTGTTAAGTTCCTTTGTTTATCTTGTATCAACCGTTTAGTGTCGAATTGTATTATCTTGCCGATAGCTTTTGGGCTGCAGTTTATTTGTTTCGGATGCATTTAATTTGGTCAGATAACGTTAAGTTTCAGTTGTGTGAATGTATTTAAATATTAGAGTGCAATTGGCAATTAAAAGTAAGAGGCTCATTATTATTTTTATACCGGTCTACTTTCCCAGAACTATATAAAATATTTACTTGGAGGACTTAAGTACCTATGTTTTAATGACTTAATTTATGCCGTTTTAGTTTTTTTTTATTTGGTTCCAATGTCTAATATTTGGCAGTAGGTATTCATTAAATCTAAAAATATGCTCACAAAAACCATCAAATCCAAAATTCTGCCCTCCCAAAATATCGACCAACCTACACACAGTTACAAAGTTCATCAAGCTTCGCCCGCCACAAGCAGAAACATATGCTTCCAATTAACTCATAATGTTCCACGTTTCATGCTCTGAGACAAACGCCTCTTGATTGCGTTTTATTGTCTACCCGGTTGGTCTATTTCCTTTGATACATACTCGGGAAATAGTGGACGCACTTGCTTTGGTGTGAAAACTATTATAATTTTTGGTTAGAAATTGGTGAAGTATGTAGTTGAAAATGGTACTTAATTGGTTTAGTACTTTTGTAATGATGACTCATAAGTATTTTGTTGTATTGCAATAGAAAAACTATTGAATCGTAAGTTTACTACAGTTTTGGGAGTTTTTAGAGTTATTGAACAAAATTTTTCTTAGTGGTAGGTAGTTTAACGATTTCAAGGATAAGAATCCTGCTTTTGATCAAATTATGAATACTTATATAATTTGCTTCGAAGAGTGTCATGTGTCGACTGATCAAAGCATCATTGGAAAATTCATAGTTCAAAAACAATCCGTAATTCCACACATTCATACCTGATATTTATTGATTCAATAATTTGCAAAAACATATGCAAACCATCAGCAAATATCTTTTACTATATCAAATAAACGATAAAATTGAACAACCGTTACACACTCTGAATGCGGATGCAACCAATAAAATATTTATTTGCAATCCCTTTGATCTGTCAACCGAGCGATTTGGCGAGAATCTAACAAGATCGCCATTCTACTCGACAATATGTAACGTTTAACTCACGAACTCTCTTTGAAGTGATTTCAGTACTTGGTTTATGACCATAAAGAATTAAATGGCGGCATTTTTACGACTGAGATGTACAGATATGATGCTTTAGAACTTTAGTTCTTATTGTGATTAACACGTGCGTTTAATGTAGTATTAAGTTTTTAAAGCCATTATGGTAGACAATTGAATGGTAGCTCGTGCCAATGTTCAGAGCTCTTTGTTTTTAAGTGCTGAACGGTTGGTTTTTGTTTTTCAAGTACTTGTTAGGAGGTCAAGAGGTTAATAAAGGAGTAGGTGGTCGGGTTATGTATGTTGACGTTTGTTTTTTTAAATCGTTTGAGTTCCATTTCGATATTGAGACGTTTCAGTGTGAACAATCGACTGTCTCATACTGACTAAAATTTTGTGAACGTATCCTTTGAAAACATTTGATAGAAAAGTTGTAAGTAAATTATTTATCATATAAATTTTAATTATCAAAAAAGATATAAAATGTATTTTTATTATTATTGTAAGCTCTATTAGGTACTTACTTATGTTAAAAGGGAAGCGCCAGAGTTTCTCGCGATATTAATATTATTTTATGATTTTTTACAGGCCAGTGTCAGGCTGTATGACGAACAAAATGTGGTTCGAGACACTAAAATCATCCTAAAAATAATTTAATCCCATTGAATGAAATAGTTGTTCATCAAAAATAAATGAACTCAGAGGATTAGTGATGATTTAAGTCATATTTGTTACAGTTGCAAATCTTATTTTAACCAATATACAGACGCAAGCACATCAAGCTATCCGCAACTGACAAATTTTCTCAATCAATTTTGAACCTAACGCTTTAGCAATAAAGTTGAAAATTTATTATAGAAATTTGACAGATTATAGTAGCTTTATGTGCTGGCGTCTGTAAAATCTGACACCGAACTGCAAATTAAAAAAAAACATAAGTATTGAATTTCGCTCATCCTCCTTAAGATGACCTATTATTAAGTTGATAATTAGTTAAAAAAAATAAATTGTGTTGAGTGCCGTATGGCCATACCGCTCTCAATAAAACAAAATAAAAATAAAAACAGGATGATGTTACCCTGTATGAAGTATATCCTGACTAAAACAACATTGACACAACTAAATACACTTACCAATCAACAACTGTTGAGTGTTATCGTATCCTTGCAGATCCATGTATCCCTCTTCATTGAAAGCAGTAACAAATAAAATTTCATTTCAATTCTATCATAACCACAAGCAATCAGCAATTGATTTACAACCCAAACACAACAGAATCAAAGTCTACATTTCATTGCAGATTTTTTATTTAAAGTGGACACAAAAATGCGTCATACATTTTGAACTTTGTAGCGAAAAGTTAGAGTAGAATTTTCTCTGGACTGTTTCAGCAGTGTTCCAAATAAACTTTTATTAAAGGCATATTGGAAGCTCAAGTGTTTCCGATTCAAATACGTAATATTAACCGCTGTGTTGCTTTCTAAAATATGTTGAAAGCACAATTAAATGTTTGGGCGTCTGTTTTGTGATTCATAAGTATTCATAACAAAATAAATTTGAATACCTGAATCATTCCGGATTTCTGAACGCCAATATTTTTCGCTATATTTTTCATGGAACTTTTATCAATTTCTTTTTGTTTCAAGGAAATAGCTTGACCTTGTTTTGTATTTTGAACTTTTGTGAAAAAAATGATTTCTTCATGATATGTATAAGTTTTGTATGTAAAAACAATGTCAGTAACGCAATTTTCTTTCGTTTCGCTCTATCTGCACTAAAGACGGCTTTAAATTAAGAAACTAGTTGCGTCACTTAGTCATTCATTGATAGTTCATAATTATCATCATCAACATCATCATTTCAGCCAAGAGACGTCCACTGCTGGACATAGAACTTCAATTTCTCCAAGCACCGTCACTTCGACCGGTGTTGTGCTTCTCGCATTCAGCGGATTTCTGCGTATAAGTTTGCACAAATAATTTCCTAATTTAAATTCGGCTTAAGCAATCTCATTCAGTTCTTGACTGTCAAGACTTTCATCTTCTAATTTAAAAAAAATAACGCCTTTTCACTAAAATTTGTATATAAACTTGTGAAATGTCTACGTAACAAGCAGTGGAGATCCCTACCAAGACCATGTTCGTTTTATAATGTAAACTAACATCTTAAAAGCTATTGATGGCACTAAAACTGTAACGTAATATGTTTAGGTACACGCCACGAGTAGTGGGCTTAACGGATATACCCATTAAACTCTAATTAACCTTAATATAGTAAGGGGTGGTCCTAAACGATAGTTTAACGGATCATGATTGATTAACTCAGACTTGAAGCTATATCAATTAGAACTTTAACTGATGAGACCGATACTTGCGGATCAAAGACACTTATTGAGATACCAAGCCGCACTGGGCCCGCGTGGTAGATTATGGCCCATTCTTTCTCACCGAGAGGAGGCTTGTGTCTCACCTGTGGGAATATTATAGGCTGCTGATAAATTAGCCTATAATGTTACTACTGCTGAGATATAGGCTTTTGGATCAGATCACAGGTACTTCATACTTTGTCGTAAGATATTATTCGCGAGGATCCTTTGAGAACAAATTACGAGATAAATATAATTGTATGTCTTGGTCCTAATTCAACTGAGGGTTGCTGGTAAGTAATCGTATTATAGGAAACAGTAGAAACGTAATTAGCAGAATGTCTCTTACCACTCTGACAAGGCACGCAGTCTGAGGTCCTCTGCACAGCCTGTCCCTGGCAGGGCGCTCCGCCGTTCAATAGATGTGGTTCAGTACAGGTACGCGTGCGACGTTGACCGCCAGTCACGCGGCCATTGCAGCGGCATTGCGTCCAAGGGCCCCATGAACTCCAACCGCCGTTCACTGTTGACAATAGAAAAGATGTTGTCAGTCATAAACTTTGGCCCTAAATCGTCATCGTCATTATCAGACGTTATCAGTCCACTACTGGACATAGGTCTCCACAATTGCACCCCATTCGGGTCGAGTCTCGGCAACTCTCATCCAGTTGCCACCAAAGCCCTAAGTATGTATCACAAATGGTGATGAGTTAAGGAACTGAATAATGTTTCCAGATCATGGATTTTCTGGTTCAGCGCGTCATGCCTCAGGATTTACAAGGCCCTGACGTTCACAAATGATGATATTGCAACGCTTCTATAAAAAAAATATTACAGGTGATAGAGGCCATTCCATCACCAAATCAGAGACACTTATCAAATACCCCTCCCTCCTTGGATAGAAGGTTGATACAGACAATGGCTCATTCTCGATGCGAATTTAGTCTACACTAACATTGCAGTACTCAAAATTTGATGGAGTTATCTTAAAGGTAGGCCATAGCTACTTCTGGGTATAAGCTACTTAATATAAGCTACTTAATTCAAAGTTTGTAAAGAGTTATGTTTATGTTATCGATCGATGCAATAAATTGAGGCTGAAATACGAACGTTCTAGTTTTAGAATATGAAATACCAATAAATAATTATAAACTAGGAAAATTATATTAACATTATTATTTGATAAGTTATAAGAATTGCGTATAAAGTTACTGCGAAATAAACTATTCCAATGAAATAGTTAACGGACTTGTCTTTATTTATGGTGAAGTAGGAAAATGCATTAAATAAATGCCTTCAAGTTTATTTTATTTAAATAAATAAAAATTAAACGTTTATTAGTGTCAATTTGCATTGCTTTTAAGCACCGCTTTTAATTGACTTGAGTAAAACGTGATAATTATTAGGTAAGTGACTAATTTTAATTGCTAGCTGTTCTTGTTCACTGGTTTTGTTTGACACACTTAAAATTAATTTAGTTTTTTGTGCAAGTTTGTAAAACTACAAAGTATTTCATTTATTTGGAAGTAAATAATCGCGAAGATGTACAGACGTCAGCACTAAAAACTACTAAAATCTCTCAAATTTCTTTAATAGGTTTTCAACTTTATCGCTATAATATAAGGTTCAAGACTGATTGGGTAAATTTGACAGTTTCGGGTAGTTTGATGTGCTCGCAGCAGGTACCGGCTTCACGTCTAAATTGTGCACGTGTGGCTTAAGTCCGATGCATAGATACTTTTTCCACCGATATTATCACACTATTTTCTTACGTTATTAGAGATTTAGATGTCTTTATATGGACATGTGATGAGGAAAGACATCAATAGAGTGAAGCCAGATGTTGATAGACGGAGACAGAGAAGAAGATCTAAGAAATATTTATGGAATGTTTGATGTAGGATGTGAATAAATGAATTAAATGCACTGTTAATATACCTCACCGTGGTTTGACCAAACTCGACTAATACAATAAAGTCCAAGATTTGCACTAGCATTTAAAGTTATCGTGTGGTGCTACAGAGATCGTTGTATGACAAGGAGTACATTGGGGTGGTAACGGTAGAAAAGACGTGTGCTTGGGATAAGGAAGGATTGCGAGCCGTACAAGATATACATAGATTGTGTGAGGAATGATGTAAAAGAAAAAACCGGACAAGTGCGAGTCGGACTCGCCCACCGAGGGTTCCGTACAAATTTGTAAGTACCTACATATTATCAAAAAGAGTTTTTAAATTATTTAAAAATATAATATTTTTATGATTTAATTACAAATGTATAGTTTTCAGATTTTTCCCTATACTTGTAGTATAAGACGGTATTACTTGCCGTTCTAGGTCAACGGTAAATACCCTATACATTTTGATTCCCTTGAGAGTATCGAAATATGCGTTTTTTGCGGCATAAACGGCCGTATCTTATTTTCACGTTAACTCACAAGTTTTGATTTTTCACAGCTTCAAGAGACTTTACACTTGAGTATACCATTTTAATTTCAACTCGATAACTTGACGCGTTCACGAGATTAAGTGTCTTTACAGACGGACAGACGGACGGACAACAAAGTGATTCTATTAAGGGTTCCGATTTTCCTTTTGAGGTACGGAACCCTAATAATAGGGTAAATGATAGGTAACAATGATAAGAGGTCATCAGTTCATAACATAGCTATGTATTTAGCGATACAAATAAATTCTGGTTACCTATTTAAAGTTGTATAAAGTACGGGGAATAAGCGTGACCGACAAAAATAAATATCTGTTTTAGTTTTAGTATTTGCTACTGGAAAACCACGAACACGCGAACTGTATTTGTACCTAGAATTTTTGTTAACTTCCTTATTATAGGAATAATGTAAACGTAATGTAATTAGGTCTTTCTGTGGCAGGGTTTGGTTTATATTTCCAGCGATTTTTGTTTATGCCTATAAATTTGAGTTTTATTAAAATAATCATGATCTTCTCAGCCGAAAACCGTACACTGCTGGACATATGCCCGCCCAATTTGGGAAGGGTATCGCCCCCTATTATCGCCACTGCTATGTTTAGTTTAATACAATTTTATGAAAATAACATGGCCTTGACCCGGATGGATGTAAAGTACGATTAGAATAATATAACAAGTTTATTTTGGAAAAATATCGTTGTGATGTTCCGCGGTTGCATCCCCATATTACTTTGTCTATATCAACAGTACATCATAATCTAGACAGTCTATGAACAATTCATTACTAATTAACAATTTAAGGCACTGCTTTTGAACTATTGGGGGCCGTAAATATGTCATGCCTTTTCTTCAGAAGTAATAAAGTTAAGTGTCGCAGTACCATTGCAAAATCTAATAAGAGAAACGTCATGATATTTTATATCTAGGGCAGTATTTATGGAAGTGGAAAATGTCTTACGACTCTCGTGTCACATACATAAGCTTTCGCTGCGTAAAGTTTCGACGTCACCAGTTATGGTGTAGAACATTTGTCATAAATAGTATGGATTTATTTATGTCTTCGTTCGAACACGGTTATGTTCCGTGTGGCGCCGGATGTCCGTGCGGTGCCGTACGTAAAGAAAAGCACCACCTTATTCCATTCCATGGGTGTTGTCAAAGGTGACTAAAGGACTTACTAATTAATTTCAGCTAATTAGTTTCAGCGCAGTCTATGTAATTAGAACCGCTGTGAAACCTTCTAGCTAGTCTTTAAATCATCATTTGGCATCCACTGTTGGATATAAACCTCCCCTAATTTGAGGGGTTTGTCATAATCGCCACGATTGGCAGACGGGTTGACGATTGCAGTGTGGTGGTGAAATGCATAGAGAACGCTGCTGCCCATTCTATAGTAAGTCCCTTAGTCGCCTCATACGACACCCATAGGAAGAAAGGGGACGGTGCTGTTCTTTACACGGGACCGTCTTTAAATATTAAATTTTAATTATCATTAAAATTGAATGTAATCGTTAAACATTATAAGATAGTGGTAGAACGCGAGCCTTATAATTATATAAGGCTTACTTACCAAGTTTCAGCGGCATAGCTCTTATAGTTAGTGTTGTACTGGCTGTGACATACGGACGGACAGAAAGACAGACAGACAGAGAGACAGACGGACAGACATGACGAATCTATAAGGGTTCCGTTTTTTGCCATTTGGCAACGGAACCCTAAAAACGGTGTAACAAGTAATCAAGACTTTTTATTCTGTTCGTCCTTCCTCTAATATTCCACAAAGTCCCAACAAACACAACACTACCAAACACGATCCAATCTCCTTAAAAAAAAAACAAAATACACAACATCTTCACACCACACCAATCTAGATTCCAGTCTAGGCAGAACCAGAGGGCGTTTTGTGCTATATCTGCTTTGCAGATCAGGCACGCAAGTTGGCGTGCGGCTCCTGTAACCTAACAACCTAGCTAGAATTTACTTTAGCCTAATAATACATTGGTGTATGATACCATCTATTTGTGTAGTACATACGTTTATAAAGATTGTGGGTGATATGGTGGTGTTAATTATTTTCTGCAATTGTTGAGTCCGTGGAAAAAGTTTTTGTTTTTAGTCGTTTATGTTTTTGTTAAAAACCTGTTTGGGGACATATTTGAGCTGCACATACTAAATTGCTCATATTCCTTGATTTCTTTAATTTCATGGAAAACTCCTTTTTACTCATTTGTATCTCATACAAAAAAAGAAAAAAGGGAAAAAAAGGCAAAAAAGTAGTTTCGTCAACTACTAACTAATTTATAGTCAAAGAATATATAACAACCAAAACTTCAGAAACATTATGAAAAACTGAACCAGATAGGTTATAATCATCACCATCATCTGCCCTGGCTTTCAACTTTGTTGGGTTCAGCTTCCAGTCTAACCAGATACAACTGAGGAGCAAGGAGCGACTGCAAATCTGACCTCCAAGACGCAAGACTGGTTGTTAGATTTTCGGCCCTCTGACAAGCCGTAACGATTTTCAAAGATCAAAGTATGACAGCTGGGACCAACTGCTTATCATGCTTTCCGAGGCACGGAGGCACGGACCAACTATGGCAAGTGTAGCTTAACTTAATCAATCAATTCACACAGGTTACTATAATGTCCAATTAATATACACAATAATATTGTCTATTATAAACCCACACAAAATAAAGATTATCTTGTCCTAACCAAAGAACAGCTTAGCCATATATAAGACTTAAGTCTTCACCTCAATCTTGTCAGCACTGTGGTAGGTAACCCCGCCTTATTTCATCACAGCCATCGAAGAAAAAATACAAAAAAATGTAAATCGTCTTCATACACGCGTATTACAAGCAATTCAAGCGATGTCGGGCGTTGTCGGGCGAAGTCGGGCGTTTTCGTAAATTATGGTTAATAGAGACCCATAACTGTAAGTTAGGTTGCACGTAAATCGAGTCAAACATGGCTCAGCGCTGTACAGCCATATTATGTTAAATACTGGCATATTATACGAGTGGAGAATATTAAAATAAAGGCATCTTTGTGGATTTTATGACATAAATATATTTTTCGTTACTCTCATCTTTGGATCCAATTTAGTTTCATCCTTCATTTTTATCTCTGGATCCAATATTGTTCATCCTTCATTTTATTTATGGAACCAGCGTCTTCGTTCGTGAATTGTTTTTGCATCTGACGTTTTAAAGTGTTCATAATTTTTTGTCTTTGGTTCCTAAGTTGATAAACTTAGTGGTTCGTTTATTGGTCTTTGAATCTGTAATTATTGTCTGAAAACAAGATCCACATTTTTTTCATTGACATAATTATTATAATACTTCATTAGGATTGTATTTAGATCAAAATTCAAAGTTAATTGTGGTGTAGAAGCAACAAGAACAATAATACAAGCAGCTCAGTTATATCTCATTATGAATTTCACTAATGAGATTCATATATTTTAATCCGGTGTGATCTCTTGTGTAGGTATCACAAGGTTGGGATTTACAATGTTTAGCTTAAGTTAATCCAGGTTAATGATGAGAAAATTTTTCATCTCAACCAAATTGAGTGATAAATAATGATACAAATCTAATTTATGCAAATCTTATAATAAAGATTATATTAATGAATCAATTTTTTCTTATGTTCGTAAGTAGGCAATTTCCTGTCCCATTGTCGTTCTGTTATGAAAATCTAAAAAATATTCAAATTGAATATCATAACTTCATCTTTCGTCGAAATAAATCTTTTAAATCCCACATTTATTATTAAAAGTTTCTTAATGAAAATTAAAATAAATGACAGTCATTTATCGTCGCCGACATAGTTTCTAAATTGAAACATAAAACAAGTGAATTATAATAATCTATTAGCTGGCTTTAGTAACTGAATTATAATAAATTTTCAATAATCATTAGTTGGAAAACTAAATAATTAACTTTTCTATAATAATGAGAACGCGCTGGCCACCCGTGGTGTATAATTTTAGTGTCTTCCTCTCAATAAAAATTGATAGCGTGGTCGCATCTCTAGTTTGTTATTAAACTATTAAAATACTGTTAATATTAATAAAGTGCCTCACATTCTAATCGCGGTCGAGGTATCTATAAAATTCGGAATTTTATACATCGTATAAGATTATTTACGTTCCAAAGAACTTGACTTTGGTTAGGTTATGAGCTTCGTCGAAAACTATTCGAGTTTCGTGTCCAACAGTTGTAATAGTATTGTAAACATTTCTTTTAATGTTGGGAACATGGGCTTTAGTTCTGAACTTTGTGGCAGTTATATTTCTCTATCTTTTATTACTTCTTTGTTGTTTCTTTATGCAGGTCACCGATTTATGAACAAACGTAAAGTTTGAACTTCCAGAAAGCGTTTACAGTAGATATGAATATCGTTCGTAAAATCTTAATGGGTTGCCAGTTCGAGCCTGCTGCTACTATATAATATGATTTTACTCATACGCATTTGAAATATAGTACGATACAACAAAATATGTAGGAAGTTCGAAGGAAACGATAGAATGGTGTGGTAGCTAGAAGGCTACTCCTATAGTTAATACGATATGCAAAATACAGTTACACCATTGACAACCAACCAAATACAAATCAAATAAAAGTACTAAATTCAAATAGGAAACTTTTATTACTTTTTCCATCGGAATACGAAACTCAATAAAATATTCAGCTAATTAATAAACCAGCGAGTCGTCAAGTCGTCACCCTTTTTTAGTAAAGTTTTAACATCGGGTTACCACATTGTTTGTTAATTAAAATATCCGTTTTATAATTGTAGGACACAAACGTAATTTTATATATACGATATAAACATGAACGTGTATTGCATAAAGAGTATTTCCGTGGAAGTAAAAATTCTATATAGGCTCTGGTTTCTAGAAATCAGGTTTTATTGAATTTGTAAGAAATACATAGTTTTCGAAAACAATTGATTGAATTTCTTTTAAATCTTTATATGAAACATCCTAAAGCAGAAAATTAATGCAAATGAAAGATGAAGAAGATGATTAATATTAATAAGACTGCGGGGATACAAATGATAATTTCAGTTTTGACAGTGAAATATTTTGCAATATAGATACACATACTTATAAAAAAGTAGCAAAAAAAAGTGGAAGCTTTTAACAACAACGAAAAGAATAAAATAAAAACAGTCCTTTTCAAAGTACAATAATCCAATACAACAACAAAGAATACAATCAACGGAGATCATTATACAATCGTGCAGCATAAAAAGTACTGTAGCGACGACACCCGCCCACGCTGCACTATAATGACGATATATAGCCCAATTTGCGACTCAACGATACATTCCAACAACAAAGAGTAAACCCTTTTAATGGAGATAATTGGTGCAAAGCAAGAACAATTAGAGTACTGGAAGTTTGTGAGGCTAGGTTAATAGACGAATTGGTGATCGTAGAAGAAGCAGTAACTTTGACTATGTTGGAATTGGAAATCATTAAGAAGTCCAAGGATCAATGTTTACGTCCCCAATTAAATAATTGTGTGAAGGGCTTATTCTTATTGGCCGTAATAGAGAGTCCGGCGGTTCTGAATAAGTTCCATGAGAAATGGTTTAAAGACACAACAAGCATCCTGCCACTGCTTAAACAATGAATTGAATAATAACAGGTAATTTTACTTCAAGCGAAACTGTTTAACTAATTCTCAAAATTAAGTCCTGGCTTCGTTCCCATGATCGGTCAGTACCAAGATGATTCTAACATCGGAAGCACATTTGTCACCAATTACTATCAGATGCACAAAACATGAACCACATTTCTGCACCAGTTCACATACCAGATACAGCAGCCAGTCATGTTACTAAAATTAAATATGAATCATGATGCGAAACAGAATTTTGGACGTGCAAGTCAGAGGTGGTGATTGCTATCAGTAAGATGGCGCCTGCTTCGCGTAGGCGTCCCTAATGACTCTCCCATGCGCTCGCGCTTCACTATAATTGCAGCTATCGGCCCATGCCCTTTGATCTTACTGAAGTAAAGATAGTTATTACGTACACCGAGGGTGAAATGAGCGTTAAACAGCTTGTCTGATAAATTATACGTGAAATAATGAAACGTGCAACCATAACTTGTTGGGTGAGGTGTACCTATTAAATTGTCTAACGCTCTTTAGCCGGTAATAGCTGCGGTGCTTACTACTTCAAGTTATGGATTTGATAAGGAAACATAAATTCTGGCTAAGTTTAGTGCGGCATTAACTTCCTGGTTTATAATATCTGGATTCTATTAGACGTTACGCCTATAAACTTCAAAGGCTCGATTTGCTTTAGTCTCTAAGTTTACTAATATTATTGCCCACATTTACAGTTTCTTTAAAAAAAATAAAATCAGTATCTAGATTGCGTTTATGTGACTCACCGTAAACGCTTAGAAGGGCAGGCTCGGAAATTCTCTTGCCGGCAATGTTCTCTGCAACGCAGCTGTAGTTCGCCATGTCCTGTTGACAATTATCACCATTAATTAAAATATATTAGTTGCCTGTTATGTTTACCGCTAACAGGCCTTGATCTTCGTAGATGCAGTTGGCTTTGATATCCAGCCATGGTTGACCGAATAATGTCAGTATTTAAGAAAAATAACTTATATGTCGTCCTTTCACCAAGTGGAGGCTTATGTTCCAGCAGTGGGAACAATATAGGCTGAAATTATCTAGGCGCATTGGAAATTACCTTTAACCATCGTAATATAGTCAATATCTAGCCATGTGATTTGATAGACACAAGTACATAACAAATCATTTTTAGTATCAAATTAGCATCACAAAACCTCGTGGGTTATTCTCAGATGCTTGCTCACCCTATCATAGAAAAGAGCACGGCCATATTGTAATTATACGAGCACATATATTTTGCTAATCTCCTAGAAATTGCTAAAGCGACCTGTACTAAATCTCAGATGTCATAATGTCCACGATTATACAGAAATCTGCGTCGCACGTGGGTTATAAAGGTTTATTATGAGGTCGATAAAGCTAACGGACACCTATTTATCCAACTATCACGGCTAAGCTTGGCTAAAGACGGAATAAAGGTATACACTCAACGGAATGGCGTAGCTACTTTAACCGAAATTGCTCGGCTCGTATCATAATAAAAAGACTCTGAGTCTGAGAGCAATCTTTCACTACCTTTTCAAGAGTCATTTCAAGATGCTGTCAAAGAATATATGTCATATGACATCAAAAGTGTATCATCATCATCATCATTTCAGCCGTAAGACGTCCACTGCTGGACTTAGGCCTCCCCAATTTGGGGGCTTTGCCATAATCGCCACGCTTGACAGGCGGGTTGGCGATCGCAGTATGGTAGTTAAATGCATAGAGAATGCTGCTGCCCATTCTCTAGTAAGTCCCTTAGTCGCCTTTTACGACACCCACGGGAAGAAATGGGGTGGTATTATTCTTAACGTCCGGCACCACACGGTACTACACAAAAGTGTATGAAAGCACCTAATAGAGACTCTGAGTCTGAGAGCAATCTTTCACTACCTTTTCAAGAGTCATTTCAAGATGCTGTCAAAGAATATATGTCATATGACATCAAAAGTGTATCATCATCATCATCATTTCAGCCGTAAGACGTCCACTGCTGGACTTAGGCCTCCCCAATTTGGGGGCTTTGCCATAATCGCCACGCTTGACAGGCGGGTTGGCGATCGCAGTATGGTAGTTAAATGCATAGAGAATGCTGCTGCCCATTCTCTAGTAAGTCCCTTAGTCGCCTTTTACGACACCCACGGGAAGAAATGGGGTGGTATTATTCTTAACGTCCGGCACCACACGGTACTACACAAAAGTGTATGAAAGCACCTAATAGAAGCATGAAACATAATTTAAATTAGACTCCTCAAAACATTCGTAAGACAACAAAAACAAATTAGCACCCGCATTGCTTTAAAGGGCAAATATAAATTTAAAGTGTTCATTACAGCACCCGTCTCGTAATATATTTTTACAACCGAAAAGCTGAATGTGTTAAAATTACAAAGGACGGGAGCCATTAATTTAAAAGACGTACAACACATTACGATCATATTCATTAAGAAAATGTTCTAGACACCTTTGTGAAGATTATGTTACACATGAGGCCACAATGAGAGAGCGACTGACAGTGGCGGCAATTAATCCATGTCTATTCACAGTGCCTAATTAGTGGGAGCTGCGTAGCGGAAACCGGAGATGGAGTGAGTTATTTGCGATTGTGCCATTATTTGTTGATGCGGTTGGAAAATATGGTATCGGGACTTAAAATTTTCCTCATTTAATATGCTTTTCATAATTTAAGTTACAGTTTAAGTGGCTTCAAGAGTGGAAACAGTATGGCCAGTCATTATCATCATCATCATCATCATCATTTCAGCCGGAAGACGTCCACTGCTGGACTTAGGCTTCCCCCAATTTGGGAGGCTTTGCCATAATCGCCACGCTTGGCAGACGGGTTGACGATCGCAGTATGGTGGTAAAATGCATAGAGAACGCTGCTGCCCATTCTCTAGTAAGTCCCTTAGTCGCCTTTTACGACACCCACGGGAAGAAATGGGGTGTTGTTATTCTTTACATCCGGCACCACACGGTACAGCCAGCCGGTATGGCCAGTAGATTACAGTAAATTTTCTGATCAGATCGGTCAATTTTGTGAAATCAAGAGTATCATTAAAACAGTTCTGATATATTATCATTACTTTGGATTGGATTGCAGTAATAGACATAAATAATCAAATGCAATACTAGTGCTAAGTGATTATAGCAACTGACTGAGCATTAACATAATTAGTCCGAAATTAATGTTCGCAACTGACCGGTAACCGGTAACTGCTTACCAGAATTCATTTGCAACAAAATCTTTTCAATTAATTTATAAATCAACACATTTTTCACGAAAGCCAATCTGAGCCAAAAATGGTTATAAAGTGAACGAAGAAAAATACGCGGGTCAAGTGAAATTAATGGCTGAAGATAAACGAATCTTTTTCCATGAAACATATAATTGGATTAACACAGGTTTAACACTTTTATCAGAGGACATCCAGCAGCTTTGAAAGACTACACTGGCGGACAAAAACACGAAAAAATAAAAGGAGCGCATGCGACAGCAACTTGTGTCGCAATTAATAAACGTCTGTCGCGCACGACTAATTAGTTGCAGTCGTAGAGATAAAATAAATAATTTGCAATCGTGCGACACGATGATGCGATTGTGCGCACTGACGCTTTGAAGGAGCATTTTAATGAGGTGCGTGGCTTAAACTTAGAAACTGGCTTTGATACTGTTGTTGTTCGCTAAGTAAACTTAGCTAAGGCTATATTTTTGTAGCATATAAAACGAGAACGAAACGGGAGTAAATAAGAGCTGTTAAAATAGAATTTCCATAGTCTTTTCAAGTGTTACAAACATATTGTAATAAAAACATGCTAAGTCCCAAGTCCTGCTTTCTCCCTTGCTCTAAACGTAGAAAATACTCTAGTAAGTTAGTAAATACAAAACATAATTTGCCCTATACATTTTGATTTCAGGTTTCTACATCACATTAAAATTTAATTGAATTACAAGTGTTCATGTAGAATCAATGTTGCGACTTAAGATTTTACATAATGATAACCAGTCAATAACTCATTATGCGTCAAGTTGCAAATGCGTAAGTGAATTTATAAGATTTAGGTGATTCAAAATTTATTGGAGAACTGGCGTAAACTTACGATGACTTGGATTTCATTCGTTCGCCGTTTTATATAATAATATTATTGGTGAATTTACAGGTGTTTTAGGCATTGAAGAACGGCTAGGACAAGTTCCGCGCGTGGCTAACGAAATGGATTAGAAGTACAACGTAAGAGCTATGAAAGATAACCATTTAAATATAATGAGATACCGCTTCCAAAAAATTAGTTGTTTTAGAGACTATACCAACATTTTGTTAAGTTTTTATCACTTCCAGTGTTGTTGTTAATATCTAAAATATGTTTAAAATTTTACTTTCAAGAATTATTTGGAAAAAAAATCAATCCTTTCTCATAATACTCATACAAATCGTAAAATAACTCAGAGTAATGTGTGGTGAGTGGTGGCCCAGGGAACATTTTAGTGTTTATGCTTAAACTAATGTTTTCGCAAATTTTTAATCTCATTATGAGCAGCCATATTCCCAATGCTGAAACACAGGTCTTTTCTCGGTGAGAGGGAGTGGGCCATAAACCACCACGCGGGCCCAGTGCGGGTTAGTAGATGTCACAAGTCTTCGAATTTTTGGTACTAAGACATACCGCTTTCCTCACGATGTTTTCCTTCACTGTTTTAAGAGTAGTGGTGATGAAATAATTTACACAAAGTAAAGTGCCTGCTTGGGTTCGAACTCACAACCTATTACTACTCGTAAGTAACCACTGCTCATCTTTAATCTGCCCATTAATATTCTCGAATTTATGTTTAAGTTTAAGGAATATAATTAGCAGTACTTTACGCCGCTGTTCAATACCAACTACACATTTAACGATGTTCCTCATTTGCTATGATCTTCATCTTTTTCGAAATTCGCCACGTGTTAGTAAGTCATTTCTAGTAATGCTGCTATCATTTCAACTTCAACTCTATCATTCGTTTTTAAGCTATATTTTCCAACAACAAAGTTCCATGTACAGATACTTTTATTACTGTACAAATAGTTGGCCTAATATTGACATGTGTTCATAACGTGTTCTTAGATTATGTTCATGCTCATTGTTTGGATTTGTGGTCGTATTTTATTAAGCTTTTAGTATAATGGCACTAATTTATGGTCCATAAACCATGCACATCTGGGAAGCTGGTCTTTGGGTGGTTCAGTAGCAAGTTTCTAATAAGTATCATTATGATCTTTTTGGTTTCCGGGATGAAGAAACCGTGCTCATTCATTAAATTATTATTCCTGACGGCTGTTTGAAAATTACTTTGACATGGACTGAATTCGTGCCAAAATATTTCTTAACCGTCACTCACAACATGCCAGGCGAACATAAAAAATGAAACAATAGGATGACTAAGCCGGGAGGGCGTATTAAAGTCAAACAGTCCTACTCGTTGATTTTTCGTAACTCGTCAACTTAAACTCATCTTTGTTTTTGAAGACATCTCGAGGCCAGATTTTTATGTTCGCTTCTCAATTTCAAATTCGTCGAAATAACCCACTTGAAGATACTTTTCGGCCTTCGTGTTATTTTGTTTATATAATTTCTTAAACTAAAGCTCTGTTTCAATGTTGTTTATTTTGTTGTGTCTGAAGCTAATTTTGATTTCGACTTTATTGTCAATATATTCATTTTATGTTCTTAGTCTAACCTGGGTTCTCGCCAACTGAAGTCTTGATTAAGCATCTGGGTCATTCTCAGAATCTCAAATGGTCTCAGAGTTTTCGATCTAACATAAATCTGTAACGTTAATGAATTTTGGTTTGACATGTTTATTTGAGTTTGCTATTTTATTTTATTGAAACTTTTATTTAATTTGTGTGCATTGGATTTATATTCTATCTTTCAAGAAATACCGACCGCCCATACTGTAGCAATATTTTTGCCACAGTTCGACATTTATTAACTGTTTTCAGTCTTGTAATGATTATTTTTCTGAGACCATAGTTTCATCATCACCATCTTTCTCAGTACCGGTATTATTATAAGTTACATATATTTAAACTTACTTGTAACGTAGCCCTCGATATAAGTAGATTCCCTTCGGCAGAGATCAGAACGTTATGATCTTGCTGCAATGGTTGACCATGTTTCAGCCAAGAGATTCGTGGAGCTGGTGCGGCCGCAGGAGGAGAGCATCTCAAAGTTGCAGCAGAACCGGCTTCGACTGAGGTGGGTGATGGCGATACAGCAAATGGTTTCTTGAGATCTGGGGATGGAAGAAGAACTTTAAGATGAAGGTAGGAAATGGTGGTGAGGGTTTTTTTACTCGGGTAAACATCTGGTCACAATTGAGATTTATTTAACCTTAGCAGTTTAATTACTTTTAATATTGCTACCCAAATTATAAGACCAGGATATTATATTTTTTTCAATATAATTTTCAAGGCCGGCCCGGGAAGATGTGGCGTGACTACCTAAGCGTAGTGCAAGGGTTGGGTCGAGGTGGCCCTATAAAAGTGTCCCTCGATGGATTTTAAGGAGTTTGTTCAGCATTAACAGAATAAGGCATTGAAAAAAAGAAACTGGTACAGACATTATAAGCACTACAAAGTTCTCATCAAAAATGTTTTCGACAGTCCATTGAATTCCCAAAACCAACATAAATTAACGGTATTTTAAAATAAAAGCTAAGTGATTGATTAAATTATTAAATTATAATCAATTGCGTTTTCCCATCCCGCATACCTACTCTGAATTAATTAACTTCACCAAATTGTTATTGACATAACAATGCTATATTACAATCAAGAAGTTAATAACAATCAGACGTCAATAACAATTACTGTGACGTTAACGTTTATTGCCAAAAGCTTTTGATCTCATTTAATTCAATAATTGTTGGTAGTTGTGCAATGCTGATTAGTCTAAGTTATATGTGACGAGCGGGTATCGCTAAATTATATTTCGAAAACATCTTTGACATCTACACACAATCAAGTATTGAGACGTACTTATTATTATCAGCCCGGAAATGTCAATGGATTATTGGGCTTCTCAGAAACTGCGATAATAAATAGTAAAATTCCTATTATGTATTATGTTATTCTCAATTATTATGTTGTTACTGTCGAATTTACAATTTGATTAGACAAGAAGTTTCGACTGTAACGTTCTCATTTCCAGCAAACTTATTTATAAATTTTAACTTCCTCTTTAAGTTATTAAATTTTTCCTTTGAGAAATTTAATTCCAGTTATATCCCAAAAGCTCTGTAGAGCAAAAAACCTTGTCCAATCCCATAAATTCACACCACGCTCCACAAATCCTTCTCATGTCAATCTTAACATAAAAACGCAACGAGATACACGATTATGTAGTTGTACGCGACAGTTTCACCCATGCCGATAATTGTCGTTCATTTAACAATTTTACGGTGTTTTGCCCGCGTTACCACCGTATAATTGTATGCTATCTTAATTGTCTGCTGGGCCAAACTATCTGGCCGAATGTGTAACGCATTTTTATAATTGTCTACAGGGCCAAATTATTTGGCCGATTGGGTAATACATTTTTTAATTGTTTGCTTGGCCAAATTATCTGGTCGAATGTGTACGCATTTTTAATCCAGGTATAAGCTTTAGATATATTAATGTTTTCTGTTTGTTTTATTAAGTGGATGTAATAACAAATTATCGTGTTGTTTTTGTTACAGTTCGTTGGTTTACTGCCATGTGGTTTGTGTTGGAATAAATCTAAGAGGGTTTAAGCATTGCAATTTATTGTACCAAATGTATGCGTAATTAAAATCAAGAAACGCGAGTTAATATGGTGCATATGCCTCTTGACTTGATTTGTCATTTCAGTCAGTTATTTCTGACTATTATCATTGAGACTATTACTCATCACCTGCCTAGCCTTCTCCCAATTATGTTGTGGTCGGCTTCCAGTCTAACCGGATGCAGCTGAATACAAGTACTTAATATGGAGCGACTGCCTATCTGACCTCCACAACCCAGTTACTAGGTAATACGATACCCCTTGGTAAGACTGGTTGTCAAACTTTCGGGCTTCTGACGACCCGTAACGACTGTCTAAGATCTATGAAAGACAGCCGGGACAAACGGCTTAACGTGCTTTCCTAGGCACGGTTTTGGTATGTAAAGATGGTCACCCATCCACGAACCAACCGCGGCAAGCGTAGCTTAACCTGATCAATCGATTCGTGCGGCTGTTATTACTTAGCCACAAGCCCCTCCAAAGAGACTATTACTCTGAATGAATATACCCTGAATTCAATTTACGTATAAAAACTAACGTCCAATTCCTTCAACATATGTAACACACAAGCACAACCCATAACAAATAGTCTACCACTACAAAAACTAATACGGCGTACACTCGGCACAAAATGTTCTGCCCTCAACTCCAAAGTGGTTTAACGTAGTGCGTCCATAAATTTGTTGGGTGTACGCTCCATTACTCGCTCTTGCCTCTAAGATATCGTTGCACACTACGTGAAGGTGAAAACTTGAGAATTTTCTGCGACTGCAACTTATAAACATGTTGAAGTGATATTATTTGTCACTGTATTTCAACATGGTTCGTTTCTTCGCGCTCCTTTCACAAGAAAAATGAAAAATAGGTGATATTATCGTTTCCCGGCGACGCGCGACGACGAGTTTTTGTAACCGACGCGTAGTCTCACAGGAACGTTATCATGAAGAAAAAGGTGTGTGTAATAAGATCTCCTTATTGGTAGTAGTAGATAGTAATTGAGTCAGCCCGCAGTAATCCCTGAATGGCGTTGGGTGACTAGTGGTTTTAATTGAAAATTCTCAGGTAAAGCCTGGAATTGGAACGGTGCCTAGACACTATAACTTTACGAGCCAATACGGTTATTGGAAAATGTTGTATTTTACGCCGACGTTGAAATTTCTGTTTGTTAAATTTGAAGAGATTGTTAGGAAAACAGCGTTGTTAGAGTTATTCGCTCCACAATTCAATTAATAATATTTCAGTTTAAGTAAGTATAAGGTCTAATTATGTAAGCTCAAGAAACTTTGCAGACGTGTTGGGTCGATATCTAAACACGATAACACAGATATTCTAAATTAATAATTAGCAGTTCCATTCATGCTCACCTCGATATATTGCACTTATCTACAAATCAGCAGATTTTTTTTTATTACCGACCAAAAATTTCTCAAGGTATAGAAATTCTAGACTCTAGAATCTCCCTGCTATATAAATTGCCTGAATGAAATAACACATGTAGTGAGCAAGTAATTTCTACTAATGCTTTAATACTAATTGCGTAACACTGATCAGCTAGCCAGAGATCAAACGTGACTTGCATCAATAGAATAGAATCATCTCCATTGAGCACGTAGTAGCTACAAGATAGGTTGAAAGGCCACGATGGTGCAAAGTTGTGAACCCAGTAATGACTATGATGAATGATGATGGTTATTTCATCGTCTGTTGGCGCCAGAATAACCTATTCGTGTGTAATTTTAGAATTAAGCGATACTTAAAACATTACATAGACAGTGCATATAATGTTCCTCATTGCCGGGACACAGGCTTTCTCTCTGAGAGAAGGATAAGTAGTTTTGCATGTTAAATGATAATATGCTGGATGCAGTAAAAATGGGATGGTAGAAGAATGATTAAAAATAATGAAAACTGGCACAAATAGGCAGAGTATTTTTTAACAGCAAGGCGGTAAAAAATAGTCAGTTCGTTTTATAAAGGCTCAAAACACCTTGATTAGTTGTGATTAAGCAAGTGAATTTAGACTTTATTTTAAACTAACTTTTAGGGAAACTTTAAAGATTCTGAATGAGAATGTATTCTACTGAAATTTCAATAAAACCCGTTGTCCTTCTTCATTGAAAGACAAGTTACAGGAAATCTCTTTTTTCTCAAAATCACAAGAAATTGATACCTCATTTAAAAGTACCGCAAAACATTCTTAAAAAAATAATTTCGTATAAAAAGTAAAGATTTCCGTGTAACTTTAAACTCTACGTCTGATGGGCGTAAATGATAAGTGTTAGGTAGATCTGGGGAGTTCGTGTAGCGTCATAAATTACGGCGCGCGTTTCATTTCCTCTACGAAATTCGTACCTACGTGCACGTGGATGTTATGATGCTGGATGCGCTAGTGACATACATTTGAAAGCACAGGAAGACAAATATGAAAAGTGCCTCACTTAGTAAATGTTATTGGAATTGTATTTTGTTGGTTGGTAAAACAGAAAATAAAGTAACTGAATATGTTGATTGTAATATCCGATGGCGTACAGATAGAGAAGCCTATCTAGACAGAATTATACAGGTCAAAAATGATATCTTGTACAGTCGACCGTATATCATAAGTGGTAACAATTGTACAACGAGAATCGCCCTCAATGCCAAATTTCTTATATTTGCCCATTTAGAGTGTACCTAAGTTAGCGATTGTAATATTATTCTATATGCAAAATCCAATATTCGAAGTCTCAAATATTTAAAAGCTTATGCAGAGAAAAGTGCTCAAGGTGTGACTATAAGAAAAGCATTAGAGAAAGCTATATAAACCAGCAAGATACTGCAGTTTTGCATAAACAGAGCCGTGCCAGTTAATAGCTTACATACACCATAATTATTCATAGCACTCATTTCCTTTTATAAACTCTCACTACCTGGAAGGCGATAAAATGCCTAAAATAATTTACGATCAAGAATTCCTCATACATATACTTCTTCCTCATGGGTATAAATGAGTCTTATTTTGGATTTTCGTTATATCGTATAGTACTGTTTATCAGGGCTAGGATATTTCACAAATACTCATGGCAGTTTATTATATAACCCTTATTCAGGAATGATCATTTTCCGATTGATGTGAGAAACATCAATCAACCTATGTACTGTCTTTGGAACAGGCCTTACGTTAGTTACGTACGGGAAACCTTACGTAAGGCTTTACGTTACTTACATACTTAAGTAACGTAAGGCCTTACGTTACTTACGTACTTAAGTAAGGTAAGGCCTATTCAAAGGACTTGCTTATTGCTTAAATTGATCATCAACCTAATCAGACAAAAAATCCTCAACCATTTGTACGTGGAAAACATTAATATTTGTATGGTTGGTTGCAAAATAACTGAATTTTATATCTGTGTTGTCAAAAATGCAGCGCCGCATACGGAATACGGATTTGCTGTCTGTTAACATTGAATTATATTTCGGTAACACTGCTTTTATACGCTTCTTCTACTTTCAGCCAGACTGGTCTGTACACTGCAAAAATTGTTTGTCTTATGTCAACTGTGTGTATTCCTGATTTTGTGAAATTACTTTTATATTTTCACAGTAGCTCTCAAAAATATGTTTTCCGTTCGAACTGTAGCTGATATTAATTTAATTTACTTTATGTACATGATTTTGCACTGCATGTTGTGTATAATTTCTATGATTCATTTATGAGAGAAATATTGCAAAACATATTGCAGTATTTATCAGAAAAACTCTTTCAGAAAAAAATAACTAAAAATAAAACTGTAACTATTTACTTCTATTTGGTACAAGTAAAACTTTAACTCAATGCAAATCTTGGTTTATCATTCTTCCAACACATTTCAAGCATAATACAGAAATTCTGTCTACCTTTTCAAAACATTCGAACTAACAAACCAACCTAATAAGGCAATTTCTATTTCCAAACTGACGGCCAGACATAATAATGCCCTCTTTGATTCTCAATAATAGATCAACAGCATAACTAAAAGCCAACTTTACCTCACAATCAATGAAATGTTATATATAGACTCGCGACGCGTTTACCGATCCATTAAAAGCTCCAACCATGGTTGTAAACTTGAAAACATCACATTCCTACTTGGATCCAGTAAATCGTGGTAGGCGACTTAACTGTGACACTTTTATGCGTACTTACTATTCATCTATTATTGTTAATAGCTTCATAGATGCTGTTTTCGAGTAGGGAAATACCTAATTCTGTGTATTTTGGGAATGAATCAACTTGGCGTATAACGTCTTCACACACGGCTGTGAGTATATCCTTCACAAAATTGGTACTTAAGTTAAGTAAAGCTGCATTAAGTGCTTCCATCAATCAGGTGATTTCAAGCAAATGGTTATCAAACATAAAGTCATCAATTTTAAGAGCATCCATATCTATCTTAAACATTGCATATATACAATTATATTATTCCTCATCGTTTTTAAGCATATGTCAGTCAGTCATTCCAATTTCCCGACTTGAGATAGAAAAAAAAAAATACAAAACAGGTTCCTGTCACCCTTTTTTTTTTCAGGATGGGAAATCATCAAATGACTTCTCCCACTCTGGGCGGAGCGGGAGGGCGTGTCAGACTTTTACTGACTAAAACCCACCCGTGTTCCATCAGTTGCCCATGTGCCAGGGTCACGGTATCTCTTTCGAACTATCACGCGACCCCGGCAGGCATCGGTCCTAGTAGACCCCTACACTGCTGCTGACATCTCTTTGAGGCGCGCGTGGAACACTGCGCGCCGTTCCTGTCACCCTAAATCGAGCATAGAAATAAAATTAAGACTTAACTAAACAAGTCAGAATAAAGCACATACATTAACCGTCATCCAGTAATATTCTGAGGAAACTCATAAACGTCTAAATATACACAATACAGAAATTGAGAGAGACATTACTGACTCTTAATTGTGCGAACAGTCTGTGCGAGTAAGCATGCACTAAATCTACCTCCTGACGGCTTTAATTGTTCGTTCACAGCTTCTGAAATAGGATGGTGAAGTATCTCTAGATACCGAGATTTTGTATCTAGAAATGGGACTTGAATAAACGCGTTTAGGTGGTCTAACCGTATACTGTGAGGGTGAAAATACAACATTTTCAAAAGCCTATTTTCATACTGCCACCATCATACCTAAAAAGTCGTTGACTATTCGCGAACACTTCTTCTATCTGCCTAAGACTTTGATAAAACTGTTAGCAAATTCAAATATAGTATTTTTATCTCATGAAGTAACGCGCGATTACTTGTGGTAACCAAAATGTGGTGTGTGTTCACGCTTCTCCTCACACGCACACATTCATAGCGTAGTTGTACAGTGAAACCACAAGTCAAGCGCGCGACGCTTCGTGAGATAAAAAAATATATATTCATTAGTACATAACAGTTATTGGACTTCAAGTTTCAATTAAAAATCCGACATGAGCTTATCATATCGTCTTACAACCGTCAAAATAGCTGTCATGCATTTTACTACTTAAACTTTCACAAAATTAAAATTTTCATACGCTATACCGTTCCTTCACGCTCGGATCATGCAAACGCTTACTATAATAAATTACTAATATCTAAAATCACAATTTATTACTTAGCGAGCCAACTTCAACTTTAAACCGTTGTTCCACTTCCACACAATCTACTAGTTTCATATACAATGAACTTTATGTTTTAAGGCACGACTAGGGTGTGCTATTGCAGACATCATTGAATGTTGTGAATTACATTCTGATCTAATCTCGGTTTGTGTTGCTAAATATATAATTCTTGGTAACGGTGGTATTCTTACGTAATTCATGAATGTAAGTGAGATAATGGAAGGAATTAGTGCAGTTTGTCAGACTTAACATGCTGCCTTCTTGAGCAGTGGTCAAAGACTGAGTTTAATGTTTGAGTTTTCAGATTGTTTGTGTTGATATTTAGATCTAAATTTCTCTACTTTAAACACGAGTTTAATTCATAAAAACACTGTAGCGAGGTAAAAAATTAGCCTTATCCATAGAAAAAACTACAAGGAGTACATACTGGATTATCTACGATCTATACAAATTCTCACTTCATGCCTAGGTGACGTATGTACATCACTTAAACGAATTGAGAAACACCGATAAAAATCGGGTTCAAAAAAGCTAATGTTCGTGCCATGGCTGGTAATTATAACAAAACGTGATGTATGTTATAGCATCCAAATAACAGTGCTCGTACTTGACCGCCTCAAGTATTGCCCAACTCCCATAAATCCAGGCACCGGTCATTCCGACGTTTATTTAATATGCATAGAAGATTTACCACGAATGGGTATTGAATTTAATCGAGCAACTGTCCGTAATACAGTTTATGAACGATATTAATGGTGCCATACATCAAGGGAGTTTGATGGTGGTGGTAGTTTGTCTTGTCACAACATGCTCTTTTTGTGAGTTTATTTTGGTAATACCCATAGTACAGTTAAACAAAGAGACAAGCATATAGGCAGCTAACTTGCAACTACTTTTAAATCATATTGAGAGTGTGCTAATGGTTTTTTATTTGTCGACTGCCCATTGTCATCAACGGCTCAATGGCAGACGAAAATGCGTTTTTCATGAATTCAAGATGGAATAACATAAGGAGGCTTTAAAGTAACCTGTCGCATCTGAAAAGTAATTTAGATACGATAATGGATTCCCTTCATTCATACGCACAAGATCCATCATAGTAGTTGCTTAATCGATGCGTGTCGATGTGAATCTAAAGCCTTTGTGTATAAAAGTCAAAACCCGCTTTTGTCTCTTATTGAATGAAACGTTAAGAGTTGTCAAGGTGAAGTAAGCACTGGTAAGTATCTATAGTAAATAAGTTATTAGTCGAAGTTAAAAATATTCCTTTCAAAATGCCGAGGAAGACGGAAATTATCTTGACATCTGAAAAGAACGGTGATCCACAGCTATTAACGTAATGTCTTCGACCGGAGATGGGCGTGCAACAATCCCAACTGGGTTAGTCTAAAATCGTCTACGGAAACTCGCCACGAATTATGAGTTTTGATGAAATGTTCCGCGCCCGCGTGCCAGTTCGACAGGAAACAATATATTTTTATAACGTTCCTAATATCGTAGAAATTGGAAATATGTGGGTTATTGATAGAGCTGTCGATGTAAGAGTGGATGGAGCAGGTAAAAATATTAATATAATTTTTGATCTCAAGATAATTAATTGGCTAAGATGAAAACGTTGATCTGATTGGAAAGCGAATTAAACGAGTCAATAGCGGAGATATATTAAAGTTATAGAAAACTTATTTTTAACGTAACCTATTTTAATAAACCTATTTCATGTCTTCTACCAACCCACAGTAGGCCTGCGTGGTGGATTACGGCCCAATGCCTCTCACAGAGAGGAGGCCTGTGTCCCAGCAGTGGGAATGTTATTTAGGCTGATTATGGGTATGTTGTATTGAATTTATTGACTCCTGTCACATTGCTGAAATTATTTTCCTAGAAGATGTACTTATTAAGGATAATCTAAAACTTTCATTAGTAGTCAACCGAATCGATAAAATCTACGTTCAATGTCAAACATAAGAAATTGATAGCACAAAAAGATCAAACATCACGTCTAACAACAATAAGGAAAATACTTCTAAAACGGTAGATAAAATCTGCGTAAACAATAAACCCACATACTTGGCATAGTTTTTTGGGTATAAGAAGAATAGGGAAACAACTTACATGCCAACTCAACGACGGCAGGCTGACTCCTGATGTCACCTCGACTGCTCCAAGCATTACATGTACAAGTGAATCTATCTTCACCAAAGTACTCATCCAATTGATCTCTCGTCACGTTACACTCAGCTTCTACAATTCTCACTCCACTTTGAGGATCCACAAATTCAAACTGCGTACTAGCCACAGATCTCACATCGTTACATTGAAAATACACTTGAAGAGCATTGGCTGCCCGACACCTCAACACAGCAGGTTTGTTTCTTACTACGAAAGCATGCTGTGGCTCTAGAAGAAACATTGGTAAATCATCCGTAGAACTTTGTAGGAGATGGTCTCCTGATAAGGAAGGTAGTTCATCTGCATCTTCTCTGTTTTCATGTTCATCTTCTTTGTGTGATTCGTGGTCGTAATCTTCTTCTAGGTAATCTCTGTGATGTGTTGCAGCATGGTTTTTCTCGGAGTTGTAAGGATCTAAGGCTTCTACGCCTGCAGGGTGGGCGTATTCTGGTCGTAAGGGTATCGGTGGCGTTGGAGCTACTGTGGTGCTTTCCGGCGCAGTTGTGTTTGAGCCCTCTGTAACAAAAGAAAAAAAACTGTTAAATATATTTCCGGATATGCCAATTTGAATGACTAGTTCGAAAATGGACATAAAATGCTGTTGTAAAGTGACAAAAGTAATTGAATCATTCTGTCACATAACATTGATAAACGCTTAGTTAAATAAAAAAAATAAAACACTATTTACAAATCGGATGAGGCATGTCATTCCCCTTTATGACGTTACCAATAAAATACTTGTCGATTTAACATATTATGAACGGAATCAGTATGCAGGTAGCTATAGTGTTTATGTTTCGGGTTATATGGTATTTAAAATCTTGAATGTAACAAATTCCCTACCATTAAAAGTTTTTAATCATATCGTGGGAACAGATTAATGTAAATACACGACGCCACGCTTGCTTCTCAAAAACGTCACAAACAATTTAAAGACCAATTAAAACTTCACAAAACACCAACGCTAATAAGACTAATAGCTTTCGCTTACGTACCGACTTATTCTAATTGCAGAGTTAAAATATATTCCGTGTCGCTCGGGATAAATAGCAACTGTCATAATAACATGTACCCTCCAAGTCATGCCATCGATTTCACTCCAAGTCCGCACCTGGTTTGAAGCGTCACTCGCGCCTATTTACACGCAAAACATAGATATTTGGATACCGTACTCCCCTCTTAATAAATTCTGTTTCCTTCAACACAAAAGCAACTTTGGATGCGTTAGGTTGATCTCAAATTCCAATATCAACAACATGAAATTCTTCCCTCTCCAGAATTTCGCCTAAAATCGCTATCAGCACATCAGTGTATGTTACTCTAACACTGTTGACAGTATTACTATTATTTGAACTAGGGAATTGTACGAAAATAAACCGCAACCCGAGCGAACCGTGGATAACTTAATTAGTTTCACTTCCGTTCAGCTTATTTCTATTTCCGATTTCGTAGGGGCCGAACGATATTTCCTTCTGGATTCTATTTTTCCCTAATAGGATTTGTTTCGTGAAGCATTTTCCGCTTGTTGGTTTGAAATTGCGTTAAAATGATTAAAATACCAATTTCGTTGCGGACTGCTCAGGTGCTGCTAAATTTGCATGACTGTTTCACTTTTGTGATTTTTATTTGGAAGATTTTAACTTTCAGTCACAACTTTAATTTAGTTACTAAAAAAACAAAGATTATTAATTATGTAGCTTTACATGTCTAAATTCAATCTCACGCATTAGTTGGACTCAAAACAAAATACTTAACGCATTTTAATTATAATACAGTCCCAAACGGGACGCTTAAATACCATTTCGTCAAAAAAAAAAAAACAATCTTCATGTCACTGTGACGAAGGTGAAGTCAATTACATATTCTATTTGCTCCGAGCCTTTCTGACCATCTCGATTGGGCAAGTCGCCTGTCAATTTTAATTGGTTTTTAGCACTTGGAATTTGATTAACGGCTTTATTAGTATCAAATGTTTCATAATCTTCAGCAAGATTCGATTCTTTATCACAATTTTAATTAATGTTCGATTCGAGTGCAGTTACTATCGTATTCCTATTGATATGTGAGTTTCCTATTGACTGGTTTATATCAATGCTTTTGTTATGTAGGTCGGTAGATAGGGCTGCTTGCTACTCGGAGTTAATCTGAGTATATTTATGTTTGTACCAGCTATTTGTTGTATGTGCTTGCTGAAAGGAAGATAAAACAAGTTGGATGTACTAGACTACGTAGTAAGTATAAGAAATGACATATGTTTGGGAAAAATACTATTTTTACTTCATTATAAGACTTCTAAGATAATATTAAATTTTTGTGTGGTTTTGATTTTGTACCCATTCATAAAATAAATAAAAACACTAGTGAACTGAAGATTTCTGATTAAATTGCCAGTTTTGAACTTGCAATTCAACGTTTTAGTAATGGAAATAAAGTCGTGCATGACCCATCTCAATCATGTAACAAAACAATCAAACCTTAAAACAGATCTAATACTTAATTGAATATTTTTAATTACCTTGCAAAGCAGCCAGCCCTAACCATCTTAACTAAGAGAAGCGTTCACGATTCTTGTACAAGTGTTATCTATAGTGACGAAACTCCATTTAAACTTACAAGAAGCGTAACTAACTCGATCGCAGTCACGATGTTCGTAAATTATAAATAAATGTCTTGCGTTTGTACTTCGATCGATGTGTAGGGCTTTGATGTTATTTGTATTGTATTGAGGAGAGAATCGAGAATTTGTAGTTATAGTTCCAGTGTCTTTGTAGCTATTGTTTTTAGCTTTCATATTGAGGGTAGGATCTACAGCGTTCCCAGTGGCCTTCATATCAAAATCATAGATGTAATAATAAAATGATAGGACAGACGTCAATGTTTTCTTGAAGGAACTCGTCCCCGAACTCTAACCAGATCCTCGTAAAAGCATTTCCAGTTTCCTCAACAATAAAATTAAAAACAATACAAAGACACTTTGACAATAACTACAGAGGCAACATTTTATGTAATTGGACATAGAAATGTGCCCAACGCTTGCCATTGTTTGCAAGAGCAAGCCGACATTTTTTATTTCGTATTATAAACTTTTATTTCCAGTATATTTTCTCCATTTCCCCTTTACGTCACAATAAACAAATCACTTAAGGGTTTCTTTACATAAATAATGGTATGTTTTCGTTGTTTTAAAATACCTCAAACGTTTGGAATCACAGAATTTTAAATGGGACGAAATGTCGTGTGTTTAGTGACGTGAAACGCGTACGGGATGACGAATGTTCGCTCTTCGCTCCCTCGGGGCGAAATCTATAAACGAAACGAAATCTTTGAGTTCGTCATCCTGTCATTAGGAATCAAAAATATTGTCTTATGTTAATGAAAATTCTGTTTACTTGCATTTAATCGATTTCACACTTAAATAGGGTTTGATTGGCTTAATCATTTTTGTGAAGATACCAAAAAATGCAAGCAACAATTTATCAAGATGAGTAAAGATGTGTGTTCCTCACAGACATGTTATTGATATCTCCGTCACCTTTGAAGTTTTTATAGCCACAATTAAACTAACTCCTGCTTCCACAATAGTATCAAGTGTTACCGTTTGCCCAAAATCGAACCTGATCCAAATTAATGAAACACACTTTACAGGTATTAAGTTTCAGCCCGAGCCAGTAAAGGCTAGTATAAAATAATTAATGAAGGCATCGATGTTATTCAAGATAGCAGTTTTATTGATGGCTCGTTCTTAATCAACGTTCAAGAAGAATTCTTGGCGCGTTCTACCAATGGGCTAACAATTGGCTTTATTAATGATGGCAGACAATTACTGTGACTTGATGTCTTTTAAAATTGAACAAGTGGTATCAAAGGATGTTTCGGAATTATTTGTAACTTTTGTTACTTTGCTCCTTAAGACTTAATCTCAAATGATAGACTGAATATTTAAACGGCAAGTGTACGATTCTTATAGCAAGAGCTTAGAAGTTTTTATAACGAATGATAAGAAGTCGATACGTTTAATGAATTTCTTTTCATTTCTCTATCATAGATATAAAAGTTAATGACCAAATCTTAATCAATACTTCCCAAATAGCGTAGTGCCCAGTTATTATCCACTTATATTGGACGTCATAAAACCAGGCCCATCTATTCAAAGCGTACTTATCTTAATACCAAATCTAAAGCACTCAATTTATTTATAAATGAACTAAATATTCCCATTAAATTTATTAAGGGATTCTATCACTGATACTTAACAGATGTAGCTGTTACATTAAGTGGGTATTCGGTGCTCTTAAAAAAGTTGCCCGTAATAGCAGCGATATCAGCGTGTGCCCTATTCACTTGAGCGATAACAGAACCTTTATGCGTTATGGAGAGTATATAAAAGAATGCAGTTATATTTACATATCATGTTACTGTGACCGGGAGTTAGAAATGACTGGAATTAAGAGCATGGTTCATAATGGGGCTAAAATTAATAAAAAGACCACAGTAACAACCGTCGTAGAATGCTCTTGGTGGAATATAAGTTTAACGTATAATCATAGTTCAGCGGTTGTCCCATGTAAGTTTAACAGATGAAAGCTTGGAATACTCTAAACCAGTGGCTGTAAAATGTTTTACTGTGCACGCTTATGTATTTAAAGCACTTAAAGCTGACACCACTTAGAACCATCTCTTTATAGCAAAATACATATATGTAAAGATAGCAACACAATCTTCAAGATAACAGAAATGTTCATTTCGCGAGTATTAAGACAATACAATAAGCGGATGCATTACCAAACATCTGTAGTTCACTCACGTCATTCGGAGAGACGATGCTTGATGCAGTTTACTAGCAAATGCACTTAGCGCCCGAGAGACGTAAAAAGATGCACTCGATCTATTTAATGGCACTGTAGGCGGGGATACGCAGGGCTCGAAATAAACGAGCTATGACGATCATTGTGATCCGATGTCGTTTGTTGACGAGCTCGTAAAGAATGGGAAGGAATGTGAAAAGATACAAGAGGTAATCAATTGACAGGGAGTTGTGGAAAACTGGAAATCAATGAATTGGATGCTGTTTGTCAATACAATTACCGTTGTACATTGTTACGATTAATTTAGATTAAGATAAGATATTACATTCAATGTTGTTTTAATTAAGTGACTCACGGTCTAGTACTGCACAAACGTCGAGGAATTTTGGTAAACAACGTATCTTTGAAATTCAGAACACACTGTGTACAGCTAACGTTAAGTTTGTAGTAATAACAACTCAATCCAACACGTGTCTACAACATAGGGAAACAGAACATCCCGACAGAAAGCGAAAAATATCTACAATACATTTCAAATTACCGAAACAACTGAACCGTTAACGTAACTTAACAAGGTGCAAAAAGTGCTCGGAAATGTCTTTGAATGCCGCCAAATTCTCACCCTGACTAGGACCACACCCACAAAAACTTCAATGGTAACACGATACATAGAGTGCCAGTCAAGAGGTTCCCAAACAAGATAATCCCTTTGTTAGTCGGGTTATAATGCTGCATGGCTTCTCCAGGGAGTATGTGTATTTCGCTATTATTTTCTGTTTCATTCACACCAACAGCTGCCTTCGAGTGGTCGTTTCCGATTTCAACTTTAATGGATGTATAGATTTTTTTCGCGGTAACGGGGAAAGGTAGAGATTTTGTAAATTTTGAGTCTTGAAGTTTGTTGTCGTAAGGTAATATATTCACGGGGTTTAATGTAATATTGGTGTCCTGTTTCTTGCTGTCTTTTTTGCATTCGGGTTTTTGTTTTATTTTTTAGATTATCTTCTGTTTGGTTTTCTTAACGTCTACTTTTTCATTAATAATTCACCAAACCACTGTCATTCTGTTTTTGAAAACTGAATAGCTGTAGAGTTACTTTCTACTGTTTATTTAATCAG
Organism: Aporophyla lueneburgensis; assembly: GCA_932294355.1. Lineage (NCBI taxonomy): Eukaryota > Metazoa > Arthropoda > Insecta > Lepidoptera > Noctuidae > Aporophyla > Aporophyla lueneburgensis. The sequence goes on along the minus strand of OW028740.1, from coordinate 4,397,121 downwards.
TATTGACTAAAGTATCACAGCAAACAAAATTAGGTCTAACCTTAAACCCAACATAACGATCACTGTCCAAGTGTCCACTTATTGTATCATTATCGTAACCATTTCAAAAATCGTGACCAACTCACACTTCAAACGATCTCACACGAGTATCGATTCTCTCTTTCATTAACGAAACGTAATTTTCACACGTAAGTACAGACGCCACCAGGTCAAGCTACCCGAAACTGTCAATTTTCCCCAATGAACCTTGAACCTAATGCTCTAGGAATAAAGTCGAAAATCTATCAAAGAAATCTGACAGATTGTAGTAGCTTGATGTGTTGGCGTCTGTACATTAATGACCCGGATTCTTATACTGAGCTTTTGCTTGGCAAGACAATGTTATATGGAAACAGCGTTATATATGGCAATGATGTTTTAAAGTAGATGTCATGAGAACAAAACTGGTTACGATGATCTTAATGATTTGTTTATTGTTATAATGGATAACGGTGGTTTGGATTTTAAAATACTACTTTGTTTATTTATTCTAGATTATTTAGACGTCGCTTCATTAATATATTTCGCTTTGATGAAAATCTTTAAAGACTGGCAGCATAAATCAGTGTTTCTTCGAATGACAAGCAGAAGTGACGTGTTGGGTTTTAAGATTTTAATAAGGCCCTTTGTCGAAGATGATTCAGTCAACTATTTTGTTATGCCAAAGTCAGAATTTGTGGGTTAATTTCGTCTTTCTTCAATTCAAACGTCTACTCACGAATAAAAATATGTATCCTGTTTATCTACCGAAAATTATGAAGTATACTTACTTATTATAAATTTATAATGAAAGGTTACAAACTTGGAAATACGTAATAGCATGTTCTTCTTCGTTTGATACCAACAAAATCTAAAATCATGACAAACATAAATTTACTTTTACTCATTACTCGGATGTTCCATTCGAATCATGACAGATTAACAAACCGCCACGTCATAATGTTTGTAAAATCCATTACACCGTTCAAATAATACAGTTTGATTAACTGTACTCGCATGTCAATCATCGAAGATGCGCTATGATAACACATAGTGTCAATCCTAACATTTTACAACGGAGCATCAAAACTGACGCCCTCAATACAGATAATTTCTTGTTTGTTACTTGCATTATCGTCATCTTCGTGACAAGAAACTATTTCTTCACCTTTTTTGCCACTCAACTGTGGCATTGTATCATATTTTTTTACATCAACGATCCGTTGGTGACAGTTACACTTTTTGCCTTCTTTATCAGATCCAAGATTAGGTGCAAACTCTCTGCAGTTTTACACTGTTTTTTGTTACCCCACTTAGATTTTTGAGGATCACAGATAAAACGATGCTTAACGGGGAGAAATTTTGCCTCTCCATAAATCATGGCCCGTAATTAACCGTGAAGATATGGAGTTGAAACTTTTTAAATTAAGGGCTGTGACCTAAATTCTTGAAAGACCGGATTAGAATTTCATGAATATTTTGAGCAGAAATTGTAGAAATACACGTTGGGCAGAGTGAAAGCTTTTTGGTTGAGTATTTAATAAATCTTTAAATAAGTTATTCAGAGGCTTATTCCAATAGGCTTTATGAGTTATTTTAAAAGAGTGTAAAACAAGTCCTTAATAACACATTCAGCCATGATCATGCAGATAAAACCTGATCTAACTCGAGGCTTTTAAATGGCTTATATAAATATCATCATATTTGTTTTAATACTGGCTATAACGTTAACCGGCCACGATTCTTCGCCGAAGAACAAAAAGAGTAAATCTTGGTACTTACCATGTTTGTCGGCGGCGACGGCCACCCATAGCACGAGGAGCACGACACCCCCCCGCGCCATGTTCACTTGCGCGCACGCATCACCTAAAACAATAACGTTGGAAAGTTAGAGCAATATTTGCTTAGACGACTTTGTATTGGTACGCGCATTGTGTGGTGTGTGAACCCTTTGACAGTTAACGTTCCTTTAATTTTTGTTTGATTTTTAGAGCTGATGATTAGTATTTTGTGTTCTCGTATTTACTTTTTCTTGTTTGAGTACTAAAGCTATCCGTACAAACGGTGCAATGTAAGTCATACATAATTTGAAAGTGCGATTCGAAGAAGGCATGTTGTAAGTTCTAAATCTGAATCTCATCGTATTCTAAAAACAAAAACAATAAATTGATTACGTTACGTAACGTATCATCAGACATACTTGATTTCCGATTTGAACAAAACAAGATTAGTTCACGTCAAAAAGTAATATGTAGAACCGTTTCTAATCAAAAATAATAGTTACAAAGTTCGAAACAAAATACAACTGACATATTTCAAAATCAACCATAAAAAAAAAGTTTCGGAAAACCGATGGCCCATATTTCTGATCATATTCCGAACAAGCCTACCGCGTCATTAGGCCGAACACTTTTGTATGGCACCGCACCGTGACTAATAGGACCCTTTAGGGCCATTTTTGGGGAAAAAAATAAATGGCCCTATTATAGGCCGGTAAGTAGAGGCTTGTGGTAAAAAGCCGATTTGGTGTGACGAAACATATTTTATAGAAATTGGACATGTTGTGTGAATAATTTGTGAAGAAACACCGTTTAGTATTATCTATAAAAGTTATGGGCGTGATCAAAGAAACCGCAAAGAAAGTAGAAAATAACTAACATAAATAAAGTTCAACGACGTATATACATTTTTTATCATTATTTTAGTTTAGTTCCTCCATTTTAAAATGCATTGAATAAAAACGGCGTATTATGAATGAAAAATAAAGTGCATCAGCTGCTCACAATCCCACGCAACTTGTAAGAGATGATCAAGAGAAATGGGTTACTGTGGCACTCTCATTTACAATGGTATAGCCACCTGTCACCTACTATACACACTTACGACCATTAAACTAGCAAGTTACCGTTATATTGGAACCTTCGAACGGTACCTTTATAACAAACACCAATAAAGCTTTGAATTCTATTTAGACTACAATTACAAACTTACTTTTCTATGGACTATAATAAAGTGTCAACAAGAACAGATACATATCAAAGTTACCCACTAAATGACAGCTTAAATGTTTAAAACTGTAGTGATTAAGTACTTGATAATTATAAAGATAATCAAACAGTAGCTACTGGTTTTAATAAAACTGACGATGAAAACAAAGATAGTGGTATAGATCAAACAGATTAAACAATGTTTGTGGACACGTAATTTGAATAATGCAGTAAATGGACGAACTTTCCGATGTGAATTTGCGAAAGTTTTAATCAAAATATGAGAAGTAAATACGTTAGGTAATGTTATGAAAGGTAAACGCAGTAAATTTAATTAAATGACCATTGATAGACGTATTTTCATCCTAATAACATCCTAAAGAAATTAGCTATTATTATACTTGTGGGCTACTTGATTGGAACTTGATACTGTTATATCTAAGAGTGACATTTAAACGAATCGTTTCAATACCATACACTGAGCATATAATCAGAATCACAATCGAATTCATAGAATTTAAACTGAGCAATATTACAGAGTCAGCTACTAGTAATAGTAGGTCCTTAAAATTATTTATAGTAAAGAAATATCCAGAACCTAAAACAAACGTTACTATTATTTGAACTTACAATGTAGAAAACAACATTCCAGTAACATAAAACCTTGTATTGGATTATAAAGACGTGTGCTGCGTTATTGCTTCTTGTTGCAATAATATTGTATTTACTGCTGTGACTGCTGAACGTAGTATTTCAAACGAACTGTCAAATATGTTATTGTTATGTGTTCGCTAAATTATTGGTACTTATTTTATTGTGTCATTGGTTACTATGTTAGAATTATCAGTATAAGGGAGTGGCGCTTTATATCCTACATTTGGACTTGTTTAATAAAGATTTATTTTAAGTTAGTTGCTAACACCAAAGAAACATTGCAGTCTCGACAGTTAACGCAATTCAAAAGTCAACGAAAAGTAAACTAAACCGTGTACCGTGTCACTTTTAATTAAAATTTAAAACGAAACACAAAGACCATGATATAAAAAGAACTTCAAGATTTTAAACAAAGACCGAGTCTTGTATTAAATCTTGGAAAAACTGCTATGCAGTTACTAAAGAAAACTTTCCTTTTGGCTTTGCCGTAGTCACTTTATATAAGTTAGTCTTAACTCAAGATATTTTTTTCTCAGTATATTATTACGAACGCAAAAAAATTGCTCGTTGCGCCACAATTTTACAACGATGAAGAGAATTTTCACCCGGTTCTTATAAATTATGATTTTCGTTACTAAAATTGTAGTAGTATTATTAAAAGCACCTCATTACTGTACTAAATGTTAAAAAAACTTTTTAACAAAAAATGAAACCGCCGAAAAAACTGAAAAGCATAAAATAATTTTTGTTAAAAAGTTTTTATTTTATATTTTTTTTTGTGACTTTAATGTACTAATAATATTTGGCAAGGTATACCCTATCCAACAAAAAAATAATGATAAAAATCGGACTACTCTGTATAAAGTTGTGCGTCGTTATAGTTGGGAGTATATCCTTTCCAATAGAAGAATTGTCACAATCGGACCACTATGTAAAAAATTATGCGTGGTCATATATATAAAAAAAAAATATATATACGCGTCGGATTGAGAACCTCCTCCGTTTTTTTTCGTCGGTTGAAAATAAACTCGAAGGAAAATGAAGGTTTTCTGAATACTTTGACTCAATCGATCATCTGAAATCATACACTAATTTAATAACAATACGGTTTCAGACCAATCAGATCTCGTTCAATCAAGGTGAACAGAGCTATTGGCCCAAATTGTAAGGGCATTCTGTTTAGGACCGCTAACTCAGAATGGAGCTGCAGATATTGATGAACAAATAATTGATGAGCATTAAGAGGTTCAAGATTTTGAAGCAAGCGATTAGGTTGACCTGGAATATGATTTTGCAGTGCTTTTGCCCGGGTCTATTTTTCTTCCAATAGGTAATGTGTTCCGCATAACGGAGATTTTTTTTTCCTATTAATCATTTCTGCGGTTACTGGCAGACACTAGGCAATTAAACGAGTGTAGCCTGAGATACATTTATTATCTTTATGCAGTTAATTCTTCGAAATTGAGCTTTTATCATTATCCCAGCAAATATTCCAGCTATTTTATTGATTGATGAATGACGGTAATTTATTATATTTGAATTGAATGCTTATTATGTAGCCATTAAATAATTCCGCTTAAACATTTATTCATTCGATAATGATCAATTGGCATGGTAATTTAGATCAATCTATTTAGAACATTTTATAGGTGTCAATAGCCATTCAATCATTTAGGCGAATACGTACTGGCTTTTACAATCGAATCAATAATAGTCACGGTTTTTTTCCATCCTGTCATGCAAGTATTTAAGCTTTAAATGGGGAAAAAATCAATAAAACTAAATTATTTAGTGCTTCTATTACTCCAATCAAATGTTCAACTCGACACTATGTTTTTATTCTAGATACCAACGTATTTTACTATGCCCGCTACCTCGTTCCTCTTACACCAGTCCTCTAAAAATCAATCTAATGAATAGTTCAAACATCCTCTGCCGAAAGTTCGGAATTTCCGATCATTAGCCAATGAGATGAGCATACAAATTGTAAGGTTACAGGTGATCCCACTACCTCTACCATGTTTAATAAGGAAGGCTCCGTGCTTGCGACTGATGTTAACTTTAGATTAGTTTGTCCTATTTTTGGTTGCGACATTCTGGTGTTTTCTCTTTTTAGATTAGGAGATGTAGCTTTCGTTTTATATTTACAAGGCTTTAAGAATCAGAAGCTTCTTACTATATACTAGATTCTATTGTTATTCATAATTATATTGGATGAATTTTGCGGAAGGTAAAAGAAAAAATATGGCCAGTAGTGGACGTGTAAATCTGTTAAATATATTGCTTAATCATTGTTATGTGTATATCTGAATTTAGCATATTACCTGCAAGCTCGTGTATCACTGATCGATATCAAATTAATCTACAGAATGAATTACCACCCACAAAACCTAACTCCACAAATAAATACCAAATTTGCATAACTATCTGTGATCAAATCGACTTTATGAAGTCAACTTAACACATAAGTTTATCTTCAACGTCCTTAATGTCGACTATTACGTTAACTGTTGAAATAGATGAACACAACACCGAAGCTATCAATACCATCGATCCATTCAATATTTCGTTACGATCGCGACGTAAATCTGCGACAATCGAACGTGGCAATCGCAAGTTTGCAATTCACTTTATTACTGGCGCACCACATAGCTCAGTTGCGGAACTTTCCGATAAGAGCTTCCGTGGGTAATCTTATCGCTACTGTAAACAAACCTTAGGAGATTTTGCAAGTTTAATGAACATTCGTGTAGCGTTGATTGTAGCCAGCCTTATTATTTATTTACTTTCATGCTCTTTCTTCCGTAGGGGAGTGAAGAGTTCCAACACATGCGAGCCGCGCACATGACTGACATGAAGACACATTAACTTGTGGTTGTAACGTTAATAATTAAGTAATCTTCTGTGGAATCAATGTTTCTATGCCAATTAAGTTTATTAATGCTTTGGGTTCGGTTTAATATTAACAGCCTTTACATTTATAACGCTTGAGTCATGTCAGTCACCTTTTAACCATTTTACGATTGTTCGAAACTAAATCGTGTTCACATAAAATGTTGAATATGATAAACTGTTATCCTATAAAGCAGCAATAAAAACACATATAAATCATTGTAGCCACATATAACCATTAAAGTTAATACGAATTTCAATTAATAACTACCTTGGTCAAGTTAGAAGGGCCAGTACCTACAATTATCTGTGATAAATTCTTAATATCATAATGTACTTTTAAAGTTGTAAGGCCATATATAGAGGTCAGCTTTGTCTTAGAACTAGATTAGACGATCATGTGAACTTATAAGGTATGGAAATCAAAATTCTAATCAACATAGCATCACATCACGCCTGTTTTCCCCGAAGGTATGGGCAGAGATTTACCTAATACTTCACTCACATTTCGTAAATCATGTTTAAGACCCATGTGATACCCTATTTGTCATCAACCTGAAATTTCTCATGGAACATTTGCGACCACTAGACCAACAGGAAAAAAAAATCATATCAATCCTACTAATGTGATAGTTCGTATATTTCGATGTTTGGATATTTGTTACTCAGTCACGCAAAAACGGTTGAACAGATTTAAAATTCGGCATATATACGTAGACAATTAACAAACCAGATTAACACATAGGATACACAAGTATGATTTTTATCCCGGCAGGTATATATATAGATATTTAGGCTCCCGTGGGATAATAGATTGACCTCCACGGATGCGAAGCCGCTGGCAAAAGCTAGTAACATATAAAACTCGATAATTTATACGAAAGCTCACAGGTGTGTTAAAGAAGGCATTGACGATGGAAACATTACGTGACATGAAGTCGATTGCGTTTCATGTATCACCGATAATTTAAAAGTTCAAAGTAAACATACTTTATCAGCAGCTTATCTTGTGCAAGTTGTTAGCGTCAATTGAGGCAAGGGTGTTGTAGTCATTGATAACGATGGACTAGAGACTTGTCACTTAATAACAGAGACACTATGTAGTTTAAAGAAAGAACATATTTTTGAACTCACTTACGTTATGACGAGAATTCAAGTTCCTTAAGAACAGTCACCTCACTGAGCTTATCGTTGGAAAAGTTCCTTTAAAAATGATACTATTAATAAGAATATTATTGTCATTGATTGTTGTTTATTGTAAATTAAACACGACGATACTAAAATAATAATGTAATCAACTAGATAACCACTATTAAGTCAATAAATTACTCTGTGATTTACAATAGCGATGTATTAAATTTTACGCCTTTTGCATTGATGTTTAGTATTATTCTAGACTAGCTTCTGCCCGCGACTTCGTCCGCGTTAAATTTCTTGTTCCCCCGACCCTTCCCGTCGCGTCGAATCGCCTACCCGATTTTCCCCATTTTTGCAACATTTTTCATTACTGCTCCGCTCCTCTTGGTTGTAGCGTGATGTTATATAGCCTATAGCCTTCCTCGATAAATAGGCTACTCTACGCAAAAATATTTTTCAATTCGGACCAGTAGTTCCTGAGATTAGCGCGTTCAATCAAACAAACAAACAAACAAACATACAAACAAACAAACAAACTCTTCAGCTTTATAATATTAGTATAGATTAATAAAAAGTAATTACTCTGGTACATAATAATAAAATCAACAAAACATAAATCTACAGCTCACGAAAATCTCATACTGCCTGAAGAGAAAAGATAAACTATTAGTCCCTTGAATTCTACTAAACCTTCTGTAAGATGTTAGGTGCACCCTACACTATCAAAATTACCTGTATCTCAACTAAAATCACAATAACGATCGTTAGAGCTTTTCCTACCATATCTCCTGGACCATCTTCTACACGTGACAAAGCAAAGTAATGGGAATTGACATTAGCCTATTTATGCTGTTCCACCTTATCTGATGTTGTCTCTCCTACCGTCACAATTGCAGCCGCTTTTACCGTTGTCAGTCGTAAAAAGCTACATAATATTTTTTGGTGCCGTCGTTGAGTAAGATTCTGATAAATCCGTGACCGACTTCCATATCTCCTTAGACGTAGTTCAAGTCATAAATCTTGTTTTATCAAAACTATCTGTCATATAATTGGATGGAAAGTTGAGAACACTCAGAGAAAGATACGAATTGTTATTATTGTAACGAATTGTTGGGCACGCGATAAATATTAAGTTCCTAATAGACTATGTTTTTATCAAACGATCGTGATGAAACGTTGGAGACTTATCATAAAATATACTGTCATTACAAATTAAACCAAAATAGTTACCCGAATAAAACAGCCGAAATAGAATGCATCAGCGACGATTTACAAAATAAAAACAATCCACAAGAGGTTCACTTTAAACTTTTAATAATCTGTCACATCCAATAAAGCTGCGAACGTACAATAAATCCCATCACAGTTTCCAAAACGTAATCAGTTTCACTTCACGTATGCAAATGACACTAAGGAAAACAGTTTTCACAAACGCGGTATCGTACGCAACGCGGTTGGGACGCCCGGGTGGCAGCGACCGTCCCTCTCGACCGTCCGACTTTAACTGTCGCGGCAACAAGGGACCTGTGGGGGAAAGGGACGCAGGGGCGAGAGGGAACCTCTCCAACCGAGGAGATAACTTTTGATCTTTTTGGTGCCATAGAAGATTTTAATGATGCACTCACATCTGGAGATTCGACAGAAAAAGTGCGCGTCGATGTTAGGCGTTAATGCATGTCAAGGGCTTAGTGGAAACGACGTGTCAAAAAAAGCTTAGATGTGGTTGCGGGTGACATTTTTAAAAATAGTCCCGATATACAAACGGTTGGTTTGATCTGAGATGAAATTCTGAAAGTGTAACTTCGCAAGCTTTTGAGATTAGAATCTTCGTTGAAAACTGGAAGGGCCTGTTTTACTGCAGGGATATTTTGCTTTATATTCCACGGTATTATTTTCACATCATCCGATGTCTTGGGGCAGACAATATTGCGCAAGGTTTTTGTCCTTGCCCCGCACATGTCAGGGTACAAAGGGGCGAGGAGCAGAGCAGGTACAAAAGATCCCAACCCCGCTTCAAGTTACAACGGCCATAGATTAATGACGGGAACATTGTGGAGTTAAGAACCCAAAAATTTACAACTGCATTGTATTTGTCGTGCAACAAAAGAGTACAAAAGATAGGATCGGCTTCTGTTATTACCTTATCGTTTATCTGAGCGTTGATTTCTCTCACTTTTCGAGTAATACGAGTAACATTATCGATGCGGATTTCTTTTTTCTCAGCTACTACAGATGTTTGGAGGGCGTTCCGTTATTGCATACAAATATCTTTGTGAATCTCGAGTATTCTTACAAATTTTATCAGTTCAATGGGATTGGGTACAATGGGAACTTAAGTTACATTTTTGTCAGTAATAATATGTAGGGAGCTAATAATTCTCCAATTTATAGCGACCAAAATGTATTATTACCGTTTCTATAAGTAGTGCTTCCTTCCTAAGCATCATATTGAATTTTTATTTAAGTGACATTAAAGACGAAGCTTCTTGTGTGATGATGTCATTTAATCCAAGTCCTGCATGTTAATCATTGGATCACTTTTCAAAGGCCACGACTAGGACTGTTTCTTTAGCTATTTTAAGTTTATTAATGGATTCCTTTTTAGGTTGTGACTTCGCTCACGTAGGCGGTTCTAGCAAATTAATTGACTGCTTAGGATTTTTATAGTTACTAAGAATTTAATTGTATTCCCAATGTTAATTTCAATCGTTATACAACAACATGTTAGTTATTTTGACTTTAGCTTGGTAATCTGTTCACTGATTACCCAAAGATTCTCGAAAATTTCGATGTATTGAAATGCATTCGCATTTAGATGAGCTTTTATGATGAACCGTTCCCTAACAAGCTTACATTATAGTCATAACGAAAGTAAGACTACTCAAACAAAACTAATTGATAGCTCAGCTCAACAATAAAAATACGACGACGCATAAATCATTGGAAACAGTAGTGTAGTGCTGAAATAAAGGCCCTGTCATACGGGCAAGTCACGGCTTGTAATGAGTAATGGGCGAACGTTCATTACTCAACGACGCCCCGCAGTTTACGCGTCATCTGTCGTCATGTCTCGTGGGTTAGGGCACTAACTTCAGAACTGTGAAGTGTGTGTGAAATGGGGAAAACGATGTTTTTAGGTTGAAGATTGATTTTTGGGTTTAGTAGTTTATGTAGCGGATAAGTGGAGTTTCCTTTTTGAAAAATATTTTGTCTGTAAGATAAGTTTTTGTGGGTTTTGAAACTGTCAAGAATAATTTTCAGGTGTTAAGACTATAATCTCAACGTGTAACACATTTTTGTCAGTCACTTCATTATCTATCTGAAATGTTTAAAAAAAATATGGTTCAGAACATTTTTTAAACCAATATTTCACGTCATCAACATTTTAACCACACCGTCCATGTTACCGCTACGTATGGCTTATGTTCTCACTAAATCAAGCGTCGACATCGCTCGTTCCACTGCTTTCCCCATAAACTCACACAGCGTGAAGATAACGCCATCACAATGGCAGCGAAAGCCAAAAGGGTTGACAATATTCGGGCTTTTAAAACACGTCCATCAATTTTTACGAGATTGCCGTCTTGCTCCCGTGCAGCATAACTTTTACAACTGTTGCCACCAACTGTATGCCATATGTGCGATGGTAATCTTATGGCGGTAGCGAAGTTATTGCTGTACGGGGTCCTAATTTTTGGGTGCGTTTCGTTTGCAATAATATGTTGTTAGTAAATTATTAATTGTAGTGAACATGGGGTCATAGTATGTTGTCTGTATATTGTTTGGGATAGTGAATTTTATCTTTATAGTGATATTAATTAAGGGAGCTAAGTAATAACAGCCGCACAGATCGATCGATAAAGTTAATCGATAAAGTTAAATAGATGGGTAACCATCGTTACATACCAAGACTTCTCCGTGCCTTGGAAAGCACGTTAGCTGTAATTTCTGGATCTTTCAGAAGCCCGAAAGTCTGATAACCAGTCTTACCTTGGGGTATCGTATCACCGAGATACTGGGTTGTGGAGATTAGATAGGCAGTCGCTCCATGTAAAATACTGGTATTCTGCTGGATCTGGTTAGACTGGAAGCCAACCCCAGCGTAGGCAGATGAGGTAGGTGAGTGATATTAATGTAAAGAAGAGTGTGCCATAATAACATTAGTTAAGTTGAAAAGTCATCGTCTACAGACAAATTAAAGATAAATAAGTGCCAAGAGTAAAATTCTTAATTTTACATAAACCAAATTAATAGCTAAAAGCATATCTCAAGTTTGCCTATTTGTAATTCAAGGACAGTATAAACAGAAGAAGAAAGTAAAATGCCGACCCCAGTTAATTTGTTTTGCTAATTAATCCTATAAATCTCTTGTAGGCTGCAACCGCAGTTTTGATTGCCTGGCCAGAGCAAAGATTTACATTACCGAATTCATTACGTTGTTGGTCGCCGGATTATCATTGGTCTAATAAAAAAGCTAATAAATTGTATCGTAGTCAACTTCAAACAGAGTAGCCAAACTATTCACAATAATATGTGAGTCTAACATAACAATATGACGCCTGTAATCTCCGAAGGGCTATTATATATTCTATTTAGTGGTAAAGTCAAATTTTATATTAATTTTTGATAATGTCTGTTTCAAGTTTGCCTGAATTGTAAAAGCACAGCCTTTTCCCTTTACTTTTAATTTTGCTTAAGTCTCCTAATCCATTCATTCATCTCAATTTTACCTTGAGAATTTTGTATTTTTTATCATCCATATTCTTTTCCTCTCCCAAAATGAAGACTAATTAAAACAGCGACCTCAATTCGTTCTCGCTAATTAATCTTCACAAATCGTCCCGTGGGTTTAACCACAATTCTGATTGGCTGCGAGCGCTTCCCGCAAACATCTATTTGTTATTCTAAGAACGTGCAATCCCTGTCCATCCGCTGCACCGTGCAACTCTTAGATGTGTCCCGCGCTTGCGACTTTTACTCTTGGAATTGTATTGATGCGATTGTTGCAGTTCGATTAATGAATTATTTATTTAATTGGTATTGATTGAAGTATGATCAGTTGTTATGGATGGTTTGATTATAATTTTATGTGCATCAAAACAAGTTTATGGTGCAGTTTTAATTTAATTATCAATATAAAGTTTTTGTATGATTCATATTTGCTTATCTTTTCATCAATAATTGCAGCACTTGTTTGAAGTCTTACTTGGTTTTGTGTGGAATGCAATGGAGCATTGCTTTGCATTTATCATTTATAACATGCTATTTGTGGACATATATAAAACATAATGCATAACAAAGCATTTTTTTTTTGCTCTTTAAATATTTTCTAGCTACATATTTTTCACAAGACTTGCCACCAACTTCAACACTTACTAAATAATGACTTTCAACGTCTACTAGACAATATGTGCGACACCTTATTCATACTCCAAGCTTTACACTCACGTTCACGTTCAGTGCTGACGTATAAAAGTTCGTTCACGGCCAATTTACGCTTGTTTTCGATTGAACTGGAAGAATGAAGTCTTGAATCTTTACGACTAGAATCTGTCGTGTGCTGAATTGTAAAAAGATAAGGTTGATCAATGCGGATTCTAGATGAAGATGTGCTTTTTGATGGCAGAATTGGGAGCTGTTATTTGTATTACCGAAATGTTGTTTTACCAGGTAATAGCGAAAATAAAAATGAATTTAAGAAATAGATGATATTTTGCTATTAACAAAAAAAGTATAAAATATATTGTAGGTTTACAAAGGGCAAATTGAAAACGTGAGTCGTTCAAGCAAAAGTGAAATTCTATATTCCATAATGGCTTTTTATTCTTGCCAACTTGACTGTACACAAACCGATGATCACTCAAAATTGCCTCAAACAAAAAAGACGATGTTTTGAATTCTAAACAGAATCTCGCAAAAAAGAATACAACACTCTATCAGAACGTAGAAAATGCGGAAAAGCATAACCGTTACGAACGATTTCTCTCCAACAATAGGACAAGGTACACGACACTCGATGAAAAAACGCTCAACGTGGCTTAATGGAATCTTTACAAGTCGATCTATTATCGCTCGAAGAAGTCACGTAGAATATTAGACGCCCGTTGCTCGATATTCGATCCCGAAATACGATCTGCTAAGAAGTGAATTGCAAAGCGAACTGTTAACGATGTAAACTTAGGATTAATTTTCTCAGTGTTTGAGTTGTACTGAGCAGTGAGCGATGGACTCGCCCGCGGCGAGAGTCAACAGTCGCCAGAGATATAATTTCAAAGTTGCTACGCCATTACACTGAATGCCTGACGCGGCTTGCGAGTATATTTTCGAATTTGCTGTCCGTAAAGTAATAATAACGTTGCAAACGATATTACATTGCACGACAAAATCACCATGATTTTCAGCATTTTGATGTGTGAGTCGGAATTGTGTCCGTTTTATAGCAACGCTTGCATTCAAAGATATATTTGCAGTTATTTGAAGAAATATTTTACTCACATATTGGTATGGCACTATAATAAAATGGATGTAAATATTTGAATCTTTCTCAGTTGGAACTTAGCCTGTTAATATACTTATATTTATGTCGTTGGAAATACGTTGTTAGGACGTTTTAAGTAGTTATTTACTTTATCAAAATCGTAAAATAATTACAGTTAAATTTAACTGCTAAAGGTTTTGAGCTACGTATCACTAATTAAGGACTCTGATAGTAGTAATTAGTTCTGTTTTCAAATTCTATCTAAAATTAAACCACATATAAATAGTCCAAGTAATTGGTCGCCTTGGTCAATTACTAGTTTCTATTTCGGTAATATTGCATCAACGTTTATCAGTACTTTATCTGCAGTCATGACCCTACACGAATTTAAGTTACTCGTATATCTAAAATAATGTTACTTCGTGTTTACATGTGAACCTTTTATCTTTGATTGTTTACTTGTCAGCTACTTATATTTTTGTTGAAGGCCCCACCCACAATCATGAACAAACGAATATATTCATTCATAAAAAACGTGTCATTTAGCCTATACTTGACGTCAGTGTTTCAGATAACACAAAATGAGAGGAATTTGAAAAGTTCTCGCTTGTAATATAGAAAATTTAGCGCTAACCAACCCAATTTTTATCGTCATGAAATACTGCAGACACTTACCTAACCTAGTGTTCCTAAACGCATTCTCCTGGAACAAATAAAGTCTGAACCTCCTAAATAAGAGGTTTCCTGGGATAGGACATAAAACTGGCACAGGATCTTTTATTGTACCTAATAAAACCTCCCGAGGTCGATACCGGGGCTTGTTTGAATTATAAAACGATATAGATGTAGAACACACGTGAGACCTCACGAAGCAATTTGTGTTGTGGCGTACAATTTGCATGTTACATTACACACTTGGTCTCCTTTAATTTTGTACGTGATTAGCGTTGGTTGTTGCTTGAGCTATTCGGTTTTAATGGAATTGGTTTTAATCTAACCAATACTTGATCTTCATCATTAAAGGTTATAAGAATAATTTCTTCAAACCATGATGGATCTGCTGAGATGGATTTCGAGATCATTCATTTTAGCTCCCTAAGCATTACAAAAACAAACAGTAGATATCAACTTACGAAAAACCCAAAACTTTTTTCAACTTAACGCACAACTTTTCCGAACTTTTTTATTTATCAGCGTTTCCAAACAACCCTTCCAAAATCCATCTTAAAACTTTCAACATGAACTCGTTCTAAATCAATCCTTAATTTTGCATGAAAAGCTTTATACCCTACATCATCGGGTGCCACTAGGAATATAAACACGAGAGCCCCAGGCGGACGGGTTCGTGTGCTACCGGTGCGGTCGCTTCACGACGCCATTTGTCTAGCCCCTGCGGCCGCGGGTCGTGCAATTTGCATCTCCTGACCACGCCTAGATGCTTCCACACCGCGTACCATTGTTCCTTCCAGAAATGCCCTATCTCTGTAATCAAGTAAGTGCTTTAGCGTCTTTTTTGTTTTCCATATTGGTTGGTCAATGTTCATCACGATTTAAGATGCTTTGTGATTGTGTCCTGAGGTTTTTTAGAGTGAAATGGAATTGAGGCTCGTTTGTAAGCACTGTTTACTTTTTTTATCCTACATTCTATTTATGAATACTATTTTGGCTAATTATTTTGTATACTGACAATGTCCCTGTACAGAGATACACGTATCTGCCGGGGTCACGTGATTGTTCGAAAGAGATACCGTGACCCTGGCACATGGGCAACTGAAGGAACACGGGTGGGTTTTAGTCAGTAAAAGTCTGACATGCCCTCCCGCTCCGCCCAGAGCGGGAGAAGTCATTTGAAGATTTCCGATCCAGGAAAAAAAAAAGAGATACACGTATTTTGTTCAATATTTTGGTAGAAGTTATTTGAAATAATACAAGTGAATAAGTATAAAAAAATCAAGCACTGAAGGAATCATCACCATTTTCACCGTAAAGAGCTATTTCATACCGTTAGATCCGACAACTTGTGTGGTATGATAATCAGCCGGCAAAGAAAAACTTAATGCGTCAGAATTACGTTTTTCCTTCAATCTCAGTAAACATCCTTCACTACGGATACTGTAATTGCTCTTATAGGTAAAGCAATTACAAGTGTTTCGTTTTTTGTTCTAATTAAGATCATTGGTTTCCAATACTGTTTAATGTTCCTGGACACCCAGTGGTATAGCTCGGTAGTTTCTATCGGATCTGAGAACTAGAGTTTTGAGAATTACAATGTCGCTGACGTTTATCAAGTTGGTGTAAAATCGAAGTCTCTTTGGGTACTCACAGAGAATTTAGATTTAGAGGCATTTTAAATTGTGTTTCATTGAAAGATCGTCCGTGTCGTTTATGTAAGCTCAAAGTGTTGAGACATCAACTGGTTTAGGAAACTATAGTAGGCAATCTTGATTGCATTACCATCAATTTGCATCAGCAATTACATATTTACATTAAATATTATGAAATCCCATAAACTCATGCTGAGTAGCATAATCGGCAGCCATATCAACATCCATAATTATTATTGGCATAAAAATTAATACACGAACCGTAACGCCGACACCAATCACAAGCTGTCAAGTTGCCATTATCGTAAAATTGTCGAACTCGTGTGCAATCAAGTATTAATTACATGTATTGATATACTCTACGCCATTTGTTAGTTCATGGGCTGCTCGTAAAATTCTTGGGATAACCAAAAGCTTCCCGCAGTGAGGTGATTTACATAGATTATATTAATGTTAAAAAATAGGCTAGTGGACTATGTTACATTTATCTACCTACGTACACTTTAACTGATAGCCTAAGCTGTAACTTTTTATTGCGAAATGGGCCAAATCTGATTACGTTCTTGCCTTGTGGAAAGCGATGGATAAGTTTTTTAAACCAACATAAGAGACCCCAATGTATGAAAAAGCATTTTTTACATATGTAAGTATACCCATGTTACAATATTGGTGTACAATATATTGTTCGTATTGATTTTTTTCTGCAGATCATGAATTGTTCAGCTTGCAAAGTGACGAAGTTTGATTCCCAATGAAAATATAATTTTAATATAACTAGCAATATCCATGTCTTATATCCTGTAATAAACCATACACTTATGTGAAATTAGAACCATAAATCTTGTCACACAAACAATAAATGCATGATTCCATAGAATGCATTTTATTTACAACACGGCTCGACTATTAATAGTTTTAATTTGTAATTTACACACATCGAGACCGTCTCATCTCCTTCCGGCCTAGTCTATGTAAATGCTTCGTTCCTTTACACTACGCAGAGTAGAATGACATTCATAATAACTTTAATGGTGAAGCTATGAGCTAAAGCTGTAGTTGGATGAGCATTTTTGTATTGTAAAGAGATGGATTTCAGAGGCATTCTGTTGCTAAATTTGAATACATATTTATAATTTTATATGTACCTATATAAAATTATAAATATGTATTCAAATGCTTAGTAGTTACATGAAATTTTTGAAATTAAGATGGTTTTTATAGAAAGTGGCTGGGTCAGACTGAATACGGATGGTGGAGCACAGGGTGTTGTGGCACAACATGGGAGAGGCCTATGTCCAGCAGTGGATTGCAATAGTCTGAGTTGATTGATGATCATAGTTAAACTTTGTTTCTAAAAGGCTAATCTCGCAAACAATCAGAAAAAAAAAACAAAGTTATAGCGAGACAGTGCTTTTTAACACGCTTTTATTAGGTCAACCTGTATGTAACTAACTATGTAATGGAATCTAAGGTAACTAATTTAACCATCTTCCAAGAATCGTAGCGTCATGAAAATTGGCAGCTGAATGTAGTTCTGGTGACAATACAATAATATGGTACTGTCGAACTGATCTAATGATGAAGCCGGAAGATAGGCACTGGCACTCCATGATGGAATATCGTATCATAGCCGTGTTTGGACTTGTTAGAAAGGTCTTGTAATGAACTTTGACCACGATTAAGTTTTTGGTTTTTACATGTATTTATAAAAGTGTGTTCTTCTAGTGTTTTTAAACTATAAATATATTTACTCAAACCATTCCTTCCACCTGCTGAATATTTCCTTTGGCAAGAATGGTTGGCCGAAGCTGTTGCTGGTGGGGATTCATACATGACTCTGACTTGGAGTGTAAATGTGGTGCTGTTTCACAAACGATGCGATACTTAATATCATGTCCTGTGACTGCGATATTTCAGGCTGCTAATCCTAGACGTTCAGTTAGCAAAAGTTTCACACAAGTAGTTAATTTTGTGATGATTGGTTTATCAGTTTCAGATATCGAATGTGAGTTTTGTTTGTTGATACAAACCCTATTATAATCCAAAAATTTGTGTTATAGTTACTAAAATAAAAAAAATCAAACTGTAGATAGATTATTAGATAGTATTAAAATCTTTTTTATAATTAGCGCATTATATATCACAGGTATCCAATTTTTGAAAATTAATTCAGAGATAATGGTATAAAAGTTGTCATGATATCATTATTTACAAATTGATGAATTGCTCCCGTGTAATGGATTTTTGGTACTGTGAAATATTTCAGTTGTTAATTACGAGGAGTGGTTGATAAATCAAAATTACGGTATGTAAATACATTAATGAAACTACGTATATATGTCTGGAAATTAAGTGACAACAGAGATAACGGATAGAAGAGATGACTGTACGGAAGAAGAAACTCTATAAATGCGGATCAAGGACCTCAAATAAATGGGTATAAGGACATGAGGATTTTTATGATAGTGCTTTTGTTTGACATAACTTACCATGACATGAGGGTATAGTTTGTCTCTATCTACTTTTATACTTTCCTCAAATTCTTCAGTTGGCCACTTTCAAACTCGATATAGTTTCGACCCTTTTCGACTTACATCTAATCAATAATAAGCAGTTCTCTGTGAACACGCCATTACATTTATACTTTACAGAGCAATTGTAGCTCCCACTTTATTGCCCGCCGTTTCCTCCACGACACGTTTACTATGAAATATGCGATTTTATACCATCTTATTATTAATTTTGTAATCGATTTCACGCACCTCGTTAGAACTTAAATGGTGTGATGTTTTTTCTTAGCTTCTGCATAATTGGTTGCGGTGGCATAGTTAAGTGCATACCTTATATCTAGTGTGGGTGGAAGCGCATTTACATACATTGATTCAATCGAGGCTACTTCTGTTTTGTAATTGTTAGTTGTGCAAAAATTGTTTTATAAATTTTACAATTTTTATCAACTTCTTCTAAAAACTCTCAATTTTGTAAAACGAAAAATTTTTGTGTAGAGAATCGAGAGAAATAATACTAAGCTATTTTGATTGCTTTCTTACAGATTCACGTAAACAAATTAATATAACAAGATAAGACACAATTGATAACATGAATCTTCAACATCACAAGGATAGCAACAGCATCCATCCTTTCCCTGATAAAATTATGCGACGTCTGGTCTCTATAACGCACTGGTGGTCAAACAGCAGTCGACAACGTGAAACCGGAAACTAACCACATCCTGGATGAAGGGACTGGCGGACCGCTTACTAATGAGAGCACGATCAGTTCCTTTGAGTAAAACGGAACCTAAAACAGGCCAGGAAAATGTTATGAAGAAGGTTAGAACAATTTTATTTGACTTGCCTTCGTAAAACAATAATTAACAAAATTACAAGCTGTCCTTGTAATATGGTAACATTGTCTCTGTGATTTATGAGCACTATATATGTATATAATTTGAAAGCTCCTAACTTAAATCGTTTCGGCCCAAAGGCTAACAAAAGGTAGTCTAGCATTTTACCGTTAGCATAATATTAAAAATAGCTCAACGTAATAAATATTAACCAGCTTTTAAAAGTATCACTTCATAAAACTCATATAACAAAATCCAAACCCAATGAAAAATGCGCCGAACTAGAAGCTAAAAAAGTCTCATTAATATCTGGGTTAAACTCCTTTAGTGAGATAAAGCAGGTTGAGAATGAAAAAATAAAAAACCGGGATATTTACTGCGCAAGCGTTATCCTGGGAGTTGCTAGTCGGAACGGGTTTCTATATAGGACATCGGATAACAACCTGTCTATACCTAGTAAAAGATTTCATTGTGGACGATAAACTAGATAAAGTTATTGTGACTACCGCCTTGATGCTGTGGTTTCTGCTGTTAGGATTATTATTGCTGCGGCAGTCGGTCTACAGACGACTTGCAGAAACCGCAAGCTCGGTTTGAAATAAAAAAGGAGGGAAAATCCCACCGGACTATCCCTACTGCTTGAGAGATTGAATATACATAAACCTAGTGCAGTTGATTTCTAATTAGTTAAAGGCACTTACTAGTGATCGCAAAGTGGTCGAAATGCGACCATAATTCATTTAAAAGTGAATGCATTATTATATAAAAAAATAGCATTCTGCTCTCCTTCTCCACATAAACTCTGTGCTAAATTTTATACTCCTCTGTCTACGTTATATTCTTAAAAATGATTAAAAACGTTTTGCTTCACGTATTATTATAAAGATGATTTAAAAATTGTAACTACTCAAAACTCAAACGTAAAATAAAATATTAAAGCACGATGAAATAAATACTAAAGTAAGTCAAGTACATTTTGATATTATGCTCGCTAGTCTATTTATAAATCCTGAGCAAAGCCTGCATTCAGTTCAGTCGTAAATATTCCACACTTTACTATTCCTAATTTAAGATGTCTCTACGCTCTTAAGTTATCACAGGGCTTGTGTCAAAACGATATAAATCATAATACAGGGCTGCTGGGCCGTAGCCCATAATACTTTTATTTGACGGCAAACGTTCATTTTTCATACAATGAGGCTGAAGATAAAAATGTTCTAGTGGCGTTACATGATATGAATTTGTGAGACTGACAGTTGTATTTCTACGAAGATAATGGTGTGAGTAATACACGGGACAATGGAGAAATGACTTCTTCTGATCTATAGGAAATTAATTCCCATAATATTGATTAGTTACGGACTAAATACGTTCATTATGCTACAGATGTAAAAATCTCAGATAGTGCTAATGAGAAATATGAGCGTGAGAGCATATTTTGAGAACCACTGAGTCATAGGTTTCAAGAACTTTGACCTACTACGTAACTGAAATTCACCTTTTATGTAAGAAACGAACTAGAAATGGTAAAACAGTTTATGATCAACGAAACAACAAATAGGTGCCAAAGGTGCGAACGTTTGTTCCCAATTCGTTGTAGCTCAAGGCCTCAATTCTCGATCCAAAATGAGGTCCAAACCTGTATATAAAGGACCAATTTTTCGTCAACAACAAGCGTCAAGGCGGATCATGACTGAATGCCCTATTTGGAAAGCAGGGGTATTTGAAGGACGTACCTTCCCTGAAGGGACTACTCAGTCCGAGGTCTGTCACGTAGGGTTCCGTTATGTCCCAATTTTTCGTCCTTGACAGCCGGTATATATCTTTGGAGTTTGGCTAGTGTTTTTCTTGTGTTGTTTAACTTGTTATGTGTTTTGTATAGTAGTTGAGATTTCAGCCCGAATGAAACAACTTACTAATAAATTTTATGAGAACATTTATTTCATCCATGTAATTTTTTTTGCCCATACTCTATTCGCATTTTGATCATGATTAATGTTACAGATTAAATTAATATATAACGGTTCTTATTAATTATATAACACACGCTTGCTCATGAGAATAGCATCAGATAAATTAATTTCAAATTGTAATAGGTCTATGTTACCGTAAGAAGAAGAGTAAATTAAAATGTAATTAATTATAAATATTTTTATCTATGAAGATGTAGCAGATGATAAACTAACATTGTGAGAAAAAGGTGTGGCGTTGATCAATTCGTAGTTTTATTTTAGTTTCGGTTTTTACTAGAGAAATCATGGCAATGAACTTTAGCTTTTTGTTTTTTTTTAATCTTATGCTTTTTAATTAAATTGGCAGTTGGGTATCAAAAAAGACTGGTCTTTTAGACTTCTATGTAACCTTAGATAAGGAATCACGTCATTTAACTCAATATTTTGTTTAGTTGGTGAGCTGTTTTGTTTTTTTTATATTGCTAAGTCTAAATCTTCTTACATGATATACATGCGTATACATAAAATTCCGCATCAAAATTCACAAATAAAAAACCTTGGCACAGATCAAGACACGACAAAAAATGGCGTCCGTAGCCGTTGGCTACAAGTAAATAAATCGACCCTTTGTCCCGTCCAAATATGCAATAAAAACTATCTTAGACTCAACTGTTTTCTTTTCTGTTTTTATAATAAATATTTTTGTTATTTTACTTCATAATTCATAAGCTCCTGTTATATCCAAATAATATAGATCATATACATAAAATGTACCTTTGGGTGTTTTCAAATATACCGATTTCAAAGCAAGTTATAAGTTAACGTAT
The DNA here is from genome assembly GCA_932294355.1 of Aporophyla lueneburgensis. Lineage (NCBI taxonomy): Eukaryota > Metazoa > Arthropoda > Insecta > Lepidoptera > Noctuidae > Aporophyla > Aporophyla lueneburgensis. The sequence continues at coordinate 4,374,506 of OW028740.1, read as the reverse complement.
GTACTTACTTAACATACGTTAATTTATAATTTTGCCTGAACTTTGATTGTGATAAGTTTTTTGGCATATAAATCTTACAACAAAGTGGATTCTCGTTACATACTAAAATATTAACTTCTTGTTATAAGGGGTGCTTATGGCAACCCGTTTTATTGTGAGATATCATCCCATTTTTTTTAAATCTTTGTTAGAAACTGGTCTCATGATTATTTCTTATCACTATTAAAAGTTAACGGAAGGCTTTATTTCAAAGCAGCTCTCATGATCATTCTTGCCGTGATTATTTATAATTTCTTCTCGAAGTTTAAAAATAATTTGATTGTACTTCGCTTGTGCTTTTTTCGAGAAGACAGGAGTTTACGCTATGATTTTTGTTGTCATCAAAGTACTGTTAGTGAGTATATAAATTCCACATCGTCGGAGACTATGTAGGATTTCGAAACGTTAAGGGGCTACATCTTAATTCAATGGCTATATTTCACCGTCTACTGCAGTGACGCATCTCAGGTAAATAAAGATGTCATTGCCTGACCCTAAGTTCAGACTAGCTTGCTGATTGAAATCTTGATAGAGAAAATGTTCGATGCTTGTTCTACGTAATTTGTTAGGGTAATGTAACTTACTTTGTGTATCGTGTTCAGTGTTTGTAATCGTGTTTAATATATCTTTAATATTTTGTTATTTTGCGCCTTAATATTGTTTTTGATCAACTTTAGATTTATCATCAGTGACTTGGTATTTGTTATCATTTCCATTGATTAAGTCGTTAAGATTCTTATTGCATTTTGGAAGTGGTTCAATATTTATGTAGGTGCGGCCGGTGCGGGTGTGATGTAATGCAAGCAAATTCTATATACTAGACGATGCTATACAGATATATAGGTAGTATTTTCTTCATTTTTTATCGGCTATTCTCTCGACTGTATTGTGCATCTATGTACTTAAGTATTTTAAATAAGCACCCGTCGATTTACTACTTGCTATTTAAGTTACAAAACTGGACGCTAAGCAGGTTAAGTAACCTTTTGACATTATGCCGAACCGACAAGGCACAAACTGAACCCATTTGTTCCAATAATAAACATAAGTATGCATTTCGAAATCTGGGCTTCATGTTAGTGAATTTTATAATATCGTTCATTTGGTTGTTCAGAACAAAGAATGCGCTTGATAAGCTTAACTTAAACGTAGTTTTAATGAATTAAAAGAATTGATGGATATTTTTTTAATTAATTCAAATATAATATATTTTAGATAAATTCTGACTAATTAACTCACTGACTCATCAACGCCCTCTTAAACTCTTTTACCTAGAAAACTAAAATTCATTGTGGTCCCTTTTATGACGTCGCGAAGGAACAAGTCTTCTCAGAATTTATTAGTACACTAGCTTCTGCCCGCGACTTCGTCCGCGTTAAATTTCTTGTTCCCGCGACCCTTCCCGTTGCGTCGAATCGCCTACCCGTGCGATATTCCCGTTTTTGCAAAATTTTTCATTACTGCTCCGCTCCTCTTGGTTTTAGCGTGATGTTATATAGCCTATAGCCTTCCTCAATAAATAGGCTACCCAACACAAAAATAATTTTTCAATTTGGACCAGGAGTTCCTGAGATTAGCGCGTTCAATCAATCAAACAAACAAACAAACTCTTCAGCTTTATAATATTAAGTATAGATAATATTATTTTATAATATAAAACTTTGAAAAGTTTACAAGCTGTAGCAATAATGCAGTTAACACTGCCACTAAAGAATTTCAAAGGTGTGTTGTTTGACGTCGCACGCAGCCATATTAATCAATGTTAGAGGCAAGACAACAGCTCCATTGCCTAATAGGTATTCAGAACTGTCAATTACAAATTTAAATGGACAAGTGTTATTGACGTTAAAGCCTGCACCTTAACTTTGCAAGTATAATTGGGGAACTTTAATTATATCCAGAATTATTTACTACGTTAATAAAGGAAAAAGCAAAACATAAATAAAATAGCCCTAACAAAAACAGAAATAATTAAAATTTATCAAAAAACCCAATCTACAAAAACGCAGAAACCTCAAAACAATCGATGAATCCCCACAGATTATCTAAATGAAGATACAATAAACTTTAAAAAGATTTTAAAACCGTAAATCCATAAAAAGTATTTATACAATCGAAAAAAACAATACCCCTGCTATGCTTCTCATAGTTGTGCCATAAGGTTCAATCAATCAATGTCCTTTGGAATAAAAAAAGGTGAGTATCCACGACCCACGTAAAGTTAGGGGGCTCCAAAAAACTTTGACTTGTATATTTTTTGTGGGCCAACCACGGGAATTGTTTCTGATGGTCTAATAGATGTGGGTTTGATTCTATTTCTGTTTGGTCGTTTATTTTTGGTGTACAAGAATTTTGAATAACTATGCGTTGTAGTTTTGTACAAAAATAAACATTACTTACTGTTTTTAAATTGGGAATGTTTTGAATACTTCTGATTGAAAGTGGGTCATCATTAAACAGCAGTGTCGATATATTCCATGAATAATAATTTAGAGTTATTAATATTTGTTTGGCATATGGTGTTATGTTTTCAGTCAATCATATTTGACTAGATAAACAGTTTATAAAATTGGGTAATTAGATCGGATATACGCTTTAAACATCCAGAGAAATTGAAAGTGCCCGATGAAGAACTTGGATAACACGTATTTTTGAAATATGAATCAAGAAACGTGATACACCAAAATTTGAAAACTGCACAGCCGTAATTAGCGTCAATGATTTATTCGACCATATATCTCCAAAGATCTTAGGAGCGCCTCCATTAAACATAAAATATGCCACCGATTTAAACTCCGAAACATAAGCGTATGATAAAAAATTCTTCACATTTATTTATCATATTGTAATCTCATACATTCCCTGCACATTCATCAGAAAGCGTCTCGGATGTAAATTTTGCCTCGTTTCACATACGCCCAAGATTCTCCATAAAAATTATGATTACTTTCCTCTTTGACAAACCCCATATCTTTGGCACTTAGCCGCCCCTCCGTTGCACCATGATCCTCGGAAGAAATGAATATTTATAAAGGACGAAGAACATTTTTATCGTTTTCCAACCCAACATTTCGTACCTGCAAGAATGAAGGGAGATGTCCAAAAAAGCGGTCGGTTTCATTAGAGGTATAAATTAGAATGCGCGTGTGGACTCCGCTCTCCCAAATTTGGAGGCCCTCAGTCAGACGTATTTTTGTGTATTATACTTTCAAATTGTGAAATTCCTGCAAACGACCAGTGCGCTTTTGGATCGACATCATTATACTGACAGTTTTTCGTTTTATATTGTCATCGGAGCAATCGGAAAGTTAAATCAAAATAGTCGATATGTCCTTTGATTCTGAGTCATACGATTCGATTGGATTTGTTTTGAATAAAAGTAATAACTATAAAAGCTTCAAAGAGGGCGGTTTATCGATACGTTGAACCAGTACGTGCATAGCATTTTCAACATGTGTAAGCTATTTAACTGGAATTTATCACCAGCTTGAAGGGAAACGTCACGTCGCCATAATGAAGATACTGCACACTTAAATGAGTGTCTTAACGGGAGTCCCTTACTGATATGTCACATGTCGCCATGCTATGGCTATGTTGTTCAGATTATTATGATGTACTGATTGCTTAAAATACCACCGTATTTCAAAACTGCAAAATATTTTCCCTGGTTTATGACATTAATATTTTAGAATACCTATAGCGCAAAAAGTGAACTTGTTTCGCAGAGTACCAATGCTAATCATTAGGAATTACAATAGTGTATGCTGTTTATGAAAATTTGCAACTGGCAAAGTCAAAGTCAAAATCAAAGCATTTATTTCAAACTAGCTTCTTCCCGCGACTTCGTCCGCGTTAAATTTCGTGTTCCCCCGACCATTCCCGTCGCGTCGAATCGCCTACCCGAGCGATTTCCCCCGTTTTTGCAATATTTTTCATTACTGCTCCGCTCCTCTTAATTAGGCTATATAATAAATAGGCTACTCAACACAAAAATAATTTTTCAATTCGGACCGGTAGTTCCTGAGATTAGCGCGTTCAATCAAACAAACAAACAAACTCTTCAGCTTTATAATATTAGTATAGATAGGCTCAAAAACCTAAACCCGCCTGCCAAGCGTGGCGATTATGGGAAAGCCCTCCAAATTGGGGGAGGCCTAAGTCCAGCAGTGGACGTCTTACGGCTGAAATGATGATGATGATGATGAGGCTCAAAAAGGCACTTTTGAACGGCAGCATCACTTTTGGCATTTTTTAACATCCATAATAAGACACCTAATTTAAACAATAAAGTGTACTGTTAAATGTTCAGACTTTATTACGGTTGCTTAATTTCAAAACTGGTTTTAGGAACAGCCAATGTTAAATAAATTAGAAGATAAAAGTATATTTAAAAAAAATAGTTTAAATATTAACTGAGAATAGAAATTGTTTTATGAATTATGCTAATATATACCTTGAAATACAATAAAATAAAATCAAAAACAGTTATTCAGAGTAAAACAGTTGAAAATACATAAAAATATAATAGACCAGGGATATAACCATCAACTTGATCATTTTACGCCAGTGTGTACGAGATCCGCAGAAACTTTTCTATTGTTTGAACGACTAAGCCTCTATGCTTCGATAGTTAGCGTTGGTGTTGAATTGTTATTTATCGACAGTCATATCTTTAGATGAAATTAAAGATACTGCTTTCTAGATTCTGGTACTTGATAACAAATAAATAATTGTAGGGTATGAAAATTTTGTGTCCTCACGTTATTATTTACTTTACCATTCAACTAGCATATTTTATTGAAGTAATACTTTGGGCTACATTGGTTGTGAGTAAAATCTATACTAATATTATAAAGCTGAAGAGTTTGTTTGTTTGTTTGTTTAATTGAACGCGCTAATCTCAGGAACTACTGGTCCGAATTGAAAAATTCTTTTTGTGTTGGATAGCCTATTTATTGAGGGAGGTTATAGGCTTTACGACATTACGCTACAACTAAGAGGAGCGGAGCAGTAATGAAAAATGTTGCAAAAACGGGGAAAATTTATTCCTTTTGAGAGTTTCCGTTGCGTGCGCTGCATAAACGGTTAAAGTTACGCAAAAATTATGTATGACGGAATTGTTCCTTTTAAAAAGTTCTAAAAAAAAATTTGCGAGAGCATATGTCTATCTTTTAAGGTTGACTCACTATAACTCAAAAGGAGCGAGCAGCAACGAAAAATGGACGAAAACTAGCATGCAAATCGATGCGACGGGAAGGGTCATGGGAGCAAAAATTTGACGCGGATGAAGTCACGGGCAGAAGCTTATAATATATTAGCGAAAGAGATACCCTTTGTAACGCACGAAAATCAACATTTAATTCTTTATTTATTTTTTAAATAATGCTGAGAATTAGCAATTATAGAACGTCAGTTACATAAACAGCCTCCCGAAACGGCTGCCCTTTACCACTTCCTAGTGCTTTAGCAGAGATGGAGAAGTAACTCAACTAATTCTCCAGCACTCAGTTGTCTGTGAAGGCACTACAGACAATATAAAACGCTCAGATTTTGCTGCACAATTAAGCATATTGGTACAGATTACAATCCAGAAAAATAAAGTATATTGTCAAATGTTCAAAGAAGAAACTTTTTCCAAAATATTTCATGAATATAAAATGTATCATGATAAAGCAGTTGTCAGAGCTCAAAAAATATACTTCGTTGCATAAATCAAAAATATTTGATGTAATTAGAAGCAATTCAAACAAGTATAGAAATACACTTTAAATAATATCACACGTATCGCTCTTTTGAATCATATTTATTGCCGCGATGCGATATTGTCAAGTACCTAAAAAAATCCTTGTTACTGCGCCTTAAGGTAGAAGAACTATTCAGTACTTTAAAAATGCATGAAATAAAGTCTGTTATACGCACAGAAAAAGCAAAATGACAACTCTTCCCATCCCAAGTTCCGTTACTTCCATTTCAAAAATATCCCACTATTAACTATTCCTACTTTATATAGTGATGACATTTAAACACAAGGCGACGGCGCCGAACGCTCTGCCCTATAATTTCGTTATCAGATCATCTCGGGCTTTTAGTTTTTGTGCCCACTACACTATCTCACGGAACGTCATTGTTTCCACTTAGGCATGAGTTCCTTTTACGTTTATTCTTAAAAAGGATTATGGCTTCAAAAGGATCTATATTAATTTGGTTTTTGTTTTATGTGGATAAATCGTACAAAATATTTGAAAATGTTCACTGTTTAGTGGTAGTCTACGAGACCTACTTCATGTATGTTTAGCTGGATAATTATGACCATGATAAAGGTATGCATAGCATCACTGACAAAAAACGGGACAGGGGCAATGCAAATTCTAAGTGAATGTGGTCCCTGGAGATTTGCGCTCCCTTCGGTCTGGCTACCCCGGAAGGGATCTAGATCGTGAATTAACTATGATTCAACATTATTCATATTTCTGCAAAGCAGAGACTTTGTACTTTTCCAACAGCCATGTTGTGTGTTGTCTTTTATTGTTTTGGTATGTTGCCAGTTCTGACATTCATATTATTTTCATAATAAATAACATACGTATCATCATTAAAATCATGTTTCAGTTTTACAGCAGTAACAATTTTTTTTTCATAATTTGAATCAAAACTACTGGAACTAGAGATGATGTCTTAACAATGTAAAGGTGTTCAAAAAAGTTGCTCTTGTGAACGGATTGTGAACCTTAATAGTATTCTTCTTAATCGACATCAGCTTCCTGACACTCCTTTTCAACATAAAAACACACATTACACCCAATCATCATCCATATTTCTATAGAGCTAATAACGGCTTTTACCAAATCACGCGACGAAAAAAAGAATCTCTCGGGAACATCTTTATCATCATCCGGACCCTAATCAAACATGACCTGTCTGTTTTATAGACATAGTGTTGGGTTGACACTTTATGACGTAATTACTTCCGACGTACAGGCCCTAATTGTTGGTGTCGCGTATCTGGATGATGTATCGGCAAATCAGTCAACGTCAAAGGTCAAAGGGTTAGAAGAGCTTGCCGTAATTAAATTTGAAGCTAATTGGAGGCTTGTAGTATATGAAGATTAATTGTAATTACAGTGTAATACTGATGGAGAGGGAAATTTGAATCTATCGACTAGTTTTCATCGAACTAATTGTATTAGTCATCGTGAGTTGGCTTTTAAGCTAAATAAGTGATTGGTTACACCAATCTGTCAATGCGAGTTATAAATCACTTATTAGTACTTCCAAATCAAATGGCTTATTCAGAGTTGATGCACTGAACTGTGTCAAAGATACAACTGCCGTTTCTCATAGTATAGATGTGAAGAAAATATTTGTTTGTAAAGCCGTCAATGGAGATACGAATTTTAGGAGCGAAATCCCTTACCAGATTGGAATGTTGAAAGCACTCAACTAACCAAAAACAGTGCAAGCTAAAATCTCCATAAGCCAAAAATCTCGACAAACTACAAAGAAGAGTAATTTTCAAACGCAAACAATAATGAAATTTTTCACTACGAGACTTAAACAGAATACTCTCGCGCTAAAAGAGAAACGTTAACACCGGTTTGGTTTAGGTCTTTATGATGCACGCAGCTTAATTGGACGCATTTACGCCGATGGCTTTTAGCCGATAGCGTCACTTTCGACATTTCCTTTGATAAGGCACGTTCAGTTAAAAGGGTGCTAAAACAACACAACACCAGTTTACAGATTTAATTAAGATCGCACGCAAAAAACTGGTGAAATAAAGTGTAAATTTACAGTGTGTGAATAAATGGATTTTGGATGTGAATTGGGTGATAAAAATTAGTAACGTAACGGGTCGCGAATGCGGTACTTACGGAAATGGATATAAAGCCTTCCTCTTTTCAATTCGGGTAATGGATTTTGGTACAATGAATGTTCCAAAATTTTGGGAGCTATAGTACTAATGGATCATAGCCTTGATAGTCCTTACACTAGCGGATTGCGATGGTATGAACCTGAACAAATTAAACGAGACCACCCCACAGACTATGCGGATGGTGCTAAATAATCGCATTACATACGGCTCACTATCGCTCACCAGTGTGGGATAATCCCCTGGAGATTTAATACGATACACACGTGAAGAGAAATGGGATTTACCTACCTAATTAAAGAACATTACAATTTACTTGTCCAGTTATTCTTAATGTGCAACTACTTCCTAAAATTCTCCAAGCTAGTGTCCCAATTAAACATCCAGAACAACCACTTTTTCTATAGCATCGTTACAACGAGTTCTCCACAGCGCGATATTATTTCCTTTTTCATTGGTATCTTGCCAAATATTATAGCGGTGTTGGGTTTTTACTATTTGCGAGAAATTGAATTTCTTAAAATTTCGCTTGCTTCAACAGAGTCTCGTTTAGTGGTGTCCTAGTTTTGCTATTGTAACGATATTTTATTACGGTCTTCTCTAAAATCGTTTGGCAGTACGTGAAAATGTCCTCTCTTACACCATAATGTTATTATATAAAATCAAACTGTGCTTCATAGGATACGCTGCTATGTGAATATGCTTTACAAAGATTCATCGAGAAGTTGTATTGCAATATTTTTCTACCATCCACAATATTTATAGCTATTGTTTTAGGACTTTGGCGATAAAAGACAATTGGGCACAGCTCCAAACCTATGCCTGATTTATTCTGCTAAAATCTTATCCAAGTTAGGTTCAAAGGATATCCGTCGCCAGTCGTGCTTGCTACAACTAGAATGACATGACGTGATTCATGCAGTCATAGCTTTACCTACCATGAAAGCTCAACAGTAATCTTAGGTTAAATGGTTGATGTGCAGAGTACATTGATTTTGTATTTCACTAGTATATTTTTAAATACTGACACCATGATACCTTCTGTTATACTTTTACCATGTGACCCTCGTACATAATAAAAAGTGCAAAGGGTACAAAATAACATTCTAAAACAAATATCCAATGCACCATGGTTTAAAAAGACAACAGAGATTTATGAAAAGCTCAATATTCCGCTGGTCAACGAGGATATAACTAAATAGGATGACAACTACAAAACCTGACTGTTAAAGCATCCGAATAATCTATCCTAGCAAGCATATGCCGATTAAAAAAAACGTCATTTTCGTCCATGTGCTTTGACAAGATAGAGGCAAACTCTAATGGGAGTAGTGCCTCACAAGCTAGCGGAGCCATCTTGCCTGCTAATAGTCTGAAAGGCAGATTATTAGCAGGCATGTGTGACAAAATTTGAATGAAAAAAAAACATTATAACCGTCAACAAATCTACGGTTACCGATACACCATCAATAGCCCCATCGAATTGCTGATAAATCCATTGTACATAAAAATAAATGGCCAAATGTTTTGACGAAATCAACACTGGCATATCAAATTCAATTTTATGTAACGCACTTAGCAATAATTTTGTTGTATGTCCCTTTGTAACCATACACAAGTGTCAAGGGACTCATTTGGACAACAAATTCAATATTTTCAATGACCAACCTCATAAAGTTTGTTATTAAATTCTACGCTTTATTTTTTTCCCACACATAATTTGCATTTTTAATTTCAAAATTTTGTTGACCAATATTGCTTTTATATAAAGCAATTTCTTCTTTCGCTTTGAAACAACGAAGTTTGCGGGGGGTGACCTGGATACATTCTATTTAAAACGGTTTAATTAAAAGTATTCAGAAATATCTTCATGAAATATTCAAACCCGTACCCAATATTGAGGCTAAAAGACTCAAGCCTATGAAGATGAACTTTTAAAAAATATACCTCAAGCTGTGTTTCCTTAAAAAGATGAAGCAGAAAACGACAAGATACTCAGGGATAAGCTTCTATAATCATCTACTTACAAGAAAACAGCGTTGTTTTTCTTTGACGATTTACAAAATTTGGGTAAGATTTTCTCTCAATTCCCGAACACAGAGTTCACAGGGAAAGGAGGAAAAACAACTATAATATCAATGGACTGCTATTGCCGACATCGAACACCGCGTGCCGTCCTGACCCATGACGTAACAAAATAAAAATGCGCTTAGACCAGTTTTTGAGTGTCTCAAATGCGATTTACATTTATTCATCTTTGGTCGTCCCCTTTTTTGTTTGTCCCAGCATTGTTGGCTGAAACAATGGCTTGCTATCCGGAATTTATCATTCTAACACCATCAACGGAAACGCTGGTTGATATGTGTTTATAATGTGGAATCATGGCGAGTATCATGGCTATTTTACTCTATAAATGTTTGTATAGACCATAACAATGATGTAAGCGATTGTTTGGTACTTGTATCGCATACTGATCGTTAAATACTTTGTATGGTGTGGTCTCGAAGATGGGAATCTTTGTTGTCTGATTTTATCGCAATAAATCTATCATTGTATGAAATATAATAAATTTTCATGGCGGTCATAACCGTGGACCTTAGAAAGAATTGTTAATCATGTTGAAAATATAGACTTATAATATCAGACATGGTTTTAGTACAAACAATAACATATAAAATTAAATTGTACGTACTTTTCAGAGAATTAAATCCAAAATTGTGTCTTCTATTCAATCACACACCACCACAGAAACCTGAAACAAAACAAGCGAGATTTATTAAACGGCCTTTAGAAATAGTCAGATTATTGACCTATGACAACAATATCTTACGCACAACGAAGATAAAAAAAGAAGATTCGTTTTGTCTCAGTACATGATACCATTTCAAATAAATAGGTCTGATCTTTGACACAGGTTTTCATATACCAAATTTTATTGTTAGAAGTCAATTCAAATGGGATTTTTATAAGCAATAAATTTAAAGTTCATAATATTATGACAGCATAAAATCTTTTAAATAGAAATACGAAAATGATTGTTATGGTCCATTTAAAATTGAAAAAATCTTTTATTAGAAGCGCCCACTTATCTACTACCTACGCAAATGACTTTTCATATCCTTGTGCATTAACATGTAAATTTAATAAAATTTTCAACTCTCTGTTGACAAACTGAAGGCAAGATTTTGACTAAAATTATAAACAAAATCAAAGTGTCCTTAAAAAAATATAAAAGTGTTTGTGAGTGTGTGTGTGTGCATAGTGTGTGTGTCCTTAAATAATCTGCTGACTCACAAGAGGCATCGTTTCTCTTACAACTTGTTACAGAAGACAAGCTTTTGTCAAACATGGACCATTACCATGAAAGTAAACATTTCGAATCAAAGGTTTTATTAAAAGAAACAGCTCGTTTCAGCAGTAATATACCCATCAACGATGAACATAAAACGAGTCAATATTATGAAACTACCGAAGTTAATCTCAACAAAACCGAACATGTTTATTTAAAAAAACAATACTAGGGGTGGGTGCTAAAAGTTTCTGTTTGTGCGGGACAAAATTTAACGATCGGGACGTCCGCCCACGGCCCGGAATCCAGGCGCCACCATAAGCATTAGACAATCCGATATCGGAATCGTATTCAACATTAACTAAACATAAAAATGTTTAGCGTCACATAAATTATTAACTAAAGGAGCCGATTCGTTTCACAGATCCGCACCACTAATGTTTTATTACTAATGGGTGTCTATTGACTACGCAATTCTAAATAGTTTATTAGACGAACTGTAATTTGATTTTTATTATGGTTACGGGAATCGTAAAACTCTCTGTGGTGACGTTATGAATGGTAAATATATTTTAAATGGTTGTAAATGCAGCTCTTTAAAAGAATTTTTGGCCCACGCGGTGCTTTGTATGGTCGATGTCTCTCCAACAATACTTTTACACGGGGCATGATTTGGAGGACCTTGTATAAAGTAGGTCCCAAAGGACCCACACAATGCTTTGGGCATAATAATAGTTGTAGATTTGAAAGTGATTTGAATATGAATGGGCACCCTCCCGCGCTGGCTCGTAATAACAAATATGAAGTGTTGCTTTTATGCTTACCCCTCATGATTTTGACTGTTATAAAGAATTGATTTAGTACTGCTATAGTTTTAAGTAATTATAGATCTGGTTGTAATTGTGTATTTTATGTTTTGTTGTGATTTGCGCGGTCGTTATTTTGATCTCATGTTTCAACCGATGCAATGTTTTGATCGGAGTGCCTTTGTTGGAATATTCATTTAATTTGTGTAACTTGAACGTTACAATTTTAGTACCGTTACTAAAGCTTGCCTAAGGGTAGAAAAAGTTTGATAGGATTGAATAAATACCGATCATTTGCTTATTTAGGCAGTAAGCGCTTGAGTTCATTGGTTTGTTACAGTTTATTTAAAGATTTAGAAAATCTTTTAAGATGTTACTTCGGAATTTGTTTAAAGGGACTGACTGTCACGTGTAAGTACTTTCTAAAATACTTCCATTGCATTCAAATACAAAAAAAAAATGTCGCAGCTTTATTGATTTAAAATATTTTGTCTACTGCCAGACACAAAATAAAGTAACAAAAAGTTTTACCTAATAGATATCAATTGGCCACAATCAATATATTCAAAAACGAATTCTAAAACGTACCCTTAAAAAGCGATCATAAATAACTACAATTAGCTCCCTACATACACATATCATTGCATATAAATCCTATTTATTCAGTAAGGGCGTTTGCATGGCACCCTTCGGACACTGGACAGATATCGATCCAGAGAATTTTTGCAGAACGAACGTCACATGTGGCCGTTTTCCATATGCAAATTAGTGTTTCCCCTTGGTTTTAAGTGTGTTTGTTTTTTATGTCTCCTCCTACATTTATTTGCACACTTATTTATGGTCAGGGCTCGCGTTTTGCTGTAGCGAATATATCATCCAAATACACGAACATTTTTTTTTTATTTGATTATAATTTCGAGCTAAGGTAGACTTGTTTAATGCGTCGCGTAACTTAGTTTGTTAAACTTCAAGTGGAACAGTCCCCTCAAATTATAATATTTAAATAATAATTTATCCCGTGTGGTGTCGGACGTAAAGAATAGCATCACCCCATTTCTTCCCGTGGGTGTCGTAAGAGGCGACTAAGGCACTTACTAGAGAATGAGCAGCAGCGTTCTCTATGCATTTTACCACCATACTGCGATCGCCAACCCGCTTGCCAAGCGTGGCGATTATGGCAAACTCCCCCCAAATTGGGGGTCATAATTAGGTACTTATCCGTTTATCAGTGTCATTTTTCCATAAGACAGTTTAGAATAATCATAAATACCGGCACTATCGTTACAAGAACTTATAGTTGAAATGTAGTGTTTTCAATTTTATAGTCCGCCAAACACCCAACTTTACCAACTTCAACTAATTTAAAGCAAACATTTCCACATAAACCAAAACGGTACGACCAAAAAATAATTATTTCGCAGCTATTAATAACATGACAGTACCAACAAACAGCGTTAGGGCCGCGACACGCTAGAAATAAGCTGTCACGCGTCATATCAAATTGAGTGTCACGCTAGAATAGGACGGCGCGTAATTTAGGTGCGTTGCGCGCGACAGCCCTGACTTTCAGCTTTTGTAACAAATCGAACTGAGTACGGTATTCGGTATCGCGATATGGTTTTAGCAATTGTTTTGCGTGTTCAGTTGGACGTGGGGAATTTAATTGTGTATCTGTCATGTTGATGTAGGCGTGGGTAGGTGCGGGTGCAGATAAGGATTGCTAGTTACCTAGATCTAATTAGGGATTTAATTGAATATGGTTGGTAAACGTTAAAATTAAATTAATTACGATTTTGAAAATATTATAATTAGACATGTATGTTTGAAAAGCTAGGTGCTACACGAAAAGACGACCTACGTCTTTTTGTGTAACACCTAGCAATAATCATGAAAAAGGCTGAATAATAAATAACGGTATACTCATTAAGAACCTATGGAAAACATTACAAAATATGTACCTATGTTAATACTGTGAAGTTTCCACTACAATAAACGTTAGTAAAAGAATAAAATTGTATGCGACGGCAGTCAATCCTGCTGCTCAATTTCATTCCACACGAATGACACCAAAATGAATGTAGTTTGGACTGAATTAATGTTTTTATAAATTCCACTTTTTATGTCACCTGAGTTATATTATATGAAAAGGATTTATTGCGTTTCCCCGTAAAGCTTTAAAACAATGCAGCGCTATTTTTTCCTCTTGTTTTATTGAAACAATTTCAAGTGTACAACAATACGTGATGGATCAACGATTATGAAAACTGGGATTATATTTTTTTATTTTTGTACACTTTATTCCTGCTAAAGCGAAACTTATTTATTGTTTAAGAATTCAAAATATCTTTGACTAAAGTCTGTAAGAGTTTCAACAGCAAAAATAATTATGCTTAGCCAAGCATCATACAAAGTGCCTCGTCTTAGTTGATTTGCCAGCGTGACACGCGACAAACCGTTGATTACTAGCGTGACAACTGACTAGATGACGGCATGTGTAATTAATGTATGAGATGTTGATCAAATTTGGGTTCCGCTAATGATGAAGCAAGGAAGCGGCCTAATATTATAATGGCTTAAGACAAGAAAATAAGATATGAGTACCAACAATTTGTAACTTGAAATCCGTAGTTTTAAAGACAAGCTTATTCCGTCGTCAATTAATAAAATAAAATTCGACAAAATACGCTTCCTAAGAAACGAAAGTAAAACCTATGCAAAAAAATACCTTTGATGAAATACGGTGAAACAGGAGTTTTTTTTGGGTTGACAAATACTGAAACAAGAACATAAGCATCGTCCACGCTGCCCTGTCTCAGTTGATAAGCGACGTGACACGTGACACGCTGTTGATTACCGACGTGAAGAAACAACTAACTGGGTGACGGGACATGTAATTTTTGTGGGAGATGTTAATCTTATTTTGGCGTGTCAGAGAATTATATGGGTGGAAATAAAGTGTATGTCTAGAATAATAAAGATAAAAGAAAAATCATACGAAAATATAAGATATTCTTTGTCAGCAGTAGGTACTTACAGAGGAATATCATTTAAATATAGGGTCCATCGTAAAAATCAACTGCGACGGTTCTGTCGATGCAAAACTTGTAGGAAATTACCTAGCAGCCAATTAAGATTACATGGCCGATATACATTGCAGCTTTGAAACAATTTTATCCATTATTAATATCAGAATCGTTGTTACATCGATAGTGGTAATGCTTTAGGAATATCAAAGAAGCAAGCATCCATATTGTTGCGATATCAGCTCAATATTATTTCCATCTGAAATTATTAGTAGCATGTTGCATAAGCAGCCTGCAATCTTTCCATTGCTGGGACAGAGGTGAGGTGAGGTGAGGTGGAAGTGAGCCATCATCTACCATACGGTAGGCGGTAGATGTTACATGTCTTTGAATTTAGGTTCTAAGACATGCCGTGTCCTCAGAATGTTTTCCTTCACTGTTTTGAGCGCAGTGGTGATGAAGTAATTTACACAAACGAAAGCGCCTGTAAGGGTTTTAGCCTATACCTTCAACTTGTAAAGCGTGGTCGTTAAGTACTGGGCTACCACTACTTTGAAATTATTAAATTATTATTAATATATTCTCAGTAGCAACCTGGAGTCTGGATTTGTGCTCGGTTGTTGGCAATACGTTCGCCCCATATTACATGGGACTTAACCATAATAGGTGAAATGTGGGTCTTTGACAAATTTACCTTACTCTTAGAGAAATACAGGCATGATTTTATATGTCAAAATATCATTTTGGTTATACGTCAGGGCAAAGTTATGCGCGTCTTGAAATTCTATCTTCTACTTACAAACGTGAACTCGTAAGCATAACCAGTTCCTCACAGTAAATGTGCATAATTTACCATTTCATAATATTATATCATTTGACTGACATCTTCCGATACTAATACGAGTGAAGTTGACTCAGGTCGTGGTCTTAGGTCCTGCTTATTATCTGAAATAATGTATTATTATCTGGAATATGAATCACTTCGTGTATTCTATTTATCTGAAAGTGATCACTCACTTCGAGGTCCAGTTAGAGGCAAAGTTACTTAGATCTTGGTGGAGGGCAAGTTTCTGAGATTCCTTGTGAAATTGTTGAAAATGGATCGAATGACAGTGAAATACTATATTTCAAAATAATGTTAGATTAAATGTGTCAGGAAGATAGTGCCAAGGATTTTATATGATAAATAATTGTCATAAGACAGTCTTGTCCATCAATGCAAAATATACGGCGAAATCATAGTATAGTACAGAATAACTTTCATACATACATACATAAACTTAAGCTTTTTACAATGGCGTAAGTAGAAACTACAGAACGCCAACTACTACGATCCTTACAAACCATATTTGATTGTTTAACGTTCATACATCTGGTCACACATGCACGTTGGTTGTGAGAATTACGGACCTGATTTTTCTGAACATCGTCACATATAAGGTCACATTATGCCTTTTCTGGACTTCGCATCCTCTCCCGGCGCTCTCATTAACATCTTGAAAATACCCTCTGTTAGTCGCATTTAATCACATCTTTCCTCAGTATCCATAGTCACACCACACATGCTTCACAAAGAACGCATTTCCACAGAATTTATTTTACTTTCATGCTTCTTTTGCCACACCTAACTCAACTATTGCATGTTCAATAATAACAACTCTGTTACTACTAATACTAGTGCAAATATTGTGAGAGGTATTAGTTTCATCAAATTACATTTGCTGATAAGCTGATCTTACCTATAACCATAAGTTATATTGACATGTAACAGCATCCTTAACCCAAAACAAGTAAACACCGATAAATTAGTCCCGCAAATTATGTCCAAATAGATCTGTTAGCGTCCCCAACCGCACATTAAAGCACATCTAGGTCAATTACCTAGATAAAGCGCGAAATTACCGTGTAATCAACGGATACTCATGAAGGTACGCTCGATCGAACTGATAATGTTACCCCAATGTTAACACTTCTAGGAAATCATTGTAATTTAAACAAAGATACACACACAGAAGCTTGTACTGATATTATATTGAATATGCTGTTTTTTTTGCTTCCATTTTACCGTGTGACTTTTTTATTAAATCTGTGACAGATGTTGCGGAGGTTTGATAACGACGTATCGAAAATTAATTTTGCGACGATTTGGGGTTTGAAGTGTTAAGTAAATAATGTAAAACATGATTGCTTTTATTAAATTGTAAGCCCCAGGCTTTTTTCGATAACAACAGAGGGCAAAGTGTGTAATAATTCCGATAGCGGGATTAAAAGGTGACGAAAGGACACGGTGGAGCATACGGTGGAAGTGTGCCCTGCCTGGGTGGAGCACCGCCGTGTCCTCGTGGAGGCGATCGGCGGCGGCGACCTCTCGCGTCCGGCCCTGGTGCGAGCCATGGTACGGAGCGAGAGGGAATTGGAAGCCGTCACCTCCTTCTGCGAAGCAGTAATGCTCGCGAAGGAGGAGGCGGGGCGCGTGAGGGAGTGGCAGTCTCTGCGCCCTCACGCCCCTAGCCGCCGCAGGAGGAGACGCCCCGGGCGTCGGGAGTCGATAGCGGACTCCCGGGCACCGTAGGCGCGAGCTTGCGGGTGGCGAGCAATGGGTGGCTCGCCGCCCGGTAAGGACCAGGCTCGGGTCGACGGCGCGCAGTGTTCCACGTGCGCCTCAAAGAGATGTCAGCAGCAGTGTAGGGGTCTACTAGGACCGATGCCTGCCGGGGTCGCGTGATTGTTCGAAAGAGATACCGTGACCCTGGCACATGGGCAACTGATGGAACACGGGTGGGTTTTAGTCAGTAAAAGTCTGACACGCCCTTCCGCTCCGCCCAGAGCGGGAGAAGTCATTTGATGATTTCCCATTCTGAAAAAATAAAAAAAAAAAGCCCCAGGCTTTTTTCGATAACAACAGAGGGCAAAGTGTGTAATAATTCCGATAGCGGGATTAAATGGAGAAAAATAATAGAAGTAGATAAATGATTAAAAGTTAATTATGTGAAATCAGGTCTCCACATAGTGGCTGTTTTGGCGGCCTTGTTGAAGACGGCGGGCCAAGCTGGACAAAACAAACGACCAGTAGTCTACATTAGCCCTGGATCGCAAGAACTACCTTTGCCAAACAGTAGAATGATACAGGCTAACAGTAAATTAAATCATTTTAATCTTATAATAACAAAAAATCCTTCCTAAGAAAAGATAGATCATCTTGACGAGGTACATATATACGTATTTTTGTACAATACATCAAGCAAAAATTCTAACGCCTGTCACTCACAGCCATCCCAAGTCCTTACTCTAAGTATCAGATAAATACTGTCATCTTCGAACACCGTAATACTTGATAAACCCAACCCCAACGAGAGCCGTATGCAAATAATTGAAGCATCCGCCCTTGTCAGAAATAAAATGTATGTTCGTCTCGAAATCGTCACGTCCTCTGTCGAGGCGCGTGGCACGCGATTAGGAACACGTGACGTCTTTCTGACTTAACAAACACCCTTTATATTTAGTGCGAAATGAGAACAGCCTGTGAAATGTACTGTACAATTTTTTGACAAGACTGAAATAGTGAGCCGGGTAAAATTAAAGAGTTTCTTTAAGTGTGCGTTTGATGTATTTGCATGTGAGTCATGAAGAGCGATGGAAATCCAAGAGATAAAATAACCAATATCGATACTACTTTAAAATTCAACCGCGAGACTCTGAACGATTTCTCACTCTGATACAATTTTTATGAAACTAAATTTGAATTGCATCAATGTCGGAGCGGCGGCGTTGACAGTGAAAATGCTCTTTTATATTCTTTTAAAAATATTTTATCGTGGTAAAACGGTTTAAGTTGACAGTTTAGTTTAAAATCTTCGCTCATAAAAGAATAATAATTCAAGTAGTATCATAATAAATATATATATATCGCGGGTCTCAAACCATAGGGGCGTATCCACAAAACCCCTACTTTTCAGGAGGGACAAAAAACTTCATAACTTTTCTTGTGATTGAGCCAGCTCGTTGTGATTTTGCCTGTAGCTATATATTTACTCTACAGTTAATCTAAACTAATATTATAAATGCAAAAGTAACTCTGTCTGTCTGTCGGTCTGTCTGTCTGTCTGTCTGTCTCGCTTTCCTGCTAAAACTACTGAACCGATTTAAATGAAATTAGGCACACAGATAGTTTAGAGCCTGAGAAAGGACATAGGATACTTTTCATCCCGGTAGTATGTTCCCGCGGGATAATTTCCGACCTACACGCGGGCGAAGCCGCTGGCAAAAGCTAGTACACTATACTTGATTTTAAGGTATTCTCTCTATAACACTAGTTTTTGGTTGATACGTCTATTTGGCATGATGACTATACGGTAAGGCTACGTTAAAATTCCCCCAAAAATGAATGGAATTTATGGACGTAAAACCCTTCTTCTTTAATGATTAATATTTACACCAATATTTATTTTTACCTAGTTGGTGTCTTAAAATATTGCATTGGGTTGAGAATCTATCAAAATTAACGTTATTTATGTGATTTTAATAATTCATACGCCTATCAGGCTTGTCATTAATATTGAGAGGTGTTTGAATTCAAAGTGGAAGTATAAACCAGTTTTGGTCAACAATCTAGAAAAAAAAGCAAATGGTAGTAATTAAACAATGTTTTCTGTTTGAAAAGAAAAATAATATTTCAAATAAAATTTATTCATAAATCTGAACATACTTATTTTAAATGACTTAAGATCACAAAACACCTAAACTTGAGCTCAAGGCAAATTGCAAGAAACAAAAAAAAAGAAACAAAGTAAAAAAACCTTCTATGAATTAAAAGTTGTTAGAATTCTTATGAACATAATTATTTTACGACGTCGACCTAGGAACAAAAAGTAATTGTTTATAATGTCTTATTTAGTCACAATCTTGGCATACCTTTATTGTGGTAAAACATAAAGATTATTATACTTACTAAAAAGTTTACATAATACCTATTTCATGCAATAAGAATTGCAAATTTTTCAGGTTTAATCATTTTAATGGCAAATAGCAAATGAGGCCAAGGTTGTTTACTAAATAAGAAAAGTAAGGAAAACTTAAGTATCTACAGCGCATGTTGTAGATACTTCAGTTTTACTTAATTAAACTAAAGCGTGTATCAGAAAGAACACCTTTCTGAAACATATCAGAGTGTGCTTTCTGATATACGCTTTATACAACACTTGTGCAATGTTTCCTCTGCTCTTATTTTTATTATTTTTCTTATTTAGTTTTTTTACTGTTTAGAGTTTTTATTCTCCTTGGTTTATATAACTAAGTTTCTTCTAAAGAATTTGATTTTATTTTTATAAACATCTCATGTATAAAACTTCTTTTTAAGTTTCAAATAATTATGTTCATAAGAATTCTAACAACTTTTAATTCATAGAAGGTTTTTTACTTTGTTTCTTTTTTTTTGTTTCTTGCAATTTGCCTTGAGCTTAAGTTTAGGTGTTTTGTGATCTTAAGTCATTTAAAATAAGTATGTTCAGATTTATGAATAAATTTTATTTTTATATGAAAGATTATTTTTCTTTTCAAACAGAAAACATTGTTTAATTACTACCATTTGCTTTTTTTCTAGATTGTCGAACAAAACTGGTTTATACTTCTACTTTGAATTCAAACACCTCTCAATATTAATGACAAGCCAGACAGGCGTATGAATTTTTAAAATCAGATAAATAACGTTAGTTTTGATAGATTATCATCCCTATATTGCAATATTTTAAGTCACCAACTAGGTAAAAATAACCAACGTTATTTCACGCATTAAAATTACATACACTCATCTACTCGCTATGTCGGCTTACTACAGAATGACAGTGTTGGGTGTTGTTGATATGATGATACGACCACGTATTAAGAAAATCTTGCGACAGTAATAATAAAAATGTAGACGTATGTGCTTACGTCTGCAGTGATGACTAAATATCACCAGGATCATGTTGATATTGACGGTTTTATGCGCATACGTCTCTATGGCCCAACACAATTTCCTATGATTGTAATAAAATTGAAAGTCGTATGTGCATACGTCTATATGGCACGTCACAACTGCCTGAATAAGCAATATTTTTGCTCTTACGTCTGTTATACGGCTATATGGCTTAAAAATAATTGTAGACTGTCTAGCTTACGACAAATAATCTTTTGCAATTTATACAAAAAGTAATAAATATTAAATTATAAGAAAAATTGAGGTTATGTATTGCTTGCAGTAGAATCTAATGGCATTAAAAACGAAAAATCGCATTTTTGCATATACGCCCCTATGGTTTGAGACCCGCGATATTTTTTTAATTCTTATCTTAACTAATATTATATTGACGCAATGAGTTTGTTAATCAGTCACGCAAAAGCAACTGAAAATGATAGACCATGACCAAATCAGACTTGGGTAAGGACATAGGCTACTTTTCATCCTTAATCACAGAGAAAGTTATATTGTATTTGTATTTCTTCCTCTCTATGCAGAATTGCCATTCGATCTCTATTTTCTACGTCCCTAAAGTTACATCCACATGTTTGTGCACATTTATTAAAACGTAAATTTACTTAAAGATAACATTCACGATTATCCACCACCTGCGCGCTATCAGCTTGTAAATTAATGTGTTCAAATTGGATTTGCTATATACATAATAATATGTATGTGGACGTAGCGTTAGCTAATTCGTTGAGATACTGTATGCTGTATCGTAGCATTGTTTGCTCTTAAATATTCCATTTGTATGTTACTCTCCCTCTCTGTCTCTCTTTCTCTCTCTCTCTCTCTCTCTATTACTCACTTTGACAGATTTTGCGATTATTTTGTCATCCATGACATTGTAGCTTTTTATTTGTATGACTCACTTTAGACGTATCATATAGACGAGGAGCCGAGTTCACGGCGTCGTCGCCGACGTGGATGTCAATAATTATCCCTCGGGGACGTGCTACCAGGATATAATCCTATGTTACTCCCTACAACCGGGACTATTTCCTGATTTTATATACACATTGACATTGATGAATTTTACTTATACAATGACATGGATATTTACTTTTAAAGTATTATATTGTTTTAATTACCTATTGTAAATGTGAAGACGAAGTGGGTGTTCTTTTTTTTTGGTTTTCTTTTCTTCTAATTTAATTTTTTACATTGTCTGGCATTTTTAGTAATTTGTGCGACCTACACAAATGTCATTTCTTTGGTATTGTTCGTCGAATCATTGACCTCCTAAAGTTCTGAGTGGAGCTACATGATTACTGACAAATGCGTGCACTGATTGGACAGGTCCACTCAAGCTGTGTGTTCTTTCCTTAAAAGACCACTTCAGACACCAATCCACATGGTCTTCACATGATCTGATCAAGATTATGTCTGGACTTTAAAAGACACTGTGACCTCTGAGTTTGTTTCGGCGTTTCTTCTCAGAGTAGTCAGATAAGAAATGCCGACCTCATCTAGTTTAAAAAAAAGAATTGATTGACGTGTAAAAGTGTTTGTACAAACCTACTTGCAAAAATAAAGTCATTTATCATTTACAACATCAGCTATATCCTCGTAAAAGTCCCGTCAAAATCGATCCAGTCTTTTTGGGGATTGTTTGTTATAAGTACCGCATATATTTTCATAAGCATTTAGTTATTACTTGTTATTTTGACATTACGAACTGACAATTTATTTGATTTGGATACCTATGTATATACTCATAGATACCAGATTTCAACATCTAGTTGAAAACAAGTTTCATTCAGAAATTCTTTTCTTTTCTCCAATCTATGTAGAAAAATGTTTTGATTACGATACTTGCTGAATACTTCACAAAGTTTCATACTTCGATAGAAATATTTTTTAAACTTTTGCTTGGAATCTGCAATATTAATTAAAGTCTGCAGATTGTAAAAGTCACAATATTGACGGAACAGTTTTCTGCTGGAAAAAATCCAATAGTTATTATCGAAAAGATTGAACGAGACTTAATGAACTCATTATAAAGTTGCGAAGAGTGCCAATTTGTGGTACAATTCAAAAGCGACTGGTTGTGCTTTTAAACTGTTTAGATCCAAACATTGTCTTCATTGTTTTATATTTTCGTCACATCTTGCATAGGCACAATTTCTTACTACCAAAACTGCCAACCAACCGGTGCTCTACTTCTTTATAAGTACTTGTAGATGGACTTTGTTTCTACATTTGTTCCGACAAATAGAAGCAACAAGAATAATGTATTCAGGATTTTAGAATAAATACCTTGATTAAAAGGACTGTGCTAAGAGTTTCGTACCCATTCTTCTCCATAGAGATCTACGTTTTAGAATAGATTTTTGAACTATCTGATTAACCGACCGACTTTTTGAAACTTAAAAAATGTCCGTAATTGGTTTAATTGAAATAAATATTTTGAGTTTCATTTTATATTTGAAGCTAACGGACTTATTTTTCATAGCTAAATTTTAATCACAATCTATTCCTGAATGTAGCTCCTGTACTAATCTTTGCCTAGTAAATCTTACCGGTAATCCAATCGCGATTCTCTCGTAAATTGGACCTAAAGCCAGTTTTCACACGCGACCGCAAGGGTTCCGCCACTAATTAATTGAAAGAGACTTTTCATTTGTCGATTGAACCCACCGTTAGCCGAAGTCACCTTCACAAGACCGAGGGTGCAAAAAATCGTGCACGTGGACGGGTGCAATTTTACCCCTTAGGGGCTGTTTTTGGGTAGCATAAAAGAGTCATCATCACTGATTGTTATGGTAAAAGGTTTTTTGAATTAGTGTTAGTCATTCGTTCTTGGATTAGACTTTGTTGTGGAGAAGACATCGATGTTTATATTATTCCATCATTCATTGATGAGTACATATATTTGTACTTACTATCTACTCCATTTTGATTAGCATTAGAAACCTACAGTTATCCCATATAGTATCGTGGTTATAAAGTAAATAAATAATTCAAATCAACCAGTAACACCAGGGTTTATAACATTATCTTCCAACGTTAGATCACTAACAAACACTTTTAGGACCCCACATTCATCACTTAAAGCATTTCAAATAGACCGTGTCCAAAATGGCTGTAGCATAGCAACCAACACTTGTACCTGTGCATGCAGTAACTTAGTTTTTGAACCTTTAAATGAATTAATCCCGGTGAATTTTGCAGCTACAGGATATACTGCAACCGCTCTGCATAAAGTAAGCATAAATATCACAAGGTCCATCGGTAAAGGTGTGAAGTTTGTAAAACAAGAACAGCGACAAAAATGTACAATAAAGTAGATAAAGTTATTACAAAGCTTGATGAAAATCTTGTTAATAAAGATCATTTAATACTAGAGCATAAACACAATACTGTTGTCATTGCTCTCAGTCATGTAAATTATTCCGTTCATGCAATTTTATCAAGTATAACCAATCTTATTTCATAATACTTTAAAGATAAAGTCATTTTACATTTAATTCTTGCTTTAGAAACTGACGAGAAAATAGAGCAGGCTGTCAACTACAATACAAGTTACTTGAGAACTCAAACAACAATTGCAATTTGCGTGTATAAGTTTATTCGAATTATTTGTATAATTGCTGCACCGCTGTTTATTTTTGCATAAGCACTTATGTTAATGCTATTTATGTACTATAATTGTAACCTGATATATTAAGGGCTTCAGTTCATCTAGTTGAAGTTATAGCCGATTAGTATTTTGTTGATGTCATTGCCCATAGGTATTCCAATTTTCCAACACTATGAAAATTATTGTGTTGACAATATACTTCTTTTCCGTTGCGATTCAAAAGATTTCTTAATATTGATCATAAAAAACATAATATAACATTACACTCTGAGAACCTGTGTACTATAGGTACATCTCTACCTTACCCACATCCCGCCAGATATATTAAAATCGCATATAGTAAGTACGTGGCAAGCCTATTGCCATCGAATGGGCATAACTCCAGACTCTGGGCTGCTAATAAGATGTTTAGAAAGGTCATTACACGTGCAATGACAACTACACAACTTGTTTCGAATGATAACATGGAAACAATGATTATTAACCTTGCTGTAATACTAATATTTAAAATCCAACGTTTCTCATAACTGCCAATGAAGACAAAACATTAAAAGTAGAAACAATAAGTAAGAAAGTGCTTAATTCATTAGAACCATGAGAATTCATTGATAAGCTGAGACTACTCTCACGCCATTTGAGGCGTAATCTTTCCCATTGTGTTCTTAGAAGAACAATGCTAGTGCTAACTCATCAATCAATTATTTATCATCTATTAACTGTGTGGTGATTATCATAAGCTTTTTTTGTTTCATTGTATTTCTGTTTCAGATTTGAATATATTTCTAGTCAATTTGTTGAACTATATACATTTCTAAGCTATCTGTTTCCATATAGCGCTCTCTGTTTTCTACTTATTGTTAACAGAACACCAATCAGGTAACTGAATCTTGTGATAACTCTCGATGTAATTTGATTTTTTTCATTTTTTTAACGATTTTTCTTCTACATCAACATCATTGTCTGCAAAATCAATTTTCTTGAAACTGCTCTCAAATTCCCGTTTTCAGACCTTAAAGCCCATTTTAAATTCACTTCCCATAAATTTATCTTTAGTTTTTACGACAATTCCTCTATATCATTACGCTCCTCCCTTGACTGTGGCCACCATCTCTCCTACGCTCGCTCGAGGCCGGTATATTTCACGGGCGGTCTGCATTTAATAGCCCAGCGGTTCCCCGATAATTTTATTATTGGTGGATTTTTTTCTCTGCCAATGACGTGCCAACCAGTCTCATTGAAATAAAAATAATAGCGTTAGTTTAGTAAAATATCTTGGCGGGGGTTCGTTTTAATGGCCTGATGTCTATGTTTTTTTTTTTATTCTGGTCTATTTGGTTTTGTGGGGCGGGTCAGGGTATTAATTTTGTAGGCAATTAGCCTGCTAATTATGGGTTTAGGATGGTGGAACTGATTTTGGCAGTATATTTTTTTTGTGATTTTAATTTAACGACGTAGAAAGCTATTTGAAAACCACAGAAATGGGATAGACAAGCAGAAGATTGTGAAATTTTCAAACTTGTAAGGTTTTTTGAAGATTTATGGCCTCATTTATTTTTATTTGTTTATTAAATACATGTCTTATGATTATAATCAGTAATATAAATGCTGTTTGCAGCTGATAATGGAAAGTTAAGGAAACAAATCGAACAACCTCATAAAAGTGGTACGAAATAAATCTTACTTCCTAACCCTTTATTGACAAAATAATAATTATAATTACCTACCTTTTGTAAACATTTCATCCTCACACCATATCATGGGAACCTAACAGTTTTTTAAGCGTAATTCGAAACGACGACTCCATTTTCAAAATTAACAAACATGACACAATCAGGCCCCTTTTCTCAAATATTTTTTCTTTCTAGATTTTTTTGTATTTTGAACCTAATTTTTAGAGTTATAAGGGTTACTATAGTGTGAGTAAAGGGTTTTTATGGTATTGTACTGTCATACAGGGGTTCGATATGAGAAATGTGGGTTCGAACAATAAAATAAAACGGTTGAATGGCCCGATACGGTGCTGCGGGGTTCAAATCGATTAGTGCCGTGATAATAGTCTTATGAGAGGGTGTCAAACTATTCATGTTGGGTGAGACTGTCCGGGAGTCAAACAGGTAGACTTTTGTATTAGAAAAGTTGTTTCTGGTGACTTATTAGTCGATTCGCACACATTTATTCGCTCGAATAGGGCGAAAAGAGCCTTTTAAATAATTTCTTATTTTCTGCGGGTGAAAGCGGGCGTGGCAACTCGCACGAAAATAATTTATTTGTGGGCGAATTGACAACCTCAGAAATACGTACGTATTTTTTTTTTTTCAGGATGGGGAATCATCATATGAGTTCTCCCGCTCTGAGTGGAGTGGAAGGACGTGTCAGACTTTTACTGACTAAAACCCACCCGTGTTCCATCAGTTGCCCATGTGCCAGGGTCACGGTATCTCTTTCGAACAATCACGCGACCCCGGCAGGCATCGGTCCTAGCAGACCTCTCAGCGCTGCTGACATCTCTTTTAGGCGCGCGTGGAACACTGCGCGCCGTCGACCGGAGCTTGGTCCTTACCGGGCGGCGAGCTACCCATTGCTCGCCACCCGCAAGCTCGCGCCTACGGTGGCCGGGAGTCCGCTATGGACTCCCGACGCCCGGGGCGTCTCCTCCTGCGGCGGCTAGGGACGTGAGGGCGCAGAGACTGCCACTCCCTCACGCACCCCGCCTCCTCCTTCGCGAGCATTACTACTTCGCAGAAGGACGTGACGGCTTCCCATTCCCTCTCGCTCCGTACCATGGCTCGCACCAGGGCCGGACGCGAGAGGTCGCCGCCGCCGATCGCCTCCACGAGGACATGGCGGTGCTCCGCCCAGGCAGGGCACACCTCCGTCGTATGCTCTACCCAGTCCTCCAGACGATCCTCGCAATGGAAACCCGGACGTATCCTCCCGCTTTATCCTAAACAGGAACCCACCGAAGCACCCATGCCCGGTGAGAACCTGCGTCAGGCGGAACGTGAGGATGCCGTGACGCCTCTCTATCCACTCCTCAAAGAGGGGACTTACCGCCGCAATTGTGGCGTGCCCTGAATACGTACGTATTGGCATGTTTTATGTTTTATGCACTTTTTACACGTTTGCCTTTTCTCATAATTTTGTAGCATGCAATTTAAAATGTGCCAATTGCCTAATGCCTCCGCTTTAGGCAATTGGCACACTATCCAGGATTACTTCTGGATTGTCAATTGACTCATAAATAAATTTGCTTATAGAAACTAATATATTATTTAAAAGTGTCCAATCACCGGATTTGGCCGAGTAAATAGGTGCGATTCGACTTATAAGTTTTTCTGGTTATTTTATTTAACTTTTGGATCACCTTACCAAAGAGTATTTTTGCGAGTGTGTCAGTGTGTGTAAACAGCATTTGTTTAGGAGAACGTTCTTCTTAACATTACATTACGCCTGTATTGCCTGAGGGGCCATGCAGGAATGTATCTATAGTATCTATACCCACATTTCGCCAGTTATGTTTAAGTCCCATGTAACAGGAGGCTAGTATATTACGTTCTGCTTGGTTCTCAGTAAGTATCTTATTAATAAAATAACTATTATAAAACATGTTATTGTAGTCCTTTTATTAATAACTAGTGTCAAAATCAAAGTCCCTTTCACAATAAAAAAGACGTCTACTTATAAATTGAGAATAAGTGTGAGAAGATACCATGGATTTATACAATGTATAAGAAATAATACAAAATGATCGGTATAGTGAAATTTTGCCTTGTTCAACTTTAAAAATATTCTTTATAGACTATTAGTTATTATAGTTTATTTTGTATGAGGATCCTTAGATCGAAAAACCTCTTCATATAATTTTTAAACAATGATGTGACTGGTTTGTATTTTTATAAATGCTTGTTTCATGTAAGTATTTAGTACACCATTATGAAGCTATAAATTTCTTCCAATTATTTGTTTTGAAAATATATTATATTAACAAAACAATACAATTTAATATCTAGTACTACATCAATTTAGGCAAGTAGATAATTTCAGTCTGCAAAGGTTTTACTCGTAAAGCTTCTTAATAGAAATTTTGCTTGTGTCCGAATTTCAAGGCAAACGATGGTCTCCCCTAATCCTCGCTTGATCACTTGATCAATTTGCACTAAGCCTCATCTATCTTACAAACGCTATTTCTTAATTGCATTGGTATTTTAAGTATTTTTTTTATTAATTGTACTGTTATGAGTTTTAATCTCTTTTAGAATGACAACGTTATTGTTTTAAATGAACTGTATTTTTTTGCGATTTATTTTCGACTTTTCTTATATTTTTAATCGGAGACTTTTGTATCAATTTCGTAGATTCATTATTGTTCCTTTTTATGATAACAAAACTGTCTAAACCCTCGGTCTTTTAAATTTAACTTAAAATTTAAAAAAATACAAATTAGCCCTTTAAGTTTAATAAGAAGTTGTAGGTAAAATTTATTCAAAGAATCGTCGTTTCAAAACGGCTAAACCAATTTTGATAAATTATATCTAAGAACCATCACCAGAAAGTCTACTTTTAAATGAAAAAATCGCCTACAAAACGGTTCACCCGTTTAAGGGCTACAGTGCCTCAGACAGACTAACAGACTGACATAAAAAACAGTCGAACTTGTAACAACCCTCTTTTTAGCGTCGGGGGCTTACAAAATAAAATAACACCTACTCTCAAAAAAAAAAAACTGATACCAATGCCCAAAAATGTTATGGGCTAGTATTTAAAATTTCCTCTACAAACGTTGCTACCATAATAAAATTGACATGTTACACAAATATTCACGTTCCCAATTAAAACGCCATTAGTCATCTCCCAATCATTTGAACATCGACATATTTGGGCACAACATAAAAAGAATTAAATGGACTAGTGCTGTACTGGCAGAGAATAAAAATAAATCATTCATAACACTCAACACTTCGCAACGAATCGATTTAAAAAAACTACGTTCATTGAATCGATAACAATGAAAATCGGTATAACAAAAGCATCCGCTTCGTTTCATCTGAGGGATGAGAGGTGCGCGACGATCCTTTGCAAGGATTTTGAAACTTTTCTAGTATTAGCTGAATATTTCGTAACAAGAAATGATTTAAAACATGAACCTAACATGTCAATGTTATTGGCTCCCTGATTGCGTAACACAATCTGAATCTTTTGAAGAATTTTGTTAATCCATTACTAAATATGTTTGAAAAATGTGTCAGCTCTACAACGAAAAAAACGCAATGAATGTAGTTGAACTGTCAAAGTGGAAGCAATTATTACTGTTAGTGTATTATGCAATTGCCCCGGTGACTAGAAAATGTATACACGGCCGAATATAGATCTTATTCAGCAAATTATCAATCAATCAATCAATCATTCTTTATTTGTGAACACAGGTAATAAAGGTCTTATGTTATATGTAATAACTTCAAATGAAAACCTCTTAATTGCAAACATCATTACGAAACTTTTACGACTGGAAAATCCCAGAATCGGGAAATAAATGTATGTGCGCAGAATTTGACAAAATTTAAGGAACAGCTAATCATTTTTATTCGTGTTTTTTTTTAGGTTTTTAATTTCACCTTCTATGAGTAAGTGATCTTTTATCACGTAGCGAGCTCGAAATGTTAAATCGGACAGGTATAGGACTTGACGTCCACCCCTTTCGGATTACTTGCACTTAAAACGTTTATCTTATTTTTCGCTATGTGACTACAAAGGTTATCTAATGAATCTTTCACCTAAGCAAAGAAAGTTTCTTCTAAACTTCAAATGCAAACACGTCTCTCACAACTTGCGCCAAGCATCTATATAACGAAAATCGCCATAACAAAGAGCTGAGCTTTGTGCAATAAAAATATAAATAAACGGCGGAACAATAACTCTTAAACGCATTGTTTTATAATGAACAATGAATGCACTATTAAATAGTCCTATGGTTCTAAAGACTCATTATCAAGATGTCAAAGTTGTGTTTAGATAGATATTCGAATAAAAGGTATCGTGCTGCCCAACAACTGGGCGGTGGAAGTAAGATAGGCGACTGCCTATCTTACTTCCACCGCCTGAGTGACCAGGAAAGATACTGGTATTTAGCTGCATCTGATAAGACTGGAAGCCAGCCCCAGTATAGTTGGGAAGCAGGCGGCAGCAATGGGTAGCTCGCCGCCCGGTTAGGACTAGGCCACGGGTGCCTCAAAGAAATGTCAGCAAATATTGAAGAGGCACGCGAGGACCGATGCTTGCCAGGGATGCGGATTTGTTCGAAAGAGTAACCGTGGCCCTGGCATAGGCAACTGAAGGAACACGGGTGACTTTTAGCCAGTAAAAGTCTGAAGGTCCTCCCGCTCCGCCCAGAGCGGGAGACGTTATTTGATGATTTCCAACCCATAAGAAAAAGAATTAAATAAATAGTTGGAAAAAGGTTAGGCAGAAGATGACGATGACTCGAATCATCGAATCTATAATCGAAATGACCACGGTGGTATCATTAAGTGTAGGGCTTGTATCGACATCTACACCGCCACATGTGAACTACGCATCACACTGATGACACGTAAAATTCTGCAAAGCGCAAGCAAAGTTTACCGCGCAACTAGCTTATATACAACGTCCCAACATCCTGCCTACAGCTTGTAGGTATAAATTCGCCCCTAAATAATAATCATTCCAATCCAGCCCGTCCCTTTGCTGCCCTTTACCAGCGATGCCCTAAGCCGAGGTCCGTACCCCACAGGGGGTGCCCTTAGCAGTAGTCGCTCTAATTTTAAGTTTCTTAAGCCGTGGCTGAAGGCCTTAATTTATTAAGGTAGCTACAGGCAAGTCCGGTTAAGCAGCCGAGAACCTCATAGATTGATCTGCGATATATCATTAAAAAAAAAACAACCGTCGGGCAGTTCCTCAGTCTGGTGGACATCAGACACGACAACCGTCTGGTCGGAGGATCCTCTCTCTTCTACAGAGGCTCGTGTTCCTCATACCTCCAGGCTAATTGTGGCAAAGGACAGGCATTTGGCAACAATTCAACTACTGTGTTATTGGGAAGTATATTCTTTATTATAATTGACTGTGAAAAGGGCTATTAAACTAGAAAGAACAGAGGGTCTAGACAAACTGACATTCTGTCAGCAATAACGATAATGGAAATCGAAAATGTATTAAATTGAGTAAAGCTACCGAAAAGGTTATGTCAATTCTGTTGGAAGTCGTTGTAGATATAGAGGGTCACATCAAATTAGTTTACAAAACTCCACAGACGTGGTAGGTGTAGGTACCTAAACATTATAAAATAAAATAATTTGATAACAATAAATTGGGTCTTCGACCGCAGGCAGGGTATTCACTTGAAGTATCCGTTTTGCACAGTTTTGTTTTAGTTTACAGTTCACTGCTGTGGTGAGTAGCACAAAGCAAAGGACAAAAGAGAGCCAACTCTAGTAATTAAAAATGTTCAAAATCTAGTCTCGTGTTCTCATCTGAGCTACAGTCAAATATCAAAAGCTTGTCAACTGATATCAGACTGTTAACGT
This sequence comes from Aporophyla lueneburgensis, assembly GCA_932294355.1. Classification (NCBI taxonomy): domain Eukaryota; kingdom Metazoa; phylum Arthropoda; class Insecta; order Lepidoptera; family Noctuidae; genus Aporophyla; species Aporophyla lueneburgensis. The sequence continues at coordinate 4,342,339 of OW028740.1, read as the reverse complement.
TTTTATAATTACAATAACAGTCCTTCTGATTTTTTCAGTCTATTTTATTTTGTCGTTTTTAAATACAGATACTCACTATGTTTGCAGAGTATGGCTAGGTAATTAAATTTGGCTCTGGTTACGATGAAACGCATTGACAACGATTGTCACATATTTCTTCACTTAGGGCTATCATTATGCCACAAAGTTTAAATGAGCTGAAGTTATCAAAAAGTAAAAATAGTAGTGTTTAGTCACAGAAGATTAAAACTTCCTTGTACATACAAAGAAGGCACAAAACTGCTGTAACAGTTAACAAAAAGAAAAACAAAAAATCCTGACCGTTCTACAGAAGTAAATACTTTAATACAAAGTCACGAACGGTACCACAAACAAGGTATTTAAACGTAAAACTTCTTTCAAAGTTTCGCGGACAAATAATAAGAATTAGCGACATTTTATGACACCCAAACATGGGGTTATGGTGTAAAATAAGAAACTTTAAAACACAGAGTTGCGTGTTAAGTATTTACAGTGAAAACAACAGCATTTTGTAGCTGTTTAGTGAATAAACATTGGGACTTGAGAAATTATTCGATGTTATGCAACTGCGAGAGCTGTTCGATTATTGTTTAAAGGTTCAGTCATCAACCTCATCATTATTTCCGCCGTAAACATACTGCTGTACATAAGTGTCCACCAATTGGGGGGCTCTTCCATAATCGCCACGCTTGGAAGGCGGGTTGGCAATCGCAGTATGGTGGTCAAAATGCATAGAGAACGCTGCTGCCCATTCTCTACTAAGTCCCTTTGTCACCTTTTACGACACCCACGGGAAGAAATGGGATAGTGCTATTCTTTACGTCTGGCATCACACGGATATTATTATGTTATTTGTTTTTCAAACAAAGCTATGGCATTTTTAGGGTTCCGTTGCTAAATGGCAAAAAACGGAACCCTTATAGATTCGTCATGTCTGTCTATCTGTCTGTCCGTCCGTCCGCATTAAGATTTTCACACTAAAATAGAAAAAAAAAACGATAAATTTTGGGGTTCCCCATACATAGAACTGAAACTCAAAAAGTTTTTTTTCAACAAACCCACACGTGTGGGTTATCTATGAATAGGTCTTCAAAAATGGTATTGAGGTTTCTAAAATCATTTTTTTCTAAACTGAATAGTTTGCGCGAGAGACACTTCCAAAGTAGTAAAATGTGTCCCCCCCCCCCCGTAACTTCTAAACTAAGAGAATGATAAACCTAAAAAAAAAATATGATATACATTAGAAAGAAAGAAAGAAAGAAAATACGTTTATTTGCGGTAAACATGACGCACAGTAAAACTAGAAACATACTGAAATAAAACAATAAGATGTGGGAAAATATGCGTCATATCCACGCAAAACGGCTACCACTCAGCATAAAGCTGTGACCCTATGCGAGACAGAGCCCCAGTGCTACCACCGAAAATTGGTTTGAACGAGATCGAGTAAGTAGTTATTTTTTAAAACGTCATAAATTGTAAACCGCAATTTACCTTTCATTCAATCAGCTGAAATATTTTTTTTTTAAATACATTTATTTTCATAAACATAAACCTTGTGCATAAACCGAGAATACCTACAGGTTTGTACGGAACCCTCGGTTCGCGAGTCCGACTCGCACTTGGCCGGTTTTTTTTTCTACTCATAAACATTGTCTTCAGTTATTACCTCTTGAATAGAGCTGATAACTAAAATTCCAAGATGCAAAATAAAAATTTTAGTAACTTTTAACTTTCCTGAACATAATAAGTTAATTACCATCTAAAGTGTTGTACTTTGTTGATATCACTCAAATAGGATATTTTTATATTACATAAACCTACATGGGCACTGATGAAATGTCACAAGCTAGATGCACTTTGTTTCTTCCAATTTGTTGATTGACAGAGAAATAACAATTGCTCGAAGAAATGAACACATACAATGTCTAGCTTTTAAGTTTTAAGTTAAAATAATAAGCAATCTTCAAGTTCTCTCACACCCACAAGATTCCCATCGAACCAAGCATTTGTACAACAGTTGCAAACTATTTATCTATAGGTCAGCAAAAGCAATAAAACTCTACAACTAATTAATCACAGCGCTAACATTTGCATAACGTTATCCTGGCACGCGATACCGCCATAGAATCGCAACTTTACTAAAACGGAAATCCATTAATGTTTTTAGTCGCTCACATGTCACCCTTATCAGGTACGAGGAAGCAATGTATGTTGTACAAGCCGGTTTGGTTGTGAATGAGGTTTGGATTTCAGCGAGTAGTAGTATTGGAACGCGAAGCATCTGCATTAATGCAAAAACATAGTAAGAAGGAAGGTTGCTCGAATCGTCTATATTTCATTGGTAATCAATGAACTATGTTGTTCAGAGAGGCGGCTCGATTCGTGAATATTCAATAGCGAAAATACTCTGGTAGAGGAATGAAAGGATGGTTTATCAAGTGATCTTCATTAGTGTCTCGCGAATAATTTTCGTTGAAACTGTTCTTCGTAAATAGTAACAGATATTCGCAGCGAATTTTTCAGCGTAGTCTCTTTGTAGATTTGTTTTGTTTTCAGTATCATGGAGTACTGAATTTTTGTTTTAAGTATCAGTATCCTAATTTAGCCGTTAAACGTAGGCCCTTTTCAAGTTCATCTGCGGGTAAATAATTAAATTTTAATTAGCTTCAACCGGCGCAGCTCAACCGTCAAATCACGTATGTTTCCATGTGAAGCGTTATCGAGCTCTTATCTGGCGCTTACATACGCACCATGGAGCTTCGCTAATCGCCTCATCGCTTTACTCCCCATAGATGCCAACGCTGATAATAACCTAAGGGTTTTATATCCGGATTCGAAGGGAGTTGCAGATTAGGAGCAATTTGCCATAGCCTAAAATAAGATAGCTCGTATAAAGGGGTTTAACGATGAATGGAATTGGTTTACATTTTATGGAGAATAGATCTGATATGGGATTCCGGTATGGTGCTTAGAATATTATTGTGCTGCGTAAGCAGGGATTGAATAATCTTAATACGTAAATGCGGAGGAGATTTGGGACTGAACTCTATTTGGATGCTGACGATGAACATAACTGTTGCGATGGGAATTAACAACATTTAGTAGTTGTGGTCTTCTTCTTAGCGTGTCGATAACAATCTAATTAGTTAGCCCAGAATTTGGCTACGAGAGTAGAGGTGCAAGAAAGGAGCCTCCCTGAGTGACGTATCAACTGAGCCATTATACGTCCGGCGCACCCCGGGCAGTCAGCGAGTTTCCACGTTGACTGGCTAATCCTTTCACCACGATGGCAATCCAAAGTAGTTGTGGTAATAGTTTTAATTTTGGTAGTCTCGTAGGTCAGGTTAACTTAAACATCAACTTGGTCCTTATAGATGAAATTGGCATTATTTCGAACGGACCACTTGGTCTCAAATCTCTGGCATATGGTTAGGGCTCTCAATTGTATTCCAAATTTAGACTTGTGTATTTCGAATTTATCAATTCTAGTTTTCGTGCCATGTGTTTTTTTTACATCGTTCTGTTAATTATATGGGAAACGTAAAATCTCGTGTTACTTACGAAAACGAGTTCCACCGTGGCAGAAGTACTGCAGTTAAAGCTCAAAGGATTAATGATGTGTACATGGAGAAGCTTACTGCAGCTTCATAGCTGTTTAAGGAAACACGGTACGTTTTTGGTTCCAACGTTTACGTTCTGGAAATTTTGACCTTTTGAACTGCTAGAGACGTTGACAGTGAAAAAATCGAAATTGTCGTGAAAGCGAATCCTTAATAAACCACGTCAGATTTAGCGACAAAATTTGATGTGAGTGATAAAACAATTTTTTATTTATTTATTGGTCTATCTACAATTGTTACACTTTATAATCTAATAATACAAGCTATAATGCACACCAAGTGTACAATATGATGCGATAGACACAGCATGCATGAACTTACTTAAAAATTAATTACAGTGGTTTTACAGGATTATTTTCAAAGGATACCGCATGAATCGATGACGCTCATCAATAAATACATTTTTTAAGCAAAGGAATTAAAGATAACAGTGGTACTTACTTTGATTGATCAAATATATAATTAGATAAAAAATATCGTTATGCTTTTCTATGTAAAACTCACAATTTGATATCTAAAAACATTTAATGGGACTTCGACAAATCCTATGTCACACATTGTAAATACTAAGCAAATATCAAGTTAAGAAAACGAGCAGTCACCACAAAGGAACCGAAATACAAAGAGAAGAAACAGACTCAGTATTAAATAAAACACAAAACTATTAGGAGACGCCCCGGGCGTCGGGAGTCAATTGCGGACTCCCGGCCACCGTAGGCGCGAGCTTGCGGGTGGCGAGCAATGGGTGGCTCGCCGCCCGGTAAGGACCAGGCTCGGGTCGACGGCGCGCAGTGTTCCACGCGCGCCTCAAAGAGATGTCAGCAGCAGTGTAGGGGTCTACTAGGACCGATGCCTGCCGGGGTCGCGTGATTGTTCGAAAGAGATACCGTGACCCTGGCACATGGGCAACTGATGGAACACGGGTGGGTTTTAGTCAGTAAAAGTCTGACATGCCCTCCCGCTCCGCCCAGAGCGGGAGAAGTCATTTGATGATTTCCCATCCTGAAAAAAAAAAAAAAAAAATGGGACTTCGACAAATCCTATGTCACACATTGTAAATACTAAGCAAATATCAAGTTAAGAAAACGAGCAGTCACCACAAAGGAACCGAAATACAAAGAGAAGAAACAGACTCAGTATTAAATAAAACACAAAACTATTTCCGATCATCCCCGAAGCAGAAAAGCACACGTAACCGAAAATCTACCCTCATTACACAAACGTATTTCATTCCGGGCATTATGCCAAACATTCCTGGATTGATTCGGATACGTAGCAGGTCGAGTCGAATGCATAATACATGTGACCTTACGATCATGGTCCCTGAATATGAGAGCAACTGGCGTGGCCTGAAGGGTTTTGACAGACTCCGTTGTATTATCCTAGCAACAATTCACATGGAAATTCTACCAGTATTTCTGAGCTCGGGTACGGAATAAAATATTCGTGTGTTCCGTATGTAGCGCTTTGGAGTGACTCATTACCATATCTTTATTATTTGATGAGAAGCATTATTGTGCAGCGGCTGTAGGTAGGTGCTTCAATATGCATGTTAGGAATGCGGGCAATTTTAATTTAACCTCATATATAATTTACACTTGGCCCTCAAAATTAAAGAGTTACCGTAGGTAATTCAGTTTTTTTTATTTTTCTTTACTTAAAGAACAATGTCAGGTTTCGGCCTACACAACTTTTAAAACTAAATTCACACGGACACAAAGTTTTTACCTACAGCAATTAAAATGTTTAATTTCAGCTTATTAGAAAATATATATTTCTTTTCGAGAACTTTTCGAAACGAAAATCATTTTAATAAGTATTCATTTTGTTTTTCTTTTTTAAATAAAAATTCAGGTAGTTACCTATTCTGCCACTGTAATCGATTATTCTAAATAATTAAAGCGATTTACTCTTTACTTTTTATTTCACACCTCACAATTGTGTTTTTTTTTTTAAACTAAATAATATGTTCATCGTGTTTATTATAAATACATTTGGTAGTTTATAGACAATATTAAAATGAAATTCAATAAATCGATTTTCCTGACCTGTGGTCGATGACTTAACCGTTATGAAATGGCAACCCTGTTAGCTTCTGTCAAAATCACGCGCTTAAACTGACAGTGAGTTGATGCAAACATCTTGTTGTGTTTTTGCCGGTGTTTTTTTTTTTTGTGTACAGTTGTTTTCTTCTCGAATCCCTCTTATAGACTTATCATGTTATAATGCATACAACACATTTTGTGTCAATGTCCCAAAAACTACGTTGTATTAATTATGGTAGTATTTTTTGTTTAATTTACTCTGTTTAAAAATGCATAACCTCCAATTTAAAATGTCTGAATAACTTCTTTTTTAAAAGTTCAATTTAAAAGTTGAAATCACAGAAAAGCTTTTGAGATTAAACTACACAAAAATACGTAAGAATTTTCTCTGTCCATGCCAAATTAATAGTGAGCCAAAGTTACAATGGACATCTGACATTGTTCTTTGGTGGGATGAGAAAATTTTGAGTAGAATAAAGTTTCATCTATATAGTACACAGTAACAGTTTTCTAATGCAAAATGCATCTTGGTAATATGCCAACAAACTGCAATGATAAAAATAAATCCTTGCATTCGTCAGCAAAACAAAAAATCACTGACAGAAACAAATGAGCGCGGCGCTCTTCAATTGTCATTTCAAATCCCCAGAGCTATAAACAGGATCAACGTTTCACGTCAAATTGTCAGTCTATAACAAAATGGCAACCCATAACTCAAAAGGCATAGTTTCAAAAATCCTGCCACGTTTTTGAAACAACTTGGAACTGTTTAATCGTATTTCTCCTTTGATATTCTACGGCACAAAATCCCAACTAGAACAAAAGCTTAGCGCTTGTTCAAAAATAGTTTCTGAACAAAAATTGCATAACAAGTTCCTGTTGGAGAATTGTTGCATATGATAATGCGTTTCTTCGCAACAGCCCGGATTGTTTTTTGTTCAAGCAGTTACTACAAAGGTTTAGATTCAAAGCTGAAGTATTCTTATGTGCATATTTTGTTTGTTCCGTCGTTTCTGTTTGTTTATAGTCGCAATATTGAATATATGAGATTTACTCAGAATGTTATTGCAAAGGGATATGAAGAGGTTTGGTACAAAGTACAACAAATTTCATATTTTTATCCTTAGCTTCGTCCCACACAGACAAAATCTCTATCTCACAAGTACCATTAGACAAAACTAATGCACAAACATAGAGCCCGGAAACAATATCTATAGGCTTTATAAATTTTGCGTCGATAAGAAAACAGTCCAGATAGCACAAGCGAACGATCCCCTTTGCTCCATTTCGATCTACAATTCAGATATTCCTATGCAAGAGCAATAACGAAAGAGAAACGATATCAATACAAAAATATTCAAATATATTTAATGCTGCTGCACTTACATGGTGCATTGCATTAATAGTGACCCACTAACCTGTTCCTCATGCCTTGTTTTCATGTTTAACCGTGGCTCGGCGCGTTGCTGCAGTGCTTGGCTTATAAAAATGGATGACGCTGTTTTTTAAAATGGAACTCGGTTTCATGTTTAGTCTGCAGCACGCGTCGGTTGTTTTAGTTAGTATAAGAAATGGATTAAAGGATATTAATATGGATACTGGAGCACTGGACACGAAGTAGTTTTTGCTAAAAGCATTACTAAGAAGTTTAGGTTTTGACGTGATTGTATTTCTGTAGTCGTGTACAAAATGATACAAAATTAAAATTAATGTGTTTATTCCATCCCGACGTCTTTAAATCCATGCGCCTATAATATTACTGCTTTAATGTAATGAACCTAGGCCAAATAATTTGAAAGCTTGTAATGAATTCGCTTGAATGTTCGAATGCAACTAGCCTTATTTGCCTCAACAACATGAAGTCAACTTTTGTACAGTACTTTAAACAAGTAATGCGGAGTTTCTATCAGTTACCTTTCTATAGTAGATATAGAAAGATAACTGATAGAAACAAATGAAGATAAATTCTGACGGCGCAGTGCCGCCGCCTCGATTTGATATGAAGTGTGTTTGATAATTACCGAAAATGTTGCATAACAGTGACACTGTCTGGTGACAGTCAGTCTAGCAGAGTGTTGCATCGATGCTTACGTGGTCGTTGGTGACAGAGCAGATGTCAAGGGAGACCATGGCCACGTACCATGGCTACAACATATGTACTTCATGGCACTGGCATTTGTACTCCATGGCATAATTCTGGTGATATTGAAGCTGCTGAATTACCTGATGATTACCACTTATGATAAAGTTTTCTCCACCGTTATGTTTTTCAACCTAACTACTCAGAGAGAAAATGCCAAAAAATCTACAATGCTATTCAGATAAAGTATTCACGACTAACACATCAAACTGATGAAGATCCCGGTTTCACATTATCGTTGCCCTAAAATATAGTAAAAGACGAAACAAACGGAGCTTACAAAGGAATTTCTGGACCGTAGGAAACCGGTTTCCGAACTGTTAATTCCTAATGCGGATAATGAGAATGGCTAAAGGTCAGATGCTGAATCAAATATTGAAGCCAAGGTTCTGGCCAACCTTTTTGCTAACACTATTGAAATTGTGTGTCGTTTAGTAGGTACTAGATCTTATAATGACTAAACAAAGGATTAAGTCTAGGTTTCACAGGAAATCTGGTTATAGGATAAATTTTGAAATAAAAAACTAAGTTAAAATTGAAAAACAATGCCAGTTTAATAACTAAGCACTAAAAGTTATTTATACTAACTATAACTTCAAACATAATGAAATGTTAATAACAACACAATACACGTACAATATCCGAATGTAGTTCTAAATATATTTAGTAAATATTGTGAGTAAAAGTTGGCTCCAGGGGAATGAGGAAATTGTTAAACATGAAACGGTTACTCCATTGAGAATTTTACGAAAAGCTATTCTGTTATCCCAAGTTAACGATGTATTTATACCTCGTTGAACAATTTTCTCTTTAAATTGAGTAGTAAAAGTTGATTATAAAGAAGCGAATAAGATTGACAATGAAGAAATTGATAGCTTAAAATATTCAAGTACTACTTAATTTATCCTAGAACAAAATGTATGTGATAAAATTCCTGCAAGAGAAATCTTCATAAATATTATTGTCCCTCATCACCTTAAAATAAGGCAACAAATTTTAAAAGCAACCAAAACAAAACGTGACTTAACTACTGCATCCTGATCAATTGATAACCATGTTTAGAAGCAAAAAAATCTACCACGACAAGCCAACGGCTTTCTCTGCAGCATCCAATCAACCAATTATAAAACTTTACGGAGAGGATTTAGCCCATTATTTCATTGGAGGAAATTAACAATTGTGTCCAAATAAAGTTGTTGAGTAATTCCGTCATGTCAGTTATCGTTTGTCTTGTGTTGTTAAGAGGACGGGTTGATTGACTTATTTATTGGCCGTTGGACTAAATTATCGGGAATTAGCCTGTATGATGTTTTGATTGAAGGATTGTACTGGCATTATGTTACGGCTTTGTTCGCAAATTGTTGTCAAATTTATGTCGGGAACTTGTTCAATTGCCAACTTGGTTTGCCGGTAGGTTTTTTTTTAGATGGAATCACTTCCATTGCTTTTCTGCTGTAAAATATTATTAAAGATTCACACAAAATAATCAACCTATAACTTTCCCATAGCTGGGACGCAGGCCTCCTCTCTGTGAAAGGGAGTGAGCCATAATTCACCACAAAGGTTCAGTGTGGATTGCTGGATGATTACCTAACCATGCTTTCCTTCACCGTTTTGAGAGCAGTAGTGATAAAATGAATTGCTCAAAGTAATGTGGCCGTCTGGTTATCAATCCACTACCTATGACACCTAAGTCTGAGCTGTTAACACTGGATTACATCTGCTTATCCTGGGTTCACATAAATATATATTAACTTGTATTTTATAGAAATGAATACAACAGAATATCTAGAATCATCATCATCATCATCATTTCAGCCGAAAGACGTCCACTGCTGGGCATAGGCCTCCCCCGAGCACCGCCACCTCGATCTGGGTGCTTACCTCGAATATAATTCCAATAGTTCGGCATTAGTCAAACGTCAGTTGTTTGAGTTAAACGTCAGGGATTAGCTAGACTCAGTGAGTCCAGCCAATCCCTGATGTTTGACTGAAAATTCCAATGTCGATCTATTGGAATTATATTCGAGAGTAAGCACCCTGTTCTGTGCCTCTCGCATCCAATGCATTCCTGCGGCCTTCACCAGGTCATCGGTCCATCTCGGCAGAACAGATGGCCGATGGGGTCGGAAGGTTCTGGAGTGGCGACCGCGTACTGGAAGACGTAGCGTTGGAAGGCCTCCCACAAGATATCTAGAATACATACAAACAATGCAATATCTAATCATAACACCTAAACCAACCTACTTAGCAAAACGAACGCAACTTCCACAAAAAAAAACACTTTCGCCCAACCGATAGTGAAAAAAGAGAAACATTTCGCTATCATAGATATAAAAATAATTTATCCCTTTATACGGGACCGGGAAGCCATGAAAGTTGATACATACAAGGTGGCCGTTGAAGCCACCTGTTCTTTGATCGTGATCTGAAACCAAACAGCCAGGAAACTGTTTACAGAAAAACGCTATACGATCAAATATAAACGGCTTACTTATTTTAATCGATGGCGCTTGAAGTTTGTGAGAGCGTTTGTTACTCAGCCTATTGAAAAGATAAATATAATTTTGGATGCACATAAATAATTTTGTTAGTTTGTTAACAGGAATGAAAAAAATATGTGGTTTTATGGGTAGGAAATAACATAACGCTCATTATAGAGTCTGTAATAATAATAATAAATTCACTCCCTAAAGTTTTATAGTTTGTGGATTTTCTATTGATGTCGAATTCTGGGTGGTCTTGTCTAAGGCTTTTTTTATGGCACCTAGGTCTTATTGTGAAGTTTTTGCATTTTCGTAGTTTTTTAATTGTATGCGTTCGTGTGTATTATACTTCAGTACTTTAAAAAATCATTAATGTACATATTATAGACATGATTTAGTAGTGGACAATTAGATACTGGCGTCAAAGTATGTAAACTAAATTTCCTAATTTTTTTCTTTTTTTTCTTGTTTGTAATGAACATTGTTTCGGTCATTAGAACATAATCTAGAAAATAAAATATTTACAACATATAACACGACTAACTATTTACACTAGATACCAAATTAAAAGCCAGTTTAACTTACTATATCTACAGGTAAATACAAAACCGAATGGACATTTGGAAGCCAAGGTCCGTACCCCACAGGGTGTGCCCTTAGGGAGTAGTCGCTCTAGTTTTAAGTTTTTTAAGCCCTGGTTGGAGGCCTTAATTTATTAAAGTAGTCACAGGCAAGTCCGGTTAAGCAGCCGACAACCTCATAGGTTGACCTGCGAGAATGCATAAAAAAATTGACATTTGGGTGTCGTACTCGTCCGCATCATGTCATCAGGATGCGTGTCTAGAAGAATATGATTGAAAATGCTATTTCATTCATGTTCAAACACTACCAGCTGCATTAGTTGTAATGATTTTAGCTTGTTAGCAGTCCGTTGTCTTAGCCCACGCGTATCAAGCGAATTATTTGCTGTTTTGGTGGCGTAAGTGTCGCTTGTGGGCAAAACAATCGTTTTGTTAAATTAACTGCTCAGCTCGGTTAATAATATCAGAACTGCAAAACTGTCTCAATTCTAGGCAGATTCATTATCTAGATAATACAGGCGTGAAGTGAGTGTTGAGCGCTGATTTAAAACTTATTTTATACGCCGAAACATTTATTAAATTAAATTTCAAATAATGGAATATTCAGTAGTGAAAAGCTATTTTAAGATTAGAGCAGTGGTAGCCCAATGGAAACAGCCGTGACTTGATCGTGTAATCGTAGAGTCGAACCCAGACAGATACTTTGAGTAAATTATTTCTTCACCGCTCTTGAAACGGTGAAGGAGAACATCGTGAGGAAACCGGCATGTCCTAGAACCAAAAAGTTGAAGACATGTGACATCTACTAACCCGCGCAAGGATCGGGTGGTGGATTACGGCCCACTCTCTCTAACAGAGAAGAAGCCTGTATACCAGCAGGGGCAACATCTTAGGCTGATCATATAAGCTCTTTTAAAAGATAAGTAAATGTGAGGAAGGGTAAAAAGATAAGTAAACACATAAGCACTGTAATAGATTTTAAAAAATGACCCATTGAATTGATGCACAATATTTTCATTGCAGTTTCTTTGTACTTGAAACTATAAACAAGAAAGACATAAACAATATTAAACCACACCAAATAAATCCTAAAATTCTTCTCCCTGCCGATCCAAAACTACCCAATCGTTCAAAACAAACGCTGACTCCAAAGTTTTGTCGCGACTTGTTCAAGTCATTAAACTGTTAAATTGTCAACTCATTGTGGAAACTTAAGTGTAACTATACCGGAAAACTGTCAGCTCTGAGTTAACGAACGAAAGTTCGCAAAGATAAGTGGGTCGTTACTTGTTATGAAGCGACTGAAACCAAATTCTTCATTCACCGAGACATTCGTAACTCCCTAGATCGATAATCTAGGGAGTTACGAATGTCTCGGTGAATGAAGAATTTTGTTTGGGGAAAATAATCTAGACATCTAGAAAAATAAATAAAAATTGGAGTGTCTGTTTGTAATATTAAAATAGCCGCTTTTTACTAAGTGCATATGGATTTATACACGGTTCATATACCAAAACAACATTTTTTACAATATTTGTCTGTATGTCTGTCTGTTTGTTCCGGCTTATCTCTGAAATGGCAAGACTGATTTTGACGGGACTTTCACTGGCAGATAGCTGATGTACCTAACAAGTAGTAACTTAGGCTACTTTTATTTTAGAACAAATGGAATCTCACGAAAAAAAAACGAATGAAAAACTTTTTTGTTAAAAATACCACTCGGACGAAGTCGCGGGTAATTCCTATATAACCTGGATTAATGCATTCTTAATACATTAACCGTGGTAGTACGTACTCTTGCGATAATTTCCGACATCCACGCGGGCGAAGCCGCGGTCAAAAGCTAGTTATTACAATAATATAATTTAAAGAGCAATGTTTAATCAATTCTTAGTTCATTTTCAATGGAGTAAGTTAGACTGGAGCTCAGTCTCTCAAGTTTGTATCTAATTATTGATGATTCCATATTACTAGCAGTTTTGCCCGCGTGTTCGTGCGTGTGAAATTTCTTGCTCTCCTGTTCACCTGTTTTCGATCAACGTTCTTTCTAATTGTTTTTCTTTTTGCTGGGCTTAAAAAGTCCTTAACGTAATGTTATAACATTTCTCAAGAATTGGGTTTTAAATTTGTCGATGTTTTCAAATCCCACTAGTGGCTCAAGAGATTAGCGCTTTCAAACCAACTAACAAACCCTTCAGCTTTATTATTATTCATGTTTATTTTTTGCCCAGCAACATAATATCACGCCTTGTTTCTTCGAAGGTTAAAGCAGAGGTGGACCTATGATACACCCACATTTCGCAGACATATTGAAGTTACATGTTATTTGGGGCGAGCACATTGCCATCAACGGGGCTCAAATCTAGACCTCCGGAGTCCCCCTGCTACTGACTGAGAAATATTAGCAATGCTAATGCAATTTGACGTATTAATGTTTACTATTGCTCATTCATGTGCTAATAAAATTGAAAGTAAAAAGACAGGCGTCTCATAGCTTTAGTTTTCAACCAATTTTCGTTACAATTACAAAGTGAGTATGGTATTATACGCAGAAATATCTAGACGGGTCTTCCTCAGTCTGCATAACCTATTACTTCCTGATCGCCTGTCTGTTTGTTAAGCGGAGTAGCTTTGTTCAGGCGTAAACGCCTGTTCTAAATAAATAGCAAAAAGTTGTGAAACACTTAATTATTAAAAATTGCATGGGCGTTTCGGCACGTATTAGTAATATTCAATGTCATCGTTCACTTGCCCGACAGCCATTGTACGTGTAACTTCTCATTACTATATTAAACCTGATTTCGCTAATTTTCGGAGTTTTTACTTTGATTGGCACCATTACATCCTCTAAAGTTGTAACATGTTGGCCCATGAGGGGAACTAGTTAAAATCGCGACTATTTAATGTAAAATATACGAAATAACGACTTGGATTAGGGCATCGCGACAACGCGTGCGCGTCAGCAACCTCAAGCTTCCAAGCCTGCTGTGGAAGATCGAAAGTCCACAGAGTCCAGCGTGAGGGGAATTGCTGTCTGGACAATTGAAGAAGCCAGCCTCCGAGCCAGCGGTGCCGCTAAAGCACCACCTCGTGTGGAGCGTCAACGTGTCGTACCAAAGTTGAGTGTCCATCCTTTGTCTATCCTTCCTATTACCTACCTATTTGAATATTGACTATTGCATTCCATTTGTGTGAATCAAGGTATATTCGAGTAAATTAAGTATTAACATTTTCTAAATATTCCGTTAATTGCGAAACTATACCTAAATATTTTTTTTCCATGTACCGTCAATGAAAATAAAATCTTATAGAAGTTGCATCAGATCGATTAAAACGATTATAATAATCCCTATAATTTATATTCTACTGTTTCCAAATAATATCTATCCTTTTGACTCAGGAAAAAATGTATAAAATTCATAAATTCATTTAATTTATTGTATCGTTGTTGTTCCGTTAATAATAAAAATAGGAATATCAGAACAGCATTAGTTTTTACTCAAAATTAAGCGAGATTTGCCGACTATTTCAGATCTAACCGCGAGTGCGAGAATACAGACCGCGTGGCCGGTTGCGGGGTCAAATTCCTCCCACTAGCAGCGTTAGCGGCTGAGCGTGCTCGCCCAGCTTCTCTGCTTCTCAGGTGACACCGAAGCGAGGAACGTGAGCCCATTCCATTTATTACTTAGTCAATCTTATTTTTCTTTATTTGCAATGACTGAAAATAAGCGTTTTAAAGAACTTTTTACGAAGAGGGCGTCCGCCAAAGGACAAATTACTAAATTTAAAAATTACCTCAATAGTATTTCAAGCGAAAGCGATTTAAATGAAATTCAATTGACAGAGTTGAACATAAAGCTTGCTAAGTTTGAAGCCTTATCAGTCAAGGTTGACGATTTGCAGAGTGAAATAGAGGTTCTGGATCCTAGTAACATTGATGCTGAAATTGACGAACGTGATAATATTGAACAGGATATAGTAATTAATATAGCTACTGCTAAGAATCTAATATCCAAGTTTTCTAGAAAGGCTGAACTCGAATTAAGACGTCATTCAGTTCATAATACTACATGCTGTTCTGAAGATCATCCTAGTTTGGGTTTGAAGCTTCCTCAAATCCAAATCCAACGATTCAATGGTGACCATTTCCGCTGGCTTGAATTCAAAGACACATTTGAAAGTTTAATACACAATAATGATCGTATTCCAGATATTAATAAATATTATTATTTAAACTCATATTTGCAAGGCGATGCAGCTCGAGTCCTTTCTAACCTCGAGATCTCATCTAAGAATTACACTGAAGCATGGAAGTTGCTTTGCAACCGTTACGATAATAATGACATATTAATTAATCATCATCTCAATTCTTTATTGAATATAAAGCAGCTTCCACGTGAGTCAGAACGTTCTTTGAGGTACTTAGTCGACCACATCACTAAGAACTTACGTGCGTTGGTTAGTTTAGGTCAGCCAACGGATAATTGGGATGTCTTGATTATATTCATTTTATCAGCAAAGTTGGATGGTCACACTCTATTAAAATGGGAAGAGTATCGTAACAGTAATGTAAGCGGAAGACCGAAATTAGAGCATTTCTTTAAATTCATTACCGAGCGTGCTAACGTACTCGAGTCAGCACACCGAAATAATAATCATGTTGATAATATCATGGGCTCTAGGACGCCTACGTCTCAGCGTTCTACTCCCAACAATAACCAAACACATAAACATAGTCAAAATATGACGCCAAGTAATACGGTTAAGTCTTTTGCAAGCACTAGTAGTAATGTTAAGCATAAGGAACCAAAGGGTTTCACATGCATTGTTTGTGACGGCTGCCATCGTATCTACGATTGCCCAGCCTTCAAAGCTAAGGGCGTTGATGAGCGAATGTCAGACGTGACAAGGTATAAACTGTGCATTAACTGCCTGAGACAAGGTCATGCTGTTAATAACTGTCGCTTTAGGTCATGCCAAGAGCCTGAATGCAACGAAAGGCATAACAGCTTGTTGCACCGTCCGTCCACGTCGACAACTCAGACTGCACACGTTGAGGAACCAGGTGAGATAGTAGCTAGTTATTGCAATAAAAACACAAGTTACCTTTTATTATCTACTGCCATGGTCGAGGTAGTGAATCCATTTGGCCAGCAAAAGGTCAAAGTTCGTGCGTTATTAGACTGTGGCAGTCAGTCTTCTTTTGTAACCGAATCCCTAAAGATAAGGTTATCTTTAAAGTCCCATCACATTGACTCGCTAAAGGTCATTGGTATAGGCAACACACAAGCAAATAATGTCACTGAAAGCTGCAACGTTATATTGCAATCATTAAATAATAAATTTAATATAAATTGTTCATGTTTCGTATTAAAGGAACTGACTGGTCGTTTACCGAGAATTCCCGTCGATATTAGTGCCCTAAAATTACCAGAAAATGTCCAATTGGCTGATCCTATGTTCAATCAGCCTGCCGACATAGATATGTTGATAGGCGCCGACATATTTTGGGATATTTTAGGGAACGAACAGATTTCCTTGGGAACCAATAATCCTAAGTTACGAAGTTCGCACTTAGGTTGGATAGTATCCGGTCCCATTAACTCAATAACACCGCATCAAGGCGTACACTGTAACCATAGCGTAGTTTCTAAAAACAACGATGGTAATCAGATTATTGAAAAAATGCTAGGTAGATTTTGGGAATTAGAAGAAGTACCCAAAAAATCTATTATGAGTGAAAGTGAAATTTATTGTGAAAAACATTTCATCACTCATACCACAAGAACTAAGTCAGGTAGATTTTGCGTAAAGCTACCCCTTAAGGATACAGCTGATTGTTTAGGTGATACCTACAAGTTAGCTAAGCGGCGATTCCTAAACATAGAAAAGAGATTCAAACGTAATAATATGTTAAAAATAGAATATAATAAATTTATTAAGGAATACGCCGACCTAGGTCATTTATCTTTGTTAAATAATGAAATATTAATTCCTAATTATTATTTATGCCATCACGCAGTTTTAAAGCAGGAGAGTGAGTCCACAAAACTTCGTGTGGTGTTTGATGGGTCTGCTCCCTCTTCCTCTGGTTGTTCCCTTAATGATGTATTAATGGTAGGCCCCACAGTACAAGATACTCTTTTTTCCATTTTGTTACGCTCCAGGCAATACAAATACCTGCTTACGGGCGATATAGAAAAATTCTA
Source organism: Aporophyla lueneburgensis (assembly GCA_932294355.1). NCBI lineage: Eukaryota > Metazoa > Arthropoda > Insecta > Lepidoptera > Noctuidae > Aporophyla > Aporophyla lueneburgensis. The sequence goes on along the minus strand of OW028740.1, from coordinate 4,325,234 downwards.
TCGAAATGTGCTCGTACACAAAGATGATAGGCATTTACAGCTCATTCTGTGGAGAGACGAGGAGTCTAAACCGATTCAGACACTTCAACTTAACACTGTAACTTACGGTACAGCGAGTGCAAGCTACCTTAGCACACGTTGTTTGTGGCAGGTAGGTCAAGAACAGAATGATGAACTAATTCGCACCATCATTCAAAAGGATTTTTATGTCGACGATTTAATTACTGGATCAAATAATCCACAGCAGTTAAAATATATACAAAACGCTTTATCTGAGGCATTAAGATCAGGATGTTTTAATTTAAGAAAATACAAAACAAATCATCCGTCCATATTTGATAATGTTACTACCAATGAACAGGACAAGCTTATTTTTAGTGAATCTTCAAGCACCCTAGGCTTGGGCTGGGCTCCTGCCAGTGATACCTTGAGTTTTCCTATAAAGGGATTTTCCCACGACACCAATCATAATATTATATCTAAGCGATTTATTATGTCAAACGCGTTCAAAATATTTGACCCGTTAGGTATCTTAGGTCCCATTGTAATAAGGCCAAAAATAATGTTACAAAAGCTTTGGCAACTTAAACTTGACTGGGACGAGCCTGTCCCTCAAGAGATAAAGGAAGAATGGATCGATTTCTCTGAAAGCATAAAATACTTACACAATCTACGCATACCGAGGTTAGTTCTAGGTGACTCACCAAAGGTCATCGAATTACACTCGTTTAGTGATGCATCAAGTTATGCGTATGGCGCATGTATTTATATGAGAACGATCAGCGCTAACGGTGACGTCACGGTTAGACTATTGTGCGCAAAGTCTAAAGTAGCTCCACTAAAAAGCACTACCATACCACGTTTGGAACTGTGCGCCGCCTTACTCGCATCTCAACTCGTAAAATCTGTGGTAGATTCATTAAGGTACAAGCCAGACAAACTAATACACTGGTGTGATTCAAACGTAGTGTTGTGCTGGATACGTAGTAACGTCAGTAAATTAAAAATATTTGTAGCTAATCGTATCACGGAAATTAAAGAATTAACTTCCTCTTTGGCGTGGCGATATGTACCTACAGATTTAAACCCTGCTGATTTATTATCTAGGGGAGTGCATGCTAAACGACTAACGTCGATTTCACTCTGGTGGACAGGGCCTGGTTTTTTAACTTATAACGAAACCGAATGGCCTAAATCCAACCTAAAAGATTTAGAAATATTACCCGAATTAAAGGCGCATCCGATAGTCATAAAGTCACCCATTGTCGATTTTGAAAAATATTCATCGTTATCTACGTTAGAACGGTCATTTGCTTACGTTCTTAGATTCATATTTAATTTAAAAAATAAACATAACAAACGAGTTGGAACATTGTCCGCTAATGAGTTGCGTGAGTCATTCCGCTCGCTTTGTGTTATCTCCCAAGGTCAATCCTTTTCTATTGAATACGATCTGTTGGTAACTGGTAAACAATTAAATAAAAATAGCAAGTTATTAGCATTATCGCCTTTCTTAGATGAATACAAGTTAATTCGTGTCGGTGGACGAATCGATGCGTCCAGTTATTCATTCGAAAAGAAACATCCAATATTACTTCATTCAACTCATACTTTAACAAAACTTTATTTTATTAGACAACATATTAACACCATGCATGCCGGTCCTCAAATGTTATTGGCTACTGTCAGAGAGACTATATGGCCAATTAATGGTAGGATACTAGCGAGGCGCACAGTAAATAACTGCGTACGCTGCAGGCGTTTAAAAGGTACAACTTTACAACCTAAAATGGGTAATTTACCGTCTCAACGAATAACGCCAGACTACCCATTTATATCCGTTGGCCTTGACTTCGCTGGCCCATTTTCCATAGTAAACCGTAAAGGACGCGGCTGTCGCATTGTAAAATGTTACTTATGTCTTTTTGTTTGCCTTCGTTACAAATGCATACACCTTGAAGCAGTCAGTGACCTAACCAAGGATGCATTTATAATGTCATTAAAACGATTTATATCTCGTCGTGGCAAGCCAGCTGAAATATTCAGTGACAATGGTACTAACTTTGTAGCTGCCGCGAAAGAAATAGGCTCATTTATCAAACGGAACCATGAACCTTTGATTGACTTTGCAAGTCAGCAATCTATTAATTTTAAATTCATTCCGGCTTACACTCCTCATTTTGGTGGCATATGGGAAGCCGGGGTTAAGTCGGCAAAACATTTATTACGACGAGTTTTAGGCGAATGTCACTTGACGTTCGAGGAACTTTCCACTTTATTCGCACAGGTGGAAGCGATCCTCAACAGCCGTCCCTTGTGCCCTCTATCATCCAGTCCTAACGACCTCCTTTCCCTCTCCCCAGGACATTTCATCATTGGCCGACCGCTGATCGCTCTGCCAACACCAAACCTGGAAGACGTGAAGGAAGGCCAATTGCGACGCTACGAGCGCCTGGAGAAGCTGAGGCAACATTTCTGGAAAAGGTGGCAGAAGGAATACCTCTCTGAGTTACAACAAAGGACAAAATGGCGGACAAACACGTCAAAGCTGGACGTGGGAGATATGGTGCTGCTAGCTGATGACAATGCGCCCCCTCTCGCTTGGAAACTGGGCCGCGTACTTCGCCTCATACCCGGACCTGACGGGATATCCAGAGTGGCAGACATCCTCACCACGAAGGGTTGCGTGCGACGCGCCTTTGTGCGACTCTGCAAACTTCCCTCAGCTGAAGACTTAGACGGTTGAAAGCTACCTTTCAACGGCCGGGAATATGTTCAGGCGTAAACGCCTGTTCTAAATAAATAGCAAAAAGTTGTGAAACACTTAATTATTAAAAATTGCATGGGCGTTTCGGCACGTATTAGTAATATTCAATGTCATCGTTCACTTGCCCGACAGCCATTGTACGTGTAACTTCTCATTACTATATTAAACCTGATTTCGCTAATTTTCGGAGTTTTTACTTTGATTGGCACCATTACATCCTCTAAAGTTGTAACAGCTTTATTATTTTAATGCGTGTTCGTGACATTGAACGCACGACATCGTCTCGATTTAGTCACTGACGTAAATCAAAGTTAACTTTACTTTATAACCTTGAAGAAAGAAATCACCAATTCAACAACCAATATGATGATTATAGCAAAACTCCCAATGACCAACTTCAGCTACAAAGACTTGAATTTAGGAGTAGACACAGCAGAACTCGATTTAAAATATGAAACATCCCAATCAATAAATGTTGTCACAAACAAACGAAACCCGTTTGTTAGCTGTTGATTTAGCCAGTAGATGAAGTAAACAAATACAGCAACTATAAGTAACAAAATCACTGATAGAACCAGCCTCGTTACTCCAGAAATCCTGCCCTTTAGACAATGCTAGTTTGTTACACAGTTAAACGCAAAGGCGCCAAGGGAGGCACGTTAATCTGACAAGCAACAACACAGAGCTGCGGCCACTGCCTGACTTAACGGCCCCTGTCACTCCACCAAGTAACTTTCAATTAGGCCCTACCCCGCATTGAAACCGCAACGATTCCATCACAGACGTGAATCTCGAATTCAAAGGTCTACATCGCTCGTTTAATACCAGATTACAGACTGAAGATGGTAATAAACTTGGCAATGTATTTATAAGGACAGTCAAGAGAAATTTAGGTCGTGTCGCAGTGTAATCGTGGCTATTCTTAGCAATTAGACAAAGCAGAAATTAGCAAATGGCAACAGTACTGTGTGGGTGCTCTCAGGAATTTTGTTAGGGGTCGAGTGAGTCAGTTAGTTGAGATTACAATGCCTAAGCGTCTCGTCCTTGTTTTGTTGCAAGGAGGACAATTTGATTATAACATTCCAGCCCTAATTCCTGAGTTTAAGCTGGAGTAATTTAGTTGGAATAATTTTGCTAATTATGAAGACTGGACGGCCTTGAAGTAAGAAGGGTAACGAGAAAGCTAATTAAATATTTTCAAAGTGTTTTACTCGGAAGGGCTTTATCTAAAATAATTTCGTATATTTTAACCTTCATAACAAGCAGGTTTAAAGCTTCAGAAACCAGATTATATATTCTATCCGACTAATATGGAACCCCATCCTACCTATTTTGCACATTATCTAAAGCAAATATTTTTCAGAAAAGATTGACACCTGCGAACTCAAAAAAACGCCCACCGAAATTCATCTGGAATATTTGTCGAACATCAAACACCATTCAAAGAAAGTAATCACTTCCGAACGCACCGAGTGGAGATCAAATAATCTCCTTTGACCAGAATCAATATTTGAGCTCCAAATGGTACGTTTGTAAAGGATCGATGTGATTTGAATAAACATAGGTACTGTTACGAAGAATGTTTGATGCCAATCGATAAAATTTGAATCTACATGATTTGGTTGTTGATTTTCCCGTTTTGTCTATTTTGAATTGCTAAGATTGTGTCAATGCGAATAGCGGCAGTCTTTGTGCCGCGTTCTTGGAACGATGTTTTCAAATCGACTTTGTAAATGCGTGTGGCCATGAGGAAATGCAAAACACATAGCAACTGAAATTAACGAGGTTGGTGGCCCACACAATCACAATTATTACCAATTGATGCCTTTTCAGTTGGCACTTGCTTACCACATACATATTATTAAATACCGAAGAAACAAATGACCAAAGCTATGACACTTAAACTTATCAGAATTTTAACAAATCCAGAAACCTCCAATATCTTACACTATTTTTTCTCAAAATTCCCAATTCACCAAGAAATACCCAGAAAAAAATCCGTAGAAGATAACTGACTATTAAACAAGTTTCTTTACATTCATACAACTTCCTCGGTCATAGTTCCACTTCATAAATTAATTGGTCTCTGAAGCTTTATGTCATTGAAATAAATCAAAAGGCAATAATCGTTATAATACTAATTTATCTTCGCACCAATCACTTAATTAGCACGAAGCAAAGGCAACAAGAATTTATAATGAATTATGATCTGTGTTTTTAACACCTCTAGATAGGCTGTTTACAAACACGATAGAAGATGCTATAAATTGAATGGAAGATTCATATGACGAAATAATAAAGAATAAGATAGTGTGCATTTGTGTAGTGATAATTTGATAAAGAATGTGAATAAATACAATCTGTAAATTACAAAAACTGCGAAATGACTAATTCGCAACCGCCCGACGTTGAAATAAGGTTAACGTCATCAATTACAAACACGAGCGATAACACGGAGTAACTGCTGCATAAAGCCCAATTCAAGAAGAAAAAGATGAAGCATCAGCTATCACAAAATAAAAACAGAACATAGCACAAGACGATACAAGAGCAATGAAATAAGGACAATAGCATCCAACATCGAACAATGAAACCATTGTAAGAACGCCATTCACGTTAAATGACCAAGCATTAATTGCAAATTCAACTGATAAGAATGAACAACTGCTTGTATGACACTTTCTCGGAGATAGCGATGTCAAATGTCAAATGTTGGTAGATAAAGGTGCAATATGTTTGTCCGGTCCAGCATTATCGTAAACAATAACGCTTTAACATTAAGCAATGGAAGATAAAGGAGTGAAAATTGATAGTAATTTGTTTATAATAGTTAGAATTTACGAGGCTTGTTGGGGAAATTGTAGGGTGTGAGTAAGCTATGTTTCAAAACGGCTAATAATGGTTACTGATAGGATCTTAAACTGGTATACTGAACCTATTTATTCAACAAAATTCAGTCAAAAGTATCGCCCAGATTCATGTTTTCAACACATATCTTATCTTATATCACGAGCAATTCTTGTATATATATAAATATAATTTGAATCTCAGAAACGGCTCGAACGATTTTCATGAAATTTAGAATACAGGGGGTTTCAGGGTCGATAAATTGATCTAGCTAGGATTCATTTTTATAAAATGTCGTTTTATTCGTGTTTTCAATGATAAACTTTATCGATAATCAACTTGAGCATAAACTTATTATGTATTTTAAACATAATTTGCCAAAAAATTCCGAGCAAAGCTCGGTCATCCAGATATTGTATAATAAACCTATCAGTGTTAGGGATGTTGACCATTAAGCGATCAACATCGCTTGAATCCGAGCTGTCAACACATTGACCGCACGCTGTAAGCGCTTTACGGACAACACAGCGACAATGTCCTGCTGTCAAGAACTAATATACCGTTTATATATTTTATTGTTTTAGAGCCTTTTAGGGTCAATAGCGCATCGTATGCATGATAGAGGGCGAGCTCGGTGACACATTTATGTCGTTAAACAATTCATCAACTATGCTTTGCTGATAAACAAAATGCATTATAGAAACTCCTTTTTGTATTGGAATTGATTCTAAGCAGATACAAAGCGTTGAATGATCGACATTCCAAGTTAGTCCGATTATGATTGTCTATAAGTGCTGGCGGGGTGCTAAGTCATCGTTTGTAAGTGAAGGATTGATAAGCAGAGAGCACAATCCATTTTCCTTGAATGACTTTTGCAACCGGTGCACGGTGTGGTGAGGTGGCGCAGTATGCGGCGTCACAAACAAAAGTAATGACGCATTTTATTGCGGTTCTTAAAAGAAATCAAGACAAAATCAATTTGTTTAATTATGAGAATAGTATGTTCAAATAACTGCTTAGACCAAGAAAAGAAACAACGCACAAGCTATGCAAATACCACAATACCATAATAAATAAATCCCTACATATATTCAAAGCGGTGAACAAAAACACTAAATTTTTGTCTAAAGATAAAACATCTAACATTTATATTTCTCACATTACTCTATTCGATTATACGGTTCAAATGGCCACTTACAAACGAGAATTCATTATGTCATGCTTCGACACATTTCAAAGTTATTTTGTTTCTTAGAAACGTCTCCGTTGCACACAATCGTTATAAATCCACGTTTGACTATGGGTATTTCTAGTGCCAGTTTAATTTGAGCTTCCTCTTTCTTCATTACCTTGGCTGTAAGAGGTTTTATTGATCGGTCGTAAGTTCCTACTTCATTGGTCATGGTAACCGCTTCAATGGTTTATATACTCCTGGTTCGCTATGCATACTTATTTCCCTCACGTATATCGGAAAGGGCGTCGAACTTATATTGTTATTAGTACTGATATGGCAGTCTTTATAATAGTTAAAGCCATTTACATGATCTTATTTGCAAGTATGTTACTTGAGTCATGAATGAATCATGTTGATGACAAAGATTTTTTCTGTTTGATCGTTTCAAGGAAATTATTTATTTGCGACGCGGGCATCTCTGTCTTTGCGAAGTGTCCGAATTTTTCATGGTAATTAATTTGTAATAGGCTTATTTATTTTTGGCTAAAGAATTTCTTAAAAGAACTTGGACCAGAAACAAACGGGGTTCCAGGTAATCTATTCTTGCATTTTTATACTTTCATGTTTAATTTAAACAAATAGTATAATGCAATAGAAATAGTACAGCAGGCTAGTATTGTTAGAAGTGAATTAATATTTCTGAAATATTTAACCAGCTAAATCTATCTAGCCTTAAACCACGGCCTCAAAATTAGCTCCGTCAGATTGAAAAGTCGGATATAGAAAATCCTCATCCCAACAGTGAATTTTCATTTTGAGCTTTATTTCAAAGAGTCTGTATAATATTTTGAACTTTAACAGGAATTAGCTTTCTATTGAAGTTTTAAATTATTTATTGATTGAGCCCTTAAGTAACCTTAAAGCAGAGAGTAAACACCTTGCCACATGGATTAATATAACTTTATTTTAATTAATAGATACATACAAACAGAATTTATTCATGTTTGAATATATGTCACAATTGACCATAAATTATAAGTTACTTTTGAATGCCCATGTCTCGACAACCAGACTCATGTTGCCAATACAAGAAACAAGCTAATACACAACTTCAATTATAAATTAGTTTCAGTAGAACACAATTTACTAATAAACCTTATAGAAAGCGGCATCTGTTCAATGGTCTATTCATTCTATGAATGCTATCATTAATAATCTTTTCTGTTTCAATGTATTCAGTTCCCGTATGTCCATTTGTTAATTTGACGTGTCTGAAATTAGAAACATAATTGCTTTTATTTATTTTATCAAATGTGTTTTGCAAATGTTTGTGGCGTAGTGATTGATTATGGTTTTTGCTGATTCTGGTGTTTTTTAGTTTTGTAACGGGATCACGATTTGCAAAACTTGACTAGATAAAAGCGTTGGGATACATATATTTAAAACGGGAACAATGTTCAATTGATAGATTCCGATGCACTTATGGGTTTCACAATGTTGTTTTAGATCGATGAGCCATCGATGAAGTCACGATTATTTTATTTGCGAATTCTAGAATCGATTTCTTTAACAACTAGGGACGTATTTTGCATTCACTTTTATGGTAGTGGCACCTCAATGTAGACACATTTAAATATGTCGATGGAAATAGCTGTCCATTGTATTCCTAATTGATATATTTAGCACTTGTCAATAGCTGCACATTTACGATTTCCGACACCAAATGTATACATATAAATATTGAAGTGTAAAAAGGAAGTAGCTAGTCACGAAACAAAAAACAATAAAATCTTTTCCCATTCAGTCCATATGAGGTGTAATTAGTCGTGTAGCGTTAATGTTAATTATCACCATGGGAAGACAGTACCAACAAAGTTTATTGATCGAAGTTCGATGCCTGTTAACTATGTGGCATGCATGTTAAGAAGTTTTTTTTTCTTTTGTGTCAGGTTCGCTTGAAGCGTTTTTGTTTGAGTAGATGATAGATATCGTTGTATGATGGTCGGGGTAGTCGTTTTTTAATGCGAACGAAGTATGAATATGTGGTGCATTGTTAGTTAGTTGATTGTATGAGTTTAATTTTGCTGCGGATTTGCTTAATTGCTGATCTACTTAAACCTATGTAGTATGACATTTAAGTGGAAAGATTTAGCAGGATGATCTCGCGATACATACTTATCAGATAGATTTGTGGTTTCAATTTATTCTTGTTAATGATTATCCTTTTCATTACTTCTATTTTATTGTTTTATTTCTTTAATGATTGTCACATTATTTTAATCATAACAATAGCCTAGTTTACATCACACATCACCTTCAACTCATCTAATATCGTCTATATATCTTTCCGCTACGCTCATATAGGTCGATGTAGTAACAAATTAACACATACGCCATCGCCCTTCGTTCAAAATGCTTCATTGTTCTAACTGTGGTAATTTGTTTATTCACAGAACGAACTTTTGGGGTCGTAAAATGGAGATCACGATTCAACTGGAGCATTTTGGTGTGAAAAACTGTTGTTTTTTTTTCACATGTTGAATTTGTTCTTCCTCGTGGTTTGAGGTGTGTACTGAGCTGTAAAAAAATTCTCCTGCCATCTTTTTGTGTAACATCTGATGCTGTTCAACAGATGGATTGGTTGAACATAGCACAAAGCAGATGCCTCTCATAGTGGAAAACTTTTTAACATTATCAATTAAGGTTAGATTCACCGATCGCAATTAGAATTTACTTTGCAAAGTTACCGTCAAACTAATATGAAACATATTATTAAAATACTCTTCATATTCGTATAAGAAAATGTGAGCTTCACATATATATGTATAAATAAATAAAAAAAATAAAAATAAAAAAGCCTTTTATTTCCTACTAATTACATTGTTTTAAAGTTACTTATATAGTCTTAAGTAATTAATTTCATATAACTAGTTTTGTTTATTTTTTTGCGATTTTTTACTTATTACTTATTCTTATATGCTTAACTAGTTTAAGTTTCTGGTTTACTTAATAAATATTACTTATTCAAAATAACATAATGATATATTCTAACTTAATTTTACATAGTTTCTGCAGGAACCCCATATTGGGTGAAGGCCTCCTCCAAAGATGCCCATTTGTGTCTGTCCTGTGCGGTCTGTTTCCAGTTAGGGCCGGCTGTCGTTTCAATCTCGTCATCCCAGCGTGTCAACGGTCTGCCTCTTCTCCTTTTGCCTGGAGGACCTTTCCAAAATGTCACTTTTAAGGTCCATCTCTGATCTTTAAGCCTCACGACATGCCCCGCCCATTTCCATTTCAGTTTTTGTGCATAACTCAATGCATTTATTGCCTTGGTTATTGACCTTATTTTTGTGTGTCTAATAAACCCTCCAAAAGAAAATACACAGATGGAAAAAAAAAAAAATATGTATATATGAACATTATGTGTTCAAAAATAAAGCAAAATTGGAATAGTAAACTCGAAATAGGATTTGTTATTATTGCCCTTTGTCTTCTTGTACCGTAGTGCAGTAGATAGCCGTTTTCAGTAAGTACGGGTTTGGACTGGGTTCATTCAATGCCAGGAACCATGATACATTTACACTTTACGATCATAGTTCCAAACTTTACTTTCCCTCAATCACTATTTACTCTTCCTAAGTATTAAACTTGCGTAAAAGGTAGTAAGATTCTAAACAGTAGTGTCTAACAAATCAAGTGGAAGGAATTAAAGTGTCTATTGTTTGTTCTCTTAGACAATGGAGCTCAGCTTATGCGTAATAGATGTTTAAGCTGAGCACTTAAGTTGAGCATTAGCAATGAAATGAGTGCTCATACACCTGACATTGAGTGTTTGGAATAGCAACGTGTGTGGTGTGGTCCTAAGAATGATTGCTATGGCTGACAACAATAGTCATTTGGCTTTACATGTTATTCTGAACAGCGTACCATTAAGCTTCCCACTTTTTACCCGACTACGGTGAGCCAAAAAGGAGAGTTACGATTTTGTTTGGCTTAACTGTATGAATGTATGTCGGTATGTTCATGTGGTACCTCATAGCTTCTAAACTACTAATCATAATTTGACTAATGAGATATCGTTGCTTCGGGATTCTGCATATAGTCCGTCGCAGACACTTTCGTAAGATTGTAGGTCCATCTAGCTAAGCTTGCCGATACGCGGTCTCCAAATCAGAACTCGTCTGCTCCACCAGCCACCGCTCCTTCGACAGATACGGCTAACCTATTGCCATTTCAATTTGCCTACTCTGCATGCTATGTTGGTAACTCCAATCCAGATTTTATCCTTCAAAGAAACTCCAAACATCGTCTTCTCCATAGCGCTGAGTGACCTTGAATTTGTGGACCAGCTCAACTGTCAATATGTCATAACAGCCAGGATTCACTCGTTGAAGGCCTTCGTTTTCAAACATTGTAGGATAGATGACGACTAATCACAAATTCTATACACAGCGGCTGATTGTACTCTATACAATTTGCGGAATAGTATGGATGTGGTCTACGGTACTGAAGCCTTTTTAACCGACTTCAAAAAAAGGAGGAGATTATCAATTCGACTGTATTTTTTTTTTTATGTTTGTTACCTTATCTTATCTATATCTTTTGACTGGGTGAACCGATTTTAATGATTCTTTTTTTATTTGAAAGCTGGTGCTTTCCGAATAGTCTCATTTTAATTTGGTTTCATTTGGACAATGGGGTCTATGTGAAAACCATATAAGTCTTAAATTTGCATTACGTATTTCCGCGACAAATGAACCAATAACGCGATTAGATTAGTGCGGAGTATCTACCACAACTAAAAAGTTAAAAAATAAAAACTTTTTACAAAAAAAACAACCGACTTCCTTTTTTTTTGTAAAAAGTTTTCGAAAATCAGCTATACTTGCGGCTGGAACTCGTCAAATCTCATGGTGATACGGTTCGAGAACAGCTTCTATAAGTAAGAAGTGAGATGGGCCTAAAGTTCTTCAGCAATGTTTTCGATACATAAATATTGTGATGAAACCCCAAAAAAAGTAAGTTCAAAAATTTTAACCTGTCTTCTGAAAATAATCGCTTTAAAAAGTTTGAATCAAGAAAATATTTTCATCTGAAGCCGTAGTTATATGACACTTAACTTCAGGGCATACTGGCATCATCATCATTTTGGGGTTTGCTATAATCGCCACGCTTGGCGGGTTAGTTGGCGATCACAATATGGTCATCAAATGCATAGAGAACGCTGCTGCCTTACGACATCCATACAAGGAATGAGATGGTGCTTTACGTCCAGCACCAGACGGAACTATTACGAATTTCAAATAAGAATATTTTCTTGTTTCGTACTTTTCAAGAAGTTATTTTTCAGTAGTTGGGCTTTAGTTTTTGAACTTATTTTAATTTTTAGAACTGATAAAAACTGAACAGAGGCACTGCTTCAGTGTGGTCACCAACACATTTTGAGTTGGTTGCAATAGCTTGTTTCGAACTTAACAAGTACTTAACTGAATAGTGTTATTGGAAGAAACCGTAAAGTTGTGCTCAGTGACTTTAAGCTTTGGAGACTACTAGAATTTCTTTGAAAATTTTATCGAAATTGTTCTAACAGAATCACACCGTCTGCAGAAGCTTTAAAACTGTTAGGACTATACGAGTATGTCGCATTTCTTTAAATGTTGATAATCTAAACAAGTAAACTTTAAATAATACATAAACTCACTTTACAAAAACTCCTTTTCCACGAAAAGTAAAGGAGTTATACTCAAAAGCACCAATAAAACTTAGACATTAATTCTATAATGACAGTAAACCCGGATCGATTGCTCGTTAGGGACATTTAACAACTAATTCTTCTAAACTTGCTGAAGTATTGAGCCGTTCGTTAGAAGTTACCAGCTACGCGACGTAGGCGGTTAATTGTTAGAACCCAGAACTCCGCACTAATGAAGGAAGGAAATTAATTTTAACTTGGAGTTTAGTCGTTCGTTTTGTTGGAAATAATGATTCTATAGATGTTGGTGTGTGGATAGTGGAAATTGATAGTTTAGAGGAATAAATAGGAGAAGGAGGTATTAAAATATTGTTTAAAGTAAATTTCTGTACATCATAATTAAGAAAAAAGTCGGTTAAAAAGATAACCTTAATCAGCACATCAGCATAATCAGCTTATAATATTCCCACTGGTGGGACACAGCCCTCCTCTGTGAGATGAATTGGACTATAATGAACCACGCGGGCCCAGTACGGGTAAGTGGATATAACATAATTTTTTATTTTGAGACATGGGTTTCTTCGAGATGTTTTCTTTCATCGTTTTGAGAGTAGTGGTAATGAAAATCGAATACACAATATAAAGTGCCTGCCTGAGTTCGAATTCACGACTCTGATGACTCCTAAGTCAGGGCAGCTACCACTGGTTCACCACTGCTTAATAAATGAAACAGCAAAGAACAAGACTTTTTAAGAGCTCTTAAGTTTCAACCAATGAGACCAAAACTGGAAGTGGCCTGTTTATAAAATGAACGCGTAAAGCTAAGTTTTGGTACTTTAGACTATAGGTGTTGTTTTTCATCCCAAAATCTATATATTGGTAGCCTAGAGAAAAATATTTTCGTCACCTAATAGAAATCATAAAAGATTCATGTGTAAATAACGAAAATTTTGAAATGAAACAGGATACATAAAGTAAATGAGAATAAGTATAAACTAACAGTAAAATTTTACAACAAATACACTTCTTAATGTTGCTAAATGCTATTTTACGACCGTCCTGAATGACGAAATACATAGAAATCGTGTGTTTAGGGCTTGCCGATGCCTATGAGTATGACAGAATAAAATAACATGTATTCCTGATATGTATTCTTAACGTCGTATTTATACAAAAATGGTCAGAAACCTTTTATATACCAAATGACGTGTTTATAGCCTGTATTCTTAAAGACTAAAGAATAAAGCAAGTCTTAAAGATTGTCAAAGTAATGTCAGCAATTTTATTGATGTTACCAATCACAACTAGCAATTAACTTGGTGTTGAAAAGTCTTTTAAAACCCGCAATGTGTAAACGTGTACCTTTTTTACTATATTTTGGATTTACTACTCTCATAGTGACACTATTACGTATGTTGTAAGAATGTGTCCAAAGACAAAACTTTACCGTAGAGTATGTAATTTTAGTTCCCATCAAAATGGTTGAGCTGTGCACTGTCAGTGGGGACTGGTCATCTGTTAGCTGCCACGGTTTTTTTTAATATCTAATTTTAATTACGGATGCTTTTAAAGTGCACGTCATTTTACATTGATTTTAACATAAATGGTGTAACCAACTTTTTGTAAGTAAATTTTTATTGGCAAGTATGTCCATACAGTTTCATGCCCATTCTTCTCCATAGATGCGCTGTGGAACTGGCAACTAGATTCAACTTTCTGTCTCACCGCCCCTTGACAATTCGCAAGTGCCAATAATTGGTTTATTTGAAAAAAATACTTTGAGTTTGAGTTTGACTTATCTAATTTCATTCCGCGCATAGCACTTAGTCACAACACCAATATATCTCATATGTTCGACGTCCGTATTTTACTGCAGGGATCCAGATTCAGGATCCGGATTCAGTAGAATATCAGCGTCAGGTATATTTTCCAAGCAGTTGCTGAGCTGGACTCCTATTTAGTGCAACTTTGTGATGCACATAGTGCCTTGTATTTTTGTTATATAATTTAAAATATGTCATTGTGTCACTATATTTCTCCCGCGCGGGAGCGGGCGTCTATAAGTTGTCTACCTTAGACTTTTCACCACAGCATTGAAAATCGATTAAAAGTAACGCGTAGGTACATACTGCGTGTAAGTACATCTGTGCCCTAATTTTCGTAATTAAATACGATTTATCAGGAAACAGTTATGAAGATTTATGTATGGTAATAAATTTTATTGTAATAACTTGCATGTGGTGCGCTGACCCAATACAACTATGTACGGTTGGAAACAAAATTAATAAAATAATAAATGTTATCTAAAACTTTGCTGTTATCGTGGCCTGTTAGTTAGGGAGGACCGATTACAAAGCGGTGACTACATGTAGTTCACATCAATCAATCATTTAATCAACCTCATTGGAGTAATATATCCCACACAGAATGTCTTTCATAATATTGTCTCTTATAATATTGTCCGTCCTATGACAACGCGGGCGATATGTTTTGAACGATTCTTTGTATTTACGAAATCCTGCATAATGCTAGTAAACCTTCACTTACCAGTATTCAAAATTCGAACATCATTCCTTTCTTTTTTGGTAATGCCACAAATGTGATGCCATTAAATATGGACTGTAATGTTATGATTTTATTGCCTACATAATTATATTGCTAGTCTAGATTATAAAGGAGTTTTGTATGTGTGTGTACGGTATCTATTACTAAGAATATTTATTACGAGGAGTCTCGTGCGTCACAGAAAGTCTTCCATATATAAGTTTTTTTGCAAATCACGAGACATTATCAAAACTTCTTCCTCATAAAACACATCGTAAAGCGTACATAGTTCTTCAAAGTATAGGTAATTAATCTTTAGCCTTCATGTCCCAACATCAGATATGTGCCTACCACACAAAGGCCCATGACTCGCCAACTCTTTACCAAAGAACTATAGATATAATTAGTGATACAAGTTGAAGAGTAAAAAATATTAATAGTACTAATATTTTTAATTGCCAAATGTGTTAATAATTTAATAACATTGATTGTTAGTCTGTGTTACCGAGCTATGCGTATTTTACTTAGAAGTCTTCCGACAACGGATGTCGGGTCTTTAAAAGTAGAATTACACAATATGCTAAACGCGCATACTTTTGCAGTAACTGCTAACAGTATCCTTAAAGGTTCTGGAATACATATATTGCAGTGTGTTATGGTTACTTTAAAAATTTGAACAAACGTGAACATGGTGAAATTATCTGGTGCAAGAATTAACTTCTGCTAATTGGTATTGATATGTTTCATTAGAGAATGCTTTGAACAAAAAACACTAACATTTTTATTTCTCCTACTTAGGTGCTGTCCGGGGAGTGAAAATATAAAATTCTAAAAAATTATCCGCTGTACTGCACCTAAATACACTTTGTTTCTCTGCGGTTAGTGGAAGTGCTCGTGCTGTTTGGTCAAGCTCTGTTGAAATCAGTGTGCTGAGTGGAAACAATGTTTACACGATACATCATCATCATCATTTCCGCCTGGAATCACCTAATGCTGGTAATAGGCCACCCCTTTTTCCGCCATATTTCCCGGTTCTATGTGTCCTTCATCCAGGCAACGCGCTTTTGGACGGCCCTGGTTTCTTTGGATTACTCAGCAGCTTTGCTTTTAACTTTACAAAACAACTTAAAGTAAAACTACAATGAAATACTACGTGTGAACGAATCTTAAAGTAAAATGACCTATTTTAGTATCCACCTAAAGAATGAACTTAACGTACATTGTAACAAAACATGAACATTATTGCACAGGGTGAGGCATTTTATTACAGTGCGTCTATTCAACATTTATTTGCCAATGTTTTATTTGCTAACTGTCAGTATTAAAGTTCACACCAATGCACAATTTCTACTACATCCTGTATGGTAATTTGAATTTTGGAATTGAAAGTCTGAAAGAATTTTTGTTCTGTGAACAAATTGCCATAAACTGGGCACAAATTGCTACAGTGAAATTTCAGATGGAACTAACACTCTACCCTTCCCGGGAATCGAACCCAAGACACACCCGAAACCAATGAGGCAGTTCTGTAGTTCATTATAAGATACATTTTATTCAAACCTAAGCATACAATAGTATATTGAATATCATTGTATCTCAGTGTAGGTTTCTTGGCAAAGAATAATGAGACAATGTATTGTCATGGTTTTATCAATACGTCGCGAATCTTTTGTCAGTCAGTATTGTATAAATCAATCAAGTCTATCACAGTTTTCTCTATACAAAAGGCTCTTGTATATAGTGGGTAGGTACTAATCTGGTTCTACGCCTAACACGTTATTATTTCAATCTTAAATTTTCATAAGAACATCGTATTAGAATTACCAAATTAATTATTTCTGCAGGATTATGATGAAAAATCTTACCAGAGTAATTGCGTAACACACAAGTGCCAATTTCACAAATTAAACTAAACGCGAACAAAACATCGAACTCAATCTCAAAGCATTTATTTCAATTAAACCATTTACAGTCACTTTACTTTTATACTGTCAAAAAGTCGATCAGTTAGTCGGAAAGTTGAAGCTAATTGCCAATTCCAAACCGTAGATCTCTATGGAGAAGAACAGGCAAAAACACCAAGGACACTCTTTTTAATCAAGATATTACAAATGTGTGTGACATATAAATATATTGCTTTGAATTGATTTGTATACTCTTCGATCTATCTATTCACAATTGTATCAAATCAGTTACGGTTAGCTCACAAACATCTAGTACACTTAGTTAATGTTGAGGCTTTCTGAAGAAGTTTACCAATGACTTCACTTGGAACTCACATCACTTCATTTGTAAACAATACGAACAATCGTTCGGTCAAGGCACGACAATTTATTATAAATTAGAAGGAATACTATAGGCTTTAGAAACATCTTCGAAATATGACGTTAATATACGTTATATTACGAAGACGTTTCGGATGTACAAAGCATTACCCACATGAATATCCCTAGTTGCTTATTATGTACTGTAAGTACACGTAAACAATTTAATAGATTCTGCATATCTGATTAAATCTCTAATCAGTAAATCTACCATCTTATTATGTGTAAATTCCTATGTTGACCATAATATCAAAAAACAAGAAGTTAAAAAGAAGCTGTCTGTCAGGGGCTTCAGATGTAGTGAAAAAATAATATAATACGTTGCAAAGGCCTTATTGATTATTTTCTTATTACAGCAATATAATAGTATGTAAAACCGTTTCTTTTCAAATGTGCGTAGGGAAGAGCTGAAAGTTTATCCTCAAAATAAACATTTTTATTTACAACTATAATAACAACAAAATCTTATACTCACATTCACTATTCAACAATATCCTCAAACTTTTACCGCAAAAAAAAATCACAACACTATTCCACTTTGTTACGATAATACAGTTAAATACTTTTTGTCACACTGACACTTGTGAAAAAAAAAGAATGTTTTTCGTGATCCAAAGTTGGAGCAAAAAGGTGCTCGTGCGGGTTCGGCCGTCAGAAGCTAGGAAACGACTGGCGATTCCGTGGAACTCGAATACACCTCGGCTTGTGAAACACTGAGCTCTGTGTCGCACTGTGTTTCTCTTTGACACTGTTTCGAACTTCTGTGCTAGGTTTTTGAGTGTTTGAATGCTACACAGATTTTATTTTTATTGTAAAATAATAGATTTAGAATTAGCGAATTCGTTCCATGTTCAAAATAAGAGTGAGTATCGTATAAATTCTGTTTCGAATTCGAACAAAAAAGTTTAAATGTGTTAATGATCGAAGTGTTATTCAGCAAAATGTTAAAGTTCAGACATCTCGTGTTACGATCTGAAAAGGATTGCAATAAAATGCGCGTCAGATAATCTGTCAAGATTGATGAATTAAAGCCTTTGTTGTCAGATATCCAATAACCATTATGACGGACATGAAAAAATATATTAAAGCTATAGGTATTGTGTAGGACCACCTGCAATAATACTTTACACATAAAGTTAATATTACAGACACACACAGACTTGAAATAACAACTAAACCTACCACAGAAAGTAAAAATCGTGTCCATACAGAAGTACGTGACAAATATAAAAATAATCCAATCCAAAAATAGAATAACCGACTAGAATTTAAAAAAGAATTTAGATTAAAAATTGTATTTCAAAATTAACACAGAACTTTGTAGAACATAAATTTCTTTAACAATAGTAAGAAAATAAACTTGGAAATATAACACAGTGTGTCCAGTTGGAAAACGTGGTGTTCAATGTTTTTACCGCCGTTTGGCGCGTGCGCGGTGCGAGCTTTGATACGGAAAGACGAAAGTTCGGTTTTGTTATTTCAAAGAAGGTGGGCCATTAACGTTTATGTTCTAAAGGACTGGGTCTATGAATTTAGGTAATTAAAATCGGCACTAAACATTGGTTTCTCCTAGATGGTTAACAATTCTTAGTATTAGTAAAATAATGATGTTTTAAGGAGAATCGTGATTGAGTTATTGATGTTCAATACTGTATATAGTTATTTTATAAACCAATATCATAAAGTTTCATAGTGTCTTGGCTCCACAGATGATTCGTTCAAGACTTTATTGGCAGGAATGCCATATCGTTTATTAACATATCTAAGAGTTGTGATTCAGGCAATTACACATTTTACTGTTCAGATTTCTGAAGGGTACGGTAATGTTAGATCTTGTCATAATATGCAAGTGAAGACGAAGACAAAAGCTAGTGAGCAATAAAACAGCTTCAATCAAGCGTTTATTAACATTTTTACTACCTACGTTTATTATCTCGTTTGGCCCATCAATAAAATTGACTATCGACCTATTTTAAAGAAGGTATATTGTTGTCTTTGACATTTAACTTGCAAATGTAGGTACAGTGAGTCGCACGTAAGTCGTAATAAAACTTGTATAAGCTGGCTTTTTAGGGTTCCGTTGCCAAATGACAAAAAACGGAACCCTTATAGATTCGTCATGTCTGTCTGTCTGTCTGTCTGTCTGTCCGTCCGTATGTCACAGCCATTTTATTCCGAAACTATAAGAGCTATGCTGTTGAAACTTGGTAAGTAGGTGTATTCTGTGAACCGCATTAAGATTTACACACTAAAATAGAAAAAAAACAATAAATTTTGGGGTTCCCCATACATAGAACTGAAACTCAAAAATGTTTTTTTTCATCAAACCCATACGTGTGGGGTATCTATGAATAGGTCTTCAAAAATGGTAATGAGGTTTCTATTATCATTTTTTTGTAAACTGAATAGTTTGCGCGAGAGACACTTCCAAAGTGGTAAAATGTGTGTCCCCCCCCCGTAACTTCTAAAATAAGAGAATGACAAAACTAAAAAAATATATGATGTACATTACCATGCAAACTACCAACGAAAATTGGTTTGAACGAGATCGAGTGAGTAGTTTTTTTTTAAAACGTCATAAATCGTAAACCGCAATTTACCTTACATTCAATCAACTGTAATATAAAAATTAAAAAATATATATATTTTTAAACCGAAAATACCTACAGGTTTGTACGGAACCCTCGGTGCGCGAGTCCGACTCGCACTTGGCCGGTTTTTTTTTTTTATTAAACTGGGGGGCAGAGACATCAATATAGTCCTCGAAACCGTATTTCGGCCTAGCCGGCCAATCTCAATGAAGATAAATTAGCCATCAGCGCGAGAGATATAGTGCATAAGTGCATGCGCACAGGGGTACTCACTCTTCCCTCACTCTCATAGTCCGATGGGACGGCAATACGAAGTGGTCGGACAGAAATCAGGCGCAAGACCAACGGCTTAACGTCCTTTCCGAGGCAGGGGGGTATCACATCTAACAGGCTCGTGAGATTCGTTTGAAAGAGTTACCGTGGCCCTGGCATATGGACAACTGAAGGAACACGGGTGGGTTTTAGTCAGTAAAAGTTTAACACGCCCTCCCGCTCTGGGCGGAGCGGGAGAAGTCATTTGATAATTTTCCATCCAAAAAAAAGGGGGGGAAGGTGTCACACCACCAACTTCCAAACTTCGGGCTATTACATAGAAATTCCTAATGGAAAAACCCGACCACACTCAGTCCGACCTGGCAATCGAACTGAGGACCCCACGCTCAGCAGTCGCGCTTGCGATCACGGTACCAACGGGGCAGTTAAACAAACTGTTCGTAAACTGTAACCATGAATCTTAACCCCTAGAGTGAAAAAAATCCGTTAGCTTTTAAAAATAAAAGTCATCTGTTTCATAGAAAAGTGCCATACGTACGCAAGGCCACACATCAAGCTATATATTTCCAGTGTAAGCGAACATCTCATTGTACAAAAAGCCTATGCAATGCATGGTCACCTAAAACTGGAAATGACCAGCTTGAGCAGTAGCCGCGTGTACGAGGATAAAATGTATGGACCTGTTTTTTTTTTAATACCTGTGCCGTTTAATTTATAAGTTATGCGAGTTGTGGTGGGGTTGCGCGGAAGAGGGAGTGCAGACCAATGTACTGGCAGTCATGTCCGAGCAGCTTTAATGACAGCACAGCCAATGCAGTAATTTTTGAAACAATGACTTCTTGGACATAAATAATAAAGCTTTATTTTATTTTCTGTAAAATTACAACCTGAAATACAATACTTAAAATAACAATGTTTTTAATATAGAGATTTAAATACTTGGCTGAGTTTAGTCAGGTTTGAACCACCATCTCCACTACAAAGTCAAAGTCAAAGTCAAAGTATCTTTATTGTGGGCACATGTAAGTTACAGGTCTTAACAATATTTTAAAGTATCAATATGTCCTGCCTTATAGGCATACAATAATTATGTAGGTAGATATGGCATAAAAAATTTGGAATTATTATAGATGGTAAGTTATTATAAATGTAAAAGTACAGTGCAACTATCACATGGTCAATACTACACACATACTACAGTGCAACTATCACATGGTCAATACTACATCACCTACCCATCTAGCAGTAGGCCTACCTCTGCTTCTAGTGCCTCGTGTTCCAGTCCATTTTATAAATCTCCCCGTCCATCTACCATCGTGACCTGCCCACTTCCATTTTTATTTACACGCTTTTTATTAGGTTCATACGTATGTTAGTAACTAGCCGATGCCTATGCCTATGTAACGGAAAATTTGGACAAGATTTTGACACTCATGAAAACGTCGGAATAATTCGAAATTTGGCATACTTATCAAAGACCAATGAAAATACAATGATTTTTCAAATTTGTGTCATTATTCATCCCGGGGTTATCCTGTCGGAATATCGGAATAAGATGTATCTTACGTCCTAATTTAGCTCATGGTCTACCCATGTGCCACATTTGATCTAAATCCTTTGAGCCGATATAGCGTGAAAACATAACAAACAAACATATAAAAACATGAAATCAATTTATATAAGCCCGCGATTTCGTTGGTTATCGCTAACGCAGATAAAGTCGCGGAATAAAAAGTAGCCTATGACCTGTCTTGGGGTTCAGACTTACCCCGTACCTACCAAAATTCATCAAAATCGTTTTAGTGATTTAGTCGTGAAAGCGTGACAGACAACAGAGTTACTTTGGCATTTACAATTTAGAATGGAAGTATACTCGTAGATATGCATTATAGTTTAGATGAAGCTTTTCCAATAAATGCCGATATGGCATTAGAAATAAGGCTGCAGTCATTTTATGTCAACATCGTGAGGGTAGTAAATGGTCCACTAGAAACTAAGAGACACAACCATGACCACAACAGCAAAACAAGCTTAGACAACAAGTCACCACAGTTGTCCACCAAAACCAAAACAAGTCTTATTGACAAGAACAGCACTTCATAAATAAATGTCAGATGACTACACTATTTGCTAGTGTTGTACCCATTTTGGCGAACAACTAAATCTAAGCATTATTTCACGGTACAAGACATTTCTCCTGCAAATGCGAATAAAATAGTAAATACTGGTGAGATGTGAGAACTGTATAAAACTAATGGTTAAACGTTTGGTGTTCCAAACGTTCTAAGGTTTCCCATTCGCGGTGCAGGAAATGTATCGAGTAAAACTCGACTTCAATTTTCGAAGCGAGTTTTTAGTCGGTGCATTTTTATGGTATCTCAGTTGCGATATTGTTTTGTTCGAGCTTATAGTTCAATTATTTTATTGGGTTTCCCAGTGTGTTTGTAAAATTAAATTTATTTTTCAATTTTACACACATTTGTTGTTTTTAGGGTTCCGTTGCCAAATGGCAAAAAACGGAACCCTTATAGATTCGTCATGTCTGTCTGTCTGTCTGTCTGTCTGTCTGTCTGTCCGTCCGTATGTCACAGCCATTTTATTCCGAAACTATAAGAGCTATGCTGTTGAAACTTGGTAAGTAGGTGTATTCTGTGAACCGCATTAAGATTTTCATCCTAAAATAGAAAAAAAACAATAAATTTTGGGGTTCCCCATACATAGAACTGAAACTCAAAAATGTTTTTTTTCATCAAACCCATACGTGTGGGGTATCTATGAATAGGTCTTCAAAAATGGTAATGAGGTTTCTATTATCATTTTTTTCTAAACTGAATAGTTTGCGCGAGAGACACTTCCAAAGTGGTAAAATGTGTGTCCCCCCCCCCCGTAACTTCTAAAATAAGAGAATGACAAAACTAAAAAAAATATATGATGTACATTACCATGTAAACTACTAACGAAAATTGGTTTGAACGAGATCGAGTGAGTAGTTTTTTTTTTAAACGTCATAAATCGTAAACTGCAATTTACCTTACATTCAATCAACTAAAATATAAAAATTAAAATATATATATATTTTTAAACCGAAAATACCTACAGGTTTGAACGGAACCCTCGGTGCGCGAGTCCGACTCGCACTTGGCCGGTTTTTTTTTTATAAAAAGCTCTGATTATTTTGGTTATATCCAGTAAGGAATATATGTTTAATAGCTTCTGCCCGCGACTTGGTCCGCGTTAAATTTCTTGTTCCCCGACCCTTACCGTCGCGTCAAATCGCCTACCCGTGCGATTTTCCCTGTTTTTGCAATTTTTTCATTACTGCTCCGCTCCTCTTGGTTTTAGCGTGATGTTATATAGCCTATACCCTTTCTCGATAAATATTTTTTCAATTCGGACCTGTAGTAGTAGACCAATAGTAGTTCCTGAGATTAGCGCATTCAATCAAACAAACAAACTCTTCAGCTTTATAATATTAAGTATAAATTGGAGTTCGAGATCAATAAACTCTATGTTGTAAGTAGTTACAACGCAACGGGTCGTCAGAAGCCCAAAAGTCTTACGAGCAATCTTACAAAGAGGGATCGAGACATCACCCACAAGATAGGTTATGGAGGTTTGACAGGCGGTCGGTCCATGTAACATACTGGTATTTTGGAGCATCTGGTTGGACAGGAAACTGACCCCAACATAGTTGGAATAAGGCTTGTTCATTGTGAATATGTTTATAAGAGACATATCATTTGTGATCATGAAATAATTTACTTTTGATACAAAGTTCTTTATCAGACACGTGCATACCATATCATGCACATCACAACAGCTGATATAGACACTGTTACCAATTGCTTATCAGTCAGGTATAATGTTTCCACTCATGGAACAGGTTTACTCATAGTTAGAGGGAGTAGGCTGTAATTTAGTGCGGGTTGGTAGATGTCATACGTCTTCGAGTGTTTTTCTTCACTATTTTGAGAGCAACGGTAATGAAAACGCCTGTCAGACGACCAACTACTCGTAAATCGTGGCCATTATCACAGGGTCACCATTACTCAACCACTGCTGGGTAATCGTTTGTAATTAATTTATGATATTCAACATATCATTCCAAAAATACCAAACAAAAAACACATTTGAAAAGATATGTACAATATGTGATTCCCCTAATAACATTTTCCCAACCCCTGCTATACACTGCGACTCACAATATACAACACAAAAAGTCGCAACATGAATGCTCACATCTCTACCAGTTATTTAATGCTTCGTCGCTCTCCAAAGAGTCGGAAACTCTTGTAGAGCCAGTTACGTTGTAGAGTAGGGTCGCAGTTGATGAGCAAGCTCTATCACGGGTGGATGAAAGGGGGTGGCTGCAGGTGTACAGAGTTGGATGAAAAAACGATCGGAACAGAGCCAATTTGGAGTTAGGTCTTCATTGAGGAGGGTGTGAGTTTATAAATAGTTAGTAGGTATTAGTGAAGAATTGTGGTATGATTTTTAGTGTAAGAATTACATGTGTGATGGAAGAAGATCAAAAAACCAGCTTTAGTTTAATCAGATTTAGGGAATGAGGAAGGGGCATGAACGCATTCTAAAACTAACCGTTGTAATATTTCTAACCAACAACCTACCTATGTACCATTACATGCTGTAGATACATTAAGTATCCAACTCAATTAAGCATTAAAAGAGAGTGTGACCTTTTTTTTTGGATGGGAAATCATCAAATGACTTCTCCCGCTCTGGGCGGAGCGGGAGGGCGTGTCAGACTTTTACTGACTAAAACCCACCCGTGTTCCTTCAGTTGCCTATGTGCCAGGGTCACGGTATCTCTTTCGAACAACCTCGCGACCCTGGCAGGGACTGTGACTTCTGAGTTTGTTTCGGCCTTTCTTCTTAGAGTAATTAGATAGGAAACGCTGACCTCATCTAGTTCTAAAAATATGATTGACGTTTAAAAGTAATTGTACAAACCTACTCTTACAAAAAATTTACACTACCTACTGCTTATGTTCTATGAGTCTAAAAGATTAATACCTAATTAAAATACAATAGTAACTCAGTGCACAATAATTAATTCAGGTTATTACAAAACCGATTCGCTCTGATCCCCGTACTAGTTATAAAAGGTATAACGGTAGAAGAACGGGCTAGAAAGTCCATTCTCACTCTTTTAAATATGTGATCAGATTCAATGTTCACAACAATATGTAATTAATAATTGAAGGATTAAGTGGACAAAATTGTTATCTGACAAAATCAAAAAAAAAAAATTAAGTAAAATTAAATTGTCAAAAATAAACCCTGGTTCAATTGTAATATTATTATACGGGGATAGTATAAATTTTAGAAAAAAATAAATAATTCAATGTATCCATTTGATGTTACATCTCAATGAGACTAATCACTGTACATTTATTTTCTGTGGCTTACCTTATTCACGATCGCTTCATTACCAGCAACTCTTCCTAAGAATGGTTGAGAATATATTGTTCTTACATACAGGTAATAATTAGGGTAGAGCATTAAAATAAAGAAACTCATTTACAGACCAGAATAATAGAAGTACGTAATTCTTTCAATATTTGAATAATTTGAAAGCATTAACATTTTTACAAAAAATATGACAGAAAATGAGCTTGTAGGTAAAGTAAATAGCCTTTTCATTCTATTTTACGGGTCAAAAAGGTTAAAAAGGTTCAAATGTAAATAATGAAGTTAAAAGTACCTGAAACGTTAAAACCTTCCCTTTTAAAATAATCAGGGAATTAAAATGGTATAAAATGGTAATGGTATGTTAAAAATGTTTTTATAAGCTTCAGTACCTATAATATTTCTAACGAATCATCATTTCAGCAGAAAGACGTCCACTGCTGGACATAGGCCTCCCCCAAGCTCTGCCACTTCGATCGGTTTTGTGCTTCCCGCATCCAACGGATTCCCGCGGCCTTCACAAGGTCATCGGTCCAACTTTTTGGAGGCCTTCCAACTCTACGTCTTCCGGTGCGGTAATATTTCTAACTCCTCGATTATTTTATTTTCTCATCTCAGTTACAAGTCACGTCGATATAACGTAGTGCAGCACGTATTCAAAGCAATGATAAATAACGCTCTTAAGAGGGAAACGTCGTGAGAAAATGTCCGAGAACCTAAACATTCGAAGACATTTTTGACATCCAGCAACACACGTTGGACCTGCAGGGCGAGTACAGCCTACTGAGATAGGTTTTATTCACACATTTTTAGGGTTCCGTTGCCTAATGGCAAAAAACGGAACCCTTATAGATTCGTCATGTCTGTCTGTCTGTCCGTGTATGTCACAGCCACTTTTCTCCGAAACTATAAGAGCTATGTTGTCTAAACTTGGTAAGTAGATGTATTCTGTAAACCGCATTTAGATTTTCATACTAAAATAGAACTGAAACTCAAAAAATTTTTTCTCATCAAACCCATACGTGTGTGGTATTTATGAATAGTTTGCGCCAGAGACACTTTCAAAGTGGTAAAATGTGTGTGTATCCCCCGTAACTTCTAAGAGAATGATAAAACTAAAAAAAATATATGATGTACATAACCATATAAACTTCCACCGAAAATTGATTTGAACGAGATCCAGTAAGTAGTTTTTTTTAATCCATACTATCCATACTATCCATACTCCATACTATATATTATACTATATAATATTATATATATATCCACACTAATCCACACTAATAATATTATAAATGCAAAAGTAACTCTGTCTGTCTGTCTGTCGGTCTGTCTGTCTGTCTGTCTGTCTGTCTGTCTGTCTGTCTCGCTTTCCTGCTAAAACTACTGAACCGATTTAAATGAAATTTGGTACACAGATAGTTTAGAGCCTACTTTTTATCCCGGTAGTATGTTCCCGCAAGGTAAATTGCGGTTTACGATTTAATACGTCATAAATCGTAAACCGCAATTTACCTTTAATTCAATCAAATCAAATATAAAAATAAAAAAAATACATTTAATGTCATACACATAAATCTTATGCATAAACCGAGGATACCTACAAGTTTGTACGGAACCCTCGGTGCGCGAGTCCGACTGGCATTTGGCCGGTTTTTATCATAGCTTGGGAACAAAAACAGTGATAAAACAAGCCTATCACAGAAGCTGTGTTTGCCCCGCTGGGTGGTGGATTGGGGCTCGGTTCCTCTCACAAAGAGGAGGCGTCCTAGCATGCAGCAGTAGGAACATTATAGGCTGATATGATTCATAATTGATTAATTCAGTATTTCACGAACTAGTCTACTCTTTGGATTTTTTTCTGACTGAATTTGTACTTAAATAATTCATTGATATCCATAACAAGTATCTAGTGTCTAAATTAAGAATTTGAAATTTAGAACTTGTCAAAATTTACTTCAACATTGCGTAGCCTACGATATTTAAAATGTATGGTATGGGCTGCATTTGAAGCAGTTAGGGGGACTGTCTTGTAATTTTGTAGTGAGAAAAGTGCTGATTCGCAGCCAAATTTGAATAAAGGATTTTTTAATTTCGTTTTTGATTTTGCGTCACCTTAAAGGGCCTTAATACACCTCCGGCTCTGCTACGTAAATAATTATGGGAAAACACTTATCATAACTACATTATGTCGCGAATCGAGTAGCGGAACATTATGAGAGTCAGTTGAACTGTAGAAATCGAATCACAATGTCGTCATATTTGGATCTTGTAAATTGGTTTTCCGGAATATCAACATACATAATTACAAAAAAAAAAAAAAAATGTAGCACTTTATAAACTTGTCAACTGTCTCAGATATTGGCGAAACAAATGCGGTACCGCAACATAATTGAAAGCTGAGCGAGGAGGCATGGCAAACTTCCGAGTAGATTGGCAAAATCACGCTGCAAAAATAAAATTATAACCAAATCTATCCATTAGAAAAGGCAGTTTCGCTTGTCATACAAGAGACAAATAATGACGGAACTAATGCATTTTCGCTGCAACTTTTCGTGGTGGAGATGTGATTCCCGCCTTAATAATAAACTAAAGAGAAGCTTGGCAAGTTTTTAACTTTTAAGTCTCATTTTAGAAACCGGGGTGTTAACTTATACAAGGTGAGGATTATCTTCTGTATTAAGACTAAAGATGAAACTAAATACATCTATCTTATCTCCTATGACCTTTACCATAAGGCTATAACCCGGACTCTTGTACGAACTCTCAGAGCTCCTACAATGGAGTATTTATATCCATATTCGCCCTTTATTACAATAATTTACTTAAGTAACTTGAAGATACTATCTAAAGTTACTGAACAGACATTTAACACAATCTAAAAACACGAACTGTGCATTAGTAAGCAGCCAAGTTATCTAATAAAGAAAATGGAGTTTATCGTCAAGTTAGGTTTTCAAAATGTACTGTTTCGCTGGTATTGTGAGTGTTTATAAGGCTGTAAGTAAGTATTTTGGTGTCGATTTTCGTTTGACAAAATTTTACTTTTATTAATTATAATGTATTTAATAAAACGTTTACAAAAGCTGTACATTTACCCAACAGTATTAAATTTACTAAACAATTATAGTGCTAAAAATAAACTAAAAGTACAATATTTTTATTTCAAGTGCAAGTTGGTACCTTATAATGGTTTTGAATTATAGTGTCATTATTATTTCAGCCGAAAGACATCCACTGCTGGACATGAGCCTCCTCCAAAATTGGGGAGTTCACTAATATTTCGATTATGGCAATCTGACGCAGGTGGGTTGATGATCGCAGTATGGTGGTAAAATGCATAGAGAACGCTGCTGCCCATTCTCTAGTAAGTCTCTTAGTCGCCTTCTGTGGCACTCACGGGGAGAAATAGGACGGTGCTAATCTATAAGTCCAGCACCAAACGGGTTTATGATATAAGGTCGATCTAAGTTTATTTACACCGGTGTTTCAGGCCATCATTTATGACGTAGAACTGCTTCGTTGGTCTAGTAGTCGAAAGCGCAACTATTGAGCACGTCCAGGGTTTGAATATTGAGTTTTTGCCCTCTTGAATTTTTCTGAAGCTGCCCGGAGTCTGCATTAGCGTCCGGTTGATGGCAATAGTCACGAGCTTATTACATATGACTCAAACATAATGGCGAAATATGGGATTACTATAGATGCACCACTGCATAACCCTTTGAAGAAGACAGACGTGATTTTATGTTATAGAGACTCTTAACACCTTCGGCGCCCGTTTATCATTTTTGCACACACTTATTAATACAATGTGTATTAAAAATGATACACATGGCCATGGAGATATGAGAACACACAAAAGCATTTTGAAGGCCAATGTATAATTTTTGATACACAGTCTGAAAACCATGAAAAAGAGAAAAGAAAAGGAAGATTGAAGCTTAAAACATGTTAATATAATACATAAACCACATAAATAACGAACAAAAAAGTGTGATTCTGCAGATTATACTTGGCGCCGAAGGTGTTAATGGCAAATATCTATTTATGTTCATCTAATGTCGTCACTACGTCAGGGCCTTCATTCTATTCCAGACATAGCGGTACTCGTTGTTATGTTATGTATATCTCTCATTATACATTTATGCCTCTTTTGGTAAGATTACAGAAATTACTTCAGTGTTTAAAAAAATTTTGCTTTTTTGGTCTATTTATTTTGATCTTTGCTAGCTTGATAGATACTGGCGGTGGTGGCCCATCGTAGGTAGGTCACCATTGTCTTCAAAACGGTGAAGGAAAACATCGTGGGGAAACTGCCATGTCGTAGAACCTAACCCGCACTAGACCCGTGTGGTTGATTATGGCCCAATCGTCCTCACAAACATGATGCCTGGATCCCAGCAGTGAGATCGAAATAGGCTGGGAATGCTTAGCTTGAAGAAAACTGGTTAGACTGGCGAAAAATTTACAAAGCCCCACAAAATAAAATAAAAATTGTACTTGTTATCAAACCACATGGTCTTTACGTATTTTGAGCTGCCGAATCCGAATCTGGACACAGAATTAACCCTACACCCTCCAGTTTTTCTCCAGGAGCAGTGAATTTTGCAGTAATGATAATATTAAAAAGAAAATTTGAATAATCATAGTAACTTTACGTTTACATTACCTTATAACATATAGATACAAAAAACCATAAAAAGGACAGGAAGTCTGATAAAAAAACTGAAAAAAAAATAATTTCATTTCTTTTTAATATTACCATTACTGTAGAGTTTAAGCGTTTTTTGCTCCTGGAGAAAAACTGGAGGGTGTAGGGTTAATTCTGTGTCCAGATTCGGATTTGGCAGCTCAAAATACGTAAAGACCATGTGGTTTAATAACAAGTACAATTTGAGATTTTTTGCTCCTGAAAAAAAACTGGAGGGTGTAGGGTTAATTCTGTGTCCAGATTCGGATTCAGCAGCTCAAAATACGTAAAGGCTGTGTATTTATTTTTGTATTGATCCTGCAGAAGATGACCTAGCTAACAGCTTCAATACAAATCGTCACAGTTCCTCTATTTAGCACTACCCCCAAGAATCATTGACCTCTTCAACAAGCATATTGAAAGTAACTACATTCAATCATAATTACTCACTATTGTATTACAATGCCGTCCGTATCTTAGATCAAGACCGGCTCCATATATTATAAGCGTAACAAAAACAAATCATGCCGTGACAGATACAAGATAACCGATTTCGTATGCGTCGTAAATCTGTACGTGTTACAATTAAACGAGTGTTCTGTTAGGGGCTAGATGCATTTGTTCGGATTGGCTAGACTAGCTTTTACTTTGGTCATGATCTGCAATAATGTTCGGTACCGTTTATTATCTGTGCGCCTAACGGAATGCGCGTGTAACAGAGTGAGAACTGACTTGTCAGTTTGACGTTGACACTTGACAGCTCTCTCTTGTTATTTTGCCGCTAATAGGTCCGTCGCCTGTTGGAACCCCGCGACGCGTTTGTTGAAATTAATCCTTTTAAATCGATCCGTTTGTGACAATTAGTCGTGATCCAATTGTATTAATTGTAATAACCCCTATCTTGACGTAATATTACGGGTTACGTTTGTTAAAACTGAAGTTCTTGTATAGGGATGGCGGTCCAAATTGAGCGTGCGACCCTGTTGTAAAGTAATCCGTTAATCCCTGAGAACCGGTCGTTTTGTGGACAATCTGTCATGACCCGATGGTTAAGTGTGACGCTGTTGGGACGAGTGATTTGAAGACCGCATGCTGTGATTGCCTCCAGCCGACGTTGCAGCGGATTCTAACCTGAAGAATACTCGTAACGTCACAACACGATACATATACACTCACTTACATACACAACTCCGGGTAGAAACCAGAGCAGTGTCCTTTAACCAACAGGTAAGTTCTTTTGTTGTACTGTAAGTGTTTGATTTGATTGTCTGCTCCGCGTACGGCGGACAGTACGCTAGCCACTCTGGTCTCTAGAGCCCCACGGTTAGCACACTTCCACTGCGCACTTGAAATCGTATTGTGGGCCTAGCCTGGCAGCGTACAAATAAGATATAAAGAAATGTTAAGAAAAAAGTTAGCATTACCAAAATTTCTCGTAAATATCCTCTTGCATATGATCAACGTTGTCATCTTTGCTAAATCTACCCGTGCTGCTTGTGAAATTAAGCAAGGAAACCTTCACAAATATTATATTAAATCAAATCAAATTATTCAAAAATTATGACTAAAACGTATAAATGTGTCGGTTCCTTAACAGTAAAGTGGAGTGACTTTACAACTTGTACCTGTACAATGTAATTGGAACGTCACTGGATATTGATCGAGATAAATCTCGATTGAGCCGACCGTTTCTATCAAATGTGAAACGCCAATTTATTCCTTGTTACAAATCCTGGAGATATGTCAGTTTTCAATTAAATTTCTGACGGCGCATTCGGCTTTTGTTGTGGAGTTATGTTGCATGTAAATTATTTGGTTATTTGTTGTTTCCTTGTTGGTTTGTTTTTGTTGTGAAATTTCTTAAGTAAATTGGTGTTGCAATTAAATTGAATATTTGTAGAAGCTGTTTTGTGTTTGTTTTGTTTTTTCATTTTACTATTCGAACAAACGTGATTGTTTTCGTTATTTAGGCAGATGGCCTCAATATGATATAATAATGGTATGCAAATAACCCACTTCATTGATGTTGTAGTATCCCAAAGCTTAACTAGCGTCTGTGAAGGATAAACTAAGATGTCTAATTCAGAAAGTAATAAATAATTTATTTCAGCACACAAAAAAATGATAGAACATGAGAAACTTACTTACTTTAAAGTATGCATTATGTATTACATGATGTACTCAGGAATTGTTGGAAGAAGCGCTACTCTCCTCGCTAGGACCACTGAGGAATCTGTATTTAGGAGAGACGAAGTGATGCTTAATGTTTTCCATTAACAATTCGGAGTAATTACAACCAGTAACGGCGTCGTCCTCTTAATGGTTGCCAATAAAATAATTATCTAAAGAATCATATTTGTCTTCACAAAAGTCATTTAGGTACACTCAGTTATGATTGCTACTACAAGCCGTTCTCCAAACACAAACATTACCATTCTCCTAAACTGATAAAAAACTAATAAAGAATTCGTTGCGTAGTGCCCATCGCGGGGTCAAAGGCGTGACCAGCAAACATCAACGAACAAAAAAGCGAAATGTATTTTAACACTTTTTTTATCACATTTCATAAGCCCTACTCAAAATGTGATAGCGTATTTCAGAATACTTTTTGTTGGAACCCGATCACCCATTGTAAATCCACATTTTATTGCAGTCAAGGTACGAAAAAAGTAAATCGTGGATGTTATGTTACATTGGAATTTTTTGTACTGTAATGATTTCTATTGGAGAAATGGTAAAGGGAGATTGTGACAGCACAACGCAGCAACAGTTCACTGGTCTCTTTATTCGCTCTCATTTTCGTGTCAATAACATTTTTATCGTTACGAGTAGAGGTGAATAATCACAAGCTCGTGTCAGTGCATGATAGTCTTACGTAGAGTCTTCATTATATTGGACATACACGATAAAAACATAAGAAAGCCTTAACATAACAGGCTAAATGTGGGTGTACTATAGGTACACCTCTGCCCAACCCTTCGGGGAAACAAGGCGTGATGTTATGTTATGTTATGTAAAGCCTTAAGAAGAACGTTGAAAAACAAAACTTTGTTCAAATTAGAGTCGTGTTTGCGGTGTCGTCTGGTGCATTAATAAAACCAATAAGCTATATGTGACAAAAGACTATCTGACATTCTGTCAATTTTGGAAATAAAAGAGTTTCCTGCTTTTCCAGCTGCACTTTTCGTGAAATATGTGACAATTAAGTTTTTTTTTTTTTTTGATAATTATTTAGCAACGTCAAATTACATAAAATAGGACCCGTAGGTGAGCTAAGGCATAAATGAAAGCTCAACCAAAACAAGTAAACTTAGATTGAAGCTGGACAGTGAAAACTCACTTTTTCATTTCTGAAGGTGCATTAATACTGACATTAAAAATTAAATTAAAAACTATTCTTCTTTTCAGCGTGTCAATGGCAAATATAACAAAAGAAAATAGACATCGATTTTTTCATTTGGCTTAACCGCGGTAAAGCGAATACGTTTGCTGACACCGCCATTAGGTCCTAATATGTACCTACAGGTGACAGAGCATGCGGTGCAAGATGGGAAGTGAACCATTGTCTTTGGAGAGACGCCGCATACACTCTGGAGGTCTGAGCCATCCATGTACCTCCACTTGTGGGGGTTGTCCGTGACTACTTTGGTATGAAGTCTATGAAAGGTTTTCCAAATCGGACTCCCGGCCACCGTAGGCGCGAGCTTGCGGGTGGCGAGCAATGGGTAGCTCGCCGCCCGTTAAGGACCAGGTTCGGGTCGACGGCGCGTAGTGTTCCACGCGCGCCTCAAAGAGATGTTAGCAATACTGAAGGGGTCTGCTAGAACCGATGCCTGCCAGGGTCGCGAGATTGTTCGATTCGAAAGAGAAACCGTGACCCTGGCACATGGGCAACTGAAGGAACACGGGTGGGTTTTAGTCAGTAAAAATCTGACACGCCCTCCCGCTCCACCCAGAGCGGGAGAAGTCATTTTATAATTTCACATCCAAAAAAATTAAAAGATTTTCCAAATAGGCAACGGTGACTTTTGCTCGAATAGGAGGTTATAACAGAATGTATACTGAGTACTTATCATTGCAGCTCATTTTAACCGTAATTCATATCGGTGTCAGTGATCCTAGTGTCATTAATCATACATTAGATCAAGTTAATGATACCTAACCGGTTAGGTAGTTGCAATTAATGCAAGTATGCCAAACTTGCGTTCAAGTACGCTTAAACTTTGCTACCAGTCGAAACTCTGTTTGGCATAATGAATAAGGTTCTAAGTTTATAGACAGCTGTAGGTACTTCAAGTTGGTACTTCAGTGGTACCTTTAGTGATTGAAAGTGCCATGCAAAATTAGGTGGGCGTTTTGCGACTGTCGCTAGAGTTTTTATTTGTACTTTACTATAAACTCACTTTCGTACTTTACAATAAATTCACTTCCTTTTCTGATTCTCAGGGTTTAATCAGCTACGAAATGTCGGTGACATCTTGTTTTCAAATATTGACCAACAAATTAACTTGCATTCGTTGCTTATTAACATTACATTATATTCCTTGCTCAAATTCTTTGTTTATTATTAGATTTAAATAGATAAGTAGGCGCTGTATGTATGTATATATTTATTGCATTTGTAAACGGAACATCACAACACCTGTAGTATTGTCTGTTCTTCTCTCTTGAATCCATCCAAAGGTTGACTGTATAAGATCGCTTTGGTCGATTAGACCGCCCGTTGTGTCACCCAATGTTACATTTTTACATTTATATCTGTTATTTTATGGCGTGCATACTAGAGTATGCTTTCTTTCTATCTATTTACAGAAATAAACATATTGTCTCGTTATCATATTTTTCTTTTTTTAGGGTCAATAATGCAGCCTCAGCGTAATTAGTATAATCACCAATAAAATATTGTCTCTAATTCTTCCTTGCTATAAATACTAGTAAGTCATCAATGTAAACGATTCAGTCCAACGCTGCTCTCGCTTGGCCAAATATCCCTCCAAAATTACGTTACAAAGAGTATCAACACACCACCGTTTATTAATGCATTGTATCATAATCGATTACACAATTGATTCCATAAATCGATTTATTATCCTAGCATTGTCATACTCGTTTGACATCGATCAATCATTTTGTATTCTCAGTAAATATGGCGCGATTGATAAAAATATCAAAAGCTGCCCTGTGACAGTAATTGAGTAGTTATTGTGGTATTGATAAACGTTGTTTGGAATTAATATTATAGACTGGTTGTCTGTTTTGTTGGTCTTGTTTTCCATAAAATAGGGGTTGACTTATATCTATTAAGTAGATAATATCTGGATGACCGAGCTTTGCTCGGTATTTTTTGGTAAATTGTGTTTAAAATAATAAGTTTATGTTCAAGTTGATTATCGATAAAGTTGGTCATTGAAAACACGGATAAAACAACTTTTATAAAAATGAATCCTAGCTAGATCGCTTTATCGCCCCCGAAAACCCCTGTATACAAAATTTCATGAAAATCGTTGGAGCCGTTTCCGAGATTCAGATTATATATATATATATATATATACAAGAATTGCTCGTTTAAAGGTATAAGATAAGATAAGATATGTGGACATAACTATCAATCGAAAAAATAGACAGAAGGACAATTTTCGTAATTAAAAACGTTCAAAATCCTGTCGCAGTCTCATCTCAGCGACAACCAAATGTCAAAAACTTGTCAAAAATGTATAGAAACTTAGGGTATTTTTGAGAAATTGAACCTGAGGTCTGACTGCTATCGTTCTTATAATTACGAGCAATACCCCTTTGTTTGTACTGGCCTAGATGGCACTTGGTAACAACCCAAAAAACACTGCATTTCTTATTTTTTTGGTATCAACTTTGTACAGTTCTTTGGTAGTTACAGTTTCAGCTGACTATTTGGTTTTTTATTCATTTTAATTTGCGCTGTTCAATGAAAATTATTTTACGCTTTTTCGTAAACTAAGCAGATTTCTGCTATCCATACCAGTTCTGATAATAATTGTATTTCACACAGGATGATGATAAATGAATAAATCCTACTTTAAAAAACAATACCCCGCCTCTAATTTCTCATAAACACAAAAGACTGACATCATTACGCGTCGCCCGCATGGGGGCGGGCTGCACTATTACAATTGTCATCGACTATTAACACCATGTTTAACAATTAACAGGATTAAGTTGCCCAGTGTGTATTGTGTAGAGAGGGCGTTTTGGATATCAGTGGGAACGGAATAATTGGATCAATCGTTTGAATAGCTGTTCGTTTTCTAAGCAAACAAATATTTTTTAACTAGCTTTTGTCAGTGGCTTCGCCCGCGTGGTGGTCGGAAATCATCCCGCGGGAACGTACTACCGAGATAAAAAGTACCCTATGTGTTAATCCAGTTTATAAACTATCTGTGTGCCAAATGTCATCTAAATCTGATCAGAAGTTTTTGCGTGAAAGAGTAACAAACATACATCCATACTCACAAACTTTTGCGTTTATAATATTAGAAGGATTGTAGGAAGTCATACAACAACTACAATAATTTTATTTGTTTACCCATCTTTTAAGAGCAGTGTTGGCCCGCAATGTCTGAAGACTAAGGTCTTCAACCAGTGCGTCCTGCCCGTAATGACATACGGTGCCGAAACGTGGACACTGACATTTGGGCTGGTCCACAAATTCACGGTCGCTCAGCGCGCTATGGAGCGGGCTATGCTCGGAGTCTCTTTGAAGGATAAAATCAGAAACGAAATTATCCGGAAAACAACAGGAGGCCAACCACCATCTTTTACAAAACAATCTTATTCCAAGAACGTTTTGTTTCAAGATTATAATAACATTACTCATATTCGTACCATGACCTTCATCGTTCAATATTATTATATTCCTGCTAAGTGCTGGGAAAGAACGAACTATTTCAAAGATTTGTCTATGGCCTGCTATAATAGAAAAGAAACAACGCTATTTGAACTGTATAGCGCTGTCCCTTTCACACGTCGGTCCGAATCCCTACTATGAAGTACGCTCTCGAAGCAAACTATTATTACTTTTTACTTAAAAAGATTACTTTGTATATAAATCTAATTGTTAAGAGTAATTTTCATGAAATTAATACGAATATTATAAGGTTATACTTTGAAAACTGAGAAAAAATCATTTCAAAATTTTAAAACGCTGTGGCTAGGTTCTGATATGATAGGAATCGGAACAAATTGTGTTCTTATCAGCTGTGTAGTGCGAACGAAATTTGAAACTTGACGTAATTTTATAAGTGGTTTTCTAAGTAGTTGAACTTATTTTATCTTAATCGCATAAGATCTGTGTGTCGCCAGCATTTTAGAAGCCAGTTGCCTATAAAATCAACATGGAATCAAGGTATGTTTAAACACGGTAACTCAGTGAATAAGTTTAAAACAAGGAAATACTTTTCTATAATGTTGTAAACTATATGTCTTCAGACTCAGTGATTAGTGTTTTGTTATTAATTTTGCAGCCGAAGAGTTAATCGCGTTTCCTGGCGGCAGCTAGAGATACTATGGGAATTTTTAAATTCCAATAGATCTATAGCTACTGCCCACAATCGCTCTCTGCAAGCCAAGGAGTACTCGAGAAGGAAATGGCAAGGCATTGCGGAAATGTTGAACTCGCAAGGTGATGGTGCTCATAAAGATTGGACAGGCTGGACTAAAGTAACTACCGCAAACTTTTTATTTAAATTGTGTGTAACATATCAATATTAAATTAAACAATATTTTCAGTACTGGGTAGATTATAAAGCCAAGCTTAAAAAGCGGGTTGCAGTGCTACGAGCTTCTCATGTGCAGACTGGGGGAGGGCCTTCCACTGAGAAGCCCTTGAGTGAAATAGAAGAAAAGTTTCTTCAAATACTGGGAGAAGATATTGGCCAGGGTTTACCAGGTGTTCAAGTGGAACTAGTAAGAAAACATAAGTAGTTAAACATAATTTATTATTATAATATTAAGCACATAACTCTTATGTTATCTTTTTGCAGCCTCCAGAAATCGGTGCTGCATCAACAGATGTGGATGTGCATGATTCCTCTACTTCAGAATCCATTTTACAATATGTGCATTCTATCCTTGATCCCACAGTCCCTATTGTTACCCAAAATATACCTTCAGAGCCCATCTTAGAACCACTGCCTCAAAACCCTCCTCTGGAACCCCTGGAAGATCCACTAGCTCACTCCCCCAGCAGAACCCTTACCCTGCGTCATGCCACTTCATCTGTAGCCCGTTCCCCGCGACAGCGTCGCCGAAGACGCGAGGCACCAATGTCACAGGAGGTTGCAAGACGTGCGCTTGTCGGTTCCACACAAATGCACGCTGAGGCTGCTGTGAGGATTGCCGAAGCGATGGAGAAGCTGGTGCAATCAACAACAGCAATTGGACATACAGCAATGAGGATTGAAAGGTACAGAACTATTGAATATGTTCACTGTCTTTAAATCCCCCATAAAGTGCTATCCAAAAGTCCAACCATGTGAGATTTGATTTATAAAATAACTAGCTGACCGTACAGACGTTGTCCTGTTTCCTAGAACTCGATGGCAGCGCCACCTACTGGGTCCAATAGTGAATCTAAACCATCCAGGGTGCCACCCAAATGCATAAAAAAAAATCATTCAAATCGGTCCAGCCGTTTAGGAGGAGTTCAATGACATACACACATACATTAGAATTATCTATAAGATAGAAAAAAAATGGTTTTATTAGGTCTATTATGGCAGTATAAAAATATTAAAACAACAATAAAGTTTCATTAAACAACATTATAAAAATAGCAGTAAAAAAGAGGTAAAAATTGTAAAATAATAATAAAATAGTGTACATTTTGTTTCAGGATCTTAAATGCCGCCTTTCCCACAGCCGCTGAACAAGAGTTGCACGAGTAGCCAAACCCTGCTGTAGAGCGATATTGTTACTACGTGGCTGTTCGTTCGCATTTTGTGGTTGTAATTGGGCTTCCCGAATCATATCTACATTGTTTAATTGTTGCACAGATATGTTAGCCCTATTGCAAATGTTGTGTAATATTACACAAGCATTTATAATAGAGCCAGCTACTTCTGGTGAGTAGTGCAAGACTCGGTGAACAAGTAAGCAACGAAAACGTGCTTTGAGAAGTCCAATAGTGCGCTCTATAATATTTCTTCCATGGACATGTAAATCTGTATAGTGTGCATCGGGTGAGTTAGGTGCTGCATCCAGTATTGGTGTCATCATGCTCTTTCTCAAAGGGTATCCAGAATCTCCTGTAGATAACAAAGTTAATTTAAATTATTATTCAGCAAAGTTAAAAGTTGAATTTAAATACAAAACAGTATAATTATTTTTAACAAAAAGGATGTAATACATACCAAGAAACCAAGTATCTTCTGTGTTGCTAAGATCTTCCAAGTGAGCTTTTAGTGGATGAACAGCCCATATAAAAGAATCATGAGTTGCACCACCATGACTTGCATCTACACCTATTATTTGCATGTCTGCATCACAAATCTGAAAATGTTTAGATTAATATCTGAAAGACTGTAGTGTCATATTTATAGTATAACTTAAGAATCATATGTGTGCTCTCGTATATTATTAGTAAGTGATTAAAGAAGATTCTATATTTTTGTCTAAAGTTATTTGTTTTTTTTTTTACTTTTACTTATTTTCTATACTTAATTGCCTTACTTTCTACTGGATACTAAATGAACACTTACCAATTGAACATTCAAGGAATGGTAATGCTTGCGACAGAAGTAGCGCTCCTCATGTAGTACTGGGCGTACTATAGCTACTTGGGTACAATCTATACAACCTAGAACCCCAGGAATCCGAAATTTATTGTAAAATCTGCAAAAGATATGTGAATTTAAAATCTGCAATGATTTATTTTTTTACAAATATATTTACCTAATACTTTAATATCTAATAAACAAAAAAAAATAATAGTTTAAAACTACCATTGATAACGATGATATTTAACTATCAGCCTATCATAGTCCACTGCTGGATAAAAGTGAGTTTAAACATCAATTGTATCTCATTTTGCATATTGTTTATTATGTATTAATAATAAAATTTATTTTTAAAAAAACATGTGAATACATACACACACACGTAGATGCATATATGTATATGTAGGATGACAAAATACAAACAAAGTAGTTGTGCTTAATACATGTTTGCCAAACATCATGGCATGCAAATCTTTGGAAATATTATAATTAACAGAATAAAATCTTTATTTATGTAAGTTTAAATTGTATGTAAGTAGAATAAACATGTCACAGTCCAATTAGTAATAAAAGATCATCAAAACATGTCACAATTATAAAATAGTATTATTATCATTTATCATTTTATCTTATTAGAGAATGGGCAGCAGCGTTCTTTATGCATTATACCACCATACTGCGATTGCCAACCCGCCTGCCAAGCGTGGCGATTATGGCAAACCCCCCCAAAATGGGGGAGGCCTGTGTCCAGCAGTGGACGTCATACGGCTGAAATGATGATGATGATGATTATTATTATTATTATCATTTTGCAAAGTAGGCATTCTGCAGATAAACGAGGACTAAACATAATATTGTAATAAAAAAAATATACATACTTCATTTTAATCCCATTGCGCTCTTGATCATTGACTGGAAATTTTATGTATTTCCGTCTCATCTGCAGTGAGTTAAGACATGCAGTAACCTGTGCGATGACAGAAGAAACAGTCTGCTGAGCCACAAAATGACCCTCATTACTGCCTACTGGACGTTGGTATGAGCCAGTTGCATAAAATGATAATGCAATTAACACCTACAAAAAAGTAATATAAATTAGTATGTATATGTACATGAAAGTGAAAAATGGTTCATATGCACTATGGCTTTAGTGTTATTCGCGATAGAAATAAGGGTACCTTCGTCTCTACAGACAAGTCTGTAGATCTCACAGGGTTCTTCATCAGTGGCCTCAACTCGTCGCACAGGTTATGTGTTAGATCCTTTGTGAGTCTGTATCGCTTAACAAACTC
Source organism: Aporophyla lueneburgensis (assembly GCA_932294355.1). NCBI lineage: Eukaryota > Metazoa > Arthropoda > Insecta > Lepidoptera > Noctuidae > Aporophyla > Aporophyla lueneburgensis. The sequence continues at coordinate 4,283,861 of OW028740.1, read as the reverse complement.
CGCTTCATCTAAATTGAAGGGGTCGCATTCCTTACGAAGCTGCACCCGACCCCGCTTCCTTGTACAATTGGTTTCTGCGTTATCAGCTTCCAAAAACTCAAATACTTCGTATGCATTCGCCATCTAAAATCAAGCAAGAAATTTATTACCCAATTCAATTGGCAAGTTTACGTAAATAAATACATTTTACTTACTTTATATGACACGAAAATGTTTCTTTTTATATAAAATTGCAAAACAAGAATACTTCCGTGGAGTCAGAGGAACTTTTTTATTATTGCTAAATTTGACATAAAAACAATCTTGCTGGCTGTCAAAAGTCACGTTGTGGTACGAATTGAATGAAGTTTTAGAGGTGACGTCATCAAAACCGCTAAGAAAACAACATTATTATAACCTTATTTTAAGGACGTTATGGTACGAAAAGTCGAAGTAAGATTATAATAAGACTGTTTTAAGAGCTGGTGGTTGGCCTCCTGGAGTTACCGACATAGCTCGCAGAGTAAGCAAGCTGAAGTGGCAGTGGGCTGGCCATATCTGTCGAAGGACCGATGGCCGGTGGAGCAGACGAGTCCTGGAGTGGAGACCGCGTATCAGCAATCGTAGTGTGGGACGCCCCCCAGCTAGATGGACCGACGACCTTAGGAAAGTGGCTGGGGTAGACTGGATGCGGAAGGCGGAGGACAGGGTGTTGTGGCGTGACATGGGAGAGGCCTATGTCCAGCAGTGGACTGCGATAGGCTGAGTTAATTGATTGATTGATTGTTGGCCCAGTGGTATCGCCCCCGACTTACGAGTTGTAGGTAGTTCGAACCCAGGCAGCCGCATTTCTTGGTGAAAATAATTTCATCACCACTGCTCTCAAACGGTGAAGGAAAACATCGTGAGGAAGCCGGCATGTCCTAGAACCAAAAATTCGAAGACATGTGACATCTACCAACCCGCAGTGGGCCCGCGTAGTGGATTACGATCCACTCCCTCTCACCGAGAAGAGAACTGTGTCCCATCAGTGAGAACGTTATAAGCTGATGATGTACCCGTCTTTGACATGTCTGTTTGATAAAAGAGAGCAAACGTGCTAATGGGTCTAACATGTTGTAGAAATTTACTGCAATTAAATTACCCTTAACATCAATATTATGATAATTTTAAGGATCCGTTGACGTGTAAACTCACACAACTATAAGGTAACGAAACACAAAGAAAAGTTAAACAACCGAAAACAATCAAACCAAATAAATTAACGAGCTCATTGTATTCAATTTTCAACAAAAAAATTCGTTTGAATTTTGTATAATCGTTAACATTTGTAGGTTTCCGTGCGCATGCGCCGCTCCGACATCAAAAGAAGCGGCGTTCTGCACTGGCGGCAATATGGCGACAAATACATAGAGTAGGTTGAGCTAAGAATGGTAGATGCGACACTTTAAATATTTGCCAAATTACATCTAAAAGTCTATAATTTCTTAAACATTGTTTTTTATTACATTGTAATCAATAAAAAATTATGTCATATAATATATTTACTAACGTATGAGTTTTGACTTATTTATATCATTTTTAACTCGTATAACTCATCACCGTGAAATCTGGCGCATATAATAAATATGTATTTTTCTCTATCGCGTGCAATGGGTAGTCATTTTTAAAGAGGAAAATAATTAACCATTTTTTTAAATAATCGATGAAGATGGTATTACGGTCATCGATTTAATTACGATTGATAAGTTTATTACGTTCGTAGGAACGTGGTCTTACTTCATTTTCACTCATCGTGATATGAAGTAGGTTATAATCTTCATTGAGAATTGGACTATCAAATGCAATATGATATTTTTTCAAATCCTGTTAGCACTCCCAGACATTGGTGCCGATTCCCTTATTCACAAACTAAACTAAATTTAAGTTCAGTGCATCTTTTTCTTTTTATTTAATTAAGGAAAGGACAGAAGATAAATTTTTGTTTAGTCCTGTCAAATTAATCAGCGCTTGACTTAAATTGACGTAATTTTAGTAGGCAAGTTTTTAATCACGTCTAAACTTGTATGGAGTAGTGACAGGCGCTGATTAATTTGACAGGACTAAACTAAAATTTTTCTTTTGTCCTCTTCTTAATGAAATACAAAGAAAAAGATGCACTGAACTTAAATTTAATTTAGTTTGTGAACAAGGGAATCGGTACCATTAGCACATTCAAACAAATAAACAAACCCATCAGTTTCCCTGTCAGTATAAATTGATTCCAAATTAATTTTCATAACTATGTAGGTACAAAACTTTCCACCATTCACTTTGCCTATCTGTAACACCTTACTCTGCCAATGACCACCACAGTCGTGATAAACGTGACGGAAGTCCGCCTGTCATTTTATAGAAATGTCGGCGCTTTGTGGAAACTGTTAATAAACTGAATAATATCATTAAAACATCTATGGTTTGTGTCAAAACCTCACACGGCTTTTCTATACATATTGATGTCAATTCTGTTCAAAGACCAATTAGTAGATTCTAAATAACGGTACGGTTTTATTGACAGTATAATTTTTCGAATTTGGAAGATGTTTTTTTTTCTTCGTTTTGAAAAAGAAATTGTGTGTTTATTTGACGTTTATTATCTGTTTATTTCTTTTTATAATGAAGAGCCATGTTTTTTGTTGATGTAGTAATTTATTTTGATTAATTTTACTGAACGACCAAAGATTAAGCAAATTTTACCAGCTTACATAATTTTACAGAAGTTATTATTTATTCGTTCTACTGTTTCAGCTACTGTAATTATCTCATTTCTATCTTCTATTAATTAATCATAATTGATTTTATTGTATATCTTCTCCCTTTGGAGTTAGATCAACGCGTCTTCTCCTATATATCTCTATCCTTCAGCAGTCATCTAAGTTTCTTCATCTTATTCCTACCCGTATTCGTACCGTGTGGTTCCGGACGTAAAGAATAGCACCACCCCATTTCTTCCCGTGGGTGTCGTAAGAGGCGAATAAGGGACTTACTAGAGAATGGGCAGCAGCGTTCTCTATGCATTTTACCACCATACTGCGATCGCCAACCCGCCTGCCAAGCGTGGCGATTATGGCAAATCCCCCCAAAAATTGTACCGGTCAAATTAGCGGTGAATGGGGGAGGCCCATGTCCAGCAGTGGACGTCTTGCGGCTGAAATGATGATGATGATGATGATGATGATTCCTACCCAGTTTTTTTTTCAAACAATCGAGCCATATTTTGTCATCTTCATCACCATCAGCGTATATTGTTCTTACTTCTTGGACACAAGCTCTTCGAGAGGAAGTGGGTGGTAGTCTACCACGCGGGCCCAATGCGGGTTGGAAGATTTCATATAACTTCGACTATTTGGTCCAGGATAAGCCGATTTCCTCACGATGTTTTTCTACATCGTTTTGAGAGCATTGATAATGAAATACATAAAGAAAAGCGCCTGCCTGGGTTCGATCCCACTACCTACAACTTGTAAGTCGAGGTCTACTGGACCACCACTAATCCCATCTTTTGTGAAATCGGAATATCGTTTATATGAATAAATATAAACAAAACATCCTAAAACCATTACAGCACACCAAATCTTCCTCCAACTACAACCACAATCCGTAAGGGTGCGCTCAGCCCCTAAAATTAAATTTATTCAACGTTTGCAGAGGACGGTCGGCAAATAGGACATTGTCTCAAACATCTACAATCACATCTTAATGTGTGTTTAATGTATTAATGAGTTGAAAGGGGTGGGGGATAGTGTTGCAAGGTTTAGAATTTTGATTTGTGGGAGATTTAGAACTAGACTGAAACGAATGTCTACTTTAAAGTAAAGATAAATAAAGAAAGTAATTGAAAAACTTTTTAACAAAAAATTAAACCGCCGAAAAAGTGAAAAGCATAAAATAATAAACCTTAAAATGATGAGTCGGCGCTTTGAGTGATCCTTGTTCATTGATTTTTCAGCACCGACTCAAAAATTTAAGGTTTATTATTTTATGCTTTTCAGTTTATCGGCGGTTTAATTTTTTGTTAAAAAGTTTTTATTTTATATTTTTTGTAGCTTTAATGAACTAATAATACTTGGCAAGGTATACCTTACCGTACGTAGGGTATACCCTATCCAACAAAAAAAGAATTATCAAAATCGGACTACTCTGTATAAAGTTATGCGTGTTTATACGTTACAATCAGTGAGTGAACAATCAATCATCCCCTGTTTTCCAACCCTCAGGGTTCTATTTTGCTTTCCAAATTTATATGAGACCACCTTGGGAGTATACCCTTTCCAATAGAAGAAGAATTGTTACAATCGGACCACTATGTAAAAAGTTATGCGTGGTCATACATAAAAAAAAAATATACGCGTCGAATTGAGAACCTCCTCCGTTATTTTTCGTCGGTTGAAAAGGAAATGAAACAAAAACGTCAAATATATACGCTATAGAAAATGCAACCAAAGGAAAACTTAGAGACGTTGATAATGTTACAGAAGAATAAATTAATGAGCATAATGAAACGCTTTTAGCTTTATCTTTCAACAGCTTCTTTTTTTTTTTTTTTTTCAGGATGGGAAATCATCAAATGACTTCTCCCGCGCTGGGCGGAGCGGGAGGGCGTGTCAGACTTTTACTGACTAAAACCCACCCGTTCAGTTCAGTTGCCCATGTGCCAGGGTCACGGTATCTCTTTCGAACAATCACGCGACCCCGGCAGGCATCGGTCCTAGTAGACCCCTACACTGCTGCTGACATCTCTTTGAGGCGCGCGTGGAACACTGCGCGCCGTCGACCCGAGCTTGGTCCTTACCGGGCGGCGAGCTACCCATTGCTCGCCACCCGCAAGCTCGCGCCTACGGTGGCCGGGAGTCCGCTATTGACTCCCGACGCCCGGGGCGTCTCTTCCTGCGGCGGCTAGGGACGTGAGGGCGCAGTGATTGCCACTCCCTCACGCGCCCCGCCTCCTCCTTCGCGAGCATTACTGCTTCGCAGAAGGAGGTGACGGCTTCCCATTCCCTCTCGCTCCGTACTATGGCTCGCACCAGCTCCAGACGCGAGAGGTCGCCGCCGCCGATCGCCTCCACGAGGACACGACGGTGCTCCGCCCAGGCAGGGCACACCTCCACCGTATGCTCCACCGTGTCCTCCAGACGATCCTCGCAATGGAAACACCCGGACGTATTCTCCCGCTTTATCCTGAACAGGAACCCACGGAAGCACCCATGCCTGGTGAGAACCTGCGTCAGGCGGAAGGTGAGGACGCCGTGACGCCTCTCTATCCACTCCTCAAAGAGGGGACTTACCGCTGCAATTGTGGCGTGCCCAGCACTGGGTTGCGACAATCGTACCCGCCATGTCGCCATGAGATCACACTGGTGCTCTGTCCGCCGTGCCGCGATCCAAAGGGTAAAACGAGACCCTATTACTAAGACTCTGCTGTCCGTCCGTCCATTCGTCCGTCCATCCGTCTGTCATCAGGCTGTATCTCATGAACCGTGACAGTAAGACAGATGAAATTTTCAAGGATAATGTATTTCTGTTGCCGCTGTAACAACAAATACTAAAAAAACACAGAATAAAACAAATATTTAAGGGGGCTCCCATACAAAAAACGTGATATTTTTTCCGTTTTTATAGATAATGATGCCCAATGGAACCCTTTGTGCACGAGTCCGACTCGCACTTCGCCGATTTTATGTAAGTCAGTAGTCAAAGATAACGTTAAAGCATACATTTGTTATCATATTCACAGAATTCTGTTAACATTTCTAATACAGCAACCCCAAGAACCCTTAGGACAGCTGAGCGTCCAAACTTGCTGCAGCACGTTCTCCCAAACCTGTTTGTTTTGTGTTTAATCGTTCCGACTCAATATTGACTCGCATCCGAAGTACTGGTCGTTGTCTTACTATTGGATTGGACTAAGATTATGTGTCCTTTTGTCTCTTGTTTGTGTATGTGTTTGAGAATCGTTTATAGAATTTATGTTTGTTGTTGTTGTAACTATAGCGTGGATTATGTTGATATTTCGTTTGGTTTACTGTATAGCGTCTAGAGGGATAATCTATCTATACTAACTAGTGATCGCCCATTGGTCGAAATTCAACCGTACTTCATTTGAATAGAAATACATTATTAAATGAAAAAATATAGACAATAATAAATATATAAAATAATATGGTTATATTTGACATTCAGTAACACTATTAGACAAATTGATGCTGTACTACCGCGTCGGGAGTCAATAGCGGACTCCCGGCCACCGTAGGCGCGAGCTTGCGGGTGGCGAGCAATGGGTAGCTCACCGCCCGGTAAGGACCAAGCTCGGGTCGACGGCGCGCAGTGTTCCACGCGCGCCTCAAAGAGATGTCAGCAGCAGTGAAGGGGTCTACTAGGACCGATGCCTGCCGGGGTCGCGTGATTGTTCGAAAGAGATACCGTGACCCTGGCACATGGGCAACTGATGGAACACGGGTGGGTTTTAGTCAGTAAAAGTCTGACACGCCCTCCCGCTCCGCCCAGAGCGGGAGAAGTCATTTGATGATTTCCCATCCTGAAAAAAAAAAGAAAAAAAAAAAAATGCTGTACTACTGTGGAGAGGGTTCCCTGGCGAGATGGTGATGGCGAGGACCAGGACGTAGGTGTAATGAGTAAAGAATACTTCTTCAGGACTCTCTTCTTTATTTTCTTAATACCTCTAACTGCTGGATATGGAACAATATGGAATGAATTATCACAGAAATTTGTTCTGTTTTCATAGAATTTTCCCTATAATTTTTAGTTAATTATGACGGTTCCAAATGTCATAATTATAACCAGCCTGTACAATCGTGAGGCATACAACCTCTACAGTTTGCACACGACACTAAGTTTTGTATGGGAAACTTACTAATGCCATACTTGACACTCCCCATAAAACCACAAAAAATATTTCTTATACATCTAAACTAAATTCCTATCGTCGCTAATACAAATAATATTAAAGACTCTGGATATGATCATAGATTTTAAAAATGAAATAGGTTATATATCTATAAAATTAATTTATTACCTATGGTTATACTTGACATTCAGTAAGACTATTGACACAAAATCAGGCTTACCAACTTAGGGGTTTTCCCAAATTTAGGGGGTAAATAAGAGGATTGAGATTTTTAGGGGCGTTCCATTTTTAGGGGTATTCTTAGGGATTTTTTGCAATCTTACATTTCTCATTGTGTTTTTGATTACAATAAAAGTATTAGCGACTTCTAGTACGGTTCCTCGATACTAAGAATGCAGAGTGAATGATTAACTTTCGCGTAATAAATATAGACAAATATAACTACTGTGTGCCGGTCTATGATTACTGAACATTCGTTGGTTATTTTCATTATAATTTTTTAGGGATTTTTTTTAGTAATTGTGGCAATTTTAGGGGTTTTTAACTTAAGCTTTAGGGATAAATATTTCTGGGTGTAGGTAACACTGCACAAAATAATAAAGACAGATTTGGACCATAAACAAAAGAATATCTATGCATGTGTGTATTAATTAGATACACGGTAATGAACAGTAGTGTGTGTAACGTGTTATTTATTGAAAATAATGTATTTTAACGCATAATTCAAAAAAAATATTAGCATTCGTCACTTCTTCTCTGTATAAACTATAAGTTTGCGAAATTTCATACTCCTCCGTTCGCCCAATTTTCGTAAAAAGGGATCCAAAGTTTTCGCTTCACGTATTAATATATAGTATTTAGATATTATAAAGCTGAAGAGTTTGTTTGTTTGTTTGTTTGATTGAACGCGCTAATCTCAGAAACTCTTGGTCCGAATTGAAAAAATCTTTTTGTGTTGAGTAGCCTATGTATCGAGAAAGGTTATAAACTATATAACATTACGCTACAACTAAGAGGAGCGGAGCAGTAGTGAACAATGTTGCAAAAACGGGGAAAATTTATTCCTTTTGAGAGTTTCCGTTGCGTGCGCTGCGTAAACGGTTAAAGTAACGCAAAAATCATGTATCACGGAGTTGTTTCTTTTAAAAAGTTCTAAAAAAAAGTCCGTGAGAGCATATGTCTATCTTTTAAGGTTGACTCACTATAACTCAAAAGGAGCGAGCAGCAACGAAAAATGGACGAAAACTAGCAGGCAAATCGATGCGACGGGAAGGGTCAGGGGAGCAAAAATTTGACGCGGACGAAGTCGCGGGCAGAAGCTAGTTAACTATACAAATAAAAACAAAAGGGACACTTAAGCGTCGAAATACAGCATTGCCACATTGAATGGCTATGCTAATTCTAGCCAAGTCAAATCTTAAGATTTGAAAATTAATTTATCATAAGTTATCTGCTTTTTGTAAATAATGCGACTAATCAAATTTTGTATCTTATATTTAGAAATAACAAAAATTGTTGTTTCAGAAAAAAAAAATATTTTAAAATCTATTTTAGAATGTTGTATGTTCTTATAAATAAATTTCAGGAATACCTACATAACTTGACACCCATTTAAATCTTGTTTATGTATTTTGTCGGTGGTGTCAGCAAATTTCTTAATACTGAACTTGGATCTCTAGGGTTGAGTGAAGTCCGAAGAGATGGGGAGGACACCATAACCCTTGAATCAGGCCACCTCCTGTATTTTCGAGAGGGAGACCAGCTATCCCAAGGAGGAGTCGGGTTCCTGGTAAACAAATCCCTTTGTGACAACGTTGTGGAAGTCTCCAGTGTGTCGAATAGGGTAGCGTACCTCGTAGTTCAGCTAACCAAGAGGTATAGCCTCAAGGTTATCCAGGTATACGCACCGACCTCGGCACACTCGGATGACGAAGTGGAGGAAATGTACGAGGACATTTCCAAAGCCTTGCATTCCACCACTAAGGCCCACTACAACGTTGTTATGGGGGATTTTAACGCTAAAGTGGGAGTACAGAATTGCAGTGAATCGGTAGTAGGATCCTACGGGTTTGGCAGCAGAAATCATAGGGGGCAAATGCTTGTCAACTTCCTTGAGAAGGAGGGGCTTTTCTTGATGAATTCTTTCTTTAAGAAACAGCCCCAAAGGAAGTGGACGTGGCGAAGCCCCGACACTATGACAAAAAATGAGATAGACTTCATCATAACGGATAGGAAGCATATATTCAGAGATGTCTCAGTGGTCAACAGGTTCAATACCGGCAGTGATCATAGACTTGTTCGAGGCTCTCTGAATATCAAATACAAGCTCGAGCGAACTCGTTTGATGAAGGCTAGGCTCCGTCCAAATATGCTCCAAACTATGCTAGGATCTGAAGCATTCCAGTTAGACCTGGAAAACCGATTTGCTGCCGTGGAAACCACAAATGACGTCGACCAGGCGCTCGACCAAATGGTGGGAATCCTCAGGGAAGAAGGTGCGAGGTTTTGAAAATGCGGCGTACGGGCAGGAGGTCCAAACTTTCGGAAGAGACTCTGGAGCTTATGACGGAACGACGTGAAAACCCACCTGTCACTTCGTCAGAACATCGGGCACTCAACAATAAGATAAGATTTTTGGTACGCCGCGACCTCCGACGCTCTAATACACGCTTCATAGAGAAAGCGATTGAGCAAAATCGGGGGTCGAAAGTATTCGTCCAACCACTTGGGAGGAGCCACCTGACGAAGTTGACTACATCTAGTGGGGATGTCGTCGTTTCGAAGCCGGAGATCCTTTTGGAAGTCGGAAACTTCTACGGCCATTTGTACGCATCGCATGCATCTCGACCTGATCCCGAAAATGAGGATTCTAGAGTCACTTTAAGTCAGCCAAGACGAAATCGAGGCGGCTCTCAAACAGCTTAAAAATGGAAAAGCCCCTGGTGAGGACGGGATTACGACCGAGCTCCTGAAAGCGGGAGGAAGTCCTGTACTGAAAGAGCTTCGGGAGCTCTTCAACTCTGTCCTGTTCTCTGGGAGAACTCCAGAAGCGTGCCGAAGGAGTGTGGTCGTACTGTTCTTTAAAAAGGGGGATAAAACCCTTTTAAAGAACTACAGACCCATTTCGCTCCTAAGCCACGTATATAAGCTGTTTTCAAGAGTCGTCTCGAATCGTCTAGCGCGGAGACTCGACGAGTTTCAGCCGCCGGAGCAGGCCGGGTTTCGAGGAGGATACAGCACCATAGACCACATCCACACAGTGCGGCAGATTATACAGAAGTCCGAGGAGTATAGTCGGCCGCTGTGTCTTGCGTTTGTGGACTATGAGAAGGCTTTTGATTCTATCGAGACCTGGTCTGTTTTGGAGTCTTTGCAGCGATGCCAAGTCAACTGGCGATACATCCAAGTGCTGAGATGTCTTTATGAAAACGCCTCAATGACCGTCCAAACTCAGGACCGGCAAACTGAACACATCGCCCTGCGTCGAGGAGTGAGACAAGGGGACGTAATCTCCCCAAAATTGTTCGCTAACGCACTGGAGGATGTGTTCAAGACGCTAAACTGGAGTGGACGCGGAATAAACATCAACGGCGAGTACATCTCACACTTGAGATTTGCAGACGACATCGTCATATTGGCGGAATCGCTGCAGGACTTGTAGCAGATGCTGGACGACCTAGTTGATTCTTCTGTACGCATTGGTGTCCGGATGAACTTGGACAACACACAGGTTATGTTCAACGATCACACAACTCCGGGACCGATTGCGGTCAATGGCGGTGCCCTTAAGGTTGTTCAAGAATACGTTTACCTCGGGCAAACTCTGCAGTTTGGTAAGAACAACCTTGAGAAGGAGGGTAACAGGAGAATTCAGCTGGGCTGGGCAGCATTTGGGAAGCTTCGTCGAGTCTTCTCGTCGCGTATTCCACAGAGCTTAAAGACGAAAGTCTTCAACCAGTGCATCCTACCTATTATGACTTACGGAGCCGAAACGTGGACACTCACGGTACGGCTGGTCCATAAATTTAAAGTCGCTCAGCGAGCTATGGAACGAGCTATGCTTGGAGTATCTCTGAGGGACAGAATCCGGAATGAGGTGATCCGGCAGAGAACCAAAGTTGTCGACATAGCTCATAGGATTAGCAAGCTGAAGTGGCAATGGGCCGGCCATATTAGCCGTCGAACCGATGACCGTTGGGGTAAACGTGGTCTTGAGTGGAGACCGCGAATCGGCAAACGTAAGGTAGGACGCCCTCAGGCTAGGTGGAGCGACGATCTTCGCAGGGTGGCTGGTAGCAGCTGGATGAGAGTTGCCGAAAATCGAGCTGAATGGCGTGCAATTGGGGAGGCCTATGTCCAGCAGTGGACTGCTATAGGCTGATGATGATGATGATGATGATGATGTTGGATCCCTTTTTCACATTTATGTTTTTGATCGGTTAGTCTAGTCCGATCTATTTAAAAAACCAGTCAAGAACGAATCCGACTCGCAGATTGAGGGTTCGGTACCATCATGTTCCGTCCCGTTTGGCTGTTTACTCTGTGAATGCACCATGACGTAAAACGGAGTGACATCTGTCAGTTTGACACTTCCTCTTTGATTTTGGTTGGGAAAAAAAATGTCGGTTGAATTTGCTTGTGCGACCCTGTTGTAAATTAATCCTTGTAAATGGATCCGTTTGTGGACAATTTGTCATGATCCAATTGTTTGTTTGTTTAATAACCCCTTTTGAAGAAATAATACGGGTTGAGTTTGGATATATCTTTGTTGAAATAGTTTGAAGGTTAAGTGATCTGGAGACCGCGTGCCATGAAAACATCTGGCGGATTGTTGCGGCCTGTATCCTGGAAAACACATTTACAACGTCACTACACAATACAATACACACTCATTTACATACATAAATCCAGGTAGGCTCCAGAAGCAGTTTCCTTCTACCATCATGAGGTGAGTCTTTTGTTTGATTCTATTAATCAGCTCCGCGCACGGCGGACAGTTCGCAGCCACTCTTGTCTCCAGGGCCCCATCATCATAACTTCCACTGCGCTATTTAAATCCTATGGTAGGGGCCTGGCCTGGCGTCGAACACATCATATATAAATAGGTATAATAAATTAATGCATATAGTATTACAGTTTTAGGTCAGCGCCATCTCTTGGGCGATAGTGGATGTTGCGTCCTGAAATAGTTTCTCTATGCGCACGCAACGCGTAACGGAATGACATCTGACTTGTCAAGTTTGATTTTGACGTTTGACACTTTCTCTTGATTTTCGGTAGGTTCAAGGAAGCCCCGTCGCCGTGTTGAGTTCCGCGACGCGTTTGTTGAAATTAATCCCTTTAAATCGATCCGTTTGTGACAATTAGTCGTGATCCAGTTGTTTGATTGTTAATAACCCCTAATTTGACGTATTAATACGGGTTACGTTTGTTAAAACTGAAGTTCTTGTAAAGGGACGGCGGTCCACATTGCGCCTGCGACCCTGTTGTAAAGTAATCCCTTAATCCCTGAGAACCGGTCGTTTTGTGGACAATCTGTCATGACCCGATGGTTAAGTGTTAGTGACGCTATTGGGGAACGAGTGATTTGAAGACCGCATGCTGTGATTGCCTCCAGCCGGGTTGAAGCGGAATCTAACCTGAAGAATACTCGTAACGTCACGACACGATACACATACACTCACTTACATACATATCTCCAGGTTGGCACCAGAGCAGTGTCCTTCAACCATGAGGTAAGTTCCTTTGTTTGTATATTGTATCTTGTACTTGTATTGTCTGCTCCGCGTACGGCGGACTAGTAACGCTCGCCACTTCTTGTCTCTAGAGCCCCACGATTATAACTCTTCCACTGCGCACTTGAAATCGTATTGGGAGGCCTAGCCTGGCAGCGTACATTTTGGTAGCAAGAGCGTGGCTATAAGACATATAACCACAAAATTGGAATTTTACAGTAAGCTAATTACTTGGCAGTCTCTATAAGGGAAGTAGTAATACGCTGTAAATAATTGGTATCAATGATTGCTTGTTTGTTTGAAATAATTTGTATATTTGTTGAGTTGAGTAACTCATATTGCCGGGGGTCAACCAGGTTTGCATATGCTTCAGAGTTGGTTAGATTGAGCTATGCTATAACCTTTTGTTGTTGTTATTTGACCTCTGTGTTGTATTGAATGTCAGGAAGACATTAAAATGTTGAGTTTGTACCATTGATATGGTTATTTGTGAAAATTAATATTTGAAATTGGCATTTTTGAGTATTACCATTGTTTGAATTGGAATAAAGGTTCATTGTTGTTGTACCATTAACAAAGTGGTTTGTGAACTTAACATTTGGAATTGGATTAGAATTTGAATATTTGAATTGAATTTGAAGTTGAATGTTGAACGTTGATATTGGTTTAAAATTAAAATAAAAGTGTATTGTTGAATTGAAAAGAAACCAATATTTTGTTATTTCTTGAGTTGCTGATTAGTCAGTTTGGATTGAAACCAATTGTTTGTAGTTATTTTGTAATATATTGTTTGAACTTTGTTACTTAATTACCTTTTGCTTGGTTTATTTTATTTGATTGCTTGCGTTGGATTTCCTTGTTATTTATTGATTGAACTTTGTTATTTGATAATTTAATTGTATTGTTTGTGCAATGGCACACAAAGCGGTGAGAGAGGCAATCAGTGGATTGGCCACACAGCTACGGTGGTTCACTTCAGCTGCAGCAACCGCTGAGCGCCCGGATCTTGAAGCGGTCACTCTGGCTCGGTTCGAGCAGTTGAACGTGAGACTCGGCAACGTTGATGCTCTGCTTACTCGCTACAACGAGTACATCTGTGATGTGGCTTTGATGACCTCGTCCAATTTTTGGAGGATGAGTGTCGGTTTGTGGACAACTCTGGCGTTGCCACTGAGTCATGCCAGCCGTCTTCCCGGCCACGAGACCAGGGACGGACTAGGGCTCGCGGGCCTGTTGATGGTCGCCCCGCCGCTCGTTTTGCTGGCACCCAGAGTCGTCCTGGTTGTGAGTTTTGTAGGGACACGGGGCATGGCATGGCAACTTGCGCGGCCTTTTTGAAGTTGCACATGAGTGCCCGCCGCCGAATTGCCAAAGCACGCCGCATGTGCTTCTCTTGTTTGGGGGCTCACTTTCATAGGGACTGCCCCAACCCCCGCCCTTGTAGAATTTGTAGGGGGTCCCATTTGGACATTTTGTGCGCTAACGCGAACCACGCTGGCAGACCAGCCTCTGATGAAGGTTCGCGCACGGGGGGGTACCATGGAGTTGGTCACCGGGCTTCTGGCTCGCCGGTTCAGAACCGGGGAGAGGCCCGCAATTTTGAGCGCCGCACTCCACCCCCCGCGCAAGTTGATCGGGAGCCGGGCGACCGCCATTTGGTCTCCCCGCGTAAAGGCGATTACGCAATTGTTGCTAGGCACCGCTGGCCAGACCAGCACCGCCTTCCCTCCCCTCCTTTGGCGGAACGTCCCCGGTTGGAGTCACGCCCCCCGCCATTCAGGCATCCGGTGGGATATGCCCTTCCAGCGATGGCGCGTGGCTCGGGACACCGCGCGTACGAGGAATTTGAATTGCATCCTCGTCGGGAAAGACTTGGGTCTGGGTGTGGCGATCGGTCGCCGCCCAGGCATTGTTAGGACATTGGCGCCTGCCCCGCTAAGGTACCCCTCAGATCGACACGGTTTTGTTGCCAACGGCATCGGTCAGGTCTGGGGGCCCACGGGGGACTCTGTTGAGTTCTGTGTCATTATGGACATGGGAGCCCACGGTTGCCTTTTGTCTATTGTCTTGTTGTTTGTTTGTTATGTTTTGGGCAAAATTGTTTTGTTTGTGTATTGTTTTGGTTAAAATGTTTTCTTCAGCGCCTTTGGACTGCGGGACTTGGCTGGGACGAGCCAATTCGGGAAACCCTGTTGGAAGATTGGCTCCAATTTATATCCGCACTCCTTGCAGTCAACGAGGTCGTGTTACCCCGCGCTATCCTCCCCCCTGGGAGCTACACTGCTACCCTTGTTTGTAATGCGTCTTCGCACGGATATGCAGCTGTTGTTTGTTTGCGCACCGTCTGCGCAACAGGCCAGGTGAATTTGTCACTGGTCTTGGCCAAGAGCAAGGTGGCCCCCCTCCGGACGGCACTGACCATCCCTAAATTGAATTGTCAGGGGCGGCGCGTCTTGTGCGTCTATTGAACCACGTTGCTCACACTTTGGGTGGAACTGTGGACATTCGGGTTTCTTACGCCTGGACGGACAGTCAAATTGTTTTGTGTTGGTTGAAGACGTCCGTCCACTCTTTGGAGGTCTTTGTTGCGTACCGAGTGTCCCAGATTCAAAATTTGAAACGCCTTTGATTTGGAGGCACGTGCCTGGAGATTTGAACCCAGGTGCCGTGGCCTCACGTGGGTGCATGGCACCCCGCTTGATTGCTCACCCCCTATGGTGGGGTCCAGACTGGCCGACTCACCCCGAGGATGATTGGCCTCGATCGCCAGTCTTGATGTCGGGTCCTTTGCCCGGGCTCAAGGTGCTCGTTGTTGGAACATAGGACCCTGAGTTTGTTGAGTCGATTTGGCTCCCTCGACAAATTGTTGAATTGTTGTTTTTTGTTGTTGAATTGTTGGTGACTGATCGTCACATTAAGAACTCGCATGCCGGTTGCAATGCGCTGTTGGCCATTCTGCAGCGAGAGTTTTGGATATTGTCGGGAGCCGTTATTAAGTTGAACCCCTTTTTGGACGATACGGGTCTTTTGTTGTTTGGTTGTTGACGGTTGAGTCACTCTAGCCTTCCTTATTATAAATTTTATTATTTATTTATTTATTTATTTATTTAAGGAAAAACAAACAGTAACACAATAAGAGATAGACATATTATCTTAAATATTACATTTTGAACAATTGTGCTACCCACAACGTTTTCCACAGATTACAATGCTAAGTATATAAAACTAGCTGGTAGCACAGGTACAATGCCTAAACAACAGCCATTGTCCTAGAACTCTGGATATGGACTTTGAAATTTATAAAAGTAAAAGTAAGAAAAAGTAAGAAAAAGTGAGTTTGTGTGCATACATGATTAAATTATATTTATACAAGATTAAATTATATTGCGCTATTTCAAACTACTTTGCTGATCCTTTAGAGTTGCTCGGATTAACTTCTTAAATGCATTTTTATTGAGGAAAAGAATGTCGATTGAGTTAAATTCAACGTTATATGTCTCAACCAAACGATGAAGTGGTGAACGCGAGCCAGCGTTGGATTTACAGAGGCTAGTAGCAAAAAGACGTCGAGTGCGTACCTCACGTACATGAACTGTTCGAGGAACCAGGTAACACAGACTCCTAACTAAGTCCGGACAGTCAAAATGATTTCGGCACACATTGAACAGAGTCATAACATCCAAAAGTTTCCGTCTAGACTGTAAGGTCAGAAGATCATACTTTTTAAGAAGTAAGTGGTATGACATTTTATTCCGATAACATCTAAAATTCATAGCTCGAAGGTATTTACGTTGTACCAGTTCCAGCCTTTCACTATATTTCACGTAAAAAGGATTCCAAATAGGTACAGCAAACTCCAACTGTGGCCTGATTATTGATTTGTATAATTGTAAAAAGGTGGAAGGTCGACGAAAATCTCTGGAAGATCTCATTACGAAACCAAACATTTGGTAGGCTTTGTTAACAATTTTTTCTATATGAGCATCCAGATGGAGTTTTGAATCTAGCAGGACACCAAGATCGCGGAGAAAACTTACTTTACTAATTGGCGTATTGGCAAGACGATAGTTGAAGTCAGTAATATTTTTCTTTTTGGTAAATGTTATAACATGACACTTCGGAAGACTAAGGTAAAGCTTATTGGAAGAGCAGTAACTAGAGAAGCGGTCTAAATCCTGCTGGAAGTTAAAACAATCGACTTTATCAGAAATAATTTTATAGACCTTTAAATCGTCCGCGTACAGAAGAAATTTTGAATTTTGAAAGCAGTCTTTTATGTCATTAATGTATAAGATAAATAATAAAGGGCCTAGAATGGAACCTTGTGGTACACCGGAAGTGACCCGAAAAGAGCCAGATTCAAATCCATTAACAACTACCTTTTGTGTTCTGTTGGTTATGTAAGATATAAACCACCGTAGAAGGTCCCCTCTGATACCATTGTAAGCAATTTTATTAAGTAGTAGTGTGTGGTCAAGTTTATCGAAAGCCTTCTGAAAATCTGTATACACCGCATCAACCTGCTGTCTATTATCGAGACTGTCAAACAGTTGGGACGTGAAAATGAGGAGATTACTAATGCAAGATCTGTCTTTAACAAATCCATGCTGCTCTTTTATTAAAACACTGTGAACAGCCGGATATAATTTATTATGCACAAGTCTCTCAAACAGCTTGGAAAAAGCAGAAAGTATAGAGATAGGTCGATAGGTCGCCACATCATGCTTGGAACCACTCTTATGAACTGGTACAATATTTGCATGTTTCCAAACTTCAGGGAAAATACCACATGATAAACATTTATTAAATAGTATATGTAAAGGATAGCATAACGTATCACATGTGTTTTTCAGAAAAACCGAAGGAATCCCATCAGGACCAGGACCCTTGGTTGAATCAAGTGATTTTAATTCTTTATTTACTTCATCAAGAGACAGTTGCAGTTGGAATAGGAAGACATCATGGCCAGCATTTCTAGACGGTGGTTCCCATGACTTAAAGTCAAATGTTGAGGGCTCATATGCGGACTGGAAAAATGTAGCAAACAAGTTGCAAGTAGTAATAGGATCATTGGATGAATTTTGATTGTAATGAACCGTGGATGGGATTTTATTTGTAGTTTTACGGTTAGCGACGTATGTCCAAAATGTCTTAGCATTGGTAGCAACATTGTCTTCAATTGCATTAATATATTTACCATAGCAAACGTCAGCTAGTTTTTTAAACTTTTTCCTATTACTCGAGAACACCTCATAATGAAATAAATTCCCATACTTCTTCCACCTTATCCAAGCTTGTGTTTTCTTTTTGTAGGTATATATGAGAGATTTGGAGAACCAATTAGGGAAATTAATATTTTTTGATCGACATGTAGGTGTGTGTGATTTTATTATTTCATAAAGTTTTTCATAGAAAGTAGAAACAGATTCATTAGGTGTTAAGTCATCCAGTAAGTCATTCCAATCCACGTCACTTATATCAGTATTTATTTTGTTATAAATATATATATATTCTTTATTATCGGACAACAATGATCCAGAGTGTTAGTAAAACATTGAAACAACTTAATACTAGTGTTAGTAGGTAAAATAAAAAAGAAAATGACATAGAATAAATAAATAGTATTGTGAAAAGGACATCCCCAAATTAATGTTTAGTGATTGTCCTTCTCACAAAACTTATAATAATTGGTGAGTCAATACTCTCCGCTATAGTTTTTAGAACGCTGTTGCCACTTGCCCGCAACCTTGACAACAGCGACGCGGTTTTCTTGCGAATGACGGCGTGGAAGCCGTCAGTTTGGTTTTGCGCAAACATCGTGGAGGCGCTGCACCACCGTGGCAGTCCCAACAGCATTCTAAAAATATTATTATACTGGACGCGTAGGTCATCCAACGTCCTTTTGGTATAGTTGACCCAAAGACTCCCCGTGTAAAAGCACTGGCAATATGCCTTAAAAAGTGTTATCTTAACTAACTTGCTACACCGAGCGAATCTTTGGGCCAACATGTTACCTCGGACCGCCAATGCCCTACGCTCCCTTTCAATATCATCATTGTCCTTAAGGTCGTCAGCGAGAAAATGCCCTAGATATTTAAATTTTGTCACTCTTTTGACGTTCAAGCCGTTTAGGGTAATATCAGGTATATTATCCGGGCATTCACTGCCGGCCTTAAAGACAATGTATTCGCACTTCTTAACATTATAAACAAGCCCGTGCGAGGCAGCATACGTCTGACAGACCTTTAGCATTTCATTCACGGCTCCTGCCGTCGGCGCCAGCAGCGCCATGTCGTCAGCGTAGCTGATGCTATTTATCTTTACACCATGTACGCTGCATCCGACCCGCATATGGCTGAGGCCCACGATTAGGCCATCTATATATGTGCTAAATAGCCTAGGAGATGTCAGACCACCCTGTCTCACACCGCATTCTAATCTATATGTATCCGACTGTGCATTGGACCACTTAACAACATTTTCTTGGTTCCCATACCAATACTGAAGGATCCGGAGGACTCCTGTCGGTACACCCCTACCCTCAAGCTCCCTCCAGAGCACATCATAATTTACCAGATCGAAAGCTCTGGAGAGGTCCAGAAAACAGGCGTATACCGGAGTTTTACGATCAGTGTAATACCGGACCGTATGCTTGAGACTAACTATGGCGGTTTCCGTTGACAGTCCAGGTTGAAACCCAAACTGTGAGTCAAGCACGGATAGAAATTCCTTCAAGCTAGAATCAATCATACCGTCCAGTACTTTTGCCATTGTGGTTGCGAGAGATATAGGTCGATAGTTTGACTTATCTGATATGTCACCCGTCCTATTCTTAATTATAGGTACCACAAGTGTTCTCATTAGTTCTGCCGGCAAGTAAGAGTGACTTAGGCACATGGTATAAAACAATGACAGAACCCTTGGCAGATGAACCCCAGCAAATTTGAAATGCTCAATACTGAGCCCGTCATGTCCGGGAGACTTGCCTCTACTCATATTTTTAATAACAGCAGCAACTTGTCTGGCTGAAAAGAACATTATTGATTTCAATCCCTGAACTTCAGACCCAGCACTGAACACATCAACTGAGGGACCCAGAGGAGATCGAACTGTAAAATGTTCCTTGAACATGTTTGCGATCTCCTCCGGCTCACTCCGCCCGCCAACATTCACCGAGATGCCAGGCTTAATATCAAGCCTACTCGTGGACTTCCAAAACTTACCGAAATTGTTTGTTGCTCTCGCTTTCGCTATCATATCCATCTTTATTTGTTCTTGGTTCTTTTGACACCATTTTAGCCGAGCCTTGAAGGTATTACGGGCCACTCGCATTTGTTCGAAAATACTTCCAGAAGTAGGCCGATTATACAAAACCCACATTTCAAATTTAAGCCTGGCCTCCCGGTGTGCATCACTTACATGGTAATTCCACCCGCACAATGCCTTGTGGTTCTTACCTCTAACAACAGGTCCTATCCTTTCATATGTTTGTTCGGCGGCATTACATAATGCTTGTGATATTTTGCTATACAATGAATCTAAAATAGCTTTGTGCTCGCTTATATTACAAAAACTATGGCTACACTCTTGAAACTCTGGTGGAAAATCAATTTCACGCAGCTTACTGTTACATAGCTCACGGTATCTGTCAATTTGCGAGTTATTTCGGTCCCCCCAAATAACTTTATTGCAAGGAGTCGGACTTGTTACCCGCTTAGGTCTTATTATATTTAAGTTGCACTCAATGCAAAGTGGCAGATGATCTGATGTATATACGTCCTCATTTATGGTAACCTTGTTCACTGAAACCCAGGCTGACAGAGAGACTATACAGTGGTCCAGCCACCTCCTACATCCATGTGCCTCACTCATAAAAGTATAGCTACTAGAATTTATTCCCAGTCTTTCAATATCAGCACAAACAAATGACTGATCTACGCAGAAACTAGTAAGTTCCTTAAAAAATACTTCATTCGGATGTGCATTAAAATCACCCAGTACAAACACACTCTCGACCCCACCGCTCGCAACCACTGCACTGATCTCACCTAACACTTCCGTAAACATGGGCAAGTTATCGAGCGAATTAGTCGGCATATACACACAAGCTACTATAATAGAGCGCCCGCCAATGCTAGCTTTGACGGCCGCCAAGCGACAGCTGTTACATTCCAACACAGTCACTGTATCAAAAACACCTTTCCTCCACAGAATGGCTACTCCCCCATACGGCCTTCCAGTAAGTAGTCCGGCAGATGTGTCAACGTCTGACTTACCCGTATACTCAAATTCATCTGATATGGTACTTAAAATAGGAATATCATGGGGTAGAAGCCATGTTTCTTGGAGGCAGACAATATCGCACATATTACATAATCGTCTAACACTTTCTATCGAGCGTTTAACAGACTTACAATTAAATGTAATTATCTTACAATATTTGTTATAATTTTGGTTCATAAAGAAAGGTTTTACAAATCTATAACTTGTTCCTGATTACTTCGGTACATAAACCGCACAAAACGCCTAAATGTTATGCCATCTGGCCATAACCCGTCATTTAGAAATAATTCTAATTTATTCCTAGAAACGAATAACTTAAAGGCATTGTATTTCCTAGATGTTTTCAAATTAATCATTTTTAACGACACTACTTCATTAGTCTTTTCCTTAATATAACTTATAATGTCGTTCTCACTAGTTTCTACACTAACATTCGATATAAAAAGAGGTATTTTTACATCCGCCGCCTTAAACTTTCCATCTGGGGACGTAACTGCGCAACCTCTTTGGCCTATCAATTTATAGTGTTTTGACGCTTTTCGTTGCACTAGCGTCCACTCTGAATCTTTCTCCCTATCCACTAGTTCACTACTTAACTTGAAATCCGGCGTAGTCATACCCTTCGCAATCAATTGCGGACATGTTGGCACGGTCGAGTCAAACGTAACACGATGTTTCGCTGCTGTGGTTACTGGCGCACTGATGACGTTGGGTGGGGATTCTTCCAACGCCCGCACGGCGCCTCGTTGGTTCGAAACCGCGGTAGTCGCCTCGTCCTCCACGCGCCTGTCATGTTGCCTCTCGGGTCTTGTCTTATGGGGTCCGTCACCCCCTTTTGTTGCTTAAGGAGGGCCATTTGGTTAAATTGTTGTTGTTGTTGTTGTTTGGTTGTTTTGGTGTTTGTTATTGTTTTGACCCGCCAGCCTGCCCCCATTGGGGGGGTATTTTGAGGCCGCGGTGAAGGTGGTTAGGGACTCTGGCGCAGATTGTTGGGAGACATCGTTCTCACCTTTAAGGAGTTAGCTACGGTATTTTGCCGCATTGAAGCTGTGTTGAACTCGCGTCCATTGCGCCCGCTGTCTTCGGACCCGAACGTCTTGGAGGCCCTGACCCCGGGCCATTTTTTGATTTGACAGCCACTTGTCGCCCTGCCGGAGCATCCTTTTGTCGATGTGAGCCAAAATTGGCTATCGCGGTTTTTCGTTGGTGCAGCAGCTCGCTCAGAGTTTTGCAAGCGTTGGAGCTTGGAGTGTTTGCACATCCTCCAGCAGCGCGTCAGGTGGACTGATAAAACGCAACCTTGTCGGGATTGCCAAGTGATTAGCGGACGGGAAGGCCCGTCCGGGGGGGGTAGATGTTGCGTCCTGAAATAGTTTCTCTATGCGCACACAACGCGTAACGGAATGACATCTGACTTGTCAAGTTTGATTTTGACGTTTGACACTTTCTCTTGATTTTCGGTAGGTTCAAGGAAGCCCCGTCGCCGTGTTGAGTTCCGCGACGCGTTTGTTGAAATTGAAGTTCTTGTAAAGGGACGGCGGTCCACATTGCGCCTGCGACCCTGTTGTAAAGTAATCCCTTAATCCCTGAGAACCGGTCGTTTTGTGGACAATCTGTCATGACCCGATGGTTAAGTGTTAGTGACGCTATTGGGGAACGAGTGATTTGAAGACCGCATGCTGTGATTGCCTCCAGCCGGGTTGAAGCGGAATCTAACCTGAAGAATACTCGTAACGTCACGACACGATACACATACACTCACTTACATACATATCTCCAGGTTGGCACCAGAGCAGTGTCCTTCAACCATGAGGTAAGTTCCTTTGTTTGTATATTGTATCTTGTACTTGTATTGTCTGCTCCGCGTACGGCGGACTAGTAACGCTCGCCACTTCTTGTCTCTAGAGCCCCACGATTATAACTCTTCCACTGCGCACTTGAAATTGTATTGGGAGGCCTAGCCTGGCAGCGTACAGTGGAACTAATGTAATTTTTGTTGATGATTTCTGAAAAAGTGTGTGATGTGTGAGACGGTGTTTTGTTTTT
Organism: Aporophyla lueneburgensis; assembly: GCA_932294355.1. NCBI lineage: Eukaryota > Metazoa > Arthropoda > Insecta > Lepidoptera > Noctuidae > Aporophyla > Aporophyla lueneburgensis. Next base: position 4,260,914 of record OW028740.1, on the reverse strand, counting down.
CCTGCAATCATTCATAAACTATGCTATGCTATTCATAATTTCAGATTTTTCTCCATGCAAACTTCTGAGATAAGGGAGACATGGTATTTTTCTTACATTTTTCATCAAAAGTCGAAAACTATGCGGCCTAAAAAAAATACAATGTTTGAGAATGTGTAAATAGATACTCCACGATGCCTTATAGACTATTGCTAAAAAAAACACAAATTTTTATTTCTTTCTTATTTGCAAAATAGTTGGGCAAACGTCAACTACAACTATTCCAAATTTCAATTTGATAGCATTAGTGGTTCTAGAGATATCCAGCTGTGATAGACACACGAACATACAGTTTGAGTCTCACTATAAGGGTTCCTTTTTATAATTTTTGTACGGAACCCTAAAACAGAGAAACTTCGATAGTTATCTTCTTTATTTTGTTTACCTATTTTTATAAGCATAGTCATGTCCACGATTGGATATAAGCCTCGTCCAAGTTTTTGTAGTTGGTCCCAGTCGGTCATCGAACCATCTTGCTATTTTGAATCAAAATCTTTCGATACAATAAAGAGGCTTTATTAATTTGTATTTTATAATCCGTCGGTAATGACGCAATCTTCAGGACTTACACCTCATTCCTTCGCATCAGATGCTTATGCTGCTGCATCAGCTAAATCACTTATTCAACACTACAAAGTAACATAACATCATCCTTGTTTCCTCGAAGGGTTAGGCTGAGGTTTACCTATAATAGTACACCCACATTTCGCCAGCTATGTAAAGGCCTACTGACACAAACTGGTCACAAAAGCAAAACTCCAATCTGCTACTGAAAAACTTCTTATAAAAAACCCAATAACACTTTGCCTGACCCGGGAATCGAACCCAGTACCACATGCCCTGCAGAACCACTTGCGTCCACCAGAAAAAAAAAAGTCCAACCAAGACACCGGCAACTCTAAATCGCAATACAACCAAACATCAAAAGACACCGTCAAATTATAATAGGTGGTCCAAACATTCTTTGGTTCTTATCACTAAAACAACTACAGTTTCACCCGGAACAACTTAAGCTTTTTCAGACAGACACTAGTGTGGTCGAAAGTGTCTTTTTCACACGAAACCAAGTGTGGTCGCTCTGTCTTTCCGGTGGTCGCAATTACAAAGTGTGTGGTTTGATAATAACATGGAGATATAGTTAAGACCACAAAGTGGGCGGGAATGCGGCTTTTGAATATTCCGACGATCGAAGCCAAGGTTTAGTTTTAGATTCATTAGCTTGATTTGTATTGGAAGCAGGTCGTAAATTAAAAGTTTGGTTGGTAATTAAGTGACTGTTTTTGGGACAGAGGTTGTTCTTAGATCCAGTTTTGTGTAAGTGTCAATTCATTTCTAAATCGGTAAGATTCATACAGGTGGCCGATGGGGCCGAAACATTCTGGAGTGGCTACCGCGTACTGGAAGACGTAGAGTTGGACGGCCTCTCACAAGGTGGACCGATGACCTTGTGAAGGCCGCAAGAACCCGCTGGATGCAGGAAGCACAAAACCTGTTGAAGTAGCGGAGCTTGGGGAAGGTTTATGTCCAGCAGTGGACGTGTTTCAGCTGAAATGATGGTGAGGATTATGAAGATTCATACAGTATTTGTCGTGTTTTACAAGGACATTATTATAGACTGTAGTATATTAGTCGCCTTGCCAGGGTTTGCCTCGAGATTTGTTCGAAAGTGTTACCGTGACTCTGACATATGGGCAACTGAAGGAACACGGGTGGGTTGTAGTCAGTAAACGTCTGACACGCCCTCCCGCTCCACCCAGAGTGGGAGACCAGATTTAATGATTTCCCACCAAAAAAAAAATGTATATTAGTCGCAAACAGGCCACTGGTTGGTTAGAGTAGTTTTGAGTTTTCCATCAGTAGTCTAGATTAGTGCCCAGTTGTTTCCAATAGACTTGCCCCTTATTAAACTGGAGAAATGAGGGTAAACATAAATACTCTTTTGCCTTATCCGTCGAGAATTACAGGTGTGACGTATTTTTTTTTTTAATTAGCCTAAGCTTTCCCACTCTGAGCAAAGGTCTCCTCCAAATCCTTGTATGTGGTATCCATTTGTTGCAAAAACTTTCCAGTAAAGTTAAAAAAAATGGTAACCATCCGCGGCAGGTGTCTATATCCCCATCAATTTTTTTTTGCTTCATTGACACACGGGCTCATTTTTTTACTACTTCTTCATCTTAGTATCAAAAACAGATCTAATCAAAATCTAGATTTAATCTAACCACTCAAAAGAACGTAGTAATTTAATTATTCACAAAAAGAAACCTAAAATCATTTAAAATATAATGACGACCTACCACGCGGCGAATTATAATAGATCGAGGAGGCGTGCCACCAAAAAACCCGAGCTCAAATTAAAATTTAAATCGCATTTGCGACTTTTTTCTACCTTAAGATACCAAAGAAGGTATTTCAGAAGGCTCACTATCCATTTCTTAAAGAAACTAGGCCAAACCAATTTAACCGAACTAGCTTTTTTCAGAATAATGATAGATGCAGTTATGAGTTGACGATTAGGTATGGAATGATATAGAGCTGTGGAAAAACTAGACGTATTTTTTAATATATAAAAATACATTATTATATTTCTGTAAGAAGGTTTTTACAAACACGTTTACTCGTCAATGATATTTAAAAACTAGATGAGGTTCGCGTTCCCCATCTGACCACTCTTGAAGAAATTACGAAATAAACTCCAGACATGATCGTGGTCAGATTATGTAAAGGTCGTGTAGATTGGTATCTGAAATGGTCTTTTGATGAAAAAACCACACTAATTGAGTGAACCTGTCCAGTCACTGCACGCATTTGTTACTAATCGTGTAGCTCAACTCAGAACTTTAGGAGCTCAACAATTCGAAGAACACTAACCAAAACAAGGACGTTTGAGTAGGCTGCATAAATTACTCAAACTGCCAGATCATGATAACAACTTACAGAAAAAGAAAGAAACAAAAAAAAATTAAAAAAAAAACTTGAGCCGCAAACTCTTCACATTAACAATAATTAAAACAATGTAATACATTACTATGACTGTACGCTGCCAGGCCAAAGCTCACAATACGATTGCGCAGTGGAAGTTTTTGATGGGGGGCTCTGGAGACAAGAGTGGCTAGCGTACTGTCCGCCGTGCGCGGAGCCAAACTACAATCAAATCAAACACTTACCTGTTGGTTGAAGGACACTGCTCTGGTGCCAACCTGGAGATATGTATGTAAGTGAGTGTATCTGTATTGTGTTGTGACGTTACGAGTATTCTTCAGGTTAGATTCCGCTTCAACCCGGCTGGAGACAATCACAGCATGCGGTCTTCAAATCACTCATTCACAACAGCGTCACACTTTGCTTAACCTTCAAACTATTTATCCAAAATATGTCCAAAACCCGTGTTATTACACCAAGATAGGGGTTATTAACTCAAACAACTGGGTCATGGTCCATTGTCCACCAAAACGACCGGTTAAGAGATTGATTTCAACAAAAGCCTCGAGACCCCAAACGGTGGCGTGCTTCCTCGTTTCCCCCCGAAAATCAAGAGAAAGTGTCAAACGTCAAAAAATGACAAGTCAGATGTCACTTCGTTACACGCGCATTCCATTAGGCGCACAGATAATAAACGGTACGCAACAATGACTATTCGTTTTTACGACTCTAAACTTACGGTAGTCTATAATTTACTTTTTTTCTCTTCTTCAATGTACACTTTATATTGCATATAACCTACTTTAGAAGAAGAGTAATCCTTCTGCATCTATTTTTACTCTATCCAAAGCGTTCGGTGACTTTGATCTAGAGAGATATGTAAAAACGGCTCACTTTGTTCCGCCGGAGTAAGGCGATGGTCACAAATTATTGCGCGTGGCGAATTGAGAGAAAAAACGTATAATAGTTTCGGACACGCAGTTACAAATAGATCGGCTTCTTATTGTTAGAAATGTAGCAGGAAGTTTTGAAAAAAGATCCTATTTTGAAACAAAAAATCTATTACGCCTTTTAGGCGAATCTTAAAATGATAATATAGTCTTGTTGCAAAGACCATTTTTATGGTAATCATGCTGTAGCAAGATAGTACCGCTACAATTCAATATTCTGTTACTTTTGAGAACGGCATCAAAAGACTATCTTTTTGATTCTACTACGTTTGAATGCACTATGTTTTTGATTCTACATTTTAATTAACCTGCATCTGACGCTTTATTTTAGTTTGTGTATAGTTTTGGTTAAGTTAATTTATAATTTTGTTATTTTTATTAATCAATAAAATAAAAGGTATGTAGTTAGTATACCTGCATCTTAATTCCATAACCCACTATTAATCAGAATCTGAACAATTTTGTGAGTTATAGCTAATCCATTATTTCATACATTCGATGAAATTGTCTGCTTAGCAATGTAAGCAATGCCATGAATGATGTGGAACTGTTAAAATGAAAGCGATGCCTACAATAGCGTATTACGCAATTACCCACCTGAACTGTTTAACCGGCTTCAAAAAAAGAAGGAGGTTATCAATTCGACTGTATTTTTTTTAATGTTTGTTTCCTCATAACTTTTTACTGGGTGAATCGATTTTGATGATTCTTTTTTTATTTGAAAGTTGGTGCTTCCCGAATGGTTCCATTCGAACAATAGGGTCCATGTGAAAACCATATAAGTCTTAAATTTGCATTAAGTATTTGTGCGACAAATGAACGAATAACGCGATTAGATTAGTGCGGAGTATCTACCATAACTAAAAAGTAGAAAACAACCGATTTCCTTAAAAAAAAAAACACTACAAAGTCAAAAATAACTTTAATTTTGGAAGTCGATGGCAAAAAAAAAACCTTAAATACAGATCCTAAGACACCGACTTTCGAAATTAAAGTTATTCATGACTTTGTAATGTTTTTTTTGTAAAAAAAAATTGCGTAATACACTTTCAATTATAATTCGAGGTTTTTGAAGTTTTTTTTTATCCATAGTTCAAAGATTTGAAAAGTTCTTCTTCTCAACAACGTTATAAAAACGAAAATAAAGAAAGGCATTACGATAGTTTGCCATTTTATGTGTGTGATTTCGGTAATCACCCCGCATTATTTGGTAATGTTTTTATTTTCAACAATGTAAGGTTTCACATCACTGATGATCCAAATATTTCTATATCTAAACACATTGGTACCCAATTGGAATGTTTGAATTTTATCTTGAAAAAATAAGCTAGCTGATCAGTTAATTAAGCAACATGTTAATACGTAGTGCATTTAAATTCGATACTTCATTGATATAACATTAACATAACATTAAGTATAGAAAGTTAAACTTTTACATATTCTTACTTAAGTTTTACATTAAAAGTCGAATAAAATGAAGAAAAATTACCCACTATTAAACAGTAGGATAACTTAACCTCCACTTAGACGCAAGTTATATTAAGGTAAACTGCAGTTACTGGAGAAAGTAAATTATACGATTCATTTTAATATTCATAGTTCGTAGTTTTCTTTAAACTAATGACACTGTATTTACGGACGAGACAGTTTTAATCGTTTTCTTTCTTGTGCTTTTGGATTTGCGTGGATTTTTAATATTCATTCCCATGTTTAACTAGAAAACGGTGTCCTGTCAGTTCACCAAAAATTAATTTACAAATTTTTACTTGACAAGCAACGATTGACAAAACCACGATATCTCATTACATCATGATACAACAACAAGTTTGTCAAATAATTCACTTAAAAAAAAATATTATCCGATAAACTTTTTTTAATAACGTATTATTTGACAAACAATTCATTTTATTTTTCATTTTATTTCATAAAACAATTTAGAAAAAGTATTTAATAAAAGTCATTCAGTCACTAGGCTATTAAGGTTGTGGTTTTTTTAAGCCTTGAAATACCCTTCGGGGCAAATCCAACATGGTTTGGGGAAGTTAGGTTAGGTTAAAACTATGACCTCCTCCCACGAGCCGAGCGAGCGAAGCAAGCGGTGCCGCGGCAGCGGCCGGCGAGGGCCAGAAAAGATTTTATCTCATAAAGCAACGTTTGGAATAAAAGTCATTCGGTAATCAGGCTATTTAGGTTGTGGTTTTTTAAGCGTTGAAATACCCTTTGGGGCAGATCCGATATGGTTTGGGGAGGTTAGGTTAGGTTAAAACTGTGACCTCCTACGAACGACTAAAATTACCAGAAGCGACTAAATTTTAGGGAGGTAGCTCTATAAAATAATGCTAAACAATACCGTCATGATCACTTTGTGACTGGTTTAAAAAATCCATACTAATATTATAAATGCAAAAGTAACTCTGTCTGTCTGTCTGTCTCGCTTTCCTGCTAAAACTACTGAACCGATTTAAATTAAATTTGGTACACAGATAGTTTAGAGCCTGAGAAAGGACATAGGCTACTTTTTATCCCGGTAGTATTGTTGCGTCCTGTTCGATTAGTTACTTTATGCGCCTACGTTTCTAAACGTGTAACAGAATGACATCTGACTTGTCAGTTTGACTTTGACACTTGACACTTGCTCTTGATTTGGCGCTTGAAAAAGGGATCACGTCGCCGTGTTGAATCTCGCGATCTTTTGTAAATTAATCCCTTAGAACCGGTCGTTTTGGTGGACAAAAGGTCATGACCCAATTGTATTGGTTGTAAATAAGCCCCCTTTGACGTAATAATACGGGTTTTGTTTGTTGGAAATACCTGTGTTAGTTTGAAGGTTAAGCAAAGTGACGCTTGTTGGAACCGCATGCTGTGATCGTCTCCAGCCTTGTTGCAGCGGATGGTAACATGGAAAACCCATTTACAATGTCACTACACGATACATATACACTCACTTACATACATAACTCCAGGTAGGCACCAGAGCAGGTGTTCGTCTACCACAGGTAAGTTCTTTTGTTGTATTGTAAGTGTTTGATTTGATTGTCTGCTCCGCGTACGGCGGACTAGTTTCGCTAGCCACTTCTTGTCTCCTGGACCCCACTATCATAACTTCCACTGCGCTATTGAAATGCTATTGTAGGGGGTCTAGTCTGGCAGTGAACAAGTATGTTCCCGCGGGATATTTTCCGACCTCCACGCGGGCGAAGTCGCTGGCAAAAGCTAGTGTATTATAAAATGATATTTAGTATAAACGTAATTTTTCCATAAGAATCTAAATTTTACATGAAAAATGCATAAATGATAAAATATTATCCGACAAATTTGTTAAGAGAATCATTTGCCATGTTTGTAAAGCGAGTGTTTATAAAATAAAACATTTTTGGAATAAGTTGTTTGTGAAATAAATAGTATATGAAACGTTGGTTGTTAACTAAAAATTTGTCAATGGTGTTTTGGTGAAAACAGCAGGTATTTTTCAAAGTGTTTTATTCCTTTTGCGCCTTTGAGTAATATTATTGTTCCTGTACTTCAAGTCTTTTTAATCAATATTCGCAATATTCCGGAAATGTCATGTTTATATGAATATTAGGGTAATGAAAGAACAAAACATTTTAAAAGTTATAGTCCCTGGAATCGGGAATATACAAAACACGCAAACTGAAAACTGAAGATAAACAAAGAAGCTTTAATTTACCATTATTGTCAGCAATAGAAAAGACAACAATCCTAAAACTAGGACAGACCTCACAGACAAGACTGTGGAAAGCAATAAATTGTCCCAAATAACAGGTACCATTGACAGAGAAAGTATTTCCAATACTTATTAAAGAAATCATTCTGTAAGCCCTTACATAACTAACCAAAGATAGCCTATTAATCGGAGTTAACCCAACATAAAAGTTACGAATGCATCCACTCGAAATTACTTAAATAAAAATAATTGTACGTATAATTTAAAACGTCAAACGAATCGTGACCAGCGCGTTACGGCACCACTAAATATGTATGAGAGAATTAAAATAATTCCAAAAGGGATATATTTGTTGGAAGATCTTGATCCGTACTGAGGAAAATTACAAGCCATTCTATATGAAAAAACATAATCCATTGACTGTCTTCCTCATTAAACTATCTAAAGTTGCAAATCAACGCGCCAGTGGAAAGAGAATAAGAATTCAGGTTTTCATTATTTTGGATAGTATAGTACATGTTATGGGTTGGTCGGGTTATTTGAATAAAACAAGGCTGGTACCTTCCGGACATGGGTGCATTACCATAGAACATGGGAACTGTTTACCTTGTGGTCCATTTTTTTCTTGTACAGATTTGTAAATGAGTACGTTGAAAGAAAAACCAAGAAATTTTGGAGACATGTTAAGTTTATTAGATGGATTGAATGAGGCTATTACTATAGCCATTCAACTAAATATTTCGTTATGGGTGCGACGACTTTCTTTTCAACATAAGAAAGTATTGTTATGTTTTTTACTAATAAAAAGAACATAACAATAAGGTTTTACTTTACATACAACATTAAAGTTTTTCGGAAAAAGAAGAAAAATTATAATAAAGTTCAAATTAAGAACTTGACTGCACTAAACAACAAAGGAAGAAAAAAAAATTGAAGAGGCAAAGAATTTACGACATGGGTTCGGAGTATTTGGTCCGATTGCCGAATCTGGTGACTGTTCCCAAACGCAGACAATCGATCATTCGGCGGGACCATTAAAGAAATAATGTGCGTACTGTAACGTCCCAAACGGGATTTGTTAATTAAAAATGTCAATCAAGTGTGTCGAGACACAGCCGATTTTGTATCTTTCTGTGGCAAAGATTAAGTTGGGTTTGTTATAAAATAAAGCTATTATTGTTACTAAGAAACATAGATTGTACTACTGAAGAAAGATAGGTCTATAACACTAGATACAATTTCCTATTAATCCCCTATTTCATTTTGTCTTTCATAACAATCAGCTTTTAATTCTATGTACCTCTTATATTTCTAATCATACTTGTAGCTGTAATTTGTTTAAATAAAATACCCTACTGTTAAACATATGTTCTCCGATAAATACGTAAATAGTTCGGTAGTAACACTTTGACCTTGAGCTGGCCTAGGAAACAGAGTTTCCGGGTTTACTCTAAGCCGTAGGGCCACTACGGCCTAGATTAGAATAGAATAAGAAGTCAGCATATACTCGTTTTTTTTTCCACTAACGTGCGGTTTACTGGGCGTAACTTCCTTCACAACCTGTCCTTATATTTCGTAATATGCTCCACTAACAATACTATGTGTCACTGGAGCTTCCAAATAAGTCGAATCTGAACTTAATCTTTGCCCATCCGGAGCTTACTACATACATACAATCACGCCTTTTTCCCATGGGGGTAGGCAGAAACCACGGAACGCCACCTGCCACGATCTCTACACACTCCTTTTGCCTCTTTAAGGTTCATACAATTGGTCATACACACACGCCGGTTGCGAGTACTACGCACCTGACCTTTCTGAAGAACATCACCAATAAGGTCACTATATGTCCTCCTAGGGCGTCCCCTCCCGGTGTTTCCACTCACATCTGCCTTGTAAATACCTTTTGTGAGTCGTCCTTCATTCATCCTCTCAACATGACCAAACCATCTAAGCATACTTTTTTCAATTTTTGTCACTATATCTTCTTTTAAACCACACCGTTCTCTTATCACATCATTCCTCAGCCTATCATTCATAGTCACACCACACATGCTTCGCAAGGAACGCATTTCCACAGCATTTATTCTACTTTCATGCTTCTTTTGCCACACCCAACATTCACTCCCATACATAAGCGTAGGCACCAGTACACCATTGTGAACAGCCAGTCGAGCCTTATTGGGCATCAGTTGGTTGGTCACAATTGCATGTAGAGCACCATTTACTTTATTTCCCGCATTCACTCTTCTTTCCACATCTTTATCAATCTTTCCATCCCTTGTAAACAAACTCCCCAAATATACGAACTCACTTACTTGCTCCACATTCTTATCATTTATTTTCACATCACACACCGATACGTTCTCTTCTCTTTCAAACACCATGACCTTCGTCTTATTCACATTTATATTCATCCCTTTCATCTTAAATGCTTCATCCATTACAGTCACCATGTCTTGCAACTGTTCTGCTGACGATGCAAGTAGAACTTGATCGTCTGCGTATAGAAGGCATTTGACAGGCAACTCACTCATAGTCAATCCACACTCACCCTCTTTCAAATCTGTCAGACAACTATCCATGTACAAGTTGAATAGCCACGGTGACGCTACACAGCCCTGCCTAACACCCCTCGAGATGCAAAACCAGTTCGTGTATGCCCCATTTATCCTAACACAAGCACTGGAATCCTTGTATAAAGATTTCAGTGCCCGTACCAAGCGCCAATCCACACCGTACATGGATAGTGTTGACCACAGTTTTTCTCTGCACACACTGTCATAGGCCTTCTCCAAGTCAACGAAAGCGCAGTAGACTTTCTTGTGCTTTGCCAGATGCTTTTCGGCTATGCACCTTAGGGAGAAGATCTGATCCATACAGCCCATCCCCTCTCTAAATCCTGCCTGCACATCCCATATTTTCTCACCGGTCACTCCTATCACTCTATTTATCAAAACCTTCGCATACAGTTTGCCGACAACACTCAAAAGACTAATGCCGCGATAGTTTTTACACTCCTGCTGTGAGCCTTTTCCCTTATATAGTGGTACGATTACAGCCTTACACCAATCATCCGGTACACGGCCATATCTCCAACACATATTAAAGATCCGGCACAACAGGCTTGCTACCACCCCGTCACCGCTCTTCAGCATTTCAGCAGACACTCTGTCATATCCTGCAGCTTTCCCAACTTTCATACCTTTCAGCGCTCGTACTATCTCTTCTATTTCTATTTCATTATCTTCATCTACTTCTAAGTTAGGGTCTTCTAAACTGGCATCTGCCCAGTTGCCCACTTCTTGCACACTGTCCTGACAACTGAATAAACTTTCAAAGTATCCCTTCCAGCGTTCCAAGACCTTACATTCTTCATTTAGTAAACATCCATCTTCTGCTCTCATAACATTCATACTCGATGTTCCTGTCACTCCGCGAGCCAATCTTACTTGTTTCCAAAACAGCTTAACATTGGCCCTGAAGTTATCAGAGAACTTCCTGTTATACTTTTCTTGCCTTTCATGCTTTTTCATTTTTACCATCTCTTTCACACTCACTTTCATTTCGGAGCTTACTGTAAACAGATAAATCGTCAAATTAAAGTTAAGTATTTAAAGCTTCACAGTTTATCGCTTCAAAGGTAACTGTTAAGGAGCTAACAGCTTTACACAAATTGCTGACAAAAAACATTTGTAAAATCTAAGCATTATATTATATATGTTGAGTGACATTGCTAGAAATTCAGGAGCAATATTGGAAGAAACAGCAATAACACAACAGTAGCTGTTTTCGTTGTTCGATGAGCTTTTTTGCGAATTTCTGCTTTGCTATTACGGTTTTATTCGTAGATTCGTATCAATAATCGAAATATAATAAATCATTGGGGCCCGGTCTTAGATGCGAATATCATACATCCATTGCAAAATGTTCTTTTCAAAGTTGGAATATTTTTGCATTCGAGGCTCACAGTGATTTTGTGTGGACGGAACAATGAAATTATTTCTTAAATGTTATTGGCTAAGTCCATATTTTTAAATAGGTAATAAATACCTCAAAAAACAATGGTAAAATAAATAAGAATAAAAAAATAAATAAATATAAATAAAAAAATATATATAAATTGTCAAATCAAAATCAACCCATTCAAATCTAAAATTCGTCGCTTCAGTGACACCAAAGCAGTTAATGAGTGAACAGCTATATAGCAAGACTTATTGGTATTTGAACACCAGCGAACGAATATAAGATTTTATTAGATATCATTCTTCGAAGATACATCTTTAATGAATTGTTCGGAGACATAAAATGAGCGTAAAGTACGACTTCAGCGATGGTTTTATCTCTTGTAACTTTAGATCTGAGAGTCGATAGACGAGCTGGTTTTTGCTGCATTCATCGACCGGTAACTTGCAAGCTAACTTGAACATTTTTCTTTTCTCCGTTGTCTTATTTTGTGATAAACGTCTTTCCACATAGCTTTTCTCTTTAATAGGAATATTGTCATAATAACTTCTAGACTCATGAACACAGATTTATCACTTCCTTCTTACTGATTAAGTACCTTACTAAGAATCCAATTTGTAGATCAATTCATAGTTGCTGTTACCAACTTTATGCTAACAACATGTAAGGCCCATTGAAATCTATCCGTAAGTAACTGCTCGTCTGTTCCGAGCCCAAGGCAATAGATACCTGTACCATTACCAGTCGCAAAACGAGTGTTGAACGTGTTAGGTTAAAAGATAGCCGCAGTTTGCTTAAACGTTTACTTGTCTTAACGATGGTACCTATTTCCGCAAGAAATCTATTAACAAGAGCCCGAGGTTCTTATATATCTGTTTCAACTTCAGGGATTTTATTTTTAATACGTGCTGTTATTACAGCGACATTTTTGCTAGTTCGATTTGCTTTGTTATCAGTGTAAAGAGATATTTTTATTTTTTTGAAAGGTTACTAAAATGTGATTTTATCATCTGTCAAGTCTGTTCTCAATAGTGGGGTCAGCTTACAGTCTAACCAGATACATATAGCTGAATTATTTTACTATAGGAGTGACTGCTAGAAGTACCTTTACAAAATTACCTTTGATAATCTAATAATGAATTTAGAAGAAAATGCAAAACATACCAGAAGAGAAGATATTTTTGGAATTTAGTGACAGAACTAACCATGTGGACATAATATCAAAACCAGACTGTAACAACTTTATACGATGATTGCCTAAGGCAAATTAAAATTTACCTAAAGTTAAAAACAGTAAAGTCGATTATTAAAATTGTAGGTTTGTTTTGTTCAAGTGTTGGATTTGAAAAGCTAAGAATATTTCGCCGAAGTTCACAATTTCCTTTCAAATATTTGAGCGGTTGAGCTCCATGCACCTCTTCCATCATTCTACATTGTAAAGATTTACAAAGTGCACTCAAGTTGTTATAAATTTATGAAGTAATAAATTTTTGATAACGCACGGTGGCCTCTTACGTAAATTGATACGGCCATGTTTAAGTTTCTGAATTTATTGGCCGTTGTAAAAATGGTGTTTTGAACGATCTTGGTTAGAATATTGATAAAGGTGGTTATGAAATGGATAGTATGTGTTTGTTAAAAATATTGATATTGTTATTTAATGCATGTGGAAAAAGATCCAAAATTGTTGTAAAAGAGAACAAAAGACAGAGTGCCAGAAAAATGGATGGTTACGAATTCGATAGGATGTGTTGGTTCGACAAATTGATATTGTTATGGTCTCTGGCAGAATATTCAATATTGTTTTCCAAATTAAACAAAATATAAATTGAACGGTAACAGTTTAAAATTTGACTACTTAAATTTATTTCCCTCTCAAAAACATAAACCTTTCTTAGCCTACAAAAAACCCTTTTATACTAATTATATCTGCATACGCTTGGTCCGCAAAAACGTTTACTAAAAAGCTTTAATACCAAAATAACCCAAAAACGTAATTCTCTAAAATGAGAAAAAAAACATTTAACACCGCGAATAAAGATTGATGAAGAATCAATCGAGGCATGTCCCACAGATAAAGGCAATGTCCGCGCAATCAATTTTAATCTGGCTACTTTTCTCTCTCTCAAACATAATTCTAAGGCGATTGGAAAGAAAGAGACGAGTATAAGTTTCCCAGGTTTTATGCACCTTAGCTATTACGGCGATGACGACGCCAGCCTACTTACAGAATTAAAGTGTGCTAAGGAAGATTGAGGAGGGCACCTTATCGGGCAAGACAATGATGTAACGAAAACACTGATGGATATTGTAAAAAATGTTGCTTGTAACATAGAAAATGATAGGGTTCCCATGAAGAGCAGTTTCTTATTTTTCAATAGAAGTCAAAATAGAGTTGATGTCATTGCTTAACTTGTTACTTTTTGTGAGAAGATGAAAGCTTAATTCATATGATGATTATACTTAATACAAATATAATTATCGTTATGTTGACACGACAATTAGAAAAAATGCTTTTATATTGCTTGACTTGCCTGTTAGTCTAGTGGTTAGTGACCTTGACTGCTAAGACTGAGGTCGTGGGTTCGATTCCCACCCTGGACAAATCTTTGTGTGATGAGCACAATCATTTGTTCTGTGTCTGGGTGTAATTTATCTATTATATGTATGTATTTAGAAAAATATAAGTATATTTATCAGTTGTCTAGTTGCCATAGTACAGGTTCTGCCTAGTTTGGGATCAGATAGTGGTGTGTTGGTTGTCTTAAGATATTATCATTATTTTTATATTATTCTTATTAATAACTGCACTGAGTGATGGCTTTTTAGAGAAAGGATTTTTGTGTAGATATCCCAATTTTCCCGTGTTCCGTGTGATGCCGGACGTAATTAATAGCACCGTCCCATTTCTTCCCGAGTGTATCGTAAAAGGCGACTAGAGGACTTAACGTATTTTACCACCATACTGCGATCGCTAACCTGCTTGCCAAGTGTGGCAAACCGCCCCAAGTTGGGTAAGGCCTATGTCTAGCAAAAGACGTCTTTCGGCTGAAATTATGATAATGCCAATTTTAGTTATAGTAAATGACCTGGAAACCAGTAAATGATAAATGATTTTATTTCTGTAAGTAGGTTTGTACAAATACTTTTACAAGTCAATTAAATATTTTTTAAACTAGATGAGGTCGGCGTTTCCTAACTAACTACTCTGAGAAGAAAGGCCGAAACAAACTCAGAGGTCACAGTCTCTTCCTCTAGAGCCCCAGTGGCACAAATTTGTGCCACCAAACCCCGACCGATTTAGAACTGTATTTGTAGTAAAGATAAGTCTTAAAATCGTTTGTTTTCTTTGTGCCGCTGGGGCTTCGCTGGGGCTCTAGAGGTTAAAGTCCAGATATAATCTTGGTCACAACATGTGAAGACCATGTAGATTGGTGACTGAAATAGAAATTTGAAGAATGAACCACACAGATTGAGTGGACCTGTCTAGGCAGTGCAAGCATTTGTCACTAATAGTTTGGCTCAACTCGCAACTTAAGGAGCCCAACGGTTTCTAGTAACATAATACCTAATCGTGAATAATTCGACACACAAGCCCAAATACTTTAGCTAAATGTCATCACTTACCAAAGACTAGTTAATATTAAAAGTTGGATTAGGAAGCCGAACAGCTGTGTATCAAACGCTTATCTACGACATAAGCTGTAAGTCAAGCAAATAAAGTAGGTTAATACCTTGCTGATAAGCATGCGGTTGCTAGAATTTTAAATGGCTGTTCAGTATAGTTTAGCTTGGGTGAAATTTGATGAGTAATAGGCATTATGTTGTGGAGATAGACTATTCGTTAGTTGACCTGATTATATAGTGTCACGATGCTTGAGTCTATTTTGTGAAACAAATACTTATTCATTGAGCAATAAATTCATAGCTTTATTCGTTAACAAAAACTTTGTATCCTTTTTGTCTTCTTCCAACCCTGGTTGGTCCTTTTACTAGAGATTGGGTCTCATAATTTTTATGCACCAAGTTAAAACTTGAATAGCTAGTTAAAACTTTGTCTCAATTGGCACTAACATTTTTGATCCAAACCTTATTATCTTTTTTATATTAATAGATTTTTAAAACGTCAGAATATGAATCACGTTGTTTTATGATTTTAAATCATTTTCCTGTAATCGGTTTCCCTGTCTATTATGTTTTAAATAACTACAAATGCTAAATATTACTGCATCATAAACCAGACATCCAACATTAAAACTTTCAACACTTGAACATCAGGGGACATACTATAAATTACATGCTTACAAATCTGATAGGATTATACCTATTTCTTACTGGAACCAGTTACCTACTCCAAGTATTTGCTCACTGTATTGAAGTGTCAAGCTATATGATTGATGATGCCTCACCTTACTCCATGTCGGATAGATGAAACCAAATCTGCTAAAAGAACCTTAAGATATATCCTAAGTGAAAGACACAAGGTTCATAATTGAATAGCTGAAGGACATGACAAGCATTTGTTTTTTGCATCATCTTTGGAAGATGATATTGTGGTGAATTATATTGATGTATTGCTTACAGCAATCAAAGTGTTGATCATTACGGTAGGAAAGGTCGTCAATGATTTACAAGAAAATTTAAGATATTTCAAAGAGGACACTTACTTGACAAGAAAATTTAAACATAATTGAATAGAGAAGTGGCACTCAGATAAAGTTTGATATTTGACTTAAAATAGATAATGTGATAGTAAAACTATACTGTCAGTTATAATTAGATTTTTTGGCTGCTTGTTTGATTGCGGCTGCTGCCAGGCTCGCGAGATTTTTTCGAAAGAGATACCATGGCCCTGACATATGGGCAACTGAAGGAATACACGGGTGGGTTTTAGTCAGTAAAAGTTTGACACGCTTTTCTACTCCAGCCTAGAGTGGGAGACATCATTTGATGATTTCCCACCCACAAAAAAAGGCTGATTGTCGGGTAATAATAATGGCACGTCGATATGAAACACAAGGCAGGGTTGAGCTACACGATGACTGATGCATGTATGCCATCTGTTGGACAAGTCCTCTCAAAGCTGCAATGGCTCCTTTTTCAAAAGACTCTTCTAGACATGGCCCTGCATTGTTAGACTCACAAAAATTTCTAATAATAACTATAATGACTTTGACATTTAAAGAGACCATGATCTCTAAATTTCTAATAATAACTATAATGACTTTAACTTTTAAAGTCTGAGTTTGTTTTAGTATTTCTTCTGAGGAGTCCGCACGCTAGGAAATGGGCATCAACATCTAGCTTTAATATATTGACCAACAAAATAATGACGTGTAAATCTGTCTAAAAAAACTAATGACATAAATAAAAATAATTTCACTTCATTTCACACAGCATAAAGAATGACGCTTGAAAATCAAATACCTACGTTAAAAGAAACAACAGTTGCTACAACAAACAATCTTAAAACCGATCAACCACCTAAAAAACAAAATGAAAGAAACTGTGAAATGACAAAAACAAGGTACATGCATACATTATGTAGTTCATCAACAACAAATTGCTGACCCTTCCGTTTAACATCACCGCCACCCCGATCCCTCAAACGATACTTATCTACATTGTAAACTCAATTTCAACAAGTACACTGCCAAGCCCAAGGCATTCTTTTCCCTCCAAACCTATAAAAAACATCATCAATACAAACCAATAAAAGTTTGTCAGAATTTCCCTCGTAAACCTACAGAATACGAAAATGCAGAAGGCTAACTCGTAACGACTGAAACCACAAAAAGTTGTCTCTACTCCCAGGGAAGAAGCTCAAAACACTTATTAAAGTGTACAAAAAATAAGCGAGCCGACTAAGCTATTACTTGATTAGGTGACGAAAATCGACGTAAGAGTAAAAACTATATTGTACGACTTGCCATTATCAGAATGCTCTCGCTTTGTGCCATCCTTTCAAAATATTCGTAAATGAAGTGGACATTCTGTGTCTCTTCTTGGTCATAAAACCCACAGAATGTCTGAACAAAGACATCGATATTTCCATAAATATTGTATGGTGTTCCGTCCAAATTAAAGGCCTCAGGCAGTTTCCTGGCTTACCGTTGCAGGTTTTAACTTTTCGATTGCGCGTAGGACCCATGAGAACGAACAGATGCTTCTTGTGTTGTTTTACGGAGGTAGGATGTGGTGGACAACTATTGTTTGGATTATTTCAATAATACTCCAGAGATATTTTAAATTAGATTGTATATTTTTTTTTATCTTTGGATAATACCAACAAAAATTCGTATTAAACTAACAACGGCGACGGTGACACTGTCCATTCCACACATAATGTAATACGATTGCGAACAAATAGTTTTATTCCCACTAAGCATCCGTCCGATAAAGTTTATGTAGGTTTACCATTTCCAAAAGAAGAAAGCATGAAAACTATCAAATGTTTGAGCAATTCGGCTTTTTGATACAACTACCTGCCACATCATATTTTCTTCGTTCCTGGTATAGCGATAGAGGCCGACGTTTATTAGTCTTTTCCCTAGCAAGGCGGTGTTTTTCTAAGGGGTATAGCGCCCCATGCCATAAAAAATTCACGCCTCCACGGTAGCCTTTGGTTAGCAGTGGTTTTTCTTGACAGAACCTACTGTGGGAATTCCAAGTTGTGAATTTTTAAGTGCTTCAGAAATCGAATGTCGATTTTAAATGTGTATGAATGGTAAATGCGTTTTGTGTTATGTTTTATGTGTTTTACGTTACTATGCGTATTCTCAGAAACTATTGAATTTATAGAGCTTACTTCAGAAATATGCCCACTGTCTAAAATTTTGTTTGGTTTCTGTGTTTGTGATTTATGGAAATATTGATTCTGAACTAGATGCTGATGTTAACTATGTTTCTTCATTGCAGTTCAGTCCTTTAATAAGCAGATGATCCTTGATCTCTAAATAATATTATTTTCAATGGTCATAGGTTTACCCATTAGGTACTGCACTGATAAAACAATTTCCTTGATAAGTTATGGCACCAACAATATTGTTTTGCTGGTCCATCCCATATCGGAAGGCGTGCCCTGTGAATATGCTGAAGTGCGTTCTGTTATGTTCCTCGCTGCTCTGTTTATGCAACTTCTCCCACATTTGCTTTTAGTACAATGTTTTATAATGTATTACAAATATTTTCATTAAAGTTTTAAAGGATTAATCTACGTTCTGTAGTGGGTAAACTATAAAAGTGATGTCTTTAATCCCTATTGCGACCATGATAGGTGGTGAACTAAAATATTGGATAAAGTATTGAGAGAGAATAGAGTGCGCGCAATAATTTTCTTGTTCTGAACTTAAGTGTAGTTTCAAAAGTTTTGTTACTTATACGGTGGTCTTTTACCCTTGTAAATTCACGGCAAAAATTTCCTTAATACAAGTTAAAAAATATCAAAAAGCCTGCAAACCACAGGCACAAGCGCCTCTAACCATCGACTAAATTGAATACACCGGACCCCGCCCCTTACCTGTACCTCATTATGCCGCACGAATATTGAATAGCGTATAGAAAATACACATCGTGTAGTCAGACCGATTGGACAATTTACTGCCCATGTTCTGACAATGTAAAGTGTACAGTGAGAACGTATTGATTTGATGATTATTGACCTGTGTTCTGAAAATAGTTGATGATGTTAATCGGACTTTTAATAACGGTGACGAAGAAGCTGGTGAAAACAATGATGGCAAATATTACTTTGACATCGAACCAAATCAACCGTTGAAAATGAAATGGACAAAGAAAGATGTCAAGTTAGGTAAATGACGCAACAATTTAAATTGCTGATATGTTGTCGAATGATCATACAACCAAAACATCGCTCTAGAAGAGTGTATAATAATAAAAGCAAGGAAACAGAAATAAATAACCATGCCAGTGACGTTGTTGAAACTTCAAACATCAGCAACGATAAAGTTGGTGCCAAAACCAACAAGTATTTTACTTAGTTGTTAAAAATTATTTAAGCCAGCTAAGTAAAACCGCTGGCTGGCTGGTGTACTCATTACAAAGATTTTATACTACTACCGTATCAGTTCCTATCATAAATTCTGTTAGTATAACTAAAGTCTTATCATCTTTATACTTCAACATTCCTGCTCCTAACTGCTTATAATTTGCAACTCCATCAACATTACCGGTATAAATCTTTATGTCACTTAGGTGCGTGTCATAATCAATCTCTTTACATAGGGCGGTAAAGTAAAATCGACACGTATCGATAAACCGCATACATTAATGTTGGGACAATTATTACGAGTGGCGCCAACACAAATTACTCTTAATATACACTTGCGATTTTTGTACCGAAAATGTTAGTTCAGAAGTATTATTGAATTCTGTGATAGTTAGCTTGTTTTGTATTCCTATCCTGGGGTCTACTTCCTAACCACGAAATCTATAGTTTCAACCCAAGGTACGGGTACGGGTATGGGTATGGGTACGGAGAGAAAGCAATGCGCCCTCACTCACAGGGCTAGAGGAGCCCTCGGCAGGAGGAGACGCCCCGGGCGTCGGGAGTCAATTGCGGACTCCCGGCCACCGCAGGCGCGGGCGGCGTTTTAGTCAGTAAAAGTCTGACACGCCCGCCCTTCCGCTCCAAGCAGAGTGAAAGACGTGATTTGATGATTTCCCACTCAGAAAAAAAAGGTATGGGTACTTCGTATTAATTATGGAGATAAGATTGGTTCGGGCCTAAACTAAGAATGAATAACGACACAGTTTGGCAGTTGTTACTTATACCGATGTGTACTTGCCCTTGCGAAAAAAATACTTTTGTCTTGTTTTGACAGATCATCTACTTTTACTAGACCTTATATCTTCGCTAACGAACTTATGGAGTAGACTACCGATCCTTAATTAATCGAGAACGTGCGCTATACTTTTTTCTTTTTTTTTTTCAGGATGGGAAATCATCTAATGTCTTCTCCCGCTCTGGGCGGAGCGGGAGGGCGTGTCAGACTTTTACTGACTAAAACCCACCCGTGTTCCATCAGTTGCCCATGTGTCAGTCCGTATCTCTTTCGAACAATCACGCGACCCCGGCAGGCATCGGTCCTAGTAGATCCCTTCACTGCTGCTGACATCTCTTTGAGGCGCGCGTGGAACACTACGCGCCGTCGACTTGAGCCTGGTCCTTACCGGGCAGCGAGCTACCCATTGCTCGCCGCCCGCAAGCTCGCGCCTACGGTGCTCTATACTTTACTTCAAGGCGATTCTGATGTCTTTTACTTGGTAGTGTTTAGGTACCCCAATTCAATGCTAAGAAGGAGCTTGTTATAACGCTTGAGCGCAAATGGATATATGCCACCATCTAAACCCCAATGTAGTCATAGGTGAATTTTACATTATATTAGACGGGCAGCAATTTCCTCTATTGCATTTATCATTGGTTGCAGGTTACAACCATAGTATCGGAAACCAGTTTTCGTACGCAAATATTGTCATAAGTCTCATTCATTATTTTTAGTGCTATAGCCGGAGCTTCATCTTCAATGGTAGACATTTATACCCTGATATGATGACTTAGCTTACTGAATAGCTTTATTTTACTGTTGTACAGTAACTAGACACTAGTTGTGATTTAAGCTTTAATTACAGTCATTACAATATTACTACCATAGCCGCGTAAACCACGCGGGCGTAAACGACTTTTAAGGTAGAACGCGTAAATTATAATGTGTAATTGTAGTATGAATTATATGGAGCAGTAAAAAATATATGATATGATGGATTGTAACGTTTTAATGTTGCGGCGTCATTACGGGATGTAATAAACGTTTGCTTTAATTGTGCTGTTTATGATAAATTGCTGCAACGTGGATTATGGATATGCGTTCTGGAAGTAATATAATAATTTTGTTTTATGTAGTCTAAACGAATAATACTATTTGACTGAGCTTTTCAATAAAGAAGAGGGAACGACGAATCCAAGACTGCGATGATCTTGGCAATGGCAGAATATGAGATTAACTTTTTGAATGACAGGCAGGTGTGGTCTATTTTACAGATATGACGCTTGGTCCTATGATAACCTGAGCAGTGGTGAACGAGTAGTAACATCTCCGACTAACGCGTTGTAGGTCGCGGGTTCGAGCCCGAGCAGGTAAGTTCATTAGCATTAATCATCATCATCATCAATTTTGCCGCAATACGTCCACTGCTGGAGACAGGCCTCCCCTAGCACCTCCACTTCAACTAGTTCTGTACTTTCCTCATCCAGCGGATCCCTGCGGCCTTGACCTGGTAATTTATTCATCTTGTGGAAGGATTTCCAACGCTACGCTTTTTAGTATGTGGTCGCCAATCCAGAACCTTCCGGCCCCATCGGCTATCGGTTCTGAGAGCAATGTGCCCGTGCCCAGTACCACTTTATTAGTATTACATATTATATGATTTATCTTTTGCTCTTCCATGTTCATTGTTGGGCTTTCTTCCATTCACGACCTCGGCAGTCTATACACATGTAGGCCTCTTCTCTTTTGTGCCATGCTATCTTGGTTTTTGGAGCGAGTCTCCCTTCCATTTAATTCCCGGAAAATACCTCTACAACAATTCAAATTACAATTTCAAACAACATTTAAAATACTCAATCCATTTTGCAGTTCCACCGCGTTCGCACTAACGGCCCTATTCACGCGAACGATAATTAAAACGATACGGAATTTTACATCGAAATTAATTGAATTAGTGTTTACTGACTATTAAATGGCCTCCGAGTAATTTGAAATCGGTTTAGTATAGCATCGATAATATAATTGTATCGGCTGTACATTTTAATGGTATTGGTTTTATGTATGTTCGTCGCAGCTTCCTGTTGCTTTTAGATGACTTTGAAAATAATTGGTATTATTTTGGCTGTAGAATTAGTTCATATAACAGGATTTGTGGTTTTTATTGATTTTCAATATAGTTCACATGTTTGTTTTGATTTATTTTCCTACACTCTTACCTGATGAAGCTAAATTTGCGATCACACTTCGTGTATTTTCTTAGAGAGACAGAATATTAGGTTCTCTACTATAACAGAAGCTTTATGCAAAACCCAGCAACACCATCAATCAAAACACAACATTCGACACCTCAATAACAGTAACCATTAATATCAGTACCTATTTTCTAGTTGTCTAGCTTTCCTCTTTCTCTAACTGTAGAAACATCTCCAAGCACCTTCATAATTATTTCGATCTCAATACTTCAGTTGATTTACTTTCCTATATCGTCACAACATTTTAAACCCGCTCCCCTCAATACCACCATCGCTAGTCTCAGATAAGGCTCAGCATCCTGTTTTGTCATGCCGAGATTAATTCACTTCACTCTTAATCTCAGCTAAGTGGCTTACTTACGATATCTGATGCTATGTAGGTGGCACCTTATGTAACGTCTAGGGAAATCCCGAAGTGACAACTCAATTGAAGAAGTAGAATGACTTAAATACTGAAGTGAAAATGGCTGTTGATAAGTTTGTGAATGAATTTGAAAAGATTAAAGTCCTAGCTCGATATAAATTACTCAAAGTTTATCTAGCTTTAGCTAGTGCGGAATTTGATCTTGATTAAGTTGGAAAACTTCATTGGTTCCGGTTGTTATGTAGCCACTTGGCTCGATTTATATCAGAAGCTGTCTACTACTTTAACTGTAATACATATTTGATTTATATGTTTACTTTCTAAAGAGTTATAGTGAAGATGAACATAAAGTGCTAGCAAATAAGAAATTCAGGAAAAAAAAACCAAATGTATTTAAAGTGATGTACAATTTGACCATACTACAAAAATTTTTGGAGAACACGCTTTGCAAATCTGTAATACAATATTATTTAACTCAATCGCATAAACATGTGCATCTAAGTACTACTTTACGAAACCTTGCACAAAACACAAATGACAAATAAATATTCAAAGACCATTTAAAGTTATTATTTACGGTCAGATAATAAAGTAATATTATGTCTTTGCCACAATATTACTGCGACCAATTCCTTTCTGATCAGTAGCGTGTCCTTGTACTAAAATTCTATCAGTACCATTATCTCTGTTAATAATTTAATGATTAGTCTACTTTGCCTGCAGGTTCAAATTCACACGGTCTTAGATTAGGCAAGTGATTTTGTCTAGGTACTTTGTTATATTTACTGAAATGTATTTTATTATGTCAAACATTTTAATGGTAACGTTTTTGTCGACCGTAGCGTGGTTATTTATACTATCTATACTAATAGGTATTATAAAGCTGAAGAGTTTGTTTGTTTGATTGAACGCGGTAATTTCAGGAACTACTAGTCTGAATTGAACAATCTTCTTGTGTTAGGTAGCCTATTTATTGAGGAAGGCTATATATTACGCTACAGTCAAAAAGAGAGGAGCAGCAACGAAAAATGTACGAAGACTGGCAGGCAATTGGATGCGACGAGAAGGATCAGGGGAGCAACAATTTGACGCGGTCGAACTTTAATTATTGAAGTTGTAACAATATTGAATTTATTATTTGTATTGTAACGGAATCTACACCGTCACATGCAAACTATCAGGATCACACTGACGCCATGCATCGCGCAAGTAGAGTGTATCGCGCAAATATAATAGCATACTTAAGGTTGAACTTTTAATCCTATTCACAAACTTGACAGTTCAATGCAAAATAATGATACCATTCTAAAACCAATAGTGTCGGGGTAGTGAACGATTTCGCATGAAGAATGAATGATATAAATGTTTTAAATTAAATAGAACTTTACAAAATCGTTCTTAGGTGTGGATTATAAGAATAATTAATAATTTTTGATAACAGTTATTTCCTTTTTTTATTTTCTTCTGATAGAAACAAAACTAAATATAAAAATCATGTCATTTTGCTTATTTTTTTATTATAGTCATTTTATTTCCTCTGACAGCCATAGACTACATATATATCGATATAATACACATCTTGTTTTAAGACAAGTTTAATTATTAAATTTAAATTACAAAGTTTGCATGTAAGTATATTATTTCAAGTTCATTCAATTTCATTCATTCTTGCACCACCTCACTATCTTTTTTTTGTCAAAACCTGGTTTCCCTCCAATTGTCAAGTTAGTGAATAGGATTAAAAGTCCAACCTTAATATGTCACGACATCAATCGTCGAGCAGGTGCCCACCAGACACTACACCCATCTGATCGAAGAATCCACCCTTTTTTATGGAGGTTGAGTGAACTTTACATCCCGTTCCTCATACCTCCAAAGAATTGTAGAACAAATTATTTATTAGCCTGCACTGCCCCACTTCTGAGCAAAGGCCTTCTCCAAATTTTTCCAGATATCCTTTTCCAAGGCCACCTCCATCCAACCCTTGCAGTACGAGTCTAATTCGTCTCTCTCTCATGTCGCTCTTTAAACTCTTCTTGGGCCGGCCTCGGCAGCGGCGTCTTATTTTCAGGCACCTACTGTGTGGAGACTATTCAAATCAAATCAAATCAAATCAATTTATTTCGGGCTACAAAGACCCATACCATAAATACCTTACAGACTAACATACATACAAATAAAAAACAATGTAAAAACTATTGTACACGAAGTGACGGCGTCGTGTTGCGTTGCGTGGCGTCACGTAGCCTTCCGCGGAAACGTCGATACATGACACCTTTCGGCCAAAACTCTGCCTTGAGGAAGGTCTCGATTTCAAAAACTGGAACTCGCACCACGAATGACTTGAAGTTCGTGTTGTGGCGCGATTCCAACTTCTCGACCCTCAAAGTCCAGTTGGTTTTCAGTCGTACATACTCCACGATCTCCTCAACCTTCGTGGTGTAGTGTAGACGGGACACATAGAGCTGCGTCGTCGGTGCATGCAGCTGGCGTGACCCGCCTAGTCCCATTTTAGCCTAGCAGCTTTTTGCCTACGTCCAGGATTCCCGTTTTGGAACATACATACACGTATATACTGTTTCACAAAATAGTTAGCTTTTTAGTGAAAGTTACATTTTTGTGTTATCTATCACCACCATCATTCTATTGTCTTGATCTCAATTTATTCTGATTTTTTATTGCACCTTGTGATGTTATCTTTACTGTTCAAAAACTTTATAGACCCTAACACCATTTTAACAATATAATTAATTAACCATCACCGTCTCATAAAGAGCACAATGCATGAAGATACGATAAACATTCAAAGATACATCCAATTGTACCTAAAAGTTTATATAAATTAAAACACGGGTTTGTCGCTCCAGTGTTTCTGCTATGCATTTGGTTTGGGTAAAGTGTCATTGGGATTTATTTTGATTTCTTCAATAACAGCCTTTTTTTTGGGTGGGAAATCATTAATGACGTCTCCTCTAGGTGAAGTGGAAGGGCGTGTCAGACTTTTACTGACTAAAACCCACGCATGTTGTTTCAGTTGCCTATATGCTAGGGCAACGGTAACTCTTTCAAACAAATCTCGCGACCCTGGCAGTTCAGTTGGAGTCTGGATTTGTGGATTTGTGCCCGGTTGATAAGCACGGCTTGCCCATTAATAGAAGGACCTTAATCATGAGTGGCAAAGTGTGGGTATACTATAGGCATACCTCTACCTAACCCTTGAGAAAATACTTTCGTGATGTTATGTTATATAGGTAACATCATCATCAGTAACAACGTTGTTTACTACACTCCTCCCCTTTGCACAACATTTCTGTTCAAAGAAGAAATCTATGTTAAACAAGAAACTACATCTGAAGCTCAATAAATACATAACACGAATACCTTACTAATGTTATTCCAAATTGATTAACCATTTATCTTTTATTGCGGTCGGTAGCGGGAATTCGGTCACGGCGTTACATTTTCTTTGATAATATACGCTGGTTATGGGTATTTTATACTGACAGTTTACTTGTTATAAATGTAGCTTTTGGCTGGAATTCAGCCTTGGTTAGTAGACAAAGCAGCGTTGATAACGGTAATGGTTTGTGATAGATTGTGCGACAGGTTGCTGCTGTTGTAAATGGGTTCTTGGTATGAAATACGCGTTTACTGATTGGTTATATAATATTACGAAATATGGTTAGCTGGTTTGTCAGTGGTTTTGATCGCGTGAAGTTTGGAAATTTTTCCACAGAAACTCGTGATAAAAGTAACCTATATGTTAATTCAGGTTATAACCTGTCTGTTTACCAAATTTTATCTATATCCGTTTGGCTGTATTTGCGCGATTGAGTAACAAACATCTAAACGTCCAATACAAACTTTCACATTTTCAATATTAATATATTATGTTATACTAGCTTCTGCCCGCGACTTTGCCCGCGTCAAATTTTTGCTCCCCTGACCCTTTTTTTTTTTTTTTTTTCAGGATTTTTTTTTCAAATCATCAAATGACTTCTCCCGCTCTGGGCGGAGCGGGAGGGCGTGTCAGACTTTTACTGACTAAAACCCACCCGTGTTCCATCAGTTGCCCATGTGCCCGGGTCACGGTATCTCTTTCGAACAATCACGCGACCCCGGCAGGCATCGGTCCTAGTAGACCCCTACACTGCTGCTGACATCTCTTTGAGGCGCGCGTGGAACACTGCGCGCCGTCGACCCGAGCTTGGTCCTAACCGGGCGGGGAGCTACCCATTGCTCGCCACCCGCAAGCTCGCGCCTACGGTGGCCGGGAGTCCGCAATCGACTCCCGACGCCCGGGGCGTCTCCTTCTGCGGCGGCTAGGGGCGTGAGGGCGCAGAAACTGCCACTCCCTCACGCGCCCCGCCTCCTCCTTCGCGAGCATTACTGCTTCGCAGAAGGAGGTGACGGCTTCCCATTCCCTCTCGCTCCGTACCATGGCTCGCACCAGGGCTGGACGCGAGAGGTCGCCGCCGCCGATCGCCTCCACAAGGACACGGCGGTGCTCCGCCCAGGCAGGGCACACCTCCACCGTATGCTCCACCGTGTCCTCCAGACGATCCTCGCAATGGAAACACCCGGACGTATCCTCCCGCTTTATTCTGAACAGGAACCCACCGAAGCACCCATGCCCGGTGAGAACCTGCGTCAGGCGGAAGGTGAGGACGCCGTGGCGCCTCTCTATCCACTCCTCAAAGAGGGGACTTACCGCCGCAATTGTGGCGTGCCCATCGCCTGACCCTCTCGTCGCATTTAATTGCCTGCCAGTTTTCGTCCATTTTTCGTTGCTGCTCAGCTCCTTTTAATTCTAACGTGATTTTATATAAGCCTATAGCCTTTCTCAATAAATAGGCTACCCAACACAAAAAGATTTTATTCAATTCGGATCAGAAATTCTTGAGATTACCGCGTCCAACCAAACAAATAAGCTCTTCAGCTTTATAATAATATTATTAGTATAGATACATATATACGGTAGGATAAGTGCTGCGGTAGTGAGTCAATGACAATATAAAATACTAACGAGAAAGTATTTTTTTTTTCTTTTTGAGTATTAGTAGTATTACTTATTCACCTGCAAGTGAAGTTTCATCAGATCAGTCTTGCAATATACGCAATACAAATTCTGCCTAGCGCAAGAAACATACTTTTGTGGTTAAACCTATTCAAAGGTAGCAACAACTGAATAGGTGCAGTATTAAACCACACTTACAATGTTGTATGTAAATAAGAATTGCTTCACAAGTCTTTCAACCGTAACAATAAACCTCCAAGCTTTGCAGCTTGCGCAGGATTGGCGTAACTCAACTCTCTCAATAGTTTACCTAGTTGTATTATTAATACTTTCACTGTCAGCGAAGGAGAGAGTTAAACAATCGTATGTTTGCGCTAAGTCCAGAAACATGTGTATAATGAATCAATCTGAAAATACTCGTTCCTTATTTAAAGAACTTTCAAAGCAAAAACTTATGGTGCATATCTTCTAGTAAATATAAAAGTTTGTTGGAGTCTTAAAAACGTTGGCTTTTAAATTCTAGATCATACCTACTATTAACATGATTAAGATGACGTAACTCAAAAAACTAGTATCCAGGGAACCATAGCTCTTAAAGAAGATGCTCGTATGCACTTTTTCCAACACGCTATGTGTGGTCGCTAAGTTTACACATTTGAAAAATTACGATGGTTAAATCTTATTTTTAGTTCGTTGATTAGTGAATCCCAATTTGTAACCCGTCTCAATAAACAATGAATCATTTCCTTTTTTTAATCTTTAAGGATCTCAATCCTGAGTAAAATCCTGAAATACTTTGAATGTTATAAATGTGAACGACGATAACAAAAGAGACAGATCAAAGAAAATATTAATGGATTGTGAAAAATATGGATCGGAAGTACATTGCGACTCAGATGACAACTGAAATAGATGTCAGTGTAGAAGAAGAACCGAACGTAACGTATTTTTTTAATTATCAATAAACGCCATAACCGAAGTATCCTATGTTGAACGTATCCATTTTCTACTAATAAAGTTACACAACGTACATGTAAAATGAAACTATAATAACAATAACGCAACGCGCAACGCGTTCTAGAAGATGAACACTACATACATACATATATGACTTGTGCCAAAAACACTGTCAAATCAAATAGATACTGTGTATACTAATGTTATTAGGTACATTCAAGTTGAAAACTATCACCGCACGTTACAATAAGGCTGTTACGCCCTAATCCGGTTACGGTGTTATCGAATTAAGTCAATTGTTAAGTTACGACGCACTTTAACTCGTATTGTTCTGCATCAATCGTAAATACGGATATTCGTTTTGTTTTGATTGAATTAGTAGTAGTGATGGGAAGTTTAAAATGCAATTTAGAAAATGTAAGGAAATACGTTCAAGTTATCGTGGACGGAAAAAAAGGATGCTCATATATTTCCACACACTTTTCTTCCTTGTGTTCTCGATATCTCGTGATGTGGACGTGGATTTCCACAATCTCATTAGAAACTGGGCTCCTTTCTGAAGAAGTTTTTTTATTTCCTAACTGTGAAGAAATTCTATAAGATTGTGTATTACATACATTCATTCTTTTTTCCATCGGGGTAGGCAGAAACTACAGAACGCACTTAGCTACGATCCTTACATATTATTTTTGCCTCCATTTTTAAATCAGGTACACATACACGCACGCCGGTTGTAGTATTCACTACTACGTACCTGACCTGTCTGAAGAACATCACTAATAACTGATGCCCTAGGAGGATATAATAGAGACCCTATTATGTCCTCCTAGGGCTTCGTAAGTAATGAAATAAACATTAAGGTGTCTTTAAGATTAATGCTAATTTACCAGTCCTATTAATTACAAAGGTCTCAAATTAGAAGCACGAAGGTTTTTTTTGCGGGTGGGAAATCAATATTTGACGTCTCCCGCTTTAGGGTGGAGTGGAAGGGCGTGTCAGACTTTTACTGACTAAAAATCACCCGTATTCCTTCAGTTGCCTATATGCCAGGGCCACGATAACTCTTGCGAATAGATCTCGCAGCCCTGGCAGAAATACCGACCGTGACACGGAATGATTGTCTATTTATTTTGGCGAACCAGTAACCAAAGGCGTAACTATCCCATCAATAATGTTGATGCAACCATCCGTTCCTCACATTAATCCCAGGAATTTTCCATCACTAGACCATCACGAAACCCATTATCCATCATGTCTGATAACCATAAAGATAACGTACCATTTCGCAATGGTAGTAAATACGCCTTCACGATAATGAAAGTAAGCTCACTAATATCTTTGTTTAATCGTTAGGTAATAGTGAATTGTTGCAGTATACTAAGTTACTAGCTGTGCCCGCGGCTTCACCCGCATTAATTTTGGAAATTATCCCTCGGAAACTTGCTACACAGACAAAAATTCGTAAATACGTGGCGATTATGGCAAACCCCCTGAAATTGGGGGAGGTTTATGCCCAGCAGTGGACGTCATACGGCTTTAATAAAAAACTCTTTATAACATCAATTATCTGCTAGTTAAAGTTCCGTCAAAATCAGTCCAGTCGTTTTGGAGATTAGCCAGAACATACGGATGGAGGGAAAGACAGACCGACAAACATTTTGAAAAGTGTTTTTTGTTATTATGCATTTGGTAAAAAAACTGTTATTTTGACGTTACAAATAGACAGTTCAATTTTATTTATTTGTATGTATAGATGTTTATGATTTCCTCGATATGACTGTCGTACATTTAGTATTGAACTTTAATGTAAAACGCCACCAGTGGGCTATGGGAAATATCCCAAATAGGCTAGGGTGGGACAGTCGGCATCAGTGCAGGATGTCAACTCAAAGCGGCGGCTGATGAACGTCTTGCACGTCAAAGACGGCGCCCACGGACCCAGTTAGATGGTCTACTGTACACCCATCAACTCGCACTAGACAAGCGCGGTGGGTTTATTTGTCTAAACCCCTACTCACTCATGAGTCATGACACACAACGAAAAAATTAATAGATGTTTAGATATTGTTATTTTTTAAGGAAGTGTGTTAAGTATGTCGTTGGAGTAAATTATTGTCTTCTTTGAGATTATACCAATTTACAACGCTGTTTTGTTATTATATTTTTTAAGGTAATTTTTCGTAAATTTTCCTCCGTTTCTAACATCTATTACATGAGGCATTCGTTAATTGCAAAACCACTGCGACTTAAATTAAGTCAATGCTCTTTGTAGTGCCGTATGGATTAAGGATGGCCATGTCTCATATTTAAACGTGGTACTACAAATATTTAGTAGTAAATTAGCCAGTTTTGTAGTAAACCCCATAAAAGTTAAAGCACGTTTTAGGTAGCTTCTCAATTCACATGCATCTATCTGTATTGAGGCGCCACCTTAGAACTCGGCAACTAGCCGATGGATATTTTTGTAGTTTTAAGGGTGATACAAAACACACGCCACAACCCGTAAAACATTTGAATGAGCATGACATACTTTCAGCTGCCAGGGCCCATTCAAGTCAAAGAAAGACGGACCTAGTAAATGGTAGCTTTATAATAGGAGCATAGTTCTCACACACACACGGGCCGCTGCTAAGAAATTTCAGATAGAAGAACACAATTAGATTTTGCCTGACCTAGGAATGGAACTCAGGACCAAAGAATTTCTAGCCCTCATATTATTTTTTTAACCCTTAATGAAGACTATATTTTATAAATAAGAACAATAGTCATAAATTAGACAAACTCTCGACAACATCAAAAAGAATTTCAGACAATTTTGAGAATTGAGGAAAACAGAGTTAATTGAAATTAAAATACAATTACCACAAATGACGAGTCTTTAGTAAGCTGTACAAATCAGTACTAACAACACATTATACATAATACAACACAAAAAACGACCAACACCTCCGCACACGCTTTGCAAATACGCTAGATAAATCAGTCGTTGACAAATCCATTACAGGCAGATAGGATCTGAATAAAAGCGGGAAAGAACTTAGTGCAGTGACGTTAGTTAGAGCGGCTTGTACAACCCATGTCGATTAGCGATTGCGTACCGGAGCCCTGTTCAGTAGAGCTAGTGGAGTTCTGAAATATTAGAAAAGAAAGAGAAAGTACTATTCCATAAGTATTTTGGAACGTAGTTATATGTAAATCAGAAATGGTGGTCTATATGTGTCGATAGTGAGTACTGATTTTCGTTGAACATTTAAACCTTAGCAAAATTTCAGTTCAATAAAAGACTTGTGGTTCAAAGTCAAAAATTTGACAATGTTTCAGTAATAAGGAATCAATCAATCAATGCAGCCTATCACAGTCCACTGCTGGACATAAGCCTCTCGCTGGCTGTGCAACAACATCCTATCCGTATCAGTCTCAGTCTGTCTCAGCTACCTATTTTAGGTCCTCGGCCCAGTGAGTACTCTACAAACCAGAAAACGGTGTGGCAAAAAATACTTCACTTTGATTTCGTAAAGAATCGAAAACGTAATAGACGAAGAAAGCATTGCATCTTGGCTAGCCTACTAACCCGTTCAAACGGAGCATAGATCTAGGTACACTTCGTAGCTGGTTTTAAAGTCAAAGCAATAAACGTCACTGCTGCATTGCGATTGTAAAGTGGCGCTTTTAAAACTGAACAAATCGCATTAAAGCGGTGCAAGGTATGAAATACACGCGATCGAAGTTATTGAGATCATTTTGGTGCACTTATCCCAATGTATTTGGAGTTGAAGCAACGTTAGGAACACAAGCAATGTATTTTAAAATTTACGTGAGATTTTGATAAAAAATTGTAAGAAAACAGGTTTCTTAAAATACTGTTGCTTATCTGACTTGGGTAGACTGTTGAATATACAAAGGTAATGTTTATTAAAAAACACACAGTTATGCAATAAAAATATCTTTATCAACATTTCGTTCATCCATTGTTCTCTATTAGTCGTCAACTCGGTATTCACCTCCTGTCTGGCCATATCATATTTCACACAGTCCAGCCATCGTTTCATTGGTCTTCCTCTACTCTTATAGTCATCTACATTCATACTCAACTTTCCTAATGATATTTTCCTCATTCCTTCGCATCAAATGTCCACTATGCACCGCAGCACACTCATAAGCACCCATGCTTATTTCAACTTGGTGCCATTTTGAGGAATGTCAGTAATCTGTGTTGTGAAGCACTGTGTGTTGTTGGCAGTATGGTCTGTCAATTTGACACCGAGTATTATATACTCGTACTGCGCTTCATTGTACGTTGGTACCCTGAGAACAAAAAAATACTATCGAAACAATAATTTTAAGACATTTTCTGTTCGATGTGAAAAGTCCTACCGATCTTTGCAGTTAACTGCACGAATATAATTTTATTTCTTGATATTTTACACAGCTGTTTTTATTTGAACATCTGTTTTAAATTTATTCAAGAAACAGAGTTTATTATTCTCATTACTAACATTAGTTACTCATAAGCATTTCTATGTTACTAACAATTTTAAGGATATGAATCTGAAATAAATGAATATAATAATAATTATTATTATTGATAAAAATTCTGATAAAAATTTTACAGAGCGGCAGCCAAATTGTTACTAAAATCCTAGTAAATAAGAACTAACATAGGTTTTACAAGATACATTTGTTACTAATACCTTTTAATTATTTTTGCTTTGTTTTGTTTTTTTGTCAGTGTGGACTTTTGTTGTCTGATTAATAAAATAAATAATAATAATAATAATAATAATAATAATAAAACGCTGGCAACACTGTATTGACAAGACGTCTTGTGTTCCTTATTTTAGAAAAAATATATATTTAACCCAATTTAAGAAAAACTCTACAATAGAAAAGAAATCCTCGACCTGTAAAACCTTCCGGAATTATAAAAACCACAAAAAATTACCGTAATGTAAAAAACTCAAGTTAAAACAGCCGAATCGGGGGTGACATCTGTCATGTCACCCCCGGTAAAATTACAATGAAATGAAATAAGGAATGAGAAGACTACGAAATGTGAAAATGTGAGTAAAACATGCAGACCAGAGCCAGGACAAAACGACAGGCACACCCACCATCTCCGGACTCGTCGCTCAGCTCCGCCTCGCAGCCGCCGGGACGCGCCTCAACCGTGAGCGTCGTGTCACCGGTCGCTGCAGTTGCGTCGAGCTCGAGCGACGAGTTTTTCTCCCCACCGTCGTCACCAACACCACAACGGCGGCGAGGAAGAGGACGGCCACCAGCGAGCTTGGGACCTCGAAGCCAACAGGCCTCGAGCAGGGTCCCCGCTGCCGGTGGAAATGTGTCGCGCATGCGATGGACCCAGTCCATAAATGAAAATGTGATGCGCGCATATTATGGGGCTACAGAGGGAGGAATTAACCTGACAGCGTACCGAGTTCGGATGCTCTCTCTGTTTCAGGTACTTGAACCAGCCGTCAACGTCTCGGCCCAACGATTGTCGGATCAGGTGCGCGTCATTCAACACAATCAT
Source organism: Aporophyla lueneburgensis (assembly GCA_932294355.1). Taxonomy (NCBI): domain Eukaryota; kingdom Metazoa; phylum Arthropoda; class Insecta; order Lepidoptera; family Noctuidae; genus Aporophyla; species Aporophyla lueneburgensis. Next base: position 4,226,449 of record OW028740.1, on the reverse strand, counting down.
AGATTGGATGACGCTACACTTGATCGGCTGCGCTTGGAAATGCAGAATAGTCCTGCTAGTAATCCTCCCCCATCCCAGAATGTCATGCATGCGCCTGCCCATATTCTGCTGCAGGCAAACCAGCATGATGAGGAGGAGGAAGCCAGGGCTATTTCTGCAGATATCGTGTGCAATGTGGACATAAGGAGCATTCTGGAGGATGCGATCCGTGAGTACCGGTTCATATCACCAGACCTTAGACCACGGCTACCACGTTTGCCCATGAATAAAAAAAACAGAGCACTGGTGTGCGCCCTGGATGCGCTGCTGCCAAATTTTATTGACAGCAGTGCAGACCTTTGCGATACACACTCAATCTTGTATTGCACGGCTGTTGCGGCTTGTCGTATAGCTCGAGTCAAATTCCCAAACATTGATCGAGCTGTACGACCAAAACCTGTCGCACCAGCCTGGCAATGCAGGATTGAGCGTCGTATTAAAGAGACCAGGGTACTCATCGCGAAGCTCATCTGCTTCAGGGAGGGCAATACACGCCCAAGAGTGATGCGCTTTGTGAAGCGGGCGTTCTCGGGAACTAGTATTAGTCCCCGAGAATATGTATCCAGTGTCACAGAGCGCATCGACTTCCTGAAGCAGAAAGTTTATGCATGGGCAAACCGTATCCGTCGGTATAAGCGAAGAGTGGACCGGTTCACTCAGAATCGCATGTTCCAGACCAATGAAAGGTGGGTGTACAGAGCCTGGGAACGGCCCAACCCAACTCAAGGTGTGACTGACGCGTGTCTACCAAATAATAACGACATGAGTGTTTTTTGGCGAAGCATTTGGTCGGTGCCCGTCAGTCACACTGAAGGACCCTGGATGCGTGTTGTTGAGCAGGCATGTGAGTCGATACCGAACATGGAGGCTATTACCATCAGCCCTCTGGATGTGGCCCGTGCAGTCCGTCCGTTGCCTAACTGGAAATCGCCAGGACCGGACGGACTGCACAATTTTTGGATCAAATGGCTACAAAGGTCACATGCCTGCTTAGCCTCACAATTCCAGTCATCTTTAGAGACTGGGTCGCTACCACTGTTTTTTTACGACAGGAGTTACCCACCTTCTTCATAAATCGGGTAGTACTGCGGAACCTAAAAATTATAGACCAATAACTTGTTTACCGACGGTCTATAAAGTTCTTACATCCATTCTTAGAGCAAAAATATCGCACCATGTTGAAAGCAATGCTATCATGTCGGTGTCTCAGAATGGATGTAAGAATGAGTCCCGTGGTACTAAGGAGCTGCTCCTTATAGACATGGCCATAAGCCAACAGGTTCGTAGATCTCGTAAGGATTTGTCGACATGTTGGATAGATTATAAGAAGGCCTATGACTCCGTGCCACATACATGGCTCGTGAGGGTGCTGGAATTGTACAAAATAGATGCAACTCTACGCACCTTCTTGATGTCGTGTATGAGGCAGTGGAGGACGGTTCTTCTCTATCCAGGATGTCCACAAATCCAGCAGATCAATGAACCGATCAGGATTGAGCGAGGAATATTTCAGGGCGACAGTTTGAGTCCGCTTTGGTTTTGCTTAGCCTTGAATCCTCTTAGCACACTGCTGGAGGATTCAGGTCTAGGCTATCGATTGAGAAGAGGTGGTCAGGTGATATCACACCTCCTTTACATGGATGATCTGAAACTCTTTGCCCCCAACAACTTGCAACTGATGGAGCTACTGAAGGTAACAGAAACGTTCAGTAGTGCCATCAGGATGGAATTTGGTGTGGACAAATGTGCAGTCATGCATGTAAAGCGTGGGGGGATTGTAGAATCCGTGGGAACCGAACTTACGGATTCTATACACCTTAGATCCCTCTTCTCAACCGAAACCTACAAATATTTGGGTATGTCGGAAGCATTAGGCATCAATGCTGCCGACATGAAACAATCGCTGAGGGAACGCTTCTTTGGCCGCCTGAAAAAAGTATTTAATAGTCTTTTATCAGGCGGCAACAGGGTGCGTGCCTTCAACGATTGGGTCATGCCGGTTTTGATGTATTCTTTCGGCATACTCAAATGGACTCAAACGGAACTAGACGCTCTGGATAGGAAGGTCCGTACATTGCTGACGGCAGATCGGATGCATCACCCACGGTCATCAGTGATGAGACTGTACATCCCGCGGAAGTGTGGGGGTCGAGGTTTCTTAAACGCTAAAACCCTCCACAACCGCGAGATCTGCAGTCTCAGGGAATATTTCCTTCAAACTGACGTGGGGATGCACCGAGATGTGGTTGCAGTGGACAAGGGCCTCACCCCGCTCTCCTTGGCGAACGAGAACTGGCGCAAACCTGCAGTATTAGATACTAAGGATCGTAAGGAAGTATGGCAAAGCAAAGAGCTTCACGGTCGCTTTTTCCGGGCTCTCCATGGGCCTGATGTAGACTTTCTGGCGTCCGTATCCTGGCTGCGTTTCGGAGACCTCTTTGGGGAAACCGAAGGTTTTGTCTGTGCGATTATGGATGAAGTTATCATGACGAATAATTATCGGAAATACATTGTTAAGGACGGTACGGTTGACATCTGTCGGGCATGCCACCGTCCCGGTGAATCCATTCGACATATTGTTTCCGGTTGTTCTCGTCTTGCTAACGGCGAGTACTTGCACAGACACAATCTAGTAGCTAGGATCATCCACCAGCAACTTGCTTTGCAATACAACCTTGTGGAATCTGAAGTACCATACTACAGGTATGTACCCGACCCAGTTCTCGAGAATGGTCACGCCACATTGTACTGGGATCGATATATCATCACAGACAGGACTATTGTAGCCAATAAGCCTGATATTGTGGTGATAGATCGACGAGAGCGTCGTGCAATGATTGTTGATATCGCTATCCCTCATGACGAGAATCTCGTGAAAGCTGAGCAAGATAAAAAAATCAAGTATCTTGACTTAGCACACGAGGTTGTCGACATGTGGGAGGTGGACTCTGCAATCATTGTACCGATAATCGTTACAGTAAATGGCTTAATAGCGAAGAGCCTCGACCAACACCTCAGGAGGCTCTCATTACACGGCTGGATCAAGGGCTTGATTCAGAAGGCAGTACTCCTGGACACGGCACGCATAGTCAGGAGGTTCCTCTCTCTAGAGCCCTGACCACCGGCAACTTGGACCCTGTTCCCGATGCCGATGGGTCACTATTTTTTATATCTTTAAATGTTTTTTTTTTTTTAGACTTTTGTTAAAATATTTAAAAATATAATTAATATGTTAGAAAATGAATAAATGAATAATAATAATAATAATAATAATCTGTGGCCCAACTGTCAGCTTGACGGTGCAAAAATTTTTTCTCCGTGTATTTTTTCTAGAATTTTTAACACCAATCATGGAAAAATGTTTTATTATAAGTTTCTACAACACCAAGGAAGTACCTGATATTGGTGCTATAATGATAACATTATACCAGGATATAAGAAAAAATTAAATAACACGAGAAATTGTGAGATGCTGACGCGAAGTCGGGCACGTTTTCTACATAACACACGCCTAACATCTTCGGGTTCGTCGCTCAGCTCCGCCTCGCAGTTGCCGGATCCTGCTCCAGACGTGAGTCCAGTGACACCGGCCTCTGCAGTTGCGTCGAGCTCGAGCGACGAATACTTCTCGCCGCCGACGACACCACCACCAGTACGTCGGCGCGGACGAGGCCGACCACCGGCCAGCTTGGGACTCCGAGGCCCACCGGCTTCTGATAGGGTCCCCGCTACCGGTGGAAGTGTGCAGCGCATGAAGTGGACACAAGCGGTCAACGAAAATGTCATGCACGCATACTATGGGGCTACAGAGGGGGGAACTAACTTGACTGCGTACCGTGGTCGGATGCTCTCTCTGTTTCAGGTGCTTGAACCAGGTGTCAACGTGTCGTCACAACGATTATCGGATCAGGCACGGGTCATCCAGCGTAATCATATGCTGGATGCCGCCGTGCTTGATCGACTTTGCCTTGAATCACGGAATAGCCATGTTACGCCTGCTTCGCCACTGGTCGCGGTGCAACTGCAAAATTTACCCAGTGTTTCACCGCGACCCAACTGTGTTGGTGGAGAGGATGATGACAGGGCTATATCCGTGAGTACCCAATGCAATGCACGATTGAGGAGCGCTTTGGAGGATGCTTTCAGGGAGTATCGCTCTACTCCGCCTGAACATAGACCACGTTTACCTCGTTTGCCCATGCATAAGAAAAACAAGGCGCTGGTGTGTGCTCTAGACTCACAGCTGTCAACATATTTTGACGGCAGCAAAGACCTGGTTGATACCCACTCGATCTTGTACTGCGCAGCTGTAGCGGCTTGTCGTGTAGCTAATGTTAAGTTTCCTAACAGTGACAGAGCTACACGACCAAAACCAGCCGTATCAGCTTGGCAGTGCAGGATTGAGTGTCGTATCGGTGAGGCTAGAGCACTCATCGGTAAGCTAATCTGCTTCAGGGAGGGCAATACTCGCCCTCGAGTGATGCGCTTTGTGAAGCGGGCGTTCTCCGGGACTGATGTTAGTCCCCGAGATTATTTGCCCCGCGTCACAGAGCGCATCGACTTCCTGAAGCAGAAGATCTGTGCATGGGCAAACCGTATTCGTCGGTATCGGCGGAGGGTGGAGCGGTACACTCAGAATCGCACATTCCAAAGCGATGAAAGGTGGGTTTACAGAGCTTGGGAGCGACCGGACCAAGGTGTGGCTGACATGCCCCTTCCGGATGATGACGCCATGTCTTCGTTCTGGCGAAACATCTGGTCGGTGCCTGTCAATCACACCGAAGGTGACTGGACTAGGCAGATCGAGCGAGCGTGCGGAAAAATACCAGAAATGGGGGCAATTACCATCAGCCCCCAAGATGTCGCTTGTGCAGTCCGTCCGTTGCCTAACTGGAAATCTCCGGGGCCGGACGGACTGCACAACTTTTGGATCAAGTGGATCCAAAAGTCGCACGCTCGCTTGGCATCTCAGTTCCAGTCAGCCTTAGAGTCAGGGTCGTTGCCCCAGTTCTTAACAACAGGGATAACCCACCTGCTCCATAAATCAGGTAGCACCGCGGAACCCAAAAATTATAGACCGATCACTTGTCTACCGACGGTCTATAAAATTCTTACATCCATTTTGAGAGCTAAAATTTACAATCATATTGACACAAACTCTATCTTGTCTGTCTCTCAAAATGGATGTAGGAACGGGTCCCGCGGTACTAAGGAGCTGCTCCTAATCGATATGACCATTAGTCAACAGGTTCGTCGTTCCCGAAGGAATCTGTCGACATGCTGGATAGACTATAAGAAGGCCTATGACTCAGTACCACACACATGGCTCAGGAGGGTGTTGGAGTTGTACAAAGTAGATACAACGCTGTGCACCTTCCTGATGTCATGTATGGGGCAGTGGAGGACGGTCCTTCGCTATCCAGGATGTCGACAAATCCAGAGGAATAGCGAACCGATAAGGATTGAGCGAGGTATATTCCAGGGCGATAGTTTGAGTCCACTTTGGTTCTGCCTAGCCATGAATCCTCTTAGCACACTGCTGGAGGATTCAGGTATAGGCTATCGATTGAGGAGAGGTGGTCAGGTTATATCTCACCTCCTCTACATGGATGACCTAAAACTCTTTGCCCACAACAATCTGCAACTGATGGAGCTACTGAAAGTAACTGAAACCTTCAGTAGCGCCATCAGGATGGAATTTGGTGTGGACAAATCTGCAGTCATGCATGTGAAGCGAGGGGAGATTGTGGAATCCGTGGGAACCCAACTCACGGATTCCATACACCTAAGATCCCTCTCCTCAATCGAAACATACAAGTATTTGGGTATGTCGGAAGCGTTAGGCATCGACACTGCTGACATGAAACAATCGTTGAGGGAGCGCTTCTTTGGCCGCCTGAATAAAGTTCTAAATAGTCTTTTATCAGGCGGAAACAAGGTGCGCGCCTTCAACGGTTGGGTTATGCCAGTTTTGATGTACTCTTTCGGCATACTCAAATGGACTCAGACGGAGCTGGACGCCCTGGATAGACGGGTCCGCACACTGCTGACCGTAAATCGGATGCATCACCCACGGTCCTCGGTGATGAGACTGTATATCCCGCGGAAGTGCGGAGGTCGAGGTTTTTTAAATGCCAAAACCCTGCACAACCGTGAGATATGCAGTCTCAGGGAATACTTCCTTGAAGCCGATGTGGGGATGCACCGAGATATGGTCTCAGTGGACAAGGGCTTCACCCCGCTCTCCTTGGCTAACGAGAACTGGCGCAAACCTAAAGTATGAGATACTAATGACCGCAGGGAGGTATGGCAAAGCAAGGAGCTCCACGGACGCTTTTACCGGGTCCTACATGGACCCGATGTAGACCTCTTAGCGTCCGTATCCTGGTTACGATTCGGAGATCTATTTGGAGAAACCGAAGGTTTTGTCTTTGCAATTATGGACGAAGTTATGATGACAAACAACTACCGGAAATATATTGTGAAGGATGGCACGGTTGACATCTGTCGGGCATGCCACCGTCCGGGGGAGTCAATCCGACACATTATTTCTGGTTGTTCTCGTCTGGCTAACGGAGACTACTTGCATAGACACAACCTTGTAGCCAGGATTATCCACCAGCAACTTGCTCTGAAATACAGTCTTGTGGAATCAGAAGTACCGTACTATAAGTATGTGCCCGACCCAGTTCTCCAAAATGGAAATATCACATTGTATTGGGATCGATCTATCATCACTGATAGGACTATTGTCGCTAATAAGCCGGACATAGTGGTGATAGATCGATCAGAGCGTCGCACAATGATTGTTGATATAGCAGTCCCGCATGACGAGAACCTCGTGAAAGCCGAACAAGATAAGCAGATCAAATATCTTGACTTGGCTCGCGAGGTTGTCGAGATGTGGGATGTGGATACAGCAGTCATTGTGCCGATAGTCGTGACGGCCAATGGCATAATAGCCAAGAGCCTCGACCAACACCTAAAGAGGCTCTCGTTAGGCAGCTGGATCAAGCGCTTGATCCAGAAGGCGGTATTACTGGACACGGCACGTATAGTGAGAAGGTTCCTCTCTCAGCGGCCCTGACCACCGGTAGCTTGGATCCTATTCCCGATACCGGTGGGCTACTATTTTTTATATTTTTAAATGTTTTTATGATTTTTGTTATTTTAATATTTAAAAATGTAATTTATATGTTGTAAAAATTTAAATAAAGGAAATAATAATACTCTCAAGTTTTTTGTTTTCCACAAAATGCTCTTAGGCGGCAACTTGAAATTGTATGTAATCATTGTGGCGGGCAGGAGAGAACAATTAACAATGATTGGAAGCTTAGCTTTGACCGTATGAATCAAAAGTAATTTTCGATGACAAATCCGGTGGTATTAACGGTTTTCTTTTTCAATTGAAAACGCTAACCTCTTACAACTCAAGCCAGTCTTGTGTTCCGTTTATCTGTCGACTTAATAAGGCAAGTATTTGCATTGCAATTGTTTTTACTGCTTGTTTTTAATTGACCGATGCAAATTGATTAAATAAAACTACAATTTACATAGCTACCCTTTTTTGTTTACGTTTTGTTACGCTGATAAAATCATGAGATTATGGGGAGCAAGCTTGAACTGATAACATCTTGTTCTTGGCTTTTTCGTTTTTGATGGACGCATGTAAGTAAGTAAATACAGATATTAAAACAAGGTACTAAAAATGTACTTACTTGCTGTGTATCAATTTCAATAATGTATTTGTTGATATCACATTTCAATTACATCCATTTAAATAGGTATGAGCAAGTATCAAGACATTGTGTACGAACCTCTATCAATGTTAATCCTACTCTGATATTATAAATAATGAAAGTTTGTAGGTTTGGATATTTATTACATAACGCAAAAACGGCTGAACAAATTTAGATGAAATCTGACACACGTTTGGTCGTCATTGGTCGTGGAGACCACTTTGTCCGGTCATCTTTTGGCACGCAGATATTTTATACACATAGGATATTTTTTATCCCAGTGGTTTAATTCCCTTGGGATAATTTTCAACCTCTGGAAACCGCTGAAAAAGTTAGTAGTAAAATAGAGGTATTCCTCGAAGCGCTACCATTTTGAGGCGCACCTATTGAGGCACTCCTTTTTTATCCTTCGTAGCGCAGCTTTTAGTAGTGCTCTCGATAGCAATCCAAGATATTAACATTTTATTCCTTGAAGCGCACCTATGATTAACTTTCGAATAGAGATAGGATATTAACTGAAACTATCGATAATAAGTAAAACACGTTATTTTATACAATTTGCAAAAACTCATTAGGTGCGCCTCAAAATGGTACCGCTTCGAGGAATACCTAATAAAATATTGATAAGATCATAGAAGAACAAATTCAGTCATGTTATGGCGGATACATATTTTTAAGCTCAGGAAGACTAAAAACATATTTTCGTGTCGTTTTAGTCTATTAGGTAAAATGAAGATATAAATAGTCTACAAGATACTAGATTATGACTTTTGATTTTAGAAGCGATGACCTCTGAGTTTATTTCAGCTTGTTTTCTCAGAGTAGTCGAATAGGACACGCCGACTTCATCTAGCCTTAAAAATATGGTTGACGTGTAAAAGTGTTTGTACAAACGTACTTAGAGAAATTTAATGCTTGAATTTTCAAAAATAGAACTTCAAGGACAAGAATCAGGCCCCTGCCCCTGATTTCTCTCCACATTACTTGTAGTAAACCACAACAAATAACATTTAAATCCCACACCGAACAGGCCGGAGCGCGATCGATAAAGACCGAGGTGTCCTGTTTCGTTAAGTGAGACATTTCGCTGGTGGACCGCGCCTGGTCGTGGGCGTGTGCAATGGGGCTTATTATGTGGTCCAAGAATAATCATAATGCATTAGTTTTTATTATTTTAGATAAGATTACCGTAACACCCCGCTTTAAAAGACCCGCACAGAGCGATTTTTTTTTTAATTTGGGTTTGTTTAAACGCGGTTTAATATCACAGTCTGAATTTCAGACTGATTGCATTATATGTGTTCTGCAATACAAAAAGGCGTTGATTTCTAGAAAATACTTTTAGAGACGAGGAGCGCAAAATGCTAATCAAAAAATCATTACATAACTATTTCTTATGTTCTTCTAAGGACAGAATAAGTAACAACTTTTCTGTAGCATTTAAATTATTTATTTGGTTTTTTGTTTCAACATACCCGATACGCAATTTCTTGTAACGTGATTTTTTCCGGAACGTATCTCTCGCGTAAAACGTGGTATTAATGAATTTTAGCTCGAGTCAAAACTGATCAAGTTGTATACAGTCAAAAGGGAAATTAATAAATTGTTTATTCAATTGACACACGCGCCAATTTGCCGTATTTTAGTCATTTCATGCAACTGGCAGAGAATGACATGTACAACGTGTGTGTAAAATGTGTGTATGATTCGAGTATACGGGCAATTTAAGAAGGTCAATTTGGTAAAAAATGTATATACTTTTACTTACCTCGAAGAGAAACAGATCAAAATTCCACGAATAAAGGCACAGGGTCATTTTGATATCACTTGAAACCGAAAGAAAAAAATATACAAGAAAATATTTTCAAATAGTTCTTAGCATAAAAATTACTTTGTCGCAAAATTATGTATGCACTTATATATGCAAATATTACATGACCTTTCTAACCTATGTCTAGGTTAGAAAGGTAGATGTTGGGTAAAACACTAGTAAAAATGTTGCTGTGCCCAACAGGGTCCTTAATTGTTTCTATTTATTAATACTTACCACTTGTGTGTGTACATTATGGATTGCAATAAAGATTAAATGAAGAATTGAAGACGGCAAATGAGACAGATACGTAAATATAGCAGCATTATTAGGCCTTATGAGTGCAGGATGTGCTAATTAAACGTATGGTCACAACAAAAGGAATATTCTAACCAACTTATTATATGCTTAATAATTTACAAAGCCTAGGTTCAATCAATAAAGAGCAAAGGTGTCCTGTTCCGTTAAGTAAGACATTTACTAGGATCGTGGGTGTGTTCAATGGGGCTCATGATGTGTTCCAAGTAGCGTGGCAGTCGTGCGAATATTTGAAACAGAGTGATCCGTAATTGATTGGTGAAGGGGAGCCGGAATATTGTTGGTCGTACATTTTGGGATGTCAACTGGGCATGATAAATGTAGTAAGGTTCGGTGGAGGTTAAACTTGCTAAATATTTGCTTGGTCACTAGAATGCTTGGTCACTACTATGTGGCGGATTCAGGTATTCGATAATTCGAATTTCTGTCTTAGTAAGTTCGTAACTATTATTTTAGCAAAAAATATTAGTTACAACCATCAAAACCATCATCATTTCAGCCGAAAGACGTCCATTGCTGGACATGGGCCTCCCCTAAGCACCGCCACTGCAACCGGTTCCGTGCTTCTTGCGTCCAATGGATTGCTGCGGTCACCAGGACCAGTAGGAAAAGGTCATCAACCATATTGTCATATTTCCTCCCGCCTTCCAACGCTACGTCTTCCAGTACGCCGTTACCACTCCAGAACCTTCCGGTCCCATCGGCCATCTGTTCTGCGCGCAATCAGTGTAACGGGCGTGTATTCCTCGAATGTAGTCTACCAATATTAATATTTTTACCAATCAAAGGCGTATAAGACATATTAGACCCTCCTTCCATCATCATCATTTAATTAATTTGATAGACGTCCACTGCTGGACATAGGGCTCCACTAGCTGCGCCACTTCGACCAGTCCTGTGCTTCTCACATCCAGCGGATTCCGACAGTCTTCACCAGGTCAGTTCACCCCTCGTACATGAGTAGTAGATTCTTAAACGAAAAGCAAATAAGTAAATAAACACATTCTTCTTTAAAATTAGTAAGTTAACACCCCAAAAGTTCGTAACAAATCGCTTTACTCCTACAACTCGCGTCTTATTTTCGTCTTCAGATTAAGCTGTAAGTTCGTAGTGAAGCCAATACTTACATCGAGATAGCATTTTTACGTCCTTCGTGACCCATTGCGAATAATACGATTGTTCATAATACCGGTAAACAGTCAAACTAGTGTATTTGCTGTAATTTATGCGAAGAAAACATGTCCATAAATGTCTGTCGGAGATTTCCAGATAATAATATTCTTTTCCTATTATTATAGTTTGCGCATAATGTCAGTTGATATCATATTCTGATTTCTTTTAGTACATAATATAAGCTTGTACTGCTGAGGTTTTGTTGTTGGAAGTGCTCGAGGCTAAATTACAATAGTTATGCTTGCCGCGGTCGATCCGTGAATAGATGACCATCTTTTCATACAAAGCCTCTTCTGTGCCTTGAAAAACACGTTAAGCCGTTTATCTTGGGTGTCATGAGTGGATATTTGAGAGTCGTACCGGTAGGCAGAAGCCCGAAAGTCTGGCGACGATTTTAACGAGGGATATCGTATTAGATATCTCTCTATGTAAATTATAGAGATAGGTATTTAGTTGCATCGATATTTATATTGTTACAATAATAATCTTTAAAGGTTTGTTGTCAAATAATCTATGATTGCACTCAAAGAGCGAAACAACTGCATCATGCAATAATTTGGAAGGTTTAATAGAGTATGTTCGGGCATATATAAACGATGGGTTAAAGTTGTTCCATCAAAAAATTTACACACATTTTTGATATTCAGATGATTTATTGGAACAAACATAATTGAGTCCCCGGATTATTTTAGAATTATTTTCAATCCCAAGGTATAAGCTATCCAAATATATACAGTTATTTACAGGATATTATTATAATAAAGTCGGTAAACATGGAGTATTCATAGAGATGTTCATTTGTCCCGAGAGCAGTCATATCTGCGTAGGTAAAGGCGTTCCGTGGGCGATCTTTCTAAGACTATTTAGCATAATATTTGCTTAAGCTGTAGTTATGATACAGTGAATAACGGGTGGTTTTCCGAACGATGAGTCATAGTACGAAGCTAAACTTGAAGTAAAAGTAACGAGGCGTTTGTATGACGTCATGCTGGAAGAAAAATAAAGGGTGTAATGGAAAAGCTGAATAATTTACTGCTCGTAAAACATCGCCTGGAAAGCCTGAGCTTTTAAATGGTTACTACACTAAACGACCAAAACGAATACCCTCCTAATCACTTTCCTTAGATTGGTGTTCATAGGGCGATGATAGTTGCATAGTTCTCGATGATACTACGTGATGGTCCACTCAATCTGTGTGGTTCATTCATCAAAATACCAACTTAGACAACAATCCACATGGACTTTACATGATTTGGCCAATATTATGTCTGGACTTTAAAAGAGACTGTGACCTCTGAATTTGTTCCAGCATTTCTTCTCAGAGTATTCAAATAGGAAATTCCGACTTCATCTAGTTTTAAAATATGATCGACGTGTATAACTGTTTGTATAAATCTACTTACAGAAAAATAAAATTATTTATCAATTCGCACATCCATAGAGTGTTCAATACTTGGACTTAAATCACACCGTCGCTTTCGCTAGTGATGGTGATGATGCCATTACTAAAGACTCGATAACACAAGTCAACTCTGGATAGACTCTACTAATAGCAGCTATAACTTCCAGAAAATTCAATATCATTTCATCGCTTTCTAGGAATGCAATAAAAAACATTCTTGCTCCTACAAATAAGGCGCCTGTCCCATTAATGAAACCTACTTACACGTATTGGTTAACCAGCCAGCTTACAAGATTGAATCTAATCCCATTAATAATATAATCTCTATTTCAATATCTACGTTACTGACGTTATTCTACAAAATACGGCCCTTAATACTTTACCATATAAGGGCAAGTTCGCAATACAATAATAAACCTCACATATTCATTTGCATGCCAAACAGCTTGATATTTGATAGGACTAGTGGAATTTTGCGGTGTTGCCCACTCGGTTAGCGGGATTTTGCGCATAGATTCAACGTGAATTGGAGAAAGAACAGTGTTTAAAGTGAAAGCGTTGATCCTTTGTGAATGGAGGAGGGTTATGTCTACATACCTGACTGGTCATTCAGAATTTGATTCACAATATAAACACTAGCTACTTAAATGAAAAGGGTTATGTAAAAATTGGATTTTATGGTCTGTGAAATAAATCATTTGATTTGATAAAACAGACTTTTGACTGGATGAAACACCGATTTTTTTATAACCGACGAAAAATTTCTACGCTAATCGTATTCTGAATTCGTTGTTACAGTTTGCATACTGGTTAATGTTATCGTATATAAATCATGACTGGTTCTTATTGGCTCAAGATTAAGTTGAGTAAAAAGAAAAGGGAGGCCTTTGCCCTGTATTGGGACAATTCAGGCTGATTATTATTTTAAATCATGAACGTGGTATGACAAAGGCTAAATCTGAAAAGATCACAGAAGGAAACAAAACAGAGGCTGCGCCCAGCGCGCCGGTTGAGTGCGGCCCAGAGGGTCATGGCTATCCGGTTAATCCGGGGATACCACACGGTCTCCTGCGAGGCGGCGAGCCTCCTTGCCGGAGTGCCGCCATGGGATCTGGAGGCAAAGGTCCTCGCCCACATGTGGGAGTGGCGCGAGGAGGCGAAACGCCGGGGTGAAACTCCGCTGCCGCGACAAATCGCGGCACGGCAGACAGAGCTCCGGTGTGATCTCATGGCGACATGGCGGGTACGATTGTCGCAACCCAGTGCTGGGCATGCCACAATTGCGGCGGTAAGTCCCCTCTTTGAGGATTGGATAGAGAGGCGTCACGCGGCGTCCTCACCTTCCGCCTGACGCAGGTTCTCACCGGGCATGGGTGCTTCGGTGGGTTCCTGTTCAGGATAAAGCGGGAGGATACGTCCGGGTGTTTCCATTGTGAGGATCGTCTGGAGGACACGGTGGAGCATACGGTGGAGGTGTGCCCTGCCTGGGCGGAGCACCGCCGTGTTCTCGTGGAGGCGATCGGCGGCGGCGACCTCTCGCGTCCGGCCCTGGTGCGAGCCATGGTACGGAGCGAGAGGGAATGGGAAGCCGTCACCTCCTTCTGCGAAGCAGTAATGCTCGCAGAGGAGGAGGCGGGGCGCGTGAGGGAGTGGCAGTCTCTGCGCCCTCGCGTCCCTAGCCGCCGCAGGAGGAGACGCCCCGGGCATCGGGAGTCGATAGCGGATTCCCGGCCACCGTAAGTGCGACTTTGCGGGTGGCGAGCAATGGGTAGCTCGCCGCCCGGTAAGGACCAGGCTCGGGTCGACGGTGCGTAGTTTTCCACGCGCGCCCCAAAGAGATGGGGTCGCGTGATTGTTCGAAAGAGATACCGTGACCCTGGCACATGGGCAACTGATGGAACACGGCTAGGTTTTAGTCAGTAAAAGTCTGACACGCCCTCCCGCTCCGCCCAGAGCGGGAGAAGTCATTTGATGATTTCCCACCCTGAAAAAAAAAAAAAAAAGGAAACAAAACACATATACATTGTGCTCATAAGTCCTACCAACAGTCAGAAGTAACAAAATATAAAGGATAGTATACTGACACTACTTCTACGAGTATGTATAATATTCAACTTGTTTCCTTTATCCGAAACTCCATGTAGTGTTTTTAATCAACAATTTTGAAGTCATTGTCATGCATAAACATTTAGCAATTAAACATCAACACAAGACGCAACATCTTTCCGCTAATTCCTAGCTTCCAGTCACTCTATATTTCTTTCTGACGTCTAGCTTTGCTCTTACTGTAAGCAATTTTATTTCCTTGTGTGCATCTATTAGTCCGGTTTTCAATCGGAATACTATTATGCATATTGTGTATATGATTGCATATTGATATATTTGACGCAGATATTTGTATGATCGCGTTTATCACGATTTTCATAATTTTATTTTATTTTAGTTGCGTAGGAACGTTTGTTTGAGGTAAAACTTTCGTATATGTAGTACCAACCTTTCGATATTATTTTTTTTGCCAACTAAACATTTAGTTATATAACATATTCTTCCTTCACTAGCAGCATTGCTATTGTTTGTCAGATCACCGATCACTCAACTGTAACTTGCTACACCACAGTTAATGTGAACGCGTTGGCTTAATAAGTAGGTCGTGGGTTCGAACCCAGGCAGGTGCTTAACTTTGTGTAAATCATTTCATCACCACTGCTCTCAAAACGATGAAGGAAAACATCGTGAGGAAACCGGCATGTTCCTAGAACCAAAAATCCAACATGTGACATCTACCAACCCGCACTGGGCCCGCGTGGTGGATTACGACCGACTCCCTCTCACCGAGAGCCTCCTCTCGGTGAGAGGGAGTGGGCCGTATCCCAGCAGTGGGAACAATATACAGGGTGTCCAAGAACCTGGCGTCCAACTGGATTCCCACGATGCCCCAAGTTCTAACAGTACTCAGAAAAATATTTTAAAAAATCCACCCCATGTACTTACAGAATTATACTGATTTAAAAAAAAAAGGGGAAATGAGCACCCTGTGTCATACTTTTGAATGCTGTGACTGCTAATGCTGATAATTTCGATATTTCTTGGAGGTTTTGTAATCTAGGGTATTGCTGTGTCTAAATAGAATGTAAAAATAAAGTACTTATTGTACCATTTTAAAATAAAATATTATTTTAACTAAAGGTGATATGGAAAACTATTGAATTTCGCAACTTTGACCGACTGTAGTGTAAAAAAAATGTACCAAAATAGTATGGCAAGTGACGTCAAATTTTGACGCGTTTATTCCTCTTTTTAAAAAGGTATAATACTTACACATTAATTTGAAAAATAAAAATTTTTGATAATATTTTTACTCAACAACCCAATTTTTACGATGTCTTACAGAATTCTTAGAAAGAAAAATTTACGACGAATTGAATCTAACCTCTAAAGAATTACTATTGTATGCTCATAAAAATAACAACAGGCCTCTCAAAAAACAGGTTAGACCGTAAGGGACGGTATGTGCATGCATCTCACCATAGTGATTCGTTATTACAACAGGAGGGAGCAAGACAGAAACTATCTTTGCGATTTGCTGGTTCTTCTTTATGGTACCCCATTATTCAGGTAAGAGTGAGGGAGAAAAAGGTTAGAGGTGCGAGTGAGATAGATAGTGACGCTATCTGGGATCGTGCTATTTAGGATAACAGTACGGTCAGTACGCGTCACTGCCTCCTGCCGTTACTACGCACCTCTCTCTTATTGTTACCATTGATCACGTACTACGATTTAAAGCTTTGTTTATTGGACTCGATTACTCTTTGTGCTCTGGACTTTGAAACGAACTGTTTACGACGACCTTTGCCTGTGTTTGGACAGTTTGTGTTTTGTGTGTGCTACCATGGCGACCTACACTCCGCAAGAATACGCAAATATGCACTACATTTATGGAGAATGTAGAGGTAATGGACGAGCTGCAGCGAGACTTTACAGAGAAAGGTATCCGAGGGCTACGCGATATCCCGACCATCGAGTTTTCATTAATGTGCACAGATCACTATGTGACGGGCGGTTCCCCAATCAAGTAGCTGGTGAAGGACGACCCGTAAATGACTTCATACGCGATGAAGTTTTAGAGGCGGTGTCGGCAAATCCAAGCATCTCTGTGCGAGGAACAGAAGCTGATACGGGGATACCGAAGAGCACAGCACACAGTATTCTCCAAAAAGAAGAATATCATCCGTACCACGTACAGCGAGTGCAAAGTCTTTTACCTCGAGACTATCCGAGCCGAGTCGCGTTTTGTGAAACAATCCTGCAAAAACATCGAGAAGACGAAAACTTTATCGACAAAATTTTGTGGTCAGATGAATCAACATTTAAGAAGGATGGCTACATGAACCTACACAACTTGCACGAGTGGCATGTGGAAAATCCGCACTTGATGCGAGAAGATAGATCCCAGTACCGGTTCAAAGTGAACATGTGGACCGGTATTCTCTGTGGGAATATTATTGGTCCATTTGAGATGCCCGAGAATTTGACTGGCGAATCATATTTAAATTTTCTTCAAAATGATTTGCCAAACTTACTAGAAGAGACCCCACCAGATATGTGGTTCCAACACGACGGCTGTCCAGCACATTTTCGCGTATCCGTTAGAGAGTTTTTGGACGAGCAATACCCGAACAGGTGGATTGGGCGATCAGGAACAATCCCGTGGCCAGCCCGCTCACCTGACTTAAATCCGCTGGATTTTTTTTTCTGGGGAACTATGAAGGAGCTCGTTTATGCGAAGCCCATTAATGACATCGCTGACCTTCGTGAGAAGATAACACAAGCAGTGCAGGTGATACGTCAAAAAAGTTACTCGCGAAACATAAAGCGGTCCTTTTTAAGGAGAGTGAGAGCTTGTATTGCCGCGGGTGGTCAACATTTTGAACATTTATTGTAATAAAATATCTTTAAACTAACATTCTTTGCTTTTATTCTACTGGGAACCCATCTACCTGTGTGTATTTCCTTCTTGCTCACTCTTGGAACCGAAGTAAATAATAGTAGTAACATAACAGTTTCTAAGATAAGAAAGGGTCCGACAGTTACCGTTAGTAGGTAGGCACTTCGTAAAAATTGGGTTGTTGAGTAAAAATATTATCAAAATTTTTTTTTTCAAATTATTGTGTAAGTATTATACCTTTTTAAAAAGAGGAATAAACGCGTCAAAATTTGACGTCACTTGCCATACTATTTTGGTACATTTTTTTTACACTACAGTCGGTCAAAGTTGTGAAATTCAATAGTTTTCCATATCACCTTTAGTTAAAATAATATTTTATTTTAAAATGGTACAATAAGTACTTTATTTTTACATTCTATTTAGACACAGCAATACCCTAGATTACAAAACCTCCAAGAAATATCGAAATTATCAGCATTAGCAGTCACAGCATTCAAAAGTATGTCACAGGGTGCTCATTTCCCCTTTTTTTTTGAAATCAGTATAATTCTGTAAGTACATGGGGTGGATTTTTTAAAATATTTTTCTGAGTACTGTTAGAACTTGGGGCATCGTGGGAATCCAGTTGGACGCCAGGTTCTTGGACACCCTGTATACATATGTGGAATGGAAAGTACCACCTGTACTGTTATTGAAACCCATATCATTACGTAGTATAAAACAAAGTTGTTTCCCTCTGTCTATACCTATGTATGCTTTTTTTTTTTTTTCAGGATGGGAAATCATCAAATGACTTCTCCCGCTCTGGGCGGAGCGGGAGGGCGTGTCAGACTTTTACTGACTAAAACCCACCCGTGTTCCATCAGTTGCCCATGTGCCAGGGTCACGGTATCTCTTTCCAACAATCACGCGACTCCGGCAGGCATAGGTCCTAGTAGACCCCTACACTGCTGCTGACATCTCTTTGAGGCGCGCGTGGAACACTGCGCGCCGTCGACCCGAGCTTGGTCCTTACCGGGCGGCGAGCTACCCATTGCTCGCCACCCGCAAGTTGGCCGGGAGTCCGCAATCGACTCCCGACGCCCGGGGCGTCTCCTCCTGCGGCGGCTAGGGACGTGAGGGCGCAGAGACTGCCACTCCCTCACGCGCCCCGCCTGTATTCTACTGGAATACAGGCGGCCTGTTATTCTACTGGGAACCCATCTACCTGTGTGTATTTCCTTCTTGCTCACTCTTGGAACCGAAGTAAATAATAGTAGTAACATAACAGTTTCTAAGATAAGAAAGGGTCCGACAGTTACCGTTAGTAGGTAGGCACTTCGTAAAAATTGGGTTGTTGAGTAAAAATATTATCAAAATTTTTTTTTTCAAATTAATGTGTAAGTATTATACCTTTTTAAAAAGAGGAATAAACGCGTCAAAATTTGACGTCACTTGCCATACTATTTTGGTACATTTTTTTTACACTACAGTCGGTCAAAGTTGCGAAATTCAATAGTTTTCCATATCACCTTTAGTTAAAATAATATTTTATTTTAAAATGGTACAATAAGTACTTTATTTTTACATTCTATTTAGACACAGCAATACCCTAGATTACAAAACCTCCAAGAAATATCGAAATTATCAGCATTAGCAGTCACAGCATTCAAAAGTATGTCACAGGGTGCTCATTTCCCCTTTTTTTTTGAAATCAGTATAATTCTGTAAGTACATGGGGTGGATTTTTTAAAATATTTTTCTGAGTACTGTTAGAACTTGGGGCATCGTGGGAATCCAGTTGGACGCCAGGTTCTTGGACACCCTGTATATCGATGATGATGGATTAATAAAATTTAAATTACTGCAGTTGTTATTGCACATTAGCCCAAACCCAAATATTCTTGTAATCTATATATTAATACGTGAAGCGAAAACTTTGGATCCCTTTTTACGAAAATTGGGCGGACGGAGGAGTATGAAATTTCGCAAACTTATAGTTTATACAGAGAAGAAGTGACGAATGCTAATATTTTTTTAAATTATGCGTTAAAATACATTATTTTCAATAAATAACACGTTACACACATGCATAGATATTCTTTTGTTTGTGGTCCAAATCTGTCTTTAATATTTTGTGCAGTGTTACCAACACCCAGAAATATTTACCCCTAAAGCTTAAGTTAAAAACCCCTAAAATTACCACAATTACTAAAAACTTCCCCTAAAAAATTATAATGAAAATAACCAACGAATGTTCAGTAATCATAGACCGGCACACAGTAGTAATATTTTTCTATATTTATTACACGACATTTTTTAATCATTCACTCTGCATTCTTAGTATCGAGGAACCATACTAGAAGTCGCTAATACTTTTATTGTAATCAAAAACACAATGAGAAATGTAAGATGGCAAAAAATCCCTAAGAACACCCCTAAAAATGGAACGCCCCTAAGAAATCCCAATCCTGATATTTACCCCCTAAATTTGGGGAAACCCCTAAGTTGGTAAGCCTGATTTTGTGTCTATAGTCTTACTGAATGTCAAATATAACCATAGGTAATAAATGAATTTTATAAAATTTAACCTATTTCATTTTTAAAATCTATGATCATATCGAGAATATTTGTCTTTAATATTATTTGCGACGATAGGAATTTAGTTTAGATTTCTAAGAAATATTTTTTTGGTTTTATGGGGAGTGTCAAGTATGGCATTAGTATGTTTCCCATACAAAACTTAGTGTCGTGTGCAAACTGTAGAGGTTGTATGCCTCACGATTGTACAGGCTGGTCATAGATTGTACAGGCTGGTTATAATTATGACATTTTGAACTGTCATAATTAATTAAAAATAATAGGGAAAATTCTATAAAAACAGAGCTTTCTGTGATAATTCATTCCATATCCAGCAGTTAAGAAGTATTAAGAAAATAAAGAAGCACAGAGTACTATTTTTAAAGCGGGAAATAAAGAAGAGAGTCCTGAAGAAGTATTCTTTACTCATTACACCTACGTCCTGGTGCTGGCCATCACCATCCCGCCAGCGAACCCTCTCCACAGTAGTACAGCGTCAACAATTTGTATATAGTGTTACTGAATGTCAAATATAACCATATTATTTTTTTATATTTATTATTATATATTTTTTTTGCATTTAATAATGTATTTTATTCAAATGAAGTACGGTCGAATTTCGACCAATGGGCGATCACTAGTCAAATAAGTTCTTTCTCTCTTCCGGGGGAAGAAGGAAAATAATTTATCAGCTAATTCAGAAAATATCACTGTAAAGGTATATAATCATTTGTTTTGCAGTTACGTTCTACAAATAAAGGCTTCCAGTTTAACCGAATGTAGCAGAATACTTCTGTTTTATATGAAAAGACTGCCTATCTCAACCACCGCAACCCGAACAGATCTAAGGTGAGAAGCCAGACCAAGTGAGATCCAGAAACTCGCAGGGCAGTATGTGGCAAGCTGCTGGGAGTAGCGACCCCACGAACCTTATCTCCCGGAAATAATCTTATTACTTATCTATGGATTGCCTTTACTGGCTGGCAGGAGTGAACAATGATGTGGAACAGAGCTTCCACCTCTATCTTGCCTTTATTGGCTGGTTTGCATGGAAATTCACAAGAGCATACGTAGTCGAGGAAAGGAAGTATTCCAGTAAGACGTTGATAAGGACCTTGACCGTACTTCCGAGATGGTATTGATAGCTGTTGAATACCGCTCCACAAGTTAAGCACAGGAAAATGTTGCCTCCTTGTTGCTACGACACTACGTGCTAGCGACTGTTTCCGGAGGCCTAATATTGAGTGTGTCCAATTCACCCCCTGCCATTTTATCTGTGTATTTAACGTAAAAAATAGGCCTATACCAACCGAGGGTTGTCCTTGGCACTTAAGTAGTGCAAACAGGGATAATCGTCCGTTACCTCATTTTATAAAAAAAAAGTCAGTTGGGACCCTGCAAGTTGGCTTCGGCCCCACGTCAACCTTCCATACCATCCGTGTTGGAAAAAGCTTCGAATCAAGTTGAATATTAGCGAAGCAGCGGCAGTAAACTGTCCTTTATATTTTGTAACTTCTGGCTGTTGGACTTATTAGTACTGTGGTAGCACATTGCTTACTTCGTAGATGGTATGTTGTTTCCTTCTGTGATCTTTTCAGAGTTAGCTTATACCCCGTTCATGATTAATAATAATAATTAGCTTGAATTGTCTCGCTACTGGGCAAAGGCTTCCCTTTTCTTTTTCCACTCAACTTTATCTTGAGTCAATCATGATTTATATATAACTAGCTTCTGCCCGCGACTTCATCCGAGTCAAATTTTTGCTCCCGTAACCCTTCCCGTCGCATCGAATTGCCTGCCAGTTTTCGTCTATTTTTCGTTGCTGCTCCGCTCCTTTTGATTATAGCGTGATGTTATATAACCTTTAGCCATCCTCAATAAGAAAAGATGAAGAAAGATTTTTTTTTAATTCGGACCCGTAGTTTCGGAGCCCATTCAATACAAACAAACAATCAAATCTTTCCTCTTTATAGTCGAACAGAATAAAAAAGGTATCCTATGTCCGTCTCCTGGTTTTAAGCTACCTCCCCAAAAATTTTCAGTCAATTCGGTTCAGCCGTTCTTGAGTTATAAATAGTGTAACTAACACGACTTTCTTTTATATATATAGATAAAATATTAGCCAGTATGCAAACTGTAACAACGAATTCAGAATATGAATAGCGTTGAAAATTTTCGTCGAATATGAAAAAGATCTTGAATCCTGTTTTATCAGATCAAATCATTTATTTATAGATCATAAACTCCAATTTTTTGCAATAACCTTTTCATTTAAGTAGCTAATGTTTATATTATGAATCATAATGTAAATGACCACTAAGGTAAGGTAAGTTATGTATGTATGCATGTAAATATTTAAGGATTTATAATAAACTTAATGAAGACTATGCATGAATGTAGGAGATGGCGAGACGAGCTGGATAGATTCTGTAAAAACTAGAAAGAGGACGAGAGGGCTCGCGACAGATGGAAGGAATGGAGGGCGGCCTTTGCCCAGGAGTGGGAAAGTGGAGACGAAAGAGAATTAAGAGAGGATGCATGAAAGTTACAGTTAGGTATGGGAATAAGAACACAACAACAAGTAATGTTTGTTTAGGGTTGTGTTAAGTTTAATTTGCGATTTTCCTATGCGACACTTACTAAATATATTTTTAGCTTTATTTATTTCTTTCAATAAACTGAAAGTGCGACAGATTAGCTAAGTAAGCTAGGTTTATGAATACAGGTGTAAAATAACACTCGTTTGAATGAATAAACTTATTGACGTCTAAGTTATTTACTCTAGGCCAAGTGGAATAAGCTCTTTCCATGAATAACACTGTGTCTGTTGTGTGTGTATGTATCTTGGTAGGTGGCAAAAATATAGTGAGCAAAATGTGAATTTACTGAATCAGACATTTTGTTAAGGTACCAAAGAACAGGCGCCACAAATTGTCGAAATTATAATACATGCCTTTTATCTCTTCTTGTGGGTGTCGTCTTCTTCTTCTTCGTAACACTCTTGTCAGAGCGGTCGTGGTCCTCATGAAATTTCTTGACTAGGGGCTGATGTGATTCGCCTCACGATTTCTCGCCATCCAATCCAATTTTTAGAATTGCGGGTGTAATTATATAATGGATCGCCCACTGCGGATGCCCACTGTGGGTGTCGTACCAGATAATAATATTTTCCTGCTACCGTACGTAATACGAGAATTCAGATTATTTTAAGGATATCATAATTATTCATAACAGAACTTTGTAAAACTGTATACAAACAGAAGGTTAATTGCGTACTACACTATCAGTAGGTCACCGGTCGGTCGGCCGGTCGGTCGATCTGTCACCGTTATTTGATCCCAAACTACGCAGAGCCTGTACTATGGCAACCAGACAACTGATAAATATACTTATATATTTCTAAATACATAAACATATTATAGATGAATTACACCCAGGCACAGAACAAATGATTGTGCTCATCACAAAAAGATTTGTCCTCGGTGGGAATCGAACCCACAACCTTAGTCTTAGCAGTCAGGGTCACTAACCACTGGACTAACAGGCCAGTCGAAAATGAAAGAATGGATGACAAATAAGCTTAAGAATGTTTCAGATTCTGATTAATAGTGAGTTATGGAATTAGGGTACAAATTTCAAGGATTTTAATGGTTATTTATTTATTCAAAACATGCTGATTATTCACCTATACAGTTGTGATATCTTTGCATTCATCACATAAAGATTGGGTAATGTTTACTATTTTTATTTGCAAACATGCACACGCGAGAATTTGCTTGACCGAACCAATAATTCATTCGCTAGCTGACATTATGCTAACTTATCGCTTCCTAACACTCGTAAGTTATCGACTTAAATTACATATTATAAAATAAATACCACACCTATTTACCCTGATGGTAGGCAGTAATTAGCTTAGCAGATCTATTTTGTAAAAATCTTACCGTGAAAACGTAGCTGAAGTGAACTTAAAGTTCTTTTTACTATTATTTTTACTTGGCTCGAGTCTGAACCTAAGTCAGACCTTTCTGAAGGCATGATAAATGATAAATGATTTTATTTCTGTAAGTAGGTTTGTACAAACACTTTTACCAGTCAATAATATTTTTTTGAGCTAGATGAGGTCGGCGTTTCCTATCTGACTACTCTGAGAAGAAAGGCCGAAACAAACTCAGAGGTCACAGTGTCTTTTAAAGTCCAGACATAATATTGGTAACATTACTTACATCTGACCGTACTCAAGAACATCACCTGATATATTTAGTATGTATGTATTTCATCATCTGCCGTAGCAGTAGCCTTTTCCCAACTGTGTTGTGGTCGCTTCCAGTCTTACCGGATGCGGCTGAGTACCAGTATTTTACAAGGAGGGACTGCCTATTTGACCTCCACAACGCAGTATGTATGTATTTATGTACCTATTATTTAGGATATGTATCTGTATGTCTGTGTATATATTTGAGTATATTGTATATTTATTATTTGCACCAACGACATCCCTATTTTATGTCCAGGCTAATCATTGTCCCTTCCAAGGTTGCCTGGAAGAGATCGCAGAAAACGATAAAGCCAATCTTTGTATATTTTGAAGTGTTCATTGTATTTTGTTATGTATTTTTGTAGTGTACAGTTAATACACTATCTATATATACATACATAAATATACAAATAAATAAATTTGAACTGTCCCTTTCTAATTTCTTATCAACAGCTTAACATTTAATGCATATGAAAGTATATACGGTACTTACAACAACAAAAAACATTTTTTTTAATTTGTTTTGTCTGTCTGTTTGTTTCGGCTAATCTCTGAAACGGCTGGACCGATTGTGACGGGACTTTCAGAGGCATATAGTTGTTATTATCATCATTCATCATCATTATCAGCCTATAATGTTCCCACTGCTGGGACACAGGCCTCCTCT
Organism: Aporophyla lueneburgensis; assembly: GCA_932294355.1. NCBI lineage: Eukaryota > Metazoa > Arthropoda > Insecta > Lepidoptera > Noctuidae > Aporophyla > Aporophyla lueneburgensis. The sequence continues at coordinate 4,201,539 of OW028740.1, read as the reverse complement.
CGGTGAGAGGGAGTGGGCCATAATCCACCACGCGGGCCCAGTGCGGGTTGGTAGATGTCACATGAGTAGTGTTTAACAAATATTTTCGGGAGCGCACACAATGAAACACCAAGTTAACGAACCAACTGTTTATTAGCGGCCTACCCGCTACTTATAATTATTACACAGATACCACACGTCCCCTCTTAAAAAAAACCGGCCAAGTGCGAGTCGGACTCGCGCACCGAGGGTTCCGTACAAACTTGTAGGTATTCTCGGTTTAAAAATATATATATTTTTTAATTTTTATATTTCAGTTGATTGAAAGTAAGGTAAATTGCGGTTTACGATTTCAGACGTTTTAAAAAAAACTACTCACTCGATCTCGTTCAAACCAATTCTCGGTGGTAGTTTACATGGTAATGTACATCATATATTTTTTTTAGTTTTATCATTCTCTTATTTTAGAAGTTATGGGGGGGGGACACACATTTTACCACTTTGGAAGTGTCTCTCGCGCAAACTATTCAGTTTACAAAAAAATGATATTAGAAACCTCATTACCATTTTTGAAGACCTATTCATAGATACCCCACACGTATGGGTTTGATGAAAAAAATCATTTTTGAGTTTCAGTTCTATGTATGGGGAACCCCAAAATTTATTGTTTTTTTTTCTATTTTAGTGTGAAAATCTTAATGCGGTTCACAGAATACATCTACTTACCAAGTTTCAACAGCGTAGCTCTTATAGTTTCGGAGAAAAGTGGCTGTGACATACGGACGGACGGACAGACAGACAGACAGACAGACAGACATGACGAATCTATAAGGGTTCCGTTTTTTGCCATTTGGCAACGGAACCCTTAAAACGATTACATATCAAGTACTTCTGAATATAAAAAAAATAACGGGGAAAAACGATCAAACAGACGGAGTGCTTACATAGTTAATACTAAACTGAAAATATAAGAAGTAAAAAAAAAAAAACAATGGCTTAAAAAAAATCAGCAAAATCCATTGATAGCTATAATAAAACGACGTGCTTGTTGAACTAAATCGAACTGAATCTTTTATTCACTCTTTGAAATGAACGACACATACAAGTTTTCTTAACGATAGATGGCGTTAGTAGTAACAAACATAACAATCTTAGATGTAATATTCAACACCCCTACTACATCTAAAATAATAAACATTGTGACATCAATTCAAATTATTCAGACCTAACAAGTTCATAAAAGTATAATGTTTCTTGGAGCACAAGGCTTTAGTCAACATATCAGCTGGCATTTCAGATGTTGACATATACTGAAACTTAACAACATTATTTGTAACACATTCTCTACAAAAATGGTACTTAATATCTATATGTTTAGTGTTTTTATGAAACAATGGATTTTCAGATAATTTCTGCGCACTTTGGTTATCATTATACAGCTTAATAGTATACAATTTATTTGTTATTTCAGCATGCAAATTCCTTAAGTACATAGCCTCTTTACATGCTTCTGACATACTCATGTACTCAGCTTCAGTGCTAGATAAAGCAATAGTAGTTTGCTTTTTACATTCCCAAGAAATTATCCCACTGGACAACACAAAACAATACCCGGTATAAGACCGTCTATCCAATTTATTGTTACCCCAATCAGCATCTACATAACCTTTAAGTTCTAAATTACCAGTTTTAGAATATTTTATACCATAACTTTTGGTTTTCTTTAAATATCTAAGAACACGCTTTGCATATTCCCAATGTTCATTACTATGACAGTTATTGAATTGGCTTAAATAACTTATACTAAAAGTTATGTCTGGTCGAGTCAAAACCGATAAATACATCAAGCTACCAATTAACTGTTGATAAGGTAATTTATCTACATTAGTGGCTTTATTTAAATTTAATTTACTATCCATTGGAGTATCAATGATTTTACAGTCAATCATATGAAATCTTTTCAGTAATTGATCAATATAACATTCTTGACTTAGAGTTACAGAACCATCATTACAAAAATTTACATCCATTCCTAAACAATGTTTGACTCTTCCTAAATTCTTAATACTAAACTGACTTGCCAATGTATCATGCAGACTCTTTACTTCATTTGAATCATTTGAAAAAATAAAAAAATCATCAACATAAACTGTTACGATAGTTATAGATTTATCTTTATGTTTAACATACATACAGGGCTCTAACTCAGATTTTTTATATTTATTATTCTGCAGACATGAATCAATCTTTTTATTCCAGGCTCTGGATGCCTGTTTTAGCCCATAAATAGCCTTTTTCAATCTTAAAACTTTATTATTATTATTTTCAGAAGCAAAATAACAATCAGGTTTAACCATATAAATAGTTTCCTCTAACTCTCCATTTAAAAAGGCTGTCTTCACATCTAAGTGTGTTACTTCTAATTCTAACTGTACTGACAATGAGAATAACAGTCTGAGGGTTGTATGCCTTACCACTGGCGAAAATGTCTCTGTATAATCCACTCCATGTCTTTGAGAGAATCCCTTGGCCACAAGTCTTGCACGATAACGCACTTTATTGTCATACTCATACTTTTTTCGCAACACCCACTTACACTGTACTATTGTGCCACTTTCAGGAGTATCTACTAGCTCCCATGCATTGTTATCATCAAAACACTTTAACTCGTCTTGCACTGCCTCTAACCACTGCTGTCGTTCTGGTCCCTTCAATGCCTCATCCAAGGTCAGCTCGCCGGCATCTTCAAAATTGTCATGCACACATGTATTGGTGTAGCCATATCTAACAGTTTGTTTCCTCTGCCTCTGAGAAACACGTTCGATGATAGTTGGTGTACTGTCTGTACTACTACTACTCGTATTCTGTTCTTCATCTGAGCAAGGCACATATGTTTCATCACTATCCAATACTGTGCTGTCTTCATAATCTGACAACTTTGTTGTGTCCCCTACTGAATCCAAAAACTCATCGCAATTTTGAGTTGAATTGTCCACCTCCACTGTAGTTTCCACGGATGATGTGTTAAGTTTATCTTCAATTATAATAACATCTCGGCTGGTGGTCACACTTCTATCTCGAGGATTATAAATGCGGTATCCTTTCACTTCCTCTGGATAGCCAACTAAAATGCATTTTACTGACTTTTTGTCCCATTTTAATCTCTTTTCTTTTGGCACATGGACCATCACAGTGCTGCCAAAAATTCTCAAGTTACTGATATCTGGTTTCTTTCCTGTCCAAAGTTCAAAAGGAGTCTTGCCATTCAGAGTTGATGACACTGTCCTGTTCTGTAAGTAAACTGCCGTATGACTGGCTTCTGCCCAAAAACGTTTCTCAAGGCCAGCATCAAATAGAAGACATTTTGCTTTTTCTATTATTGTTCTATTGAACCTTTCCACTAACCCATTCTGCTCGGGCGTGTATGGATTTGACTTTTGATGAATAATTCCTTCTTGGTTCAGAAAACCATCAAACTCTTTGTTGCAAAATTCTTTCCCATTATCACTCCGTAGAATTTTCATTTTGTGATTCAGTTGATTTTCTACATTTGACTTATATTGACGAAAGCAAGCCAACGCCTCACTTTTTTGTTTCAAAAAATAAATATAAGTCATATGACTGTAATCATCAACCAACAGCATAAAATATCTTGATCCTCCCATTGACGGAAACTCCATAGGACCACATAAATCTGTGTGCACAATCTGTAGCGTCATTTCACTTTGTGTGGTACTATTTGAAAATGGCAGACGACTTTGCTTGCCTTCACAGCATGTCTCACATGTATTTTTTGATATATCTGTCTTACTGTTGATTTGTAAGCCTTCCACTGCATCCTGCATTTTGTTCAAGTAATAGTTGTTGACATGGCCAAGCCTGCGATGCCAAACATCACTTGAAACACTTGCTGCAGCTGCTACTGAAAGTTTCTCTGCCATATTTAACCTATAAACACCATTTTCCAAACATGCAGTAGCCACAATATTTCCTTTCATGTTATAGATCTGACATCCTTCATTGGAAAACACGACTCTGTTGCCTTTTGTTATTAGTTGACTAACCGACAAAAGATTTGTTGTCAACTTTGGAACATGTAATACATCTTCAACAACTATGTCATATTCATATGTATCAGCCAATGTCACAATCTGCACGTCACCTTTACACTCAACTGGCATTTTTTCTTGATTCGCGACCACAATTTCTTTGATGTTGTAATCATACGACTTATTTTTCATCCAATGTTTGTTTGGAGTTAGGTGAACACTCGCGCCCGAATCTACGTACCAATCATTCTTACTGAATGTCCCATTCAGAAAAACAGCACTGAATGCATTCGTTTGTTTGTTTTTATTGCTGGTTTCTTCTGCAGGATTATTTTTACATTGGTTACGATAGTGGCCGAACTGTTTGCAATTGTAGCATTTTATTTGTTTTTCTTTCGAATTTGACTTTGATGTTTGTCTATGCCCACCAGTGCTACCAACATGTTTTTTCTTCAAACTCGCAAACGCTCCACTAGAGGCGCCACTGTCTTCCTCCATATCCAGCAGCTTCGTTTTAATGGCGTCAGCCGATATATCAATGCCGGAATGTTCAATCGCCATAATCATTGGTGAAAACTTTTCAGTTAACCCAGCTAGAAGTAGCGATCCAACCCATTCATCGTTGATTTTAAAACCGGTTCCACTTAACTTTTGACTAGCTTCAATGATTTGAGTCACATACGATGTCATGTTACTGCAATTTTCAAGTCTGATTGAAATTAGGGTCCTCAACAATGTGATTCTTCTTGTAAAGCCAGAATCATCGAAAAGTTGCTGTAACTTTTTCCACAGTTCTGCAGTAGTCTTGACATCTCTGATGTGTACGTACAACGACGAATCAATTGTCAAAATTAATTTAGCTTTTGTCTTCACATCATCTGCGGCTCCGACTTCAGACGATGATGCCGCCTGCTTGATACAGGCCGACATCCCTTCCAAAACTAGGAAATTCTCCGCGGCGAAGGCCCACTCGCTGTAATTCTTCCGCCCTTTGAGTTTCGGCACGCTTACTATGTAGTTCGACTGCATCTTCACTCGAAACTCGAAGGTCGGTCACAGCACAGCACAACAAGGTTTTCTCAAACTGCAAAACTTATTATCTTCGTAATCGCACTGACAACTGTCTATTACTTTATAATATTCGCAAGAAAAACTTTATTTTCTGAGCTCATAACCTATAATAAAACGACGTGCTTGTTGAACTAAATCGAACTGAATCTTTTATTCACTCTTTGAAATGAACGACACATACAAGTTTTCTTAACGATAGATGGCGTTAGTAGTAACAAACATAACAATCTTAGATGTAATATTCAACAATAGCTTAAGGATTTAACAAATAGATGTAAAATACATATATACCATACACGTATTAATATTTGTACTTTTTTTTAATTTATGTACAAGTGCGCTGTTGACGCTTACTTGACTTCTCCGGAGTCTCGCTATTGCCTAACAGCTGACCTGGTTTCGGTATTTCTTGATTTGAAGCTTGAGACGCATCAGAAATGTCTTTTTGAGATTTTGTAAGTTCCGTTGAACTACTATTCTGACCATTAGTATCATCAATTAATTTATCCTCATTTTCAAAATGGTCTGAAACATCAGGCGTAAACACGGAATGCCGTTTAGAGGTGCGAGACGTCCCTACGGGTAACAATTGATCAATGTGTCTTTTCCACTCTTTACCGTCTGCATTACGCACTCGATAGGTTAGCGGTGCCTCTCTCGCGGTGACCACGGCCGGCGCCCGCTTGTCAGCGCGCGCGCGGTAGTCTCGCGCTAGCACGTGGTCGCCGGGCTCGGTGCCCGGACTGGTGTGCGTCCACATTGCGAGCCTAGCGCGGTTACGACGACGGGCGCGATATTTCAAACATTTGAAACGCGCCTTTGCGTCCATAGTGTAGTGACTAAGGCGGAAGCCTAGCGCGACGGGACTGAGCGAGACAACGCGCGTAATTTTCAAACGTTCCTGTCCGCGCGTTCTGGCCGCACTACGAGCCTAGTCAGCAAGCGATCTAAGGCGCGAGTAGCGGAGGTAACAAACCAATTCGGTCTTGCCGCTCGGCGTATGTGCGTCTGTATATTATTTTTCGTAAAACAGCGGTGAATACTGAATTGTTAATAAGTGCGATTCAATCTAAACCACCTATATGGCAAAGAAAACATAATTTTAATTTCAGTTCTTCATAATTATAAATTAAAAAATCACCACTTATTTCTCTGTTTTTATTTATTTCGTGCACACCATCTTTAGTGTTCAACACCTCTCAAGTTCAGGATCGGACTTTCTAGTAAAAATATCAAATCCTCGTCCATAGTTTGCAACTCCCGATATACGTCGAATCGCTACAAGAGCTCGCGCGTCACTGTGGCCGCCGCACGCCACCGCTCGCCGCGCCCGCCTTAGGCCCAGTCACTAGGCTTTCAGTGTGGACGCACACGGCGCGCGGCGCGGGCCGCCGCCTGCTCGCTGGCGCGCTCGGCGCTCGGCCGCAGCACGTCCAACCTACCGCGGAACCGCCTGCCCAACAACGCGACAGCAGGCGCGACGCCTGTTGTCGTGTGTTCACAATTGCGATATTGAAATAAAAATTTAGTGACTGCTGTATCGACATCGACGTTCTCGTGCACGGCTTTCTTCATTGCGCGCTTTACTAGTTTCACCGCGTTCTCGGCTGCTCCGTTACCCGCCGGTCTATAGGGACTAGTAATAGTGTGGGTGACAAAATTTCTTGTAAAAAAGTTTGCTAGTTCAGCCGATCCAAAAGGCGGGCCGCCATCGCTCACAACCTGTGAGGGTAGACCAAAACGAGCGAATAATTCCCTAAGTTTACCAATCGTCGCCGTGGTGGTAGTGCCTTACATTTTCTGCACCTCGATCCACTTACTATGAGCGTCCACGGTGACGAGATAATGTTTTCCCTGAAATTCACCGAAATCGATATGTAGTCTTTGCCAGGGTCGGGCAGGGAACTCCCACGGATGTAGTAGGGACCGTGGTGGTGCATCACGCTGCTGGCGACAAGCACTACAATTTCTCGCGAGAGTCTCAATTTCTACCTCTAGTGTTGGCCAATAAACATAACTTCTTGCTATATTTTTCATTTTAACTACCCCTAAATGCCCTTCATGTAATTCGGATAGAACTGCTTTTCTCAATGGTTCCGGCACGATTACACGGTGATTATATAGAATACAACCGCGATCCAACACTAAACTATCTTTTCGGTTGTAATAACGCTTTTCAAGCTCGGCAGTTATTTTCGTTGGCCAGCCAGTGATAAGATATTTTTGTATTTTATTTAGAACATTGTCTTTTGGTGTCATACATTGCAGTTATCACTTGATTTAACAAATTCAATCTCAAAATCATAAGACGCCAGCCTGGTGGCATATCTTTGCAGTCTACTGGCTGCTGTTTGCGGTAAACCAAATTTCGATCCAAAAATAAAAGTTAAAGGTTTATGATCCGTTTTAATAATAAAATGACGGCCATAAATATACTGGTGGTGCTTGATCACGCCAGCGATAATCGCGAGGGCCTCCTTGTCCAGCTGACTATATGACCGTTCGGCTGCATTTAACGTCCGCGACGCGAAACAAATTGGGCGCTCGTCGCCGTTAGGAAAACGATGTGACAGGACACTGCCGATACCATATGAACTGCTATCTACGGCTAATACTAACGGTAGTTTTGGATCATAGTGTACCAATACCTTGCTGCTAAGAATAGCCGCTTTTATATCTTGGAATGCCTTTACACAATCAGCTGACCAGACCCAGACACTTTCCTTACGTAATAAACTATGTAAAGGATGTAAAATAATACTCAGATGCGGTATGAACTTGGCATAATAATTTATCATACCAAGGAATGATCTGAGCTGAGTTAAATCTTCTGGAGGTGGTGCATCCCCGATCGCTTTTATTTTGTTTGAATCTGGATGCAAACCCTGCTTATCGATAATAAAACCTAAATAAGTTATGCTTTCTTTCATAAAACTACACTTATTTAGTTTAATTCGCAAACCAACCTCACGTAAGCGTGACAACACAGCCCTTAAATTAGCAATATGTTCTGATCTCGAGGCGCTTGTGATCGCTACGTCATCCAAAAATACTGCAGTTCCCTTCAAGCCCCTTAGTGTTTCTTCCATAAACTTTTGGAATTTTTCTGGAATACAAGTCAAACCGAAAGGAGTACGAAGGTAAATAAAAGATGTCCGTAAGGATTAAGGAGCCACATCAGATTTTTAAAATCTGATTTCACCATTATTTAGCAGCAATATAGCTGATTTTGCAGCACGAATTCTAGATTTAGCAGCAAAATATATCACTAGTTTTATTTAATGCAAAAGTGGCTCCTCAATCTTAACGTCTGAATTGAGGAGCCACCTGGAACTCGTTAAGTAATAGATGAATATTTTTGAAAATTTTGTATCATTTAGTAGCAATTGTGCATATTACTGTCAGAAAAATTCGCTTCTGTAGCGCTAAAATGAAAGAAAATACAATACTTTTAGTTTGGCTCCTCAATCTACACTCAAGAGGTGAATTTCTATTGGATGTGAGCGATCAATTAATATATTCGACATAATGATCATTTAGCAGGTGTTGTGTTTGTTTTTGCAGTAAAGGAATAAAATTGTAAAACAGAGTAAATTTTGTAGATGAACGCATTTTCTTTGGCTCCTCAATCCTGACGTTCTAATTATATATGTTTCACTGTAGCCACCTGAGATCTCAACGGAATCTAAAGCCAGAGATACTAGTATTTAGCAGAAATGTCTGCTATATATATCTGCACAGTTCAGCAATGTATATATTTTGAATTCTGAAAAAACAATACTTACCTATTTTCTTGTAAATTCAGTGTGAAAGGTGACCATATTGTACTCGTATTATGAAACCAGGATAAGTAATTTATTAAATTTATATTTTCATAACAGGTTATGTCTATCGTAACTACGAATTGGTTATTTAGCAATCAATTTTGCTATAAGTTATAGAATGAATGGATATTGGCTGATCAGTGCTTAAACGAATTTTAGAATCTTAATCATCGTTACAGAACATCTCATCTTTCGGTGTAACATAGTGACATTTGTGTGTTGTGTGGCTTGTGCCAGTTTCGATAATTGCAGGAATAAATTCTATTGCACCTGTTAATTTATATGATTTATTCGAAAACATTACAAATTCTGGTATTTCTCTCACTCTAAACTTTTCACAACCATTCAGTTCATATGAAACTGTGTTGATAGAGTATATTTACACACAGTTTGGTTGTTACAAAACGTACAGTCGGTTTTTTCTTCAGCGGTTAAAGTTGCATCTTCCAATTTGGATTCTCATTTTGTGTATTGATATACACAAAATCAGTAGAAGCAAAATCTGATAGAAGTTTAATATATTATGAGATTAAATCTTCTGAGTATGTGTTTAATATTAATTTGTAGGTACCCCCAAAATGTGGTCACCCTTCACACTGAATTTACAAGAAAATAGTTAAGTATTGTTTTTTCAGAATCCAAAATATATACATTGCTGAACTGTGCAGATATACAACATTAATTTTTGTTTATGCGAAACCCGAAACACGGGTCTAGTATTTTTATGTAAAGGATCTATGAAAAAAATTTCAAAACTTTATCATTAATAATCACAAAGTTATAAGCTTGATAAGTTACCTGGTTGTCCACGCAAAAACATATGCAGATCACCACAAACAGCTAGTGTACGTACCATCTCCGTGTAATGGACGTTTGAATACGAGAAAGACATGATAATTTTAAAATCGAAACAAAACACTAAGGCCCGCGACTTGGAAGCGTAATTAAATATTTTTGGTACAAAATATAACATGGTGTAAAAATTATTGGAATCGATTCAGTTACTGATTCTGAACAAACTATATTCAGGTTTCGCATATACTAAAAATAATCTTGTATATAGCAGACATTTCTGCTAAATGTTAGTATCTCTGGCTTTAGATTCCGTTGAGATCTCAGGTGGTTACAGTCAAACATATATAATTAGAACGTCAGGATTGAGGAGCCAAAGAAAATGCGTTCATCTACAAAATTTACCCTGTTTTACTATTTTATTCCTTTACTGCAAAAACAAACACAACACCTGCTAAATGATCATTACGACGAATATATTAATTGTTCGCTTACATCCAATAGAAAATCACCTCTTTGAGTGTAGATTGAGGAGCCAAACTAAAAGTATTGTATTTTCTTTCATTTTAGCGCTACAGAAGCGAATTTTTCTGACAGTAATATGCACAATTGCTACTAAATGATACAAAATTTTCAAAAATATTCATCTATTACTTAACGAGTTCCAGGTGGCTCCTCAATTCAGACGTTTAGATTGAGGAGCCACTTTTGCATTAAATATAACTAGTGATATATTTTGCTGCTAAATCTAGAATTCGTGCTGCAAAATCAGCTACATTGCTGCTAAATAATGGTGAGATCAGATTTTAAAAATCTTATGTGGCTCCTCAATCCTTACGGACATGCAGTACCTACATGCGTCGTTATCGCAGTACACGCCCGCGAATTCTCATCCAAATATAATTGTTGGTACGCATTGGTTAGGTCGATTTTTGAATACAGTTCGCCACCACTTAGCGCAGCAAATAACTCCTCGATTCGAGGCATAGGATACGGGTCGCGAATCAGCTTTGGATTAATGGTGACCTTATAATCAGCGCAGATACGTATTTCACCTGATTTCTTTATAACTGGTACAATAGGTGTACCATAATCGGAGTAATCCACCTTACGAATAGTACCCTCAGCCTCGAGTCGTCGTAACTCAAGTTCAACAGGTTTACGTAAAGCTAGCGACAAAGATCTCGCTTTGATAAAAACGGGAGTCATGTCGCCCAATCTTAGTGTTAGTTGCTTGGTACATGTCCCAAGACCTGGGGCTAACACGGTGGGGAATTCTTTTTGCAACGTATCAACAAATTTGTCGTCTGATAAGTTCATCATCAATTCTTTAATTTGAATTTGATCGATATTTAATTTACTCAACCAAGATCTACTCATTAAAGGTGGTCCACCATTCTTAATAACAAATAATTTTAAATCTCCCGCCGAGTGTGTCCCGATCTCCACATTTACCACAATATAACCGATCACTTCAATGCGTGTACCGTTATAAGAATGTAAACAAATATCATTTTTGATAAGCGGCAACGCCTTGAAGTTTTCATCAAATGAATGAGTACTAATTGCAGACAACTTACTGCCAGTGTCCAGTTCAAACGTCATCGCCTTACCGTTAACTTTTACGCTCACATTGTATGGCCGATCACTATTATTGCACACATTTAGCTTATACACATCTGAGTCCAAATCGCTGTCACTATTATCCATATAATTTTGACCTCCCCTCGACGACCGCACCTCGCCCTGACGGGGATTTCGTTTGCACATCGCTTTGAGATGGCCTTTTTGCCCACACACGTCACATGAATAATTTTTTAAAACGACACATGACAGCTCGATGACCCTTTCCGCACAAGGACGCCAACAAGGCTGTTGCGGCGCGCGCTGCGCCTCGCTCGCTGGCGCGGCTGAGGCGCGCGTTCCTTCGATGCTGCTGCCGCTGCTGCCGGTGTCCGCGCGCGCCGTACTTCGTCCCGTCGCGAGCCGGTGCATCGGCTCCGCCGCCCCGGAACTCGTCGACAGCGCAGACGCTGCTCCGCTGCACGTGCCGCTCGCTTGAGCGTGCCGGTCAGCCGCTTCGAGTGCGAAGGCCAACTCCACTGCCCTCTTGTACGTCAGTGTCGGCTCGGCGAACAGTCGCGATCTCATGTCATCGCTCACAAGACCAGACACAGTTTTCTTCGAGACCACTTTTAAAATTGCACGTGCTGGCTAAATGTTTGAGAACTTGCAAATAATCGCTCAGACTTTCGCCGCCATTTTGACGTCTCATTCTAAATATATGTCGCTCAGCTATCTCTGAGCGCTTCGGTTCGAGATGGTCGCCAACTATGTTCACTAACTCCTTAAAACTTTTGGTCTCTGGATTGTCTGGCGCACATAGATCACACATCAGATCATAAGTAGCTTCACCCACTAACGTGACTAATGTAGCCACTTGTAATGTCGGTTTGATTTCGTTGAGCGCCATAAACTGTTCCACGCGTCGTATGTATGCCAACCATTTTTTGCTCGATAAATCGAATTGTTCGATTTTTCCGATTGGCATTTTATTTTATCTTCAATATATCACTTTACAGTAACTGTTAGTGGTAATTTAAGTTAGTTTTCCTCGTCGCCAGTAGTGTTTAACAAATATTTTCGGGAGCGCACACAATGAAACACCAAGTTAACGAACCAACTGTTTATTAGCGGCCTACCCGCTACTTATAATTATTACACAGATACCACAACATGTCTTCGAGTTTTTTGGTTCTAAGACATGCCGGTTTCCTCACGATGTTTTCCTTCACCCTTTTTGAGAGCAGTGGCGATGAAATAATTTACACAAAGTAATGCGCCTGCTTGGGTTTGAACTCACAACCTACTACTCGTAAGTCGCGGCCGATACCACTGGGCCACCACTGCTGCTCTTGCGTTGTTATTATAGAAAGAAGAATCATAGGCCACTTTTTTGTTCCGGGAGCACGTTCCCGTGGGATTATTTTCAAAATCCACGCGGGCAAAGCCGCGGCCTGTAGCTAATAAATAAATAAAAATATAAAAAACAATGTGTGCAAAACTTAATAAACGTAAATTAATTAATTATGTGCCGCCGATGTTGTTTGTGTGTTGTATTACTAACATGGGTTTTAAGGTATTTTTTTACTAACAAGATGGATTTTATTGTTGTCCAAAATTTAATAAATAAATTAAATAAGCTTACATATCTTGATTCTTGTTTAGACCAGTCCACTCAGCCAGCTAGAATATCCTCTTAAAAAACCGGCCAAGTGCGAGTCGGACTCGCGCACCGAGGGTTCCGTACAAACCTGTAGGTATTTTCGGTTTAAAAATATATATATTTTTTAATTTTTATATTTCAGTTGATTGAATGTAAGGTAAATTGCGGTTTACGATTTATGACGTTTTAAAAAAAAACCACTCACTCGATCTCGTTCAAACCAATTTTTGTTGGTAGTTTACATGGTAATGTACATCATATATTTTTTTTAGTTTTGTCATTCTCTTATTTTAGAAGTTACGGGGGGGGACACACATTTTACCACTTTGGAAGTGTCTCTCGCGCAAACTATTCAGTTTAGAAAAAAATGATAATAGAAACCTCATTACCATTTTTGAAGACCTATTCATAGATACCCCACACGTATGGGTTTGATGAAAAAAAACATTTTTGAGTTTCAGTTCTATGTATGGGGAACCCCAAAATTTATTGTTTTTTTTTCTATTTTTGTGAAAATCTTAATGCGGTTTACAGAATACACCTACTTACCAAGTTTCAACAGCATAGCTCTTATAGTTTCGGAATAAAATGGCTGTGACATACGGACGGACGGACAGACAGACAGACAGACAGACAGACAGACAGACAGACATGACGAATCTATAAGGGTTCCGTTTTTTGCCATTTGGCAACGGAACCCTAAAAACACCACAGAGTTATTCTATGTTTCAGTTTGTTTAAAACATTCTCAAGTTTCGAGTAACTACCCACTAAAAATCGTTAACCCTTTCCACGGTGTTCTAGGACTAAAGTAATTTTGTTGAAACCAGTAAATCTTAGGGTACAAAGTAACCGAGGTTTATTTTGGAACGCGTTAGAATTCAAAACAATAGTCGCACTGTTTCCCTATTGACAGCTATGCAAGGTTGTCTAAACAAAGATTTACATTTATGTCGGTTTAAATTTATATTTTCTGAAGTACCATAGGAACACTTTTCTATAGTAATGACCCACTTTTTAGGGTTCCGTTGCCAAATAACAAAAAACGGAACCCTTATAGATTCGTCATGTCTGTCTGTCTGTCTGTCCGTCCGTCCGTATGTCACAGCCACTTTTCTCCAAAACTATAAGAGTTACGCTGTTGAAACTTGGTAAGTAGATGTATTCTGTGAACCACATCAAGATTTTTACACCAAAATAGAAAAAAAAAATTTTGGTGTTCCCCCCCATACTTAGAACTAAAACTCAAATATTTTTTTTCATCAAACTCATATGTGTCTATCTATCTATCTATGAATAGGTCTTCAAAAATAGTATTGAGGTTTCTAATATCATTTTTTTCTAAACTGAATAGTTTTCGCGAGAGACGCTTCCAAAGTGGTAAAATGTCCCCCCCCCCCCGTAACTTCTAAAATAAGAGAATGATAAAACTCAAAAAAATTAAACTTCCACAGAAAATTGGTTTGAACGAGATCCAGTAAGTAGTTTTTTTTTTTAATACGTCATAAATCGTAAACCGCAATTTACCTCTCATTTAATTAACTCAAATATAAAAATTAAAAAAAAACATTTAATTTCATAAGCATAAACCTTATACATAAACCGATCCTCGGTTTATAAACATAAACCGATCCTCGGTTTATGTATACCTACAGGTTGGTACGGAACCCTCGGTGCGCGAGTCCGACCTGCACTTGGCCGGTTTTTACTTCTCTCTATACACTGGCAGGTGCAATTAAATACACACTTTTTTTAAAGCATGCCTCTATAAAGGAGCCTACCTGGATTTATGTATGTAAATGAGTATATATTGTATTGTGTAGTGACGTTATGAGTGGTATCCAGGACACCAGCCGCTGCAATAGGCCAGAGATTTTCTCCAACATGCGGTTCAATCACTTTCACTTCAAACTATTTCCAACAAACAAATATGTCCAAACTCAACCCGTATTATTTCGTCAAATTGGGGTTATTTACAATCAAACAATAGGATCACGACTAATTGTCCAACAAAACGATCGGTTTACTAGGATTAATTTACAACAAACAAGATCCAAACGGCGACGGGGCATTTTTCCAAGATCAAAACCCAAGTGTGTCAAAGTCAAACTTGACAAGTGACAGTTCTCACTCTGTTCACGTCTAGAAACGTAGGCGCATAGAGTAAACAATTCGAACGGGACGGAACACCATCTATGGGCTAAATCTCATCCAAGTCCCTTTTTTCCGTTTTTGCGTGATTGAATAACAAATATCTAAACATACCAACTTTCAAAATAGATAATATTAGTAGGATGGTAAAATAACTTTAGGTTTCTTCACGGTATAAATAAAACAATTTTTGTGTTATAAAAAATCGTTCATCCAAAATGTAGCAACCCTACATCAAGCGCAGAGCACCACAAATTATTGGTGCCAACATGTTGTAGAAACAGAGCAGTAATGAGACAACCGGTGACATGTTCACAACTCCCGCAAACAGAACATGTTTAACAATAGGTCGGGTGCTAACAGCGTGAACAAGGAAGTTATGGCAGGAAGCTGATAAAATAATCAAACGTATTTCTTAAATGGAGGAAGAAAATATAGATATCGCCAATAAGATTATTTTATAGGCTGCATCCATTTATGAAATAAAACAAATAAATTGAATCCTTTATTAAAATTGCGAAGAAATGAAAAACTTCTTCGCTTCTGTTTGCCCTAAATGTGATATTTATTATATATAAATTGTTCGACGCCAGGTCAAGGCCCTGGCCATAGGATTTTATTAGCGCAGTGGAAGCATGATGGTGGGCCTTGGCTACAAGAGTGGAGCGAACTATCCGCCGTGCGCGGAGCTGATTAATACAAGTATTAAAAAGACTCACCTGGTTGAGGAAAACTGGTTCTGGAGCCTACCTGGATTTATGTATGTAAATGAGTGTATATTGTATTGTGTAGTGACACTGTAAGTATTCCAGGATACCAGGCCGCTACAATACGCTGTAGATTTTCTCAGCATGCGGTCCCAATGAATCACATCAAACTTTTTCAATCAAATACCAAAATAAAACCCGTTCTATTTCGTCAAAAGGGGTTGTTTACACACAAAACAATTGGATCACGACAAATTGTCCACAAACGATCGATTCAAGAAGATTAATTTCAACAAGGGTCGCAAGGCAAAAACAACGACCGTCCATCTTTCAAAGACCAAAACCAAGTGTCAAAATCAAACTGACAAGTGACAGTTGTCACTCCGTTACACGCCATGATGCATAGGCGCACAGAGTAAACAAGGTTGGTCCGTCTGTTGTCGCGGGACGAAACATAATTTTTATGACAAAAGAAAGTGGTTGAAAATTTTATGAAATCCCTGACACTTGTGCTAGTCGGTTAATATTTATGTTACAAGATCCAGTGACCTCTCTCGACAAAAGGAGGAAGAAAATAATAACAAAGGCCAACTACATAACTACATTAGGGTCGGCTTCCAGTCAAAACGAATGCCTGAATACCAATATTTTACATGGAGTGACTACCTATCTGACTACCTATCCACAACCTGGTCACAGACACAGAGGGGTCTTGGTTAAAGTTGGTCACCTATCCACACGGACCAACCGCGTCAACCGTAGCTTAACATGATCGACTGACCCGTACGGCTGGTATGATTTAGCCACAAACCCGCGAAAAAAGAAAAGCTAAAGTATGTAATAATACTCGTATATACTCCAAAAACCATAACAAAAACTCAGAAAATGAAACCGAACACTACAATCTACTCCTCAAATAGCAGAAGCTATCGATTTGAGTCGCCATTCTAGCCGATCTATTGAATATTGCATGAATCCATGCTGTCATTTTCAAGACAGACTTAGTATACAGTAAAGACTTTTATGTGTTTATGTGGAGACGATCGAAGCATAAGGGATATTGATTATTGTAGTAGTTTTGTGGCTACTGTATAATGTGATTAGAAGACAATTATATTTTTTTTACTTCTAGGTATGTATAGTATTTCTGTTTATCATTTCAGCTTTTTTACAAGTAGATTTACGTCAATAGTACTTACTACACTTAGGGTTTAAACTTACCAGCCCACAACTTCTTCTGTGCCAATATCAAAACTTATGGCATTGGGATTTACCAACTGAAATTGTATTTTCACGATAACTTCATATTTCTATTTACTGCAAACTTTTACTGCTACTCAAAGTGCAAAAAAAGTGGTATCCGATAGTTTCATTTTAGAACTACAAGTAGTACAAAAACAATACGCATCTTTCAATTCATCTTTCTATTTCATTCTCACTTTTCTTATCAATAAAACTTCAAATACAATGAATACCATCATTTATTCTTGACTCAGTTCAAGAACCTCATACTGCTTGCAAATTGTCCACAACCCACTCATATGTGTATTCCCCCATATGCTCCGTTCACATCATTCCATATTCAAAATGCTATGCGCCATCTTTTAATTTCTATTCCTAGATTCTTGGACAATTGCCGCGGCACTTTGATGTGTCATTATTTTCCTTTGCGACGCTTTGCTTTGTACGTCATGTTCTTTGAATAAGTTAGAATGAAATTATAGGCTTTCGGTTACTGTACTGTTGATTTTAGTATTGTTATGTTCGTGTGTGGGTACGTGGTATTCTTGTGTTGTGGGTAATTCCAAAAGGGTTGTGAAGTGTTATGTGGTACAAAGGGTGAAGATTGTAGTTAGTTTTTTCTTCATTAAATAACATCAGGTTTTGTGTACCAGAGCAATGGGCAGAGGTACACCCATATTTCGCCAGTTATGTTAAAGTTTTACGTTATAGGGAACGAATCTATTGATCGGGCACAAATTCAGACTCTGGGCTGAGTTCTCTCTAATAAATAATTACCATTCTATCTGTTTAGTCCCGAACGATTTGTTTACTCTATGCGCCTACGTTTCTAAACGAGTAACAGAGTGACATCTCTCTTGACAGTTTGATTTTGACACTTGACATCTCTCTTGGATTTCGGTGGGAAAAGGGGGAACGCGTGGCCGGTTGTATTTCGCGATCTTTTTGGAAAGTTATCCCTTACCCCGGTCGTTTTGTGGACAATCTGTCATGACCCAGTTGAGGTGAATGTAGCTAACCCCTAATTTGACGTAATAACACGGGTTTGGACATATCTTGTTGAAATGGTTTGAAGGTCAAGTCAAAGTGACGCTATTGTGAATGAGTGATTTGAAGACCGCATGCTGTGATTGTCTCCAGCCGTATTGCAAGCGGATTGTTACCAGGAGAATACTCATAACGTCACGACACGATACACATACACTCACTTACATACATAACTCCAGGTTGGCACCAGAGCAGTGTCCTTCAACCAACAGGTAAGTTCTTTTGTTGTATTGTAAGTGTTTGATTTGATTGTCTGCTCCGCGTACGGCGGACAGTACGCTAGCCACTCTTGTCTCCAGAGCCCCCCATCAAAAACTTCCACTGCGCAATTGAATTGAGGTTTGGCCTGGCAGCGTACACTATCTTAATATAAATTAAATTAAAATGAGTTGGTCAAAAGTTTTAGAATAACTAAAGAAATTAGATCCATATTCTGAGTAAAATAACAATGATAATGTATATGAATGTTAGACTTTTATAACAAAAATAGTACTAGGAAACCGGTAAACGACTAGCTACTAAAAATAAACCCCTTACAGAAAGCTGCAACAAACTAAAACACTTAACTTCAAAACACTAGCACTAAATACTCATCATCTAATAAGAGACACTACTCACCTAACCGAACTAAGTACTGACAACAAAATAACAGACACAAGAGTGTGAGAGCATGTTGTTCCATTACATGCAATAATAATAGACGAGAGAGCTGGAAGCACTCATAATACAGCACTTGAATGTCCGCAAACAATTACAAATGTACACATGTTCATTGTAAATGTTTTTGTAGTTAATCTGGGTTGAAATTTGTGTGAATGTTATGACTTGTATGCATTAGTACATTCAGATGTTGTTATCGTAATTATGCAATATGCATTCTTCCTTGTCTTGTGTATTTCTCTGTCTGGGCGTAATGCAGTCTTGGAATTTATTTTCATTTTGGTCTGTGATTGAAGGAGAGTTTATCGTTATTGCGTAATCTTGAAATACTTCCTTATACATACATAGCTGTAATTTTCAACTCATAACAGTCTTTATCATTCAGTGCTGAATTTCATTTCAAGTTACTTACTTATTAAATCATCTTATGCAATTTAACGAATTTCTGTAATTTTCAATAAGTTAGAAAACACCGGAATGAGCGACGAACAAAAGCGTGGATAACTGCCAGTCAAGAATGGAGAATATATCCAGCAATGGGTGATTACCGACCCATAGCTGAATATAATTAATTATCCTCCATTTTTTATACGCAGAACTTATTTTTGTCTTTCTCAGATAAGTTCGTGCTTGAGAAGATGGTGGTATAAAATATACGTCTGTAAGCATAAAAAGAGAAAACTAAAATTCATTTTGAACCGACCAATTCTAAAATCACCATTTAATCTATACATATAATAAATCTGTAGAAGGGTCAATTCTGTACATTGAAAATATTGAAAAAATAAATAGCGGGGGGTGTTGCTGGATCGATACCAAACCCAAATATGTGATTAAAAAATTTTTTGTCTGTCTGTCTGTCTGTCTGTATATGCAGGCATCACGTGAAAACTAACGGTTCGATTTCGATGAAACTTGGTATAATTTTTATTTTTTATAAGTTTTATAAGTTTTCATCGTAAATTGGTTTATTTAGGTTGGTATTTCTACAGAACGCGAGCTCAACAGCAGTAGCTCACTATAGGGATCTCCGTAATTATTATAGGCTTAGCCATATTTGGGTCCAATAGATATTTATAAGATGTCATTGTCAGAGTTGCTCAAAATGGAGAAATAAACCATCCACGCGAAGACCGACATCCGCGCGGACGGAGTCGCGGGCGGAAGCTAGTAAAAAATAAAATTATAAAGCCTAACAAAAGAACCTTACAAACACCGATTACCGATGACGTCACGCACGCTCTGGCAAGTATGTGAGTAAATATTGAACAGTGTCTCGAGTACTGCGCAAACTTGCGCTAGACGCTATTATCTGATTTGTGTACTGCACGAATATCGGAATTTTGTTCAATGATGGTTGCAAATAGTTTACATGTGGCTTAGGGGGAAATGTGTGAGTTGTAGTATCGTTTAGTTGATATAGGAAAATGCAAAATGGAAATAATGCCAACCTTTGTTTGTTTATCATAGATAATACTTAAAAAATAGTATCAGAAATAATACAATTGAACTGGAAAACGATGTTGAAGTATTTATCATCATGATTTATCACTTAGTCGAAGTTGATAAAGGTGGAAAAGTAAAACCCTTGACTTGTTAAATTTCTTGACTAGCAATAAAGAGTTTACGAAAACGTTACTTCCGCGAAAACGTTCAACTTTTACACAAAATAATTGAATAGCTGAATTAAACAAATTAATTTGTTACTCCCAAAAGGTTCGTATCATTTTTGATCCTCTGTCTACATTTCAAACGCTGTACAACAATTTCAAAGAGAATCAACATTTTAAAAGTTTTTGAACTGAAAGTGAAAGTAATTTCTCGAATCGCTGATCCCAAAACATTGCTGGGAGCCAAACTCAAAAACAATAAACAGATTCCCGAAGCCTGCCTGCAAAAATTCCAAGATAATTTTCCCTGCCGGTAAAGCATTAAGTCGGAGTCCTCCAGTTTTGGTAAGGGTATCGTTCAATTAAGTCGTATCGGAGGACCCTGTAGACCAGAAATGCTTGTAACGACATGGCGATAGTAAATCGGAGTGATGAGTAGAAAATGTTTTATTGCTTCTAGAGGCTTCTGGTCTAGTTGAACAATTCAGGTCCAGTTGAAAACCTACTAAAACTAGTTGTTTGGCATATTTTTGTGAACTGGGCCTTTTAGTCGTAGCCGTGAAACACACGTTAATGCTAGTTTCAGACATCGCACTTTTTACGCCTTATTATTTGATTTTTTTTACACATTTTTCTGCTGTATGTTATGTGCTTTGTAGTCTGTGCTAAATGAATGTATTTTCTGTATTAACTACTTCAGAGATTGTCTGTCTAGCTTAAGAAGTACAATACAATTTCATTTTATGCAAAGGCTTTGATATATCAATACTGAAATCTCTGCTCCCAATTTTACGAGATAGTTTTGTCCAATTGTTTTTTTATTGTTTGATTCATTTTTAATGTCAACGAATACATCTGTCACTGTTGAGTAAGGCATGCAGTCGTGCATCCAATTTGATACAAATATTTGTTACGCCCCAGTCGTCGTCAACCTCAAATATTTCTTATAAATATTCCCGCTGTGTTCCTATACAGATTTAATCTTCAAAAGGATTGTTTACAATAAACATTTTGATTCCAAGTTAACTGAAGGATCGAGGGGACCAAACGGCCGAATCATTTACAATTCTAATTAATCTTTAGGCACCAAGATGAACGTCTTACCGTTTTGTTATAGCTAAATTGGATGGACAGAATTGTCCGAGCTTTGCATTCTGATGTACACGAACGAATTTCGTTGGTGGAATACTAATTTTGGTTTAGTATAGTCATCTGTTTTTATTATCGTTTCCGAAGTCAGAATTTCACGAGAAATTAACATTGTTTTGGTGTAAGTAATTGGGAAAGTTAGATTAATTTAGTCTCATTTATTTCAAGGAAAATGTGGGATGTTTTATCACTGGCACGTATGAAATTTCTTTAATTGTCTCTTCGTACAATGTGCACAAGCCGTCCATGGTAAAAGTGGACCCACAGTTTGCCGTCAGTTCAACCCATCATTCGGGTCAAAATGATAAGAGAATGATAAAAAAGAGAGCAAGAAAATACAAGATAGATTTAACAAGGAGGGGGGAAATATGACCATCGCTCAGCATAATCCTACGACTCTGTTGAATGCAGAAACCCAACGCTGGTTTTTAGCGACAGTCAGCGTTGCCGTAATGACGTCAGATACAGCATATGATACGATCGTCTTACCCACGAAATGACGTACTGATAATCCATACTGATGAAAATTATATCTTTTAAATAATTTTCGTCAATCTGAATGACAAAATACTTATAAACAATTTATCATCGCTTGTTTTCATTCTCGCGTCTATCACTTTCCCAATTGAAAATAAAGGTTTATATGTATATTGGAGTGCTTGCCCGGTCTCCTTTCCTTTTATGCATTTTTATTAATAAAGCGACAATCATCATGCCGCAGGCTTTTATAACATACATGGTTGAGCAGACGACTGATAGATAAAGGGCTATCGTCTTTTGTTAACTAAATGGATACTGACAGTAATCTTTATCAGTCTGGACTGACTCTTAATTTCTTCTTCTATTACTCTTTCTTGAAACTAAGTTTTGTAAAAAATAACCTGACATAAAAGATAACCAACACTAAAAATATCATTAAATCTAAAGGCACTAAAAAAACAAAAAAAAATAATAAAAAAATAATAACACTACATCAAAAAAATCCCTCAGTGCATCCAAGTCTCAGTACAGAGTAACACGCCTCACTAATTGGCAGCCATTGTCCCGGAGGTTGCATAGTAAAGCGTTCGTGACCGCCATACCCGCACAATTGGTTTACGAACAACTGGATTAAAGGAGCTGTTGAAGTTTCAGAGGACTTGCTTCTTGATTTATGGTCGATGATCAGCAATTCCATGGCGCAAATGAAAGAGTGAAACAGAGTGTTGACAAGAGTAAAGAGTGAAGAGTTGTGGCTGTGTGTTATGTGCTGATAAGCAATGAAAATCAGAAGTAATGTAGAATGAAGTTTTTTCACTATGGGCAAAAAGTATTGTTACAAATATCGTTGTTGTCTATAATATCGATGTTATTAATATTATAAAGAGGTAAAATTTGTATGTAAGTTTGTAGGTAGGGGGTAATTTCTGGAACTACTAGGTCCATACTATGTCAGATTAGAAAGAATATTTTAACTTTATATAGGCCAATTCTTGAAACTTTATTTAACATCACGCTCCTTAGGAGCCAAACAAAAAATCGGAAGGAACGCTAAACGAAAGCGCGTAAAAACAAAGTACATAATATGCATGAGCGGACCACTGGATGTGATGCAGCGGGTCAAATTTCATGCAGACAAAGTCGCAAACGAAGGGCTAGTTTAGGATAAATATAGTTATTAGAAAAAAATCTAATTACATCTACTGTCAAACTTAGTATTAACTTTGATAGTTATTGTGGAAACTGTGTCTAGAAACATCGGAAATTGGTTTATTATAAGATCTAGTAGTTTAACAAATAACCCACTATGAAATTGTTTACTATGACATTTTGGCAGTCTCACGTGCAAACAACAGTACCGATAACGAACTAAAGGGAAACCTATTTCAGCCGCTTAAATAAAACTATTTATCGTTTTCCTCCCTCTCACTGAGAGGAAGCCTGTGTCCCAACAGTGGGAACATTATAGGCTGATGATGTGATCGTTTTCCTATATTTACATCATAACGTTTCAAGCATTTCGCTCCGAGGCCATGGAAGGAATATTACGATCGAACAATTGACTGGAATGTATTATATGTAAAAGCAGTAAAAGTACAGGTCAATCAATCTAACTAGTCTTCTCCCGAATATGTTGGAGTCAGCTTCTAGTCTAACCGGATGCAGCTGACTATCAGTATTTAACATGGAACACGACATATCTGACGTCCACATTCAATTTCTGGGTAATACGATACAACTTAGTAAGGTTGATTTTCAGTTTTTCGCGCTTCTGACGACCCGTAACGCCTGTCAAAGATCCACATGACCGCCAGAATCAAGAACTTAACGTGCTTTCCTAGGCATAGACGAGTTTTGATACATAAAGATGGTAACCAGTCCACAGATCTACCGCGGTATGTGTAGCTTTATTTGATCTATCGACCCGTGTGTCCGTTATTATATAAACAAGCTCTTCAATACGTACGAGTAGAGGTTTGTACGTAAAATACCACGTATCCAAAAATGTGAATTTCTAACGACGTTCACGTGAAACTCGGACCTTGATAAGTCACTTTCCGATATGAAACGTAGGAACACAGAACGCGGAGACTCCCGTTATGGTTCCTGCTTTGTACCGCCGAATATATTTTCTCAAAGCCATACTTATTACATTATGTTCAAGACACGCAGTTTTCTAAATTCTCTTTCCTAAGAAATTGTGGTTGAATAAGACGATATTATAGTGATCTGAAGAAGAAAGTATGCGGTAGAAGACCCGCGTGCTTTAGATTGACATTTGAGAGGAGTTTATAATTAGGTCCTTACCTAAATAGGTATACCACTAGCATTATTTAAACAAGTAGTAGGTGACTGTGTAATCGGTTCAATTTTTTGTTAAAAAGTTTTTATTTTATACTTTTTTGTGGCTTTAATGGACTCATAATACTTGCCAAGGTATACCCTATCCAATAAAAAAAGAATTATCAAAATCGGATTACTCTGTATATAGTTATGTGTGGTTATACATTACAATCAGTGAGTGAACAATCAATCATCCCCTGTTTTCCGACCCTTATCGTTCGATTTTGTTTTCCAAATTTATATGGGACCACCTTGGGAGAATACCCTTTCCAATAAAAAAAGAATTATCACAATTGAACTACTATGTAAAAAGTTATACGTGGTCATACATTAAAAAAAAAACAAAAAAAAATATACGCGTCGAATTGATAACCTCCTCCGTTTTTTTCGTCGGTTAAGAATACAACTATCCTATAGCATTAATGTACAATTATATTAAACAAATACTATTAACCTCACACATATATACAAATAACGTCTTAAGTGTTAAATAGTATGTGCGAAACGATATAATCGTTCAAATTATATGTATGTTGTTTACTCTGGGCGTTCGTGCAATGGCTATGGTATGGAAGAAAGAAAGAAAAATAATTCTAAGAAATATATAACACACACACTCACATCAATTTGGCACAGACTAAAAGGCACACAATATACAGCGGATAAAAATGAAATAATAATTGCGATTTAAGAAGCTAGCAGGAAAGTGTGCAACATAGCTGCGCTAAAAAAGTCCAGTACAGATAAAAAATGCCGAACCACTACTGCCTGACGCTGGTTTTTAACAGGACCTATAGGAACAAATTCTAATAAACATGACAATTTCGTCAATATCGAAAACAACATACTTAATGAAACAACCAACCTATCGTTTCCAGCCCACCTTCCATACATACTTCATAGCGAGTTTATGCCTACAAGCGCGCGCCTAGAGGGCCAAATTGAATGGCCCTGCGTTTTTAGGTAATTGGAATCCAGGCCTGAATACTCAGCCAGATTAATATTGGCTGTGTATGTGGTACGTGTGCCAATGTATGGTTAAATGATTACTTGGGCAATGGGTTAATAATAAATACCTATGTATCTTGGGAAAACGATTTTCTCGCCTACATTTTTGCTTGGGAACAACTGAAGATTAAATAAGAGTTGGAAGATTAGCTTCATAAAATGATCAATAATAAGTTATAAATTAGTTATAGTTATATTACGTTTTTTAGGATAAACTTTTGTTGATAGGAATAGACATCCAGTTTTATTAGCTCACATACAGCTCATTACGTCATTTCAAAAAGTATTTGTTGGAAATCAGTGCTGTTGCCGATGGGCTCGTTTGATGTCACAGCATTTTTCTGATCAACGCCCTGTTCTTGTACAGATGCGACGCTCAAATTAATTGTTATTATTGTGGTTTGTTTGTTATAAAAATAGTAATTAATGCACTATGCAATAGGCATATTGTTTTTGCGTTGATTGTTTTGATACATAATTGCCAGAGTCGTCATCAAACCGCTATTTGTATTGTCTTTGATCAGTCAGTGCTGACACCAAAAAGCAATGAATAATATTGTTAAACTGTTTTTTTTTTATTGATTTAAATGTGGGGCTTTTTTCTACGTTATATGTGAATTTTTTGTATCTTTTTTTGCTTGTAATGTGCGTTTTGTTTGTGCAGAATAAACAATTTTTCTTTTCTTTTTTTTTCAGATTCTATCGTCCAAGTAAAAGAGTTGTTTTTGCTTATCCAGCAAAAGTGATAGTTTTTTAAGACGATCTACCGATTGACGAGAGGATCGGATGAAAAGTGAATGGCTTTGTACGCTACAATTCTCGGAAGCGATTTCTAATAAGTATTTGATTATTTTTAGTCTTCACTTTTGAGATGTATCCAAAGCTATCGTTGTTTAAAATCTAGACCACCACTAGCCAATATTTGAGTGGCAATTACATTTAATAGAAACCGTTTTTAATACACAATCGCTATATCTATCTTACTTATCTCTTCATCTCAATGTTTCTATATTTCAATTATAACTATTAGTTGCTTGCCCATACTTTATTGCTTCTCTGTTGTCAATCAAAGTAAGACAGGAAATGTTATTGTGCTCAGTGCAACAAGGTTATAATGTTGGTGCCGATTCTTTTGTTCAATACCTAAACTTAAATAAAAAGTATTGCTATCTCTTACTGATATACCACGAAAGAAAAAGACAAGTGACGCTTTAGAACTGTCAAACTAAATTACGTCTCAATTACCTTGCGGAGATATACGTCATAGTTGCGTCGCAGACAATTTGAGAGCTCTTTTTATTATTATTTTCTGTCTCTTTCTTGTTTCCTTCGAAGGAGTAGATATCATGATTATCACCAATCTGCGCTCTGTTTGTTAGTAAAACCAAGTTGTTCAATAATTAATTGATTGACTAGATATTACATAATTTAAAAACCACCGTTTTTAATATAATGACACAAACAGTACATACAAAAAAAAAAAGAACACGAAAATCACAGAGCATCAAAAATTGCCACGTTGTACGGCACTGCTGTTAAAAATGAATTTAACATCAATTACTACATTTACACCTAATCACGTGCTTTGTGTAAATTATTTCATCACCACTGCACTGTACTCTCAAAACCTATGACATATGTATATCCTAGAACTTAACATTCGAAGACATCTACCAACCCACACCGGGCCCGTGTGGTGGCTTACGGCCCATTCTCTCTCACAGAGAAAAGGCCTATTTCCCAGCAGTGTCCCGACATTATAGTTTGATTATGCATGAACGTCGTAAATTAGTCGAATCATATTCGTCTTCTAGGTCACTAGTAGCAGCTGCAAGAGAGTTGCCAAGACTTGATCTGAATGGTTCATCGCATTTTGGTGAGGCCTATGTGTAGGTTGATGATGATGAAATTCGTCATCTATATCATCAAGAAAGTCTTTTTCAAACATCAAAGACAGAAAATTACTATAATGTTTAGATTACAGGTATAATACTCAGATTGGAAAAACAAAATCTTCGATCGACTCCGGTCAAAACGTTTCTAAAATAGAATCCAATCACAATTAAATCTTACACTAAAGGAAATTCTTCCAGACATTTTCCAATTCTATAAAGAATTAACAAAAAGATATTCAATACATAAGAATCGTTGCTTATTACTTCGAGACTCCTAAAACTCTTTTGAGCATTTCTAAAATAGCTATAATTTCAATAAATTTTAATATCGCGGAACCCTTGCGAATGAAAAAAGGTAATATCACTGATAGCTTTCAAGAGGGAGTCAAAGGGACGCAGCTGCTTTGGTTCCGTACGTCGCAATTACCTTGCTTTGAATAAAACTGTTTTCTTAAGAGCTTTGTGGAACCCTGATAAACGTGTTGTGATGCGAAATGGGGTTTGAGATGGTGTGATGGAAAAGAAAGAGTTTCTATTTAATTTTATACGTGTTGTGAAATGAAAATTCATTTCTTATCGCGTTTATGGAAGATCGAGTGGATGGGCTTTCGAATTCGTTTAATATATTTCTTCCACATAGGTAAATGTCACTCATGGTATGCATGGTGGCACATTTTTAGTAAGAAAAAAAATAAGAAAGAAAATAAGTTCGTTTGCGATAAACATGACGAATAAAAAAAATACAAACACAAATATATTAAGTTGGGGGAAAATATGCGTCACATCCACGCATAACGGCCATCACTCAACATAATGCTACGAAACAGAGCACTGATTATCAGCGACTGAAAACAAAAAGCATACGATATGATAAAAACCACAAAATAGAAAACAATTTCAATAGACAATTAGTAAAATGAATGATATATGTATTATGATACAAAATCCAAGGGGTATTTTATTACGCAGTAACTGGGTTGTGGAGATCAGATAGGCAGTCACTCCATGTAAAATACTGTAACTCAGCTGCATCCGGTTAGACTGGAAGCTGACCCGAACATAGTTGGGAAAAGGCTGGGCAGATGATGATGATGGTAGAAAATCCCATACAGGGTGGTTCAAATATGCAAGGCTTATGATAACCGAAAGCACTGCTTGAATTCATAATATTATCTTCAAAACAACAATCTTAATTCGAATCACTAATTTCTTCTTCAATCTCCAATCTATACAAAGAATTTGAAACAGATTCTGATTAAACTTACAACCCTTTTTTAAATGCGTTTTATAAATAATCCTTAATTAACCCTCCAACTCCCATTCTTTATCCCATTGTCTTCTAAATCATCATTCTACTCACATAAATCAATCACCCTCGAAATCTATTACTGTATTTCTCATACCAACATTCTTTAAAACGTAGTAACTCATACACCGGCCCCATAGATTACTGTTCTACACTTACACCATCTATCTCCTTTAAAAAGTAACGGTGAACCTCTTAATTACTCGCTAAATGGCGCTTCAAATAAATCTTAGTAATGTTCCTTTAAAAAATTAAGTCTGAGATGAATTGGGTTTTTGATAAATAATGTCCGTTAAAGAAAATGAAGTGAAAGTAACTTGATATTCAATTAAATGTACTGTAAATGGTACTATTTATTATGACAAAGTTTTTGATTAGAAATGAAGTGATGTTCTTGAATTTATGAAGTGAGAACGTATTAGCAAAAGTTCATACACTGATTTATTTGACAGACGGTTTAATTGAAAAAATTCACATCAATTATTAAAAAAAAAAACATAATCTCTATCATAAATATTTTTGAGTTTCAATCAATCTTCTAAAAGTAGTGTTATTGATTTTTTTTCCATTCGAAACAGACAAGTATCATGTTTTTATTTATTTTCAATTATACCTTCTGTACAGCATATTTCAGAAACGTATGAACATTATGTTAGGGTGTCGTGTCCATCAAACTTAACCACTTTTTTCATGGGAAAATTGAAAACCCTCTCGGCAATTGGATGAGACGGCTGATTATTTTTTTGCGATATCGAAGTTATTTGGTTTGATAGTCTGTACTAAAAAACTGTGTGTCCTTTAAAATATGCCCCAAAACTTTCTGAAATACGTGTTACGGGTACATTTTTTTAAACGGGTATTATTTTTTCCACAGAACATTTGTTGAATAAAATATTTTAATTATTGAATTTCCAGACGGTCCAAAAAATCATCTGTCCAATAAAAATGTTGTAACGGACTGCTGGTCCATCAGCGTAAAATAGGAAGAACAGACGTCGACAGGACAGATGTCAATTGATAAGAATGCAATAAGGAAGCAAAGGAAATGAGGTGAACTTCAAATGACTTGTGTTAATTTCTTCCCCAATTCTATTTTCCTTATCGAATACTGGTGGTACTTATTTGATTCTGGAAAATTATTTTATAGTTAAATGTAAGTACTGACTCTCTCATTGAAAAAAAAATTCTGGCGTAAAAAAAAAGAATACTTTTTTCAACCGACGAAAAAAAACGGAGTTTTTTTTTTTTATCTATGACCACGCATAACTTTTTACATAGTGGTCCGATTGTGACAATTCTTCTTCTATTGGAAAGGGTATACTTCCAAGGTGGTTTCATATCAATTTGGAAAACAAAATCGAACCCTAAGGGTCGGAAAACAGGGGATGATTGATTGTTCACTCACTGATTGTAATGTATAAACACGCATAACTTTATACAGAGTAGTCCGATTTTGATAATTCTTTTTGTGTTGGATAGGGTATACCTTGCCAAGTATTATTAGTACATTAAAGCCACAAAAAATATAAAATAAAACTTTTTAACAAAAAATTAAACCGCCGAAAAACTGAAACGCATAAAATAATACTTAAACCTTAAAATTTTGAGTCGGCGCTGAAAAATCAATGAACAAGGATCACTCAAAGCGCCGACTCATAATTTTAAGGTTTAAGTATTATTTTATGCGTTTCAGTTTTTAATTATAATTATTTAATTATGTAGGTACCAATATATTTTATTGTTAGTAAGCCTCAGCAGTAATGCTGATAATAAATTTTACCTTTTCATTTGTATAAAGTAACAAACTATTTTAACCCATATTTTAGCGCACCGCTTTAGTGGTCAGCGTGTCCTGTGATACATAGGCTTTTTTCAGCTGTTTCATTACAACCATTCTTCTCTCTTTATAGCTTTTCTTGACCATTGTCTCTCCAATAATCTTGATATTATGTGTTCATCTTTTACCTTGTCTGTGTCTATTTATTTTGTCATCATGTATTTGATAATCTGTTATGATTTTCATGTATTTATCCTGCTGTCCCTGTTCATTGCCATTTTAACAGTCTTATTTTCTTTAGTTTGTTATAGACCTGATATTTTCTGTTCTTTTGCGTTATTTAGCGTCATGCCCTACACAACTTTTCGATTCCCTGCCTAGTGTAAATATTTACATAGTATTTAGTAATAATAAATAAGGTACGAATAGTTTATCATTGTTAAACATGACTTACGTGTTGTTTCCTAATATTTTCAAAATAATGTGATTTTTTGAGAGTAAAAACAGAATGCTTTCATTTTTCACTACACAGTATTTTCCAGTAAAACTTTTCAACATTTTTGCTTTTAATTTAAAGAGACGCACAAAATACGGGAATTTTGCACCATACATTGTAGAGTTTGCCGCAAAAGTACCAAAAAACACTTAAACTTGAGCGAGACCAAATATAAAATCCAATTAAACGGGCACAATATTTACTTTAGCCGACACAAACATAACTATAAGCGAGTAAGGGTGTGTCCTGATTTCGTCGTTACGACAAACAATACTGGTTTTGTTTGGTTTCAAGTTTTCGGCGAAAGCGACAACCAAATATGTTCTATCTGAAAATTGGAGTATATTCATTGCCATGGAAAGTGAGTTCTGGTATAAATTTGTTCAGCTGTTTCTATTTACTGTAAGTAAACACATTTCGAAACCGCAGAATTATGCTGTTTCGTTTTTTTGACAACTGTAAATGGTTACTATTTACATACTTTTCACTGCTGTTCTCAAGGCCAACACGTAATTCATTTGCAAAAACAACTACATACTTCTTTTGCAATATATTTTGCTAGTCGCTATATTTGAGTATCTGTCTAACTATAAAATTTTAAAGCTAGTCTAAAGGCCGTACACGCACAACAGCCGCTTCAACCAAAAATCATTAAATAGATCTAGCGTTAAACATATTTTAAATATCGTTTCATTTTTATCAATCTTTTGCAGATGACAGAGACAGAATGATATTATCTATACTAATATTATAAAGCTGAAGAGTTTGTTCGTATGTTTCTTTGTTTGGTTGAACGCGCTAATCTCAGGAACTACTGGTCTGAATTGAAAAAATATTTTTGTGTTGAGTAGCCTATCTATTGAGGAAGGCTATATAACATCATGCTATGATCAAAAACATTTTTCCCTATTTACCACTGTACACTTTAAACAGCTTTGAACAATTCTTTACCTGACCAGTCACTACACTGTTCCGTGTGGTGAATAATATGGACGTATAGAATAGCACCATCCCATTTCTTCCTGTGGGTACTAGAGGGCGACTAAAGGACTATCAGAGAATGGGCAGCAGCGTTCTTTATGCATTATACCACCATACTGCGATCGCTAACTCGCTTGCCGAGCATGACTATTATGGCAAAGCAGTCACTATGAAAACTCGCAAAAAAATCCAACAACGAACGTTCGCGCTCGCACCGAGCACCCACCATACTAGCACACACCCTAACCATCATACCGTAGTCATTAGGCATTCAATTAAGTAAAACGCATCAGTGTTTGCCGTACACTCGCGCGGCTCGATATTTGTCGACGTTTCAATGTGATGGCTTAGATTAGGACACCGTTGTTTGTAACAAGGAAACGATTATACGACAATAGGCATGTGTTTTGTTGAGAAAATCACGTTTGTTTTGTGAGAGTAAATATTAATTAGAAGTGTTGAGGATGTTGGGGATTAATATGTGAAAGTAAATGGAATGATTCAAATTAAGCTAGAAGTAATATTGAATACATTTTAATGGTCTTATTGTAGAGTGGGGCACGAAATAAATGCCCTGGAAAAATTTAAATGATTACTAGACTATTGTGTCATATGTTAGACAGAGAGAGAGAGATACTCATTATCATCATTATTCCAGCCGAAAGACGTCCACTACTGGGCATAGGGCTGCCTGTGGGTTGCAGCTGAAAATCAGCGTCGAGTGGTACACCTTGTGTTGTCATCTGACATTATGCTGAGCTGAGACTCTTTTGACATCGGGCTGGGAGCAAGGCCTGCGCTTCATCCGCCAAGACCAGGGGCAAGGGCAAGCCCTCCGCCACCGCCGTCACCGCTGTTGCCGCTGCCGCCTCGACACCTGTCGTTGCTGGCAACACCACGGCAGGGCTCTCACAGGGGGCTCAGGAGGGGGCTGAAATGGAGTGTCAATAATAGGTACTCCATTACGCCTCCTCCAAGCGAATATCAACCACTGCGCCTCCGCTCAGGATCTTTTACTCCAGAGCATGGCGCAGTGGTCGATTAACATCGCTGTGGTCGCTGAGCCGTACTTTGTCCCGCCCAGGGATGACTGGGTGGAGGACCTGAGCGGCTCAGTGACCCTCATTTCGTCGGCCGCCGCTGGAACCCCGACCCTTGAGGCTGTCAAGAGGGGACGGGGTTGCGTAGCAGCACGGTTCGGGGGGATTGTAGTTGTGGGAGTATTCTTCTCCCCGAGCCGAACTCTCGCCGAGTTCCACAACTCCCTTGCGGAGTTGAGAGTCGTCGTCGTCGGGTTCCGTCCCCTCCCCGTGCTCGTACTCGGGGACTTCAACGCCAAGAATTTGGCTTGGGGTTCCCGGTATACAGACACACGGGGCAGGATGGTGGAGGACTGGGCTCTGGAGACAGGCCTGGTCGTCCTAAATCGGGGTTCTGTACCTACGTGTGTACGGATGCGGGGCGACTCAGTGGTGGACATTTCGTTTGCCAGCCCCGCTCTGTCACCGCAAGTTATTGATTGGCGCGTCATGGAGGGGGTGGAGACGTATTCCGACCACCGGTACATCCGGTTTGACGTCTCCGCCCAGACCTCAAGCGCGCCGATCCGGCAGACCCCGAGTGGTCCGCGGTGGGCGCTGAAGAAGCTGGACCGGGAGCTTCTCCTGGAAGCCTCGATCGTGCAGGCCTGGGTGTCACCACCGGACAGGCCTGCTGACACAAACGACGAGGCCGAGTGGTTCCGGGAGGCCATGTCCGAAATCTGTGACGTGGCTATGCCCCGAGTCCAGCCAGGACGGGCTTGGCGCCAGGTGTACTGGTGGTCGCCGCAGCTGACAGCGTTGCGCGAAGCGTGCGTTGCGGCACGTCGCCGGTACACCAGGCACCGCAGGCTCCGTATCCGCCCTCCGGATACGGAAGCCATTCAGGCGGAGCTATATGAGGGGTACAGAGCGGCGAAGACCGCCCTCCAGGAGGAGATCCTGCGGGCCAGAGGACTGGCCCGCAAGGAGTCGCTGGAGACTCTGAACAGGGACCCATGGGGACGGCCCTACAAGGCCGTCCGGGAGAAACTCCGCCCATGGGCTCCCCCGCTGACTCAGAGTCTCCGGCCCCAACTCGTGGAGGGCGTGGTGAGCGCTCTGTTCCCCTCGCGAGGGGAACATAGTCCCCCGCCCATGGCTCCGCCTCCTGCGGTGCCCGATGCTGCGGACCACACCACCGATGACGACGACAACGCTCCAGAAGTGACCGGGGTGGAGTTGAGAGTGGCGGTACGTCGGCTAAATGCCAAAAATACCGCCCCAGGACCCGACGGCTTGCCTGGCAAAGCATGGGTCCTGGCCTCAGAGGCTCTCGGGCCTCGACTCAGGGGGCTCCTTAGCGCATGCTTGGAGAGGGGCCAGTTCCCACTTCGTTGGAAGACGGGGAAACTGGTCCTCATTAAGAAGCCTGGGCGCCCAGCGGACTCTCCGTCCGCTTACCGGCCCATCGTGCTGCTCGACGAGGTGGGCAAGCTCTTTGAAAGAGTGATTGCAGACCGCCTCGTCGGGTGGCTGGTGCGGGAGGGGCCGGACTTGTCGGACGGCCAGTACGGCTTCCGCAAGGGGCGCTCAACGGTGGACGCCATCATGCGCGTGCGAGCCCTCACGACGGGGGATGCAGTGGCCCGGGGTGGGGTCGTCTTGGCGGTGTCTCTAGACATCGCCAATGCCTTCAACACCCTACCCTGGAGTTGCATTAGGGAGGCACTCCGGTATCACCGGATGCCGACCTACCTCCGTCGCGTGGTCGAGGCCTATCTCACGGATAGGGCCGTAATCTACCCCGGTCACCAGGGAGAGTGGAACCGGCGAGAGATGTCGTGCGGTGTCCCACAGGGATCGGTCCTGGGGCCGCATCTGTGGGACATCGGTTACGACTGGGTGCTGCGCGCCGACCTCCCTAGCGGCGTCAGCGTGGTTTGCTACGCTGACGACACGCTCGTCCTTGCGCAGGGGAGGTCGTACGAGACGGCGGCCGACATAATGACACGCGGGGTTGCGATAATCGTCGAGAGGATCCGGCAATTGGGACTCGAGGTGGCCTTGCACAAGTCCGAGGCCATGGGTTTTCATGGTCCTTGGAACGCGCCACCTGCGGGTTACCAACTCACGGTAGGAGGGGTTCACATCGGCGTCGAGTCGACGATGAAGTACTTGGGACTTGTCCTCGACAGCCGGTGGAACTTCGTCGAACATTTCCGACGTTTGGCTCCCAGACTGGAGCGGGCTGGGGCTGCCTTAAAGCGGCTCCTGCCTAATCTGGGGGGTCCAAACGCCTCCTGCCGGAGGCTCTACACGGGGGTCGTGCGGTCCATGGCCCTCTACGGGGCACCGGTGTGGGCGCCCTCATTGAGGCTGCGCCCAGCGCGCCGGTTGAGTGCGGCCCAGAGGGTCATGGCTATCCGGTTAATCCGAGGATACCGCACGATCTCGTGCGAGGCGGCGAGCCTCCTTGCCGGAGTGCCGCCATGGGATCTGGAGGCAAAGGTCCTCGTGCACATGTGGGAGTGGCGCGAGGAGGCGAAACGCCGGGGCGAAACTCCGCTGCCGCGACAAATCGCGGCTCGGCGGACAGAGCTCCGGTGTGATCTCATGGCGACATGGCGGGTACGATTGTCGCAACCCAGCGCAGGGCACGCCACAATTGCGGCGGTAAGTCCCCTCTTTGAGGAGTGGATAGAGAGGCGCCACGGCGTCCTCACCTTCCGCCTGACGCAGGTTCTCACCGGGCATGGGTGCTTCGGTGGGTTCCTGATCAGGATAAAGCGGGAGGATACGTCCGGGTGTTTCCATTGCGAGGATCGTCTGGAGGACACGGTGGAGCATACGGTGGAGGTGTGCCCTGCCTGGGCGGGGCACCGCCGTGTCCTCGTGGAGGCGATCGGCGGCGGCGACCTCTCGCGTCCGGCCCTGGTGCGAGCCATGGTACGGAGCGAGAGGGAGTGGGAAGCCGTCACCTCCTTCTGCGAAGCAGTAATGCTCGCGAAGGAGGAGGCGGGGCGCGTGAGGGAGTGGCAGTTTCTGCGCCCTCACGTCCCTAGCCGCCGCAGGAGGAGGCGCCCCGGGCGTCGGGAGTCGATTGCGGACTCCCGGCCACCGTAGGCGCGAGCTTGCGGGTGGCGAGCAATGGGTAGCTCGCCGCCCGGTAAGGACCAAGCTCGGGTCGACGGCGCGCAGTGTTCCACGCGCGCCTCAAAGAGATGTCAGCAGCAGCGTAGGGGTCTAATAGGACCGATGCCTGCCGGGGTCGCGTGATTGTTCGAAAGAGATACCGTGACCCTGGCACATGGGCAACTGATGGAACACGGGTGGGTTTTAGTCAGTAAAAGTCTGACACGCCCTTCCGCTCGGCCCAGAGCGGGAGAAGTCATTTGATGATTTCCCATCCTGAAAAAAAAAAAAAAAAAAAAAAAAAAAAAAAAGACTCTTTTGACATTATTATCATTGTTTTGTTTTTCTGCTTTTTTTATAGATTGAAAGTTTTATTTTAATGATTTGATGGCATCACATCATTAAAATATAAACACATTTCTCTTTCTTTCGTTTCTCTTTCTTTTACCTCAAGCCACTTTGAATCGTTCTTTGCTTCTCGCATCCAACTGCCTTGATCAGTTTATCGGTGCACCTTGTGAGAGGCCATCCAACGCTACATCTTCCAGTAAGCGGTCGCCATTCCAGAACAATTCGACCCTATCAGTCATTTGTTCACACTTAAGTTTGGCAATTCAACGGACTATGTCGGTGACCTTGGTTCTCTTACGGATTCCTTCATTTCAGATTTGATCACGTAGTGAAACTCCAATCCAATCTCCTCTCTCTCTAAATCCAATAATAACTTTTTTCCTTCTTATAAAGCCTATTGTGAACGATCACGTTTCAATGTTATAGGTCATCAGCGGCAGCACGCACTGGTCCTGGACTTCCTTCTTTAGACACTGCGTTGTGCGGGACGAAGATATTATGATATTTCCTGAACGCTAAACCACTACAAATAAAAAACTTAAGCTTTATTTTCAAAAGTATCTTAGCAGCTAACATTTTCTTGATCGAGTTCGTTAATCTTAGAAATTGTTGGAATACTTTCCTATTGCAGAACGTCTTCACGATATTTTCAAATCCTGATCTAAAATTCTAGTCATTTCCTGAGCCTGGTTGGTCTCTAACAATCTTCAAGTCACGCATATGCAATAAGGCGCTGTAAACCCGAACCATTGCATATAATAGAACTGGAACTATTCCTGAATCTGCAACATCGAATAGCAAACATGTGTTAAATGACCGCATTTAGCAATCCGTTGCAATGTACCGACATTGCAACGGATTGCTAAGGAGGTTCTACATACAACGACCTATTTACCGTTGTGGTAAGAAAATACGTTTTAGAGATAAATTCGTTTCGGAGTGCAAATGCCGGGTATTGTGTCCTGATTAATCATATTATATATGTGATTGTGTCTTGTCATGTGTGATTTTTCGTTAATCTTTTCGTATTTTCTTAATTAATCTAATTATTCATAAGTGCAAGTATTTAACTGACTTCAAAAAGGAGGTTCTCAATCGTCTGTTTGTGTTTTTTTTTTTTGAAGTACCGCGATGTCTCTGGCAATTGTCCCATTAAGAAAATCCTTTTTAATAGATTAGATATGCCTCAGGAGTGGTCCCATATAAAATGTATTAGTTTTTCTACGGTAGTTTTTGCGTTAGATTCCAAAATATGTTTTCGATTCACCTTGTGTATCATGATGACATTCTATTACCTCCTGTCACGGTTGTTTACAGAGCAAGTGTGGTATACGAATTAGTGTGGGTTAGGTGACATTACTAAAAAGTTAAAAATAAAACCCTTTTGCTAAAAAATATATCAAAATTGGTGTTGTTTTTTGGAGGATGTACCTAATTGACAACAAAAATATTTTCCAAAAAATTCACTTCGATAGTTGTCAAAACTCAAAAATATTCATATTTTTGTCTTATTAAAGCAAGTATTTGTGTTGTAACATAAAAAAAATATTTCGTTGACTATGAAAGTGCACAGTCCCCTTTACTCCAAGTGTCATTATTCTGAATCGATACACAGGGAGCTTGTGAGCGTGAATCAGACGGAACACGAGACGGTATGCATAATAATAAATGTTTAATGGAAAACGACACTTTTTATATTCTACTAGCTGCGTCCCGCGTTTTCACCCGCATAAGTTTTCATACCGTGAGAATATTGAAACGAAATCCTATGTTCTAATCCAAATCCGTTCATCCCTTTCAGCATGACAACGTAACATACATTCTTCTTTGTTCTCGCCTTTTTCCGTTACGCGGGGTCGACTTTCTTAATCATGCGGCGCCATTCATTTCGATGGTAAGCCTCGCCATCGCTAAGACCAAGTTTTTGCATGTCTTTCCGGACATTTGTCATCCAGGTAGTTTGCGGTCTGTCTCTCCCTCTCTTCTTAGTAGCTATGGAAAAGCACTTTCTCACAATATGGACATCGGGTCTGCGCATAACATGTCCGTACCACCTTAGCCTGGACTCTGCAATTTTTGCAATAATAGGCGTTAATTTAAAACTCCCCCTCACGTGTTCGTTACGCACTTTATTAGGGTTCCGTTGCCAAATGGCAAAAAACGGAACCCTTATAGGTTCGTCATGTCTGTCTGTCTGTCCGTCCGTCCGTATGTCACAGCCACTTTTCTCCGAAACTATAAGAGCTATGCTGTTGAAACTTGGTAAGTAGATGTATTCTGTAAACCGCATTAAGATTTTTATACAAAAATAGAAAAAAAAAACAATAAATTTTGGGGTTCCCCATACATAGAACTGAAACTCAAAATTTTTTTTTCATCAAACCCATACGTGTGGGGTATCTATGAATAGGTCTTAAAAAATAGTATTGAGGTTTCTAATATCATTTTTTTCTAAACTGAATAGTTTGCGCGAGAGATACTTCCAAATTGGTAAAATGTGTCCCCCCCCCGTAACTTCTAAAATAAGAGAATGATAAAACTAAAAAAAATATATGATGTACATTACCATGTAAACTACCACCAAAAATTGGTTTGAACGAAATCGAGAAAGTCGTTTTTTTTAAAACGTCATAAATCTTAAACCGCAATTTACCTTTCATTCAATCAACTGAAATATAAAAATTAAAAAAAAAACATTTATTTTCATAAACATAAACCTTATGCATAAACCGAGAATACCTACAGGTTTGTACGGAACCCTTTGTGCGAGTCCGATTCACCGGTTTTCTTTGAGAGTGACTCCACCCGCCCAAAGCAACATGCGCATTTCAGTGGACTGAATTTTTTACTCATAGCTTTTCTTTGAGGCCCACGTTTCGCTACCATAGAGTGAAATAGGCCTCACAGCTGTTTTGTAGACCTCGCCTTTGATTTTTATTGGCATTTTGGGATCGTAGAGAACTTCTGTTAGTGTACGCCACTTATTCCACCCAGAAATCGTTCTATGCGTAATGTCGGCTGTCATCGATCCGTCTTCCGTGATTACGCATAAAGTAACATACCAACGTATAAAAAATCAAATCTTTGCTCTTTATAATATTACAGATTTCAGATTATAACAATACTATTCTGCTTATCCAACAAAAAAAAGCCAAATATTCTAAATTAATTATAGACTTAATTTATAAATTAGACCGACATAGGCCAATGTCAATGTAAGTATATAATTCGGTTAAGACAACCAAATAGAGCTGATTCTAGTTGATTATCACCAGTCATTACTTAGTCCAACAACGCTGCCTATTGATTCATCCTACAATTCGTAAGTAGTATTAAAGCTACCCATATAGAGATCTGATAGGTGGGTCTATTTATATTCAAGGACCACCCAACACTGTATAACACAGTAAAATGTTAATCAGACAACGAAATATTACGACTGCACTCCAAATTGTTCATTCTTGCTCTTTAAACTCTCATTAATGACATGACAGATGCTGCCCTGATTACATCTGTAGCGGCAGATCGGTTGGAGATACGAATGTCGGGACGGAGTAATATCTGTCTGTGCCCAGTTGGTATTTAGAGTATTTTTACTGCAATGCCGAAGTCGACTTCTGGGGATTGTCGTAATGGGTAGGTAGAATAAGTGTTTATATACTGCATCTGGGTAGAACAACGGATGCTAAGATTATAAAGGTATAGTAAAAATATACTATGCAACCGTGAGGCACACTTTACTACTAATTCTTGACATCGCACTAAAGTTTGGTCGCTGAGCCGGACTTATGACGAAACAGAATTTACTATGTTGCTTATATGTTATTTATTACCTATCACACTATCAATTACACACACATTTAGTCACCTTAACTTATTTTTTTGTATCAATGATCTCTTTTTGTTAGTGGTTTCTTTTCACTCACATTTTTGTAAATTTTCTTATTACGAATTTTATTTCATCATGAAATTATTAATGAAAATCTTTCGCTAACTGGGCTCTTTAAATTATTAGCTCTGTGTAGTGTTTGTATCATCAAATTCCAAGTTGTGCCTAGTTTGGGACCCGCTGTTATATCAGTATAAGTCGTCTGTTGGTTAAAATCTCATGCCATGTTAATTGTATGTTTGTGAAGTATTTGTGTACCTACCTACACACATAGTTTAATATTTTTTTTCTGCTGTATATTATATGCCTTTTATACGTAGTATGTGTTAAACAAATACATTTTGTTTCTAGATATTAACTTAAAAAAAAAAAAATCTATTGCAGTTTAAGATCTCATGATTGTAATCATAGTCGGAAATTATTAGTTGCATTGGCAAATACCGCCACCACTATAAATACAGTTTATAATGTTGACATTTACAGTTTTGAATTTCTTGTTACTCACTGTGAGTTACAAGGTTATGACTGATGAACAATCGTTTTAGCCCTTAACGAAAATCACAGCGTCACCTCCATTCTGTATGTTACAGTGAAAATCATTAACATTTCAACTTCAATTCCCTTACAAAAATAAACCGTCGACAGTTTTCAGTTGCCCTCTCCGACATCAAAACAATGAACTTTAAATCTAGTCCGTTTTACTTCCACAAAACCATCACCAGCTTGTTGACAAAAAATATGGTAAAAAAGTGGATTTCCTGCGCAGTGACATCTGCCATGTTGACTTCGTGTTAAGTTGGATCTCGTCCAGAATCCGCGACAATTGTCGCATCAACTGGGACAATTGTCGTGGTTTTATTTTTAGGGGTATTCGTGTGCCATTAACGGAAACTTATGTTGTTCGTAAAAATTTAGCACTTGCTTAATTAGGGCGCTGAGTTAAGGGTTTTGGTTTAGGATAGGTGATATCACGTTTATTGTGGAGGTGTAGACAATTTTGAATGTTTCGAAATCTTTAAGTTTCGGCTCAGGTTTGTTAAATGGTTATTCTTTCCGAGCCAAATAATCGTTCGTTAAGACATGTTGAAAACTAGATTGGTTGAGAACTGGTCACCTATTTTTGGTTGGTGCTCGAACAGGTGAATCTCAGTGCAATTCCGTAGGGTGCAAAGTGTTCAGCTAATGCACCAATCGGGTAATCGATATCTTATTTGACTATTCAGAAGCTGCTAAGAATGAAATCTTGCATTCACATAGTCTAAAACGATTAGTATTTCATTATACAACCAATTGTTTTAATAATAATTTATTAGTCTATGTTCAGTGGCAAATACTATACTGATAAACTAGCGCAGATACAATCGCAGCGTCGATACCATCAATTGATATTTCTAGAACATTTCCATCTACTCAGTCGTAAAAACCTGACCCAGTTTCGTACATAAACTTCAATCACAAATTTAAAGCATATTTATATTCCGCTTTCACGTCACCTTAACCGAGATGTAACCGAGATAGCGATTTAATTGACTATGCACAGTTAAGCTATCTTATTGATGACTACCAATTTGCGGCTGTCACAGCCTTAATTACGAACCTAAGGTGGAGTTGTGTTTCTTTAATCTTGCTTCTTGGGAATGTGCACGGATGCCCAATCTGCGGAGCTGATCTGGTGATTCTACTCATCGGAATGTTTAAAGGCAGATTTCATATACAAATACAAAATGTTTATTTCAATTACTTAAAAATACGTTCATAAAAGGTCTTTAGGGAATTTCCATTTAAGTAAGAAAAATACGTGTTTGGAAGTTCCGCTCTTCCACTATTTACAACTTACGTATTAAGCAATAGATGAGTAAATTTATATTTTT
Source organism: Aporophyla lueneburgensis (assembly GCA_932294355.1). Classification (NCBI taxonomy): domain Eukaryota; kingdom Metazoa; phylum Arthropoda; class Insecta; order Lepidoptera; family Noctuidae; genus Aporophyla; species Aporophyla lueneburgensis. Next base: position 4,159,481 of record OW028740.1, on the reverse strand, counting down.
TTTTAAATATTAACCAGTAAAATATATATTTTTTTACAGGCCGCTTATGCGAACGTTTAATGCAGGATTTGCTCTGATCCGGTTTGTTTCTATATCATAAACCTACCTATCTATTATACTCAAGCAATAATAGTACGAAAATACGTAGTTGATTATATTATACGCAGTGCTATACAATAACATCCTGTAATTACTTATAAAACTCCACTCAGTTTAAAACCCTTTCAAGTTTATTTACCCACTCACTATCTCCGCCACTATGACAAATTTAAAGCCATCAAGAAAATTTCTCAACGTTCAGACAATGGCACTATTGTCGACAATTTAGGTTAGGCAAGTTCACTCAACTCCGGCCCATGCTCCCGCAGGATATACAATCCCTTCACTATCTACTAAGTTATCTATTTCGAGGCTTACCGTATCTACTACACCAATTTGCACTCCTTCCATTGCATGTTCGGTTTTTATATTATCAAATTCGTTTATATTAAAAGCAGCAATGGATATGCCCTCATCCGTTTCCACTTTATTTATGTTGGCTCGGTAGTGCAGCAGTGACGCTATACCACGGAACCTCATGCGGTTTACACAGTAAACACAATATGAAGTGACTATTGACTATTCCTGTTCTCAAGCGTCGTTCGTCTTTTTAATTTTGCATTTTCTATATACAGGATAGGTTTCGGATTTCAAAAGCTTCTTTGAACTGTCTGGTTTTAACCTTTTATTATGAAATAATGAGAGCCCACGGGATCGTATTACCGCTCTTTATAATTTTGATTGACGTTTCATCGATGTTCGTATGCTTTTGGATTTCCTTGTTATTGAAGATTTTGGGGTGAGTCAAATCAATGAAATGATTATTGTTTAACTTTGTTTATATTTTTCTGCTATTTTGAGGATGAAATCTAGTGAAGGTTTTATCGAATACGAATATTTGGGCGAATGGTCGATTAAAAGCTTACCGAACCGAATATTCAGCAGAATTTGGCGTGGTTTATCGAGTATGTCAGTAATTTAGGTCTGTGCTAGGTGAGCACGTTGATGCGCACGTCCGTTCTGTTCACTGACGCCACTACCCCTTGACGGCCGAACTGTTATTGCATCATCAAGTCTACTTAGTGATGCATCTTGCACTTGCGTTGGCAATAATTATTATGCTACTTACTTCATATAAGTATGCAAAAAACTTTTATAATGCATTTAAACTTTAATAAGCGATATTATTCAACATCCTATTGTCGAATGATTGGCCGAATACGAATGTTCGGTAAACTATTACAAGAAGTAAACAAAGGCTGAAGAAAATTTTTAATCTGATTTGAATCTTATAACTCGTCATATACTCTCTTATATCTAATTCAAATGTTAAACTCAAACAATAAAAATACAATAATTCCTTTTCAAAATCATGTCCAAACAACGCAAATGGTTCACACGACATCACACTTTCCCCATAAAAAAGATTTTAGACACCGATTACATCGAAATTATCAATTTATAAACCATAAAATCGAAATCACTGGTTTTATCTGTGTTTATCTGTTAGATAAGCAAATAGGCGAAGTGTCGATGCCGGCGATCGTTGCAGATAAGCTATCTGATGAGGAAGTAGCGATCGGATAACGATCGTATGGTGTGTGGAAATTATTGATTTGTTGACGTTCCGATTTGATCGGAGTGAATTGAAATGCCTGTCAGAAACTATTTAGATTTCAGTCAAACTTTTGATTAGGTTGATATGTAAATCTTTACTGGGTTGTAAATCGTATATAGTAGTTAGGAATAATATCCATACGATTATGACTTATAGAAATGCATATCTACTTGATAACTATTATAATATATTGTTTTTAAAGTTCCTTATCAAAATGGTAAAAAGGAACTCTTATGCGGCACAGTCTTTTTGTCATAGCTGGATATCTTAAGAACTATCAATGCTATCAATTTGAAAACTGGAATCGTTTTAGATGACGTTTGCTTAACTATTTTGTATATGAGAAAGAAATAGGAATATGTATTGTTTTTTGCAACAGATACTGAATGGATCTTAAAAATTCAAAAGGGGCTTAGGGCATGTGGGGTGTCATATGAAAGAGCGCTTTTTGCATAATCTCAAACATTATCCTTTTTTAGGCCGTATTGTTGTTGTTGTTGTTGTGAGGCCGTTGGCCCCGAGGTTATCTCCAACGTTTGCATAAAGAAAAATCTACTGGTTTTTTATTTCTTCATCTTTATTTGTCCTTTATTTGACGTAAATTTGCCTATAGCGGTTTTTTAAATATACACATGGAGCTGCTGGTATCGCCAAAGTATAACTTAACCATGTTCCCCTAGATATGGGAAATCTATGGAAACATTCACAAAGATAACAAAAGGTAACCTTAACCCTTTCACCGCAAACAAAATTGGACTTTTCGAAAAACCAACCCTTACCAGCGTCGGGTCGACACTGTGGATTTTATTTATTCATGTAGGTACGCATGGGTATGTTAGACCGAATTGTGCATGTATTTTAAATGGATTAATTTGTGTCGCGCCCGTGACCCGCATCACGGAAGGGTTACGAGCAAAATTAGGGGCAAAATTGTTGACGTGGGTCATTTTAGCCCCATTATATTTTTTTGGTCCATATCCAACACTGAAAAAAGAATGATTTTGGGTATGTTGATGGGATATTTTCACAAATTGGTGTTGGTCAAAGTGTCGTTAGAGTGTCAGTGCAGATGCGGGGGTCATGTTCGCAAAATGTCAAGCGTCAGAATTCTTAATTTAGGCACAATCAACCTATTTTTTGTTGGATTTGTTTTGGTTACATAGCTTTGCAAAACCTTTTACTACTCCTTATCATGTTTTTCGTAACGCCATTAGCTTGTGGAGGAGCAGTAGTGGCCTAGTGGTTATGGCCGCGACTTACAAGTTGTTTAGGTCGTGGGTTCGAACCTTGTCAGGCGCTTTCATTCAGTCAATCAAATCAGCCTATCACAGTTCACTGCTGGACATAGGCCTCTCTCAAGCTGCGCCACAACACTTCAGATGCTTTATGTTGAGTAAATTTTTTGATCACCGCTGCTCAAAATGGCGAAGAAAAACGTCGTGAGGAAATCTGCATGTTCTAGAACCAAAGATTCGAAGACATTTATATTAACCTGCACTGGGCCCGCACGGTGGATTACGGCCCACTCCCTCTAGCAGAGAGGAGCCCTGTATCCCAGCAGTGGGAAAATTATAGGCTAATTATGCACTGGCTTATGATGATGAGATCATTACTTATGTTCAAATGAAATAGTTTCTTATCAAAGGCATATTTTTACGTTTCAAAATAACATAACATAACATCACGCCTTGTTTGATGGGTTGGACAAAGAATTACGAACAGTACAACCGCAATTCACCAGTTACCTTTAAGTCCCATGTAATATGGGGCGAGGCTATTGCCATCAACCGGGCTCAAGACTCCGGGCTACTACTGGGAAATTCTAGATAGAAAAACTCAACACCTCTTAGCGCGACCTGGGAATCGAAGCCGAGGCATCATGCTCAGCAGCAGCGCTTGCGACCACTACACCGATGCAGATTTTTACGATGTACAGATTATATTATTAAAACACTTTCATGTAAGTTATTTACGGCCTATAAAAAAATAATTGTAAAACCAAACTAGGCAAAAAAGAAACATCAAATTCTCCATAACAACTTGTCCACAATCAACTCATAACAATATTTTACAAGAAAACGTCTCTAATTTCTTTTAAACTAGAAGAAGAAACGTTGTAGCATACATAAATCATAATTATACCGTAGTTTCACACGTGGGCACTATTTATATTAATTAACAATATCCCCGGGGCATATTTCTAGTGTAATTAGATACACCCCTCGGATGTAGATGTTTGCATGTGTCCCCAATTACTCCTCATATTTTACGGCCGTGAGAAATCGACGAAAAATACTTTTTGAATTATTAAGGAAATAGTTTTTTTGACAAGTTATGTGAGAAACCTGAAGATTCGATAAGGAAGTTGGGACTATCTTTATACATGTCGTTGAATGTCTTTATACATGCTACTGACTGCCTTTGTTTTATTGGTAGCAAGCACTACTACTGAGCATACGGATCTGGGTTTGGTTCCCAGGTCTGGCAAAGTATTATTGTGTTTTTCTATCTGGAATTTCTCCGTAGTAACCAAAGTTTAGTTTTGTGCCTGGTTGATGGCAATAGACTAACCCCTTATTATATGTACATGAGACTTTAACGTTACGAGCGAAATGTAGGTGTACTATAGTAAACCACTACCGAACCCTACGGGAAAACAAGGAGAGATGTAATGTTTTGTTTTTTTTCCTTACCTCCATTGCCCCACTCCTAGGCAACGGCCTCACTTCACTCCTTCCATCTTTCGCAAGCCCGCGCATTTGTCTTCTCCCTATGTTTTGTTATACCAAAATATTTATTTCAACTTAAACATTATCATATATAAATTGAGCCAGCCCCAGCAAGTAACAGAAATACTTGTGTCTCAACTGCCTCACTCTGGCATTAAGTGGTAGCTTGACAGTGATAAGGTTAATAAATATAAATAGGATTTAAAGAAAAAGTTAACACATAATTCAAAAATACGATCATCATCTGCCGAACCTTTTCCCAACTTTGTTGGGGCGGCTTCCAGACCAATCTCACCTGTAGTTGTGCTCCCACTCCACCACCTCTCATGTCACAGCATGTGATTCCTGCCGCTTCACCCATTTCAGCTCACACTCTTGAAACTAACAGTCCAACCCAAAGTAATGTTCTGGTATATTCTGATAGATTAGGAGCAGGTTTTGGATCATTGTTAAATAACCGCTCTAAACATGTTGCTACCATAACCTGCATTTCAATGAGCTTGTTCATAAAATAAAACAATCAAATATGAATCAGCAGACTACTGTAGTTCTATTAATTGGAAACAGTCTGAGTTTAACTAAACCGGACATTGTTAATGGTATTGACACCCTACTTAAATAAAAATTTGGTTAGCTAATATTATGTGCTCTGCCATATTCCGATAATTTAAATAATGAAGAAAATGATTACATTTTTAGTTTAAATAACTTATTGCATATTTTAACATATCGTCATAGTGACCGTTTATTGTATTTTGATACTAACAATTTTGTTAGAGATTTTGTTTTAGTTCGGGAACATATGTTTCTTCTCAAAAAAAGTAGACATGTATTAGCTACTTTGTTAGCTTACAATATACACGCAGTTATTGATAATTTAACTGAGACTAGGTTAAGTCACGAACTAGTATTCTCTAGTACTTCTAATAATACTGTAACTGACTCTTTAAACTTTTAGAGGCGACAAAAGATAAGCATAATAAGAATATTTTACTGTATCATCAAAATATAAATAGCTTCTCTGGCAAAATCCTAGACGTGGAAATGTTAATAGATAAATATCATATGGATATCTTATGTTTGTGTGAAACTTGGTTAAAACCAGATAGAATGTTGTTTAATATAAATAATTTTTCGGTGGCCAGTGCGTACAACAGGTCTACAAAACCTTGATATTATGCAACCGTTATCTTAGATATAAAGAAAGAAAGGATATCACTGCTTGCTCTGTTGATCGCTTATGTGAGGTAGCATGTGCAGAGGTTGAGGGCCATACTTTCTTATGTATTTATAGGCCACCAGCCTCAAACTTGTCATCATTTTTAATAATCATGGAAGAAATATTAGGTAAACTTTTTGAAGAGAATAAATTAGTTTTCGCTTGTGGTGATATAAATATTGATCTACTAGTTAATTCACCCGAAAAATGCAAGCTTATCTCATTGTTTAAATCATTCAACTTAAAATGTATATTTATTGAACCAACTTGAATAACACCGACCTCGGCTTCATGCATAGACAATGTATTTACCAATTGCAAAATAAAAGAGTCATCCTTAATTAGCGGCGTTAGGTCTGACCATACTGGTCAGCTTGTATCGTTTGATTTAGACACAAAGTTGCATTTAGATAAAACCATTGAACTGCGACCCCTTACTAAAAATAAATTGAAAATGTTTAATAATAATGTTCTTAGGAATCTCTCAACAGAAAGTTTTGATTCACAAGACCCCAATATTAATTACGGTACTTTGTTTTCTACGGTATGCCAAGAATTCAATAAAGCATGTCCTGTAAAAAAAGTTACAATCAATATTAAACCAAAATTTTGTGAATGGGCTACTAATGGCATTAGAAAAAGCAGAGATATTTTATATAATTTGTATCACTAGAAATCATTGGCTCCTGATCAAGCCCTTCATAATTATGTAAGAAAATATTCTAAGATTTTCAAAAGAGTCTGCGTTCAAGCTAAATCTAAATTAATAAGTAACAAAATTAGTACTTCAAACAATAAAATAAAAGCTGTGTGGCAGGTAATTAATAAAGAAACTGGAAACACTAAACAGCGAGATCAGAATGAATTGTCTCTAAAAATTGATAATGAAACCATTTCAGATAAGTTAAAAGTTGCAGAGACACTAGAAAATTTCTTTACCAATATTCCAATAGAAGTTACGAAATCTCTTTCCTCTTCATCTATATTAGTTGAATCTCTTCTTAAAGAAAACTTCAGTAAGGACATTCCTAATTTTGAATTCAAACCCATTTGTATTGCCACAATTAAAAAATTATTTAAAAGTCTTAACATAGAAAACACAGAAGACTTACGGGGGATTTCGGTTAAGGTTCTTGAATATATCATTGACACAATTGCTCCTGTCCTGACAGGCATATTTAATCAATGTTTAGACAGCGGTACGTTTCCTGATTTAATGAAACATAGTAAAGTAGTACCAATTTTCAAATCGGGTAGTAAGACTGATCCTTCTAATTATAGACCCATATCTGTGCTACCAGCATTGAGAAAAATTTATGAAAAAATCATGCTGGACCAGATGTTAGCTCATTTCAACTCTAATGGGATTTTACATAGTCGACAGTTTGGTTTCACGAAAGGTAGGTCGACGACTGACGCGGGAGTACAACTCATCAGTCACATTTTGGAATCCTTGAAAAGTCCCAGGATGCAATTGGTATCTTCTGTGACCTCTCAAAAGCGTTCGACTGCGTTGACCTCAATACTCTGATCTGTAAATTACATCATTACGGAATTCGTGGACAAGCTGCTGATCTTGTTCTTTCCTATTTATCAAACACGCAGCAAAAAGTAAATGTTAACGGGGTGACGTCCTCGGGGTCTCTTGTTAAGATGGGCGTGCCCCAAGGTTCAATTCTTGGCCCTTTCTTATTTCTCATCATCAGGGACGATGTAGACATTGAGAGGGAGCGCAGGGCTCTAGCGGTCCGGAGTAATATGTTGTCCCGTAGATTTGCGCGGTGTACAGACCAAGTCAAAGTAACACTTTTTAAGGCCTACTGCCAAAGCTTGTACACGGGCAATCTATGGGTCAATTATACTAAGAGATCGCTGGATGCCCTGCGCGTCCAATATAACAATGCTTTCAGGATGTTGTTGAGGCTGCCTCGATACTGTAGCACGTCGAATATGTTTGCGCAAGCCCGCACCGATGGCTTCTTTGCTATTGTACGCAAAAAAACTGCGTCGCTTCTGAGGAGAGTGAGGGGCAGTCAAAACAGCATCCTGAAAACTGTAGCCGAGAGCTTTGGCTCTCCGATTGTACAGCAGTTTGTGCGGAGGTTGATTGTTACTAACACTAGGCTATAAGTTTTTTTGTATGTTACTAACACCATATGGATAATTATGTGTCCGAAATAAAGCAATTCTATTCTATTCTATTCTATAATTTCAGCCGTAAGACGTCCACTGCTGGACTTAGGCCTCCCCCAATTTGGGGGGCTTTGCCATAATCGCCACGCTTGGCAGGCGGGTTGGCGATCGCAGTATGGTGGTAAAATGCATAGAGAACGCTGCTGCCCATTCTCTAGTAAGTTCTTATTTCTAGTTTACGTTAATGACCTTCCTTACATGATGGCTAACTTTTCGGATAAAATTTTATTCGCTGATGATACTTCTCTTATTTTTAAAATAGATAGAAAAGATACGGATGTCTTACATGTGAACGAAGGTCTAGCTGTTCTTTCAAAATTGTTTGCAGCTAATTATCTCTTACTTAATGCAAACAAAACTTAATGTATTAAATTCTCATTACCAAATGTACCCCAAGTAGATCTAAATTTAAAACTTGACGGCAAGAAACTAGATATTATTTTGGAAACTAAATTTCTAGGAATTACTTTAGATGCAAAATTGCAATGGGTACAGCAACATTACAGCAATTTCAGGTAGACTAAGTTCAGCTGCATATGCATTAAGAAAAATAAGGTAGTTAACCAATATAGCTACAGCTAGATTAGTGTACTTTGCTTATTTCCACAGTATTATGTCTTATGGCGTTCTGCTGTGGGGTTTGGCAGCTGACGTAGATTCAGTTTTTATTTTACAAAAGAGGGCAATCCGTGCAATCTATAAAATGAAGCCTCGCGAGTCTGTTAGAATCAAATTTACAGAAATTGTTATACTGACTCTATCTTCTCTTTATATTTTAGAATGTATCTTGTATGTTCGCAAAAACTTAGGCCTTTTCATACTAAGAAGCGATTTCCATAATATAAATACTCGTAGTAAAAATGAAATTGTGATACCTAAATTTAGATTAACTAAAACTAGTAAATCATTTCTTATAAACAGTATCCGCTTCTATAACAAGTTGCCAAAGTCGGTTACTGAACTTAGCTACGGAAAGTTCAAATCACACATTACGCGTGTTCTCATCAAAGATGCATATTATAAGATAAAAGACTACGTTCAAGACAAGGAAGTTTAGTAATAACTCCGTCTGCACATGTGGCTTCCCTGGTAGCTCATTACAGGATTACCATGTAAATCTCTATTAACTGCTCCCAAATGACGATGTAGATTATTTATTTAAGATTTTTTTTTTAATTCTTCTTTGACATACTCTATTCATAATTTGACGTTATATACATAGAATTCTAATTTGACCTCTTTAATATTGGTTGTCATAACAATAATGACATTTGGTTTAAGTAGGTTATTATGTTTTATTTATGTAATACTATCATTTAAGTAAATTCTTTTATATTTTGTGAATGTGAGAATGTTGTAGGTCTTGTTGACTGTAGACAATTTTCTATTTTGTTTAGTACCTGGTTAGTTGGTGGTTTTAGTAGTACTTGTTGACAGTCCTACACTGTTCTCGCATGCCTAAATGAAACCATTGTAAAACCCAATTATTTTTAAAAGAGTAACCGTGGAGTTTCTTGCCGGCTCTTCTCCATAGGAATCAACAATTTGGAACCGTGCACCTAGCTTCTAACGTTTCATAAGTGCCCTTGCAGGCTTATGTGAAATAAAAATATTTTGATTTGATTTGATTTGATCTGACCGGATACAACTGAGTACCAATATTTTACATGGAGCGACCTATCTGACCTCCACAACCCAGGTACTGGGCAATTCAAAAATATAATAATGAAAATTTAGCAGCTCTCAGTGTGTTTGTAAGTGGGTGAATGTTGTGCGGCGGCTGGCAAGCCGGCCGAACACCGGGCTGGGAGTAAGGCCTGCGCTGTAGCCGCCAAGGCCAGAGGCAAGGGTAAGCCCTCCGCCACCGCTGTCACTGCTGTCGCCGCTGCCGCCTCGACCACTGCTGTCGTGGCCGGCACCACCATGGCAGGGCCCTCACAGGGGGCTCAGGAGGGGGCTGATATGGAGTGCCAATAATAGGTTCTCCATTGCGCCTCCTCCAAGCGAATATCAACCATTGCGCCTCCGCTCAGGATCTGTTACTCCAGAGCATGGCGCAGTGGTCGATTAACATCGCTGTGGTCGCTGAGCCGTACTTTGTCCCGCCCAGGGATGACTGGGTGGAGGACCTGAGTGGCTCAGTGACCCTCATTTCGTCGGCCGCCGCCGGAACCCCGACCCTCGAGGCCATCAAGAGGGGACGGGGTTGTGTAGCAGCACGGTTCGGGGAGATTGTAGTAGTGGGAGTATACTTCTCCCCGAGCCGAACTCTCGCCGAGTTCCATAACTCCCTTGCGGAGTTGAGAGTCGTCGTCGTCGGGTTCCGTCCCCTCCCCATGCTCGTGCTTGGGGACTTCAACGCCAAGAATTTGGCTTGGGGTTCCCGATATACGGACACACGGGGCAGGATGGTGGAGGACTGGGCTCTGGAGACAGGCCTGGTCGTCCTAAATCGGGGTTCTGTACCTACGTGTGTACGGATGCGGGGCGACTCAGTGGTGGACATTTCGTTCGCCAGCCCCGCTCTGTCACCGCAGGTTATTGATTGGCGCGTCATGGAGGGGGTGGAGACGTATTCCGACCACCGGTACATCCGGTTTGACGTCTCCGCCCAGACCTCGAGCGCGCCGATCCGGCAGACCCCGAGTGGTCCGCGGTGGGCGCTGAAGAAGCTGGACCGGGAGCTTCTCCTGGAAGCCTCGATCGTGCAGGCCTGGGTGTCACCACCGGACAGGCCTGCTGACACCAACGACGAGGCCGAGTGGTTCCGGGAGGCCATGTCCGAGATCTGTGACGTGGCTATGCCCCGAGTCCAGCCAGGACGGGCTTGGCGCCAGGTGTACTGGTGGTCGCCGCAGCTGACAGCGTTGCGCGAAGCGTGCGTTGCGGCACGACGCCGGTACACCAGGCACCGCAGGCTCCGTATCCGTCCTCCGGATACGGAAGCCATTCAGGCGGAGCTATATGAGGGGTACAGAGCGGCGAAGACCGCCCTCCAAGAGAGGATCCTGCGGGCCAGAGGACTGGCCCGGAAGGAGTCGCTGGAGACTCTGAACAGGGACCCATGGGGACGGCCCTACAAGGCCGTCCGGGAGAAACTCCGCCCATGGGCTCCTCCGCTGACTCAGAGTCTCCGGCCCCAACTCGTGGAGGGCGTGGTGAGCGCTCTGTTCCCTTCGCGAGGGGAACATAGTCCCCCACCAATGGCTCCGCCTACTGCGGTGCCCGCGGTGGCCACTGACGACGACGACGGTGCTCACGAAGTGACCGAGGTAGAGATGAGGGCGGCGGTACGAAGGCTTAATGCCAAGAATACCGCCCCAGGACCCGACGGCTTGCCTGGCAAAGCATGGGTCCTGGCCTCAGAGGCTCTCGGGCCTCGACTCAGGGGGATCCTTAGCGCATGCTTGGAGAGGGGCCAGTTCCCACTTCGTTGGAAGACGGGGAAACTGGTCCTCATTAAGAAACCTGGGCGCCCAGCGGACTCTCCGTCCGCTTACCGGCCCATCGTGCTGCTCGACGAGGTGGGCAAGCTCTTTGAAAGAGTGATTGCAGACCGCCTCGTCGGGTGGCTGGTGCGGGAGGGGCCGGACTTGTCGGACGGCCAGTACGGCTTCCGCAAGGGGCGCTCAACGGTGGACGCCATCATGCGCGTGCGAGCCCTCACGACGGGGGATGCAGTGGCCCGGGGTGGGGTCGTCTTGGCGGTGTCTCTAGACATCGCCAATGCCTTTAACACCCTACCCTGGAGTTGCATTAGGGAGGCACTCCGGTATCACCGGATGCCGACCTACCTCTGTCGCGTGGTCGAGGCCTATCTCACGGATAGGGCCGTAATCTACCCCGGTCACCAGGGAGAGTGGAACCGGCGAGAGATGTCGTGCGGTGTCCCACAGGGATCGGTCCTGGGGCCGCATCTTTGGGACATCGGTTACGACTGGGTGCTGCGCGCTGACCTCCCTAGCGGCGTCAGCGTGGTTTGCTACGCTGACGACACGCTGGTCCTTGCGCAGGGGAGGTCGTACGAGGCGGCGGCCGACATAATGACACGCGGGGTTGCGATAATCGTCGATAGGATCCGGCAATTGGGACTCGAGGTGGCCTTGCACAAGTCCGAGGCCATGGGTTTTCATGGTCCTCGGAACGCGCCACCTGCGGGTTCCCAACTAACGGTAGGAGGGGTTCACATCGGCGTCGAGTCGACGATGAAGTACTTGGGACTTGTCCTCGACAGCCGGTGGAACTTCGTCGAACATTTCCGACGTTTGGCTCCCAGACTGGAGCGGGCTGGGGCTGCCTTAAAGCGGCTCCTGCCCAATCTGGGGGGTCCAAACGCCTCCTGCCGGAGGCTCTACACGGGGGTCGTGCGGTCCATGGCCCTCTACGAGGCACCGGTGTGGGCGCCCTCATTGAGGCTGCGCCCAGCGCGCCGGTTGAGTGCGGCCCAGAGGGTCATGGCTATCCGGTTAATCCGAGGATACCGCACGATCTCGTGCGAGGCGGCGAGCCTCCTTGCCGGAGTGCCGCCATGGGATCTGGAGGCAAAGGTCCTCGCGCACATGTGGGAGTGGCGCGAGGAGGCTAAACGCCGGGGCGAAACTCCGCTGCCGTGACAAATCGCGGTTCGGCGGACAGAGCTCCGGTGTGATCTCATGGCGACATGGCGGGTACGATTGTCGCAACCCAGCGCAGGGCACGCCACAATTGCGGCGGTAAGTCCCCTCTTTGAGGAGTGGATAGAGAGGCGCCACAGCGTCCTCACCTTCTGCCTGACGCAGGTTCTCACCGGGCATGGGTGCTTCGGTGGGTTCCTGTTCAGGATAAAGCGGGAGGATACGTCCGGGTGTTTCCATTGCGAGGATCGTCTGGAGGACACGGTGGAGCATACGGTGGAGGTGTGCCCTGCCTGGGCGGAGCACCGCCGTGTCCTCGTGGAGGCGATCGGCGGCGGCGACCTCTCGCGCCCGGCCCTGGTGCGAGCCATGGTATGGAGCGAGAGGGAATGGGAAGCCGTCACCTCCTTCTGCGAAGCAGTAATGCTCGCGAAGGAGGAGGCGGGGCGCGTGAGGGAGTGGCAGGCACTGCGCCCTCACGTCCCTAGCCGCCGCAGGAGGAGACGCCCCGGGCGTCGGGAGTCGATAGCGGACTCCCGGCCACCGTAGGCGCGAGCTTGCGGGCGGCGAGCAATGGGTAGCTCGCCGCCCGGTAAGGACCAGGCTCGGGTCGACGGCGCGTAGTGTTCCACGCGCGCCTCAAAGAGATGTCAGCAGCAGTGAAGGGGTCTACTAGGACCTATGCCTGCCGGGGTCGCGTGATTGTTCGAAAGAGATACCGTGACCCTGGCACATGGGCAACTGATGGAACACGGGTGGGTTTTAGTCAGTAAAAGTCTGACACGCCCTCCCGCTCCGCCCAGAGCGGGAGAAGTCATTTGATGATTTCCCATCATGAAAAAAAAAAAAAAAAAAAAAAAAAAAAGTGGGTGAATGTGCATTTTTTTATTTATTTAACTTTATGAAAAAAGTTGTATTCAAAAGGTTTTGGTGGTATTCAGTGGTTCTTGGATAGTTACAGACCATTTATAAATCCAATCATCCAAAAATAACCCGCAACTTTAGTTTTCCACGACTCAACCCTTTTAGTAACTACTAAGTTCTAAGCCCACGATTTCTTTGGCGTGAAATTTTGGCCCACAACCCGTCGCGTCGTATCACATCACTCACTTGCGCTATTCTTCGTTTACTCTAAGCATTTTTTCCCACTTTTTTCACATAGCTCGGCTCATAAGAGTCGTAATGTGATGGTTAATAGCCTATAACCATTCTAAAGAACTCTACTATCAAACGTAAAAAGAATTTATCAAATCTGATTGGTAGTTCTAGAGATTGCTTCCTACAAACATATTAACAAATTCTACCTCTTTATAATTAGTGTAAATTTTTTCATGTACCTCGGGTCGCGGTCGTTGCGTGTTGTTTAGGTTATATTGTTAATATTTTTTTTTACTTAAATACAATGCTTTTGGCTACTTTGTATGTGCGCATTATTTGGCATCTTTTTTATTTTACTTTTCGTAATGTGTGTTTTGTTTGTACAGAATAAACAAATTTTCTTTCTTTCTGTAACCTAATACAGTTTTTTTCTTTTTTATATTTGACTGGTAGTTTTAGAGATTACTTTCTACTGTCAAACTCACAATCTTTATAATTAGTGTAGATAAAAAAACAAAAGCTTTTCTTTCATTCGCCACACAAAAAACCTTTACTATAGGATTAAAATAAGTAACAACGGTACGTTCTCTATTCGCATTTACCAAACTGTGTAAATCTGTTTATCTGGACAGAATTTTCTCTTTACTCTCAAAAACTCGGGCGATCCAATTTTGCAAATATCAGATAGATGTTTCTTTTTCCGAAACCTTTTCTTTTTTCTCACACTAGCTCGTGATACGTTTCATAGTGAGCACATGAGGCGCATTCAGTTGAATTTAATAGTATGATTTAGGTTTTAGATGGTTTTGGAGTTTAGTATAAATGATTAGATTTTGAACTATAAACAAAACCGTGTACATTACAATACTATTACTTTAAATATTATTATTTTATATTTGACTATAAAAATTACATTATTATCACTCTCTTGCTTTTACCTTAATTTATTTACAGTCGGCACAGCGAATATTGCTCTTGCATTCCTCTCTTGTCTTTATCTTAATCGATGTGGGGTTAACGCAATAAATATTTCTCATGCCTTCTTCTCTATTAGTCTGCTCTAGTAAAAAAAATTATAAAATTTCATAAAGATCTTAGCTTATAAATAAATATCGATTACGATTTTATAAGTTTCTAAAATTATAATTACTACATTAGATCGCGCTAATCCTGCCCACAAACTATTACGCAGTTTGGCAGGTTTATGAAATGTAACACTAGTTTGAACAAAATAAATGATTTATTTATTTATTTTATTTAGATGAAAATTTCATCATTTAAATTCTGTGGACTGGTGCTAAAAGGGCGAAAGTACGTTTTTGTATGAAACGAGATTGTAATGCCAGTTTAATGAAAAACGATAAAATGTTGATTTTTGCGTTAGTTTACCAACAATCTTTCAAAAGTTACTATGTAAAAAAGGCCAATGTAGTGTGCGCTTTCATGCAGATAAGTAAAAAAAAAAATGATAAAAGGGCTGCAGTTTGGCCCTTTTAGCACTAGGCCACAAAATTATATTGTATTGTTTAATCGAATGACAGAGATCATTGTCAAACTCCATATACCTACTTCAAAGAGACATCAACAATACTTCACGTTTACAAAATATTCCAGTAATTCCCAGTGCATGTGAACGAAGCATTACCCACAACTTGACGCTATGCACTGAAAAGCTGCCAATATGAAGTGTCCCATACTCAACGTTGATGCATTTGTTTTTCATTTTCGCGAAAAATTCGATTGACTTTCTGTGTTGCTTTGAAATTTTCGCCTAAATGAAATGGCTGAATATCGACTAGGGTTGGGAACTCGATGTGTGGTTTTATTGACGTGCGTTATAATGAATGAAAAGTGGGAACGCTGGAATTTCAAATAATAAAATAAAATTGCGTTACTGACTATCCAATAGTCAGGCAAGGGCTACTCAAAACTTTTACCCGTGTTTTTCATTAATAAAAAATATTTTTATAGGGCGGGGATGAGATACTTTACAAATGCACTGACCCAAACAATGTTATTAAAAATATAAAAAAAATAAGGATTGCCCTAAAAATTATTACAAAGTGTAAAATAATTATAATTTTGGAATTTTTTGGATTTGTATTCTTATTTTTATTAATCGACTTGCGAAATTAAAGTGAATTTTAGAAGTCAATTGTTTTTATTTGTAGTCGGTTGTAATTTTTTTGTACAAAAGTTTTAATTTTTCGCTTTTTAGTTGTGGTAGGTACCATACGAATTCATATATCATAACTTGCTATGTAAATAGCAGTGGCAGGAAGTTAATATAACATCATAAACATATACTAAGTTAAAAAAATACGTAAAATTGAAACTTTTAAGACCAAACCTCTCAACACAGATCCAAAATTGATAAACTTAGGTACATAAAAAAATACATATAGACACTTAAGTAACCTCGTTCTTTCTTGGAACTCGGTGAAAAATTGGATTTGATAATATTCTAGGCAAATGGATTGTTTTACAGTAAACCTTACTTCGATTATACTGTCATAATAAATATTACCAAACCTTGGTCCATCTTCATAACAATGAACTCATTCCATCTTTTGTTTTACCCTTACTTCACCTCACATTAGCTCTACATCATACTCCTCACCACGTTTTGCGGTTACGACATTACCTTCGGGAAACATCGCCAAAAAATAAGAGAATGATGCATCCCTGTAATCGACAGAGTCGCCAGTAAATCTTCCGACCAATAAATGCTCGGCACCGGCGGCGAATCGAAAGGTGCTGCAATTAAATCCCACGAGATTAAATGGACTCCATCCATTTGTGGTCCTGGTGCTGACCGTGTGGGGGAAGTGGTGAGCGGTTTGCGTTTTATGGCTATGCTCTTTGCTGTTGCACTATTGACATCACCATGTTCCAGCTCTTGTTTCATACTGCTTCGGTTCGGCAGGACAGGTTTTATTCTTCAACTACATACACTAAAGTTAACATTTGAAAATATTTAAACGTTTGATTCATGCGTTGATTCAATATAAAAAGAGACCATTTTGATTATTACTAAAGGTTTTCAAAGTTTTCAGGCACTTTCAAAAATTTAGATTAAGTATCATCATATTATAAATAGTTTCTTTACTGTCGTGACCATCATCAACGTTTTCCTGCCCTATCCTAATTTATTTGGTGTTAGCGCAAAATGTCTTTTACCTCCATACTTCTCTATTAGTCGTCATTTCAGTAGTCACCCCCTTTCTACCTATTTCTCTACTACCTATCGTTTCTTTGGTCATTGTTATAGTTTGTCATAATATTAAAAAAGTTTGGCCACTCCAAATGAAGGTGATTTCACGTAGTAATCGCCAATATTGAAAAACACATAAAATACCGAAATAATCAACCCACTTTAGCAAACCGCTGTCACTTTCGAGTTAACCCACAATCCCAGCGATGTCCAATGGCTAAGTAATTAATGCTTTCATGTAACTTTCTTATGTGTAACGCTACTGGGGACACTGCACGATTGGTAACAGATAAAGGATACTCCACTCTTCAACCTTTTTCAATTAAATTAAGGTAACATAAAAAATAAGAAGCTAAAGAGATTGAATCTGAGTTTTGGTCTGGTCTCGTTTATAGTGATTAATTTCTGTTATTGAAAAGGACAACAGGTGACATTGTCGTTGTTGAGAGAGTATTAAGATAAACAAAAGGGGAAATGATATTAAAACGGGTTTTTTGGGACCGTTGATGTTTTTGTAATTTTTATACCTCCTTAGGACTTGTCAATATTCTAAGTGGCTTTACGTAGCCCTCTTCATTTCTTATTTGTTGCTCTGTTTTTAACATACTTTTATTAGCTTCGTCTGTATCTGACCATCTTTATACTAATGAATGTAATGTATTGTTCGATTTCATCCACTCCAAGACATCACATTAATTTGACATTGCACACTTATCGAGAACCGATGACGATACAATAATTTCATTTTATGCTATTTGGACCTTCACATATATTCTGAACAAAAAGAAAAAATGGGATTTTGTGGATAGCCGAAAAAAAATCAGAAAAAAAAATGTTTAAAAAATTAAAAACACGCTTTAACATAAGTTTTACAATAGTTTCTTAAACTCTTATTTATTAACAATCTCTTCAATATCATACGGTTTAAAGGCTCCTGGCATGTTATGTACTAGTCTTCGCGCTATGTTCCATTCTTCCCTCTAAACTCATCATATTTTGCTACTTCAGAGCCTGAAAATGCTTCTCACATATCATCTATGTTTATCAAAAGGTTAAGCGAATTCAGACTGGTTCCATTCTTAAATAAAACACCATTTTAATACTGTAGCAAAAATATACACGCATAAGTAATATTTCCTTACTGTTTACATATTCATCATATTTGCTATCAACGACGACAAACAAACCGGCAATTAAAAAAAACAAAACATTGAAAATTAAAAAAAGGCTTTTACATACCTAGTTAACGCTTACATTAAACGGTCAGGCGGCATTTAGATTACTGTTATACAAAACTATACCTTATCGTCACCACCAAACTTTTACTATACAGAATAGGGTTGAAATTACTTTCATTAAAGTCTTTTACAAGTTGATAGCAACTTAAACACAAATTAGCTGTTTTTTGCAATCGTCTTGGACTCTATTCCATACATGATAAACTTCGAAATTCAATGTTTCGTTGTACTGTATTCTTGCACAACTTTAGCATAAATTAGCATGTGGCGAGTAGGGAGACAAGCCGTATCAATTACGATAAATACTATTTTGTAGTGACACTGGCCTCAGGGTTTCGTGCTTGATACTCCTTAACGACTGGCTTGTGATTTTAAATGGCGTCGTGAAAGTTTGCGACAAATGACTACTTGTATGTAGGTGAGATAGTGATATTTTAAAGTAAAGTGTTGTCATGTTCTATTTTGAATGTAAGCTGCAATTTTAAGGACTAGAAGTTCTGCATGTTTTTAATGTGACATATTTCCCGCTTTCTTATTATAACGAATTTTTTGGTTCTGGGTTTTAAAGTTATGCTGATTTTTATGTTATTCTCAAAATATTGTGGAAAATTAATCAGTTTAAAAAAAATACGTTACCATGCAATAAACGGGTAGTGGCTTTAAACATGTAAAAAAACCTCTTTAAGTGAATTGGAAGTCCCATGTCGCATAAGATTATTTCAGACAAACCAAAACAGATTATTTTTAATTTCACATTTAGCCTTCTGAAAAGATACAGTATCTCCGGAAATAGGCCTATGGAAAACAACTATCTTACACAAAAACTTTTTAACAAAAAATTAAACCGCCGAAAAACTGAAAAGCATAAAATAACAAACCTTAAAATTATGAGTCAGCGCTTTGAGTGATCCTTGTTCAAGGATTTTTCAGCGCCGACTCAAAATTTTAAGGTTTATTATTTTATGCTTTTCAGTTTTTCGGCGGTTAAATTATTTGTTAAAAAGTTTTTATTTTATATTTTTTTGTGGATTGAATGCACTAATAATACTTGGCAAGGTATACCCTATCCAACACAAAAAGAATTATCAAAATCGGACTACTCTGTATAAAGTTATGCGTGTTTATACATTACAATCAGTGAGTGAACAATCAATCATCCCCTGTTTTCCGACCTTTAGGGTTCGATTTTGTTTTCCTAATTTATATGAGACCACCTTGGGAGTATACCCTTTCCAATAGAAGAAGAATTGTCACAATCGGACCACTATGTAAAAAGTTATGCGTGGTCATACATAAAAAAAAAAATATATACGCGTCGAATTGAGAACCTCCTCCGTTTTTTGTCGTCGGTTGAAAACTAAACACCTTTGTTTTTAATTGATTGTCTTTGAGTTTTCTGAGCCGTATTATAATATCCTGTTTATTAAGATATTGTTTGTAAAGGGGCTCGTAGCTATATATAACAGCCACTTTCCAAGGTCAGTCTGTGGATGGGTACTGTCCGTCCTTGAAAACACAGTAAACCGTTGGTCTCTACTGTCATTTAGCAATCTTTGTCAGTTGTAACGAGTAGTTCGAAAAACCGAAATTCTGACTACCAGTCTTACCAAGGGGTATCAAGTTACTTAGTAACTGGGTTGTGGAACTCAGATAATCAGAGTATAATACTGATATTTAGCTGTATCCGGTTAGACTGCAAGCCGACCTCAATATGATGTAGTTAGGAAAAGGCCACGCAGTTAATATTGTGAATTAATGATTGCCGAAAACTGCCAGGGTCGCGAGATCTGTTCGAAAGAGTTACCGTGGCCTTGGCATATAGGCAACAGAATGAACACAGGAGGGTTTTAGACAGTAAAAGTCTGACACGCCCTCCCGTTCGCCCTAGAGCGGGAGACGTCATTTGATAAAATCCCACCCAGAAAAAAAAAAGATTGCCGAAATCAGTTGCTAGTGCCACGATTCTAGTCTGAGTATTATTTAAACCTGTCAACTTGTGTATTTCACAATGCGCTGGGACCATGGCCCTAGCTCGCTTAACTAGTTTGGCCTTGAATTTTATGTACTTAATTGCATGTACTTGCAGAGAATTCTTAACTTTATTGCAAAATAAAACGTGATAATTACCCATATTTTCCTATATCATATATCTGAAAATGTCGATTACACATCTACAAATAAATTGATATATAATTTAAAAGTGTCGTTTCGTCTGATTCGGGCGTGTAATTTCATGCGAATCGACTAATAAGTCAGTTCGACAATGATCTATTCTATCAAGTGGTACTATAACATAAGATAACAATAATTTTAGAAAAGACTTTACAATACTCATCATCATCACTTCAGTCGAAAGACGTCCACTGCTGGACATTGCTGTCCCCCAATTTGGAAGGGTTTGCCATAATCGCCACGCTTGGCTGCTGGGTTGGAGATCACAGTATGGTGGTAAAATGCATAGAGAACGCTGCTGCCCATTCTCTAGTACCACCATCACCAACCACCACCATCTATGTAACATATGGAATGCAATAAAGAATTGAGTATTGAGTAGTAAGTCCTTTAGTCGCTTTTTACGACACCCACGGGGATAAATAGAATGGTGCTATTCTTAATGTTCGTAAACGCACGAACGATTTAAGATACTGTGTCAACTCAAATATCAAGAAAATTGCAGCACCAGCTCTTTACCTCCATTACGACACTGAAACAAAGAGCTTTCCAATTTCCCATGCACCGTAGGAGGTAATATACCGACACTTAAGAAATCCTAATCTCCTAATACAAATAACCTAATTAGGCTGTTATCTCACCAGAATGTGCTTTGCTATCAATTTCAGTATCTCGAAAGCGTGGGACAGCATTCTTTGTGAGCCGCCTAATCTTATTTATGGGGTGTTTATCAAGTGTTCAGATGTTTATCACTGAACTTCGGAGCGGGTTGCGCCATTCAAATATTTTGATCGTTTTTGAATGATGGTCACGTTGGAAAGTTTGGAATGGGAGCTCAATGTTGATTATTATCTAAATCGATGCTATCTGTACCTAAATGCTTTAGTGTCTTTTGGTTTGTTATACTTTGTAGCAAATCATTTCACATTTTATTATTATGGGCGACCAAGACTATAATGAAATGAATGATTGTGGTCAATTTCACTTTTGCTTAACAACTGACGATTTTTTTTTGCATCTGTCTCGAATTCTAATTATTTATGTCACTAGATGTACGGTCATCAGAAGAGATAGTAAGATGTCTCATGGATATTTTCAAAGAATATTTTATTTTATTAATAGAAAACAAATGGTTAATTTATCAAATTTATTTACATTTGAACACCTCCATCGGTTTTTTAATAAGCGTCAACTATATCCAAAAATGCTAATCACTTACCTATCTCTTTTAGTGACTGTTGAACAAAACCATGATATTTAAATGTGACAAATTCAACATAATCTAATACGACTGTTTTATAAATAATGCTGCATTCTTTCGCTGTTTCAAGTGAAGTTCTGTTTCATTAAGTCGTTGAAGTTCCATTAAAATAAATAAATAATATTGATCCTGATTCTAAAAGATATCTAGTATTTTATTGTATTAAATGAGATGGATATACTTCCATATTGTACATTGTAAATTCATTCCTGCTTGCACATCGTTATTATAAAACAAAAATGAGTTCTTAATTTCTTGTACGGTTATAGGGCCCCATTCAGCCCACATTTATAGAATCAGAACTAGAACTGTATGTTCTATGACCTGTTGTTTGTATTTTTAGTTCTCATTCACGGAATTTTATAACTAACTGTTGGGACAGGTCAGTTGAAAGTTCAGACATGGCCCTGCATTGTTAGACTCACATGAAATTCAAATAACATAATGTGTGGACTTTAAAAGAGACCATGACCTCTGAATTGTTTTCGGCATTTCTTCTCAGGTAACAGTCAGTTAGGAAATGCCGGACCCATTTAGTTTTAAAAATATTGACAAAAAAATATTGTCGAGTAAAAGTGTCTTATAACATCTACTTACATGAATAAACATTTTATTTCATCTCATTTCAAGCAAATTGAGGCTCTAAGTAAATTTGCCGTGTTGAAACCGTTTCATACTACTGTTAAAGCAATACAGTATTTTTTCATATGAGTAAACGGCCTTTTTAAGTTGGTAAACGATTAATTGCCCTGACTTTACACCGAACAATATCTGATTAAGCTTCTCATTCATGATTTCGGCTTTTAATTTAATTTTACTTTTGTTTTTTTTTAAGTTTACAGCAGCACGGGTCGATCGATCAGGTTAGGCTACGCTTGCTATGGTTGGTTCACGCATGAGTCATGCATGCACACATCAAGACCCTTCCGTGCCTCGTAAAGCATTTTAAACCGTTCTTTCGTTTCGTGGTTCATTGACAGTCGGTATGAGTCTGACAACCAATCTTACCATACTAAAGGGCATAACCCAGTAACTGGGTTGTAGAGGGCAGAAAGGCAGTCACGGCGTGTGAAATAATAATTATTAGCATTCGGTTAGACTAGAAGCCGACCCTAACTTAGTTGGAAAAAGGTGAAATTTTATGTTTTATTGAGGTTTTTTTCGCTCTTCCTGTAATTGTCCCAATAAATAATACCCAATACCCAAATACCTTTTTTCTTAAAATACTGTGGATCTACTATCTAATTTAAGTCATAGAAAGTGCCTATTTAAGACTATAAAAACCAAGAGGATTATAACACTTGCCTTATGGAATAATAAACATTCTGCTTTGTCTCGTTTTAGGTAGAATCAACAGTATTAATGTATTTAATAGAAATCCACTGGGTTCACTGGGTTTATTCGTTTTCTTATGCCTAATAAACCACCATTCAATTAACAGTTAAATTCGTGTAATGACAATAGAAACGCATGCGATTCACTTGCTGTTTAATTAAAGATGTATCGTTGCCGTGCTTCTAAATAACTATTAACAGCCATTAAACTTTCCAAAATATTCAACAAAACTCTAAAGGTGTCTTCACATAGCGGGCGGGGCGCGGCGAGACGTGACGGCAACGCGCCGCCGCCGCCTTCATACAGAACCGTCGCGCCACGCCGCGTCGCGTCGAACGCTGTGAAATCTTCCGTAATATCTAGTACATTACAACTACTCAGCGTCGCGTCCCCGAGCCCCCCCCCCGATACCCCTTGATATGACTGGTTGTCATACTTTCGGGCTTCTGACGACCCGTAACGACTGTCTAAGATCTACGAAAAACAGCCGCGACTAACGGCTTAACGTGCTTTCCGAGGCACGGAAGGGTCTTGGTATGTAAAGGTGGTCACCCATCCACAGACCAACCGCGGCAAGCGTAGCTTAACCTGAACGATCAACCCGTGCGGCTGTTGTAACTTATTCACAAGCCCTTTTATTTTAAGTATACACATACAGTATAAAAAACACACAAACATACATGTAATAGCATACAATTATAGATGAAATTTAGAACACAGAAATAAATAATGAAGAGTAAGTTTAACAGCGTTTGTCATTATACAAAAAATATATAGTTTATCAGCAAACTTAAAGGTCCTAATAACTACGCTGTATATTATGTTACGTTTTATTTATCTGGGTACAGTTAGCATCTTTCCGATGTCAGCAGTAACTAATCAGAAATCCATAACCCAAATGCAATGAAAGGCTACAAAGGATGGACAGAAAATGTATTATTTAGCAAGTAGAGAAGAAATTACAAGCAAGCTTTAATTTGATATGCAAGCGACAATAATGGTACTTGTTCATTAGAAGCAAGATGAGAGAAACTTTAGAAATTGTGCAGGATACTTTATGAGAGACGGGAACGATGAAATAAACTGATATAAATGAATGGCTGGGCAAGTACTAGTTAGTCAATATTGGAAGTAGGGAAAGGTATAGCTTATTATAATCACTAGCCGGTAGATGAAGCAGGAGAACTTTCCTTTTGACTATTGTTCTTATCTTTCCATTGTTCAATTTTGGTTTCCTAAAAAAGCAGTGAATTATTACACACAGTCAATTACTGGTGAAAATTACAAATTTTGAAGACAGGCGTTTTAATATGATGGAACTGCTCTTCTAGAGGTCTAAAGTAAGGAAAGCCCTCTATAACCAAAAGGATTTCGATGTTCGAAGCAATCGTCGACCATTCAGGCAATGCTCACAAATTCAATCAATTATTGTATCCAATGTTTCTTAAGTGTGGATCTTCTAAACCGCATTCAAGTGCCGTCAGCCTAAATGTTCTATCGCAATTTTGACACTGGCTCTGGTATGCGATTAAAATTTGTTAAACGCGTTCAGTGTCATTGGTGAAATTCGCCCCGAGTCAATATTAAGAAGAAAAGAAAGAAAGAAAATACATTTATTTAGCACAGTTGAAAGGCACATAACAGTAAGGTGTAAGGTGAGATGTCAGAAACTAGTATTATAGTGTGCCTCACGGCTGCGCCACAAAGGCCCAGTTCAGCAAAAAAGCCAGGCAACTAGTGCCTGACGCTGGTTTACATTTTCCATAATCATTATGTCATGGCAGAAAGAAGGAAAATATACTTTTCCGCACAAAACATGACAAATAAAGTAAAAAGGAAGCACGCAAACACAAAAATATTCAAATTGAGGAATAGACCACACATTTATGAAATCGAACATAATTCAGCATAATGATGTGCGAGCACAGATAACACTATCCGAGATAGAGCTGCAACGCCACTTTTCAGTGAAAGTGCCCGTTAATGTGACGACATTAACCGGTTCAGTGTAAGCGATACCTAAAATATTTTTTTTAAAAACCGATTAAAATCTATAAATAACTAGCTTCTGCCCGCGACTTTATCCGCGCCAAAATTTTTGCTCCCCTGACCCTTCCCGTCGCATCGATTTGCCTGCTAATTTTCGTCCATTTTTCGTTGCTGCTCTCTCCTTTTGAGTTATAGTCAGTCAACCTTAAAAGATAGACATACGCTCTCGCGGATTTTTTTTTAGAACTTTTTAAAAGAAACAATTCCGTCGTACATGATTTTTGCGTTACTTTAACCGTTTACGCAGCGCACGCAACGGAAACTCTCAAAAGGAATAAATTTTCCCCGTTTTTGCAACATTTTTCATTACTGCTCCACTCCTCTTAGTTGTAGCGTAATGTTACATAGCTTATAGCCTCTCTCAATAAATAGGCTACCTAACACAAAAATAATTTTTCAATTCGGACCAGTAGTTCTTGAGATTAGCGCGTTCAATCAAACAAACAAACAAACTCTTCAGCTTTATAATATTATATACAACATTAGTTTTTGTTTATGCGAAACCCGAAACACGGGTCTAGTATTTTTATGTAAAGAATCTATGAAAAAAATTTCAAAACTGTATCATTAATAATCACAAAGTTATAAGCTTGTTACGGTACCTGATTGTCCTCGCAAAAACATATGCACCCATGCAAGCCGCGCGCGCGGCTCTCACTCTCACTCATTGATAATAATTTGCCACAGTGATTGTTTATGTATTAGTTGGTGATAAACATTTTCCATCACGCTTGCAGGCTTTGGACTGTCGTAATGGTCAAGTGTATGTAGATATTATTATGTAATTTATTCGTAAATGCAGTAGTAAGTGGTAAAATGTAATCAATGCCATTTGTTGCACCTTATGTCAACAACTTAAAGTTCAAAATGGATGAAAATTGTTAAACATCGCATTACTGAACCACAGCAGGCTGTAAACAAATAATAAATTTGTACCCTTGACTATCTTTGCGTGTTTAAAAATGTTAATCATCACTATCTACAATAATTGGCGTAATCACTATTCACTCAAACAAACTGAAGCAACTGTTAAAAAAGGGCCCGTCTTTCTCATAAGCACTGACGCACTGCCACACCACCACAAACAGCGAGTGTACGGACGTTTGAGTACGAGAGAGACATGATAATTTTAAAATCTAAACAAAACACTTTAGCCAGGGCTCACGACGGGCGCGCGCTCGCGATACGTATGCATCGATCGATGGCATTCGGGCGACTGAGGGAGGAGCGCCGTCGCCGCCTCGCAGCAGTGCGTACACGCCGCCTAGCCCGCGCTATGACCTGTCGTGAACTCGTGACCCGTGTGCAAACAGATGATTGCGGATACTAACGGCGGATTTTTGGGACAAAATATAACATGGTGTAAAAATTATTGGAATCGATTCAGTTACTGATTCTGAACAAACTATATTCAGGTTTCGCATATACTAAAAATAACGTTGTATATATATAGTATAGATTACATAAATCTAATATTTAGAGCCCCCGTAGGTCTACAGCTATCTAAAGAGATCATAATGAATAAAATAGAGGTGAAAACTTATCAAAGGCTATGTTCAAATCTTTCAGAATAGGAATGCCATAGAAAAGAAGCGAGGTAACTTTCAAAGACCATTCTCGAAGGTAACGATTCTTAATTCAAACATAATATATACTATAAATAATGTCTTCAGTTCCTTCCTGCGTTGTACAGGCACTACGTATATATAGTATCATATATATTGATTTCGTATTTCACGTCCTACGAATGTCGGGATACTCGAGCGTTAAATCGGAGCGCTGTTTGAGAAGCGTGAGACTTGTTCCGACATCGGTGTCCGACACTCTCTGAACAATTTAGTGATGTGTGTAGAGATATCGATGAAACTGTTTATTTTATCGTTAGATGTTTTTTTTGTATCTGTGTGGACCATGATACCTAGTAATCAGATTGAATTTGGTGCTCTCCTTTATATATGTAGCGAATAATATTATTCCTGTATTTTTTTTTCACAATCATTGTGTCGTAGCGGCACCAACTATAATATACAGGGAATGGGAGGGTGATTTTTCTGTAAGCACACTTGCAGCAGACTGACTGCGCGGAAGTAATAAAGGTACATTCCGCTATCCTCACTCTTTGCGATATATTTTGTATGCAAAAATGAAGCTACATAATTATAGGTTTATTGGGCAATATTTTTCTCCATAAAAATCAAAACCACTTAAAAGTATCGACAATCTTCAAACGACCAAACTTTTCTCGTGCCTAGCTGAAGAGTTAGCAGTATGTGTGACACGGCCTCGTGAGGTAATTGCCGCATTTCACACTGCACTCGCTCTTCGCCTTATTTTGATTGGAAAATGCGATATCGTTCCGAAGTCTCTTATAAGAATCATGAATACTGATCGTGTACAGAGGGAATATATAAAGACTATCATCTTCACTCATTGTATCCATCTGATCCAGGTAGTTCTTCACAATAGCAAAATCACAAAGCTGATGAAAGCCTTCTGTTACTAGTATCATTGCTACTAACTTGGGAGTTTCGACTTGACATAATCTGTCATTTGATTTTATTTGTGCCATTCAAATCGTCTTGTCATCATCCAGTGCATTGATTACTTTCTTATCGTCATCAGTATCTTCAGTACTGCCCACTTTATTTGCATCTCTTCAATAGACTGCCTATAATGTTCCCACTGCTGAGACAGGTGAGAAGGAGTGGGATGTAATCCATTACACGGGCCCGATGCAGGTTAATTGTTGTCACGTCTTCGAATTTTTAGTCCTAGGACATACCGGTTTCACCACTGGACCACCATTTCTAACATCGTAACTCTTTGTCACCCTCTAAACATCATAATTCCTTTATAATAATAATTGTAATTTTCGTTATAAACCCTCCACTGCCAAACATAGTCTACAAGCATCACCACAATGGCATCTCAAAAATACAAATTTAACTATACATATCTTTGCTTTCCATAACGGTTTCCTTAACATTTTCCACGAAGTACCAGAATACTCCCGCGACATCTAAGTCTGCCTTCGAATTTCTCGCGTGGTCGAAACTAATGAATTAGAAGTCGTAACGGCTCGTGGCAAATTGTGGTCACAATTACACATAGGTACGTGTTAATTAAACATGTTTGCTAGTTCATTTCCTGCGTTTGACTTGTTGGAATATGAGTGAGTCACGTAGCGAGTTTTCATTTTGATTTGGAGTACAGTTTATTTTGTTTTGTTTTGTTTGATTTTGATTAAATACTTTAAAATAAAGACTGTTTCTTTAATTATTGACTTCTAAAACGATTTAATACGGCTTTCAAAATTAAAATTAGTTACAATCGAATAAATTAGGGCCATCCAACTTTAGAAGACATTTAGCTTTATTTTATACCTAACAAACAAAGGAGATAATTATAATGACAAAGTATAGTTAGCTTGTTTGGTTTTATAAATATTTTGTTAATAAGTTTAAGACTCTGTGCAACCGGCTTCCAGTGCTGAAAATATTGTGTCTGGTTAGTGAACGAAGTAGAATGCAAAAATGATTATAATTATATTATATAGTTTATTTCCGGAGCTTACCACACGACCTATTTGCCAATTTTAGAGGTAGACAAGTTTAAAAGCACGTGTCTGTGAATTTTAAATTTAGTTCCATGAAAAATAAATAGCTATAACGAAACGTTGCTCTTTTTTCTTGTCCCAATCCGTTTTAGTTTCCAATAAAAGAATCAATTCAGAATATAGCTACCTCCACCTGTCAATATTTCTAAATGGAAACAAACACAATCCTTTTGCAAAAGATTTCATTACGTAATCGACTGTAACTCATATTTTTATCTTAGTCCGATATTTCGTATTGGCTTACGAAAGCGCGCAAGTTTTCCTCAAAACCGAAGGAAAAAATACATCTTGGAGACTTTGTATCGAATTTCTTAAGAGATTACAAACTTAATAGCGATAGGAGATAAACGAAAACCTCCCTTATATCGATGTAGACAAAGTGTACGTCAAATGAAGATTTAAATTAGTTTTACAGTAGGGTGCCAGAAATATGGCGTTCGATGAATAGGAAATTAGATCGTGCAATGGGAATGAGATATTATAATAGATGGGATTTTCCTATAGCGACGGAAGATTCCTTTTTCTGTTTTTATCAATTCCGTTTTGTTTTCACGAACGAACGAAGATTGGTGCGTACGTATTACAGGCGTAGTGAATTCAATAGGAAGAGATTTACTTGTTATCAAAGCTGAGAACTTTTGTTATAAGTAGTAACTTAGACTCAAGCATTTATGTCAAATAAACCAATTACATCACTTTTGAATTGCCAAGTGGCGGTGAGTCAGTACCGATGAAGTAGTACGGGCAAGAAACTCCATGGACACTCCTTTCAGTCAATAAAAACCGACCAAGTGCGAGTCGGACTCGCGCACCGAGGGTTCCGTACAAACCTGTAGGTATTCTCGGTTTATGCATTAGGTTTATGTTTATGAAATAAAATAGTTTTTTTATTTTTATACTTGAGTTGATTGAATGAGAGGTAAATTGCGGTTTACGATTTATGACGTATTAAAAAAAAACTACTTACTAGATCTCGTTCAAACCAATTTTCGGTGGAAGTTTACATGCTTATGTACATCACATATTTTTTTTAGTTTTATCGTTATCTTATTTTAGAAGTTACGGGGGGGGGGGGACACATTTTACCACTTTGGAAGTGTCTCTCGCGCAAACTATTCAGTTTAGTGTAAAAATCTTAATGCGGTTCACAAAATACATCTACTTCCCAAGTTTCAACAGCAAAACTCTTATAGTTTCGGAGAAAAGTGACTGTGACATACGGACGGACAGACAGACTGACAGACATGACGAATCTATAAGGGTTCCGTTTTTTGCCATTTAGCAACGGAACCCTAAAAAGGAAGTGTATGTGTTTATTGCCGTATTAATTTATTTTATTATTTATTTATTTTATTATTTATGTACACACAATAAATAAAACAGAGTGATAAGGCATATTAAAACAATTGAGTACAAAGGTACTGCTTATTTCTTAAGAAATTTCTTCCAGCAGACCTGCGAAAGGAGAAATGTAAAAGGAATGTAGACAATAGTGTGTGAAAACAAGAAGAGAAGATATGAATATGTGAAGTCTTAATTAACCTAAAATATACTTGTACATATATAATGCAAAAAAATTAACATATAGGTACTTAAATAAATACATAAAGCTAAAATATACAAATAAACATATATATACATATATACAAATCCACATAATTATGAGGAAAGATAATGCTCTTTTACTCGACATTTGAAAAGGGAAATAGTTTTTAGATCTCGAATACTAGGCGGAAGTGAGTTCCACAATCTAACAGCATGAACAGTGAAGGAATAGGAATAATAACTGCTTTTATGGGGTTGGGATTTAAGGAGGGATCTAAGGTGTGATCTGCACGGTGCATCGCTAGGGCGAGCATAAGAAAAACGTTCACGCAGATAGGAAGGGTAAGACGGGTTGTGTAGGAGATTGAAGAGGAGACATAAAATCCGAGTGTTCCTGCGAAGGCGGATTGGGAGCCACTTGAGTTCCTTGCGAAGGTGAGAAACATGGTCATATTTTCGAAGACCGAAAACAAAGCGAATGCACAGGTTTTGCAGGCGCTCAAGCTTGTTTAATAGCTCCTCAGTAGCATCCAAGTAGCAGGCGTCAGCGTAATCTATAATCGGCTGAATCAGTGTTTGTGCCAAATAAATTTTAGTCTTCAAGGGCAAGAGACTTTGAAGGCATTTCAGCGAATGAAAGGAGAAATGTACCTTTCGACTGACCTCATTGACCTGAGTACGCCACGAAAGATTAGAGTCAATAACTACACCCAGATCTTTAGCGGTAATGGTCCCTGGTTGCTGCCACGACGGTACTCATATTCCATAATTACTCGAATTTTTAACGTATCCATGATGACGAAAAAGATTGAAATGCGATGAAAATATAACACTAATCAATAAACAAATGACTACTTTTGGAAAAAGAATTCCATGTTTTTAAAATAAAATTAATTTGAAATTAGAATTTTTAGACAAACAAAAATTATTTTGATTTGAAATGGCCAGTACTGCAGAACGGCAATTTCATAGGTAAAGACCTAATATTTGTGCTTTTATTTTATTCAGTGTTTGAACTAAGAATTAAATCATGGTTTGTTCGAATCAACGCTGATATTTCCTTTTTGCTCTGGTTAGTCCTATAATCAATAATTTTCTTCTATCACCTTTTTGTGGTGGTCTTTTTGTTGTCTTCTATTTGACGAGTCTTAAAAAGTAACCATGGAGTTTCTTCTCCATAGGAATCAACAAATTAGAACCATGCACCTAGCTTCTGAAGTTTCATAAGTGCCCAAGTAGGTTATAAGTGAAATAAAAATATTTTGATTTGATTTGTTTTGAGGTTTTTTATTTTATTATTTAATCTACAAAAAGCGAGGTCAATTTTAACAGATATTTTCAAAAAACATAGGTAGGTCCATGCAATCAAGAACAAAGTATTTCAGTAAAATAAAACGATATCTAAAAATAAAGAAAACAAGAAAAGTACAATATCCCACCGTTGTTTTTCAATTCGTCCCAGCTTTTCAATGTGAGTATTCTAATATTCTTTCTTGTTCACTGAACCGACTTTCCCTTACAACGAACGGCTAAGAAATATATTTTTACGTCTACTCCGGACTAAGCAATAAAGGAAGATTAATATTTCGTATTAAGATTAGGAAGGTTCCTTATTTTGTTTGTATTTTATGTGTTTCGTATTAGATCGGTTTGGGAAGGTTGCAATTTTTTTAGCGAACGTGGTAAGTTCATACAATATTTAGTAACGGGCTGACTTTACTTAATTGTTTTTTCTGTCATCAATTTGCTCGCGACTCATTTTATTTTGTTGAGAAACGCATACGGAAATAGCTAACATTTAACTTAACAAATATAGGCACTATCCACTACATTTTCCACAGATTACAAATTAAATAATGTCCAAACTGTTAGCAAATGGTAACGGCAGTCAGAAAAAAAAAGAATAAATAAAAAAACCGGCCAAGTGCGAGTCGGACTCGCGCACCGAGGGTTCCGTACAAACCTGTAGGTATCCTTGGTTTGTGTATAAGGTTTATGCTTATGAAATTAAATGTTTTTTTTTTTTTAATTTTTATATTTGAGTTGATTGAATGAAAGGTAAATTGCGGTTTACGACGTATTAAAAAAAAACTACTGACTGGATCTCGTTCAAACCAATTTTCGGTGGAAGTTTACATGGTTATGTACATCATATATTTTTTTGAGTTTTATCATTCTCTTATTTTAGAAGGGGGGGGGGGACACATTTTACCACTTTGGAAGCGTCTCTCGCGCAAACTATTCAGTTTAGAAAAAAATGATATGAGAAACCTCAATACCATTTTTGAAGACCTATTCATAGATACCCCACACGTATGGGTTTGATTAAAAAAAAAAATTGAGTTTCAGTTCTATGTATGGGGAACCCCAATTTTTTTATTTTTTTTCTATTTTAGTGTTAAAATCTTGATGCGGTTCACAGAATACATCTACTTACCAAGTTTCAACAGCGTAGCTCTTATAGTTTCGGAGAAAAGTGGCTGTGACATACGGATGGACGGACAGACAGACAGACATGACGAATCTATAAGGGTTCCGTTTTTTGCCATTTGGCAACGGCACCCTAAAAAGAATTTAAAAACAAAAACCTTTGACTTGCGTGACTTGCTTGTCTATCGAAAGAAGTTTCTCACAAGAAGTCGCTTTTAAAGTTACAGATAAAAACACTATTGAGAAAATATACATTTTCTTTTATGGCCAACCAACAATTGATTACACTGTTAAAATTATATAATAATGTTTTATTAATCTTAAACACAATATGCCATAAGCACTATACTACCGAATTAATCTATATAAGGTGTATCTATTCATACACGAAATATTTTAAGGGGTACACCTGTAGGTGGTAAAGAAGCTATAGAAGCAAAAAGAAATTTTTTGTCTAAGCGTTTTTGAATTTTCGTAATTATTATAATTTTAAAACTACTTGAGACGTTTTGCATAAAACCTTTACTCCAAATTCTATGAATTGCCCGCCTGACGCTGCAAGGGCGACGACCGGACGGCACGAGCACGGCCGCTGTGTCTCGGGCCGTAAAAAATAAGAAAGAGCCAGTATTTCTCATGTGCGTCAAAAAATTTATAAATATTTTTTTTTTTTTTAAAACGCTTACAATTTTTTTTTTCTTTATATATATAGCTTCTTTACCACCTACAGGTGTATCTCCTAAAATATTTCGTGTATGAATAGATACACCTTATATACTCTTATACTGTTATAATATGATAAAGCTTATGAGTTTGTTTGTTTGTTTGGTTGAACGCGCTAATTCAGAAACTACTGGTTTGAATTGAAAAATTCTTTTTGTGTTGGGTAGCCTATTTATTGAGAAAGGTAAAGGCTATAAAACATCACGCTACAATCAAATGGAGCGGAGCAGCAACGAAAAATGGACAAAAACTGGCAGGCAATTCGATGCGACGGGAAGGGTCACGTGAGCAAAAATTTGACGCGGACGAAGTCGCGGGCAGAAGCTAGTAACTAAGAAAATTAACGAAACAGTGTTTAAATCAGTTTCATGCTGAATACAAGTATTACTTAGCCAATTAAGATCGTTACTCGATTTAGGGCTTATTTTACCAAGGTCAAATTATTTAATCCAAGTAATCAAATTGACGTCTGTCAGTAAAGATGTTTCGTACCACCCAGTATCAGGGTTACGGAAGCCAGATAAACAGTCGCTACATATAAAATATTGAGACTCAGCTGAATTCAGTTCGACTGGATGCCAAACCTAACAAAGTTAGAAAAAGATTAGACAGATTATGAGATAAAATTATCTAAACATAATTACTTCATATCAGTCACTCAAGTTCGCAAAACAGAGAGTTAGCAATAAAAGTACAGTCAGAGAAAGCGCGGCAGTAAACTGCCTAAGCCGGTAGAGGCGGGTAATCATTTAATTACGTGGCACCCGGAGTTAAGGAGTTTGCAGGGATCAGACGAGCTTACAGTTTGTCGCGGCATCAGCCAAATTTATATATTAGGCTACAATTCCCTCTTGATTTCGGTTGAAATATGGCTCTTTGTATTATGAAAAAAAGTTTTTATTTCGATATACGAAGTTTAAACTTTTTTTTATTATAATAAAACAATTAAAAAAAAATTGCTATCTCCAACATTGTCTCACACATTGCACATTGGCAACACAGAAAACATAAGAAATTGAAATAAGTATCCCAAAAAAGCCAATCACAAACTAAATCTTCAAAAATTTACCAGTAAAAAATAATAGTTTAAAAAAACTAAAAAACTCGCTTCCATAGAAAACCAAACTAAAAAGTAGAAAATAATGGAAAAAAAAGCGTGGGGTGCTTTTAAAGGTATTTTTTTTATTGATCAGGCACCTCACGCTTTTTTTCCATTATTTTCTACTTTTTAGTAAGATAGATGTCTTAGCTGTGTTCCTAGCATGGCAACACACTTGCTACATACTGCCATAAACGGTGATATTTTTATCCGGATCGCCGTTTCGCGTATACCACCTGAAAACGAAAAAAAAAAAATGTTTAATCTTCAAAACAAATTATGACGATATTGAACTAAATAAACCCCTAATTAACCAGAACGTACTCTTCAAAGCTCTATGATTGTATCAACAAAGCTTTTACAATCACCTAACACATAATAAAAATACACACTGAAACTGAAAACATACTTTTAACGGTACAGCGACAACGTGTCAACAGAAAATAACTTTTGAACTTTAAAACGCTTTTGGTTCCACAGAATCGTAACTTTGTCGTCAAATTAAAGAAGACTCTTGGTTTTAATGGGATGCAATGGTGTGTGAAAGCAAAGAGTAAGTATTTAAATAACTGAATCACCAAATCAAAATCCCTACAAATATCATAAATGTGAATGTAAGTTTGTTTGTTACGCTTTCACGCGAAAACCACTTAACTGATCATCATGAAACTTTCTACACATTTTCTTGGAGGTATTAGAAGTAACATAGGATACTTGTTATGAAAATAATAAATAAATAAAATTACGAAAGATAAAAAAAATTGTTGTCAAAAAATCTCAAAATCTAGCTACTTCAACGCTATTTAGCATCTCAGTAATGAATTTCCAAAAAACAAATTGACGCGGACGAAGTGACGGGCAGCAGTTAGTACATTATAAATGCCTACAGCCGATCTAAGTTAGCTGTCATTAATGTCAAACCCTAGCATAAGACGGGCAATTGCGTAATCCTACTAATATTATAATTGCGAAAGTTTGTATGTATGGATGTGTGGATGTGTGGATGTTTGTTACTCTTTCACGCAAAAACTTTTGAACGGATTTGGATGAAATTGGAACACAGTTAGTTTATAGCCTGGATTAACACATAAATAATTTTTATCCCGGTAGTACGTTCCCGCGGGATATTTTCCGACCTCCACGCGGGTAAAGCCGCTGGCAAAAGCTAGTACACTATAAATAGGAATCGCTTTTGGACAGTTCCACAAAATTCATGGCGTTGTTTACGTTGCTAAGCAGATTTTTTTCAACCACATGAAAGAATGGATTCTTTCTACTTTTCAAATTAAAAATATTTCAAAATAAATTTACTTCAAAATAATTCAGATTATGATTTATTTTGTGTTACGTAATTAGTTTGCTGGTCAATTGACAGGGTTATTTCAGTTATTCAGGGACGTAAGATGCGTCAAACACAGGATGAATTTATCATCGTCTCAGGACGGCATCATCTCTGCCAGGTTCGCGAGATTATTCGAAAGAGACACCGTGACCCTGGCACATGGGCAACTGAAGGAACACGGGTGGGTTTTAGTCAGTAAAAGTCTGACACGCCCTCCCGCTTCGCCCAAGAGCGGGAGACGTCATTTGATGATTTCCCATACCCAAAAAAAAATAGACATGGTCTTATGCGGCTCTCTCAATCATCGACAAAATTGACAGCCATATTTTGGCACGGGTGAGTACTTGTACTCACCCGTTCCAAAATGGGGAAAGTGAAATGGGGATAGGTAAGTGATGTTCCATACAACTGTCTTCTATAGAGAAGACAGTTGTGTGGAAAACCACATAAATAATAAATTTCGAATTAAATTTCGGATAGCCATTTCGAAATTTATTATTTATATTTTTCTATTTCATTAGGAATCAGAATAATACAAAAATGTCAAGTAGCTTACAGTAATATGAACAATTTTAAAAGTTGAAAGTCATCAAGAACATACATAGTACAAAACATAAAAGTCAAATGGATTAATATCATGTCGATCGGTCAGTGATTCCTCATCAAAGAATGATTTGATTGTCTCCGTGTTGGATTCATTCTGAGTGGCGAAAATTTTTCATAGAGATGTGGATTGTGTTTCACAAATAAAGCCGTTTCCCATATATATAAAAAAATCCATTAGGGAATGGAACAAACAAAAAGGATTGAGTATCTCTTCTATACAATTGAACTTCTTAATCTATGGTGCATGTAACAGTCATCTCTATATTTGGCGAGTATTGTCGCGAGCAAAGGAGTTTCAAATATTTGTGTAAGCAGATGTTTTTCTTATGTTAGGTGAAAGGTCGGTTTGTTTGATTTTCTGCGGTTCCTTTATTCTAAATAAATGTAAGTTATGCAGTTAGTTCACTAAAATGCCCTTTTACTTCGGAAAATGCTTTTTAAACCCCTGACGCAAAAAGACGGGTGTTACAAATTTGACCACTATGTGTGTTTGTCTGTCTGTGGTATCGCGGCTCTTAAACGGGGGAACCGATTTGGTGCGTTTTTTTTTTTCGTTTTTATTTTGACACAGTATAATGCAGCGCACAAAATATAATAACTTCGCATTAGAATGAAAATATATACTCGTACATTTCAGTGAAACTTCATATGTATTTAAAAAAAACCCAAAACTTTTTTTTTAATCTAATGCCAGTTGATTCTCATGAATATCATAGAGTTATGTTATCGCAGCTGGAACACATTGGCTATTTTTTTAACTTTAATTTTGACTATGACCTATATCATGTTAGTAATGCAAAGTACCTAAAAGCTGGTGTCCTGTCAGTTAATCAAAAAATAATTTTGAAATTTTTACTTGACAAGCAACAATTGGCAAACACATGATTTGTCATTTCATCATTATACAACAAGTTTGACAAATAATTCACCTAAAAAAATGATTATCCGATAAACCTTTTTTTAATAACGTATTATTTGACAAACAATTCATTTTATTTTTAACGTAGCTTCTGCCCGCGACTTCGTCCGCGTTAAAGTTCTTGTTCCCCCGACCCTTCCCGTCGCGTCGAATCACCTACCCGTACATCGATATAAGGGAGGTTTTCGTTTATCTCCTGTCGCTATTAAGTTTGTAATCTCTTAAGAAATTCGATACAAAGTCTCCAAGATGTATTTTTTCCCTCGGTTTTGAGGACAACCTGCGCGCTTTCGTAAGCCAATACGAAATATTGGATTAAGATAAAAACATGAGTTACAGTCGATTACGTAATGAAATGTTTTGCAAAAGGATTGTGATTCTTTCCATTTACAAATATTGATAGGTGGAGGTAGCTTTAGTCTGAATTGATTCTTTTATTGGAAACTAGAACGGATGGAGACTAAAAAAGAGCAACGTATCGTTATAGCTATTTATTTTTCATGGAACTAAATTTAAAATTCACTGACGTCCTTTTAAACTTTTTTACCTCTAAAATTGGCAAATAGGTCGCGTGGTAACCTCCGGAAATAAATTATATAAGGTGTATCTATTCATACACGAAATATTTTAAGAGGTACACCTGTAGGTGGTAAAGAAGCTACAGCAACGAAAAAAAAATTCCTAAATGTATTTTTTTCAAAATTTAATATTTATAAATTACTAGCTTCTGCCCGCAATTTCGTCCGCGTTAAATTTCTTGTTCCCCCGACCCTACCCGTCGCGTCGAATCGCCTATCCGTGCGATTTTCCCCGTTTTTGCAACATTTTTCATTACTGCTCCGCTCCTCTTGGTTTTAGCGTAATGTTATATAGCCTATTCGTGTGGATAGCCTTTCTCAATAAATAGGCTATCCAACACAAAAAGAATTTTTCAATTCGGATCAGTAGTTCCTGAGATTAGCGCGTTGAATCAAACAAACAAACAAACTCTTCAGCTTTATAATATTATATAGTATAGATTTTATCTCATAATACAACGTTTGGAATATTTCATTCGGTCATTAGGCTATTTAGGTTGTGTTTTTTATAAGCCTTGAAATACCCTTCGGGGCAGATCCGACATGGTTTGAGGAACTGTGAGCTCCTACGCACGAGCCGAGCGAGCGAAGTGAGCGGTGCCGCAGCAGCGACTGGCGAGTGCCAGAAACGACTAAATTTTAGGGAGGTAGTTCTATAATCCGTTATATGTACCGTGTGGTGCCGGACGTAAAGAATAACACCACCCCATTTCTTCCCGTGGGTGTCGTAAAAGGCGACTAAGGGTCTTACTAGAGAATGGGCAGCAGCATTCTCTATGCATTTTACCACCATACTGCGATCGCCAACCCGCCTGCCAAGCGTGGCGATTATGGCAAAGTCCCCCCCAAATTGGGGGAGGCCTAAGTCCAGCAGTGGACGTCTTACGGCTGAAATGATGAATGATGAGTTCTATAAAATTATACAAAACAATGCCGTCATGATCGCTTTGTGACTGGTTTAGAAAATGTATTATAAAATGATATTTAGTATAAACGTAAATTTTCCAAAAGAATCTAAATATTAGAGGAAAAGTAAGTCCAGCAAGCAATTGTTATAAATAAATAAATGGCGCAATAAGCTATATCACTAATGGCATTCAGAATGCTGTTGACGGTCCCACACACTCTGTTTTTTTTTTTTTTTGGGAATGACATCTCGTAGTTTAATCGAGCGAAGAGGTAGTCGGCTGCTTGCTGCTATCTTAATAAATTAAGGCCTCCAGTCAGGATTTAAAAACTTAAAACTAGAGCGACTACTCGCTAAGAACAGCCATTGTGCGGTACGGACGTTTGCTTAGGACATCGCTGGTAGACGTGGTAGGGCAGC
This sequence comes from Aporophyla lueneburgensis, assembly GCA_932294355.1. Classification (NCBI taxonomy): domain Eukaryota; kingdom Metazoa; phylum Arthropoda; class Insecta; order Lepidoptera; family Noctuidae; genus Aporophyla; species Aporophyla lueneburgensis. Next base: position 4,120,518 of record OW028740.1, on the reverse strand, counting down.
AAGGGACGGAGTGAACCGGAATGATTATTATTTAGGGACGAATTTAAAGCTACAGGCTCAGCGGCGCGGGCTGGCTCGAGCAAGGGTCGGGGTGGAACCACGCACTCTACGCATGGACGAAATCCTTTTACGCAGGATGGTATTGAAGCTATCACTGCATAATTTCAATACTGACAATTTTTTCAAATTGTGCAGTTTTTATTTTGTCGTCATAACTTGTCAATTCAATTTAACTAAATTATTTGAACACTTCGTTAACGAATTAAAAATAAAAATGATTAACTAATCACAATGAAAACCTTACTAACAAAAAAGCTATGATCTCCAAAAGAAAAAATATATCAAACAAAAACAAAAGAAACAATTCTGCCGTCATTATTAAAAAGGGCACAACTAGCATTTTGTAAATATTGAGAAAATCGATGTTAAAATATTTTTTGAATTATGTTTAAAAAAACACGACTAAACTATGTTTTTCGAAATTGTGTGAATTTAAATAGTTGTATATATATAGTACATATAAGACTATAGCAATATTTTTTATTATTTTTAATGCATATAATAAATAATTAGTTTATTTTTTTTCAACTTAACATAAAAAATTACATAACAGGAGCAATATTACAGTTAAAAGGCATATGCAACAAAATGTGCCTTTTCAATGTAAAATTTTAAAATGTTACATTGAAAAGGCACTTTTATTCAATTGTGCCTTTTTACATATTATTAAAATAGTATACATACAGTCGAGGGTGTGTCGGGGTGTAAGGGGGAGCACACAACAACCGGACTCTCCAAAAGTCAACCTCACCTGCACGCGGTACACCCTGCCACTGACAGACGAGGCGCTGGCGACCGACTGATGGCGGTATAACCATCCAACAAGCCAATCGAAATCCTCCAGAGCGATGGCGGGCAGCAGTGTCATCGCTGCGAAAGGATTGGCACTGCGGTCACCAACCCGCATGCCCAGCGTGGTGACTACGGGCATTAAACCTCACCATGGATAAAGTGCCAAAACAACGGCCCCCAGTTCCCGGTGGTCCCGCTATTCCTGGTCAAGGTAGCGGTCACGGTAACGGCGGGACGGGGGGTGCTAAGAATCTCCGGGTTACGGCAGGCTACCAACGACGACTACATCTGGCTACGTATAATGGACGTTCGACGAGGCTGGACCATCACCTTGCCGAACTAGAGGTAGAGCTAGGGCGCATTAACTGGCATATACTGGGGTTATCTGAAGTCCGAAGACAGGGGGAGGATACGATAACTCTGGAGTCAGGCCACCTACTCTACTTCCGCGAAGGTGATCAGCTCTCCCAAGGCGGTGTCGGCTTTCTGGTCAACAAGGAACTCACTAACAGCGTTGTGGAAATCAGTAGTGTGTCGACACGGGTAGCGTACCTTGTACTAAAACTCACTGACAGGTACTACCTGAAAGTGATACAGGTATATGCGCCGACTTCGACATGCTCTGACAACACAGCCGAGGCCATGTACGAGGATATTGCCAAGGCAATGCACTGTACGACTAAGGCCCACTACAACGTTGTTATGGGGGACTTCAATGCCAAAGTGGGATTACAGGAACGCGGCGAATCGAGATTCGGACCCTTCGGTGTGGGGCGCAGAAATCACAGGGGGCAAATGCTGGTCAACTTTTTAGAATCGCAGGGGCTCTTTTTGATGAATTCGTTCTTCGAAAAGAAACCCCATAGGAGGTGGACCTGGCAGAGCCCCGATAACGTGACAAGGAACGAGATAGACTTCATCATGACGGATAAGAAGCACATATTTAGAGATGTCTCCGTGATCAATAGGTTTAATACCGGAAGCGATCACAGACTTGTCCGAGGCAGTCTAAATATCAACTTTCGAGCTGAGAGAATCCGCATGATGAGGCCTACCTTCCGACCTACGCCGCTCCAAGCCGCTCTAGGGTCCGAAAAGTTCCAACTGGAACTTCAAAATCGATTCGCCCTACTGGAAACCACTGGCACCGTTGACGAGAAGGCCGACGAGTTGGTCAAGGCACTACGCGACGTTTCCCGCAGAGTTTTCCCGTCACAGCGGAAAAGTAAGGTGTCCAAACTTTCCTCAGAGACTCTCGGACTTATGAGGGAAAGACGAGAGTTGCCATCCACGCAGCAGTCTTCGTCAGATAAGAGGGCCTTAAACTTAAAGATCAGAAAGCTGACGCGACGCGACCTTCGGTGCTCCAACACCCGCGACATTGAGGTCGCGATTGAGCAGAACCGAGGGTCGAAAGTGTTCGCTCAGCAACTAGGAAGGTCCCATCTGACGAAACTTAGAACTGGGGATGGCAGAATCGTGACTTAGAAGTCCGAGATACTCGAGGAAGTCGAGGATTTTTACGGGCACCTATACTCAACGCGGACGGCAAAACAAGCGGAACATAGTGCGGATGACCATCGAGCCGAACTAACGCGCCACTACACGGAGGACATCCCAGATGTCGACCAGTGCGAGATTAGGGCGGCTCTCGAGCAGCTATAGAACAACAAGGCACCTGGCGATGACGGAATAACGACAGAGCTCCTTAAAGCGGGCGGGGCTCCAGTCTTGACAGAGCTCGCGAGTCTCTTTAACTCCGTCATCCAAGAGGGTACAACGCCCGAAGCGTGGAGCAGAGGTGCGGTGGTTCTGTTCTTCAAAAAAGGTGACAAAACCTTGCTGAAGAACTACAGACCCATCTCACTTCTGAGCCACGTGTACAAGCTGTTCTCGAGAGTCGTCACGAACCGTCTCGCCAGGAGACTTGACGAGTTCCAGCCGCCAGAACAAGCCGGATTTCGAAAAGGCTTTAGTACCGTAGACCACATCCATACTGTTCGGCAAATTGTACAGAAGACCGAGGAGTACAACCAGCCGCTGTGTATGGCATTTGTGGACTACGAGAAAGCCTTCGACTCCATCAAAATATGGGCAGTTCTGGCCTCTCTGCAACGATGTCGTATTGACTGGCGCTACATCGAAGTGTTGAGATGCTTGTATGACGCTGCCACGATGACTGTCCAGATCCAGGACCAAAAAACCAAGCCCATCCAACTTCTAAAAGGGGTGAGACAGGGGGATGTTATATCCCCGAAACTGTTTACCAACGCATTGGAGGATGTTTTCAAGACGCTGGACTGGACTGGACAGGGTATCAACGTGAACGGCGAGTACATCTCACACCTTCGCTTTGCCGATGACATCGTCATAATGGCAGAGACGCTGGAACAGTTGGACCAGATGCTGCACAGCCTGAATGGAGCCTCCCGGCGGGTTGGCCTCGGCATGAATTTGAATAAGACGAAAGTCATGTTCAACTCGCATGTCTTGCCGAATCCAATCCGCATCGAGGGTTCGCTTCTCGAAGTTTTGAAGGAGTATGTCTACTTAGGCCAAGTCATCCAGGTTGGTAGACACAATTTCGAGAAGGAAGCCGACAGGAGGATTCAGCTAGGTTGGGCAGCATTTGGAAAGCTTCGTCAAGTCTTCTCGTCACCTATCCCGCAATGTCTGAAGACTAAGGTCTTCAACCAGTGCGTCCTGCCCGTAATGACATACGGTGCCGAAACGTGGACACTGACAGTTGGGCTGGTCCACAAATTCAAGGTCGCTCAGCGCGCTATGGAGCGGGCTATGCTCGGAGTCTCTTTGAAGGATAAAATCAGAAACGAAGTTATCCGGAAAAGAACTGGAGTTACCGACATAGCTCGCAGAGTAAGCAAGCTGAAGTGGCAGTGGGCTGGCCATATCTGTCGAAGGACCGATGGCCGGTGGAGCAGACGAGTCCTGGAGTGGAGACCGCGTATCGGCAAGCGTAGTGTAGGACGCCCCCCAGCTAGATGGACCGACGACCTTAGGAAAGTGGCTGGGGTAGACTGGATGCGGAAGGCGGAGGACAGGGTGTTGTGGCGTAACATGGGAGAGGCCTATGTCCAGCAGTGGACTGCGATAGGCTGAGTTGATTGATACATACAGTAAAATATTAGAATATATTATATTTTATACTTCTTGATGAATAAAAACAATCTTATTGTGCACTTTCTTGTGTTTCTGCAGTGGAACGTGTAAATAACCTTGACCCACCACTTCATCTTCGTTCATAGATGATTAGTAGTAAAGGCATAACCGCCCGTGTGCCTTTTTTTAAACGCTTTATTTATAAAAAAATAAGGTATAGGGTAAATAGTAAAGACATAACTGCTAGTTGTGACTTTTCTTCTTCAATAATTGCTAGGGTGTTGGTATAAAAAAATAAGCACAATTGCCACATAAGCCTTTTATATTTGACGTAAGCCAATTACGCCTTTTCAATTAAATATATTAAAAATATAAAGGTGAAATAAAAGGCATATCTCCCAATGTGCCCTTTTCCTGGTTAAAAACTTTAAAAATGTTGCAGTTGTGCCCTTTAAGCTTATGGTATCTCCGTTATTTTTTTTGCTAAAAATAAAAAAAAAATTAGGCATATAGGCTTTTTTTTCCTGATTTCGGTGATATATATAACTCAATTTCATGAAAAATGTTAGTTGTGCCCTTTTTTATTAAAACGGCAGAATTGTAGTGTTCAGAAACATTTTTAACATTATTACATACATTTTCGTATAGTTATTGAACAATTGTCTCCAAAAAGAATTTAAAAATAAACAGTGACTTACACTTTTTACTGAAATATGTTTTTTATTTGTTCGCACTCCTTCCGTATTTATTATAAGACATAACTATTTCATAAAAATGTCACCTGTTTAAATAACAATATAATTTAAAAATCAACACCTTTTACTACAAATTTTGTGTTCCAAGTTTTTAGGGATCGATATAAAAAAATACTTCCGACTTCCACATTTATAATATTTGTAGTTAAATGTGAAACTTTGAATATTATGTTAAGATGTTTGGATGTTTGTAACTCAATTAGCTACGCAAAAATAGCAAACCGAATTTGGATGAAATTTGGCTAACACACACTGGATTAACACCCCCGGAACGTAGTACCGAGATAAAAGGTATCTTATTACCTTTTATCTCGGTACTACGTTCCGGGAGATAATTTTCAACCTCTACATGGGTGAAGCCGCTGTCAAACGCTAGTTAACAATAAAATAAAAATTCATTCATCACACAACATAAGATAACTTCCTGAAGAACCTATAAAACACCCACTTTCGCTAATTGTGAAAAAACCACAACAAAAACAAAACAACAACAAAAAACAACAACATTTAATAAATACACACAACACATACATAACATAACGGCACGCCTGTTTCCCTCGAAGGGTTAGGTTAAGTTAGATGTTGGGGTGTGTAGTGTGTATTTTACATCAAATTATCTTAAAATAACAAATAAATGCACTTAACAGAAAATACAATAATTTTGAAATTGATGAAATGGGAGAGCAGCAGTGGCCAAGCCCAAGGTCACGGCCGCGACTTATGAGTTGTAGATCATAGATACGAACCCAGACAAGGTGATTTACTTTGTGTAAATTATTTCATCACCACTACTCTCGAGACGGAGAAAAAAACACAGTGTGGAAACCGGCATATCCTAGAACTAAAAATTCGAAGACATGTGACATTCACTTACATTATAAATAATAGATTACTTTGACCAGTGTAGTAAAGCAACAAGTCCAAGCCTTCTTACAATCAATTTCCCACTTTTTACAACATCTTTGCCAAATAACCTTGTTATATCCGGAAAAAACTTCCCCAGAGTGGGAATATCCGGGTCAATTGCTCCGGGCACTGTGAGTAAATAAATTAACCGCTATCGGATATCCGTACTTTTTGCCCCAACCTCGGGAATCGATGGCATATGGAAAAGGATTTGGATGTAAGATTTCTTTCCGGGTCTAAGAAATGTGTAGATTTTTTTAGGACCTCAAAATTGTAGGGAATAAGTACTGATTGTTTTTAAATTTTCGATTTGTTTTTATGCCACTCGTTGTATAGTTTTATAAGATAACTAGCTTCTGCCCGCGACTTCGTCCGCGTCAAATTTTTGCTCCCCTTACCCTTCCCGTCGCATCGATTTGCCTGCTAGTTTTCGTCCATTTTCGCTCCTTGAGTTATAGTGAGTCAACCTTAAAAGATAGACATATGCTCTTGGGACTTTTTTTTTGAACTTTTTAAAAATAACAATCCCGTCATACATGATTTTTGCGTTACTTTAACCGTTTACGCAGCGCACGCAACGGAAACTCTCAGAAGGAATAAATTTTCCCCGTTTTTGCAACATTTTTCATTACTGTTCCGCTCCTCTGAGGTGTAGCGTGATGTTATATAGCCTATAGCCTCCCTCGATAAATAGGCTACCTAACACAAAAAGAATTTTTCAATTCGGACCGGATTCGATTCGGAGATTAGCGCGTTCAATCAAACAAACAAACTCTTCAGCTTTATAATATTAGTATAGATAATTAGTTGACCCAGCGAACTTCGTATCGCCTCAGATTCAATAAATGTTGTTATAAACGTACCAAGTTTGACAACCTGGTACGCGGTGGTGATCTGGTAAGCGTTTTCTAGCTGACACTCATATGTTAGGTTAGCTCCTACCCAGTTATGATGACCTGGTACTTCGAAGGCATAAAGCGTTTTCTAGCTGACACTCCTTTGTTTGGTAAGCTCCTGTCAAGTTATGATAACCTGGTACTTCGAAGGCAACGTTTTTGTCATAGTACCACGTTTTATAGTGACTTGTATTCTCTTTGACGTTTTATGTGACGTCTCACGGGAACGCGGTCGTAAAAAGGGGAAAAAAAAAAAAAAAAAAAAACGGGATAAAAAGTATCCTATGTCCTTCTCCTGGCTCTAAACTACCTCCCTGCCAATTTTCAGCTAAATCGGTTCAGCCGTTCTTGAGTTATAAGTGAAGTAACTAACACGACTTTCTTTTATATATATAGATGATGGTTTACCGTCAATCTTATTTGTTACCGATCACTGTATCATGGTAAAGTGCATAGAGAACGCTGCTGCCCATTCTCTAGTAAGTCGGTTAGTCGCCTTTTACGACACCCACGGGAAGAAATAGAATGGTGATACTCTTTACGTCCAGCACCAAACGGATGTGTTGGGTCTATTATGAGGATTACATCTTTGTCAATAATACCTACTTTTTTCCGACATATATCTGGCAAGTTTTTAACGCAGATTGACGTGAATCTTTAAACGTTTTTAACAACGGCAATCGGTCTTCAGTTGTTGTAAACAATATCAAACGCCTTATTTTACGAGAAATAAGAATGATCCCAATTAACGGTACCTACTCTTTGTTTCTTTGTTCCCCTTAAGAGATAGGGTGAAACTATTTCCCTTGGGGTGGAATTGTGGGAAATTCTATCGGTTGTATTCAATTACTTATGTGATTGACGGGAGGAAGAACGAAGCCTGTTAGTTAGGAAAAAAGAAAACGAAATAAAAACAATTTTTTTAGGATATTTTTGTATTTTTCTCCTTGTATAAATAGGTAAGGCACAACTATATTTATATAGTTGTGCCTTACCTATTTATACAAGGACAAAAGTAGTGTTTTATAAAACACTAACAAGATTTAATGTTTACCAATTTGTCATCGCTTATACTCTGCAAAATATATGGTAAGAATATCAGGACTAGTAATTTAAAACAAAAGTATAAGATTTTGGCGATTCACTGATTTTTGGGTCCTGATTGGATAAACACCAGTAGTTTGAAACCAAGTTACATGATTTGAAAGATCTTTGTTAACTGCGTGGTTCAAAAAAACTATGAAATTTACGGTATTCTTTCCGTTATTGATTTACTATACCTTCTAAAAGGTACCTATGTATCCGCGCGATCTTTATATAACGATACCCACGTATTATTTTCATTTCGAATTATAACGTGTGCCAATTGATGCCCGTTGCAAACTATGATAGGATACCTTGCCTACTACGGTGTAACCTTGGAGACGGAGACCTTCGTGGTCCACCTGGTAGTCCCTGAACCATCTCCGAGCCCGAGTGCGTAGACGTAAGTCGGACCTAGAAGGACCTGGCCGGACCTGGACGGACCAGCAGCAGGACGTCGATGTCTGCTTTATGATGTCCTCTGTATCCCAAAACCTCAGCACTACCACTGATAACGCCGTGGAAGTGGTGAAGTCGTGTACATCCATAAAAAAAAATATCAGGAACCCTGAAAACAAATGAGACTTTTTGTCTGCTGAAAATATGTCACGCTTCAGAAATTAGAGAAAATAAATAAGAAACTGCGAACTTGTTGTTTGCAGAGTAAAACTGCCGTTTCATTATTTATTGAAAGCCAATAGTGAAAATTGCTATAAATTTAGAATGTAAAAAATTGCGGCCACAGTTCATTTGCAATGATGTTGCTTACGAGTATATTCTTAGTTTCGCTGTGCACAGGTCTCAGCTATGGGGTTATTCATGATTACTATACGGGTGAAATTGCTTCAAAAGAGCTACTGAAATATTATGAAGAAATCGACGCGACAGAGTAAGTGCATACTTTATATATTTTTTAATAGAATGTGGAGATGAGATCAGAGTGGTAGCCCTTTAAAAGTTAACATCGTTAGGGAACTGGCATGTCCAAAAACCAAAATTCGAAGACAAGTGACATCCAACCCGCACTGGGCCCGCGTGGTAGAATACAGCCCACTCCCTCTTGAAGAGAGGAGGCCTGTGGCCCTGCAGTGAAACATGGCTGATTATGTGATGTGAATATGACCATAAATGAAGATACTGGCAATACTAATGCATAGGAGAAGGAAATAAGTGATGTTTTCAAATAAACAAAATATACATAATAGTAGCGGTGAGCCGACGGTTGATTATACCATATCAGTCATAGCCTAGCCTACTTGTAGTGACTAAACTACAGAACTTATTTGATTGCGTTTTCATTGCATACTGGGAACGTCATTAGAAATTTATTTATATGTATGTCGTTAGCCATAAATTAACCACTGCTAGTTGAAGCCTTCCCTACTATTCCCTACTATTATTTTCACCTCTCTCTGTCCAGAGTTAGCAAAGACCAATATTTATTAAAAGAGTACATCTCATCCCCCATCTCTGTCTGGGCCTGCCGCAATGTCATTCTCTATTAGGGCTCCCGCAAGCAGGAGCGACGCGACAACGTGACATGAGTCTCGTTGAACAATTTCTACGAATACTACGTGGAACTTAATGTACAAGAATTGCGTTACGCTGCCATTGGGTCACGCCTGTCTGAAGAAGTCTTTCAGAGGAACCCACTTGGTCATTAGACATAACCATTTTATTTTATTGTAGCTAGTTGACTAGCTTCTGGGCAAAAGTTTGAACACAATGGTTGCCTGAAGATGGACGGTGCCGCTGCGGTCGGCCTAGGAGGCGGTAGCGAGACGACCTGGACGCGTACCGCAAGGTCTGATTCAAGGTGGCGTGGGAAAAAGTCTCTGAATGGACTTGGAAGAGGTCTTTGCCCATCAGTGGCACAGTATAGGCTCCAGAAAAAAACGTGCCTGTTAGGTTTTGAACCTAAGATGCTACCAATAGACCACCACTACTCTCAAAAAGTGCATTATAATATGTCATCGTCATCATTTCAGCCGTAAGACGTCCACTGCTGGACTTAGGCCTCCCCAAATTTGGGAGGCTTTGCCATAATCGCCACGCTTGGCAGGCGAGTTGGCGATCGCAGTATGGTGGTAAAATGCGTAAAGAACGCTGCTGCCCATTCTCTAGTAAGCCCTTAGTCGCCTTTTACGACACCCACGGAAAGAAATGGGGTGGTGCTATTCTTTACGTCCGGCACCACACGGTACCACGGTATTATAATATGTAGTACAATTTTAATAAAAACTGAAAATTTTATTATTAATAATGTTATACAATAGATAGATACTAATAAGATCTCTGTTTCAGTACTTGCACCGCCGACGTTAAACCCTGCGACGAAAGTGAGTGGAGACGTATCGATGCATCGTGTAACAATCTTGAACATCCTGCAATGGGACTCCACTTCGGCCCCCTGGAAAGGATATTGCCTGCTCATTTTTCTGATGGTAAAAATATTTTGAGTATCACAACTATCTGACTACCCTTTTTAATCGACGAAAAAAAAAAGGAGGAGGTTATCAATTCGACGCGTATATTTTTTTTTTATGTATGACCACGCATAACTTTGTACATGGTAGTCCGATTGTAATAATTATTTTTTTATTGGAAAGGGTATACTTCCAAGGTGGTCCCATATAAATTTGGAAAACAAAATCGAACCCTAAGGGTCGGAAAACAGGGGATGATTTATTGTTCACTCACTGATTGTAATGTATAACCACGCATAACTTTATACAGAGTAGTCCGATTTTGATAATTCTTTTTTCATTGGATGGGGTATACCTTGTCAAGTATTATTAGTACATTCAAGCCACAAAAAAATATAAAATAAAAAGTTTTTAACAAAAAATTAAACGTCCGAAAAAACTGAAAAGCAAAAAAAAATAAACCTTAAAATTTTGAGTCGGCGCTGAAAAATCAATGAACAAGGATCACTCAAAGCGCCGAGTCATAATTTCCTAACTATTATTAGGGGTCGGCGTCCAGTCAACTAGATGTAGCTGAATACCAGTATTTTAAGCGGAGGTACAGTCACTGGGTGATGGAGGTTAGACAGGACCTCCACAACCCAGTGACTAGGTAACACCACTGACACCCCTTCTTAAGACTAGGGTAGCGTAATTTGCATTACGTATTTCCGCGACAAATGAACGAATAACGTGATTAGATTAGTGCGGAGTATCTACCACAACTAAAAAGTTAAAAAAAAAACAACCGACTCCCTTAAAAAAAAAACATCACAAAGTCAAAAATAACTTTAATTTCGGAAGTCGGTGGCAAAAACCTTAAATACAGAGCCTAAGTAAGACACCGACTTTCGAAATTAAAGTTATTTTTTACTTTGTAGTGTTTTTTTTTAAGGAAATTGGTTGTTTTTTTTTTGTAAAAAGTTTTGAGCATCATTATAAACGAAGAAGAATCTTGGTGACTGTGCACGTCACACTGCATGCGTCTGTTTTTGAATGGGCGCCGTCAGTTGACATAGTCCTCACATTTTGAAGCAACTAGAATAATGTACCCAAGATCACCAGGATATTTGGAATCAGCTTCAACTTACATATACAGGGTTATTTCTAAAACACCGGCTACCTCTCAGGACTATGTTACTCACATCATGAACAACAACTTTTATTCTTTGACTTTTAAAAATTTATCATATTTTAGTTCATCAGATTTTCATACAAAAATATTTTAATTGAACGCTTTTAATGTATCGAAGTATATGTGAAGCAAAAGAAAGCGGTAGTACATTAATGAGGAGAGCGGGGTTAGGGCGGCGGGGGCCCTTGAACTTGAACTATTTATCGGCGGCCGATTTTTGTATGAAAATCTGACGAACTAAAATATGATGAATATTCAAGTCATAGAACAAAAGTTGTTGATTATGATGTTAGTCTTGAGAGGTTGCCGGTGTTTTACAAATAACCATGTATCATAAATGCTTTGAGTTTTGAGACATAATTATGATGTTAGATGTATAAAGAGGTTATCCACGGTAGCTGCGTGGTTCTTTTGTTTGACTAACACGCATTCAGGTGTAGCTTGGTCGTGGGTTGGTGGAGCAGTGTCTATACTTTTTAAATGACACACCTTTGTCAAACTAAACGGGTTGATATATTCCGCGATATATAGCGGGTTGATTAATTCTAATAAACTAAGATATAAGCTACTTAACATTTTTGTACAATAATTTGTCTATTCACAACTATTGACTATTTAAGCTTCTAGCCTGAAACACAGGATTGCCTAGTTCAGGCACGTAAATCTTAGAATATAATTTTACATATAAGCAAAACTGTACATATTTTTAAGCCTTTTATTTTTGAATAAATATTATGTTACGTTATCCATCGATTTATTTACAGGTAACAAACAAAGGAAGGCTCTCTCTGGCAACGAGCTGCCTTGGGCAAGAATCGTCCGTCTGGCGCTATTGAATGCAGCTCATTCTGATCACGAGGCTTTTAACCAAAATGTGCCCAGCTTTGGAATATACAAGTTCAATGATATCGGATCAGTTCACGACATTGGCAAGTATTTATGTAATATTATGATAATTCTTCTTTGCATAATTATGGCCAACATAGGACGACAAAAAAATTGTTCAGAATTGGCTATTCCCTAAATGGGTTGTTTTGGCCGTGTTCAACCCAGGTTGCTTTTTGTGCTTCGAATATTTATCTGGTTTAAAAAAATGATTAGCTTTCTTGAGAGCAGCGAGGCCCAGTGGTATCGACCCAAGTTACGTTTTTTTGGTCGCAGGTTTCTGCTCTCAAAACGGTGAAGGAAAACATTTTGAAGAAATCAGTATGCCCTAAAACACAAAATGTTGAAGACATGTGACATCTACTGTGTCCCAGCATTGGGAACATTGTAGGCTGCTTATGATGAAGTTTTCTTTACATTATCAGTTTTATTAATAATTACTGTGAACACATTTTTTTTAAATTCTTTTTTAGAAAATATGATACTCAATACAACTTATTGTTGCCAAAAAGAACACATGAACGACGACGCATGTACACCGAACATTGTCCCAGATGATGATCCCGTTTTTAGATACTCGGGTACTCGTTGTATGAACAGCACAAGACCTCTCACCCACCAACATTACAACTGCACCAAGGACAAAATACCTTCTGTGGTATGTCAGTTTATTTATTTATCATTCTCTAGCCATTATTTCTACTTATTTCGGGTCGGTGAAACATGTCATCTTTTTCCATAATTCTCTATGAGTCGCTGTGTCGGAGCTCACTCTTTCTAACCATTTCGTCTTTCACTCTCTCCATCCATCGTTTCTTTGTTCTTCCAATATTCATAAAGCTACAAAGGTTAAGGTTAAGGACTTACAAAGGTTGTTCACTCAATGTATCCGACATAATATACCTCAAGGCGTGATAAAAAAAAATGTTATCATTAATTAAGATAATAGGTACTAAGAAAAATAAATAATGCATTAGAATTATGAAACATCATGTTAATAATGTCTCGTGTGGTGCCGGACGTAAAGAATAGCATCACCCCATTTCCTCCCGTGGGTGTCGTAAGAGGCGACTAAGAGATTAACTAGAGAATGGGCAGCAGCTTTCTCTATGCATTTTATCAAAACGATCGCCAACCCGCCTGCCAAGCGTGGCGATTATGGCGACCCCCCCCCCCGCAAATAATGACAAGCACAAATAAAAAACGGCCCCTAGTGCCCGGCGGCCCACCTACCCTTGACTATGGTAGCGGTCAAGGCCACGGTGAGGCAAGGGGTGCTAACAATCCCCGGAAGAGATCCGGTTACCACAATCACCGAAAACTGGACCTGGCAACCTACAACACGCGCACACTCCGGACCGACGAGAAGATCGCTGAACTTGAGGAAGAATTGAGCAGGTTACGATGGGGCATAGTAGGGTTATCTGAAGTCCGAAAACAGGGGGAGGACTCGATAATCCTAAATTCCGGAAACCTGCTCTATTTCCGGGAGGGCGACCAGCAGTCCCAAGGTGGTGTCGGGTTTATCGTCCATAAGTCTCTTGTGAGCAACGTTGTGAAGATCGAGAGTGTGTCGACCAGGGTGGCGTTCCTTATACTCAGAATATCCGCAAGGTATTCGCTGAAGGTCATACAGGTGTACGCCCCAACCTCGACACACCCCGACGATCAGTTGGAGACCAGGTATGATATTCAAGACCCGCCGTACTAATAGCAAAAAGAAACTCTCAGATCCAACATTACAGCTCATGGAACAGAGGCGCGAAATGATCCTGCAGTCTTCAGAAGCTGCATTCGAGTACCGGCAGCTAAATAGATGGATCTCTAAGTCCTTGAAACGCGACCTTCGCCTCTTTAATACGGAACGTATTAGAGACGCGATAGAGCGGAACAAGGGCTCCAAATTATTTGCAAGAGATCTGTCTATTGGGCAGAGTCAGCTTGCCAAACTGAAGACCGACGACGGCAGAGTCGTGTCCGCCAAACCTGAGCTGTTAAGAGAGATCGAGAAGTTTTATGGACAGTTATACACGTCCACCAGAAACCCTGTTATGAATCTGGCTAACGACCTGAGAGCTAGATTGACTCGACACTACACTGAAGATATCCCGGACGTCAGCTTGTACGAGATTAGGATGGCTCTGAAGCAGCTTAAAAATAACAAGGCGCCGGGTGATGACGGAATTACGGCCGAGCTCCTGAAGGCCGGCGGAAAACCCGTTCTAAAGGCCCTTCAGAAGCTATTTGATGCCGTCATACTCGAGGGCAAAACGCCACAGGCATGGAACAGAGGCGTGGTGGTACTTTTCTTTAAGAAGGGTGACAATACCTTACTTAAGAATTATAGGCCCCTCTCACTTTTGAACCATGTCTACAAGCTGTTTTCAAGGGTCATCACGTCTCGCGCGCAGGTTTGACGACTTCCAGCCTCCCGAACAAGCCGGATTCCGTAAAGGCTTTAGCACCGTGGACCACATACATACGCTGCGGCAGGTTATACAGAAGACCGAAGAGTATAACCTGTCTGTCTGAGTCTCTGCTTAGCGTTTGTGGACTACGAAAAAGCCTTCGATTCGATCGAAACCTGGGCTGTACTGCAGTCTCTCCAACGGTGCCAGATTGACTATCGGTACATCGAAGTGCTGAAGTGTTTGTATGAAAACGCCACTATGTCAGTCCGGCTCCAGGACAAAGCCTCGAAACCTATCCTCCTCCAGCGAGGGGTGAGACAGGGAGACGTCATCTCTCCGAAATTGTTCACCGCTGCACTGGAGGATGTCTTCAAGGTTCTGGACTGGAAAGGGGCTGGCATCAACATCAATGGCGAGTACATCACTCACCTTCGATTTGCCGACGATCTAGTAGTCATGGCTGAGACTATGGAGGACCTCAGTACAATGCTCGATGACCTCAGTAGAGCTTCCGAAAGAGTGGGTCTTAGGATGAACATGGACAAGACAAAGGTCATGTCCAATGCTCGTGTGATACCCACTCCAATGAAGATCGGAAGCGCTACACTCGAAATTGTGGACGAATATGTGTATCTAGGACAGACTGTCCAGTTAGGTAGGTCCAACTTCGAGAAAGAGGTCAATCGTCGAATCCGACTCGGCTGGGCAGCGTTCGGGAAGCTACGCGGTATATTATCGTCCCAATTACCGCAGTGTCTCAAGATAAAAGTCTTTGACCAGTGTGTGTTGCCAGTGATGACATATGGTACTGAGACGTGGTCGCTCACAATGGGCCTCATAAGGAGGCTCAAAGTCACGCAAAGAGCAATGGAGAGGGCTATGCTTGGAGTTTCCCTACGTGATCGAATCAGAAATGATGAGATCCGTAGGAAAACCAAGGTTACCGACATAGCCCGAAGAATTGCCAAACTTAAGTGGCAGTGGGCAGGGCACATTGCTCGCAGAACAGATGGCCGATGGGGTCGGACGGTTCTGGAGTGGCGACCACGTACTGGAAGACGTAGCGTTGGAAGGCCTCCCACAAGATGGACCGATGACCTGGTGAAGGCCGCAGGAATGCGTTGGATGCGAGAGGCACAGAACAGGTCGAGGTGGCGGTGCTTGGGGGAGGCCTATGTCCAGCAGTGGACGTCTTTCGGCTGAAATGATGATGATGATGTTAATAATGTTTACGTATCAGACGGTACAGAACATACCTACCCAGCACACGAGTTGACTAGATTATTCCATCTCCATTTTCCATGAGACAAAATATCAATATAAAACTACGTCCAGTGTCAACATAATGAATAATATTTTTATTTTTAGCTATTCAAATGTTCATTTTCTTCTTATGGATGTGTAGTAGTCATTGGATACATGAAGTGGACTGCCGTTGTAAGACGATTGAAATGACACGGTGTATAGTCTATATTTCATGTCTATAGTAAAAACTACGCCGAAATAAGCACAACCTCCACAAACGGGGGTTCATGGATGGCTCAGATTTCCAGTGTGTATGTGGCGTCACTCCATAGAAAATGGCTCACCTCCTTCTTGCACCATATGCTCTATCGTCTGCACACGTGAGGACCTAACATGCATGAGGCTGCATCACCGAACGTTATTCACGTTGCTGAATTTTGGGTCAAACTAATTTAGAAAACTATACATTTACATTCTATATTTCGTGTTATTTTTGTCATCGATGCTAAGAAGACAGGATCTCTTGAAGCGGCAAATTTTCGCGAAAGCGCTATTAAACTACATTTAGATAAAAAAAGGTTCGACACTTACAAAAATCACAAAAAAAAATATGAATTGGCCTTTTAAGTTTAATTAGAAGCTGTAGGTAAAATTTTGATCAAAACATGGTTGTGTCGGGGGTAGGCTTATGAAAATGTTAATTTTTCAACAATAGCATACATTTATTACTGCTGCCTCATCTGTGGGCGTTTTCATTGACCGGCCCCGACGCGATGATGCTTTGATCAAAATTTTACCTACAATTTATTATAGGGCCATTACTCAGGGCCATTCCGGCGATACATTTCCGTGTGAGATGTTTTTGGACATTCACGCGGGTGAAACCGCGCCCAAAAGCTAGTAATGAATAAAATAATGTATTACTACACAGTAGATTCCAGCGACCTTCACAAGGTGGATCGAAGGCCGTTGGAATTCCTTAGATGCAAGAAGCACAAAACCGGTCGAAGTGGCGGAGCTTGGGGAAGCCTATGTCCAGCAGTGGACGTCTCTCGGCTAAAATGATGATGATGATGATGATGACTCACTATTTTTAACAGATTAAAAAAGCAACTACGCCGTTTGATGAATCCCAAATCTACAACGCGCATGGTAAAGGCGCTTCGGTAATAAGAGCTTACAAAGACGGATTGCTCATTGTGGAAGAAGAAGATGGAAAGCTTTTCCCTCCAAATGGACCTACCGCATTCTGCCCCAACAATGTTGCACCGGTTGAAACAAGGTGCTTCGAAAACTGTAAGTGAGCTTGTGAATTTGGTTCAGTTCAAACCTCGTATTTTTTAAAATTTAGCTTAGTATTGTACATTTGAACAATGAATCACAGAAATATATCTTACCAGTCCGTGTCGTGCCGGACGTAAAGAATAACACCATCCTATTTCTTCCCGTGGGTGTCTTAAAAGGCGATTATGGCAACTCCCCCAAATAAGGGGAGGCCTATGTCCAGCAGTGGACGTCTTATGGCTGAAATATCGATTATGATGATATTACCACTAAGGTTATTAAAACTAAAACCGATCAATTTTATTTTGATTCTATGTTCATAATTTTTTTTTTTTTTAGATTTCAACACTTTGCTTCCAGTTAGTCTTTATATCATATGGTTTGTAAGACACCATAACTATATAGCCAGCAAGTTACTCGAAGTTAATCCATGTTGGGACGATGAAATGTTATTTTTTGTAGCAAGAGATATTAACTCCGGTTACTCCAATAATATGTACTTTTACGAGTGGCACAGTACTGTCCTAGGTAATGTATATACAATCAACATGAGCCCTTATTTCAATTAATTAAAAGTACATATTTTCTGGCCTGGCCTGGCCTGTTAGTCTAGTGGTTAGTGACCCTGACTGCTAAGACTGAGGTCGTGGGTTCGATTCCTACCCAGGACAAATGTTTGTGTGATTAGCACAATCATTTGTTCTGTGTCTGGGTGTAAGTTATCTATAACATGTATGTATTTAGAAATATATAAGTATGTTTATCAATTGTCTGGTTACCATAGTACAGGGTCTGCCTAGTTTGGGATCAGACAACGATGTGTTGGTTGTCCAAAGATATTTATTTATTTCCTTGGTCTGCGTCTTTCCACTTTGCCAGTTTTTACAAACTGTGCATAAAAAGCTTTAAGTGTGTACATATACCTACTATATTTGCATGTCTTCTGCTACTATCCGTTGCATTGCGATTACAACGCAAACTGTATTCAATATTTTAATTATATTGTAAATAGTAAAATTATCAATGTAGGTAAATATTTAGTTTTCATCGCCAGGTTACGACCACTTTATGAAGTCTGATTGTATGTCAAAGGATGGTGGACACATAGATTTATATGATGCCAGAAGACACCCCGAAGTGACATTGGAATATACTTATGCCATACGCTATTGGCATATCATGCAGGCATCGACAGCCAAGTGAGTGGATAATTTAACATTTAATTAGTTAAGCTGATATCAGACACTCTCGGATAAATAGCCTTTTTTTTTACTTTTATATGACACCCACAAAGTTAAATAGGAATTAATGTTCATCTGCTCCATTAATTTCATTTTTAACACGCTTTTATTAATTTCACGTGTATGTTTGTTTAATTGACTCCTTTGGATTTGATTTTGACCCACCTCAAACGATCATATTTTGACCCACCTCAAACGATCATATTTTGACCCACCTCAAACAATCATATTTTGACCCACCTCAAACGATCATATTTTGACCCACCTGAAACGATCATATTTTGACCCACCTCAAACGATCATATTTTGACCCACCTCAAACGATCATATTTTGACCCACCTCAAACGATCACATTTTGACCCACCTCAAACAATCATATTTTGACCCACCTCAAACGATCATATTTTGACCCACCTCAAACGATCATATTTTGACCCACCTCAAACGATCATAGTTTGACCCACCTCAAACGATCATATTTCCTTTAAACTTTGTACACTTATCTAAGACCTATGACAACACAATAAATTAATATTTTTTTCTTGCCAGGGTATGATAGCAAAAAAAAAACCTGTCTTGTTAATTTACTCTTTCACGAAAATTACGCTATAGACGTCACAAAATTCGAAACACCCTAAAGAAAATAAATAATAGTTAAAAAAAACGAAACTATTATTAATTAAACATTCGGTTCAAAGATACAAATATTCAAAGATACTGACTGCCGAAACCCCTGTTGGCCGGTTTCTTTCACGTTGAATCGGTTATTAAGTAATAAATTTTTCACTTTTAATTTATTTTGCGTTGGCACGTTTCCCTTGGAGTAAAAGATGGCCAATGAAAGACAAAATTTAACCAAAACTTAAACAGTGATAATATCCCATCATACAAAGTGCTTGCGCATTTTATATCATTCTTATTATATTAACGCACACTAAACTCTCATAGGGACACCCTAAGGAATTTTCTAGAGAATGGGTAGTAGCGTTCTTTATGCATTTTACCACCATACTGCGATCGCCAATCCGCCTGCTAAGCGTGGCGATTATGGAAAAGTCCCCCAAATTGGGGGAGGCCTAAATCTAACAGTGGACGTCTTGCGACTGAGCTAAAGATGTTGATGAAACCCTCATAGGCCTAATTACAATAAAATGTGTGTGTCAAACTCTACTTCAACTGATTAAATTATAAATCTACAATGCAAAAAGCTTTCCGTTTAACGTATTTTTCTTTAATAACAGACTTTTTGACAAAGATGGCCACTTTATCAAGGACTACCCGCTGTTCAACGTTACATTTAGAATCGGAAAGATAGCCAAGGACATAGTACCGTTTACACAGAGCGTGTTTAGAACTCCCTCTCATAGCCAAGATGGCACTGTTAGTTATGACGTAAGTATCCTCTTGTTTGTTTATCTAAATGGCAATTTTAATATCATAATGTGCGAGCAGCATACTATAAATTTCCGAATTATAATTGTAAATATTTTCCTTACCCCTTTTATTGAAGACATGTTTCCTAGTAAGATTACAATCACTTCTAATTTCAAAGTTAATCCATAACATTTAGCTATTAAAGTTGCACTTGCTTTGGTCAAGTTAAATCTGTCAAGCTAGTTTCGGATAGCTACGTCTTAGCTTGAAATTAAATTTATTAGAAAGAAAAAATATGTTCCCTATTAGAAAATGATTAAGAGTCATTTACTGACGTTCCAGCCAGGATTTTATTAATCCTTTAACTTAATAATTAACTTTGCAGATCGCTAATCGTGGATTACCTGGAGTTCAAGAAGCTTTAGACGTGATGGCTGGTGATTTAAACAAAGGTCGCAACTTTGGCGTCGCTCCTTACATCGATTACATTAACCACTTCACCGGAGTTAACATAACATGCTTTGATGATTTGGAACAGTTCATACCGCGAAAAGTAAGTACTTTATTGTCTGTTATTTCTATAACAGAAATAATGGACTGCTTTCTAGCAGTCCATTATTAATGATGTTCTTTCTAAAATTAACAGTGAATAGCCACAATGATAATTGCTTAAAATTGTCACACACAAAGGTAAAATGATCTCTAGCCGCGTGACTATTTTATTTGTTTACGCAACCATATGTAATATGTTTAAAAGTATTTGATATTTAAATACTAAAGGTTCAGTTTTAGGTCTGCAGCATGGCAAAGACATCGCCGCGCCTCCTGTAAGCATGAAATCATCACAAAGTAGACCATACTGTAGAAATTTATCATCGGTTATAAGAAAAATCTACTGTTTCATAAAAAACTGGAACCTACGCGTCAAAATGGCATGGAACCGCAAATATTTTAACGGTCGTTGAAAAATTTCGATGCACGGGGATTGAAAATAGTGCACTGAATTCATGGTTACAGTTTGGGACATACACTTAAGTCATAATTGTAGAGAATTAAATAAGAAGTTTAGGAGATTAGTTGCTGATTATTTGTTTTCGTTCAGGGCTTTTTATTATTCGCTTTTTGAACGTAAATGATTAATAATAATAATATTTAATAATAATTTTCTGTGAAAATATCACAACCGAGTGTCATTATCAGTCGCCAAATAATCGTTGTAGCTACTCGATGTGAATAAGTATGTTACATATTATCATTAAATTACATCATTAATAATTTTCTTCTTATCTATACTAATATTATGAAGCTGAAGAGTTTGTTTGTTTGTTTGATTGAACGCGCTAATCTCAAGAACTACTGGTCCGAATTGAAAAATTCTTTCTGTGTTGAGTGGTCTATTTATCGAGAAAGGCTATAGGCTATATAACATCACGCTACAACTAAGAAGAGCGGAGCAGTAATGAAAAATGTTGGAAAAACGGGGAAAATCGCACGGGTAGGCGACTCGACGCGACGGGAAGGGTCGGGGGAACAAGAAATTTTACGCGGACGAAGTCGCGGGCAGAAACTAGTTAAATATAAATATGTATAACAATTTTCTATATTTTTAAGATATTTATGTTCTCAATGTTTACGACTATTGTAAATCGAATGTATATCATTGAATGTAATAACTGAGTCGCCGCTGAAAGATCATAGAACCGGGTGTACGATATTTAAAACTGAAATAAATACTTCTGTAAAGAATTCAGATGATATTATGTAACCTTTTCAGTACATTGACATAATGGAAACCTTATATGAAGACGTCCATGATGTGGATGTAATGGCTGGATGGTGGTGCGAAAAACTGGTGGAAGGTGGATACGTACCTCTTACGGTTGCTCATGTTCTTAATGACAACAGGTGCAGAGCTATGCAAACAGACAGACATTGGTATGAGCGTAAAGACAGACCCCATGCGTTTACTGACTGTAAGTATATTAATTTATCTTATACCTTTAAACGAGCAATTCTTGTATATATGTATATATATATATATATCTTATACCTTTAAACGAGCAATTCTTGTATATATGTATATATATATATATATATATATATATATATATATAATCTGAATCTCGGAAACGGCTCCAACGATTTTCATGAAATTTAGTATAGGTGGTTTCGGGGGCGATAAATCGATCTAGCTAGGATTGATTTTTATAAAATGTCGTATTATTCGTGTTTTCAATGACCAACTTTATCGATAATCAACTTGAACATAAACTTCTAGAAAAAAAAAAAGACGAGCGCTTTACTTTATGTAAACTATTTCATCGGCACTGCTCTCAAAACGGTGAAGGAAAACATCGTGAGGAAACCGGCATGTCTTAGAACCAAAAATTCGGAGACATGTGACATCTACCACCCTACACTGGGCCCGTGTGGTAGATTATGGCCCACTCCCTCTTGAAAAGCGGACCGTATTTCGGCCACGGCGGCCAATCTCAACAGAGATTATCCATCGGCGCGGGACATATTATAGTGCTCTAATGTGTGCGCAAACACAGGAGCACTCACTCTTCCCTCACTCTCCCAGCAGAACAGCAGTGGGAACATTATAAACTGATTATGCCTGAAGTAATGGATTTGAAAATGAAAGGCATTCCGATCGATGGCCATTGTATGTGTGCCACATAATTACCCACTGGAGTATTAGTTACTATAAGTCGGAAAAAGTGAGCCCGACATTCAAACCCGTTAATTTTGGACATCACTTTTCGTGCCTACTCATTATGAGAAGAGGCCCTTCATAAGCTTCTTGCATCCAACAGACTCCAAGTTCTCACCTTTAAAGTCCAAAAAATAATTGTAATAAATTATTATCCTCTCTGGTCTCATTTAGGCTTTCTAATGGGAAAACGGTCACCGCTATGCCAATGATTAAAATGTTCAACTTACTATCTAGATATTACGGCGTTATCACTCTATCTTCTGCATTTCACCGTAAGAAATCGACAGGCCAATAAAAAGTGTGAGGCGCTAACATTGATCACAACATTAATTAGACTGTTTACTGAAGAACGCTGTATCAAGGCTAAACTGAAAGTCAGTGCTTGCAATAACTTGCTATATCATCTAATATCCACCGCGAGGGACGCCTCCGCACAAGTTCTTCGAATATTTGGCTGGCAAGTTTGCTTGCCCTGTCGTTAGCTCACCTCTGGATGTGTTAACACCCTGAACAGAACGATTAGTTAGTTTGCCGAAATCCAAGATAAAAAATTATAACAACTCTAACGTATGATCATTGACAGAAAAACACATGCAGGCCCAACTCTACGGGGCAATAAGGCGCGATACTATATTATGTGTTAGAAAAAATACTAAATAAGGTACTTACTTGAACAATTTTTCTTTCAAATTTTCAGGGCAGTTGAAAGAAATAAGAAAATCAACTGTATCTTTGTTATTGTGCAACGTTGGTGATGATGTCAGTGAAGTACCAAGGCAGGGTTTCCTCAAACCGTCAGCGGAGTAAGATTTACCAAGATATTCCTTTCTTTTATTTACTGTTTTAAATAATTTCTGAACGGGTTTAGTCAAAGCAGAATATTTGGTTAGACCAAAACATAATGAAAACTATTTCTAAAAGGAGTACTTGTTTATATCTGGCTATTAAACATCGTCGACAAAGACGAAAACTAATATATTTATCATGACGCTCATGATTCTCTTGGAAGTCTGAACAGACATATTATTTTGTGGTTGAAGATATTATCTTTAAGATAATTTTCAACACTGATCTGTACTAATATTATAAAACTGAAGAGTTTGTTTGTTTATTTGATTAAACGCAGTAATCTCAGGAACGACTGTTCCGAATTGAAAATTCTTATACAAGATTATTTTTAGTATTTGCGAAACCTGAATATAGTTTGTTCAAAATCAGTAACTGAATCGATTCCAATAATTTTTACACCATGTTATATTTTGTACAAAAAATATTTAATTACGCTTCCAAGTAGGACACCGAACGACAATACGTATCCACAATCATCTGTGCGGGTCACGGAAGTTCATAGCGCGCGTGGGCGCACAGCGAGACGGCGACGACGGGTAACAACTCCCTCCCTCGGCCCTCATCGTCCGAATGCCACCGATTGATGAGCACGTATCGCGAGCGCGCACGCACCCGCCGCTGGCCTCAGTGTTTTGTTTCGATTTTAAAATTATCATGTCTTTCTCTACTCAAACGTCCATTACACGGAGATGGTACGTACACTAGCTGTTTGTGGTGATCTGCATATGTTTTTGCGTGGACAACCAGGTAACTTATCAAGCTTATAACTTTGTGATTATTAATGATACAGTTTTGAATTTTTTTTCATAGATTTTTACATAAAAATACTTGACCCGTGTTTCGGGTTTCGCATAAACAAAAATTAATGTTGTATAGGCTATATAACATAACGCTACAATCAAAAGGAGCGGAGCAGCAACGAAAAATGGACGAAAACTGGCAGGCAATTCAATGCGACGGGAAGGGTCAGGGGCGCAAAAATTTGACGCGGACGAAGTCGCGGGCAGATGCTAGTCAAATATAAAATGATAAAATATATGATATTCCTCAAATGAGTGGTTGCAGCGACATGGTTCAGATTGTCGTCAATGCCTCCTGTAGGGTTGTAGTTTCGCAAGAAATCGTACTTTCCTATCCCGAGGTCTAATAAAGTGAATCACCTTCAACTAAGCTATGCTCCTTTAATGTGGTGGAGATATAATTCAAATATAACAGCTCGTGGAGACTAAAAATTCGCCCCTACTTCTTTTGATTAACAATCATTTTTTTTTTTCAATAAGTAAAGTTCTCAATTCCACCTTCGCCTCCGCGTTCACTAAGCTGTCCTCCATTACATTTCTAGTCTCCATTACTAGGCATCTCAATTTAATTTTGATCTTTAGACTACACTGTATAGTTTTGTTTTGAAGAGCGATTGGTCCTCACATTGAGATTAAAATTTGAATAAGGGCCTTAGAAGCTGAGTGTAAAGGAACGTGCCTACTTTATTTATGTCAGTATGTAATAATAGACTAACCAATATTCTCAATTTCAGGAACCCTCTAGTGCCGTGCAGCGAAATCCCGGCGATAGATTTCAATGCTTGGGCAGACGAAGCATGCAACGCTAAGTAGGAGCTTACCTATAAGCGAGACGTAGTGGCAGTTCAACCAAAAGTTAAACAAACCGAAATGGTCAGATAATTCACATGTTACAACGAACTTAGTAATGAACATATTCGTTTTACATATATTATGATGTTAATCAACACAATTTCATTTTTAACGTTTTTTGAATGTAGTAATCTAGTTACAAGTTTTTCAATACAAATGAATGTATAATTAAATTGAACTATATTTTATTTTGGCTACTTTATTTTACCTTTTTGTAATGGAATATTTTCCTGAGAAAAGAAACCGTGTACAATCACCAAAAGAAATAAGTAACCAGTCAATAAACGGTTCATTTATCAAATTATATTTCATTCGAAAATATCTAGCAGTTTCTTACTAAACCTGAACTATATCCGGCGACCTGGTCTGGTTACTTACTTCTTTTGGTTACTGTACCTATCTATGTATGTACGCTCGTAGTTCAAAAACCACCGATCATGAGATGAAATTATACGGGCCAATTGTTTTGTATGGCGGTCTAGAAAGGGAACTAAAATAGTAGACACTTACAAAGCAGTGTCTCAAGTCACGGGTGCTATATTAAATCCCGAACTTAGCGAAGGACTCTTGCTCCCGAGTATAACGAGAGGTTTATGACTAGAATTCTGAGTACAGTGAGAGATTCAAGCACGCCAGAGAGGAATACTGTACTTTTCGCCACTTTCGTTTCACGATTTCGAAACTATAGTTTTAAAACTGTTTAATAACCAGGGAGTACCTAAATATATACATAATTTTGTCCAAACTCATACAATTACATCACAAATTAAAATACTGCCAAAATAATAAATGTCAGATAAAGATGGACATTATTGCGGGATGCCATGCGAATAAAAGCTTTGGTAATATTTGGAAAAATACCCATAAACTGAATCAAAAGTTAGGCACTTAGAGGAATTTTGGTGATGCACATGAGCCGCGGGACACAGCCTGCGCCTTTCAGCGGCATTTTAGTACGGTATCACCGCTTGGGCTAAAGGCTTATTCAGACCGGCGCGACGCGACAGCGCGACGCGATTCTTGTAGAACAATTTCCATGAAGTTCACATAAAAATTGTTCTACGAGTGTCGCGTCGCGTTGCCGCGTCGCGCCGGTTTGTAGGAGGCTTAATGAATACCCTGGGCATGTTAACATTAGATTGTCCGTCAAGGATGTGGCCCAAATTATAAAGAAAACGGTGAGACCCAAGTCCCCAGGTCACGATAGTCGATATATTAGCATCGAGCAAGCCCTTGGTACAACTAGACTAATGAGGCAGAAATCATAATAATGTATATATTGGATGTTTTATGGCTAAAAACTTTAAAAACAAATTTGAGGTGGCGCTGAAAAATCAATGAACAAAGGTCACTCAAAGCGCTGACTCATAATTTTAAGGTTTATTATTTTCTGCTCTTCAGTTTTTTCGGCGGTTTAATTTTTTGTTAAAAAAAATATATTTTATAACTTTTTGTGGCTTTAATGTACTAATAATACTTGGCAAGTTATACCCTATCCAATAAAAAAAGAATTATCTAAATCGGACTACTTTGTATAAAGTTATGCGTGGTTATACATTACAATCAGTGAGTACACAATCAATCATCCCCTATTTCCCGACCCTTAGGGTTCGATTTTGTTTTCCTAATTTATATGAGACCACCTTCAGAGTGTACCCTTTCCAATAAAAAAAGAATTATCACAATCGGTTTACTATGTAAAAAGCTATGCGTGGACATACATTAAAAAAAACCGGCCAAGTGCGAGTCGGACTCGCGCACTGAGGGTTCCGTACAAACCTGTTGGTATCCTCTGTTTATGTATAAGGTTTATGCTTATGAAACTAAATGTTTTTTTTTAATTTTTATATTTGAGTTGATTAAATGAAAGGTAAATTACGGTTTACAATTTATGACGTATTAAAAAAAAAACTACTTCCTGGATCTCGTTCAAACTAATTTTCGGTGGAAGTTTACATGGTTGTGTACATCTTATATTTTTTTGAGTTTTATCATTCTGTTATTTTAGAAGTTACGGGGACACACATTTTACCACTTTGGAAGCGTCTCTCGCGCAAACTATTCAGTTTAGAAAAAAAATGATATTAGAAACCTCAATACCACTTTTGAAGACCTATTCATAGATACCTCACACGTATGGGTTTGATGAAAAAAAATTTTTGAGTTTCAGTTCTAAGTATGGGGGGAACCCCAAAATTTTTTTTTTTCTATTTTAATGTAAAAATCTTGATGTGGTTCACAGAATATATCTATTTATCAAGTTTCAACAGCGTAGCTCTTATAGTTTCGGAGAAAAGTGGCTGTGACATACGGACGGACGGACAGACAGACAGACAGACAGACATGACGAATCTATAAGGGTTCCGTTTTTTGCCATTTGGCAACGGAACCCTTAAAACGCGTCGAATTGATAACCTCCTCCGTTTTTTTTCGTCGGTTGAAAAGACAAATTTAAAGACTCCATAATTGCTCGCTAATGTCAATTTCTATGTCAAGAGCGTCATCTACACCGCCACATACGAACTACGCATTGACATCACGCATCACCCAAGCAGAGTTTACTATTCCTTGTATGGAAGTGAATGTTGGGAGCGGCGAAAAAAAAAGGAAACCAGAATTTATGCTGTAGAAATGCGTTCCTTTCGAAGCATGTGTGGTGTAACTATGAATGGTAGGCTGATGTGATAAGACGACGATGCGATTTAAAGATGTAGTCTGAGTCAGAGGTGACGGTGGGGTAGCAACAGACTTAGGCGTCAACGGTGCGGCAGCAGACAGCGGCGTCGGCGATGCCGCAGTAGACAGAGGTGTCGGCGTCGCAGCAGTTGGCATAAATGTCGTCAGATTCACCAACACTGTCGACGTCATGGGCAGCACGAGCTCTAGCATCACCACAGCTGGAAGCATAGGCATTGACGCGGACGGCAGCTCCTCACTTTGTCCTACCACGCAACCTCGTACCGGTGTTTCAGCCTTTTTGTCCCTACGAACGTTTTTTTTCTGCACTCAGGCAATGCCACGCAGAGACTAAGAGGGGGAAGTCAACACACACCCTGTGATATGCGACGCTACATTTTGTGCACTTAGCTGTTTCGCTTGCTGGCAAACATTTGCCGCATCCACCGCACTTTACTATACTTGCAACGGGCTGGCTGTAAGTTCAATAAACCACCGCACTTTACCGGCATTCTTGCGATAGGACTATAAGTTCAATTAACCTCTACAACAGGAACACAAAGTTTTTTTACGTCTGATCTGACGTTAATATAGACATTGACACTGTTGACAGTTATAACACACCAGACGTTGTAGACGAAAAATTTGACTACGATCCCACCTGTACAAACGTTAATACGTCACTCCAAAAACAAACAAAATAATAATAAAACACTACTTGACAATACAATATATACAATTGGTAACACAACATTAAAATAATTTCATATCTACATTCTATAAGGCAAAGTCGCTTCCTGCATCACCAAACTTTCTGCTGCAGCTTAGATCTTCCAAATTGCGCAACAGATTTAAATGCGGTTTTCGTCAATACACAAAGTGATTCAAGAGGAAGGTTTATACTCGTACTTATAATACTGGCAAAACCTAGTAAATAACAATATCAACATACCGTATTCCAAAGCAGATGCAGGCATAGTACGGATCTAGAGGACATGGTGGAGCATACAGTGGAAGTGTGCCCTGCCTGGGCGGAGCACCGCCGTGTCCTCGTGGAGGCGATTGGCGGCGGCGACCTCTCGCGTCCGGCCCTGGTGCGAGCCATGGTACGGAGCGAAAGGGCATGGAAAGCCGTCACCTCCTTCTGCGAAGCAGTAATGCTCGCGAAGGAAGAGGCGGGGCGCGTGAGGGAGTGGCAGTCACTGCGCCTTCACGTCCCTAGCCACCGCAGGAGGAGACGCCCCGGACGTCGGGAGTCGAAAGCGGACTCCCGGCCACCGTAGGCGCGAGCTTGCGGGTGGCAAGCAATGGGTAGCTCGCCGCCCGGTAAGGACCAGGCTCGGGTCAACGGCGCGTAGTGTTCCACGCGCGCCTCAAAGAGATGTCAGCAGCAGTGAAGGGGTCTACTAGGACCGATACCTGCCAGGGTTGCGAGATTGTTCAAGCGAGTTACCGTGATCCCAGCATATGGGTAACTGAAGGAACACGGGTGGGTTTTAGTCAGTAAAAGTCTGACACACCCTCCCGCTCCACCCAGAGCGGGAGAAGTCATTTGATGATTTCCCATCCAGAAAAAAAAGGCATAGTACGGAAAAGATGGATTGCAGATGTGAACTACTCTGCTCATTTTTTAGTGAAATATTTATTTATTATTATTTATATATTGGTCTACAATTGTTACACTTTATAATCTAACTAGCTTCTGCCCGCGACTTCGTCCACGTCAAATTTTTGCTCCCTGACCCTTCCCGTCGCCTCGATTTGCCTGCCAGTTTTCGTCAATTTTTCGTTGCTGCTTGCTCCTTTTGAGTTATAGTGAGTCAACCTTAAAAGATAGACATATGCTCTCGTGGACTTTTTTTGAGAACTTTTTAAAAGGAACAATTCCGTCATACATGATTTTTGCGTTACTTTAACCGTTTACGCAGCGCACGCAACGGAAACTCTCAAAAGGAATAAATTTTCCCCGTTTTTGCAACATTTTTCATTACTGCTCCGCTCCTCTTAGTTGTAGCGTGATGTTATATAGCCTATAGCTTCCCTCGATAAATAGGCTACCCAACACAAAAAGAATTTTTCAATTCGGACCAGTAGTTCCTGAGATTAGCGCGTTCAATAAATCAAACAAACAAACAAACTCTTTAGCTTTATAATATTAAGTATAGATAACTAGCTTCTGCCCGCGACTTCGTCCGCGTCAAATTTTTGCTCCCCTGACCCATCCCGTCGTATCGATTTGCCTGCTAGTTTTCGTCCATTTTTCGCTGCTGCTCGCTCCTTTTGAGTTATAGTGAGTCAACCTTAAAAGATAGACATATGCTCTTGCTGATTTTTTTTAGAACTTTTTAAAAGGAACAATTCCGTCATACATGATTTTTGCGTTACTTTAACCGTTTACGCAGCGCACGCAACGGAAACTCTCAAAAGGAATAAATTTTCCCCGTTTTTGCAACATTTTTCATTACTGCTCCGCTCCTCTTAGCTGTAGCGTGATGTTATATAGCCTATAGCCTCCCTCGATAAATAGGCTACCCAACACAAAAATAATTTTTCAATTCGGACCAGTAGTTCCTGAGATTAGCGCGTTCAATCAAACAAACAAACAAACTCTTCAGCTTTATAATATTACTAGCTTTTGCCCGCGGCTTCGCCCGCGTGGTTGTCGGAAATTATCGCAAGAGGACGTACTACCGCAGTAAGAATGTATTAATCCATGTTATACATACATAAAATTACGCCTGTTTCCCATGAGGGTAGGCAGAAACTACGGAACGCCACCTGTTACGATCCTTACATATCATGTGTGTTTGATGTACTTAAAATAAAACTAATAGTATTCAGAGTAAGAAGACTGCGACATAGGGTTGGATTGAATTGAATATAAGTCTTCCTGGTTTTTCTTAACGCTCCTATTCTACCTATACAAACACTCAATTATTTACCAGACACCAAATTAAACATAGTTATAAGAATAGTACTTTGGCCAGTGGCTTCGCCCGTATAGCTGTCGGAAAATATCTCCCGGGAACGTATATGGTAAGTATCCAGGATAACCAAAAAACCAAATCCATCCAAAAATCTAAACATCTAAGCCATATTTCGCGGTCTCTTACTTGGAATAATACAATTGGGTTTATTTTGAGTACTTCGAACACACATGATATTCGCATTTACTATGAAGCCAAAGTACCTAATATGAATTACAATATTACAATCCTACTAATCCTGCAGTACCCGACCGCTACCAAGCGAGATGGCCGGACGCGGGACGGCCCGCTAGCCGCTCTGCGGCTATTTTATTATAATCTCTGATATCTTCTAAAATATTAATTTTAATGATATGCTGTAAAGGGCAATTTTGATCTACATGAAATGCACAATTTATTTAAGGTACTTAATTGGATAAGGATTAATGCTGTATTGCTTAAAATCGCATTCATAAATAAGCCATTATTTCTCGTAAAAAGTAAAGGATAAAAGTGGTTATTGTGGGTTATCCCTAAGAGTTAGACTTATACCATCGGGCACTTTTTTGTAGAACTTTTTAAGGTGTACAATACTGTAGTACATTATTTTGATCTAATTCGTAGAGTTCAGCCAGCGTTCGCAATGTAAGCGCAAAAAAATGAGTTTATTTATGACATCACATTAGAAACCTCTAAAATTATCAGCGTTTCTTTACTATATTATACATGTTATATACATATAAACCTTTCTGTTAAATCACTCTATTTATTAAAAAAACCCGCAACAAAATCCGTTGCGTAGTTTTAAAGATATAAGCATACATAGGGACAGACAGCGAAGTGACTTTATTTTATAATATGTAATGATATGTAATGATAATACAAGCTATAATACACACCAAGTGTACAATGTGATAATATGTAAGGTAATATTTTAAGCCATTCGTGCCAAACGGCTCAGCTTACTGTTAACTGTCCCTATACATAGTAGTCTTTGCTGTTAAGAGCCCTCTCACAAAATTTGAACGCTCGAGTTTAGGTAAAAGACGGCAATCTTATGTATGTGTGCGTAGCTATCCACACATGCACAATACAAACAGTGTAACGCGAGTGTCGAGCCGGTCTAAACAATCTTGAGCCTTTAGAATTATAATGCGGTATTTAGATATTTATGAAAATATTTATTTTTATTTATCCAGTCTAATAAAGATTTCTAGACTAATAAAAATAATACAACTATATGTTATGTAAAGTATACAATAAAAATAAAAAATTAAAACAATTACATATTGGTGCCGATTCTGTTGTACACCGAACTAAACTAACAAAACTATCTCTAAAATTGCTTACTTTTAGCTATGAGAATTGTTACGCTATTCTGCAAGAAATAATCAATAAAAATTATTTTGACACGACTAAAATCAAATTTGACAATCGCGATTCAACGTGGTATTTTTAGGGTTCCGTTGCCAAATGGCAAAAACGGAACCCTTATAGATTCGTCATGTCTGTCTGTCTGTCCGTACATCACAGCCACTTTTCTCCGAAACTATAAGAGCATGCTGTTGAAACTTGGTAAGAAGATGTATTCTGTGAACTGCATTAAGATTTTTACACTAAAATAGAAAAAAAAAAACAATAAATTTTGGGGTTCCCCATACTTAGAACTGAAACTCAAAAAAAAAATCATCAAACCCAAACGTGGGGTATCTCTGAATAGGTCTTCAAAAATGGTACTGAGGTTTCTAATATCATTTTTTTCTAAACTGAATAGTTTGCGCGAGAGACACTTCCAAAGTCGTAAAATGTGTGTCCCCCCCCCGTAACTTCTAAAATAAGACAATGATAAAACTAAAAAAAATATGTGATGTACATTACCATATAAACTACTACCGAAAATTGGTTTGAACGAGATCCAGTGAGTAGTTTTTTTTAATACGTCATAAATCGTAAACCACAATTTACCTTTCAGTACCTGGATGCCCGAGCTTTGCTCGGTATTTTATTTATTTTTTTAGTAAATTGTGTTTTTTAGAAATTATATTTAAATACAAATTACTTACATTTTATAATTTTTCTTCCAATAAAAAAAAACATAAGTTCATGTTTAAGTTGATTATCGATAAAGTTGATTATTGAAAACACGTATAAAACGACATTTTCTAAAAATGAATCCTAGCTAGATCTATTTATCGTCCCCGAAACCCTCTGTATACTAAATTTCATGAAAATCGTTGTAGCTGTTTCCGAGATTCAGATTATATATACATATATATACAAGAATTGCTTGTTTAAAGGTATAAGATAAGATTCAATCAACTCAAATATAAAAATTAAAAAATAACATTTAATTTCATAAACGTAAACCTTATGCATAAATCGAGGATACCTACAGGTTTGTACGGAACCCTCGGTGCGCGAGTGCGACTCGCACTTGGCCGGTTGTTTCTTTTGGCTTCGCAACTTAGTACTTGTGCGCTACGCAATGAACTTGCTGAGATACGGAGGCGCGCAAGGGGGCATCCTGGACGTGTTTTATATGGGATTTTTCATTTTTGTTTGAAAAATAAAAAAAAATATTACCCACGTGTTGACATTTATATTGGGGTAGGGAGTAGAAAATTTCATTATTTTTGCGATAGGACACGCAATTTTCGAGATATAAGCAAAAGAAAAAAAAATACAGTACTATTTTTGCACGTGAGGCGAGGCGTTGCCGTTGGTGTGAATTTTTGTTCATGACCACTAGTTTTACTCCACATCTTTTTAATCGCGATTAAAAATAGTCAGATTTAGTTAAAATAAATTATTTTAGTCAACATTTTTCTACAATCTATTAAAATAATGCTTTACTTGATAATAAACGAAGTTCTTATACAAAAAAATATAAAATGCGAAGAGTAGCAAATTGTTGTAGTCGTAGTATATTTTTGCGTTCACGATACGAGTACCCGTAAACTGAGACGCGGGAAAAAATGGCACAAGTCCTTTTAATTCATTCAATTCAATTCAATTCATTTATTTATTGTAAAACATAGGTGTGTACATTATTAGTTCTTATTTGGTAAACATTGAGGGCGCTATGTTTTGCCTCTAGGGCGTACAAAAATAGTCAAACATGCAATAAAATAGTCATACATGCAATATAATTAAACAAGAAATTAATTTAGACACATGAACCACAAATAAACAAGTAAATTAATTAGATCGCATCAAGAATTTTCAATCACACTGAACAATGTCAATTACATTAATTATGTGCATTGAGAAAAAACAATTAAAATAATGAAAATAAAAAATTAATGTTCGCACTTATTGTGTTAAAATGAAAATTGTCAGCACTTACTTTTCTAAAGAATGTCAAGGAATTTGAACGATGTCATAAATTAAATTGTCAATATGGAAGATAATATCATAACATAAGAAATGTCAGAAATTTTATAACAGCATGTCATTCAAATATTCGGTGACTGAATAATAGCATTTTTCTGTTAAGAAAATCTTTAATTTTGTTTTAAAGTTCTGCAAATTTTCATTCTTAATGCTTTCAGGAATTTTATTGTATATAACCGGACCCATGCCTAAAATACTTTTCCTTGCTAGTGCTGTTTTGTATTTACTTGTACACAACATGGTTTTGTATTGGGATCTAAGTTGAGTGGTTCGTTTTCTAGTATCTACTATCGCAGGAAGCAATTTTAAGTTTAGTTTGACAAACACTGCTACTTCAAATATATATAGGCACGGGAAAGTCAAGATTTTTAATGATTTGAATACAGGCTTACAGCTATCAGTAGTTTTTAGGCCTACCATACATCGTATACATCTTTTTTGAGTTCTAAATATAGTTTCTCTTTCAGCACAGTTGCCCCAAAATATTATGCCAAATCTTAATACTGAGGAAACAATGCCATGGTATGCTATAAGTACTGTCTGTAAATTAACTTTCTTTGCCAGGATGAAAAGAGCATAAGCAGATTTGCTTAGCCGCGCACATATGTCGTCTGCCTGCATTTTCCACGTTAGTTGGCTGTCAACTAGAATGCCAAGAAATCTTGCTACTTTTACCTCTTCTACAGTTTGTCCGTTATATCCAACATTTAAATGGTGGGGTTTTAGCCTTTGGTAGAAATGTAATAACTTGGTTTTTTGAATATTGATAACCAAGTTATTTCTGTCAAGCCAATCAATTATTTCTTTAAGGGTGTTATTTACATCGTCTTCATAAGTTAGATTATTGGAACATTTAATTATAGCTGTACTGTCATCAGCGAAGAGAATCATTGGATGCTTTATTTGTTGTGGCAGGTCATTAATATAAATAAGAAATAATGGTGGCCCAAGCACACTGCCCTGTGGTACCCCATAGTGAAGTTTTCTACAGTTTGATTGGTATTTTATTTCCCGTTTCGTATTTAAATTGACTCTAGTGATTTCTGTATATTGTTTGCGGTCACTCAAATAAGATTTAAACAGTTCCAAAGCATTTCCCCGTATCCCGTAAGCGTTAAGTTTTTCTATTAGCGTCTTATGATCTACATAGTCAAACGCTTTTGTCATGTCCGTAAACAGAGCACAAACTGGTGTTTTATTGTCAACATTAGTAATTATATGACTAATAAGATTAAACATTGCCATATTGATGCTTCTATTTTTACGGAATCCCATTTGTTCGTCACATAATACATTAAATTTGGTCAAATATGAGTTTAATATTTCATTTATAACCTTTTCTATCACCTTGGAGAAAACTGGTATCAAGGCAATGGGTCTATAATTTTGCATTTGCTCTTTACAATCCTTTTTATGGAGTGGCTTTATGATGGTTGTTTTGAGGCCTTTGGGAAAAATACCAGTGCTAATACATAAATTAATAATGTGGCAGAGTGGTGTTGCTATAACGCTACATACTGATTTTATTACGTTTGTTCTAATTTCATCGTAGCCTGTGCTGTTCGTGTTGCGAAGGGATTTTATTATTCGTATTATGTCTTGTGGTATAACTGGTGGCATGAAAAGGGAATTGCTGCTATGAGTAAATGGTTGTATTTTATGTAATGTTGAAGTGGATCTACTGGAAATTTGGTCAATAAAGAAATCGTTAAATGCCGTAGCTATTTCTTTTGGGTGATTAACAATGTTACCAGAGATTTGTATTTGTTGTATTGGCTCTGGAATTGATTTGGTATTGTTTATTAATTGCCAAGCTGCTTTGGATTTGTTGCTGGAATTTTGTATTAAGTGATTATTTTGCGATTTCTGTGTTAATTTTATTATTTTCTTTAATCTGTATGAGTACGATTTAAAAGCAGCTTTATTCACACTTGTTGGTTTTAATCGATATTTCCAAAGCAAATTTCTTTGTTTCGTACTACATATACGTATTCCTTTCGAAATCCATTTAGTCTGTTTTTTGCATTTTATAGTAATTAATTTAACCGGAAAACATAAATCGTATAATAATCGAAATAATTCTATAAAATCATTATATGCTTCATTTGGATCTGACTTGTCGTATATTTGTGAGAATGTCAATTGTTTGAGGTAATTTCTAAATTTAAATATATTTTCTTCTGATATGTCACGCTGTTTAATACGCCAATAGTTTAGTTTATACGTTTTATTAACTTTTATTTTTAATATTTGTGCAGTGTGATCAGGGGGTCTAAAAAGGCCACATTAAGCGTTTCTGCTAAAACTAATTCATATTGTGAATTCCCAGCAATACCTTAGCAATTCCTCTAACTTTCGTAAAATGGTGACACATATTAGCGATATCATACTCAATTCAATTCATATCCGAATCACATTTGGTGTAAATGTTGAAGCATGAAAAAAATAAAGACCGTAATTTTACCGGTAAATATTTCTTTGAAGATTTAATAAATACAAGTGATTATTTCTAACTGTTGAAATGTTATTTAATTACTGTATGCATAAAAAATATAAAAATGTCACAAATAAGCCCTGAAAAGGGAAACTAGAAACAACAAAAACTTTATAAGCTGGCAACGAATACATAAAAGTTTTCCCTTCAGATATGTCATAATTAGTCTGTGGTAGTCTGTGGTCTTAATAATCTGTGGTTATGTCAACAATAAATATCAACAAAATTAAATTTAATTATTTCATGCAAATTGGGTAATTTATAAATACAGAGTAAGTAAATACTTGTTTATCTTAAATCAATATTTAATTGTATCACTGTTCAAAGGTATTTAATTGGACGTAATAATTTGTAGGCATGGAATGAAAATTCTGCTCGTCTTTCTGCGTTGATAGTGGAAGTTCTGTCGTTGTTATACCCTTCATCAAGATCACTGCAGCGTCTACTTCTGACCAGACTCGTGTGCCAGCACCAAGCTCTACCCCTGCCGATGCTACAACAGCGGCTTTGACTCTTCGAACTCGGCAATCAAGATACCGCAGTGAGTGGAGTTTTATAACCCTACAGCTATTTTTATTGAGACTAACGATTGAAAATGATTATGATGTTATTTATATAACGTTTTTATGTGCCCTCTGGCTCGACATAAAATTTGAGTACCTACTATCGTTAACATTGAAATATATAACGAAATACAAAGAGGAAAACAAACTAAATTTTACCATGTAACTAAACACTAACTAAACACAAAGAGCTATTGGGCTCCAAGTCTACTATTGTTGTCAACCTGTCATTACTGTTGGTCTTAGGTTGTCTTAAACAATGATATTATTATTTTCAATTTCATTTTATTTCACAGGTATGTTAATTATTGACTGATGATTTGACTTTCTTAAAAACTACACATTTTCTTTTTTAGCCTGGTGAAGTTGTTCCAAGCAGTCATCGTTTGCCTCTCCGCAGCTCCGTGACTACCATCAACACATAAAATGTTCATAGAAAAATAAACTGATGTACTATAGTGTATATGTTAGTTTCATTATTTGATTATTGCTAGATTTTTATACAGTACATGAGAATTGTAAATTTATTAAAATATTTTAACTTTGTGTATTGTTTTATTCAAATGATAGGTATAAAGGTAAACTGTATGTCCTATTTTATAGGTACACACTACCTAATGAAATTGGAGTGAAAGAAAAGTAATATAAGGCCTATGTCCCACGTAGGTTGTAGATTTTTATTAGGGTTCCGTAACCAAAGAGTAACCAGGACGGGACCCTATAACTAAGCCTCCGCTGTCCATTGGTCCGTTCATATGTCTGTCTGTGAGCAGGCTGTATGATGTGGAAAATAAATATACCTACATATTTCCTCTGGAAATGTTTATTACTTACCGGGTGCAAATCACAAAAATAAGCTAGGTGTGAATAGTGTGTACTTTTGAATAAGTATTTTTTCAACTGGGCACTGAAGTGTAATGAGTTACTGGTAATCTACAGCTATCACATTGTTTTATACACTAACTTGGTGTTTCATATAGTGTACGCCCTTGGTAACCTATGGTATGATCCAGATGCTTTAGAACTAAGCGGATCTACTCAGTGCCTGAAATCTATACTTATAATATTATAAAGCTGAAGAGTTTGTTTGTTTGATTGACCGCGCTAATCTCAGAAACTACTGGTCGGAATTGAAAAAATATTTTTGTGTTGGGTAGCCCATTTATTGAGGAAGGCTATTTAACATCACGCTACGATCAAAGGGAGCGGAGCAGTAAACGTATAATGGACGAAAACAGGCAGGCAATTCGATGCGACGGGAAGGGGAGCGAAAATTTGACCCGGGCGGAAGCTAGTATGATTATAAGATTGAAGTCATTTGTAACATTCACAAGAGTAGATGGTAATGTCCATTTAGAACTGCTTCATTAAAACTGACTACTTCATTACTGTTCTTGAAGGAAGGTTGTATGTTTATTTCATGTAAGTTTGACCGTTTTTAATACAGAGTAAGTCAATACTTGTTCATCTTAAATCAATATTTAAATTTAATTGTTGTGTATACATATATGTTGTGTTGTGTATATGGTGTGCGCCCATATTAGCCTGTGGTATGATCCAGATGCTGAAGTACTAATTGGATCTACTCAGTGCCTAAAATATGAATAGAAGATTGTGGTAATTTGTAACATTCACAACAGTAGAACTAGAACAACACTTTCGTACTGGAAGACGTAGAGTTGGAAGGCCTTCAACAAGGTGGACCGATGACCTTGTGAAGGGCGCAGGAATCCGCTGGATGCGGGAAGCACAAAACCGGTCGAAGACTCGAAGTGGTGGAGCTTGGCGGAGGCCTATGTCCAGCAGTGGACGTCTTTCGGCTGAAATGATGATGATGACAACACTAGATGGTAGTGTCTATTTGGAACTACCATAAAACTGACTAAGTACTTCATTACTATTCTTGAAGGTAGGTAGTACCTACTCATGCCAGCGCGGCAGTACATATGTACGGCTCCAGCTCATGGACCTTATCACGACATATATTTTGCCTTTAGAACCCAAAAAACCTGGAGGACCCACATTTGAAACGCTATGTCCATTTTTCGAAGTGCCACAATTCGTTGATGACTTAAAATGGACTACATATCACGAGCGTGCTCAAGAAAATTTTCTTAAGGCCTAAATTTGCCATTATTACTATATTTTTTCACAAAATCCCAAATATGATTTGTAAAATGATCCTCTTGACTAACTTCTTATGATTCTGCTATTTGACATTAAACTTCATTAAAGCAATTCATATTAAGTGTACCATTTTACGAATCTCCATACAAAACTGTCAAATAGATGAATTGTGTTAAACGAATTGTACGCAGAACATATTATGAATTGTCAGTTTGTGACCATTTTACGGATTATAATATGATTCATAATATTTTCCTCTTATGATTCTACCAAAGTGGCCTTTTTAGACCCCCAGATAAGCCATAATCAATAATATCATTACTACATTTTTGTTTAAAATTGTGGGCAAAATTGTCTAAGCAAGTTTTGCTGCTGGGTCGCGTTGGTTGATTTATTGCTAATTTAAGATTGTAGTTCAGTAAAAAATATTCAAAATCTAACGTAGTTTTGTTTCTTTTGAGAACGTCAATATTGAAATCCCCGCAGAGTATTATTTTTTTTTGAGGCTTAGAGCATATTTCTTTTAATATAATTTCTAGAGTTTCGTAAAAAGTATTTAGATTACACGCTTTAGGGGGCCGGTATATACAAATAACAATTATTTTATGCAGCGGTAATTCGATACCACAACATTCGACAATGCCTGATAGAGATCGCATAGCAATGTGTTTTAGTTCTTTATAAACAATATTATTTTTTACAAGGATGCAAGCACCGCCGCGTTTAGTTGAGCGAGCGTAGCATGCCGCAAGTTTATAATTTGGAATATATAACAATTTTTCTTGGCCATTCATGATAAAATGTTCCGTGATACATAATATATCTATTTCAATTTCCTGTTTTGAAAGTTCCTGAATATGTACAGTTAGAATATCAGTTTTATTTATTAAGCCAGCTATATTTTGGTGCATTATGTGCATACTATTTACATAGAAAAAACTGATCATTCATCATATCACTACTCTCTAAGTCAATGTCATAAGTACAAGTGTCTTCGGTAATCATATTTGATTGAACAATATCGTGGATGTAATTTAAAACGTCTTTAAAAATTGTTACCATACCATTATTGTTTATGGACCCTGTTCTTCTGTGAAACATTTTATAGTCATATGATAAGTTTCTATTAGAATCAAGGAAGTACGCATGTTCGTGAGTTAATATGTCCATGTAGAGTAGATTGTTGAAATTTTCTACACGCCAGTTATACATCAACGATCGGGTGGTGTATTTGAATGTCGGAGAACAGATGATAATATTTGTGTGTTTGATTGAGCGTAGTGACTCTCTGATGAAAAATATCTTGCAAATATCTCCTTCCCCGTTGGGCGCTTGTGCATCGTAATTTATTCTAATTTAGAGTGATTTCAAAAACGATATTATGTCTAATTAAATAAACAGATTTAAATAAAACTTGAGAATTCGATTTGTTATAGAGCATACTTTATATTGACATGAATTTTTTAATGTAATTATGCTATATTCAAACCAAAAAAACGCGATAAACTTGCGAATAAATCGTAAAAATTGCCATAAGACTTTATTTTTTTACTAATTAATGTTATTATAAATCAATATTCTTGTACTAAATGTAACAACTAAATTATATGTCTGTTGTTTCGTGTATTTTTTTTACTCAAATTTCTACATATTAATGATGGAAATAGGAGTCTGAAATGGACCCTGCGCTGATTTTTAAGAAAACTAGTTGTGGGAGATTAATTACTACAAAGTATACAAATAAGTTTTTGTAAATGTGCTACTAAAAGTAACAAAACAAAAGATTGATCTATTTTTTACATGTATTCGTCTATGCCAGAGTATTTATAATGATGAGATGAGAGGTAAATAAGGCGACTAAAATCTTAGATATTCGCGCAAAAATGTAAAATGGCTCTTAACTTGTGACACTATGAACTTGCTAAGAGTTTTAATTGAAACTTGCTAACTGTTTCAATTGAATATTTTCAAATCAAAAGTCATTTATTCAAACTAGGCTGAGAGTCAGCACTTTTTGAAGGTCAAAGTTACATAAGACAGTCCCCCCAAAACGCCCGCCCTTCGACACTTCATCGACACGTCTAGTGCTTTAGCTGGGAACACAGACTATAATATAATATAGGGTATAGACAGGAAGCTCTCTGCTTTTTCTGTTGACAGCTCGAAGGCGCCATCTAGTTGTCATCTACCCAAAACTATTTACCTATAGATATGGATATAGATAGGTATACAGTAGGTAGCTGTACTAGCTATAGGCGCTATAGCTATAGATTGAGTTTGAATTTCAACATTGTCGTATAAATAATAGCTTACTTTGCTTTTTTAACAATTATGATAAGATTGCATTACATAATTGTTAGAAACACATTAGTAGTATACAATAATTTATACGACAATGTTAAAAATTCCCGATTTTTTTTTTTGCACATAGGATTATGAAAGAAAAGTGACTCGGAATTAAGGGTCAGCAGTACGAAATCGTGTTATGGGATTTCGATAAGTTTATATAGTAAACTTAAAGTAATTGCCACAAAAAAATACATCTGGCTAGCTCAAGAGTTTTACTAGACCATGAAAAAATCGGGTTGGGCATAAACCTTGCAGATCATTGTTAAAAAAATATTGAATTTCACTAAAAACGTGTAAAAAGCACTGCCGTATTTTGATAACTTAAGGCTTAAAGAAGCACCTAAGCAGCTAACAAGAAGGCACCTATTTAATTTATACATAAATAAAAATAATAAAGAACAGAAAACCCGATGCATTTTTTAGTTTTCCATAATGTTCCTTCTGATTTGCGTAAAAAATTCGCAAACTTTCTCAATTTTGACGCTCGAAATCTCCATACAATTTACTATGGCGACGCGGTTTATCATTTCTATAGCAGTGTTCGAACCGCGGAGCTCAGTCGACCGCACGTCTTCAAGGTGGGACCACCATAAATAATGGCCTGTGCGTACACGAGATCCCCCGCACAGTGGTCGGAGTCAGAACAATTTATACAAGTACTAAAATTTAAGATTTTGAAGCTCGATTCTTTCTGCACGTATTTTGTATATTGTATCATTTCTTATTTGTTTGGTATTATTTTTACGTCTTTCCGGTTCATAATTGTAATCTTATTTTCAAGTACTTGGTGTGATATAATTTGCTCTAACTACATAATTGTTTTCTTTAACTACACAACATAGCCCCGTCGTGTTTGGGCTCGTAAGATTTGTCTCGACAAGTACTATAGATCTAGATGGTGTCCAGGGTCTGATGATGAAGTCGAAAGGTACCCATAGAAACTCTTTAAGTATACAACATAACCTCGTCGTGTTTGGGCTCGTTAGATTTGTCTTGACAAGTACTACAGATCTAGATGGTGTCCAAGGTCTGATGATGAAGTTGGAAGGTGGCCATAGAAACTCTTTAAGTATACAACATAACCTCGTCGTGTTTGAGCTCGTTAGATTTGTCTTGACGAGTACTATAGAACTAGAATAATGTCCAGGGTCTGATGGTGAAGCCAACCGGTGGCCATAGGAACTCTTTAAGTATACAACATAACCTCGTCGTGCTTGGGCTCGTTAGATTTGTCTTGACAAGTACTACAGATCTAGATGGTGTCCAGGTCTGATGATGAAGTCGGAAGGTGGCCATTGAAACTCCTTGGTCAGTGGATATCAAACGGGGCACTATAAAACTTTGGGACCCGGTGGGATGTGCGAGTAGTAGGGTGGGGGAATATCATGGGACATAACATAACGTCGTGGTGTTTGGGCTAGTGTTAAAAGACTCGAGTCCTCGAGTCGTAATTTTAAAGACTCGACTCAGTTATGCAAGACTCAGTGTGCTCAAAAGGCTCGGAGTCTTGAGTCAAGCCGAGCCAGAGTCATAATCGAGTCTTAAAAAAGGACTGGAGTTTTAAAAAGGACTCGAGTCTTAAAA
Organism: Aporophyla lueneburgensis; assembly: GCA_932294355.1. NCBI lineage: Eukaryota > Metazoa > Arthropoda > Insecta > Lepidoptera > Noctuidae > Aporophyla > Aporophyla lueneburgensis. Next base: position 4,077,493 of record OW028740.1, on the reverse strand, counting down.
ACGACTCGAGTCTTAAAATGAACTTAAGTCCTGTAGCTCATCATTCGAAAAAACTCGAATAACTCGTCAGATTTTTTTGTACACAAAGTTTCATCATAACCACTAATTTGAATTTATTGCCTTCTTTCTAGTCTTTTCGAATGATGAGGTACAAGTTTCATCTTCATGCTCCGAGTTTTTCTTTAAGACTCTAGTTCATTTTAAGACTCGAGTCCTTTTTAAGACTAGAGCCCTTTTTAAGACTCGAGTCCTTTTTAAGACTCAAGTGCTTATCTGTAGACTCCGAGGCCTTTTGAGCACATTGAGTTTTGCATAATTGAGTCGAGTCTTTAAAATTAGGACTCGATGACTCGAGTCCTTTGCAACTCTAGTTTGGGCTCGTTAGATTGCATGCGCAGTCTCAAGCAACAAAAAGAGGCACTTGCACTCTGAAAAAAAATCATGATGTAGACGTATTAATTGACTTTGTTTTTGAAAATCATAATTTAACAGCTGATTGATGCCTACATACAAAACTACAATAAACCACCACATCTGCCATCCTTCCTTACTAAGTATAAATGCAATAAAAAAACAACATATTATCCACTTCTATTTTTAATATTATCTTCAAGGTTCCTGCCGCTCGAACCACTATGTAAACATCTATGTGTGCGTGAGCGGGGCGCGCGCGCCTACTGCTGTGTGAGTAACGCTTTAATACCTAATTTTCTCTCGCGCTTGCAGTGTATCCGACCCTTAAAAGTAAAAACGATTTACTATTTCGAAAAATATTTGTTGTTCGATTCAGTACATTTAAAAATAAAATACATTTACTAACATATTATTTTGTTTTATTCTTTCAAACCTCTCAAATTTAAATCAGATAGAGTCTTTTGAACACCAGATGTTGAAGGTAGGGCAGGTAGAGTTGCAGATCCAGTATGTAAGCATTCTGAAAGTAGGTATTTTTTATTTTAAATATTAATTTTGCCAAAAGTGTTGACATAAGTAGGTACTGTCAATAAAGCAACATTGTTTAATTGTTATGAGTATATACTGTAAGAAGATTAATATCATTTAACCCGTCGCGCATCTAATTACAGACACGATAGAAAATCTATTGTTATCATTACATGTGCTGCACACTTGACTTGCGAAGAGTTAAACTTTTCTGCTTTTAGCTCACTTTAAATAGGGTACATACCTCTCATATGAATATCAGATTGTATCTTTTGAATACGAGATGTTGAAGGTAGAGAAGGCAAGCTAACTGATTCAATATGTTGTTGTGTGAGTTGTTCTGAAAATGAAACATTTTGATTAAGTATGTTAAGAGATATCTATCTAATCTTCAGATATTCTGTGAATAAAATTTGAGACAGTATCCTCTAAAACTGCTTAGCACTTGCTTCACAATAACTCATCATTTCAGGCAAAAAGTCCACTGCTAGACATAGAGGTCCCCCAAGCATTGCCACTTTGCCTGGTTCATGGTTGGTTTGTGGTCACTCATAATGGGCCTTATAAGAAGGCTAAGAGTCACTCAAAGGGCAGTGGAGACTGCTGTGTTTGGAGTTTCCTTACATGATTGAATAAAAAATGAAGAGATCCATAGAACAAATACTGTAACCGACATAGCCCGAAGAATTGCTTTACTTAAGTGGCAGTGGGTAAGCACATTGCTCGCAGAACAGATAGCCGATGGGGCAGAATTTTTCACAATAAATGTTTCAAATTAAATTAAAATATTACCTGGCAAATACAGCACAGGAATTGCTAATATGCACATCTATTTCTTGGATACTCATCAATTTCTTGAAAATGTTTATGTCAGACACGTCTGTTGCTATGAACAACAAATTTATCCACCATAGCTACTTCACCATCAATTTTTGCAATCCAAGGACTTATTGAATTTCTCTGCATTCATATCTGGATTCGGAAAGCGATGGAGAGGTATACCTGAGAAACAAAATAGTATGTTTTTTTTTTAACTAGTTTGTTTTAATAAAGAAAGTAGGTACCAAGGAGGAAATTCTCTTGCCGGGGAAAGTTTAGACTGAGGACTCATTATAGATAGTTTTGAAGTTTCTTGTCTATAGGAATGAAAAGAAAATAGATGGCGATTGATGATCAATGAACGAATCGATGGGAAGGTAGAATAGGTATAACGTTGTGAAGAACCAAGTTTTATAAACACCGGACAAGGTAGGTAGTCAACAGTAACAACACCACATAAACAAAAAGTACATACCATCTTCTTTAGTCACTAGACATCCAAGGAATACAACAAGAGTTTTGTGACATGATGTAAGTGCACTCAATGTTCAGTGCACTATTCGCAATTATGGGTCCAAACTGTAAACAGTGTCTGTGAACTACTGAGCACAGGGCTCAGTAGTTCACGGAACAAAACTTCACAACTTATTCCGAAATGCCGACACTGAGGAGAAGACTCAAGTCAACGTGGATTAACGAAACAGAGAATTATTGTAGCGCGGCACGGCGACACGGAGGAACGTTCAACTCAACGTGGTTACCAGCAGCACTTGCGAAACAAAACAAACGGAATTTTGTGAAAAACCTGGCACTCCCGCGCAGACATTTGCAATTAAAGTATGACCATTGCAACGTTAATAAATGCCCAATTTTTTTAATAAAATAAAAACACCTTCCAGCACCGTTTAGAAAAACCAATAACACTTGGTTTAAGCTTATTCCTTATTTTTGTCATTTTTAGTTCAATATTTTGAAATAATTATTTTATTTGTGTGTTTGTGGGTCATGCCTTTTCCCATCATCATCATTAAATATTTTCACATTGTAACACAATATTTTTATTTTGGCTATCTGGTACAGAGATGGCGCTGTGCTCAATTTCAAAATTAAAATTGCTGCATGTTCCTAGCTGCCAAAGCATGGCTGGGAAGAAGAAGTGGCGGAACAAACTCTTCCTTTTGCAAATCAAATTTCATGGCAGTCATAATTATAATTTCAGATAAAGCTTTCAGCTATTACAATTGTTTCTAAAATCGATGTGCCTGCCGGGGTCGCGTGATTGTTCGAAAGAGATACCGTGACCCTGACACATGGGCAACTGAAGGAACACGGGTGGGTTTTAGTCAGTAAAAGCCATGCCCTCCCGCCATGCCCTCCCGCTCCGCCCAGAGCGGGAGAAGTCATTTGATGATTTCCCATCCAAAAAAAAAAAACTATTTTGTTCTAGTTAGCAACTATTAATTTGCTAAAGAATAATTTACCAGTCTATTTACCGACGTCAAGGCAACACTTGGAACACAAAAATTACTTCACTACTGTATATTTGTTTTATTATACTCGAGAATAAAGCAATGGTATCCACCAACTTTATTTTAATTTCTTTTTTTTTAACACGTGTCTTCTGGTTAGATCACTAAAATTTTTCGTTTACCTGTGTATGCCACCTTTATAGGGTTGATATACCACTACAGCAACTACAGCAGTTAGAAAAAAAGGCTTAGCACCTTGTAAGGCCTCGCTTGTCATGTCTAAATAAATCACTGTATTTTGTTTGCCGGTGTCGCTGGGAAAAGTATTTGCAATTAGATTTATAACAATCACTGATACGTTAACACGCTGAGTGCTTAATACACTGTAGGTACCGAAATTGTTCTAACTTCATTTGCCTGAAATATTTTAACAGCTGTTACTAAACGTAAATAGGAGTTATCCTAATAATCGCACCCTCACAATTATACATAAAATAAGATTTAGGTTTAAAGAAAAAATCTTTATTTCTCATAAGAACATGATACAGTTTACTTAAATGAGATTTAACATTTAAAATTAATAATCGTCGTCTAATGACGAAGCACGCAGGTGTAGAATAAGTAGGTAAAACTATAGCAACGAACGAGATCAACAGCAAACATAGCAAAAATGTAGGTACTTAAACATAAAAAAGTTAATACTGGCCAATATGACACCAAGGTACCCTCATACGTACTGATTTTTAACTTTGTGACGCACAAACAACGATTACGAAGCGAACTACTTGTGTGAATGTGTTTGTAAGTGCTAGTATAGTGCGTTTAGATTTCGTGGCCTCTGTTTTAATAAGAGTCATCGAAGATGGTTATACAAGGTCATTTTATTTAAGCTAACGTCGAAATTTTAAAATGATTAATTATGTCTCTATAATTCTCAAGGCTAGTAATGTTAAAAAAGAATGCACCATTGCGTGACAACCCTGCCCATACATCGAGCTGTATTTGCAAATACAATATGACACACCTCCGAATTTATAATAAATGAATAATTCGTTTTTTAATTACAGAAAGAAATATGGTTCCATTTTAATTTAAAACCAATAAAGAAATTTTGGTATAAAAGGAAAAATTCACACTATTTATCCGCAGACAATTAGCTTGTGATGTTGCTAACGAGTATATTCTTAGTGTCGTTGTACACAGGTCTTAGCTATGGGGTATTACTCGATGGTTATACAGGTAAACCTGTTTTCGGTGATCTATTGGAGTATTATGAAACAAATGGCCTGTTAGAGTGAGTATTTTTATAATATTACTAGCTGACCCAACAAACGTTGTTTTGCCAGGTGAAAAAGAGTGAAAATTTATAGTTGTATGTATTTTTAATGCCAAATCATAATAAAATAATAATAGAAAAAATTATCAAAAAATATTTAGGGGTGGGTCACTCTTATCATTTAGGGGTATTAAAAATAGATGTTGGCCGATTCTCAGACCTACCGATATGCACACAAAATTTCATAAAAATCGGTCCAGCCGTTTCGGAGGAGTTTGGTAACAGAATTTTATATATTAGATTGGACACGTGTATTTCCCTCGAGTTGAGTAAGGAAGCCGCAAACTGGGATCGAAACGGGAGAGAACCTGTTCAGTAAGCCTGAGTAAGGTATGGGATATTTTGAAATGTTCTGATCCCGTTTCGAACTACAGGATTTGGCACACGTTAGGATAAACTATATTGTAATGTAGTAGAGACGAAAGTAGCAGCCCCAACGTTAATTGATAACATGTAAAATGTGTGTATATATTTAAATGATTCTATTTCTGTAAGTAAGTTTGTACAAATATTGTAGGTCGGCGTTTCCTATCTGACTACTCTGAGAAGAAAATCCGAACCAACTCAGAACTCACAGTCCCTTTTAAAGTCCAGACATAATCTGTGCACGCATTTATCAGTAATGAACAGTAACAATACCAAAGAAAAGACATTTGGGTAGGCCGCATAAATTCCTCAAATTTCCAGACTATGATTAAGATAAAATTCTTCGACAGATGAAAGTAGATTGCACTAATCAAAAACAATCGTATTCCATAAAGTTTTCTTACACGACTTCCCCCCCAGAAAAAAAAGTATTTTTATGTTTTGATGTTATGTTTCAGTACTTGTACTATCAACGTTGAACCGTGCGACGAAAATGAATGGAGGCGGGTCGATGGATCGTGTAACAATCTTAAAAATCCTGGAGTAGGAACCTTTTACTCACCTATGGTCAGGATACTGCCTGCCCATTTCCACAACCGTAAGAAGATTTTAAGTCACCATCTTTCTCTTGCCCTCATCCCAATTTATTTGGGATCGGCGCAAACATTTGTTTTTCTTCCACACTTCTCTATTTGTCGTCATCTCAGTAGTCACCTCCTTTCTATCCATATCATAATTCACGCAGTCCTTCCATCGTTTTTTTGGTCTCTCTCTACTCTTAAAGCCATCGATATTCATACTCATTACTTTCCTCACCACATTTTCCTCATTCCTCCACCGATTCCCACACAACTTTTCAGTTATGATGTCACTTTCAGACTTCCTCTTATGCACTAATTTCTTATTCTATCCATTCGTGTAACACCACACATCCCTCTTAACATTCGCATGCCTTTCATTCATCCATTTTGTGGCTCAACATTTTGACCCATACACGACAGCACGACGAAGATTTTAAGTATAAAACAAAATAATTACAAATGTTGAAGAAATGCATAATAACAGGCACGGACATCAATCTTTTGTTCATTGTTGCATAAAATTTTGAACAACCTCGAATTATTATTATTTTTAACAGCAAGTTTTTGATTTTTTTTTCAATAGGCATATTGAGACTAGAATTTTTGTTCATAGTTGTGCACAATTTTATGTAGTTTACTATTGATACACCATACTCCGTGGGAAATTCCTTTTGAATCCGACTAATCGCTAATACAAAAAAATCTTCTGTCGCATTTAAATAAGTAGGTTTAGTTTAGCTTTTCTCTTGGTATTCTTTATTCATTGAAATACTTAATTCTTTTAAAATTATTCCCAGGTTATGAACCAAGGAAGGCTGTATCTGGCGATGACCTTCCTTTGCCAAGAGTCGTACGCCTCAAACTGTTGAAACAGCAGAAATCTAGTCATAAACTCTTAAACAATAATGTGCCAGGATTTGGCGCATTCGTGTACACCGATATTGGATCGGTTCATGACAATGGTTAGTATTTAAAAAGTATGCACTTATATTTTTAACGTCCATAAAAATCTTTAATGAGGTTTACTTGTCTGTTCTGTAAAAAATACACAATGAAAAAAAAAAGCAATCGACTGAACACGACGCTAGTTTGTGACTCAGTTGACATTTAAGCTGGTCTGGTCAAAAATGGAGTTTGGCCAGTAAGATTATACATAGAAAGTTATTGAATGTGCGCAATGACAAAAAAAAAATTGTGCTTCTGTGATGCAAATCTACGAGAAATGAAAGAAAGAAAATATGTTATTAACTCATCGAATGCCGTAATCAGAGACACAATAGAACAAACTACTTCCTTAAAAAAAACACTACAAAGTCAAAAATAGCTTTAATTTCGGAAGTCGGTGTCTCAGGATCTGTATTTAAGGTTTTTTTTGCCACCGACTTCCGAAATAAAAGTAACTTTGTAGTGTTTTTTTAAGGAAGCCGGTAGTTTTTTTTTTTTTGTAAAAAGTTTTTATTTTTAACTTTTTAGTTATGGTATATACCCCGCACTAATCTAATCGCGTTATTCGTTCATTTGTCGCGCAAAAACTTAATGCAAATTTAAGACTTATATGGTTTTCACATGGATTCCATTGTCCGAATGGAACCAAATTAAAATGGGACCATTCGGAAAGTACCTATCAGCTTTCAAATAAAAAAAGAATCCACAAAATCGGTTCTCCCAGTTAAAAGTTATGAGGTAGCAAACATAAAAAAAATACAGTCGAATTGAAAACCTCCTCCTTTTTAGGGTTCCGTTGCCAAATGGCAAAAAACGGAACCCTTATAGATTCGTCATGTCTGTCTGTCTGTCTGTCTGTCTGTCTGTCCGTCCGTCCGTATGTCACAGCCACTTTTTTCAGAAACTATAAGAGCTATGCTGTTGAAACTTGGTAAGTAGATGTATTCTGTGAACCGCATTAAGATTTTCACACTAAAATAGAAAAAAAAACAATAAATTTTGGGGTTCCCCATACATAGAACTGAAACTCAAAAATGGTTTTTTTCATCAAACCCATACGTGTGGGGTATCTATGGATAGGTCTTAAAAAATGGTAATGAGGTTTCTAATATCATTTTTAGGGTTCCGTTGCCAAATGGCAAAAAACGGAACCCTTATAGATTCGTCATGTCTGTCTGTCTGTCTGTCTGTCTGTCTGTCTGTCTGTCTGTCTGTCCGTCCGTCCGTATGTCACAGCCATTTTATTCCGAAACTATAAGAGCTATGCTGTTGAAACTTGGTAAGTAGATGTATTCTGTGAACCGCATTAAGATTTTCACACTAAAATAGAAAAAAAACAATAAATTTTGGGGTTCCCCATACATAGAACTGAAACTCAAAAATGTTTTTTTTCATCAAACCCATACGTGTGGGGTATCTATGAATAGGTCTTCAAAAATGGTAATGAGGTTTCTAATATCATTTTTTTCTAAACTGAATAGTTTGCGCGAGAGACACTTCCAAAGTGGTAAAATGTGTGTCCCCCCCCCCCGTAACTTCTAAAATAAGAGAATGACAAAACTGAAAAAAATATATGATGTACATTACCATGTAAACTACCACCGAAAATTGGTTTGAACGAGATCGAGTGAGTAGTTTTTTTTTTAAAACGTCATAAATCGTAAACCGCAATTTACCTTACATTCAATCAATTTAAATATAAAAATTAAAAAATATATATATTTTTAAACCGAAAATACGTACAGGTTTGTACGGAACCCTCGGTGCGGAGTCCGACTCGCACTTGGCCGGTTTTTTTCTAAACTGAATAGTTTGCGCGAGAGACACTTCCAAAGTGGTAAAATGTGTGTCCCCCCCTCCGTAACTTCTAAAATAAGAGAATGATAAAACTAAAAAAAATATATGATGTACATTACCATGTAAACTACCACCGAAAATTGGTTTGAACGAGATCGAGTGAGTAGTTTTTTTTTTTAAACGTCATAAATCGTAAACCGCAATTTACCTTACATTCAATCAACTGAAATATAAAAATTAAAAAAAAAGCATTTATTTTAAACCGAGAATACCTGCAGGTTTGTACGGAACCCTCGATGTGCGAGTCGGACTCACACTTGGCCGGTTTTTTTTTTTAAATCGGTTAAAAATGAAATAAAATGTGTAAGGTATTTTATCAGAAACTAGCTTTATAGTGTGCATCACGGCTGCGCCAAAAAAACCCATTTGAGGAAAATGCTAGATAAACTAGTACCTGACGCTGGTTTTCAACTGGACCAGCCATATATTATGATGTTTCTTACCCCGTGCTAAAATGACTATTCTTAACACTTCATTAACTTTATTGTATCGTGTTTTTAGAAAATATGTTAGGCAAAACTACTTATTGCTGTGAAAAAGAGCACATGAACGATTATGCTTGTACGCCGAACATTGTCCTTGAGGACGATCCTGTACACAAGGACACAGGTGTTCGATGCATGAACAGCACCAGGCCTCTCACCTTCCAGGACTCCAAATGCACCAGGGACGAAGTACCTTCTCCGGTATGTGAGTTTATTCTTGAAAAACAAAAGTAGTAGAAATATGAACAATCTTCATTTAAATTAATCTTCGGTTTTACTGTAAAACGAGACGGACGAGTGTGACTCTTATTAAAAGACCTGGCTCAGAACAGCAGAGGATAGAAGTCTATAGAATAGGGAGAGAGAGAACTTTAGTACAGACAACATAGATGGATACCCTGAAGAGGTTTGCTAAAACAACATTTGCTTTAACATACGGTTTGCACGGGTCTCGTGTAACCCTGAACCCTAAAAACTCTGGACGATAGATCAGCCAGCTTGATATAATTGTGCATACCTGCAAACACTCACCAATTATTGGTTAAAATCGTGCATTGCTTTTAAATAATGCACCCCAGCTACCATTGCAACTATTATGATAAAGCATCGTGTTATAGTTTCATGGGCTTTAATCAATCAACTCAGCCTATCGCAGTCCACTGCTGGACATAAGCCTCTCCCATGTTGTGTTACAACATCCTATCCTCCGCATTCCGCATCCAATCTGCCCCAGCCACTTTTCTAAGGTCGTCGGTCCATCTAGCTGGGGCATCTTCATGGGCTTGTTGCTAAGTAATTACAGCTGCACGCATCATTTGATCCGGTTAAGCTACGCTTATCGCAGTTGGTCTGTGGTTGGTCTTAGGTACCAAGATCCCACCGTGCCTTGAAAAGTACGTTAAACCGTTGATCCCAGCAGGAATTCAGAAGCCCGAAAATCTGAATCAGAACAACATCAACAACAACAACAACAACACAACCGCAACACACAACAACACAACAACGACAACAACAACAACACACAACACAATAACAACAACCACACAACAACCAACAACAACAACAACAACAACAAGTCGACAACGACGACAACTAGTCTTACCAAGTGATATCATACTACCCAGTGCCTGGGTTATGAAATTCAGATAGGCAGTCATTCCATGTAAAATATTGGTATTCAGTATTCATAATTCTTCTCAACTTACTTTCATTGTTTACCAGATTAAAAAAGCAACTTTGGCATATGATTGTTCGCAAATTTACAACGCAAAAAATAAAGGTGATAAGGTTTTGAGGAGTTTCGAAAATGGAATGCTAGCAGTGGAAGAAGAGGATGGAAAGCTTTTCCCTCCAAATGGGCCCACTGCATCTTGTCCAACCAATGTTAAACCGAACGAAACCAGGTGTTTTGAAAATTGTAAGTTGTCTTAAATAATTACTTTCAGTAATCCTTTCATTTCAGAATTTCTTAGTAATTTTAAGCTATTTGAAAATCGAGTAAATATTCTTATCAGAAACTTTTAAGGTTCGTATAAATGTTGTAATTTTCTAAAGGTTATGTTTGTAATAATATTTTTTTATTTAATTTAAGACTTTGCGACCTTGTTACCGGTCAGCCTTCTAACTGTATGGTTCGTGAGGCACCACAACCACATAGCCAGTCAGTTAGCCGAAGTGAATCCATGTTGGGATGATGAAAGGTTGTTTCAGACTGCAAGAGATATTAACATTGCCTTCTACATCCAAAACGTCTACGAGTGGAATACTGCTATACAAGGTAATTTTCGTACGATATCATCATGAACCCTTCCAGCCCATACTGTTTCACTGTTGGGCAAAAGCCTTTTTTTTGTGGGTGGGATATCATCAAATGGCGTCTGTCGGCGGAGCAGCAGGGCGTGTCAGACTTTTACTGACTAAAACCCACCCATGTTCCTTCAGTTGCCCATGTGCCAGGGCCACGGTATCTCTTTCGAACAAATCTCGTGACCCTGGCAGACATCGGTCCTAGCAGACCCCTTCAGCACTGCTGACATCTCTTTGAGGCGCGCGTGGAACACTCCGCGCCGTCGACCTTACGCCTTTCCGGGCGGTCGCCACCTCCTGGGCTAGCCTCGGAAGCGCTATCAATCTTCTGACATCCATTGTATAGTGGCTGTTAACATGAACTCTTATAATATCTTCTTTCTATTTATTGAGAGCTAATTGTTTGCAGGTTCTACACAAGATACATGATTTTATTTGTGTAAGTAGGTTTGTGCAAACACCGTTACAATCAATCAAGTCAATTATATTTTTAAATCTAGATGAGGGTAACGATTCCTATCTGACTAACTCTGAGGGGATAGGCCTAAACAAATTTGGAGGCACATTTTCCTTTGACCTCTGATCTTGTTCAGATCACGTGAAGACCATGTGGATTGGCGTCTGAAATAGTGTTTTGAGGAAAGTCAGACTAATGGTGAAGGTCCTGCCAGGGTCGCGAGATTGTTCAAAAGAGACACCGTGGCCCTGGCACATGGGCAACTGAAGGAACACGGGTTGGTTTTATTCAGTAAAAGTCTGACACGCCCTCCCGCTCCGCCCAAGAGCGGGAGACGTCATTTGATGATGTCCCATAAATAAAAAAACCATGTAGGTCAACTCAGAAGTAAAGGAGCCATTGATAGGACGCACAATACCAAAGAAAAGACATTTGGGTAGGCCGCAAAAACTGCTGACTTCTTCGGTTGACAATATGTTACTTTTACATGAACTGTCAAACTTGCAACAGTTTTTTATTTAAAACCGTCGATCAGTTCAACGAAGATTGGTTGTACTCGTATGCATACCTTATCTTAACCGTTGATCTTATTTATATTTTTTTTTAACATTTGACGATAATTTTAATGTCTTATTTGGAAATCAATTAACATTTTTGTAATCACCAGGACGAGACAATCTTCTTAAAGCTGGCGTTATAAGCAAAGATAATGGATTCGTAGATCGTTATGATGAGTCAAAGTCCCCAGAAGTTACGCTGGAAAACGCTTTTGGAATGCGCTATTTCCATGTCATGCAAGAATCCAGGAGTATGTAAGTAGACTATTTATTATCTTCACCAACGAAAAAATTTAATTAAAATAGCATCTTGATATAAAATCAGTGCTAAAACAGATTGCTTCTCTTGCTGACTATCTGAAACTAAATTTAGGTACTATAATATTATAGTAAAAAAAAATATAATAAAGTACCAAAAAGCTGAAAGCAGTTACGTGATGAATTCAAAAATAGAGTTAAAATTTTATTTTATAATCTTCCTAGCAGCTAAAGCTTGTTATAATTTTAATGCCTGACATTTCTAAATAATTTGACATCGAGAGACATTTAATATTTATTTGTGTTTACATGCCATTCTAAGGCGCCGCGATGCTGTGTTTTTATTTTTACTTTAAACCTCTCTATGTGCAGACAATTTGTGTTCTTTGTATTGTACTCATGTTTGAGCAAGTAAATTATCGAACCTTATCTTATCTAGCAAGTTGCAACGAACTGAACAGTAGTGTGGCAATTGATTTTCATGGTATGCGTATGTGATGAGGAAAATATCACGAGGAAACTTTTGAGTTAGACTGTCGATGGGTATAAGAGTATATATAGGCCAAATAAACGATGAATGGAATGTATGAATGATGATACGGTTAGAAATGGTGAACACCGGGGTGACGACTAATAGAGAAGTATGGAAGTAAAAGACATGTTCCAGGAAAATGATGATGATGATGTACTAGCACGTTTTTTTTTTTGTGGGTGGAAAATCATCAAATGAAGTCTCCCGCTCTTGGGCGTAGCGGGAGGGGGTATCAGACTTTTACTTACCAAAACCCACCCGTGTTCCTTCAGTTGCCCATGTGCCACGGCCACGGTATCTCTTTCGAACAAATCTCGCGACCCTGGCAGATCTAGCACGTTGCATGCGTAAACACGTACGTATGTACGTACGTAGGTACCTACGTACCTAAAATGGTCAACTAGCTTTATCTTTCTGACTGACCGCCTGTAATGAGTTTATGTAAAGTTAATGCTTTGGAAACCCAAAGCATTTACTTTACATAAACTCATTACTCATTATCCTTATAAACATAAGGAGTTTGTAAGGATCGTAGCAGGTCACGTTCCGTAGTTCCGTTGGGGAACGCCTATGGGAAAAAAGTGTGACTTTAAGTATGTATGTAAATATAGAGATTGTGGTCGGATAATAAGATAATTTCTATCTTCTACTGATCATATTAAAATAATGCATTTTTGTACTAAATAAAAGTTGATAAAGAAAACAAACATCTGTAAAAATACGGTGAAGGTGTGGCTTATGGAACGGTCTTATGATAAAACAGAAAAATTTGCTTCTCACGCAGTCCTAAGTAACTTGAGACGCATATATACGCCACATATCCACACGCACACCCTCACACACACACACATACACACACACACGCACACACACACACATACACACACACACACACATACACACACACAAATTTCTCTTCTCCTATCTTATATTTTATTTCCTATGCTTTTGTAATTTAGTTAATATGTAACCATAACCATGTAAGAAGTCTATTGTTGTATCGTACGTAGTTTATGCTAGCATAAGTTTTTGGAATCACTGACTCCCAAGTTACAGGCAATAAACCTAGTTTGGGAGCCAGTAGATAAATTAGTTTCACATCTCTGTACCAAATTATTATACAATTGATTTGTCGCCATACTATAGACAATAAAGCATGTTTCTATTCTATTTCTATCTATTAATCTTTACTTTTCTCTATTGTCAGGCTATATGATACACATGGCAACTTTATTGAAGAATTCAAAACATTCGAGGCTTCATTTAGAATGGGATTGTTAGCCAAAAATATGGAAAGCTTTACACAGAGCCTGATCAGAGCTCCCTGTCATGGCGGCGATGGGTCTGTTGACTATGACGTAAGTATTGATGACGTAAAGATTCCCTGTAGGATACGGTGGAGCATACGGTAGAGGTCTACCCTCCCTGGGCGGAACACCGCCGTGTTTTCGCGGAAGCGTTCGTTGACAGCTATCTCTCGCGTCCGGCCCTGGTTCAGGTCATGGCACGGAGCGAAAGTGCATCGGAAGCTATTACCTCCTGCTGCCAGGTTGATGGCGCGTTGTGTTCCACGCGCGTATCAAATAGAAGTCAACAGTAAAGGAAGGGGCCGCTAGGGTCAATGCGTGCCAGGGATTCGCGAATTTATTCGAAAGTGTTATCGTGGCCCTGGCAAGGCAACTGAAGGAACACGGTTAGGCTTTAGTCAAAAATAGTCTGACACGCTCCGCCTAGAGCGAGAAAAGTCATTTGATTTCCCACCCAAAATGAAACAAAAAAAATAGGGTTGCGCTAAGCTAGCCCACGAAATGCAAATTTCCTTACGCGTAATTACGTACGTATGTTTTCACAGTATTTGAATCATCAATATAACTCTTTAAATTAAAATTGGCCTCGAATGTTATGATTTCATGTACGTAATAGTCATTGAGGGTCATTTGAACTTCGAGACAAGTCGTATTTGTGATTTTAGTGCTTATATTTCTGAAAATAGATATTTGTTACGGATACGAATCAAATTTTGTTCGACATACAACCTGGGTGCTTACTCTCGAATATAATTCCAATAGATCGACGTTAGTCAAACGTCAGTTGGTTGAGTTAAACGTCAGGGATTGGCTAGACTCAGTGAGTCCAGCCAATCCCTGACGTTTGACTGATAATTCCAATGTCGATCTATTGGAATTATATTCGAGAGTAAGCACCCAGATAGGTGCCGATCTACAAATTGCAAAAACTTAAGAAAATTTTAATTTCGTGGGATACCCATGCGCTATCGCCTAAATGTATCAAATTGTCATTGGTAAATATCATTTGATATATTGACTATAATGATCTTGATTTTAATTTTAACACATCGACTAAAAGCACGGCGACATGGAGCGCGACGCAAAAATAACGTTAATTCGTTCGGTTTTAAATCTAAAATATAACTTTCTTATAGCATTTTGCTCAATATGCTACAAGCACAAGACGTCTCAACTGCAGTTATGAATAAAGTATTAAATCTTAATAAACATTATATGCGTAAAGAATATTCAAAATTCAAAAATCTCTATGTTATTTCGCGGGTTCTTGCTAGGCTAAATTATAATTATATTAACTATGTAATAATTTATAAGCTAACTTTATAAGTATAATATTTAATGATCGCATATTTGTAAAACATTTTAAAAAGTTTTTAATTCTTTTTCAGCTCGCTAATTATGCGTTTCCCGGTTTCCAAAAAAGTATAGACGCCACAGCTGGTGACGTCAATAAAAATCGCAACTTCGGCCTGGCTCCTTACATTGACTATGTGCACCACTTTCTAGGAATTAAAATTAATTGCTTCGAGGACTTAAAAACTGCTGGGCTCATGACGGACAAAGTAAGTCAATTCTAAAGCGCTACAGAATCTAACCTTTGGCTAAAAACTTGCTATGAACCGTCAAATGTGATACGAACTATCTTCATAGTCTTAGTGTGATTTTATTTGGGGTCAGTTATGTTATGGCAGTGATCTTCTATATAGCTCCATCAGGCTGTTGCCTCATTCAACAAGCTGATACAACCCATTCATTGTTTTTTGCTCTATTCCATTCTTCTTCTTTCTCCCTTTGCTGTCATCACTATCGCATTTACTTCATTCTCCCGCAGCCTTATTAAAAGCTAAAATCATTATGTACTTACATCCTTTTGGGCGATGTCCCTCAGTCTACTCTTACGAGATCTACGTATGACAACACTATGCCCATTGCTGTACGATAGGGTGCATATTTTTACTTCAGACTCCCAAATAAAATAAAAAAAACTGACAAACACAACTTTTACAGAAAATTGAATTGGTCAAGTCTGTATATAAACACGTGAAAGACATAGATTTAGTGGCCGGTATGTGGTGTGAAAGCAACATGGAAGGTGGGAGCATACCTCGTATTGTCGCTGAGATTCTGAATGACAGCATACTCAGGGCTATGCGCAGTGACAGACATTGGTATGAGAAAAGAGACAGACCACATGCGTTTACTAAAAGTAAGTGATTTTCTTATTTCGCTGACGACTTCTGCAAAAATATAATACACAGTATAAATATGGACACATAGAACTTATGTCATGAAATAATTACCTGAGCTCCATTAGAGCGTTAGTGATAAATGATTTTATTTCTGTAAGTAGGTTTGTACAAACACTTTTACAAATCAGTAACATTTTTTTTAAGCTAGATAAGGTCGTAAGCTAGTGTTGTTTCTCTTAGTGTTTGTAAAATTTAAAAGTGTTTTAATGGAACGAAGTTCTTTAACGTGACTTAGACTTGAGTACTAGAAATCGTTACGCGAAAAAGTGTTCATACATGTTATGTCATCTCCATGCGACTTTCGTCTTTGGTCAAAATGTGAATTAAATATTGTGTTTTAAATCATACTTGAGAAGGAATTTTGTTCCTGATGGGTATAAATTAATATTAATGTAATGATAATAAAAAAACAAGCTTAAATTGTTCGGTCCCTTTTGTGCGTCCAATTAGTACGATAAAGAGTCTACTCTCCGAGTTCTACGCTGTCCGTGGTGCAAGACTGTCCGTATTTATATTGTGCTATTATGCCTCACTGCAGAAAAAAGGTCTTTTTCTCATTCACCATGCTTGCAAAAGGTGGATTGGTGATTTTAAATTAAGTCCAGGTTTCGTCACGATGTCTTCCTTCACCGATGGCAGTGACGTCTCCATTTATCGTAGACGTCACTGCCATCGGCTGTTAAGAAAGTTTGTATGAAATTATAAAGTCACATTTATAAGTACGACGCCAGCACATCAAGGTAGTGGAAACTGTCAAATTTTCCCAATCAATCTTGAACCTTCTACTTTAGCGTTAAAGTTAAAAGCCTATTAAAGAAATTTGACGGGTTGTAGTAGCTTTAAATGCTGGCGTCTGTACTTGCCATGATTGGAACCCCTGTGTATGAGATACGAGGCCATAAACACTTGATCTTCACAATAAAAACGATTGATGATGATTTTATTATATTTATTTGGCATGTGTTTATTATAATATATAAATTATTCACATTTTGCGTGCCAAAAAATATTATTGCACACTCTAACATACGTGTAATAATTGCGCCCCTGTTTGTTAACTTCAAATAAATTCAATTTTGGGGTTCTGAAAACAGTAATTAGCCAAGTAACTGTAACTAAGTTGGATGTAGCACGCGAATGCTCATACCGCGTTGATGATACTGGAAAAATTGTCGACTAAATGTGACCGTATAATGGGAAGGCTAGCGCTAATTTAGAAGACGAAAAGTGGGAAAAACAGTAGGTGATAGATTTGGCTGACAACCCGACGAAAGAAGATTAAAATGCACTCATAGAATGCTCTTATAGAAATATTTCTTCAATTTACTGAACAAATGTGTTTAATTGTCGATCCCGTTAAGGAGAGCCCCTGAGATCCATCTGAGGATCTCACAGTACTAACTTTTTTTTTGTTTTTGATATTGACGTAGAAATCCTCATGGATGCCTGCCCCGGGGTTGGGTGGAGGGGTCTGTCAGACTTTTACTGACTAAAACCACCCCAGTGTTCCGTCCCACACCTACGTCGGGGACCACGGGAACTAGTGCAACTTCCGCGACCCCCGACTGGGGCCGGCCCGCCTTTGCTGGCCTCCTTATGTTATGGAGGGGAGTGGGGTGTTAAACTCCCCGTCGTACATCATAGAGAAGCGCGCGTGAAACATTACGCGCCGCCATCACAGGTCATAAGGAATAGGGGGCGACAGATGTCCCCAGATTCGTCGCCCCTGGAACCATGCAATCACAGTACTAATGTACTCTAACCCATTTGGTTAACTTAGTTACTGACACTTTGAGAAAAGGGCAGAAATTAAAAAGGACACACAATTAATTAAAAAAATGTGCATCTTTGGAAACGCATTTTTTTTTTTTGAGTTTTATTAATTTAAATAGTGATCATCATAGGTGGTCAGTATAGAAGGTTATCATGTTCTTAGAGGACCAGATAAAAATTTCCCTTATTTTTTTCCATTACAGTACAACTGAAGGAAGTACGAAAGTCAACGTTAGCGTTGTTGATGTGCACTGTTGGCGATGGTGTCACTGAAATAACCAAGAATGCGTTCCACAAAATTTCTCGCAAGTAAGATATTTTGACTTTCGTAACTTTATTCTATACTAGCACTTCACCCGGGACTTCGTCAGCTTGAAGTTGTTACTCCGGAATAATGTAGCTTTTCATAGGTGAAAGATTTTTTTTAGTTGGTGAAGTCGTTTTTGAATTTATCCATTACAAATAATTTTACAAATAACAGCAATCAAATCTTTCCAATTTATAATATTGGTATAGATCCAGTTAATAATAGTAACAAACACATTCTAAAAGAACAGAACATTTAGGTGAAAGGATTTGTTTGTGTCCCAACTTCCCAAGTGATAGGTTGGTTAGTGCCTTCGATTTTATTTCTGAAGAAAAAGGTGACATTCGAGCTCGTTCTTGCTTGGGCATCGTTTTAGAATAATATATAAATACTATTATAATAAGTGTAAAATTACCCAATAAATAACAGCAAAAAAAAAGGCGAGTACAGGTAAAAATACTAATTAGAGTAACAATACATTACTTAACACCATTCCTATATTACACAACGGGCTAGGCTGAGATGTACTTCTAGTACATCCACTGGGCACAAATCCAGATTCCGGGCTGCTGCTGAAAAAT
Source organism: Aporophyla lueneburgensis (assembly GCA_932294355.1). Taxonomy (NCBI): domain Eukaryota; kingdom Metazoa; phylum Arthropoda; class Insecta; order Lepidoptera; family Noctuidae; genus Aporophyla; species Aporophyla lueneburgensis. The sequence continues at coordinate 4,058,866 of OW028740.1, read as the reverse complement.
TCCAGTTGGGAAAATCCAAAAACACTGCTCGACCCGGAAATCGAACTCGAGATTCTTGGTCAGCCATTTATATCTATGTGTTCAGCAGTAGTGAAGCGCTATAGACCACTAGACAAACGACGCAGTACACTAATATTAAGCACTTAAATTTCAGGAACCCACTCGTGCCTTGCAGCAAAATTAAGAAGATTAATTTCAACGCTTGGGCCGACGAAGCCTGCAAAGTTAACAAAACTTGCTACTAGCACACAAGTTCGCGTTGACAGCTCAATCCTTAAATATACTGAATTGGTCAGATAATTCACATTCTACAATAAGAAAATAAGCATGTCTCATTTTTATTATTTCTTGTTTTCTGTAAGTCATATTCACAGGCTTGCCAAATAAAGTTGAAACATTTACTTTTTATTTTATTCCCACTTTCACATATTTTATTTGGTATACTATTTTCTTTGAGATATTTTTGTCAATAAAGGCTGGATCAGATAGTCTTTCAAAAAGTGAGTGATCCGGGGTGATAGGAGAGGCCCTAGTCGGTAAACTGCAAAAGGCTGACACTGACGCTGACGAATAAGAGTATATATAGAGAACTAGGTTCAGGCCGCGGCTTCGCCCGCGTGGATGTCTAAAAATTCACCATTTCAAACCCCATTTCACCCTCTTAGGAATGGAATTTCGAAAACCCCTTTCTTAGTGGATACTTACTCGTCACAAAGAACACACCCTCCAAATTTCATGTCTCTAGGACCAGCGGTTTAGACTGTGCGTTGATATATCAGTCAGTCAGTCACTCAGGACTTTGAATTTTATAGGATAAGTTTTTATCCAGTGCGTATATTGTAATCATGAATTCAGCATATCATTCTAGACCCCCCAGCGTCCAGGGGGGTCTAGAATAATATGCTGAATTCATGGTTACAGTTTGCGCACTGGATAAAAACTGATCCTGTATACATGTGATAACCGTAAGTACACAAGAGCAGCGGAGGCCCAGTGGCAACGGTCGCGACGTATAAGTTGAAAATTGTAGATTTAAACCATTTTTTTTTTTTTTCTTTGCAGGATGGGAAATCATCAAATGACTTCTTCCGCTCTGGGTGGAGCGGGAGGGCGTGTCAGACTTTTACTGACTAAAACCCACCCGTGTTCCATCAGTTGCCCATGTGCCAGGGTCACGGTATCTCTTTCGAACAATCACGCGACCCCGGCTGGCATCGGTCCTTGTAGACCCCTACGCTGCTGCTGACATCTCTTTGAGGCGCGCGTGGAACACTGCGCGCCGTCGACCCGAGCTTGGTCCTTACCGGGCGGCGAGCTACCCATTGCTCGCCACCTGCAAGCTCGCGCCTACGGTGGCCGGGAGTCCGCTATGGACTCCCGACGCCCGGGGCGTCTCCTCCTGCGGCGGCTAGAGACGTGAGGGCGCAGAGACTGCCACTCCCTCACGCGCCCCACCTCCTTCTTCGCGAGCATTACTGCTTCGCAGAAGGAGGTGATGGCTTCCTATTCCCTCTCGCTCCGTACCATGGCTCGCACCAGGGCCGGACGCGAGAGGTTGCCGCCGCCGATCGCCTCCACGAGGACACGGCGGTGCCCCGCCCAGGCAGGGCACACCTCCACCGTATGCTCCACCGTGTCGTCCAGACGATCCTCGCAATGGAAACACCCGGACGTATCCTCCCGCTTTATCCTAAACTGGAACTCACCGAAGCACCCATGCCCGGTGAGAACCTGCGTCAGGCGGAAGGTGAGGACGCCGTGACGCCTCTCTATCCAATCCTCAAAGAGGGGACTTACCGCCGCAATTGCCACAATTGTGCCCAAGATTTAAACCCTGACAGACGCTATACTTCGTTTAACCTCGGCCATATATGTCTCGCGCATTACGACGTGGCAAGAACAAAGAAAGGAAGGTAGCTGCTACCGTTGCGCCGCTACTGGCTGTCGTCCTTCATCACCACGGCTCCAAAGGGGTGAAGGGATCCATCATGAGGAAACCGGCATGGTTTTAGGATAACTAAAAACTCGACAAGACGTGATATCTACCAACTGAGCTCGCGTGATGGATTACGTACCACATCCTCTCACAGAGAAGACGCCTTTATATCAGCAGTGATAGTACTATAGGCTCATTATATTATAGGTACAAAGATTAATACCAGCCTTATCAACAAGGGAAAAGCAAACTAGAAAACCTAGAGTTATTTTTACCTAATAAGGAAAAACAGCAAATAACATAATTAGCCCACAATCCCCAAAGCAATTTGTATCAATCGCACATAAACTAAGGAAGTATAAAGAAATAAAGCGGCTTACAAACTTTCTATCCTTAGGGATACCTCGCACTAGCGTGATTGAATTAGTTCAAACAAGTTCGAGTATCGTTTGTAGCCCGCCGTTGATTTTGTGGAGAATTTTATTACATTGTTTTTCATGTTTTTCTGGAATTGAGTCCCGTGAGGTTGAAGAACTCTTATCTGTTCAGTATTTTTTATGAGTTACATATTTGCCAGATTTTTATGCCTCCCCGAAGTCAAATGGTTATCATAAAATACACGTAGGTACAAAGATAACGGAGCTGAGGTTGAGTAGTACATACAATGGCCGAGAAATCATTATGAAGAAGATAATTAAGAACTGGAACACGAGAAACAGAACTTGAACAGAGAAGGGAATATTAAATAAGTATTCATTGAATATCATTAATTTATTAATAAAACCATGGTAATTAATAGTTACTCGTTGGCAAATTAAAAGAAAAGAATTGTGTCATCAAGGTAGCTTTAATTTTATTTATTTTTTGTAGTTCAAGAAGGTTAGGAGAGAAGTCATTTTTCTTTGCGTCATCATTAATTCCAACATCATCATCAATTCAATCCTCTCAGGTTTGCCATAACCGCCATGCTTGGCAGGCGGGTTGGCGAACGTAGTATGGTGATAAAATGCATAACGAATGCTGCTTCTTTCTGCTTCTTTGACGAGCTCAAAGCAATGTTTTAAATCGGCCTTAGTGACAGGTCACTAAGGCCGATTTAAATAGATAGATAGTTTTTTTTTTTTTTGTTTTGCATTTACGTTTTTTGCTAGCTTTAATCCTGATTAAAGATAGCAAAAAACGTAAAACAAAAACAAATCTAAAACTATTGATACGAACGGGAATTCAGAACTAGATGATGCCAACTTTACGACAGTTATTAAAAATGATAGAACGATGGAAAACAAAGGAGATGTTAAACCAACGTTTAAAGACAGAACTAACCAGGGAGCTCTGAACATTCGTATTCTTACCTCGTAGAGCTCGTGACTTGAATCAAGCTATGTCTCCATTTGTTTTCAGTAGCCGTCTATCTTGTTTTCAGTGCTCATTGAAGATTTTTGTTTTAAATCGGTTCTCATTTTTTGATGTTCTTTTATGAAAGGATTAATATGGTTATGGATTTGTAAGTTTCGATATGGTTTTGTCATTCAATCTTTGGATAGTTTTTTTTTTGCCGTGTTATTTTAGTAAGACTAGAGAATCATCTTCAGTCTTGCATTTTCCATCTATATCAGGGTAGTTTCTTGGTGGCAAAAGTTACGGCTAAAAGTCGATAATATCGATTAAGTAACCACTTACAAGTCACTCACGTATATTTATATAAGGTAAACTAGTTCAGTAAACGTAAAAACACACTTATCACAGCCGCAGGAAACGAAGGAGCCAAAAGAATCAAATTTTAGAATCACTTGTATGAAATCCTATGAAAGCCCGCATACTAATCCGCGCTGGATTGTATTTATTTTATTTATTTTATTTTATTTTATTTATTTTATTTATTTTATTTATTTTATTTATTTTATTTATTTTATTTATTTTATTTATTTTATTTATTTTATTTATTTTATTTATTTTATTTATTTTATTTATTTTATTTATTTTATTTATTTATGTACACACAATAACAAAACAGAGTGAAAAACACTGAACGGGTGTTTTCCAAATTTTTCTACTGTCTGGGTAACTTTCAAAATTTTCTTTCCCTAAAAATCTTATTAGGAAAATAAGTAAACCTTATTTATAAAAACACATAGCTCCAGCCGGTTTGAACTGATGTGCTTATCAAAGAACTTAGTTGTATTTTTATTAACTTAAATAGATGAAAAATAACTCTTCTATAATACCAATTTCCTATAAAACAATACGAATAAATTATTGACATGTGAAACCGATTTGTCGCGTACATCCTGTTCATTAAATATTCTGCCACGCCTCCTAAAATGACAGTGCTGTCATATCTGACATCACGGCTTTTAATATATTTGGTCTGTCTTTTCCGTAATTACGGCTTCGGGGAACCCTGTCATAATATCCATAGCGACGGTTTCCTGGTAGTCCACCTTATTATTATATTAGCAGGAAATTGCTGTATTTGTAGTTTTAGTACTAAAAGTATATTAGAGGAAGGAATAAAATGTATTATTATAGCTTATAGCCAACATACTAAAAGTAGGAATGGCTTTCATTTTGATAGTTCTACAACATTCAATGCGTTATCCATCCTTTTTAGGGTTTCGTTGCCAAATGGCAAAAAACGGAACCCTTATAGATTCGTCATGTCTGTCTGTCTGTCTGTCTGTCTGTCCGTCCGTCCGTATGTCACAGCCACTTTTCTCCGAAACTATAAGAGCTATGCTGTTGGAACTTGGTAAGTAGATGTATTCTGTGAACCGCATTAAGATTTTCAAACAATAATAGAAAAAAATCAATAAATTTTGGGGTTCCTCATACTTAGAACTGAAAATGAAATTTTGTTTTCATCAAACCTATACGTGTGGGGTATTTATGGACAGCTCTTCAAAAATGATATTGAGGTTTCTAATATCATTTTTTTCTAAACTGAATAGTTTGCGCGAGAGACACTTCCAAAATGGTAAAATGTGTGTCCCCCCCCCACGTAACTTCTAAAATAAGAGAATAATAAAACTAAAAAATATACATAATATACATTACCATGTAAACTTCCACCGGAAATTGGTTTGAACGAGATCTAGTAAGTAGTTTGTTTTTAATACGTCATAAATCGTAAACCGCAATTTACCTTTCATTCAATCAACTCAAATATAAAAAAAAAACATTTAATTTCATAAATATAAACGTTATGCATAAACCGTGAATACGGTTTGTACGGAACCCTCGGTGCGCGAGTCCGACTCGCACTTGGCCGGTTTTTTTTTTGTGGGTGCGAAATCATCAAATGATTTCTCCCGCTTTAGGGTGGAGCGGGAGGGCGTGTCAGACTTTTACTGACTAAAACCCACCCGTGTTCCTTCAGTTGCCCATATGCCAGGGCCACGGTATCTCTTTCGAACAAATCTCGCGACCCTGGCAGGAACGTACGGGACGGAATATCCTTAAAAATTATTCAGAATCAGATTGAAAGTAAATGACAGCTCACTTCACCTAAGTCTTCACCAGTAAACTTCACGGAATACCTACTTTTGTTATTATTTAAAGGACGTATGATTGCTTTGGTATAAAACTTTTTGCCATGATCCCTTAGTGTCCCTACCAATAAAAATGCACTTTCCTTTACAAAAAATGGATTTATATTTATAAGAAACATCTATAAAGCCCAAAAACCCCTAGGTGTGCGAATACATCACCAGTGTGACAAAAAACCTTTACCAGTGACATTTAACAGATTTTTCATGTAAATTCGGAGGTCAGTTGGGCGTGACCCACATAAGCCCCTTACGGGACATGCGAAAAGGGTGACTTTAATACACCAAATGCATATTTGATGATCCCATAAGCTGGGAGGGTATCGTTAAGCCACGTAAACTAAGATAAGCATGGTGTTAGTTGTGACTACATGGGTCGATATATTAGTTAAGTTTGTGTAAGGCTCCCTGGGTCCCGGGTTTGCTCAGACAGGTCAATGCGACAGTGCGACGTGCCTATCCATTGAATAATTTCTATGAAAACGTCATGGAAGGTGATGTGCTAGAGCTGCGTCATGTTGTCGCTTTACAATCGTCTACAGAAACCTTAAATTGGCCCTGGAAATCTACATAGTGTCTGTTAATCGTAAAGGAGTTTTGTAAATAATGGCAGTTCTTTGTTAAGATCCTAATTATAATACACATTATTATTATAATACAAATTACACAAGATCCTAATATATACTTAAGTGTTTGGTTCAGACTTCGGTAGTATATATTATGAGTGCCTGGGCAAGAATCTGAAATTAAAATTCCTTGCGGAGACAAAAATTAATATCCTTTCTTCATTGTATTTTTAGTTAACTATTTGTTTTGTTCCACAATCATACTCATATAATATTTAATATCTGGATGACCGAGCTTTGCTCGGTATTTTTTGGTAAATTGTGTTTAAAATAATAAGTTTATGTTCAAGTAGATTATCGATAAAGTTGATAATTGAAAACACGAGTAAAACGACATTTTATAAAAATGAATCCTAGCTAGATCGATTTATCACGCCCGAAACCCCCTGTATATTAAATTTTATGAAAATCGTTGGAGCCGTTTTCGAGATTCAGATTATATATATATATATATATATATATATATATATATATATATATATATATATACTTCGCACTAATCTAATCGCGTTATTCGTTCATTTTTGTATACCTATACAAGATGTTACTACTGCTGTGGAATCAATCGTTCTTCCTCATCGCACGAAAGAACCCTAATATTAGCATGAGTTTACTACGGGTTTTTTTAAGTTTAATTTGACTAGATTCAAAGAGTACTATTAACTAGATTTTTCTGATAATATAATATTATTCACAGCCTGTAATCGCCCACTGCTGAGCGTATCTTCGTGGTACTACAAAAGCGTGGCAACCCCAACAGCATCCTGAATGCATTGTTGCACTGGACACGAAGAGCATTAACAGCTTTTTGAGTGAAACTAGTCCAAACGCTACACGAGTAAAAAACTATTAGGTACATCTCACTGATAACGCTCTTCGCTCCCGGTATTCATTGATCCGATCTAGATTGTTCCTCAAATCCTCCGCTACAACACGCATATGACACCACCATTTAAAGTGAGAGTAGGGTATCTCTCTGCGCCTTTATTGGCCACCTTAACGATAAGCAACTGACTTTTGTCCGTGTTATATCTAAAACCATGCTCCTCAGCGTAACGCTCACAAACTTTATTCAATTTTCTGAGACCTGCCATAGACGGGCTCAGCAGCGCCATGTCATTAGCGTAGCTAATGTTATTAAATGCTAGCCCATCTATGTAGCAGCCAGCATGCAAACTGCTGAGCTCGAGAATAAGCACATTTATATATAAATTACCCTGTCTAACTCCACATTCCATCACGTACTCATCCGACCGTCCATTTGCCCATTTTACACATTTAATTTGATGTGTGTACCAGTTTTTAAAAACACTCATCAATTCACTGGGCACACACAATTTAGACCATAACTTATCACAAAACACCATGTCAAATGCCTTTGACATAGGTATCCAAGAAACAGGCAAAAACAGGAGTCTGATTTCCTGTATAATATTTTACAGTCTTTTTGTCTGTAAAATATTATACAGGAAGTATAATATTTTACAGTCTTTTTATACATAAAAATGCAGTTTCCGTAGATAAGCCCTCTCTGAACCCATGTTGAGCATCATGGAGCTTGACATCATTCTTTAAAAGAGAGAGAGATTGGTCTGCAGTTCGCTTTATCTGATATATCACTAGTCTTATTTTTTACGTTAGGAACTTCAATAGTTTTCATCATATCGTTTGGCAGATAAGCGTGCGACACACAACAATTATAAAACAAAGCCAGTACCCTGGGCAAATGGATACCAGCGTTCTTTAAGTGTTCCACACTGAGCCTACATTCATACATTCTCTACTTCTTTTGCTGTATAGGTACCTTGAAGAAGGTCACTCAAGTTCACCGTCGTCTGAGTTATGCAAAAAAGACAGTCTCGTGAGGTCTACAACTCACAGAGCCACTAGTGTACCTGATTATAAGTTATCTGATCGTTGCGAAACCCTTCCAGGGTCCTTATATCTTACGCCGGGGCTTAACTCCACTGCCGCGAGAAATCACGGTACAGCGGACAGAGCTCCGGTGGGATCTCATGGCGTCATGGAGAGTACGATTGTCGCAACCCAGCGCTGGGCACGCCACAATTACGGCGATAAGTCCCCTCTTTGAGGAGTGGCTAGAGAGGCGCCACGACGCGGCGTCCTCACCTTCCACCTGACGCAGGGTCACGGTTGTTTCGGGAGGTTCCTGTTCAGGATAAGGCGGGAGGAAACGCCCGGGTGTCACCATTGTGTGGATCACCCGGAGGACAGGGTGGAGCATATGGTAGAGGTCTGCCTGACTTGGGCGGCAGTAATGCTCGCGAAGGAGGAGGCAGAACGCGTGAGAGAGAGGTAAATTTCGCGCCCTCACGCCCCTAATCGCCGCAGGAGGAGACGCCCTGGGCATCGGGAATCGCAGGCCGATTTCCGGCCATCGTAGGCGCGGGCTTGCGGTCGGTGAGCAATGGGTAGCTCGCCATCCGATAGGGACCAGACCCGGGTTGACGGTGCGTTGTGTTCCGCGTGCACCTGAAAAAGATGTCAGCAGAACTGCCCGGGTTCACTAGGGCTGATGCCTGCCAGGGTTGCGAAGAAGTCCGAAAGGGAGATCGTGGCCCCCGGCAACATGGTAACAAAAGGAACACGGGTGGGTTTTAGTCAGTAAGAGTCTGACACGCCCTCCTGCTTCGCCCCGAGCGGGAAAAGTTATTTGATAATTTCCCACCCAAAAAAAAGAAAAAAGTGTCCTTGTATGCTAGGCTTAAGTACTTGGTTGCAAATAAAATAATTTATGATTTATTTATCTGAGACGGCGATGGGTCATACATTCATAATGGGAGCTTATGCATTTATAGGAAAAGGAAGAAGTGCTATTATATTCATATATACAGACGTCAAATATCGTACAGTATGAAAAGTATGTATCCAACCGACATCCGTATAAGTGTCGCGTAACTTTGAAGCTATATACGGACGTCAGTTGACAGTATATACTATTCATGCCGCACCATATTCAACGTCCAATAATTTTTCTAACGTTGTGCCATAGATTCATGTATACGGACGTCAAATATCGTACAGTATGAAAAGTATGCGTCAAACCGACATCCGTATAAGTGTCGCGTAGCTTTGAAGCTATATACGGACGTCAGTTGGCAGTATATACTATTCATGCCGCACCATATTCGACGTCCGATTATTTTTCTAACGTAGTGCCACAGATTCATGTATACGGACGTCAAATATCGTACAGTATGAAAAGTATGCGTCAAACCGACATCCGTATAAGTGTCGCGTAGCTTTGAAGCTATATACGGACGTCAGTTGGCAGTATATACTATTCATGCCGCACCATATTCGACGTCTGATTATTTTTCTAACGTAGTGCCATAGATTCATGTATACGGACGTCAAATATCGTACAGTATGAAAAGTATGCGTCAAACCGACATCCGTATAAGTGTCGCGTAGCTTTGAAGCTATATATGGACGTCAGTTGACAGTATATAGTATTCATGCCGCACCATATTCTACGTCCGATTATTTTTCTAACGTAGTGCCATAGATTCATGTATACGGACGTCAAATATCGTACAGTATGAAAAGTATGCGTCAAACTGACATCCGTATATGTGTCGCGCAGCTTTGAAGCCATAAACGAACTTCAGTTGACGGTACATACTATTCATGCTGCACCATATTTGACATCCGTGTATTTTTCTACAGTCGCAAGGAAAAATAATGAAATAAACACACATAAATTTAAGATTACTATTTTATTATCGACAGATGGGTTACCCTATAGGTATGACAGGTGAAAACAATTGAAATAGTTTTCTGTATTTATAAAACTTTAAAAATCAATCCCTAAAAATAACGTAAAATAATTAGTATTATTCAACGTATTAATGACAATTTACTTTTGTGACTTTCAGATCTAACATAATTAATTTTAAGAAAATATTAGATATTAGATTGTTGTATTGTTATTAGGTGTGCTAAGCGTATTCCGAACGTATAATATAATCAAAATCATATAATCGACTTCAAATAGCTGTATAATTTACGGATGGCCAACACCAGATTTTCACAAGTGAGGGCACAATACTTATTTTGCAACCGAGCGTCAAATAAGCAGCGATACGAATGTGGCAACTTCGGCAAACTGTGTATAACTGATTTGTCGTTTTCATTTATAAAATATTTCGAACCGTTCAAATACAGTCGGTTTGGCAACGTCGCAATTGGACGCCAAATAATCGGCTTTATCGAAAGTGTCTTAGATGAGTATACGCACTGTCGATATACGCGCTACACGAGCGACGCACCGTTGATGCGGGATTTCGCGGAAGTTTTAGTTATACAAATGCAAGCGCTTCAGTGATTTTTTGCCTTCCGGCAATTTTTGTTGTACAGGTCGCTAGAGCCAAAAGGACCAAAGTAACACTGACTAAAAAAGTGGCGTCCGGTATGCGGACGTCTAAAGCCGGTGGACGTCAGATTAAATGCATTTCGGGCTATGTGGGACGCCATATCATTAGCAGGATAAATATATATATATATATATATATATATATATATATATATATATATATATATATATATATATATATATATATTTATATATAATATCTGGATGACCGAGCTTTGCTCGGTATTTTTTGATAAATTATGTTTAAAATAATACGTTTATGTTCAAGTTGATAATTGATAAAGTTGGTCATTGAAAACACGAATAAAACGAAATCTTATAAAAATGAATCTTAACTAGATCGATTTATTGCCCCCGAAACCCTCTGTATACTAAATTTCATGAAAGTCGTTGGAGCCGTTTCCGAGATTCAGATTATATATATATATACAAGAATTGCTCGTTTAAAGATATAAGATATCTGGATGACCGAGCTTTGCTCGGTATTTTTTGGTAAATTGTGTTTAAAATAATAAGTTTATGTTCGAGTTGATTATCGATAAAGTTGATCATTGAAAACACGAATAAAACGACATTTTAAAAAAATGAATCCTAGCTAGATCGATTTATCGCCCCCGAAACCCCCTGTATACTAAATTTTATGAAAATCGTTGGAGCTGTTTCCGAGATTCAGATTATATATATACAAGAATTGCTCGTTTAAAGGTATAAGATTTCATCCGGCGTACTATAACTTTATTTTACCTGTTTCTTTTACAAGTTCAAGCAAGCGGCTGATGCATAATCCCCCCCTCTACTATGCAGCTGACGATTTTTTTTCAGCTCAGTATGACGTAAACTATATATGAAAAAATTTGCAGCCTGTGTGCTATGACTAATATTTTTATTGTTTTTTTTTTACTACTTCCGGAACCACCCACACCCGCACCCACCGCTACTTGAGTAGCTGACGGTTGGTTCACTAATTGGTCATATAAGATCAACCATTGAGGACAGTATCAGCCGGCTTACTATGACTTTTTCATTTGCAACGCTACCTCCTGGACCATAACGTCAAACCAAACACGTCAAGCCAATGACTTAGTGTTGCTTAACAACGCCATCTGTTGAAGTAGCTTTAGTGTTGTTGTGTCGTTAAAGCAGTTAGTTGCTCCCAATTAAAAAAATAGTATTATTAATCGCCAATAGATGTCAGGAACAGTCATATTTTTCAGTTTATGTTTAAAAGTTGATTATTGAAAACGCGAATAAAACGACATTTTCTAAAAATTAATCCTAGCTAGATCGATTTATCGCCCCCGAAACCCCTTGTATACTAAATTTCATGAAAATCGTTGGAGCCGTTTCCGAGATTCAGATTATATATATATATATACAAGAATTGCTCGTTTAAAGATATAAGATAAGATTCAGAATTTAAATGAAAGGTACCTATATAACAACTTAAACTAATCTTATCCTAATTAATATAATACTGATATTATTATTGTAAAATTAGTACATATGGCACTGAGACGTGGTCGCTCACAATGGGCCTCATAAGAAGGCTCAAAATCACCCAAAGGGCAATAGAGAGGACTATGTTTGGAGTTTCCCTACGCGATAGAATCAGAAATGAAGACATCCGTAGCGTAAAGTAACCGACATAGCCCGAAGAATTGCCAAACTTAAGTTGCAGTGGGCAGGGTACATTGCTCGCAAAACCGATGGCCGATGGGTTCGGAAGGTTCTGGAGTGGCGACCGCTTACTAGAAGACGTCGGAAGGCCTCCTACAAGATGGACCAATGACCTGGTGAAGGCCGCAGGAATACGTTGGATGCGAGAAACACAGAACAGGTCGAAGTGGCGGTGCTTGGGGGAGACCTATGTCCAGCAGTGGACTTCTTTTGGCTGAAATGATGATGACGATGAAAAATTTGTATGTTTGGACGATTTTTTCTTTTTATTCCAGTAGTAGCAGGTTCCGTTTCCGTAAAATTATTTTCGAAAGCAAAGTGACTGTAAAAAGCTAATTAATAAATAAAAATAGCAATATAAAATCATTACTTTACTAAATCTATTAGTGAGCTAACATATGATGGTGTCTCAAAATTGATGTATGAATTTTTCAGCTCATTGCCACGTTATGAAGCAAAAATTAGCCTCTGGCTAAGGAATCGGCTGGTTGACATTTCCCGTGACCCAAGATCATTCTCCGGGAGATTCTCAGTTTGGAGATTTCACTGTACAGACCATTACCATCTCATCAATACTTATTAACCGACTTCAAAAAAAGGAGGGGATTCTCAATTCAACTGTATTTTATTTTTCATGTTCCTCCTCAAACCTCAAAACTTGACTGGGTGAAATGATTTTGATGAATATTTTATTTTATTTGAAAGCTGGTGGTTCTTGTGTGGTCCCACATTTGATTCAGTTCTGACAGTGGCATCCATGATAAAACCATATAAGTCTTAAATTTGCATTAAGTACCAGCTTCTGCCCGCGGCTTCGCCCGCGTGGATGTCGAAAAATATCCCACAGGGACGTACTACCGAGATTAAATGTGCCCTATGTGTTAATCCAGGTAACCAATGTGTTATCACAATGCTTGCTTTGTCTTATCCGACCCAGAGAATAAAATCTTTCACTGAAAATTCAACCCCCATTTCACCATATTTCTCTTAGGGATGAAATTTCAAAAAACCTTAGTGCATATTTACTCTTCACAAAGAACACACCCTCCAAATTTCATGTCTCCAGGACCAGCTGTTTAGGCTGTGCGTTGATATATCAGTCAGTCAGTCAGGACTTTTAATTTTATACTAGTGATCGCCCATTGGTCGAAATTCGACCGTACTTCATTTCAATAGAAATACATTATTAAATAAAAAAAAAAATGTCATAATAAATATTAAAAAAATAATATGGTTATATTTGACATTCAGTAACACTATAGACAAATTGTTGACGCTGTACTACTGTGGAGAGGGTTCGCTGGCGGGATGGTGATGGCGCCAGGACCAGGACGTAGGTGTAATGAGTAAAGAATACTTCTTCAGGACTCTCTTCTTTAATTTCTTAATACTTCTTAACTGCTGGATATGGAATGAATTATCTTTTTTTTTTAGGCGTCTCGTAGTTAATTCTGAAAAGATTCTTACTACTTAAACGGATTTTGACCCGGCGAGCTCCATAAAGTTACCTTTTTAGGCTTCCAGCCGGGGCTTATTATACTTAAAACTAAAGCGAAAACTGTAAGGGTTACCCCGAGGGGGGTACGAACCTTGGCTTAGGCAATCACTGGTAGGGGGACAGCAAGGGACTGGCTGGATCTGGGTTAAATTATTTAGGGACTAATTTAAAGCTAGCGCCGCAGCATCGCGGGCTGGCTCTTGCAAGGGTCGGGAGGGACTATTAAGTCGGGGTCGCGACGACGGACCTCGGCGGCGAGGTCGGTACGGTTTGTGTTTGTGTGCTGACCTAACTGTAATGGTCTCTTTTCGACTCTCCTGGAGGAGAGTAGTGGGATCGTCAGGATCGGTGAGAATGTGCCGCGAGCGGCGGACTTTACTGATACGGGAGGGGGTGTAAGTAGCTGCCGCCACAACCAGAGGGTTGCGGTGGGCTACGGCCCTATCGAAGAAACGCTTTTTTTTTTTTGTTTTTTCAGGATGGGAAATCATCAAATGACTTCTCCCGCTCTGGGCGGAGCGGGAGGGCGTGTCAGACTTTTACTGACTAAAACCCACCCGTGTTCCATCAGTTGCCCATGTGCCGGGGTCACGGTATCTCTTTCGAACTATCACGCGACCCCGGCAGGCATCGGTCCTAGTAGACCCCTACACTGCTGCTGACATCTCTTTGAGGCGCGCGTGGAACACTGCGCGCCGTCGACCCGAGCTTGGTCCTTACCGGGCGGCGAGCTACCCATTGCTCGCCACCCGCAAGCTCGTGCCTACGGTGGTCGGGAGTCCGCTATTGACTCCCGACGCCCGGGGCGTCTCCTCCTGCGGCGGCTAGGGACATGAGGGCGCAGAGATCTGGGTTAAAAATTATTTAGGGACTAATTTAAAGCTAACGGCGCAGCGGGCTGGCTCTTGCAAGGGTCGGGAGGGACTATTAAGTCGGGGTCGCGATGACGGACCTCGGCGGCGAGGTCGGTACGGTTTGTGTTTGTGTGCTTTTCTAGCCGTACTGGTCTCTTTTCGACTCTCCTGGAGGAGAGTTGTGGGATCGTCAGGATCGGTTAGAACGTGCCGCGAGCGGCGGACTTTACTGGTACGGGAGGGGGTGTAAGTAGCTGCCGCGACAACCAGAGGGTTGCGGTGGGCTACGGCCCTATCGAAGAAACGCTTCGAAGCGCGTTTCATATACTGATGGATAGTCGGGAGTTTCATATCTAAATGAAGATTGATATTCCGAACAAACCAAGGCGCGCCTGTGGCTTGACAGAGAAAACGGTTCTGGAGAGTCTGCATCCTATGGATGAATCGGGGTTTAGCATGTGCCCAGACTGGGCTTACGTATGTCATAATGGGCCTGATACAAGCGGTGTAAAGCCTTTTCTTACACAGAAGAGACATTTTACTCCGCTTGTACAGGACGCAATGGAGCCTACCGAGAGCGAAAGCGGCCCGCGAGCGGGCCTGCTTTATGTGCTCAGAAAAGGTGAGGTGTTCGTCGAGGATGGCACCTAGATATTTGGCTTGCTTCGCCCAAGGGATCTGCTTGCCGAACATTGAGATGGGTCGGGGAGGGGGGTGATTACGTCGCGGTCGGGTGTAAAAGACCGCCTGACTTTTATCGGGATTGACCTCGATTCGTCACTTCCTGAACCATTCGCCGAGCTCGTCGACTGCGGTTTGGAGGTAGCAAACCAGCGCTGTGTCACTAAATCCCGAGAAGAAGATGGCAGTGTCGTCTGCGAACAGAGCTAACCTTGCCTTCTTACTTCTGGGGATATCGCTAGTGAACAGCGTGAAAATGAGGGGGGCTAGTACAGAGCCTTGAGGGACTCCTGCACGGATCGGGTGAGGGGAGGAAAGTGCCCCTTCAATGCGATAGCGAAAGGTACGGTTCGCAAGAAAGTCTCGTAAGATGAGCACGAGACGGTCTGGCACTCCGAGTTGGTACAGCTTATATAATAAGCCGTTGTGCCAGACTTTGTCGAGGGCTTTCGCTATATCGAAGTATACAGCGCCCGTGAACATACCACGCTGAAAACCAGCATTGATATGCTCAACAATGCGGTGTACCTGATGGACACACGAGTGTTGGGTTCGAAAACCAAACTGCTCGTTGGGAATGAGGCCCTTGGTTTCGGCATAATCTCTGAGTCGCTTATAAATAAGTCTCTCATAGATTTTGCCGAGAACTTTGAGCAAACTAATGGGGCGATAACTCGTGGGGTCGGTTTTGGGCTTACCGGGCTTAGGGATGCCAATGATGGTGGCTTCCTTCCACGCTTGGGGGAAAATATTATTACTAAAGCACCATTGAAGATGGTACACATGAGCATAATCAGATGAGCGGGGAACAGCTTGATCACTCTGTTGGTGATGCTGTCTGATCCGGGGGCTTTACGAGATTTCAGACCCTTGATGATCTCGTGCACCTCGTCAGGTGTGACAGGGGGCAGGGGATCATCAGGGTCTTCAACGGGCGGGAGTGAGGCTTTGCGTTTGACTTCCGCGTTTACCTTATCGACAAACCCTTGGTCTACTGGCTGCGAACTGGGTGTGCATTGGGCTTCGAGGTTATCGGCTAGGCATTCAGCCCTGTCGATATCCTCGAATGCAATGGTCGCATCGGGGCGGGTCAGGGGGGGGCATAGTGGAAAACTCAGAGGATTTACGTTTCCTCTGAAGTTCCCAGAATACGAGATGAGTCGGCTCTAGTTCGCCCACCATCTTGTCCCAGTTAGCGTCACGCAGCTCAGTCACACGTGTCCTTACAGCACGCTGTAAGTAACGCATGTGACCTTTATTAGCGTCACAGGGAAAGTTGCTGTAGGCACGAACGGCCGCGTTCTTCTCTGTCAGCAGATCACGCACATCGTCGGGGAGCCTCCATTTACGGTCATCCGTATCTGGAACCTCCCGTGAAGTTTCGTTCACGATCGATTGTACGTGCTCTGTGAGAGAGTCGATCGCGGCCGTTGTGTCGGCGACAGAGTCGAACTGATCTGGGATAGAGTAAGTGATGTGACGTGTTAGATTGTAAGCGTTCGCTTACTTTCTTCCAGTCAGTGATCACTTTAGTGGCGGGGGGTTGAGAGGGGTCGCGAATACCTAATCGGGGGGCTAGGTTCATGACTACTGGTCGATGATCAGAGTCGAGTTCGTGAATAGCCTCTATAGAATCCAACCTTAAGTTGATATTCTTAAGGAGTGCTATATCAAGAACGTCGGGTAACTGATCGGTATCGAAGGGGAAGTGAGTGGGAGTCATCGGGGCGATGACATCAAAGTTCATGGTAGAACAGAGGTTGATAAGTTGCCTACCTCTAGTCGAGGTCCTGGTGCTATTCCAGGCAGGATGTTTGGCGTTGAGGTCGCCCGCTATGATAACGGAGTCACTCATGCCGAAGAGTTCGGAAAGGTCATTAGCGAGGAGTTGGGGATCCTCTGACTCATGTTGGGGAGGAAGGTAAACCGACACAATAGTGATCGGCTGGTGACCTGTCAGTGCTAACCGACAGGCCGAAACTTCTAATCGGGAGAGTTGGGGGGGATCCATAGGTATGCAGTACAGGGACTTCCTATAGTATATGAGGGTGCCGCCTCTGTGACAACGTGACCTGTCGTTGCGAACTAAACGATAGTTAGCAATTTTCGGGTCGCGTTGGTGAGACTTTAAGAACGACTCTTGTATGAGTAAAATGTCTACGTGATGGTCGCGGAGGAAAGTGGCGATCTCATCACGTTGGCCGTGAATGCCATTGGCATTGAAGAAGCCTAGCTTTAGGGAACGGGGTTTTAGTTTAGATACTATTCCACGACTATCCATAATGGGGGCGTTGGGAGTTCATGACATGAATTGCTTGCGTGATCTCGGGATACGCAGCATAGATTGATTGTATGCGGAACAAGTTACCGCCGGCGGCAACTAGTTCCTGGGCCATCTGTTGGGCACGCGGGGTGAAGAACGTGCTGTAGGTGTTATAGGTCCCGGTGATGACGTTAAACGCATCCAGGGGAGCCTGACCGTTCCTCTGTACTGGGGTTGGTTCTGCCATAGGGGCAGTGGGGGGGGCCACGGCGCGGGCGGGGGGTGAAGTCGCGGGAAAACCAGGGGGCGTAAGGGGCGCGGGGGCGCGGGTACGCGGGTCCATTAATGGAGGGATGGGAGTGGGCTAAGGCCTGGAGGAGGCCAGTGCGGGAAATTCTTTCTGGGAACTCAAAACAGGCCATTGAGAGGGACGCTGTGGGGCCAATCTCACGGGGAGTTTGGCCGACGGGGATTCCCTAGTCTGGCGAGCGTCGAAACGCTGCGCTAATTTAGGGGAAGATGATTTGGGGGCTTTCGGGCAGCCCCGGTAGTTTGCCGAATGACCGGACTCTTTGCAGAGCACACAACTGGGTGGCTCGGTGCAAAGGGTGCGGTCTATAGGCCGGGTACATTTGGCTGTACCGTGATCTCCCAGGCACTTGACGCACCTGGGAGTGGCGAAGCAATTATATGCGGAGTGCCCGTACAGTTGGCATCTATGGCACTGGCCAATGATGCCCGACTTACGGGGCTTTTCAATGATAAGGCCGGACAGATTGCAGACTGCCTTGACCTTGAAAATGGGTTGGTGACCCTCCGTGGGAGGGCACACCACCAGGACCATATCAAAGGCAATACCTTGTCTGGATCTGTGCATCCTGTGGACCTCTAAGACAGGCACGTTCTGCCTTTCGAGGTCTGCCTTAATATCGCTGGTGGCGATTTCACAGGGGATCCTGCGAATCACCACCCTGGTCAGTCGCTCCTCGGGCAAGGAATACGTGTGGAAGGACACGTTCCTTGCTGAGAGGAGCCTGGTCAGCTCGCGATAGTCTGACGAAGTTGGGACCGATACCTTAATGCCGTGCTGGGTTGCACGGGCACTGGTATAGTTGACCCTCTGGTCAAGGCACCATTTGGACACCTCCGTCCACTTGGCCTTGTCCTGTATAAACACATGAGGCGGTGGAGGGAGTTTCCTGGCGGTGGCTGAGCCAGAGGGTGCGAACGGGGCGCTAGAGTTAGCGCGGGGTGCGGCAACCTTCGCGGAGGTTGAGGGCGAGGGACGGGAGGGGGACGCGTTGGCGGCGGTCGCCGGCGGCGTGGAGGGGATGGACGCGGTCGCGGTGGCGGGGGTCGCCTGCGTATCGGGGAGAGTGTCGGCCGCGTTGGCGGAGGTCGCCTGCGGGGTGGGGGCGCGGGACGGAGGAGCAGAGTCCTCAGCCGCTATGATTTTAGCGGCTGGGGCTGAGCTACTGTCCTTACTCTTCTTCCGCTTGCTCCCTTTGCCCTTTGTGCGGGAGACTAACTCATACGCCTCCGTGTCCGAGGACGAGGAGGGGTTTGAGTCAGCCTGGGGAGCGGTTGAGGCGGAATCGATGTGATCTTCCGTGTCCATGGACACCGGAAAATCGTCTACTGGGGCGATGGAGGAGGGGATAGCCGGAGACTCAAGTGCATCGCTGAAAACAGCGATGTTTGAGTTGGCTCTGGCCTTCCTGTCCTTGTTCGCCTTCCAGCGTTTTTTAAAAGAGATGCGGAATTCACGGTCATCGTGGAGTAACTCGAGGAAGGCCTCCGCGAGGGCTTGTCTTTCCTCAGGAGACATGGGGGTGTCCATGTTTCCTGGGGAGGTAAAAAATAAGGGGTGGGGGGACCTAATCACTCATGAGAGTGATCCTGACCAAAAACCCTATTCCTAAGTAGACTAATCCCCGGTGGGTTGCCGGGGGTGAGTGTTATACTCCCTGTCGGGTGTAGACAGGGAGGTGAACCTAGGGAATGAATTATCACAGAAAGCTCTGTTTTTATAGAATTTTCCCTATTATTTTTAATTAATTATGACAATTCAAAATGTCATAATCATAACCAGCCTGTACAATCGTGAGGCATACAACCTTGCGGTCCATGGCCCTCTACGGGGCACCGGTGTGGGCGCCCTCATTGAGGCTGCGCCCAGCGCGCCGGTTGTTTGCGGCCCAGAGGGTCATGGCCATCCGGTTAATCCGGGGATACCGCACGGTCTCGTGCGAGGCGGCGAGCCTCCTTGCCGGAGTGCCGCCATGGGATCTGGAGGCAAAGGTCCTTGCGCACATGTGGGAGTGGCGCGAGGAGGCGAAACGCCGGGGCGAAACTCCGCTGCCGCGACAAATCGCGGCACAGCGGACAGAGCTCCGGTGTGATCTCATGGCGACATGGCGGGTACGATTGTCGCAACCCAGTGCTGGGCACGCCACTATTGCGGCGGTAAGTCCCCTCTTTGAGGAGTGGATAGAGAGGCGTCACGGCGTCCTCACCTTCCGCCTGACGCAGGTTCTCACCGGGCATGGGTGCTTCGGTGGGTTCCTGTTCAGGATAAAGCGGGAGGATACGTCCGGGTGTTTCCATTGCGAGGATCGTCTGGAGGACACGGTGGAGCATACGGTGGAGGTGTGCCCTGCCTGGGCGGAGCACCGCCGTGTCCTCGTGGAGGCGATCGGCGGCGGCGACCTCTCGCGTCCGGCCCTGGTGCGAGCCATGGTACGGAGCGAGAGGGAATGGGAAGCCGTCACCTCCTTCTGCGAAGCAGTAATGCTCGCGAAGGAGGAGGCGGGGCGCGTGAGGGAGTGGCAGTCTCTGCGCCCTCACGCCCCTAGCCGCCGCAGGAGGAGACGCCCCGGGCGTCGGGAGTCGATAGCGGACTCCCGGCCACCGTAGGCGCGAGCTTGCGGGTGGCGAGCAATGGGTAGCTCGCCGCCCGGTAAGGACCAAGCTCGGGTCGACGGCGCGCAGTGTTCCACGCGCGCCTCAAAGAGATGTCAGCAGCAGTGTAGGGGTCTACTAGGACCGATGCCTGCCGGGGTCGCGTGATTGTTCGAAAGAGATACCGTGACCCTGGCACATGGGCAACTGATGGAACACGGGTGGGTTTTAGTCAGTAAAAGTCTGACACGCCCTCCCGCTCCGCCCAGAGCGGGAGAAGTCATTTGATGATTTCCCATCCTGAAAAAAAAAAAAAAAAAAAAAAAAGGCATACAACCTCTACAGTTTGCACACGACACTAAGTTTTGTACGGGAAACTTACTAATGCCATACTTGACACTTCCCATAAATCCACAAAAAATATTTCTGACGGTTTTTATAAATCTAAATTATATTCCTATCGTCGCTAATATAAATAATATTAAAGACAAATATTCTCGATATGATCATAGATTTTTAAAATTAAATAGGTTATGTATCTATAAAATTAATTTATTACCTATGGTTTTACTTGACATTCAGTAAGACTATAGACACAAAATATTAAAGACAGATGTTCTCGATTGGACCACAGATTTGGACCATAAACAAAAGAATATCTTTGCATGTGTGTATTAAATACACGGTAATGAATAGTAGTGTGTGTAACGTGTTATTTATTGAAAATAATGTATTTTTACGCATTAAAAAAAATATTAGCATTCGTCACTTTTTCTGTGTATAAACTATTAGATTAGTGCGGGGTACATACCATAACTAAAAAACGTAAATAAAGAACCTATGGCACCGACTTCCAAAATTTTTTTTTTTTTTTACAAATTACTTAATCTCACTTATTCACCTGAGAAAGAAACCAAAATGTTGAATCCACATCAAAGTCATTGTCAAACTAACTTGAATTTCTAAAGAAAACTTTTCCATTATGAATCATGAACAAGCGGATAGATTTCTTTCAGTTATTATTAATGATAAAATTTAAATTTTAACGCTTTCAGTCGGAGCGGAGTGTTCAAGCCGAAGAGTTCCTTCAAACTTTTCGAACGATAGCGATAACTTACAGTATGGTGCAAGTTGTAGACGTAAAGCATTGTTCTTGTTAGTACCTAATTGATGATACAATGAAAATACTTAAAATGTTGACGAAAGAAGAAATTTCATTGTAGTAGGTTAGAAATAAAACGAAACGTCAGAAATATCTACATGTATTTGCAGCTATGTAATGCTTAAAGAAAAAAACTATTGCACATGAGCTAAAGCAAAAACCCAGCACAAAGTTAAAACACTTATTAAGAAAAAAAAAACTATTTAGAAAACCAAATATTGAAAATTAGAAACAAGTAACAGATCAGTACAATTTCCAGTAACTACTCCTTGTATTAATTTAATTATCTAGGGTATTTTTAAACTCAGTAATATTCATTACAAAAAAATAAACATGTATCTCTACAAAATATGTTTTGTAGTGGTTAATACGTATTATCCATCTAAATAATTTAAATTCAAATTGGCGGCCATATCGCTTTTTGCCATTTGTACTGCAACCTTACCTAATCTAGGTGAATTAAGTCAGGTTGCAGTTATGACAATGGGAATAACAAACTGTTCACTTCAACGCCTTATAACTTGCACCAAAAGTTTAAAGACAATACAAAATTTAATTAAACTTTAGTCTGGATAGTTTATTGGTTCCTTACTGAGGTTTTGTTGGATGAGGCTAGTTCTCTGTCTTTTCTTCACTCCCTTTGAATTTTTAGTGATGCTCACCAGCTTAGCTTTGAGCTGGGGTGAAGTTGTCTGGCGATATGTTAGCGAAACCTTGTAAACATAACCTGACCCAGCGTTGTTTCTCCTGTTCATGGAAATGATTTCCTTACACGTTATATTCTGTACTAAAAATATGAAAAAAAAAGTGAGGACTTCGTTTTGTGAAATAATAACGGCATAGCGAAATAGAATTCAAATCAGACTGCAAACATTTTTGTTCAACAAAATTGACTCTTGACAAATAAATTCTTTTCTCTTTATTATTTACAGAAAACGAGGTATTCCACTAACAGCACTGATTTGAACAGCACTTGCCCGAACCGCACTTGAGACCTTCCACTAACAGCACTGAAACAAAATTCTGTAACGTGCTGTTCGGTGGAACAATTTATCGTTATTTTATTTAGTGTCCGAACCGCACCTGGTTATAATTATTAGTGATGGGACGAATTAATTCTTTGTTCAGGATATTACAAACATATCGATTCGGCAACTGTGCGTGGAAGGTTTTTGAATGCGGTTGAATATTAACGTATGCAATTTGTTAAATATTGGATTCAAATCACTTAAATGTTGTCTGGAAAAATGGGGAAGAAAACAGTTGAAATCGCCCTGTCGTAGCTAGTTCCAAAAACAAGTTAGTACGAACTTGTTTTGGGAGTTAGCGTGAGATGGTTTATTTCTTTTTTGTGTCAATTACTCGTTGTTATCTTCGTAAATAGTCCGAAAATATAGTCCATCATTTTCCAAAATACTGTGAGATTAGTAGATGGTGTATGCCGATGACATTATTCTTGTCGGTGAAGATGTGTCTGAGATCCAGAGCAGATTGGAGAAGTGGTAACAGAAACTGGAAAATGTTGCCTTGAAAATCAGCAGAACCAAAACCGAATAAATGTTTTGCGATTTCGGCGGTCTCTCCAGTTCTGGAGCCATAGCGCTTGATGGTGGGTTTCTCTCGTCTGCTCCGACTTTCGGTAACTCGGTCCACTCGTGCAAAGCGATGGCTAAGTAGATCGGACGGATAATTACAGAATAAACACTGGATGGATGAAATGGCGGCAGGTCACAGGAACTACATATCTGGGACTCCCACATCCCCCTTAAACTTAAGGGAAAAATATATAACACCATGGTCAGACCTGCTGTCTTGTATTGGTCAGAATGTTGGGCCACAAAAGGGATGAAAGAAATGCATGCAGCTGAGATGACAATGTTAAGAGGGATGTGTGGTGTTACTCGATTGGATATAATAAGAAATGAGTACATAAGGAGAAGTCTGAAAGTGGCAACAATAACTGAAAAGTTGTGATAATACCATGACAACCGATTTCCACACAGCTTTTATGAAGGTCACGTGTTATGAAGGAATGGGGAAAATGTCGTGAGGAAAGTATTGAGTATGAATGTCAATGGCCATAAGAGTAGAGGGAGACCAAAGAAACGATGAATGGACTGTGTGAATTATGATATGGATAGAAAGGGGGTGACTACTGAGATGACGACTAATAGAGAAGTGTGGAAGAAAAAGATATGTTGCGCCGACCGCAAATAAATTGGTATAAGGGCAGGAGAATGATGATGTCAAAACTATTTGAGATCTGTCATCAGACACCAAAATTGTGTAAAAAAACCTATAAAACCACAGTCAAAAATGTAGATTTTGAAAGGTACTGCCCATGGGCGTACCCAGGGGGGGGGGCAGAGGGGGGCAGCTGCCCCCCCCTGGAGTTTGTGAATGTCCCTACTAACTATCTGCTTTTGTCGATAAAAATTAAGAAAAATAACATTTTTCTATTTGAAATACAATATAAAACTTTTAAAAATCGTGAGCCGCGCCCGTTCTACCTGCTCGCTAGCAGCGCTGTAAGCAAAAATAACTTTAATTTCGGAAGTCGGGGTTTTTGGATCTTTATTTTAGTTTTTTGCCACTAACTTCCGAAATTAAAGTTATTTTTCACTTGGTTGTGTTTTTTTGGAAGTCCATTGTTTTTTTTTTTGTTGCAAAATGTTTTAATATACCCTGCACTAGTTCGTATACCATTACTGGCCAAGTCAATAGCAGTGACAGGAAGTATTTGAATATCATCACACTAAACAAAGTGAATTAAATACATATTGAAGAAGCTAACGCATAAAACTATCAAAGCTAAGTCAATAAAAATTATATGGTGGTCCCCTGAAGACCTAGACCTATCCAATAAAAATAATATAATATAATAATAATAGTAATAAACCCGCAGGGCAGCATGTGGCGTGCTGTTGGGCAGTAGCGACCCCACGGACCCTATCTCCCGGGAGAATTCTTGTTCCTCATCTCTGGCTTGCCTTTATTGGCCGGCTGGAGTGAACACTGAAGAGGTTCAGAGCTCCCACCTCATTCTTGCCTTTATTGGCTGGCTTGAGTGGAGATTCGCAAGAGCAAACGTGCTCGGCGAAAAAAGTATTCCAGTAAACGCTCGTAGGGACTTGACCATCTTCCGGGCTGTGGGATTGTTCTGAAAGCCTTGGAATACCTCTCCACTTCTCAAGCACCTCAGGAAGTGTTGCCCCCTTGTCGCTGCGTCACTAAGTGCCAGCGACGTTTCCCGGTGGCCCATTATTGAGTGTGCAAGTCACCCCCTGCCATTTTATCCGTGTATACAAAACATTGATCAGGCAGGGGCCATAGTCCTTTCATAGTTGCGGTTACCGATCCACTATAGCCATCCAAACCCATAGCCTAATTTGCTTTGTTTCCATATTCTACAATAGTTCTGCTCCAACCGGGGATTGTCCTTGGGTGCACTTGCATAGTGCATACAGGGATAATCGTCGGTTGGTGCCCCCTCATCATTTAAAATTTTCTAAGGGGCCTCTGCGAGTTGGCTTCGGCCCCTCGTACGCCTTCCAAAAGACCGGGATCCTAGGATCCCGAGATATATTAACATATATGAAAATAGTAATAATAGTAAACGTTTTTATTAAAACTGTTATTTAATATCAATTTTTTTAGGGGGTTTCGAATTTTGTGACGTATGTCAGCGTAGTTTTCGAAGATAGTTTTTATGCGTGTGGGCGCCCTCACTGAGGTTGCGCCCAGCGCGCCGGTTGAGTGCGTCCCAGAGGGTCATGGCCATCCGGCTAGTCCGGGGATACCACACGGTCTCCTGCGAGCCCGCAAGCCTCCTTGCTGGATTGCCGTCTGGGGATCTAGAGGCAAAAGTCCTCACGCAAATGTGGGAGTGGCGCGAGGAGGCAAAACGCCGGGGCGAAACTCCGCTGCTTCGAGAAATCACGGCATGGTGGACAGAGCTCTCGCGGGTACGATTGTCGCAACCCAGTGCAGGGCACGCCACTATTGCGGCGGTAAGTCCCCTCTTTGAGGAGTGGATAGAGAGGCGCCACGGCGTCCTCACCTTCCGCCTGACGCAGGTTCTCACCGGGCATGGGTGCTTCGGTGGGTTCCTGTTCAGGATAAAGCGGGAGGATACGCCCGGATGTTTCCATTGTGAGGATCGTCTGGAGGACAAGGGGGCTGAGCACCGCCGTCTCCTCGTGGAGGGCGATCGGCGGCAGCGACCTCTAGCGTCCGGTCCTGGTGCACGCCATGATACGGAGCGAGAGGGCATGGGAAGCCGTCACCTCCTTGGAGGTGACAGCTTCGCGGCGAGGAGCGCGTGACGGAGAGGCAGTCTCTGCACCCTCACGCCCCTAGCAGCAGCATAAGGAGACGGCCCGGGCGTCGAGAATCAATCGCAAACTCCCGGCCACCGCAGGTGCGGGCTTGTGAGTGGCGAGCAATAGTAAGCTCCGTCCGTATCGACGGCGTGTTGTGTTCCACGCGCGCCTCAAAAAGATGTCAGCGTAACTGAAGGGGTCAGCTAAGACCAATGCCTGCCAAGGTTGCGAGATTTGTTCGAAAGAATTACCGTGACCCTGGCATATAGGCAACTGAAGGAACACGGGTGGGTTTTAGTCAGTAAAAGTCTGACACGCCCTCCCGATCCGCCCAGAGCGGGAGACATCATTTGATGATTTCTCACCCACAAAAAAGAGGCCTTCCGCGGAAGAAGGGAGTGAAATTTCATCCAATCAGCATAAATAACTGCTACAGATTTGAACCTTGAGCTGCGTTTACCTAAGACAGCAAGCCGCCAACAACAGAGGGCAAATCAACCAGCAGCCTACTGTGGCCAGCCCCTTAGCGATTATTTTCGTCACTCGTTATGCGTGCCCTATTTAGATTCGTTACTTTCTGCATTAGAGGCGAGAGCAAAGACCATTCACCAGCGTTTACTCTTTCATTGTTGCACCCTGCTCAGATAATTAAAATTACAGTTCCAAAATTGTAAAACATTATGGAGGAAGTTTCTATATTGTATGAATTAGAAGGGATCACATCTGAAGCCGAACTATGGCGCACTTTTGGGATGAATAACCAGGAGCAGGACTTTGAAAATATTGGAATTACAGAGTTAATAACGGAGTAGCAGAATCATTTTACCCGAAGGTGAAGCTAGCCTTAGAAATTTTCCTGGCAGTGCATTATTCCACGGATTTCACCGCTACAATTGAACGATTATTCAGCACACTCAGACGCGTAAAAACATAGCTAAGATCGACCATGACCGAAGTACATTAAATGGGCTTTGTATGCTCAGTTTACAAAACAAGAAAATAGAAAATTTGTTAACGCTATGGGTGATTCTTTCACAAAAGACGTTATAAACCGTTTTGCTGAAGAACCTCGAAAGTTACTTTTAAAATAAATATTGTATATTTAAAAAAGAATTTAAAAAAACCTATTTTAATTTACGTTTATTTATTTGCTTATAAAAAAAATCTGATTTGCCCCCCCCTGGCCCAGAACCTGGGTACGCCCATGGCTACTGCCTATTGAGAACTGAATGGTAAAGCGATCGAATTTGGACGGTAATGCAAAATCAGAGGCAAAATAACTGTGAATAGGTCGACGGTTTCAGTTTGTGTTTAGTTCCATCTCCAAACTAAAACCTTTGACCGTTTGTCACCAGTCTGTCGCGTCAGCACAAACCAAAAATGTCATAGACTATACGGGAAATGAGCCCTATGTCAGGCTACGAATGATGCATATGTTGCTGTTTGGTAGGTTTTGATTGTGATTTTGAGATTAGATTGTGTAAAATGTATTCGAAAACTTATGACAATTATTACAATGCAACGCGCGGCGTAAAATATTTTTTTTAGATTTTGTACCATTTATTTTTTTATTTCTGCGTTGACAGTGGTGGAATAAGATGACACAAAATTATATTTTAATTTCTGATGTCAGATATCCTAGACTGGATAAAAAACGTAAAGTACTTGGATAATATTTAATTGTCATAAATAGATATATCTACATAAGATACATGAACAAGGTGGAATTATCCGGTACAAGTCTTAGTGTCTGCCCATTTGTATCGATAGGTTTTGTTTGTTTGCCTTGGAAAAATAATACATCCCATCACTAAAAAAAAATATTTAACCTATGTGCGGTTCGGACACTTAACTACAATAACGATAAATTGTTCCACCGAACTGCACGTTATGAAATTTTGTTTCAGTGCTGTTAGTGGAAGGTCTCAAGTGCGGTTCGGGCAAGTGCTGTTCAAATCAGTGCTGTTAGTGGAATACCTCCAGAAAACATTAAAATAGTGTCAGATCTGAGAGAAAACATTTTTTCAAAATCAAGTCATAATTGCTAAACTGAAATAAGAAATTTTGGCGTTGCATGTAATAAATCAGTTGCAGTTAAAATAAATAAAAAAAAATGCTGTAACATAAACAAGAAATAAACACACTTAGGAAACGACGGCATGCAATGCTGGAAAACTCAAAAGTATTCATGACATCTTGTCTCGAAACATTACTCAAACACTCCGGTAACAAGTTATATTTTTCATTTGGAACCGTCTACGGAGCACAATGGAGCCTTTGTGGCGGCTCTAACGAGAACCTTCTATCGGATGCCTTCGTCGCTTACACTTTGAGAAACTTTAGCCGACTCTCGAAGAAGCGCGGCTATCAAAGTGGGTAGGATGCGTTTAATGTACCTTCAAGTTTATTGTATGGCTGAATAGTCGCTTTATTTACGGATTCATCATTTTTGTTAAAATAAGTAGTGTTTGTTTTAATTAAAAATGGTCCTAGATCTTGGATCAAAGAATTTGTTAGCACCACAATTGTCTTTTACCAAAATGCGCGACGCAAAGGAGAGTAATGTGCTTATCAGCCTATTTAAGTATGGACCAAATGCGTGGGCCGATTGAGATGATTCTTTCACAATTCTTGAAAATAGATTTGCCTTAATATTGTGAGTGTCACTAAAGAATCAGTTATCAATATTCAATATGGTGACAACCAGACTCCATTATTATGAAAAAGAAATTATAAACGTAAATGGAAGTCAGTAAAGTGAAGTTATGCAAAGTGGGGTATCATTGATTAGGCCTTTGAAAATCGATCGTTTCTGTAATTATGGTTTATATTGTTAGATCATTTCTACTGTTTTCATCGTTGTTCAGAATATTATTACAATATTTTCGCTGAGGGTTGGTGGATAGTTCGTGTGGGGATACAATGATTAGTCAGCACACAAAAAACCGGCCAAGTGCGAGTCGGGCTCGCGCACTTAGAGTTCCGTTCAAACCTGTAGATATTCACGGTTTATGCGTAAGGTTTATGTTTATGAAATTAAATGTTTTATTTTTCTTTTCAATTTTTATATATGAGTTTACGATTTATGACGTATTAAAAAAAAACTACTTATTAGATCTCGTTCAAACCAATTTTTGGTGGAAGTTTACATGGTAATGTACATCATTTATTTTTTTTAGTTTTATCATTCTCTTATTTTAGAAGTTACGGGGGTGAGGGGGACATACATTTTACCACTTTGGAAGTGTCTCTCGCGCAAACTATTTAGTTTAGAAAAAAAATATATAAGAAACCTCAATACTATTTTTGAAGACCTATCCATAAATACCCCACACGTGTGGTTTTGATGAAAAAAAAATGTTGAGTTTCAGTTCTGAGTCCATACTCAGAACTGAAACTCAATATTTTTGGGGTTCCCCATGGAACCCCAAAAATTTTGTTGTTTTTTTCTATTTTTGTGTAAAAATATTAATGCGGTTCACAGAATACATCAACTTACCAAGTTTCAACAGCAAAGTGGCTGTGACATACGGACGGACAGACAGACAGATATGACGAATCTATAAGGGTTCCGTTTTTTGCCATTTGGCAACGGAACCCTAAAAAAGTAGCTAAAATAACTACGCAGGGTGCTTTTTAAGTATATTTAACTAAGCAATCTTGGAGCCTGCGCTATATGACGTTAACCGATTCAAATGAGTAAATTTTTATGAAAAGATAACAATTAGTGTTATGAAGAAGTATGATTTCATCACTTTCTTTTTCTAGACGTAAGACTATATTGTTAAAACTTGTGAGTAAGGCTTTTCTGAAGGGGTCTGCTAGGACCAATGCCTAACAGGGTCGCAAGAATCGTTTGAAAGAGATACCGTGGCCTTGGCACATGGGCAACTGAAGGAACACGGGTGGGTTTTTGTCAGTAAAAGTCTGATAAGCTCTTCCGCTCCACCCAGAGCGGGAGACGTCATTTGATGATTTCCCATCCAAAAAAGGCTTTTAAACTTGTAAGATATTTTTCAGTTAAGATTCAACTCGTAGCTCAAGGGATAACGTTCACGTACAATAATAGATCTTGAAGCAACTGGTGGATGAAGTTTGTGCTGGGGCTATGTTGTGTATTTTACAGCAGATTTTTACACAAAATCATTAAGAGATAAAAGGTTGTGGAGATATTATAAAGATTCATTCAAATCATTAATTTAATTCAGACTTTCTTCTTAAGAGCCATTTTACATTTTTGCGCGAATATCTAAAATTTTAGTCGCCTGATTTACCTCTCATCTCATCATTATAAATACTCTGGCATTGACAAATACATGTAAAAAATAGATCAATCTTTTGTTTTGTTACTTTTAGTAGCACATTTGCAAAAACTTATTTGTTTACTTCGTAGTAATTAATCTCCCACAAGTAGTTTTCTTAAAAATCAGCGCAGGGTCAATTTCAGACTCCTATTTCTATCAATAATATGTAGAAATTTGAGTAAAAAAAATACACAAAACATGAGACATATAATTTAATTGTTACATTTAGTACAAAAATATTGATTTTTAATAACATTAATTAGTAAAAAAAATAAGTCTTATGGCAATTTTTACGATTTATTTGCAATTTTATCGCGTTTTTTTGGTTTGAATAAAGCATAATTACATTAAAAAATTCATTTCAATATAAAGTATGCTCTATAACAAATCGAATCCTCAAGTTTTATTTAAATCTGTTTATTTAATTAGACATAATATCGTTTTTGAAATCACTCTAAATTAGAATAAATTACGATGCACAAGCGGGCAGCGTTTAGTACGGCGCAAGCGCCCAACGAGGAAGGACCTGTGCCAGTTTTTCGCGCGTCTCAGTTTACAGGTACTCGTATCGTGAACGCAAAAATATACTACGACTACAACATTTTGCTACTCTTCGCATTTTATTTTTTTTGTATAAGATAAGAGTTTCGTTTATTATCAACTAGCTTTTGCCCGCGGCTTCGCCCGCGTGGATGTCGGAAATTATCGCAAGAGGACTTACTACCGTGGTAATAATGTATTAATCCATGTTGTACATACATAAAATTACGCCGTAGTTTCTGCCTACCCCATGGGAAAAATCCAATGGGGGTAGGCAGAAACTACGGAACGCCACCTGCTACGATCCTAAAACTAATAGTATTCAGAGTAAGAAGACTGCGACATAGGGCTGGATTGAATTGAATATAAGTCTTCCTGGTTTTCCTTAACGCTCCTATTCTACCTATACCTACCTACAGACACTCAATTATTTACCAGACACCAAATTAAACATAGTTATAAGAATAGTACTTTTGCCAGTGGCTTCGCCCGTATAGCTTTCGGAAAATATCACTCGGAAACCTACTACCGGGATAAAGTATCCTATGTATTATGGTAAGTATCCAGGATAACCAAAAATCCAAATCCATCCATAAATCTAAACATCTAAGCCATATTTCGCGGTCTCTTACTTGGAATAATACAATTAGGTTTATTTTGAGTACTTCGAACACACATGATATTTGCATTTACTATGAAGCCAAAGTCTTCTTCTATATATATCTATCTATTAAAAAAACTTGCACCAAATTCGTTGCGTAGTTTTAAAGATATAAGCATACATAGGGACAGACAGACAGCGAAGTGACTTTATTTTATAATATGTAAAGAAGATGAAAGCATTATTTTAATATATTGTAGAAAAATGTTGACTAAAATCATTTATGTTGACTAAATCTGACTATTTTTAATCGCGATTAAAAACGTGTGGAATAAAACTAGTGGTCATGAACAAAAATTCACACCAACGCCTCGCCTCACGTGCAAAAACAGTACTGTATTTTTTTTTCTTTTGCTTATATCTCGAAAATGGCGTGTCCTATCACAAAAATAATGAAATTTTCGACCCCCTTTATAAGACCCCACGATTACATATAAATCTCAACACATGGGTAATATTTTTTTTATATTTTTCAAACAAAAAATGAAAAATCTAAATATATAAAAGGCAAATCTGACTGACTCATCTATCAACGCACAGCCGAAACTACTGAACGGATTTCGCTGAAATTGGCATACAGATAGTTGTAATGACGTAAGCATCCGCTAAGAAAGGATTTTTGAGAATTCGTCCTTTAAGGGGTGAAAAAAGGGTTAACATTTTGTATGGAAGTCCGTCATTTTTAGAGCTAGAAGCCTGAAACTTTGTATTTGTAGGTTAATGATTAGAAATAAACAGTTAAATGTCCTAGGGTTTTTGAAAATTCAACCCCTAAGGGGGTGAAAAAGGGCTTGCAAGTTTGTATGGGGAAACAAGATTAGTTAAACTATTTTATTCGAAACTTCACAGGAGTATTTCTATCAATAAATGAGTAAACAAGTGTTTCAGGCTTTTTAGAATTCAATCCCTGAAAGGTGAAAAAACCGGCCAAGTGCGAGTCGGACTCGCGCACCGAGGGTTCCGTACAAACCGGTAGGTATTTTCGGTTTAAAAATATATATATTTTTTAATTTTTATATTTCAGTTGATTGAATGTAAGGTAAATTGCGGTTTACGATTTATGACGTTTAAAAAAAAAACTACTCACTCGATCTCGTTCAAACCAATTTTCTTTGGTAGTTTACATGGTAATGTACATCATATATTTTTTTTAGTTTTGTCATTCTCTTATTTTAGAAGTTACGGGGGGGGGGGGGGCACACATTTTACCACTTTGGAAGTGTCTCTCGCGCAAACTATTCAGTTTAGAAAAAAATGATAATAGAAACCTCATTACCATTTTTGAAGACCTATTCATAGATACCCCACACGTATGGGTTTGATGAAAAAAAACATTTTTGAGTTTCAGTTCTATGTATGGGGAACCCCAAAATTTATTGTTTTTTTTTATTTTAGTGTGAAAATCTTAATGCGGTTCACAGAATACACCTACTTACCAAGTTTCAACAGCATAGCTCTTATAGTTTCGGAATAAAATGGCTGTGACATACGGACGGACAGACAGACAGACAGACAGACAGACAGACAGACAGACAGACATGACGAATCTATAAGGGTTCCGTTTTTTGCCATTTGGCAACGGAACCCTAAAAAGGGGTGACAAATTCTGAAAATCAACATGGGTATCGTTTTTATGGATTATCGGGTCGCTGATTACGAAAACAGCAACTATTTCACAAAAATGCACAAAAACGTAAAACAAAATAGAAAAGAAGATTTATAAAAAAAAAATGCACAAAATTACGCCTTTACAAAAAATGCATAATTTAAAAAACAACGAAAATAAACAACCAAACCAAAATTCTTTTTTTCAAATTAATAAAATGGCAAAACCAAAAGAAATACTTAGGAAATACTTAAATACTTACACAGTAATTGTGTGGAAGTCCGTCATTTTTAGAGCTAGAAGCCTGAAACTTTGTATTTGTAGGTTAATGATTAGAAATAAACAGTTAAATGTCCTAGGGTTTTTGAAAATTCAACCCCTAAGGAAGTCGCGGTCAAAAGCTAGTTCCATATAAAATACGTCCAGGCTGCCCCCTAGCGCGCGCCTTCGTCTCTCAACAAGTTCATTGCGTAGCGCACACGTCGCGATTGTCAAATTTGATTTTAGTCGTATCAAAATAATTTTTAAATTTAGAGATTTTTTCTTGCAGAATAGCGTAACAATTCTCATAGCTAAAAGTAAGGAATTTTAGAGATAGTTTAGTTAGTTTAGTTCGATGTACAACAGAATCGGCACCAATATGTAATTGTTTTAATTTTGTTATTTTTATTGTATACTTTACATAACATACATTTGTATTTTTTTATTAGTCTAGAAATCTTTTATTTCAGACTGGATAAATAAAAGTATTTTCATAAATCTCTAAATACCGCATTATAATTCTAACGGCTCAAGATTGTTTAGACCGGCTCGACACTCGCGTTACACTGTTTGTATTGTGCATGTGTGGATAGCTACGCACACATACATAAGGTTGCCGTCTTTTTTCGAGTTTAGGAAAAAGACGGCAACCTTATGTATGTGTGCGTAGCTATCCACACATGCGTTCAAATTTTGTAAAATGGCTCTTAAGACTTTTCCAATTCCAATAAAAATGTATTATTGAGAATTACTGTTTCTTTTATCTATCAAAACAAAAGTAAGATATTAATACGCTGACAAAATTCCAAATATTTTTCAAACAAAGCTTTGAAACAAACCCAAAGTACATCGAAATAAGTTCAGTAGGAAGAGAAAATAAAATTTCTCTTAAAAAATCTGTAACATCTGTTACGGACACAACATGAAGAAATTGTGGAAGAGGACAAATTTATTCTGTCCCTTAAAAGAGTAAATAACATGAAATATTGTCAGAGGCAAAAATGTACGCGAGAAAGTTCTGGAGGGTAGTAGGAAACAAATTGATATTTTCTTTGGTGGAGTCGCGCATAGGGACAACTTTGCTTGAGTTGTCTAAGTAGGAATCATGGTTCTTGATTGCCAGTTCTGGGACTTGATTGCCAGCCCTTTGTTTTGAAAATTAGCAACTAAGTATTTTTGTCTAGGTACGTATTTTTTTTTTATAGTACGTAGATATGTGTTTGGTATGGCGTTCAATAATAATAACTTTAGTTTCAATTTCGTTTACATGTAAAAGACAAAAAAAAGGAAAAACTACGAATTTATTTAAAAACAATACGTATCGGGAAAGTACCTACTTTGACATATACACTTATTTCTGTTAGTACTCCTATATCTTTCCAATATTATTGTCGACAGATTTAAGTCAAAATGTCTTTATAGTCCGAAATAAACATTTTGATTTTTTATTTATAATAGCAAGGAAATTATTTATGCTATGCTGTTTTCTTAGACTCTATGAGGATAATACACTGTCATTATAATTATAGGGTCATAATATTTCTTATCTTAAATTAAATATGACAAATACATCTTGTTCAGTTAGCGACAAAAATATCGGGATGAACTGACTGTTCAAAATTATCTAAGCAACTATGAAAATTAAGTATTAACTCAATGACACAAGGAATCTTTTAGAATGAGGACAGTACACGACCAGTATCATTCTGACTAGAACTTTATCCAATTGAGATAAAGTTTATTTCTTTTTTAGTTTTGAGATAATTTTGATCAGTTTGTTCGTCCTGATATTTTTTACGCTGATTGTACTACAGATCACAAATTAATCATGTCTGCATAACTCATATATCTGTAATTATAGATTATAGGATAGTGTAATAGCCCCATTACGGCTATACACCATTATTTCGTTTCTATACTTTTCACTCGTAATACTCACTTAGTAATTTTCAAGCTAACCATACAGGTTTGGTAAATGAAGCGTTTTCCGCATACAATATTCACGACCTCTAACCGAAAGGGTTGATTCTTACTCGTGCAAGTACGTAGAAGTAGATTTTAATAGGTCCGCTCGGGTATATCGAAGTTTTCGTATAAATTATCCATATGCCGTGAGTTGTCGGGTCTTATTCGTGTCCTTTCAATCGAGTTGAATGTTTTTGTACTGTTTTGTTTCTTTTAATTAGCTTCACTAGTTATTTTAATGTTACGGATTTATTAAAGTGTCTAGTCTACATTTAAAATTCATACCTCTGTATAAATATTAACTGCCTGTTACCTTTTTATACCTTTAACAGCTAAACAGAGTTCGATGAAATACAGTCTTCTCTACAACCTATGATTTGATTTAGGATAATGCATACTTTTCATCTCGGTAATAAGTTCCCTTCGGATTTTTCTAATGTCCACCTGGGTGAAGAAACGGTAAAAGCTAGAAAAGCAAAAAACAAAAAGAATAAGTTAAAATATAATGTCCCCATGAAAACAAAATAGCAAGCACGACCACAATCAAATCTAGTTGTCCAAACAATATTAAATTTCACTTTCTACCGGCTGACGCATAAATATTTGATCAGGACGGTGTTGTTACAAAGCTACGTATTACGGTAATTACTGGGAATCCCACAGACTTGGAGTTGCCGCCCCTCGGCTCATAATAATGAAGGCACATTACTTTAACTAAACACACCTGAAATATTCCCGTTCAAATCTCGGAATTAAAGGAAAATATGGGGTTCATGAGGCGCCTGTTGTGAATTTTAGAAGTCGAATATTAACGGATTGGTATTCTGTTTTTGATTTTCTGTTGAGCCATGTATTAAAATGGATTTTGTGTTAATTAACACTGGTTTGGAAATTCATTAGAATTTAGCAAAATGGAAATTTATTAATGATCGTAAAAGACAGTTGAAAAATAATCGTTAAATGATAAATGATAAGTTTTTCTGTAAACTGGATCAAAAATACAACATCAAATTAATTTACTAACAAAACGAGGTGTTAATAAACGCATTTGTAATAAGCTACTCCTTATAGTGAATTTTTCATTCCCATTTCAACTCACAGACACGATATTGCAAGAATTCATATTGCATCAAACATTTTCGAAGTAAAACTAACAATTTAGTATTAAATAAGACACTGAAAGGATCGCCTTTTGTCAATTGTGAGGCACATCACTTTGTTTCAAGACTAACTACCTAACAAAGACTGGGGCTTGACAAATTTAAAAACATCAAAAAGCTTGCTAAAATCAACTCTATCGTTTACAAAATAAGTGTCAATATAGTATTAAAGAGAACGTTGTGTCTGTATTCTGCGTCATTTCAAAGGAGACTAAACAAGCTATCAAAGCTTTGCTTATATTTTACGACAAGAACATCGACAAAACCGAAGTAAACAATATATTGGCTTGAAGTCAACTAACTCAACTCGAAACATTTATTCCCGTTAACAGGCACTATTGAATGGTCAAAAACTTTTTAATAAAACAATTTACCGCCGAGAAACTGAAAAGCAAAAAATAATAAACCTTAAAATTTTGAGTCGGCGCTTTGACTGATCTTTGTTCATTGATTTTTCAGCGCCGACTCAAAATTTTAAGGTTTATTATTTTTTGCTTTTTAGTTTTTTCGGTGGTTAAATTTTTTGTTAAAAGTGTTAATTTTAATTCTTTTTGTGGCTTCAATGTACTAATAATACTTGGTAAGGTATGCTCTATCCAATAAAATAATAATTATCAAAATCGGATTAATCTGAAGTTATGCGTGGTCATACATTACAATCAGTTAGTGAAAAATCAATCATCCCCTGTTTTCCGACCTTTAGGGTTCGATTTTGTTTTCCAAATTTATATGGAACCACTTTCGGGGTATAACTCTTACCAATAAAAAAATAATTATCACAATCGGACCGCTATGTAAAATGTTATGGTGGTCATACGTAGAAAAATTTACGCGTCGAATTGAGAACCTCCTCTGTTTTTTTTTTGTCGGTTAAAAAGTCGGTCAGTTAGTCAGAAAGTTAAAGCTATTGCCCAATCCAAAACATAGATCTCTATGGAGATGAATGGGAAATAAATTCCAAGGACACTCTTTTAAATCAAGACAGTCATAACAAAATCCTGGGTACATTATTCTTGTTGTTATAAATTGTGATGTAATTATTTTTTTACATTGTTGTCACTTATAGAAGAAAAGTTTCCACGGTGTAAAAAAAAATATTAAGTAACTATTCTAAATATAGGTACCTAACAGTTAAATAAGCCCTGGAAGTTAGGTGATGACCAAGCTCAACTGATGGCGCCCGTTCACGAACTTGACGCGAGGACCAGCACCATCCAGCTCTACCATTTTGTAGGGAGCCGAATGATCCAACACTTGCGCCACCTTCTCAATTCTCAATTCTTTATTGCGTACCAAAATGCTAAAGCATAGTTGGAAGGGAAATCATTATTTAAGTCACAATTATGGACCCTGTCGGGCACAGCACGATCAAGTAGGAGAGAGGAGGAAGAACATTGGGTGTTTACCTTCAGTGGGACATATAAGTGAATACTTGAAATTCATTCTCAACTGCCGTGCGTTTCCATGATCACGTACATAATAATAACATAACGAGCGAATCCGTTTTAGTTACATTTACAGAAGATAAAAAAATGTTTCTAAATTATAATAAACTAAGGTTGGACTTTTAATCCTATTCACTAACTTGACAATTGGAGGGATACCAGGTTTTGACAAAAAAAAAATAGTGAGGTGGTGCAAGAATTAATGAAATTGAATGAACTTGAAATAATGTACAATACTTACATGCAAACTTTGTCATTTAAATTTAATAACTTGTCATAAAACAAGATGTGTACTATATCGATATATATGTAGTCTATGGCTGTCAGAGGAAATAAAATGGCTAGGTATAGTAAAAAAAATAAGCAAAATGACATAATTTTATATTTAGTTTTGTTTCTATCAGAAGAAAATAAAAAAAGGAAATAACTGTTATTACAAATTATTATTTATTTTTATAATCCACACCTAAAAACTATTTTTTAAAGTTTTATTTAATATAAACCATTTTTATCATTCATTCTTTATGCGAAATCGTTCACTA
The DNA here is from genome assembly GCA_932294355.1 of Aporophyla lueneburgensis. Taxonomy (NCBI): domain Eukaryota; kingdom Metazoa; phylum Arthropoda; class Insecta; order Lepidoptera; family Noctuidae; genus Aporophyla; species Aporophyla lueneburgensis. The sequence goes on along the minus strand of OW028740.1, from coordinate 4,020,521 downwards.
CCCCGACACTATTAGTTTTAGAATGGTATCATTATTTTGCATTGAACTGTCAAGTTAGTGAATAGGATTAAAAGTTCAACCTTACATTTTACTGGTATAGTCTGTGCCAGATATGAAAAAAATAAAAGTCGTTGACACCTGCCTAACAATGTATTCAAATTACCGTTTTGACCGTGCTACCGACACTTTCTTTACATTTTTTCGTATCGTTTTGAAATATTTGAATATATTGGAAGGCGGGTGTCAACGACTTTTATTTTTTCCACATTTGGCACGGACTATAGTTGGTCTCTGTTGATGTAGGTAGTAAGCGGTACTGTTGCGCATGAGTTTCTGGGTTCAATTCACAGGTCAGGCAAAGTGTTTTTAGGCTTTTCTATATGTAAATTCACTGTAGCCGCCTGGTGTATGGATTTGTGCTCGGCTGATGGCAATACTCATAAGTTCGCCCCCTATTAAATTAACGTAAACATTATGAAATGTGGGCGTACTATAGATATACCTTTGCCGAACCCTTTTTCTGCTGCACACTTAATTTTTTTAGCGGGTGATAAATCGGGCGATAATAATTTTAGTATAAAAATTTTGTTAGTAAAGAACACGGAGCAAGCGATTGTGATTGTGGTTGAAAAGTTAATGGCTAAATAGTAACAGCCGCGCAGGTCGATCAATCAAGTTCAGCTACGCTTGTTGTTGTTAAAGAAATAATAGGGAATCCTCTAAGAATACTGAAAAATTTTGATTTACTTTGTAATGGGTGCGGTAAATGGGAATAAAGCAGTTGTTTAGTCTGTTGAAACTTGGAATTGAAGCCCTTACACGATCGCGCGATCTTAAAGATATTTTGATTCGAGCATTTTTTACACGCTTTATATTAGCTTCACTTGTGTGTTTGTATGTTTCTTTGTTTGTAACCGACTCCTTATAGCGCGATTTTGACCCACTTTAAACGACCAAATTTCATTCAAACTTTGCACACCTGTCAAAGACCGATTTGTGCCATTATCCTTGCCAGGGTTACCAGGACAGTAAAAAACTGTCTTCGAAAACTACGCTGACATACGTCACATACTACGCTAAGTATTTCGAATTTTGAGACGTATGTCAACGTCTCAAAATTCGAAACACCATAAAAAATATAAAATAAATAATAGTTAAAAAAAAAAACAAGCTTCCCTTGCTTTTTAAGGTATTTTTTTATTGATCAGTCACCCCACACTTTTTTCCCATTATTTTCTACTTTTTAGTTTGGTTTTCTATAGAAGCGTGTTTTTTAGTTTTTTTTAACTATTATTTATTCATCGAAAACATATGTCATATCCAGTATTTTTTATTTTATTTCGGCGGCAAACAAAACAACAATCACAACTATGTAGATAACAAAAAAAACTAATTTTATATGCGAAACATAGCCAAACATTTAGGTATTCAATTTTAAAACATTTCTAACTTACGTCACGTTCATTTTGCGCGGTTATGGGCGGCCACTGAATTTTTAGTACAAGTTTATGTCTCAGTAAGAAAAATGCTTGTTACAGTTAACATTAATAAAGTGAATTTTGATTAACAACAATTGCTTGAAGTATTTCTAAATATAAGCTTCTAGGAGAAATAGTTTATTATCCGTATTAGATTCATTATAATGCGTTCTTTGGGTTACAACAACTGTGGCAGACTCTTCCAAAAAAAAATGTAACCATTTATATTAAATATTTATTACAGAAAAAAAAACAATATTTACGTTTATCATTCCTCCACTACAGACTCGGCAACTTCCACACGCCCCCTTTTAGAATTATACAACGGATTCCTAAAACCAGTATTACTTCTAGAACTGATCACTGAATCTCTTCTCGTCAAACTCACGACACTTTCCGACCTTCTCTCAAATCTCGAAAATAAACTGCCAGTCATGTTTCTAGAAACTATCGGGAACCTTAGATCTGGAATCTGATAATAGTACACGTACAACGCCCCCAGTGTTAATATCACTGCGAAAAACATGGATACAAAGATCTTTCCGCCCAAACCCGACTTCGATGAAGGACTCCCGCTTATCTGGGCAACTTTATGCCCTTTCACCCATCGGTCGTGGAGAGCATAGCTGATAGAATTCATAATTTCAGCGCTTAAACCTTCGTATTCACCTTTGTCAACTACCACAAGTTGAATTCTTCTGAACTCTATTTCTGGAGAGAAACCCACATAATATTCAATACGGTTTTTACCGTACCCATTGACAGTGTCTTCAACGAGGTCACCGAAAGTTTTCATATCAAAACCTTCATCCGGATCAAACAATAAGTATCCGCCACATATTTCACAACAGAACCCAAGGGGCTTGATAGGATGTACACACGGAGCCTTCGGGCAAAACTTTGAAGCACAATCAATTGTCAAAGGATTTGGTTGGCATGCACACCCAAATTGAGAACAGTGCATAGGCTCATTGATCCGAACATTTGTGCCCATATATTCGTTTAAAACAAATTGTTGTGGATTATCATTTCTTTGTAATAATATACCCGTTATGAAATGGCTACTGCTATAACTCAATTTTCCAATTTTGAGTTCTTTAACATATTGTGGAAGTTTCGGCAGCTTCAGGGTGAATTTAGTATCTACTGGAAACTCCACTACATCGTTGAAACACGGTACCCTGTCTGAGTCAGGAGTAGCTTTGTTGAACTTCGGCGAGCTCCAAACATCGGCTTGGTTCCAAGACGTTACTGATTTGTCCAAGTAATAAGCGTTTCCTTCCGAGCAGTTGGTATCCGTGGGATTGTCTCCAAAATTTAACAAGCCTTCTAAAATCAATTCACCATTTTCTGGCAAAATAAATTCTCTAACTTCAGTTCCAGATGCAATTTCGACTGAACCGGAAATCGACTGTGGAAACACTACTGTTTGTTTAGAACACGGAAGTTTTTTGTCTTTAAAGTTCTCTGGTAGCTTGAAGCTTGAGTTTGGAAGCCACTTGACTGTTGCCGCTGATATTAAAGTTGTGCCGAATATAGCGAGACACTGTAGGACCACAATTGGTGACATGTTGGGACCGAGGTATGTTAATGAATGCGAATCTGGTTCAGGCGGAGTGTAATGTGACACTATAATGTATGGTCGCTTATTATCTCTATTTTGTTTGTCATGTATGTCACATGCAATCACAAAGTAATTCGATTCTTCAATAACACCAAACATTGAATCATATTAATCAGTAGAATTAAAATTGATTTTTGCCATCGATACGTAAACAATATAAATTAACGGCTGGTAACCCGATTTGAGACCAGTGGTGGCCCAGTGGTATCGAAACTGAGTTACAAGTTGTAGGTAGTCAGTTCGAACCCGGGCAGGTGCTTTACTTTGTGTAAATCATTTCATCAGTACTCTTCCAAAACGTTGAATAGAAACATCGTGAGGACATCTCCTAGAACTAAAAATTCGAAGACATTTGTGACATCTACCAACCCAAACAGGGCCCGCGTGTTAGTATAGGGCTCACTGCCACTCAACTCGAGGAGACTTGTGTCCCAGAACTAGGAACAATATGGGCCGATTATAAATCCTATTTCGTGAACAAAATTTCGATCCTCAATTTTCTTGCCACCCATAGTACAGTGTTGTAACTACAGCAAAATCAAAGAAAAACCCAAGTACCTACAGTACAAAACGTACTCTCTCTTCTCCATAGGCAATACGTAGAGTAGAGAAGGGAACATTTTAATCATACAGAGATTCTTTAGCCCTAGTCCTGACAGGAGTGAGATATTAAAGTAAAACAAAACTCTTTTGTTAGCCCCCTCGCGCGTCCCCTTTGCCTCGCATGTGTAATTATTCGTTATTTTTTTCACATCCGCCATTTTTGAAGGCGTTCCTTGATAGTCTTTTTGCGCGTTTTGTATTATTGTGTTTTTTACTGTTGAATTTATTTCGTGAGTGTGAATTGTGAATGGGGTGTGTGAAATGTGTGCTTTTGCTGTAATCATGGCTCAAATTGTAGGTTGTGTTTTTTGTATGGACTTGAAAATGATTCGAACATTATAACCACAGTATTCGATTTCAAACAATTTGTAAAGGAAAGTAAACCCTTTAACGGTTTTCTCCGCATGAACTATACGTCGTGGGTGCAGTATTATTGTGTGAATTTCTAAAAACTCCATTTGTTTTTTCATAGAAACGTTAAGTATGTAAGACAAATGTTACGTGTATAATCATAATGAATATGAGGGTTCTTTCTTTGAGTAGCAAAACAAGCATCAGATATTATTTTATTGATTATTCCAGTAATAAAAAATATTAACACTCCATGCCAAGATAGCTTACCATACAAAAACCATAGTCAAAGCAGAGTCTCCCAAAACTACAAATGCCATAGAAATCCTTCATAGTCCCATGATTCCCGTAACAAAGGTGGGCAGGCAGAGATATCGCCGGGTCACTAGGTCCTGCTAATCAGCTAATCTTTTGAAAAGTAATGGAGTGGAATAAAGGCATCGTTTGCGGTGTCCTAAAGTGGTGTGCACATTGTGTAGCAATTCTGTTTTGTTTAGGAGCATCGTTTTTGAGAACTTTGATGCCCCATCATTAGCTATTTGGTGTAACGAGATGAGAAAAATGGTTTGAATGCTGTTAAGACTGTGATAACTCGAGCTAAGATTTCTGTCTTTATTTTTTAGCAATTCTGTTTCAACTCGTATCTATCATAATATTATTGATGTATCGGTCATTGTTTTATTTGTAATCCTTTTTACCAATTGTGGTATGGTAATTTTAGTATTTGTGCATTTTTTGCAGGCATAATTTATGTATGAAATATAAATATTGTAAAACATTTTAAAGGAGTAGCGGTGGAGTTTCTTCCATATTCTTTTATGTTTTGGAAGGGGTGATTAGCATCAATTCTATTTTCAACCGACGAAAAAAACGGAGGAGGTTATCAATTCGACGCGTATATATGTTTTTTTGTTTTTTTTTTTTTATGTATGACCACGCATAACTTTTTACATGGTAGTCCGATTGTAATAATTCTTTTTTTATTGGAAAGGGTATACTCCCAAGGTGGTGATACACTTCAATGGTACCATATAAATTTGGAAAACAAAATCGAACGCTAAGGGTCGGAAAACAGGGGATGATTGATTGTTCACTCACTGATTGTAATGTATAACCACGCATAACTTTATACAGAGTAGTCCGAGTTTGATAATTCTTTTTTTATTGGATAGGGTATACCTTGCCAAGTATTATGAGTCCATTAAAGCCACAAAAAAAAACATAAAATAAAAACTTTTTAACAAAAAATTAAACCGCCGAAAAAACTGAAAAGCCAAAAATAATAAACCTTAAAATCTTGAGTCGGCGCTGAAAAATCAATGAACAAAGATCACTCAAAGTGCCAACTCATAATTTTAAGGTTTATTATTTTTTGCTTTTCAGTTTTTTCGGCGGTTTAATTCTTTGTTACAAAGTTTTTTAATGTAAATGATGACGTTCAAAAGTGCCTCTCTATCTGAAATAAATACTTCGACTTTGACTTAGTTAAGTTAAATATCAATATGTTCAGCTAATAATATAAAACATTATGATATTTTTTTCTCTTTTTACAAATCTTACTAGATACATTAGAAAACATGATTGCTTATGAGGGGACAAAACATGTATTTTCTTCATAACCACATCGTTTAGTAATATTTTTTGTTCTATAACTTAATAAACGAATGTATTTGCCTAGAATTCATTCCCATTGGTTTCAGTCTGAACACTATTTATGAATTATTAATAAGCGAACTTCGTATAAATGGCTGGCATTTTAAGTATTCAAAAGCAATGTAATTTCGGCCTCTTTGTCTAGACGACTTCTCCAAGGTCATAGCAAGATTGGAATGACATTAATAAAAAAATACTTATTTTACTGAAATTACAACTATTTCATGTTGAATTTTCGTTTCTTGCTTTGCACGTTTTGCATATTAAAGTTATATGATCTGTAACATTTCACGGTGTTAAGTTCAACCGCATAGTTAATTCATAAAACTCTCCTGATACTTATATACTTATAGCAAAGCATCGAAAACGTTATTTCTTCTAATGTTACATACATACACAAATACCACACAATAACCAATACAAACATACAAATAAATCAATCTACAAACAATCATTGTATGTAATGTAAAACACAGTTTTTTTTACTAAATGTTCTTATTAAAATAAAAAACTGTACTTGTTCTATTATGTACTAAAACACTCATACTCTACTCATAGGCCTCCCGCTTTGTATGTTTGGATGTATCTAAACATAAAAAGTTTCTTATTTATTATATTAGATGGATTATATAATATATGGATTCCCGTGTATTACCGGACGTAAAGAATAGTATCACCCCATTTCTTTCCGTGGGTATCGTGAAAGGCGACTAAGGGACTTACTACAAAATGGACAGCCGCGTTCTCTATGCATTTTACTACCATACTGCGATCACCAACCAGCCAGCCAAGCGTGGGATTTATGCCAAATAGGTAGCCCCAAATTGGGGGAGGCCTATGTTCAGCAGTGGACGTCGTTTTTTTTTTTTTTTTTTTTTTTCAGGATGGGAAATCATCAAATGACTTCTCCCGCTCTGGCGGAGCGGGAGGGTGTGTCAGACTTTTACTGACTAAAACCCACCCGTGTTCCATCAGTTGCCCATGTGCCAGGGTCACGGTATCTCTTTCGAACAATCACGCGACCCCGGCAGGCATCGGTCCTAGTAGACCCCTACACTGCTGCTGACATCTCTTTGAGGCGCGCGTGGAACACTACGCGCCGTCGACCCAAGCTTGGTCCCTTACAGTTGAAACGATGAATATTAGGATTAGTAGGATGACAGAACTAGTACGTTTTTTAACCCTTAAGTAGTTTTCAAATTCAAAACAAATCAAAATCTTTCTATTTCACATAAACCTAAGTACATGGACACTTATAAAACTTCAGAAGCTAGGTGCAGTTAAGAGTTATTATCATCAGTATCATATCTCACTCACTCTACTACTTCTTTTAACTACATATTTTTTGCTCCATAGTTCAACTCTCATCCAGTGTACACGCCCCTTAGCAAGGGTCCGTATACCTTTAATTAACGATCGGTCAGGGAAAGCAACTGAAATAATTTAACTCCGGTAAATTACAGTTATGATAATGACTATTATTTGGTTAAACCTTTGTTACTTTACACTTTGATATTTTGTAGACGATAATTTAATATTATATTGTACTATTTTATTATATCAGATACCTAAAGCTATATTCAATCAGATACCTAAAGATGAAATAGTAGGAATGAAATATTTAAATACAACATAGATTTAAATATATAATTTTCACAAATAACTTTGATTTCGATAATCGGTGGTTTTCGATCAGTAAGTATAAGTTATGCCACCGATTTCTAAAAATAAAGCAATTTTTCACTGTTGGTGTTTTTCTTTTTCTCGAGGAAGGTTATCTGTAACCACGCTGTAATACTTAAGACCTCCACATTATTTCATATACCACTACTTCTTATATAAGTAACAGCGACAAGAAGTACTAGAACATCGTCAAGATACCGAAAATCGATTAAATCGTACAATAGAAAGGAACACAAAAACAATTCAAGAAAGTTCATCAAATTTATGAGAGTCTACCCTTTTTCCATTCAAAAATAATTTTCGAAATCGTTTCACAATTACCGAAAATATCGTGGAACATACAAACAAAAACAAAAACAGACGAATTGAGAGCCTCCTTCTTTTTAAAGTCGGTTTAAAATAACCACCATTAGGTCAATAAGATTTTTTAGAGCATGAATAAATTATTTCCTTTTTTGAAATGATTTAAGTGTCTTTAAGTCAGTAGGAAATGAAACAAAGTCACGTCCAACTCACAATCCAGTCCAAATATCATAGTATCCGCCATTAGTAAATTACCGTAAAACGATAAACACAGACGTTTCGCAAATAGTCCATTTATGAAATTGTCAATTGTTAATCAGTAGTGTTTGATCCCGACTGTTTGTAAGAGTAACATGCTAATTAGTGATTCGATTAAGTGATATCGGATTGAATTGTGATGGCACGCTGCAAAATTGATTCGAAATACTGAAAATGAATATTGTAATGAGTGTAAAGCCTGACACAGAAGTAGCTATAATATTAGTAATATGCTGTGCTATAATATAGCAAGCTAGAAGATGATTTATAGTATATTTTGCTTTTAGTATAGTTTATTTTATTGATCCTCGCCGTAGAGTATTTCTATCATATGTTGCTATACCATAATCTATCAATAATAAAGTTTAATTTTCTTGTTTGCACCCGCTAATCTCCCAATTGGATTTGAAAATTTGTTTTTTACATTTGATAGCCCAATTTTTATAGGTTCTTCAAAATCGCACTGCAATCTTTATGAACCGAGCAAAAAGAACGCTAAGCGAAAAGAGTAACAGCGGGGGCAGGCGATGGGATGCGAAGCGATTCATCGTGGGCCAAAATTTCATGCGCACAAAGTCGCGAGCAAAAACTTGTATATATTTATTAGTATTCAATAAAAAAAACTGTACCGTGAGCGGTTACTCAAAGATAATATTGCAAAAATATCGCCATCATATTACTATTAATCACACACAAACATACACACATACTTGAGCACTATAATAGGTATCTCCCGCGCCTATGGCTAGTCTCCGTTGAGATAAGCCGCCGTGGCCGAAATACGGTCTGGAGGACTATATATGTATACTAGCTTCTGCCCGCGACTTCTTCCGCGTCGAATTTTTACTCCCCTGACCCTTCCCGTCGCATCGAATTGCCTGCCAGTTTTCGAACATTTTCGTCGCTGCTCCGTTTCTTTTGATCGTAGCGTGATTTTGTATAGCATATAGCTTTTCTCAATAAATAGGCTACCCAACACAAAAAAAAATTCAATTCGGACTAGTTGAGATTAGCGCGTTCAACCAAACAAATAAACATACAAAAAATACAAACAAACAAACTCTTCAGCTTTATAATATTAGTATAGATTAATCTATACTTACTAATATTATAAAGGTGAAGAGTTTTTTCGTTTGGTTGAACGCGATAATCTCAGGAACTACTGCTCCGAATTGAAAAATTCTCTGTGTGTTGGGTAGCTTGTTTATCGAGAAAGGCTATAAGTTACATAACATTACGCTACAATTAATAGGAGCGGAGCAGCAATGAAAAATGTTGCAAAAATGGGGAAAATCGCACGGGCAGACGATTCGATGCGACGGGAAGGGTCAGGGGAACAAAAAATTTAACTCGGACGAAGTTGCAGGCAGAAGCTGGTATCGTACAAATCACAACTAGGCACATGCTGCCTTTATTTATACGTTTAACATAATTAACGCAAGACTATAAGGGCTTGCATAGGTATGGCAAAATATGTAGGTACATAATTAACAAAAAAAACCTGCATTAAAAATGACTGAAATCAATGTAGTAGTCGATTATGAACAAACTGCTTTCAAGACTTGTGTTCATTCTGTTAAACTTTGTATTAATACAAGATTATTTTTAGTATATGCGAAACCTGAATATAGTTTGTTCAGAATCAGTAACTGAATCGATTCCAATAATTTTTACACCATGTTATATATTGTACCAAAAATATTTAATTACGCTTCCAAGTCGCGGGGCCTTAGTGTTTTGTCTCGATTTTAAAATTATCATGTCTTTCTCGTACTCAAACGTCCATTACACGGAGATGGTACGTACACTAGCTGTTTGTGGTGAATGGTGATCTGCATATATTTTTGCGTGGACAACCAGGTAACTTATCAAGCTTATAACTTTGTGATTATTAATGATACAGTTTTGAAATTTTTGTCATAGACTCTTTACATAAAAATACTAGACCCGTGTTTCGGGTTTCGCATAAACAAAAATTAATGTTGTATATATTATAGCTACGTCTGTGACCGGCCTAAAAGATTTTCCGTTTTCATATTGAGATAAATGTGTTTGATAAACATGTATGTATTGTATTGTGATACTGAATGTAAGAGCGCAATAATGGAATTTTCTCTTCAGCTCATTCGATTTGGCGATTCTGTATTGATATTTCCGCGTCATGTGAGTTGAATTCGATGTTGAGTCACGTTTGTGTCATATTTTTAGTATCAAATAATTGGTGTGATAAGTAGTCATACGCTATAACTGATTTGCAAGATGAGCATACTGGAAGAGCACCAAAATTACGTAATGTAGGTAACGTTACATTTTTTTTATTTGGTTTTTACGATCGTCAAAATTCAGATAGTGTCTGATTTAACAAAAAGTATTACGTAAATTTTGACTAGAAATAAGCCCAGATGTCTTTAAGACCACAAAACTACAAACGTGAAGTCAAAATGTCACAGCAGTCTAGTATTTCAATTACGGCCCATACACAATACAACTAATCACAAACTAGTCAATAAGGCATTAGTATATCGCGTCGCTTTCAGCCTTAAAAATTTCAAAAGGCTTTACCAGTCTTAAAGATTGGCAATCACAAACCAAAGCAATTTCACTGCACTTCAGAAAACATAACACACAACACACATTTCCGCAAATTGAAATCCAAATAAAATTAAATATCATACCTTCGTTCTTAACAAGCCATTTCATCTCAAGATACAAAATTGCGAATCAGTCCCGAAATATTTCTTCATTGGAACATTTCACGTAAGAACCTATACATACACAGCTATAAACATACACACCAATACATACATACGTACGTACATATATGTGAGATGTTTGCCAAATACATTAAGCGGCTGGCTAACTCAATTTTATGGATGAAACGAGTTTCGAGGGAGGCCACGGAATTGGCTTTTCAAATTATTAGGATAGAAGGACTCTGAAGAAAATTGTCATTGTTGAGAATTTCGTTGCGTATGTTGCTTTTATCTGTTGAGCGGCTGGGTTTATGATATTTTCCATTAAGAATAAAATAATAATAAAAATGGAGTTAAAGAAGAAATAAATAGACTAGTCGTTAGTGACAATGTTAGCAAGAACCAAATAATTGAAAAGACAGAAAACCTTGAATGAAGTATTAGTAAAACTTTACTTATGTTATTTCAAATAAAACTAAATGGGCACTTGTCTTATGAAAAGTCAGAAGCTAGGTGGATGGTTCTAATTTGTTGATTCCTATGCAAAAGAGCCGGCTAGAAACTCATTGGTTACCCTTTTAAAAAAAAATGACTTGTACACTGGTAACAACACATAAATAAAATATAATGTCATGATTGCCATGACTATCAATAATAAAGAATTCAAATTATAATTGTAGGTATGTAATGTCAAATAATGAGTAGATTATGTCACACAACTATTTAAAAAAAAAAAACATAATTTGAGAGCAGTTAACAGACATTTATACATTTGATACAAACATGTAATATAGATATCGCGTTAATGAGGTACCAGGGAAGCCACATGCATGCAAACAAGCATTCAAAAATATATTTGATGAGAAATAATGACGAAATTATTAAGCATAATTACGGAACAGCAATTTAATACTCTACGCCAAATCAAAGAGAAACAAACTTATCTAAATGTTTTGTATTTGTAAAACCCCACAAAACAATACAGACGGAAAACGATAAAGAAATATACAGAGATAAAATAAAAAGAAGTTCAAAGGCAGCCACTAACAAGGGATAGATGTAAGGAACACACTCAAACACACTCAAACTCACTCATAGGAAAGGTACACCACTCAACAGATAGGTACCCGAAATAACATACTCGTGTTGCTATGCAAATATTCTTGTTTGACGGCGGGAAAATTGTACTGTCAAGCAATCCTCTATGAGGAATCATAAATCGGCGACGAAGTCATTATTATAGGCCGTAAGGTGTATTTGAGTTTGCTTTATCAATCTTTAAGATGGATTGTTCTATATATTAGGTCTTTACCTATGAAATTGCCGTTCTGCAGTACTGGCCATTTCAAATCAAAATAATTTTTGTTTCTCTAAGAATTCTAATTCCAAATTAATTTTAGTTTAAAAACATGGAATTCTTATTCCAAAAGTAGTCATTTGTTTATTGATTAGTGTTACATTTTCATCGCATTTCAATCTTTTTCGTCATCATGGATACGTTAAAAATTCGAGTAATTATGGAATATGAGAACCGTCGTGGCAGCAACGCGGCACAAGCGGCACGCAACATCAACGACGTTTACGGAGCTAACACTACAAACCAACGCACCACCTGTTATTGGTTTGCTCGCTTCCGTTCTGGAAATTTCGACCTGAAAAATGAACCTCGCGGTCGTCCGAAGACTTTGGTCGACAATGACGAATTAAAGGCGATTGTGGAAGCTGATGATACACAATCTACGGCTGAATTAGCAGCAGCTTTCGACGTTAGCGTCAAAACAATATTGGTCCATTTGCGTCAAATTGGCAAGGTAAAAAAGCTTGACAAATGGGTGCCCCACGAACTCAATGATCGCCAGCGCGAAGTACGCGTCGAGACGTGCCTTGCACTGCTCAACAGACACACAAATGAAGGAATTTTGAACCGCATTGTTACCTGCGATGAAAAATGGATTCTGTTTGATAACCGCAAGTTGGTTGGATCCTGGTTCAGCACCGAAACAATGCCCTAAACGAAAACTTACCCCTAGAAAAGTGATGGTCACTGTTTGGTGGTCTAGCGCCGGTGTGATTCATCACAGCTTCTTACCAAACGGGGTGAGCATTACTGCAGATGTGTACTGTGAAGAACTGAACTCAATGATGGAGAAGCTGACACATCTCCAACCAGCATTGGTCAATCGCTCGTCTCCGCTGCTCCTGCACGACAACGCGCGACCTCTTACTGCACAGCAGACGGTCTCCAAGTTGCAAGAACTGGGGTTGGAAGCTCTCCGTCATCCGCCCTACTCACCAGACCTTGCGCCTACAGACTACTACTTTTTCCAGAATTTGGATAACTTCTTGGCGGGAAAAAAATTCAATACCCGAGAGGCAGTACAAAATGCCTTTGAAGAATTTGTTGCCTCCCGTCCAGCTGATTTTTTTAAGAAGGGCATCAATAAACTGCCACTGCGTTGGCAGTTTATTGATGCATTGATTGCATGGGTGATTATTTCGATTAATAAAAATAAAAAATACAAATGAAAAAATTCGTTCAATTTTTTTCAAACATAACGGCATTTTCATAGGTAAAGACCTATTATCTTCATATCAATTCTGAAGTAGATACAATTGCTCCATTGGTTCAGCGTGGAGTTGTGAGTTTGATTTCCAGTTTACACAAAGCGTTATTGAGTTTTTTCATTAAGAATTCCATTGTAACAAACTGGAATCAAGAGGTCATTCGTCAAATGACTCGGCTGGGTAGCGTTTGGAATGCTACACAATATTTTCTTCCCACAGACCGCAGTGTCTCAACACGAAAGTCGTTGACTACTGCTTGTTGCCAGTTTTAACCTATGGTATTGAAACATGGTCGCTCATAATGGGCCTCCCAAAGTGGCTGAAAGTCACCAAGGGCCAATAGCGACGGCTGTGCTTTGTCTTTCCCTACCCGATCAAATGAAAAACCAAAGTAACTGACATAGCCCGAAGAATTTCCAACTTAAGTGGCAGTGCGTCGGGCACATTGCTGGCAGAAGAGATGGCTGATGGGGCTGAAAGGTTTTGTATTGACAACCACGTACTAGTAAGGCCTCCCACAAGATGATCAAACTGGAGTTTAGAAATTGGCAGTGTGGTACCTCCATGCCTCGCTCAGCAGGATAAGCCGTTGTTCCGGTCTCTCGCGTCCGGCCCTGGTGCGAGCCATGGTACGGAGCGAGAGGGAATGGGAAGCCGTCACCTCCTTCTGCGAAGCAGTAATGCTCGCGAAGGAGGAGGCGGGGCGCGTGAGGGAGTGGCAGTCTCTGCGCCCTCGCGCCCCTAGCCGCCGCAGGAGGAGACGCCCCGGGTGTCGGGAGTCGATTGCGGACTCCCGGCCACCGTAGGCGCGAGCTTGCGGGTGGCGAGCAATGGGTAGCTCGCCGCCCGGTAAGGACCAGGCTCGGGTCGACGGCGCGCAGTGTTCCACGCGCGCCTCAAAGAGATGTCAGCAGCAGTGTAGGGGTCTACTAGGACCGATGCCTGCCGGGGTCGCGTGATTGTTCGAAAGAGATACCGTGACCCTGGCACATGGGCAACTGATGGAACACGGGTGGGTTTTAGTCAGTAAAAGTCTGACACGCCCTCCCGCTCCGCCCAGAGTGGGAGAAGTCATTTGATGATTTCCCATCCTGAAAAAAAAAAAAAAAAAAAAAAGCCGTTGTTCCGGTACCTGATTATTGGGTTCGGATTCGTGTCGTATTGCGTGCCGTCCCATCGGACTGTAGAGAGAGAATCTGAAAGAGAAAGAGCGCTCCTGTGTTGCGCATACACTTGTACATTATTATAATACCTTCCGCACCAATAGCTAGTCTCTTTTGAGATGGTCGTCACGGCGGAACACGGTCTGGAGTACTATAATTAGGTACACCTACTAACATGCATAAATAAAATTGTCCAATTTTTTTAATCGCTTTATAAGATCAAACTACATACCTGAAAAACAATTTTCTTTTTTTGAGGGTTTAAATTAGTTTGTGTTTTCAAAAGTAAGTTGCAATAAATGGAACGTTACGCATAAAATAGAAGAGAAAAGTATTCGGATATTAATTACGAATAATTATTGGCCTAAAATTGCCCTGTACTGCACGAGAAAAGACAGTAGTTCATCACTGCAGCTAACGAACGCTATAGTGGTGAAATATATCGAATCGAATGCATTCGTTTAAGATATAACCACGTAAATTCACTCCTTACATAAAGTGTGGTTGTGCAAAAGAATGTACTAGATATTAACCCAAGGTCAGAAACACAATAACGTGCGTCCAAATATAGTAAACAACCTCGTCTTGGAAAGACTTAATATCGTAATCGCCTGAAACCTTCAGGGACTCAAACGTGACGCACGAGATAATCCACATCAATAAGTGCTTTTACTAACCTACTTACAGACTGCCCTAAAAAAACTACGTGAGAAGTTCCCTGAACTATATTGCGGCTACGAATAGAATCGCAAATCGCATTAAGACTGTATCTGACATTACTTGAAGTAGTCCAACATCAAAAGGGTTCGTGAATGGAGTGTCCTTCTTGGGAAAGACAGTGCGTATAAAGGAGCGACCTAAATCAATTGGAGGACGGAAAAATTGTATCGAGAACATCTTCGTATGGTTACTGTGGGTGGACAAGTTTTCTGTTTGCGTAATAAGATGTTGATTGTGGAAATTCAGGTTAGAGTTTATTAGACCGTCTCAGTGTTGTGTATTACAATTACAGAAAACATATTAGTCCTAACGGCTCTTTTGGCAATTTCAATATTCTCTTGGCTTTTTTTATCGATGCAAAAATAATTTTGAAAAATTGGTTGCCTGTAAAGTCGGTATACGGGCGAAAGTTTTACGTGACAACGACTTTGAGTGGTAAAATAATTTTAATGTGAATATTCATTCGTATAGTAGGAAGAAGGATGAAATAATAGTAACAATTTAAAACATTTATTTATACAAAGAATTATATTTAAAACATTAATTGCATTTAAGGGACGCGTGCCTTTCACTTTTTATGTCTGTCTCTCTCGCTCTTAGGCGGGCTAACCATGCCCGAGTGGAAGGGATGCGTGCCTCTCACTCGCTCTCATTGTGAGCGCATAACGTGAGCGGAGCGTAACGCAGTTTCTTGAAGTGTCACCCGGCAAACCAATTTATAAGACGTTGTCACGTCAAAATTGATTTGGTGACTCATAAAAAAACAGGCTTGTAATAATTTAGGAAGGTTTCTTCTAATAAGTTGAACCTTGGAAACGAAAAACCGAAACGAAAATCATTTGGTGCGTTTCTTTATTCGATCTCTTCACCAAATTTATTCAGATAACAAAACAAAAATACTTTCTCAATTTCCTCCACGACCCCTATTATGTCTAATAATACTATGACAACATAAATAAAGAAGACATTTAAATCTATTCGCAACAAAATGACTCAGAATACTCAGATGCACGTCATTGCAAGTCACAGTACATTATCAAAGCGTTACGCGCAAACTGAAACGGTAATGAAGTGAAAAATGATTTCAAACAGTCGACAGTCGCTTTGAACGCTCTTTTGTTTCACAATGTTTGTTGAAAGACGCCCTTTGAAACGGATATTTTCTAAGGAAGTTGCGATTTTAAAAATATATACAGATGTGAGGTGGAGGATGTATGTATGTGACTTCTTGTTATTGTTGTTTTGTGTTTCCCTATTCTTGAGATTTAAAGAGGAACGTCTTTTTTAAATATTATTTGATTTTCTTATATTTTAGCATGTTAGATACATTGCACACCGATAATGATAAAATTGATGAAGATAGTGGCGTTGTTCAAACGCTTTTACACGTCAATCATCTTTATTCAACTAAATAAGGTTGACGATTCCTATCTGCCTACTCTCAAAAGACCCTGAGAATAGTTTAAGATTTTGTTATTAATATTTACTATATAAAAGTATCTTTCACCATAACTCTAGGGAATATAATAATCCTGCTAATATTATACCTACATGTAAAATATTGTGTGTTTGAATAATTGTTACTCAATCAAGCAAACTTTAGCTTAGATCCACAAATTCGAAGACAAGACATTCACCAACCCGCACTGGGCCCGCGTGGTGAACTATGGCCCACTCTCTCTCACTGCGAGGAGGCCGGTGTCCCAGCAGTGTGAAGATTATAGGCTGATGATGATGAAGAATCAAGAAAAAACGGCCAAACGGATTTGAATGAAATTCGGCACACAGATAGCCTGAATTATCACAAGAGTAATTTGTATCCCGGTAATTTCCAACTTCTAGGCGGGTGAAGCTGCTGGCAAAAGCTAGTAATAAATTAAACAACAAAATATTCTAACAAGTTAAAATAGTAAACTTAACTATGTACAAGAACTATTCTAAATAATAAAAGAAAACGACGAAACATAGTGACAGGACCAGGAACTATGTTCAATTTTGTTAGTTGATCTAGACACGCGGTAGCGTGTCAAGCCAAGTTCAAGTAACAGAACTGGCGAGCAGCACCGTGTGTAATATTACACGAACCATTTGGAGCCACTTTTGACCCCCTTTTTTTTTTTTCAGGATGGTAAATCATCAAATGACTTCTCCCGCTCTGGGCGGAGCGGGAGAGCGTGTCAGACTTTTACTGACTAAAACCCACCCGTGTTCCATCAGTTGCCCATGTGCCAGGGTCACGGTATCTCTTTCGAACAATCACGCGACCCCGGCAGGCATCGGTCCTAGTAGACCCCTACACTGCTGCTGACATCTCTCTGAGGCGCGCGTGGAAAACTACGCGCCGTCGACCCACTACGTGCCGTCGACCCACTACGCGCCGTCGACCTACTTTTGACCCCCTCATAACTCAAAAACTATTTAACATAAACGTGTCAAGTTTGGCTCATATACTAAAACTTGCAAATGCTTCAAATTTCATAAACATATCTCTAACGGTTATTTAGACATTAACGTCCAAAAATCGTCATTTTTATCACTGACTGACCTATAGATCAAAACTCTAACCCAGTTCCAGATGACCTAGACAGTTCAAATTTGGCATGCAGATAGGTAATTAGGTGAATACAAAGGAATAAATCAGAAACTGGTAAATTTTTATCATTTTATAAGAATTTTTCACTTAATTGATTCTATTAGGAACACTTATAACAAAAACCATTGGGTATTATTTTCAACCGACGAAAAAAAAAAGGAGGAGATTCTCAATTCGACGCGTATTCTTTTTTTTTTTATGTATGACCACGCATAACTTTTTACATTGTGGTCCGATTGTGACAATTCTTCTTCTATTGGAAAGGGTATACTCCCAAGGTGGTCCCATATAAATTTGGAAACAAAATCGAACCCTAAGGGTCGGAAAACAGGGGATAATTGATTGTTCACTCACTGATTGTGATGTATAAACACGCATAACTTTATACAGAGTAGTCCGATTTTGATAATTATTTTTTTGTTGGTTTTGTTGGTTCCTTGTCAAGTATTATTAGTACATTAAAGCTACAAAAAATATAAAATAATAACTTTTTAACAAAAAATTAAACCGCCGAAAAACTGAAAAGCATAAAATAATAAACCTTAAAATTTTGAGTCGGCGCTGAAAAATCAATGAACAAGGATCACTCAAAGCGCCGACTCATATTTTTTTAAGGTTTATTATTTTGTGCTTTTCAGTTTTTCGGCGGTTTAATTTTTTGTTAAAAATTTTTTGTTATAAATAAGTACCTACTAATTATTTATGTACAAAAAGTAATGATATCCCATCAAAAACATAAATGTGAAATGAGAGCCAAGTTCAATATTATGATATATGCCTTGGTTGTTGACTTCAACGACAAAAGAAGTGAGATCTAAATGGGTGCCAAGTTCAATGGTCAGTCCTGAAATTTATTTATAACATAAAATATAATTTCTTCTTATAACTTAGGATAATATATTGTAGCCTAAGGTCTGACTTGGTTAGTTTTCATATACGAATTATATTATAGTCTTCGCCAGTTCTAAACCTGTTACTTGTCGGTTCTTATTTTATTATTCCGAAAATTTGGCTTGCTGGTAGAAACTAGCCATCAAACATAATAATTCGTATATGAGAACTAGCCAAGTCAGACCTTAGGCTACAATATATTATCGTAAGTTATAAGAAGAAACTATATTTTATGTAGTTATAAATAAATTTCAGGACTGATCATTGAACTTGGCACCCATTTAGATCTCACTTCTTTTGTCGTTGAAGTCAACAACCAAGGCATATATCATAATATTGAACTTGGCTCTCATTTCACATTTATGTTTTTGATGGGATTAATTTTTTCATAAATTTAAAGTGATAATTACTTTAAAAGATTTATGGTTACCGTCTACTCAAAGGCACCAAGGTTTTGCAACAAACTATTTACCTAAGCCATTTAAAGAAGCACAAAGTGATACGCTTGGATAGCCAACAAAATCAATATATCCATCGCCCTCAATAATGATAAATGGTTGTCCTCTACGATGACTTGCTAACGGCGAGCGGTGTGTCATTTTTCATGGCTTATTACTTTTTATTGTCCAACTTTTTCCTTATAAGTTGTATGTTTAATCACTGGAAGTTGATGGACGTTTAGTGCGATGGAGAAAGTAATGTTGATAAGGGTATATGGACAGTTTCGTGGGTGCGGATTGTAACCTTTAATAGGAAATTCTTCAGGGGAAATTTTTGATCTATATTTCTTTGTAACTACAAAGTAACGTGTTTAGTCCTAGTCATTTTCATATCCCTTCCAATGCCAGCCTATGGTATACGACAGCTGAAATATGCAGAAAATTTTTCTTCACACTAGAAGACATATTTTTGTCCAGATTCTTGTTTAGTTTGAATACATTGACATTACACTGTTATAGTTTGTATATAAAGTTTCCCATGTTGTGAAAATTAAGTCATCCTCATAAATTACAAAGTATGAATCTTCTTCACCTGTTCTCTCGTTAATACTTTCTGAAAATACTTCAATTTTTTATTACACAAATATAAATACAATACTCCACGCCTTCATCTCATGGGGGTAGGCATAAAATACAGAACTCCACCTGTTTTATGTTTGTGCATCAACTTTCTGAAGAACATCACCAATAAAGTCCTTATATTTTACGTCCCCTCTAGGGCGTCCCCTCCCAGTATTTCCACTCACAACTGCCTTGTAAAATTCACTAATTCATCATTATCAGCCTATAATGTTCCCACTGCTGGGACACAGGCCTCCTCTCGGTGAGAGGGAGTGGGCCATAATCCACCACGCGGGCCCAGTGCGGGTTGGTAGATGTCACATGTTCTAAGACATGCCGGTTTCCTCACGATGTTTTCCTTCACCGATTCACTAATTATCTACTATTATATATGATTAGTTTCTATTGATTAAATACTGCCACTGCCATTTTTGGAACTTATGTGTTATAAAAAACTGACTTAACATTAAAACAAGTAATCCAAATTTTGATATCTATTGGAGCTCAATTTTACCATACATGCTCAATTTACTGGCAATAAGGTTTGTCCATCAGCAACTTTTGCGAAATTAATTTTGTTACACTCTTTATTGCAACGGAAAGAGCACTCAACCTAAACAAATAATAAAACAATCATTTCCTACCAAGGCAAAAAATACCCCAGCAATTGAAACCCAATCAAAAATCAGAATCAATAACTTTCCGCTCGGTCACCAGTACCATTACAGTGCTTTTAGCCCAATATCTCCCCGACCTTAAAGATTTTCCGCACAAATAAGCAATATCGTAGTTTGTCCAAACACTTGTGTGCCAATAACCTGCACGTGTTGGCTCGTATCTCAATTTGATCGCGTACTTATTGCCCTCGAAAATCCCTTCATCATCAACCTGAATTATACTCTCCATCTTCACGACAAAGTTCACATTTCTTTGACGTGTGCCCATAAGGTTTATCAGATTTTTCCCAGTTCAGTAGATGAATTAATATCAGATGAAAATGACAAGTAAGATTTTTGATGTCGATAAATACTTATGAATATTTATCTCTAGGTAATAATACTTGTGTGTGTTTAGGGCTTGAATTATGAGTCAGGCTTATGACAAATTCTTATTTATTTATACACGTGTGGTTGGTGTTTGATTAATATACAGGGAGGCAGAAACATCGCTCAAACTGCAACCATGAATTTAGCACATGATTCTAGAGAGTCTTAAGTTATAAAAAAAAACCGTGTTGTTCCGTAGAAAATTGTAATACCTACGCCATCCATATAGAAACGTTTTCAGTTTAAAGCCATTCTTCACAAAAAATTTGAATTACAAAGGTATGTTATAACCCTATGGACTCTGGTCTGTAATAAAAAGTTTCTATTATATTCTATGATCACCTTCTCATCACTTAAAAATAGTTTGCCACAAACGTATTTTAACAACCAAGAAGTATTCAAATGTACCATATCATTTGGCCAAATCTCCTGGACTCTCAAAACCGACAGAGAACTCGACAATTTGAATAATATTCGATCCAGACACAGCCATTTCATCATACACAGACAGCAGTATTTTGACGGCCCGTCCCGCTGAATTTCGTCACGTTTTTTCACATACGACACGACAACCGCCACAATTTGTCACAATTGTTCCACCCCTGCGTTTAATATAATTTAGCGGTCTCTCGCTGGTCAGCACTTGCATGTTATTTGGTATTCCTACACCCGGGAATATTTGATTAAACATGAAACTCTTCGTCTTGGAATATTCCTGTTTTCCAATTCTGGATTTTGCTGCATGTTTATGTAGATACCTAGTTGTCTCATTTGTTGTTTCTAATAAAGCATCATTGGCTTCCTATTCTATCAGTTCCTTTGTCATGTGAAATTTATTATACTGTAATTGATTTTGGACATCTTTGTATCCAAAAATTAAAGTCCTGAAAGATACAATATATAAATAACTTCAAATGTTTGACATTTTTAAGATCCTACATTTTAACGATGTCTTGCTAGAAGTTGCCGATGTTATTGAAAACAATATTACCCACGATATTGTTAATTCAAACAATTATACAGCAAATAAGAAGAAAAACCACCAAAACACAGCTGCAGCTAACGTATATGAATCTAATATACTATCTAATACCATACAGTGGAAATCACACATTCATGGTACAATCAACGTATGCCCGTTCCGCGTCGCCTCACTAATTGTCATCAATTACAGCTAGCATATTAATTTGCCGGCTTCCCTGCGTTCAATATATGTAACGCTAGGAACCTGACTTTGCACTGCTAACTTGATTGTAGCTGGAATATTCGATAATGCAATGATTCAATTTTGTTTTTGTTTGTAGGAACAACATTACTACATTAGTAACATTAAAAGCACCCAGGCTTTTAGTGTTACTAATGTTAATAATAAGTAGTGTTAGTTTAAAATAAAAACTTTTTAACAAAAAATTAAACCACCGAAAAACTGAAAAGCAAAAAGTAATAAACCTTAAAATTTTGAGACGGCGCAGAAATTTCAATGAACAAAGATCACTCAAAGCAACGACTCATAATTTTAAGGTTTATTATTTTTTGCTTTTCAGATTTTCGGCGGTTTAATTTTTTGTGAAAAAGTTTTTATTTTATAATTTTTTATGGCTTTAATGTACTAATAATACTTGGCAAGGTATACCCCATCCAATGAAAAAAGAATTATCAATTCGGACTACTCTGTATAAAGTTATGCGTGGTTATACATTACAATCAGTGAGTGAACAATCAATCATCCCCTGTTTTCCGACCCTAAGGGTTCCATTTTCTTTTCCAAATTTATACGGGACCACTTTCGGAGTATACCCTTTTCAATTAAAAAAAGAATTATCACAATCAGACTACTATGTAAAAAGTTATGCGACATACATAAAAAAAAAAAAAAAACAAAAAAACGCGTCGAATTGATAACCTCCTCCTTTTTTTCGTCGGTTAAAAAATACAATTTAATTTATTCATTTTAAAACAGCCAACGCGAACGAGTTCTTAATATAACAAGTTTTTTATTAACGGGTTAATGAATTTCATCATTAACATGTTCTCAATGGATATTACTTCAAAAATTATATCATACGTAATCATCATCATCATTTCAGCCAAAATACTTCCACTGCTGGGCATATGCCTCCCCCTATTTGGGGGTTTGCCATAATCGCCACACTTGACAGGCGGGTATGCGATCGCAGTATCATCATCATCATCATCATTTCAGCCGTAAGACGTCCACTGCTGGACTTAGGCCTCCCCGAATTTGGGGGACTTTGCCATAATCGCCACGCTTGGCAGGCGGGTTGGCGATCGCAGTATGGTGGTAAAATGCATGGAGAACGCTGCTGCCCATTCTCTAGTAAGTCCCTTAGTCGCCTTTTACGACACCCACGGGAAGAAATGGGGTGATGTTATTCTTTACGTCCGGCACCACACGGTATGATCTTATATGTTAATATAGTGAACCAGCAACAATGGTTGGTGAAATACAGAATCACTTAATATTATATATCGTTTTCTTACTTATTCCTCCTTTTCCTTATATTCTCCAAATTTTAAACAAATTTAATACAGAGATATATAGTTATCTCAATTTCCCAATTAATTTCACTCATAAATCCTGTAGCGTTAGACGCATCGTACTAGCCGTATTGTGAGCTATACCTGGCTATAAATTTCAGGAGACGACGAAATTACAATAACCGTCCATTTTAATATCCACACCGATATTAAAACTGTCTGAATTGCTTGCTTTAGAAATAAGATTTATTTATAAATTGTTGCTTTCGAGGTTGATTATTTAGAAAACATTGAATTACCTTTTTTCTGTGTGTTTTTTGTATATAGATTTGTGAGGTTATCCTTAGAGCAGTAGCAACTGAGTGGAAACACCCGTGATCCTAGACAGGGGCTTAACTTCGTGTAAATAATTTCATCACCACTGCTCTCAAAACGGTAAATCGAAGCCGGCATGTCCTAGATCTTAAACTTCGAACACATGTGACATTTACCAACCCGCACTGGGCCCGCGTGATGGATAACGATCCACGTTCTCTCTCAGAAAGGTGGCGTATGTCCAAGCAGAAGATTTTAGGCGGACTATGAATAGTACTTCTTGCATGCTCTTGAACACTGCTATTTGCACAGCACTTTTTATTTTCCGTAAAGCTAATTGACTCAAAGAATTTACACGCCCGAGTCGGGCAAATGGTCACATAATATTTTGTATAGGCAATTCGCATGAAGTTAATTTATTGTTGGACGAAGAGATAACTTCAAAAATACATATTAGCCATTTGCCTAGAACGTACTAGGCAATTGGCTCATTTAATGTGATAAAGTAAGTTTTCCTTAACGTTTTATTCAAAACGTGCTCATTGCCTATAATCATCATTATCATTTCAGCCGAAAGACGTCCACTGCTGGACATACTCCCAAGCACCGCTACTTTGACAGGTTCTGTGCATATTTGCGTATTATTATTAATGTGTGGTATTGCCTATTATGTATTTCTGGAATTTTCGAGGAATTGTCGATGTAAAATATCCAGCTTTTTCCCAACTATGTTGGGGTCAGATTCCAGTCTTACTGGATGCGGCTACTCTGTACGGCTCAGAGCGGTCAAGTTGCAGTGAAGTGAGTTGACGAAAACCACAGACTTCACGATCCCAAGTAGTTTATTGTAAAGTTACAAAATGATATTGGATGCTAATCCGTGGTTATATCGCTAAGGTAGCTAATGGTCAACTAACGTTTAGTATAATAAAAGTATATAAAATGAATTAACGAAAGTAGGTCGCGGCGTTAGCGACTTACTGGCCTGTACGTAAACCGTACATACTCTGATATTATTTTTAAATGTTTGAGTTGTCATTTATTATTTTGAAAACATTCGAAAACAGCTTTCAAAATAAAGATAGAAATAAAGACAAAATATTCTTGTTTTCTAATGGTCTAGGAAGTTGTATGCACTGTACCATCTCAAAGTGAATTGAGACGTTCCTCTGTCGCTTGTAAGCAATGGTGTGTGACGTCTAATGTTCCGTTGTAGTTCCTAGCTATGCTCTGTTGTTCTTATTTATGATGTTACTGGTTTATTTTAGATTGTTGAGTCTTTTGTTTGTGCGGACTTTGTTCATTTTACATTTTTTTGTTCGTTTTTCGTTTTATTTTGCATTCTTACAGTTTTAGGTTTTTAGAGATTGTCATTTTTCAGTTTGAAAGTATCAGGTTCGTATACTAATATGCTTATATTATTTTTATATACTTGATTAGAATGACATCCAAAATCTAAATGATTCTGATCACGTGAATTCGTGATTCTGATTACATATTTAATTTATGCAAAAAAGAACGATGAGTCTACGTTATACAGTAAAGACTAAATTCTTACGATAGTTTGTAGAGGAATGGTAAGACAAATGTAATAAAACGGTACAATTGACAAGATTATGTAAATGCAGTGTAAGTTAGTTAACCATTCGCTAGAACAAGATCAATCCATTATCCTACTTGACTCCTAACTTGCGTGAGATAAAACGTAACTGATTGATATACACCATGTTTTCACTTATCTATCCATTTATCTAACACAGACATATTTATTAACACAAATAAATTGTTTACTATGCAAAGGTAAGTTCATTAATTTTCCTACAATCAAATCCCGATCGACATTACATACTAAAATAGTCCATTACATGATATACATAACTTCTTAACTGTACCACAAAATTGGCATTAATCTACATAACTTGCCTATACAACTGTCATTAACCAGTGCACAGAGGTAGGCGCCTGAAGACAACTTATTGCCTATTCATAAGCTTTTAACAACATTGCTAATACACTTAGCATATAAGAATGTCTCAACAACTATCTTTACTGCAATAGCAATAAGTTTCAAATTAACCTTACCTACATTTTCTTAACCGCAAATAAAGTTTGCAAAAAGGTGCCAAATGTTTTGCAGTTACACCAACTATTGATTAACAATTTTGACCCTTATCTTATTCCGTGTAAGGTGTTTTTGTAATAAGTTTTTGCTTGCGGTTTCAAAAGAATGTATTTATAGTAAAGTCGGCTCTTCGGCTTGTCATTAAGAGATATTTGCAATGGTGCTCACTTGAAATTTATGTTATCATGAATATTTTATAGTAAATATTTCTTAGTTTGCTGGGCAGTCATCACGGGTCGTTATGAAGCGGGCTTTGCTTTTTAATATTTGACATTAAATATGGATGAAGACGTTTAAGTATTTTTAACCCCCGACGCAAAAAGAGGGGTGTTATAAGTTTGACGGGTCTGTCTGTCTGTCTGTCTGTGGCATCATAGCTCCCGAACGGATGATGCGATTTCAATAAAAAAAAAAATCGTATTAAAGGTGACTTATCTGCATGTGTTCTTAGACATGTTTGATGAAAATCGGTTGAGCCGTTTAAAAGTTGTAGGGGGGAATGTGGGGAAGAGTAACCGGATGTCAGCAAATATACTCGAGTGGGGTCTCAAATGAAAGCGCACTGAAAGAGAATATTGATGAATTAATCGAGAGTGTTCTTAGCTTCGTTTGATTGTACATTATATTAAGTATATACCTATAAAAAGTACAAAATAAAAAATTAAATTAGAAATTTAAAAAACCCCCGACACAAAAACCTAATTGCCCTTTAATAAAAAATTAAATTTAAAATTTAAAAAACCCCCGACACAAAAACCTAATTTCCCTTTAAAAAGTAAAAAATAATAAAAATAACTCAATCTTAAAGTACCTAAGAATGTATTAATAATTCAAAAAAAAAATACGCCGCGTTGGGGGACCGCCTCGAACCTAACAATTTAATTACCAATAATCTTATTACCTAACTATGCAGTCAACGACGTCTGCACTCGCGGAGCGGTCCCCCAACGCGACGTTTTTTTTTTTGAATTATTAATACATTCTTAGGTACTTTAAGATTGAGTTATTTTTATTATTTTTTACTTTTTAAAGGGAAATTAGGTTTTTGTGTCGGGGGTTTTTTAAATTTTAAATTTAATTTTTTATTTTGTACTTTTTATAGGTATATACTTAATATAATGTACAATCAAACGAAGCTAAGAACACTCTCGATTAATTCATCAATATTCTCTTTCAGTGCGCTTTCATTTGAGACCCCACTCGAGTATATTTGCTGACATTCGGTTACTCTTCCCCACTTTCCCCCCCACAACTTTTAAACGGCTCAACCGATTTTCATCAAACATGTCTAAGAACACTCGCAGATAAGTCACCTTTAATACATATTTTTTTTTATTGAAATCGCATCATCCGTTCGGGAGCTATGATGCCACAGACAGACAGACAGACAGACAGACAGACAGACAGACACGTCAAACTTATAACACCCCTCTTTTTGCGTCGGGGGTTAAAAAGGAAAAAATAATAAAAAATAACTCAATCTTAAAGTGTATTAATAATTCAAAAAAAAAAAACGTCGCGTTGGGGGACCGCTCCGCGAGTGCAGACGTCGTTGACTGCTTAGTTAGGTAATAAGACTATTGGTAATTAAATTGTTAGGTTTGATGCGGTCCCCCAACGCGGCGTATTTTTTTTTGAATTATTAATACATTCTTAGGTACTTTAAGATTGAGTTACTTTTTATTATTTTTTACTTTTTAAAGGGCAATTAGGTTTTTGTGTCGGGGGTTTTTTAAATTTCTAATTAAATTTTTTCTCATCTTCAATTTCACGCCTCAGCTCTGCAATTTACTGAGAGATTACACGTTGCCCGCTTTTTCATCTTGGCGTGTAAAATATAATATTATAATCGCTTCGTCAACATCGAAGTCAATTTCTTGAAACTACGTTTTTACAACACTGGTAAAGAGTTGATAATTAATCAAATAAATAACTTTTTCAATATACGGATTATCTACAATTTTAACTTTAACTTTAGCTTTAGCTTCGACGTCATCAGTCTATCCTTTTCCCAACTGGGTGAGGGTGACTGTCTACCTGCCCTGCACAACCGGTTACCAGGTAATACGATATTCCTTAGTAAGACTGGTAGTCAGACTTTCGGGCTTTTCACGACCTGTAAGGACTGTCCGACCCGTCCACGAACCGGCGATACCTTCTTTTCGAAGAACAGAGGGGCCTTGATATGTTAAGATGATCACCCATCCACGGACCAACCGTGACCAGCGTAGCTTAACCTCACCCACAAGCCTCTCAATAGCGTACTTATTTATTGCATTAAGTTTTCTCAAATCATTCTTACCCCATGTTAAACATTATAGACAAACTGCAAACGGAAGCATTAAATTATTTTACCTTTGACACAGTAATGTTTGGCTTTGACTAACGTCCTTTGCAATGCTGATGAAACAGTCTAGACTTCTGCAGATATTAGTCATAAACTTAGTCATGAAAGTGAGAATTTCTAAAGGTGAAATCTCTCTGCACACATAATCATAGCCAGATTAGCATATTTCACCGTGGGTTCTATACTAGGAATTAATTCGCGTGTACGGATACTGTGTAGAAATATTAATTAAAACCCTCTGTGGGAGGCATAGAGTAGTCTGGAGAAGATGCGACGCAGCTACAATAGTGTAATGCCCACTTGATTGGATACTCTTTGATGTTTATGTACATTTATACTTTCGGTGGAAGCCTTTGTCATATGTCATCAAAGCTGTTGGTCCGGGCTGTTATTCGTCGATCTTTGACAGTCGTTACGGGTTGTCAGAAGCCCCAAAGCCTGACAGACAGTCTTACCAAGCCGTATCGTATTACCCAGTAACGGGTTGTAAGGGTCGGACAGGCAGTCGCTCCATATAAATGACTGAATTGACTTGGAAGCTGAGCTCAACATAATTAGGAAAAGGCAAGGCAGATGATGAATTTGTAATTAAGGCAGTGTCAGTATTTGTATTTCTAAATTGATACTGATCACTTTTATGAAACTGGGTTTAAATAAAGTACGGTTCAGGAGAATCCAGCAAACATAACACTGATTGTTTCTGTAACATCTCATTAAACAGAGATCAACGGCTCCAAATTGCGTTTAAAAAATAATTATTAATAGCTTTTAAACAATCACAATTAACAAATGCATTTTATTAACTCCATTCTAATTCACAATACGAGTATTTGCGTTTAATATCCCGATTATTTGAATAAATATATAGAAACACACAATGGACCAGAGATAATAATTAAATGAATGTTTATTTTGTGAATGCATAAAGTACATCCCAATGAAAATAATTTTCTTTAACACTATGTTTGCGGGAAATGTACTGGAGATAATAATTTTCTTTCAATAGAAACGTGGTGTAGGCACAATACTCCTAACATTTTTCTGCTCTTTTTAATCTTAATCTGTGCCCTAAGGGATTTGCAGCAGATTTACATATTTCTAAATTGTGTGGCGAACGTTGGAAGTGTTTATGTTATTGCCAGCGATCATTTGTCAGTGCTGCAGACACAGTATTTTGATGCTAAATAGAGAAGATAGTCATCATAAACAGCCTATATTG
The DNA here is from genome assembly GCA_932294355.1 of Aporophyla lueneburgensis. Classification (NCBI taxonomy): domain Eukaryota; kingdom Metazoa; phylum Arthropoda; class Insecta; order Lepidoptera; family Noctuidae; genus Aporophyla; species Aporophyla lueneburgensis. The sequence continues at coordinate 3,991,334 of OW028740.1, read as the reverse complement.
TTCCCACTGCTGGGATACAGGTCTTCTCTTTCATGAGGAACCTTAATCTACCACGCGGTTACTTAATATTGTTCTCAGGTTGGTTACGTAAATTAATAAATATTTTCATCAATATTTCGGCCAAAAGACGTCCATTGCTAGACATAGATATAATCGCCACGCTTAGCAGGCGGCTTGACGATCGCAGTATGGCGGTAAAATGCTTAGAGAACGCTGCTGCCCATTCTCTAGTAAGTTCATTAGGACACCCAGGGAAAGAAATGGGATGGTCCTATTATTTACGTCCAGCACCACAAGTAACTACATTTTAATAAATCAAAACTCACTTTAGAAGGTGTTAAGTATTTACTATATACCTATTAGCTTCATGAAGGTATAATTGAATTTGATGCTGCCTGCATTTATCATAATATCCTTTACATGGATTTTTCACTTATTGTTAGAAAACGAATGTTTTATAATATATCCCTGTTTTCCTTGTAATTTAATCTGTGTTTTAGCTAGGTATGTCTAATTGGAGTTCTTCTTCTTTGCTGTGCTGCTACAACATGGCAGTCAGCACATGGTTCTATATCTACACACATATGAGGCAGTTTGTTACAACTAACCTCATATTCTATACAATACTTTTTAGTGAAGAAAGACCTACTTTAAGTACGTAACACCACACAATTTCCAATTCAAGACACTCCTAAGTTCCTGACAGTTGAAATATGCCAACATTAAGTCGGATGGTGTTTCGATACAGATGTATGAAGCCCCGCTGTTTCTCCGCTGGGTGTCCGGTCCGATATGTGTCCCTGTCAGGACACCTTAGTCCTCTGTTACTTTAAATTATATCCTATACGTGGTCATTTCATTTGGTGTTAGATGACTAATGCTTTAAAATATGGTACCATTGTATATTCCTTGTACTTTAATCTGTTTTAAAATTAAATTACAATAGGTTTTTCTAAGGATTCGTGTCTAAATAATAACAGCTTTACGGATTGATCTTCAAGGTTAAGCAACGCTTGCTCAGGTCGGCAGATGAATGGATGACTTGCCATACAATATATAGTCCTCCAGACCATATTTCGGCCACGGCGGCCAATCTCAACGGAGACTAGCCATCGGCGCGGGAGATATTATATTGCTCAAGTGTGTGCGCAAACACAGGAGCACTCAGTCTTACCTCGCTCACATAGTCCGATGGGACGGCAATCCGACACGACCGGAGATAGATCAGGCGCAGAACCAACGGCTTAACGTGCTTTCCCTAGTGTCCTCGACTAGATGACGCTGCCGTGCCATCCGCGGCGATAAGGTGCTGTATGTCTGAGTGCAACGCGCGCGGGAGAAGGTTTTGCCTAAGTTTCTGTTGTCTTCGTTTCGTTTTGTCTTGTGTTCATGAGTAAATTTATAAGATTAATGGCTAATTTATTTATTTATAAGTATTAAACAATGTATGTTGAAACTGTTTTGTACTCCTCGTCACTTGTCCCTATAGGTTCATTAGAAAACCAGCGTCAGACAGCATCAGTCTGGCATTAATGCTGAAATGAACCTTTTTGGCGCAGCCGTGAGGCACACTCATGTTTTTTATAAATTATTTTTTCCTGCTATTTTATTTTGTGTTTTACGGACTGTGACAAATAAACGGTATTCTTTCTTTCTTTCTTTCTTTCCGAGGCACGGGGGTATCACACCGCCAACTTCCAAATTCCGAGCTACTACTAAGAAATTCTTAATGGAAAAACCCAGTAACACTTTTCCCGACCCGGGAATCGAACCCAGGACCCCACATTCAGCAATCGCGCTTACGACCACGAGACCAACGGGGCAGTTACGGCGGGGGGTATACTATACCGAGATCTTTTCGTGTTTCGGAAAATGACGTTAAGCAGTTGTTTTGGCTGTTTTTGGTAAATGACTGAGCTAAAAGTCGTTACAGGTAATCAAATTCCCAAAACTCTGACCACTAGTCTTGACAAGGCGTATTATGTTACCCAGTAACTGCGTTGTGGAGGGTAGATTGGTAGTCATTTCGTGGAAAATACAGGTATGCAGCTACATCTAGTTAGACTGGAATCTAACTCCAAGAAAGTTGGAAAATGGCTATGTAGACTGATTGTGATTTCTCTAAGGTTGATACAGTCTCTAATCAGTTAGTCTTCTTTTTATTTCTATTAGATTTAAACAGTCATCATCATCATCATTATTTCAGCCATAAGACGTCCACTGCTGGACTTAGGTCTCCCCCGATTTGGGGGGCTTTGCCATAATCACCATGCTTGGCAGGCGGGTTGGCGATCGCAGTATGGTGGTAAAATGCATAGAGAACGCTGCTGCCCATTCTCTAGTAAATCCCTTATTCGCCTTTTACGACACCCACTGGAAGAAATGGGGTGGTGTTCTTTATGTCCGGCACCACACGGTACCAGTTAATTTTCTTCTTTGTCTAAATAAGCTGGTGTTATTGTTTTACTAAAACTGTCATATTTCTCAACATATACATAGTTTAACAAGTACATATGTATATTGTATTACAAAAACTTGGTAGAATTGACCTGTCATTCATTGGGAATCTCGCATAACGGTAGGCAGCGCAACTCAAAAACGTGCTTATTAATTTTCAACCCAAAAAAGAAAACAAATAGACGTTAATTTTCCATACAAATTGTAACACCCCTTTAAACCCCTAAATGTAAATTCATTCTATGCTATAAAGGTCATCCGTGTTGCGTATTTGTGAAAGCCCCTCACGTAGAGACCAGCAATGTTCCCCAAATGTGTATCGATTTCCATATGCTGTGTTCTGAATTTTAAAGGGACAACCAAACATTGTCTCGTATTTCGTGTATGCTTTTTGCCTCTAATGTATTATGGAACCGTATATACATTAACGTGGCCCTTATTTTCAGTGGGATTGCTTGTGGGAGATGGGATTGTTAATAGCAATTTTTCGTGCGCATTGAAGTTAGCTGCTATCGGAAAACTGAACATATACGAAGGCACTTATTGTTTAGTTAAAAATCTTTTAAGTAAATGCGAAATAATCGAGGAAAATGTTACGGTATGATTTAGTACTTAATGCGTTCATCGCAAGGAGATCACGTATGGGGTTCCGCAGGGGTCAGTTTTAAGTCCACCGGTCTTTGTGGAACCTTGCTTACGATGTGGTCCTGCGTGTTGACCTCCCCCGTTGGCGTTAATGTCGTTTGCTACGCAGATGATACCCTGGTGATGGCCGGCGGGGACACCTTCGAAGAGACCATCTAGCTTGTCGAGCTCGGAGTGACAAAAGTCGTGGCGCCGATCCGCGGGCTGGGTTTTGAGATAGCGCCTCCTAAAACTGAGGCACTTTGGTTCCACAAACTACCGAGGAGCAGAAAACCATCCAGCTCGTTGGTGAGAGTGGGGGCTGCGCAAGTCCAGGTGGGTCGATACATTAAGTATCTCGGTCTAACCCTAGACGGTCAGTGTGGTTTCGAAGAGCATGTCGAGCGCCCGGTTCCCCACGTTGGAATGGTGCTTTGCACAGACTGCCATGTTACCTACCCAATCTCGGTAAACCTCGAGAAAAAGTTCGCTACCTCTATGCAGGTGTCGTGCAATCGATGGTCCTTTATGGGCCACCTGTTTCGTCAAACAGACTGTCATGCGTCCGACGCTGCAGAACAAAAATCAACAGCCTGCAGCGAAAAATGGCCGTCGTTATCGCAAAAAAATTATACAGGTTATGGGTATGTCAATGAGGGATAAACAGGTAGACAGGAAAATTAGACCAAAAAGGTAACAGAATGGTACCCAAGGGCAGGAGGAGACGCCCCGGGCGTCGGGAGTCAATAGCGGACTCCCGGCCACCGTAGGCGCGAGCTTGCGGGTGGCGAGCAATGGGTAGCTCGCCGCCCGGTAAGGACCAAGCTCGGGTCGACGGCGCGCAGTGTTCCACGCGCGCCTCAAAGAGATGTCAGCAGCAGTGTAGGGGTCTACTAGGACCGATGCCTGCCGGGGTCGCGTGATTGTTCGAAAGAGATACCGTGACCCTGGCACATGGGCAACTGATGGAACACGGGTGGGTTTTAGTCAGTAAAAGTCTGACACGCCCTCCCGCTCCTATTTTAAATGTTTTATTGTATTTTATTAATAGTAATTAGTTTAGAAGAACTTGTGCATGTAGGTCGAGGAAACGGGAACACCCAAATACTCCGAAATATTTTATTCCGAATTTCGATGTTCCGATTTTCAAAAGTCCGAATTTCATAAAAACTAAAAGTTACAATGTCTATTATTCAAAATCACGAAATTTATTTTACCGAAAGTTGTAAATACGATTTGTTAGTTTTCCGATTTTCATACGTTCGAAGAATCAAATGCTCTAAGGGTTCTCGGTCCGAAAAACGACATTCCGATCTTCAATACTCCGAATAAACTAAAAGTCAACGTGTTGTGCTACAAAATTTAGTGACGGAACCGAATCGCTGCAAAACCGACTTCACGTAGTCTTGTCTGCCCTACCCCTAGAGTGTAATTTAAACCCGCGTAGGCGCGGAGGGGTAGGGCGGCCCGCGAGCTGAGGAGCAGGTGGTTTGAAGGCCCGCCGCCGCGGCTGAGGTTGGCCGGCGCAGCCGGCCAACAAGCTGAAGCTGCGGTGGTGTGCGTTAAAGCCATCTGCGACGATAAGCACGCATGGGGCCGCCCAAACCCCGCAGTGCCGGAGCCGTGACAGAAACAATGCTTGCTGCATCCTTGCTTGGTTGCTGCATGCCTGCTTGCTTGCTGCTTGCCTGCTTGCATGCTGCATGCCTGCTTGCATGTTGCATGCCTGCTTGCATGTTGCATGCCTACTTGCATGTTGCATGCTTGCTTGCATGCTGCATGTCTGCTGCATGCTTGCTTGCATGTTCTTTAATTCTACCTCCTCATACTAAACACCATATTATACTTCTCTCTGATGAGCAATTATGTGTTATTTGTCTTGCTATTCGGTTTTACAAGGTGTTTTTATTTCGGAATTGTATTAATCGGTATTTTAATAACCGGAATTCGTATTTTTGATGTTTCGAAATATCATTAAGTCGGAATTTTTGTTATTCGATCTATTGAAACTCGGTATTTTGAGAATAGTAATTATAAACGTTAGGAATATTGAAATTTAGGAATTATAAAAATATGAGTAATGATAAGTCGGAGTTGTTATATTCGGAATTTGGAATCATTCGGAATTATGAAAATCGGTATTTTGAAATTCGTATTTGTGACTGTCGGAATAAAGTTTTTCGTATTTATGTAGTGTACCCCGAGGAAACAAAGGCTTTTTTATTTATTTTATTTTAAGTAGGTACGTAATTATAAGGTAACTATGTAGAACTTTAACATTATTAATGACTCATATGTACCAACTAATAGTATTCAATATTCTCTTTATACAAGCAAGCAGGCATGTTTTAATTACATATTTAAACACCGTTCACCCCTGATGACTCATTAAAAATCTGTAAACATTACAGATTCCAATAAATCCGGAAGCAGTTCAAAAATAGACCAAATATTTTTAATACAATTAATTACATCCTTTCTGTTATTTCCCAACATTGAAAACGAATTATTACAATTACTTCCATTTGTAAATATTAATTGCTGTAATTGTAGCATAGGAAATACCTGAGTTGTTGGTATTTATCACGGATTCTTGCGAATTCATAAATATGTATTCGTTGGGGAAAGTTTTAACGTTCAAGGACTCCACTGGGTTGTGTTTTATTTTTGTCAATTACAATGAGTTTTTAAATGAACTTAGTTTTGAATTAAAAGTATTTTCTTTTACATCGTTCCGTATTCAAGAATGCCAACGGGGCCATATTATTGTCCGTCCGTCTGTAACAGGGTTATATCTTTTAAACCGTAATAGGAAGAGACTTTAAATGTTCACAGAGTAAAAACTTTAATGGCAGCTATAACAACAAACAACAAACAATAAAAATAAAATATATCTAATTAGCCTGTTTTCTCCCACTGCTAGGCATCGACCTTCCCTCTTCCTTTTATTGGACAAAACACTTGTGACAAAACAGAATGGTATTGTTAATTGCTCTTCTCTACATGAAGTCCACATTTATGATATAATTAGAGAACCATATAGTGAAAACGTTACCAAATATTCATGGAACGCGGTGGTTTTGTGTTTACCGCGCACCACGCTAGTGATGCGCGTGCAGTTGTAAATAAGCACTGGCAAAACCGCTAGAAAGTCCATATAAAACTCTTTACAGAGGTTTAAAATGTTGGGTTCTTGGTGACCATCTTTACATACGTGCCTCTCAAAGCACGTTGCTGTCATTCATGGATCTTTGGCAGTTATGACGGGTTATCAGAATCCAAGAACTCTGACAACCAGTCTTGTCAGATAAGTTGTCACTACATGTAAAATACTGGTATTAAGCTTCATCTGGTTAGTTTGCAAGCCGACCCCAACAAAGTCGGGGAAAGGCTACGTTTGGATCTAACCTTTTTTTTCTGGATGGGACTGACTAAAACCCACCCGTGTTGCTTCAGTTACCCATATGCCAGGGTCACGGTATCTCGCTTGAACAATCTCGCGACCCTGGCAGGTGGATCTAACCATTGACATTAACCTTTACCTAACATGTACCTTCAGTATACACACTGATGAGGACTAAAATAACTGACATACATATCCATAACACAGACAACGAAAGGATCAAAATGTTATGAAAATTTGAGTCACGATTAACACAGCTCCAATGGTCCCAATATAACAGTGATTTGAAACAAAAATCCCTTAGCAAACATACAGTTATTAAATTCTGAGTTTGCTTAACGTCGGGATCATCGGAGTGAGGACCAAATATTAAAGTTGGTCTAAAGAAATATATTGCGCGGTAACCGTAGGATTAACTCGATGTCAACACTGCCCCGCTTACTGTGTACACTGCCGAGCTGAATAACCAGGTCATATTTGATCAAAATTAAAAAATATATAATAACTAGCTTCTGCCCGCGACTTCGTCCGCGTTAAATTTACCCGTGCGATTTTCCCCGTGTATGCAACATTTTTATTACTGCTCCGCTCTTCTTGGTTGTAGCGTAATGTTATATAGTCTATAGCCTTTCTCGATAAATAGGCTACTCAATACAAAAAGATTTTTTCGATTCGGACCAGTAGTTCCTGAGATTAGCGCGTTCAATCAAACAAACAAATATACAAACTAACAAACTCTTCAGCTTTATAATATTATTAAGTATAGATACGTATATATCTTAAAAGTCAAGTAGGAATTAATGTGGACGTAGTGTTAACGTAGCTGTTACGTGTAAAACACTTGTAAACTTATAAACAATGGTTATTTTATAATAATATCAGAGACACGCGGCTACACATCAACCTATACATTTCCAGTTTAAGCTGAGCATTTTATATATTTTTCGTACAATGCCAGTATAAGCTGACTTTTGTCAGCTTATACTGGAAATGTGTAGCTTGATTTGTGGCCGTGTATACCTAACTAACGAAATATTCAGACCTTAATCTTCAATTGGTAACATAACCATTAACATATTATTAATCCATCGTCCTACTTTATCTAATTATATATGGTTATTTTTACTGTCTAATTGTTTTGCCTATCCTATATACTTGTATATGTTTTAATTGGGCATATTTTTACTTAGCTACATCATCCTTTGTTATTTAAATGTAATCATCAAAATATACTTAAGTAGAAGTTATTATAATTAGCGTAAACAAAGTTACTCTTATTGGAAGACGATTGTGTTTTATTTTAACAACGAAATCTCACGGGATTTTATTGTAATATTAGCTTTTGCCCGCAGTTTCATCCGCATAAAATTTTGAAATTATTCTACAGGAAAGGTTTACCGGGTTTCAAAGTATCTTATATCCTAGCACCGGCCATGGTTTAAAAGTTAACAGACATAAATTAATTAAAATAACCTTTATAAAGGACCTCAAATTAAAAATTGTAACTTTTTTCGAATGACTTCGGTCTCTGCATTTGGTATCAAATTAAAAAAGATATACAAATCTAAAATTTTACGCTCCCCTGATCCTGTAAAATAAATCAAACTTCTTAGAAGTTTGATTTACTTTAACGCAATAAAATAATACAGTCATCTAAGCCACATATTTTAATACTCGCAAATAAACGAATGCTTAATGTTAGTTCCCATTGACCTAGCAGCATAAAGTTTAGTGAGAAACAAGGTCTTAAAGCTCAGATTAAGAGAAAAATCCGAAAATTGATAATTTTATTGTTATTTATCAAGTTTTTGAAGCAACATTAACCAGTCAATTACCGTAATTACAGACACAATTAAAAAACGATTGTGTCTGTACCAAATGTGGTATCTCAGGGACTTAGAGTTAAGGTGATACCACATTTGGTACAGACACAATCGTTTTTTAATTGTGTCTGTTAAGGTGGAAATCACAAATCCACGTGAAACCACAGTAGTTATAGTGGAACCGGCTGTTATAGAATCACATTTGATTATAATCTTATCTGTTTCCCGTGTGATTTTGCCGAGCTACTCGGTAGCCAGTTACACCTTCGCGGTCAACCCGCTATTTTGTTGCAGTGCCGTTAGTCCATGTAGCCATTATTATTTATATGTTATCAAAAGTATAACTTTGAATTTTTTGACAGAAACCCAAACATAAGAAATATTGGGTTTCCCATATAAACTGTCGTCCCCTATAACACCACCTATAGGACTATGTTTCAGACAAAAAAGTGTCCTATGTCCTTCGCCAGGATATTGTTTATATCCTAGCAAAAATTAGTTTAGGCGGAAAAACGTTACATTCAAAAACTGACAGACATTACTTTTGAATTGATCAAATTAGTGTGTATTTAAAAGACATCGGACAAATAGGTCATTAAAATTTAATCATATAAATAGAAAAAAAAAACATTATATAAAACAAAAACATGTCACGCTATATGAACACAGCTTACAAAGTAGGTATAGGCACCAAGGTTAAGTTGGAATCACTACAGATCTACACCACCTTATTTACTCTTCACTGTCGTTTTTACTTGGACTACCTTGTTGCTGTAGTGGTAGCAAGCGCTACTGCTGAACATGAGGTCCTGGGTTCGATACCCTGGTCGGGCAAAGTGTAATTGAGATTTTCTATCTGGAATTTCACCGTAACGGCCCGGAGTTTGGATTCGTGTCCTGTTGATGGCAATAGGCTTGCCTTATTTCACGGGGCTGAAAAAAACAGGTGAAATGTGGGTGTACTATAAGTACACCTCGGCCCATACCTTCGGGGGAAGAAGATGTAATGATGTTATGTCGTATGACATGATTAAATTGTTAAAAATGTTACTGGTAGGCACTGCCACAAATGAAGCCATCTCCAGTATAAGCTGACATCTCATTGAACGAAAAGCCTATACAATGCGAGGTCAGCTAAAATTGGAAATGTATAGCTTAACCTATAACCGTGTGTACATATGCGCAAACGACAGTAGACGCCGTGTATAAAATGAATAACGTCATTTGCGAGTTTGAAAGTGACAATTTTTTGTGCTCGGAAGTTTAAGAGGTTTACACAAGGGTTTAACTAACTGACGGTAGTCTGGGTTGATTTATTTGTCTTTAGCTGTAATTTATATTCAACTCTATTGAAATCAGTTTAGAACGGCGAAGTTATTGGTATTTATTGATAAGTTCCTCTTCCTATAGCAATTTTATCTCTTCTGTCTTTTTATTTTATTTTACTTTATTGGGACATAAAACAGTTACACATTACAATTTAATTGTGACAGAATAAGTTATAGACTAGGTAAACGTGTAACCCACACCAATGTCCGCGAAATAATAGTTTGTACTTATATATTATATAATTCATGCGTTGATTATACAATATTAAAAAATGTATATAAAAGAAAAAATAACTCATACGTATTTTGGAATATTTGTGAAGATGGCTAATTGAGAAGTTCAAACGCCATCTCTTTGAACTTAGAGTGCATAAGTGCAAAAATATCCAAATCGATAAATAGTGTATTATACGTATCCACGAGACGTCGGAGAGGCACCCGTGCACCAGCATGAGTTCTGCACCTTGCAGTGTGGAATAGCCGGGGCACACGCGCCTCTCGACGCATCACAGTTCTAGGTACAATATAACATAAGTTATTGGTTATATCTGGACAATCAAACCTGTTATTACACAGACCATGAAGCATCATGGTCATCAGTAGGCTGCGCCTTGACTCCAAGCTTTGAAGCTTATAACGCATCAATAATTGAGTGTATGGTAATTTAGACTTAGTGCATCTGTAGTGCATAACACGTAAAATTTTTTTTTGAACTATTTCCATTCTTTTTATATAAATATCAAAAATAGGACTCCAAATAGGAAATGCAAATTCCAATTGAGAACGGACCAAAGCTTTAAATAAAAGTAAAAAAGTAGAAGGTCTTTTAAAGTCGTTTGAAGAACGCATGACGAAACCAAACATACGATACGCCCTATTAACGATGTTATCAATATGAAGATTGAAGTGCAATTTCGTGTCCATTGTTACACCAAGATCACGAACATGGTCAACTCTTTGTAGAAAGATGTCATGAAGACAATAGTTAAATTTTATAATATTTTTGTTCTTTGTGAAAGTGATTGCATTACATTTAGATAAACTAAGGTGGAGCTTGTTGTATGAACAATATCGAGAAAGTCTATTAAGGTCCTCCTGCAAAAGCAGGCAATCTTGTGTGCTATTACACATCTTATAAATTTTGATGTCATCGGCATATATTAGAAATCGGGAATTTATAAAACACTTCTTAACGTCGTTGATGAACAAAATAAAGAGTAGGGGCCCCAAAATTGAGCCTTGGGGCACACCAGACGTGACTACGATTGAATTTGATTGGAAACCATTAATGACGATTTTCTGTGATCTATTGTGTATGTACGCCATGAACCATCGTAACAAATTGCCACGGATTCCGTTGTAAGCAATTTTATCTAGAAGTAGTTTGTGGTCCACCTTGTCAAAAGCCTTCCGAAAATCTGTGTATACAGCGTCAACTTGAACTTGTTCATCCATGCTTTTGAATAAGTAATCAGCGAACAACAAGATTTGTATGCGTTGAACGTCGTTTAACAAACCCATGCTGCTCACCAATAATGAGATTGTGAATGTGAGAATATATTTCACTGTGTACAAGACTCTCGAAAAGCTTCGACAAGGTGGACAGTATAGAAATTGGGCGATAATTTTGAATGTTATTTTTATCGCCACTCTTGAACACCGGTGTGATATGCGCCCTTTTCCAAATATCGGGAAAGGTGCCTTCTCGTAAACATTTATTAAATATAATATGAAGTGGAAATACAATAGTTTCTGCAGTCTTTTTTATGAAGGATGGTGGTAAGTTATCGGGACCATGACCTTTATTTGAGTCCAATTGCATGATAGCTTTATGAACAACCTCTACTGGTAAATAGATATGTGCATCTGGATTGAGGGCCCATTTTTTAAACCCTTGTCAAACATAATAAGACTTATAGGGAAATTAGTTAAAAATAGTAAAAACTTAAAGCAATGGGCCATAAATTTCTTAAACGTGAATTAAAACTGTTATGATTAAATAACTTGGGACCTCAGTCCAGACGCTTGCATAAAGTGGCATAGCTTAAATCTCAGTAAGTACTGTCTCTGGGTTAATAATTTTTATTTAACAATTTAGTTAAGAATTTCTTAAATATTTTAAGAAATTTCCAAATCTGTAGAATATGACATTACAGATTTATGGCGGTATATCTAGGGCCCTCACTTCATTATTGTTTGTACTGAGGAATCTGCAAGACATGGATTTATCTGAAGAAATACATAAAGGCAACTTTAACATGTTTTACTTAGATACCTATGTGAATTAGTTAAAAAGAAATTATGACACGAAAGTTAATTGTTATGTAGTAAATGAAAGTCGAATTTGACTAAAACGTCTGAACCGAGAGCCCAACATTTTCGGCTTTATTGACTAGGCTCAACTTCATAGATTAACGCAAATTAGAATAAGATTTTTAACTATTTCTTAACTAAATTTGAACATATCGACCGTTCTTCTAAATATCATACTATAAGAGAAAATCGATTTTGAACTTATTATAAGAGAAAAATTTGTAGGGTGACCATAATGTTCATAGTAATTACATGTACATTTTGTTAAGCGCAGTCAAAAAGTCATAATTTTTGCAGCTAAAAGTATTATAAGTAGTCAAGTTTTAGTTTTTCAACAAACTTTTTTATGTTTTGTCATGTTTAGGTATCCGATACCCATGACGCCTACCCATGAGGTACCCATCAATTAATTTAACCCTTTAATATTTCGGATATTACTCTGCTGTTACCATGAACAATCTTTACTTTCTTTCTTCTTCTTTTCTTTTTTAACTTATTTACCTAATTTTCAGCACAATTTGTACTTTCCCAGAGAGGTAGGCGATTGATCCAATTAAATGGTTTCACGTACTCATCGTTGCCTTCAAAGTCAAACAAAAAAAGATGGCGGTGCTCAACTCATTCAACAATGCTAAAATAACTTCGCTCATTCGCAATTTCGTATTTTTAGGATGTAAGACCATTTTAAGGTTACATTTATGTGAAATAAAAGTTTTTTTTTATAATTATGCTGATCGTGTTTTATTTATCGAAATGTATCCCTATGGATCACTGTCATATAAGTAGTTCATCGTATATAGTTTGCCTTTCATTTTATGCAAACACTGTTAAAGCTGTAAAAATATGCTAAATAAAAATGACATTAAAGATAAAGAAAACAAAATTGTAAACAGTAGGTACATATATAATACTTTTAGCTGCAAAAATTATGACTTTTTGACTGCGCTTAACAAAATGTACATGTAATTACTATGAACATTATGGTCACCCTACAAATTTTTCTCTTCTAATAAGTTCAAAATCGATTTTCTCTTAAAGTATGATATTTAGAAGAACGGTCGATATGTTCAAATTTAGTTAAGAAATAGTTAAAAATCTTATTCTAATTTGCGTTAATCTATGAAGTTGAGCCTAGTCAATAAAGCCGAAAATGTTGGGCTCTCAGTTCAGATGTTTTAGTAAAATTCGACTTTCATTTACCACATAACAATTAACTTTCGTGTCATAATTTCTTATTAACTAATTCACATAGGTATCTAAGTAAAACATGTTAAAGTTGCATTTATGTATTTCTTCAGATAAATCCATGTCTTGCAGATTCCTCAGTACAAACAATAATGAAGTGAGGGCCCTAGATATACCGCCATAAATCTGTAATGTCATATTCTACAGATTTGGAAATTTCTTAAAATATTTAAGAAATTCTTAACTAAATTGTTAAATAAAAATTATTAACCCAGAGACAGTACTTACTGAGATTTAAGCTATGCCACTTTATGCAAGCGTCTGGACTGAGGGCCCAAGTTATTTAATCATAACAGTTTTAATTCACGTTTAAGAAATTTATGGCCCATTGCTTTAAGTTTTTACTATTTTTAACTAATTTCCCTATAAGTCTTATTACGTTTGGCAAGGGTTTAAAAAATGGGCCCTCAATCCAGATGCACATAAATAGATGTCAGAAATATAGGTCGAATTATCTGCATATGTATTAGGTGGTTGCCACGTCGCGGGTTCAAAATTCGTGGGTTCATAAACTGAGGTAAAATGAGCGGAGAACATGTTACATGTATCAGTTGGATTATTTGAGCTAAGATTTTCATGAAACATATTTGCTGGAATATCAGATCTACCCTTCCTGTTAGAGACGTAAGTCCAGAAGTGTTTAATGCTAAGCGGAATACTGGCTTCGACCGATTTCATGTACTTATCAAAACATCTGTCACATTCGGATTTAAAACGTTTACGATGAGTCGAAAAACTTACGTAGTCCGATGCGTTACCGTATGTTTTCCATTTTAACCAAGCTTTTTCTTTATTTTTGAAAATACGTATGAGCGAAGGAGAAAACCACAGAGGAAATTGTAAAGATCTGCGACGAGATAGAGGAATATGCTTTTTAACTATACTATAGATTTGATCATAAAATGCATTAACAGATTGTTCAGCAGAAAGGTCACTAAACAGCTGATTCCAGTCAAATGTAATCAACTCTTTGTTGACATGTTCATAGTCAGCTTTAAAAAAATTGTGTCTCGCAGATAACTGACGTATCATTGGCATACATTTCGTATTAAGCGACGTTAATACCGAGAAAGGTGGATGGTGAACATCGATCGGTAACAATGGTGTACATATTTTAGACTCGCAGTCAACGTTAGACATAAACAGGTCCAGTATTCGTCCCAAGTTATTCCTAAGCGTGTTATATTGAAAAATATTAGTTAAGAAAATAAAATTAGAAAGTTGACAGCTTAAATTATCAGTCGGTTGAGGGACAACATAGTTACAAACATTATGATCCAGCCAGTTAATGTTTGGTAAATTGTAATCGCCTGTTATATAAAAAGTGTCAGTACTAGTATCATTAATTAGATCTAGCAACTTATCTAAGTGTGATGTGTACAACTCGTCCGAAGAACGCGGCGGTATATAGGCTGCACTTATGATATGGCGCTTCGTAGGATGCGACCCCGGCAGCTGCACCAAGACGTGTTCGACATCAGAGGGGCGCGTCAAAATGCTAGTTGGACGTAATGTGCGTAGAACGGCTATAAGTACCCCGCCACCATCACGTTTCCCCGTGGAACAGCGGTCGCGGTCGCATCTAAACACTAAATACCGGTCATCAACAAACTCACAGTCAGAAATGTTTGGTATTAGCCAGGTCTCTGTTAAATGATAAATGACTTTATTTTTGCAAGTAGGTTTGTACAAACACTTTTACACGTCAATCATATTTTTTAAAACTAGATGAGGTCGGCGTTTCCTATCTGACTACTCTGAGAAGAAAGGCCGAAACAAACTCAGAGGTCACAGTCTCTTTTAAAGTCCAGACATAATTTGGTTAAATCATGTGAAGACCATGTGGATTGGTGTCTGAAGTGGTCTTTTAAGGAAAGTTAGTTAGAATGATTACGTCATATGAAAAAGACAAGATGTTCATAAATAATGTATGTAGTTTGGTACGCAGTCCTCGACAGTTTTGGTAATAAACTGTTATATTGTATTTATCCATTGGAGGCAGAAAACACGTAAAAAGCGTTACCAAAACAAAGCGTGGAGTCAAGGTCAAGGTCAAGGTCTTTCGCACATAAATTTAGAATTTATTCAGTGCGCACCGTACTTGATAATCACGTATGTAACATTTACGTACAAAATCCTTTTAGGGCTATTCCTGTGATAAGATTGTTAATGTTCTTAAATTACGTGCATTCTCATGTCAGTCCAAATCTGCCAAAGATACTTCTTAGAAACTAACTTAAACTTAAAGTTTTCACAGTGAACACGGTTCCCCTTTCCTGATTTAGAACACAGAAGAGAACTCTGAACAGAATTTTATTTTAATACGCTACTGTAGACGATATTATATGTCTTTCCATTTGGGGATAGAATGTAAAGATTCTGGGCATTGGACACATGCGAACATGCTGCATACAATTGTCCCTGGGAAAAACACGGCTTTTCTAAGTTCACCCCAGCCACCTAAAAAAGAAAAAAAAAGTAGCCTATGTCACTCTCCATCCTTTCAACTATCTCCACTTAGAGAATCATAATCAGCCATTGTAGCATACTACAATGCCATTGTAGCATACCACAATTATCCGATTTTTGAGGGCTAATTTTCATCAATATAGATTTCGAACAATACGAAACAAATTATTATTATATTTGACTAAAACCCAGCCGTGTTCCTTCAGTTGCCCATATGCAAGGGCCACGGTAACTCTTTCGAACGAATCTCACGATCCTGGCAGGCATCGGTCCTATCAGACCCCTTCAGTATTGCTGACATCTCTTTGAGGCGCGCGTGGAACACTGCGCGCCGTTGACCCGAGCTTGGTCCTTACCGGGCGGCGAGCTACCCATTGCTCGCCACCCGCAAGCTCGCGCCTACGGTGGCCGGGAGTCCGCAATCGACTCCCGACGCCCGGGGCGTCTGCTCCTGCGGTGGCTAGGGACGTGAGGGCGCAGAGACTGCCACTCCCTCACGCGCCCCGCCTCCTCCTTCGCGAGCATTACTGCTTCGCAGAAGGAGGTGACGGCTTCCCATTCCCTCTCGCTCCGTACCATGGCTCGCACCAGGGCCGGACGCGAGAGGTCGCCGCCGCCGATCGCCTCCACGAGGACACGGCGGTGCCCCGCCCAGGCTGGGCACACCTCCACCGTATGCTCCACTGTGTCCTCCAGACGATCCTCGCAATGGAAACACCCGGACGTATCCTCCCGCTTTATCCTGAACAGGAACCCACCGAAGCACCCATGCCCGGTGAGAACCTGCGTCAGGCGGAAGGTGAGGACGCCGTGGCGCCTCTCTATCCACTCCTCAAAGAGGGGACTTACCGCCGCAATTGTGGCGTGCCCAGCACTGGGTTGCGACAATCGTACCCGCCATGTCGCCATGAGATCACACCGGAGCTCTGTCCTCCGTGCCGCGATTTGTCGTGGCAGCGGAGTTTCGCCCCGGCGTTTCGCCTCCTCGCGCCACTCCCACATGTGCGCGAGGACCTTTGCCTCCAGATCCCATGGCGGCACTCCGGCAAAGAGGCTCGCCGCCTCGCACGAGATCGTGCGGTATCCTCGGATTAGCCGGATGGCCATGACCCTCTGGGCTGCACTCAACCGGCGCGCTGGGCGCAGCCTCAATGAGGGCGCCCACACCGGTGCCCCGTAGAGGGCCATGGACCGCACGACCCCCGTGTAGAGCCTCCGGCAGGAGGCGTTTGGACCCCCCAGATTGGGCAGGAGCCGCTTTAATGCAGCCCCAGCCCGCTCCAGTCTGGGAGCCAAACGTCGGAAATGCTCAACGAAGTTCCACCGGCTGTCGAGGACAAGTCCCAGGTACTTCATCGTCGACTCGACGCCGATGTGAACCCCTCCCACCGTGAGTTGGGAACCCGCAGGTGGTTCGTTCCGAGGACCATGAAAACCCATGGCCTCGGACTTGTGCAATGCCACCTCGAGTCCCAATTGCCGGATCCTATCGACGATTGTCACAACCCCGCGTGTCATAATTTCGGCCGCCGCCTCATGTGACCTCCCCTGCGCAAGGACCAGCGTGTCGTCAGCGTAGCAAACTTTGCTGACGCCGCTAGGGAGGTCGGCGCGCAGCACCCAGTCGTAACCGATGTCCCACAGATGCGGCCCCAAGACCGATCCCTGTGGGACACCGCACGACATCTCTCGCCGGTTCCACTCTCCCTGGTGACCGGGGTAGATAACGGCCCTATCCGTCAGATAGGCCTCGACCACGCGACAGAGGTAGGTCGGCATCCGGTGATACCAGAGTGCCTCCCTAATGCAACTCCAGGGCAGGGTGTTGAAGGCATTGGCGATGTCTAGAGACACCGCCAAGACGACCCCACCCCGGGCCACTGCATCCCCCGTCGTGAGGGCTCGCACGCGCATGATGGCGTCCACCGTATCAACGTACAACCTGAACCTGAACGGAAATTGTAAAAACTTAAGAAAAACTGAATTTCACGGTGTACCCTGGCATGATGACAATGATTTCTTATGACTGAGTCATTGTTCTCATCATTACTACCAACTTTCACAACGGTACTAATCCTGAAATTGCGATAAATGAATCAACTGTTCAGTAGGTTACATTATATTATAATAATCAGCCTTTAAAGTTCCCACCGCTGGCACATAGGCCTCCTCTCTTTAAGAGGGAGTGGGCCGTAATCTACCACGCGGACCCAATGCGGATTGATAGATGGCAAATATCTTTGAATTTTTAGTTCCAGGACATGCCCGTGGACATGACTGTTCTGAAAGCAGCGGTGATGAAATTATTAACAAAAAGTAAAGTGCTTGCCTTGGTTCGAACCGACGATCTACAATTTGTGAGTAGAAGCCGTTACCACTGGGCCACTTTTGATCTGGGTTACATTTATAGTCGTATATAATGACTAAATGTAAGGACGGCTGTTTCTGTTTCACCGATTTCAGGGCTGGTCCCATAATGAAAGTTGGTCATAATCTTATACCTTTAAACGTGCAATTCTTGTATATATATATATATATATATATATTAGCTGACCCGGCAAACATTGTTTTGCCATATAAATAATTTCCTAGGATAACTAATTAAATGACGATTGATCAGTTTTCGACCGGAGAGGAAAAATGATTAAATTACTAAAATGGCTATTAAAAAATAAGGGTTGATCGTAGAAGGGTGAAAATTGAGGATTTTATGTATTTTTGTTTGTTGTATCATAAAAAAATAGAAATTAAAAATTTTGTCTAAAAAATAAAAAATAAAATTTATAGGTGGACTACCCCTGACATTTAGGGGGATGAAAAATAGATGTTGGCCGATTTTCATAGATACCGGATAAGCACAAAAAATTTCATCAAAATCGGTCAAGCCGTTTCGGAGGAGTATGGCAACGAAAACTGTGACACGAGAATTTTATATATTAGAGATATAATCTGAATCTCGGAAACGGCTCCAACGATTTTCATGAAATTTAGTATACAGGGGGTCTCGGGGGCGATAAATCGATCTAGCTAGGATTCATTTTTATAAAATGTCGTTTTATTCGTGTTTTCAATGACCAACTTTATCGGTAATCAACTTGAACATAAACTTATTATTTTAAACACAATTTACCAAAAAATACCGAGCAAAGCTCGGTCATCCAGATACTGATAAAGTATTCATAATTGCAAGAATAGGTTTTCAGAAGTCAACCACCTAGTAGACAGGTTCTGAAATAAAGTATGCGCCTGTAAAAAGTTGCAAAAACTAGTCAATCAAACTGTACCTAATCTTCGTCTGAAATGCAAATCAGTTGAAAAGTAGCTAAGTTTTTATCACACTTTTATCACAAACTTTTATTAGACCACTTTAAATGCTAATAGCCTGGCAATTACATTATTCACGACTCTAAGGAAACTATAAAGTTTAGTAATTATCTTTCGGATTAACCAGGAGTTGGCTCTAATTTTCTGTAGGAGGGAAACTGTGTAACGTAGAATAAACGAAGCACTCGATTAAATTTAGTTTATGGTTAAATGGCATCGCTTATATACTACTTTATCCTAAAAATATTTCAAATGTGAAAGTTTGTATATTTGTCACTCAATGACGCAAAACCAGCCAAACGATTATGGATGACATTTGGCACACGGATAATTTATATCCTGGATTACCGCATAAGATACTTTTTATACTCGTAGTACGTTTTCACGGAATAATTTCCGACCATCACGCAGTCTTCTGCGTCGCTGTGAAAAGCTAGTGTACTAATAAATGTGACAGTTTGTATATTTGGACGTTTGTTACTCAATCACGCATAAATAACCCATCTGATTTGGATGAAATTTGGCACCCAGATACTTACCTATTTTTTACACAAAGAATACAATTTTTTCCAGTAGTACGGTCCCGTGGCATAATTTCCAACTTGCACGTGGGCGAAGTCGCAGACAAAAGCTAGTTTACAATATTTGTAATCAGTATCGCCTGAATTTTAAAATCTGTGACGCTGTCAATATCATGGACATCAACTGGCATCCAGATGTCAAATGAACCGCGTGTAGAGCACGTCCATTCACTTCCGTTTCGAAAAATACTGAAGGATAAGCGTTACGGTGTCAGCATTTTCCGCTGTATGTTCTTTTATTCATTTGTAACAGAATCATTAAATTTTAACACGCTAAGCATCATTAATAGCACTCATTGTTTTGTTTCTATATCCTAAATAGAGCAGTGAATGATGCCTCTAATTACGATTTGTAGGTCGTGAGTTCAAACCCAGGTAGCAACTTTTTTAAATTCATCCATTCCACAAACTGGGCTCGGTGTGGTTACGGCCCATTCCCTCACACAGAGGCGAGGCGTGTGTCCCAGCAATGGGAAAATTATACGTTGGTTGCCATTTTCTTTGAAAACGGGGTGACAAAATCAATGGATTGCAGTTCTGCCATCAAAAGCCATTGCTGTTTTTTGATTTGAAGCTGATATTTCCGAAATATTCGAACCCAAGGGACCTTCAACTTTGTCTCCAAAGTCGTCTAGACATACCGTTTGCTGGCCAGCTCGAGCAAGAGTCGATCTCTGAGTTTGTTTTGGCATTTCTTCTAAAGTACCACTCAGCTAGGAAATGCCGGCGCCATCTTTGTTTCATTACGAGGTTTGCAATGACGATGGTTTCATCTATGTACAAACATATGTTTATCAACAAAAATTATAAAAGAAACCGTGTGAGTAGTAATAACAGCAAGCAATTATTGTGTTAGTTAATTATGTAGTTTTAAATTATATCTAAAATTAAAACAAAAAAAAAATTACCTTAATTCAATTAACCTTTCAATTTTATTAACTGAGACGTGTGGCTTAAAAAAAGTAAGTGGGTATAAATTACGGCGGTAGGTATAAATTATGGCTTTAGCACCGTAGACCACATATATACGCTGCGACAGGTTATACAGACGACCGAAGAGTATAACCTGACTCTCTGTTTAGCGTTGTGGAATATGAAAAAGCCTTCGTATCGGTCGAAACCTGGGCTGTACTGCAGTCTCTTCACAGGTGCCAGATCGACTATCGGTACACCGAGGTGCTGAAGTGCCTATACGAAAACTCCACTATGTCAGTCCGACTTCAGGACCAGACCTCGAAACCTATCCTTCTGCAGCGAGGGGTGAGACAGGGAGACGTTATTTCTCCGAAACTGTTCACCGCTGCACTGGAGGATGTCTAGCGAGTACATCACTCAACTTCGGTTTGCCGATGATATAGTTGTCGTGGCTGAGGCTATGGATGGCCTCAGTACAATGCTCTATGAGCTCAGTAGAGCTTCCGAAAGAGTGGGTCTCAAGATGAACATGGACAAGACAAAGGTCATGTCCAATGCTCATGTGATACCCACTGCTCGCCCGATGCACTATGCTCAAAGTTGTGGACGAATATGTGGACCTAGGACAGACTGTCCAGTTAGGTAGGTCCAACTTCGAGAAAGAGGTCAATCGTCGAATACGTCTCGGCTGGGCAGCGTTCGGGAAGCTACGCAATATCTTCTCGTCCCACATACCGCTGAGTAAAATTCTTTAAACAGTGTGTGTTGCCAGTGATGACCTATGGAACTGAAACGTGGTCGCTCACAATTGGCCTTATTAGAAGGCTGAAAGTAACCCAAAGGGCGATGGAGAGGGCTATGCTTGTAATTTCCCTACGCGATCGAATCAGAAATGAAGAGATCCGTAGGAGAACCAAGGTAACTGACATAGCCCGAAGAATTGCTAAACTGAAGTGGCAGTGGGCAGGGCACATTGCTCGCAGAACAGATGGCCGATGGGGCCGAAAGGTTCTGGAGAGGCGTCCACGTACCGGAAGACGTAGAGTTGGAAGGCCTCCAACAAGGTGGACCCATGACCTTGTGAAGACCGCAGGAATCCGCTGGATGTGGGAAATACAAAACCGGTCGAAGTGGCGGAGTTTGGGGGAGGCCTATGTCCAGCAATGGACATCTTTCGGCTGAAATGATGAAGTATAAATAAAAAACGTTCTTCAAGGTCAGGTTACGTAGATAAGGAACCACTATAATTTACACGTGAGGTCTTTAAGAGAAGACAGAAAGAACAATCACTTATTTAGCACAGATTAAAAGGCACATACCTACCTAATATGCAGCAGGATGGAGTAAAGTAAAAATGAAAATAAGTATTTATATACAAGCTTTTGCCAGCGGCTTCGCCCATGTAGAGGTTGGAAATTACTTCGAGTAAAAGCACCGTAAGTCCTGCATTGCCAGGGTGGTGCGAGGGCGCACACCAGTGCTCTGTTGTTTTTTATTCATGGGCAAACGTGGCAGCCGTGATCTAAAGTCAAGTGATGTACATCAGTAACCACTGGTCACATTCTCCAGAATGCTCCTTATTGTCATAATTATTCATGACTATAGTCAAATTAAGTACTAAAAACAGGAATTTGTAGAGACACCTATTCAAATATATTTTATAAATCATGCGGTCAAGTGTAACATATGTACATCTTCAAAATTAACCAAAGGTTTTTCGCACGATTAACCTTATTGAACAAGAAATTTATATGCGTGCCCCAAATAACACACTAGGCTAAGGGCAAATCATTTAGCTGAAAAACAAATAAAGAATACGCGCAAAATTAATGCGTTTACGATTAGACAACTTAATTACCAGGACTGCACTAATATGATGTATTCGTATAGTGATTCGATAATTACAATACCCAAGTTAATATAACCAATATGTTACGTATTTTATCTGCCTAGATTTATCTAACCATATTTGGTCAGATTCCAGCCTAACCGGATGCAACTGAGTACCAGTATTTTACACTAGCTTCTGCCCGCGACTTCGTCCGCGCCAAATTTTTGCTCCCCTGACCCTTCCCGTCGCATCGCAGCCTGGCAGTTTTCGTCCATTTTTTGTTGCTGCTCCGCTCCTTTTGATTGTAGCGTGATGTTATATAGCCTATAACCTTCCTCAACATATAGGCTATTCAACACAAAAATAATTTTTCATTTCGGACCAGCAGTTCCTGAGATTACGGCGTTCAACCAAACAAACATACAAAAAAAACAAACTCTTCAGCTTTATAATCCATACTTCCATACTCCATACTATATATATATACTATATTATATAATATATAATATAATATATAATCCACATCCACACTATCCATACTAATAATCTAAACTAATATTATAAATGCAAAAGTAACTCTGTCTGTCTGTCGGTCTGTCTGTCTCGTATTATATAAATGCAAAAGTAACTCTATCTGTCTGTCTGTCTCGCTTTCCTGCTAAAACTACTGAACCGATTTAAATGAAATTTGGTACACAGATAGTTTAGAGCCTGAGAAAGGACATAGGCTACTTTTTATCCCGGTAGTATGTTCCCGCGGGATAATTTCCGACCTCCACGCGGGCGAAGCCGCTGGCAAAAGCTAGTATTATATATAGTAAAAAATAGTAATATAGTATAGATGAAGCGACTGCGTATCCTGACCTCCATAATCCAGTTACCGGGTAATACGGTAAGACCCTTTGGTAATACTAGTTGTCAGAATTCCGGTCTTCTGACGACCCGTAACGAAATTCTAAGATCTACTAAAGACAGCTGGGACCAAAGGTTTGACGTGCTTTACAGGGTCTTGGTATGTAAGATGGTCACCCACGGACCAACCGCGGCAACCGTAGCAAAACCTGAACGATCGACCCGTGGGGCTGGTGTTACTTAGCCACAAGCCCCTCCTTAGTCACAACACCCTCGTGTTTATACTATCGTATCGTATCACATGGTGTACCACGATGGCTCTGTATATTTTGATCTGAAATATTTCCACCATCAAACTTACAAATGAATAATATGAAACTCATTTTTAGTCTAATATTTACTAAGAGATGGAGTTACAGTCAAGACATAAATTAATGCGAATAATAAATTATGATTATTCATAAGAAGAACACAAATAGCGAAGTTTATTAACGCGTAAATTATTAACTACGATGAGAAACATTTATCTCAGAAAGTTTGCAATTAACGTCGGGAGGAAACTTCTGGAGCATTAATAAAAGGTAGATAGGTAAATGGGTAGATCGATTTTTTTTTTCATGTCAAATAATAAATCCCTATTGATTTAGAATTGAGATTAATTTTCACCACTAGGCAAATAATGATCAAAACGAAATTCCCAAAATATCTTCATCCTGTGCCGTTTATTCCAATATCAAGAAAACAACAAATACTTTAAGAAAAATATTTTAAGCATGTAAATCTTATCTTATTAACAGTAAAATGTTCTTTTTTTCGCTTTTTATTATTATTATAATAATAAGACCTTGGACGGTAACAAAAAAGCTGTTAACGTATTCTGTGAGAATTATATAGCTCTACACTATTTTTACATTGTGTTAAAACTAGTTTTTTCGCCAACCATAATAATTTTGTCCACAAAATTACAATCTAGTCCGCGTCCGAACTTCCGTCCTTCTATCACACGGCTCTACCAGTCTTTTGAAACGGCTTTTACCTTTAGTCTAAGTACCTACCAGGTAGACAAAAAATTCTCACGAACGAACGAGTGTTAACTACTACGGCCGATATAACTACCAAATTTAACAAAAAAGTAGCAGTAAATATACTACTGGAAAAAAATAACCCTTAAATGCATAAATTTTTATTTCGAACTGGAAAAATTTTTCCTGGTAGGTATTTTGGCACTTATAACGTAGAAAAATATTTAAAAAATCTGGTATTCAAAATATATATATGTATAATGTATGTAGACATTTGGCAACATTATGCGTTACGTACTAAAGTTATCCTTACTTATTTATTGGGGGTCATATATTTATTTATTCAATTATATAAACAATATACAGACTATTTCGAGTGAAATGCAGCAAAACAATTTCGATCTTTAGTATGACACAATGCAACCATACATTTAGTACCTACACTCAGTCCACGAAAAACCATGACATCTTTTTTCATCGTGGCCTATTCCATCATTCCATGCTCTCTGCTGAAAACGTACCACCAACCGTCGAATCATGGGTTCTGAGGATGTTTCGGTAATATGCACGCTACGTTAGAACAACCGACAACTGATGTTTATCAAAAACAGTTATTTTGGTACTTCGAATGGAGGTGAAATTATCCATGATAATTTTACAAAGGGCATCCCCAAGCCTTTGCCCAGCTGTGGGACCGAATAGGCTAAACAAAAAAAAGTAAAATGCATTCTATGATTTGTTAAAACAAATGAATGATACATTTCAGTGCTAATGTTATATTCCAGACCTATTTAAAACCCCGTCGTGACTGTTTCGTCACCCAGCATAAATCACGTACGTAAGTGTATCAAAGAGTATTAATATAATTGCGGTTATGTTACATTTGTATCCGTTGACCTTGCCCTCTGCATTCTGGTGAACCTTGCTTAGAAAGGCTGTGAAATCGGATCCAAGTCGTGCACTGAAGGTCCGTTACGTATGCATACATTATTTAATAGACATATTTAGTATTCATAACCAGCCTATATTGTTCCCGCCGCTAGGACACGGCCCTCGTCTCGGTGCATAATCTACCACGCGGGCCTAGTGCAAATTGGAAAATTTAGGTCGAATTTTCAGTTCTAAAGACATCCTTGGGTTTCCTCACAATGTGTTCTTTCACCGTTTTGAAAGCGGTGGGGATGAAATTATTTACGCAGAGTAAAGTGTTTTCTTGGGTTTACTAGTCGTAAGTCACGGCTGCTTCCACTGGGCCACTGCTTTGCACACAGATAAACATAATACAATTAAAATTCGTCCACCTCCCCAAATCCAATCTCAGCAACCTGCGAATACACTGAGAAGACTGTTAGTGCTGCCGCGAACGCGCGTCATCAGGGATTCACATCTATTACTAACTAGCTTCTGCCCGCGACTTCGTCCACGTTAAATTTCGTGTGCCCCCGACCCTTCCCGTCGCGTCGAATCACCTACCCGTGCGATTTTCTCCGTTTTTGCAATATTTTTCATTACTGCTCCGCTCCTCTTAGTTGTAGCGTAATGTTATATAGCTTATCTGCGTAATGTTATATAGCTCTTAGTTGTAGCGTAATGTTATATAGCCTTCCTCGATAAATAGGCTACCCAACACAAAAATAATTTTTCAATTCGGACTAGTAATTCCTGAGATTAGCGCGTTCAATCAAACAAACAAACAAACTCTTCAGCTTTATAATATTAGTATAGATAACGGTGGTAAAACCATTAAAATGATTATCTTCCAATCTCCCTGACAGACTGCAATGGTCTTGCAGCCGCAGTAGTAGCCGATTATTTTTAAAAGAGTATTGATGGAGTTTCTTGCCGGCTTTCTCCATAGGAATCAACTAGCCTCTCCTAGCTTCTGACGTTTCATAAGTGTCCATGTTGGTTTATGAGAAATAAAAATGATTTGATTTGATTTAAGTAGTATTCAGTGTATTATTATATTGAACGTGTACGGCGCTGTATGCCTGCTGAGTGAAGTTGACCCACAGGCTGCACATGTAGAAAACTTTTTACAAAAAAAAGAAACAACCGACTTCCTTAAAAAAACACTACAAAGTCAAAAATAATTTTAATTTCGGAAGTCGGTGGCAAAAACCTTAAATACAGAGCCTAAGACACCGACTTTCGAAATTAAAATTATTTTTGACTTTGTAGTGTTTTCTTAAGGAAGTCGGTTGTTTCTTTTTTTTGTAAAAAGTTTTTTTTAAGGAAGTCGGTTGTTTTTTTTTTTTGTAAAAAGTTTTTTATTTTTTGACTTTTTAGTTGTGGTAGATACTTCGCACTAATCTAATCGCGTTATTCGTTCATTTGTCGCGCAAATACGTAATGAAAATTTAAGACTTATATGGTTTTCACATGGACTCCATTGTCCAAATAGAACCAAATTAAAATGAGACTATTCGGAAAGCACCAGCTTTCAAATAAAAAAATAATCATCAAAATCGGTTCACCCAGTCAAAAGTTATGAGGTAACAAACATAAAAAAAATACAGTTGAATTGATAACCTCCTCCTTTTTTTGAAGTCGGTTAAAAAGAGTCAAAATTATAATAAAATCAGGCCTATCGTACACTACCTTTCTCTAAAGTTAAATAGTCAAAACGCATGAGTAAGATACATTGTGTACGAACCACCATTGAAATGACAGTCGTCATCATCATCATCATCATTACAGCCAAAAGACGTCCACTGCTGGACATAGGCCTCCCCCAGTTTGGGGGGGGGGGTTACTATAATTGCTATGCTTGGCAGGTGGCGTATAGGCAATCGCAGTATGGTGGTAAAACGCATAGAGAACGCTGCTGCTCATTCTCTAGTAGGTAAGTGCCATAGTCGCCTCTTACGACACCCACGGGAAGAAATAGAATGATGCTATTCTTTACGTCCGGCACCATACGGAAATGTCAGTGCTGTGACTTTACTCATTGATGATTTGTCTTCGTTACACGTTACTTTGAAATAGCATTGTAGATGATAGACCTTAATCTGCTGCCGGGGTCGCGTGATTGTTCGAAAGAGATACCGCGACCCTGGCACATGGGCAACTGAAGGAACACGGGTGGGTTTTAGTCAGTAAAAGTCTGACACACCCTCCCGCTCCGCCCAGAGCGGGAGAAGTCATTTGATGATTTCCCATCCAGAAAAAAAAAGACCTTAATCTACATCCGAAAACGATCGTTTATATTTATAGGTCAGCACCTATAAATATAAACGATCGTTTTCGGATGTAGATTAAGGTCTTTTTTTTTTCAGCAATCGACATCAATTCTACGCTAGCCAGATGATGCAACTTTGTTGTTCTTCTTAGCATCGCTAGTTCTTATCAAGGTTAAGCAACATGCACAATTCCACGAAAAGCATCTGCACACACGCAATGTATTAAAGGTTATAAAATAAGAAAATCTGAAACGTAGTAAAAATTGTAGCAAACACCCGTTTGTGTCGTAGGCGACTAAGCGACTTACTAGAGAAAGGGCAGCAGCGTTCTCTATGCATTTTACCACCATACTGCGATCCGAGGCCGGTGTTGAGCAGTCGACGTCTTATGGCTGAAGTGATGATAATGAATCAACAGTTACATTCTATTTCCTGTCAACTGCATGACGAGTCATAAAACAGGTTAGTGAAAAATACATTATTTTAGATAAGAACTGCACATTGTACGTACAGACGCAAAGCTACTATAATCTGTCAAATTTCTTTAATAGGTTCTCAACTTTATCGCCGAATCATTAGGTTTAAGACTGGTTGGCAAAATTTGTCAGTTTCAGGTAATTTGACGTGCTGGCGTCTGTTCAATATAGTCAAGTTTCACCGGTTGATCAAGACATGCAGGATATATTACATTATGCATTTCATGGTACCAATTAAATGGATAAAAATATCTAATTGTTTGCACGAAATAATGCAGCAGTTGAATTAACTTCAGATTAATAAACGACCGAAATGCGTGTTGTGATTTCAATGCTAATTGTTGATGGAAATATACAGTTAAAAGCATAATCTGATCCACTGACCCAGTTTAAGGTAGATCTTGAGAATTGTTTTAGCACAATTATCAGTTGGTACTTTAATTGCAATAAGCGTGTCATCTTGCGGATTCTCATTGTTATCCGGACATGAGCAAGGATATTTCGGGTTTCCAATGTAACTATGCAGGTACGAAGGGATTTCAATTTCAAAACCAAACTATCGGTATATGGTCACAATTGACAGAAATAATCAAGTAAAGGAAGGATATCCATTAAGAATAAAATTAAATGGTCTACGGGCATCTGATATTGAAGATAATTTTTAAGGCTCCCAATGACAGACCGTAGTAGAACAAATTCTATCAAAACTTCATGCAAGTATATTGTTCTACCAGAATCACGAAGCCAGAATCGCGACGAACCTTCGCGCCACGTCTGTCGTCTTTAATCATAAAAACCCCCGTAGTTTTGTTAAAGATAATTGCATCGTCAATAAAGGTTAACCATAGACCAATAATTTAGTTTTGAAATGGAAATCCTTCCTTTGGCACCTGTATAGCTACACTGGAAGTCTGAAATACCCTTCGTCATATCCGGAATAGAGGATAGCAATGAGAATCCGCAAGAACACATACTTACTACAATTAAAGTACCAACTGAAGCGAAACCCTTCCACATTTCAAAATATGAATCATGTAGGTACAGTCAAGAAAACAGTACGATATAAGGACAAGTAACAGTCGTCTTAGCGACCAATCTGCCTTTTCCTAAGTATGTTGGAGTCGGCTTCCAGATTAACTGGTTGCAGCTGAATATCATTATTTTACATGAAACGAATTTCTATCTGACCTCCACAAACAATAACTGGGTTAGATGATATCCTTTGGTAAGACTGGTTGTCAGACATTCGGCTTTCTGACGACCCGTAACGCCTGTCATCCATGAATAACATCCGGAACAGGCCTCAGTATATAAGGATGGTCACCCATTCACCGACCAACCCCGGCAAGCGTAGTATAACTTGATGGATCGACCCGTGGGTCTATTATTACCTACTTAGCCACGAGCCTGTCTTATTAGCATTCTTACATTAATGTGTATCAAACCCTAATATGTGTACTAGGTGTTGTTAAAACTAAAACGAATAGAAGCAAAAAAGCCAACGGGAGTATTGATCGTGGAATTCAAGGCATTATATTAATTGTTGTGTATTTGATGAAATCCTGTTGACCGATATAAACGTGTACTATTTAGCACTAAGCTAGCAATATAGTATTTAACATAATGTACGCTGCCAGCCCAAACCTCTATTCAATTGCGCAGTGGAAGTTTTTGATGGGGGGCTCTGGAGACAAGAGTGGCTAGCGTACTGTCCGCCGTACGCGGAGCAGACAATCAAATCAAACACTTACAGTACAACAAAAGAACTTACCTGTTGGTTGAAGGACACTGCTCTGGTTCCTACCTGGAGTTATGCATGTAAGTGAGTGTATCTGTATTGTGTTGTGACGTTACGAGTATTCTTCAGGTTAGAATCCGCTGCAACAAGGCTTGGAGGCAATCACAGCATGCGGTCTTCAAATCACTCGTTCCCAACAGCGTCACACTTAACCATCGGGTCATGACAGATTGTCCACAAAACGACCGGTTCTCAGGGATTAAGGGATTACTTTACAACAGGGTCGCACGCGCAATCTGGACCGCCATCCCTTTACTAGAACTTCAGTTTTAACAAACGTAACCCGTAATATTACGTCAAGATAGGGGTTATTACAATTAATACAATTGGATCACGACTAATTGTCACAAACGGATCGATTTAAAAGGATTAATATCAACAAACGCGTCGCGAAGTCCCAATAGCGCGACGGGGATTTTTTAGCGGCAAATTAACAAGAGCTGTCAAGTGTCAACATCAAACTGTCAAGAGAGATGTCACTCTGTTACTCGTTTAGAAACGTAGGCGCATAGAGTAAACAAATCGTTCGGGACTAAACACATAATAATGTAAGAGACTTTTAGAAGACTTCGATACACTTCCCCACATGTTCTAGTAAATGTAACTATTTTGTCAAATCGATACTCTAATAGTAAGTAAAATTATGCGCAAATTATTTACGTCCATACATAAAAATCTTTCTTGTTACCTGTACCTATCTAAGTTCCGTTAACTCCCTTCCAAATGTCCTTGCTTAGCGTACAGACTTAACCTCAATATGAGCATTGTTAGAAGAAGTCAGTAAATGAAACCAGTTGCGTTTTATTCTTAGTATTTTTGTTTTATACTTCAATGAGACCGGACATGTAAAATGTTGATTTTAATTTATTTAGTTTCGGTGTTGTGTAGTGTGAAGGCGGCCATTTTCTATGATTCGTATTATGGAACTGAAATCACTCGGGAAGATGTGAGGAGGCATGATAAGGCCAATACCACTTTGTAAGTTGTGTTTTTTTATTATTCGGTTTGGGTTTTTATATTTAGGACAAAACTAATTCTATTAGCCGCGTTTTCTCCCTGAAATATCTAATTCTATATTGGGAGAGTATTGGAATAGAATCAAATTTGACACAAGTACGTAAGAAGTATTCCTCGAATTCTCCATATTATTCCTCAGAAAACGAAATCTGGCGTTGAAAAGTCATCCTCAAATTCCTGAGAATTTGTTCAAGAAGTATTATAACATAACAGACTAGCTATAACTTTTGAACAAATTCTCAAGAATTATTTACTTATTATCAGCATAATTTACTAAAAAATATTTTGTTTAGACTCCTGTAATACTTTCATCTATATTTATACCAAGGAGTTGCTCCGTTATTTATACTGTATTAAAATAGAAACTAAGTTGAACACAACAGTACATAACAGAACATTGTTTTTTTCAGTAATTGATAGAAGTGTGTTGTTGAGGTAGTTTGTCTGATTATCGGGATTCAGGACGAATTCATATGTGAATGACACACCCAATCACCCAATTTATTTTTGTCAGTCTATGTGCCAAATAGCCTGTATATCATAACACTTTTAATCCCGGTAATACATTCACGTAGAATAATTTCCGACATCCACGCAGGCGAAGCCGCTGGTAAAAGCTAGTCTTTAATGTTTTCAATTTTCAATTATACCATTTTCGTACTAACGTTAATTTTGTTATGTCCTGACTGATGTTACTGTATCATTTTTATTCAAATTGACGTAGTTAAAATACAAGTTATTCTTTTCTTGTAGCTGGTGTGTGAATGAGGTAGAACCATGTGATCCTCTCGAAGGCAGGAGAGTTGATGGGTCCTGCAACAACCTTCAACACCCTCCAAGGGGAGCCACACATACCCCCTTTGCGAGGGTATTGCCTCCAGTGTATGCTGAAAGTAAGTGAGAGTCCAATTATAATTACGAGAAAAAATGAAATACTTTACTAATGCCCTTAATTGAGTATTATCATCCATCGAGACAAAATAAAAAGTAAATTGGCATAAATAAAATAAAAGCAACTGAAAAAGTCTGACATTCCTCCCGCTCCACCCAGAGCGGGAGAAGTCATTTGATGACTTCCCATCCAGCAAAAAAAAAAAAAGACTGATTGATAAAGACCTACACGAAGGAGTGCAGGGAATGGATTGTATCATCATAATCAGCCTATAATGTTCCCACTGCTGGGACACAGGCCTCCTCTCGGTGAGAGGGAGTGGGCCGTAATCTACCACGCGGGCCCAGTGCGAGTTGGTAGATGTCACATGTATTCAAATTTTTTGTTCTTGGAGATGCCGGTTTCTACACGATGTGAGTCCTTCACCGTTTTGTGAGCAGTGGTTTGAACCCACGACCAAACTCGTAAGTTGGGGCCGATACCACTGAACCACTACTGCTCAACTATGTGGATTGTATTCGGAACAATATAAGAGTCGGCAAAATTTTCTTGTTTTAATTCATATATTGATTTCAACGGCTTAACAGCCGATATCTAAGTCTGAATTGATATTTTTTTTTGTTACAGACTTTGAGCCGAAGAAAACGGCATCTGGACACGAGATGCCCCTCGCGAGGTACCTCAGGACTCGTCTATACTCAGTAGGTCGCGTGCCCGGTCAGATATTCACGTCACTGGCGATTCACTTCTTTGTCTTTATGTCTGCTGATGTTGTCTCCTTACACGATACAGGTATGGCTTTATCAAACTTTTTTCATGTAATAGAAAAATCGTTACGATTAAAAAAGATTTTTACTACACAAATAAAACACAAATTATAATATTCACATACATAAAATAATGTGAGTAATCAAAAAATTTTTTGGTGTAGTTGGTTTTTCTCAATGTTCATTTTTTTTGTTCACACTTTTTGATAGGCTTTAGGTAATTAGTTTTTTTCTTTGTGTGGTCTTATTAAATTTAAGCTTATTATTTTATTTAAAATTTGTAACTAGACCTTAAATGACTAGGATATTTTATAGATAAGACCACGTATACCTATTGCCAGTGTACTTCCGCAAAACCTTGAATATGATATAATTGCCATGAATTGAAATGAATCTAACTAAGGAAGAAAAGCATGACCTTTCTAAACCGGATTTCATGGATACAGTACGAAATTAGGAAGTCTAATTTCAAACTTTGACTATTACCTTCAGCGAATAATTAGGAACGTATTTAAGACAACGTCAATTACTACGCTACTTCTGCCGTCCACTAACTAAAAGGCAGCTAATTGCAAAAAGTAGTTTTCGAGAAAACGCAAAAATAAGTGGGAATTGATGTCTCTTGAAAAGTATGCTACCTAGGAACAAGGTTGCAAGTTATATACGTAGGCACAGTCTTTTTGCACAATATGTGATTTAGTTCATTCATTTATATTAATCACATTTTATTTAAATTCATTTTCTAACTTTTAGCTAAGCATTTTTTTTCATTTTTACATAATATACTGCACTATAAGGCCGCTAACCATACCTTAACTGCTTTATAGTAAAGCAATTTCTTGTAGCCACCACGTCTTGTACTTATAGTAAAAGTTATCAAAATATACTTAGTTATAAAGCAGTTAAAGGATTTTAACAGACTTATAGCCTAGTAACTATCACTTGGAAGACTAACTTCGCTTACTTAGAATGCAGTTATGGGATTTTAAACGCTTTTAAGCTCGGTATTGTAAAAAATATTTTTATACTGGTTCTCCTATTGCTCAACTAGAAGGCAGTTAAAGACATCTCACTCGCAATTAACTGCCTTTTAAATAAGCACTTGCGGGTGAAAAGTTGAAAAGTTAAAAACTATTTTATGAAAATCAGAACTTTATTTATTAATACAAAATAATAGACAATCAGTACGTCTTAAATTGTGTAGGAACTTAACAAATAGCTTATTATTTAATTAAACAATCTATACTAATATTATAAAGCTGAAGAGTTTGTTTGTTTGTTTGTTTGTTTGTTTGTTTGTTTGTTTGATTGAACGCGCTAATCTCAGGAACTACTGATCCGAATTGAAAAATTCTTTTTGTGTTGGGTAGCCTATTTATCGAGGGAGGCTATAGGCTATATAACATCACGCTATAACTAAGAGGAGCGGAGCAGTAATGAAAAATGTTGCAAAAACGGGGAAAATTTATTCGTTTTGAGAGTTTCCGTTGCGTGCGCTGCGTAAACGGGTAAAGTAACGTAAAAATCATGTATGACGGAATTGTTTCTTTTAAAAAGTTCTAAAAAAAAGTCCGCGAGAGCATATGTCTATCTTATAAGGTTGACTCACTGTAACTCAAAAGGAGCGAGCAGGCAAATCGATGCGACGGGAAGGGTCAGGGGAGCAAAAATATGACGCGGACGAAGTCGCGGGCAGAAGCTAGTATAAAATAAAAAATAAAAGTTTAATTACACTTTTACAAATCTTATTAGTAATGAGATCACAATTACATCTTTAATAATAATCAGTATTCGCGAAACCATAGGAAAAATTATATTATTATTATTTTATAAAAATACCCAAAACATGTAAGTATCGTTTTTGAAAGCTTTATGGCACATGACACTTGGTTTCAAATTCTTATGCACTTATGAAATAAACATATCACAATCAGAGATCAATATTGCAAAGTTGAAATAATATAATTGTGCGTAACACATAACGTCATAATCAATTAAATATTAGACTTTATATAAAAAAATATAAATTCGGCCATTTTTTATGCTTAAATATTAATTAAAAACTTTAACAAAATGAGTAAATCAGATTAGGTAAATAAGCAATTATACCTAGTAACATACGAGTGTTACTAGTACTAGTATTATCAAAATTAAGTAATAAAGTAAACAAAAATATTTAATAAATTTTTGATTTTGATTTGAAGGCACTTTTTCAGTCTTTATGTCTACTACATATCCTAGTTTATAAAGTTCCGTTCATTTTGTTTTTCTTCTGGTTCAATTCAGATATATTATTTCCTTCAATGATCGGTAAATTTTGCCAAAATAACATCTTATGTTTAGGTATAATTGGCGATAACTTTGTTAAAAGATTAATCTTTCTCTCCTCATCTATTCCTTTCGGTTGCGTACGAAATGTTAAAACAAAATGCGGGTTCTTCAAGTATTTATCGATTAAAAATTTAAGAGACACATATTCCTCATCAAATGCTTCGTTATAATGGAGATCAAAACTTCCTCGTTTAAAACATACTTGAGTCATATTTTTAAGATACGCTCTGGGACTTGAATTATGTATGCGTCGATCTGATACGTTACCTACGTAGTTTACAAAATCTTGAGGCTGCATGGATTTAACCAGAACTTTACCATTATTTGCTGAGGCCACTGCATTTTCAAATTCTGTGAAATCATAAATGGTCTTTTTCCGCTTCATCGATAATTCGACTTGATGGTGAAATTGATCACAGCTCATAAATGAACCCGGTTCGAAATAAAATAGAGTGAAAGTTTTTGTGGCTATTAAGTCACTATTAATAAGGTCGATTAGCACAGAAAACAATAACCAGTTTTTATTTTGAGATGTACAATTATCAAGCCACAAATTGATTGATTGGATATCTCGAAATTTAAGTAAAAAGCTGTAATAATAATACTCATGATATCATCCTGTTTACGGCCTGCTATACCATCATGCCATATGGCGGCTAAAGGTTTCACATCCCTTGTGATTTTTCCTACTGGTGCGAATGTCTGGTTATATAATGTAAGTCTAGGACAAAAAATTACGGATTTAAACGTATCTAGTCGTGGTAACATAATTACGTTTTCTAAGTCGCTACTAAAATATATCTGTTGAGTATTCTGTTCCAAAGTTTTGTGTAAATCATAATATAATTCTCTTACCTTTTTATACTTGTCATGGTGTTTTGCCCATGTCGACCATGCATTACAATCAGCCTGAGCTGGTCAAACGCAAACGCAAATCACGAGCATTTAACTGCTTTTTAGTCTAGTATTGTTGTTTAGCTGCTCTCTAGCGATTGATATTTAGCTAATACTAATTTCAATACATAAGTTAAAAGCCGCTATTGGCGTATAACTGCTTTCTAGTGTAGTTTTTCTTGATAACTGCTTTATAGTTAAGGCAAGATGTTCAGATGGTTATTTGTGACACAATACATGAAGGTAGTTAAAGACGCTTAGCTGCTATTTAGTCAAGCATGACTAGATGACGTACTTTTAGTTAAGTAAATTTAGTGAAAAATGATACATCATTTTGCCGTTAAAGTATTTTAACGTCTTTCTAGACAAGTATTGTGGCTTAGCCGCTTTTTAATTAAGGGAGTAACGAAATTTATGTGGTTTAACTGCTCAGCAATGTTCTGTATCTCTAAAACTATAAATCATAGAAAAATGATTCTTACACCAAAAGATAGAGCATCGAAAGTTGTATAAGACTACATTACAAAGTGAAAAACGACCAACTGTGGCTTAACGGCCTTTTAGTTAGTGGACGGCAGACTTATTATTATTACTACGTTGCATGATATCTGATAAATGCGTGCACTGATTGGACAGGTCCACTCAATTTGTTTCTCTTTCCTCAAAAGACCATTTCAGACACCAACCCAAATGGTCTTCATGTGATCTGAGTAAAATTATGTCTGGACTTTTAAAGAGACTATCTCTAAGTTTGTTGCAACCTTTCTAAGAGTAGTCTAAGGAAATGAAGAGAATTCTGCAAACTACTTTTTTATGAGGAGATAACATTTGCGAAATAAAAGTCTCTAGTGTCATCATGTTCCAGATTAATTTATTAACTTACCTTCAACTGAAACACAGGAAGATTAATTGTACATTGCCTTTCCAGTTAACTACATAGCCTGGCGACCATATTGCTGCGCCGAAAGAGGCAAGAAGGATTACATGTGTGTTCCCAATAAGATACCTGATGATGACCCGGTGCATCGCTTCTCTGGCGTCCGTTGTGTTAACATGACCAGGCCAGAAACTTTCCAGACCATTGGATGCATCAAGAATGATACTGCACCTGAAAGAGTAATTACTGTTTATTTCTTTCTTTCTCTCTTATTTTCTTTTGCTTCCTGTCTTTCATAATGCATTTTTATTTAAATCATTCTTCAGATTTTTTCCTTGTAGATTTCGTTAGTCTCTTAAGATACTTTTTGTTTGACTTTTACTATAACTAATATTTTGTTTTAGGTATAACTGATTTTTATTAGCTATAGTTAGTTGCCAGCCTATTAAGTGTTTTAAGTATGCTGTGTGTAATTTAATGTGATGTGAATAATTAAATAGGATTATGATCTAAGAACATTTTACCCACGATTATAACGTTTTTGTTATGTAAACATATAATTCATATTACATGCTGCTCTTTTTGGACGCGACGTGTCTGAGATTTTTATTTTAATTGTTTTTATTTAAATTTTGAATAAGAATAAGTACAATTTTTTGAGTTATAATTAAACTTTTCTTTAGAGTTCAATTACTACCTACAAAATTACTTGAGAAAACCTAATCATATATAAAAATTACCATTTTATTTATTTTTTTAATGAGTTGCGTGAAAATGACATCTAGAAGGCATATTTCATACATGTCTCACACATTATCACATGTCCATATCTGTATGAAAAAATTAATAAATGATAAATGATTTTATTTCTGTAAGTAGGTTTGTACAAACACTTTTACACGTCAATGATATTTCTTTTAAGCTAGATGAGTTCGGCGTTTCCTAACTGACTACTCTGAGAAGAAAGGCCGAAACAAACTCAGAGGTCACAGTCTCTTTTAAAGTCCAGACATAATCTTGTTCACATCATGTGAAGACCATGTAGATTGGTGACTGAAATGGTCTTTTGAGGAAAGAACCACACAGATTGAGTGGACCTGTCCAGTCAGTGCAAGCATTTGTCACTAATCGTTTAGCTCAACTCGGAACATAAGGAGCCCAACGCTTTGACGAACAATAACATGATTTTCGTTTATGCATTAAATAGCAAAGCATGCAAAACTGAATTGTTTGAGTATATCCGTAAACTGACTTATGACGAAACCGAAAACCTCCTAAATGTACCATGCTAGTTTAAAAATCTCGCACTCACCCTCCCACACACACTCATCTATATACATTCTACACAAAGGAGGTACTAACAACATTTTCACTTTTTTTTAAATATACATTTCTGTTATTTTTTATTATTATTAGTATTTTGTTTTGATTTTGATATTGTCAGAGCCGCGTTAGTTTAGTTAGCTTTTAAATGTTACATTTTTAGGGAAGAGCGCTGTTGTCTGAGATACAGATATTAATTTATCTAATTCAGACACAGAATTCTTTTAAATGTATAAGATAAAGGTTAATTGATCATATTATAATTGTTATAAAATGAATGTAATCGAAAACTGAAATAAATAAATCTTAAATTATAAATATTTTTTTATCAGTTTTGAAATCGAAAAGCAAAAATCAAATTACAGATTCAGCTTTGGTACCAAAGGATGGTCCCAGAGTTGAACCTTGTGGAACGCCCATTATTCTACGATTGTTTAGAAAACTAAACACGGTGGCAAAGACATCAACTCGCAATCTGCTGCAAATTTTGCAAAAAAAAAATCTGCAATACATGGTTTTGAACCCCCTAGCGAAGAAATTTATTGTCGGTTATAAAAAAAATGTGGTTTCATAGAAACGTCCCTAGAAAAGGTTTTGTTGATAACCAATGCCAAGTATTTTACGCTAGTTCAACCCCTGCGGAGAATATTCTTATGACTGTATATTTTACACGCTTAATAATTTAATGTTACATATTATCATTAATTTAAATATAACATATATCTAATTATAAGTAGTTTTCCTCGGTAGTGTTGTGGTCACAACCACCACTGCTGAGCATGAGATCCTGGTTTCGATTACCAAAGTCGAGCAAAGTGTTATTATTGGATTTTTCTAACAGAAATTTCTCAATAGCAGGCCGGAGTCTAGATTTGTGCCCACTTAATAATAATAGGATCACACTCTTTTACATGGGAGTCCCACATAACTGGCGAAATATGGGTGAACTAGGTATAGGTACACCTCAGGTTAACCGTTCAGGGACTACAAGCGTGATATAATTTAATGTTACGGGTACTCCCTTTCTTCTCCTAAAATTGTTTGTCCGAAAAACATTATCCATAACCTGTTCGCTATAAACGGCAGTAACCATAATATTCAAAAAGTCGAAATTTTGTTTTAAATAATTATCTTTGCTTCTAAAACTATTCTGTCATAATATCAAAAACTATAATCATTAAATCTCCTAATGTTGCATGTTATAAAGTCATATGTCCTAAGTATTGTATTAAATAAATTGTATTATGCCGAATGTTCATTTATAATAAAATTGTTAGTAGTAAAAAAATTGCTACAAGTTAGGTTTTAATGACAGAAACGAACCGCTGTAAATCCGACTCCACGTAGTCTTGTCTGCCCTACCCCTAGAGTGTAATTTAAAATCGCGTAGGCGCGGTGGGGCGAAGCTCGCGTGGGACCGCCTAAGCCCCGCAGTGCCGGAGCCGTGACAGAAACCATGCCTGCTGCATGATGCATGCTCGCTTGCATACTGCATGCTTGCTTGCATGCTGCTTGCCTGCTTGCATGCATGCTCGCTTGCATGCTACATGATGCATGCTTGCTTGCATGCTCGATTGCATGTTGCTTGCGTGCAGGCATGCTGCATGCATGGTGTATATTTGTTTGTATGTTTCTTAGAGGGAAATAAAATCACTTGTTCACAATCACCTGTTTTATTGAGTGATATTGTATTTATTGAGTGATAATACATGCAGCGCCATGCCAGGCCTTGATAAATACCATAATGCTTTTGTATCTTTACTATTTATGTATAATATCAGTTGAATTTAATAAAATAATGAAATTCATAATGAACTCCGTAATACTTTGTTTTAAAAATATTATTAGGATAAATAAACATAAATAATTTGAATTTAGAACTTATAACTTTTATAGAAAACAGTTTTAAGTCTTTTGTATGTTATTGATAGTAATATTTATGACAAACGGATTTAGGGCATATTATATTTAGGAATTTCAATTGTATGGCATTTGATATTGTGTGACATTTAGTTCGGGCAAGTTATCATTCGGACAAATGATGATTAGGACAAAAAAAAATATGGCTCTTTAGATTATGGATAAAAAAGTTAGGTCACACAATAGAGAACCAATGTTACGATTAATCCAACCATACTTTTCAGCTATCTAAATAAATCTTCTTAATTTTAGATCGTATCATCAACCCCGCTGTTGGATCTATCTGTGATATACGGCAATCAATTGATAGCTTTGAATCAAAGAGGGAGAACATTCCAAGGAGGTATGGTGAAGACTGAATTAGATGACAAAGGCAGGATATGGCCTCCCAGTACTAACTCAACTGCCAACGTCTGCTTCTTGAATCAAAAACCTCAGGAAACTAGGTGTCATGCGATGCGTAAGTATTCAACGTTTTTGTATATTTTGTCGACTTACTTTCAAATATACATTCAGGACAATGATCTTACTTATAGTTTTTGTAAGACACGTTCATTTATTTAATATTAAACAGTAATTAATCAGATAGGTGTATAATTCATATTTGGTCACCAAGTCTCAACATTGAAAGACGTGAAGAGCTCATCCCGCAAAATCATGACAAAGATCTCTGTTTAAACTGAAAAAATAAGAATATTGTACTATCGATAAACCCCCTATTCTTCAATCATAAATGCATATATAATACACTTTGGACATTATAAAGCCAGTACAAGAATCACGTTCATTTGAATATTTTCAGCTGAAGATGGTGGCAACACTCTAGCAGGCATCAACCTCATGGTGGTATGGTTTTGGAGGAATCACAACTTTATTGCCAAAGAACTAGCGTCCATCAACCCGTGTTGGGATGACGACAAACTGTTCAACGTATCAAGAGATATTAACATAGCCATATCACTACAACTTTATTACTATGAGTTATTGCCGTTATACATGGGTAAGCATTTTTTTCTGTCTTATCTTTTATCAACACAAACAATATCAGAAGGCCTACACTAATTGACATTCTGTTAGCAATAACGATGATGTAAACGTTATAATGTATGGCACTGACATACGCTACCGAAAAGTTAATATCGATCCCGAAAGTCGTAGAAACGCTTTGAAAAGGTGTTACCGCTTATGTAGGCCCACAGAACAGCTCATGTTGTTATTCAAATATACGCTAGTTAATAAATTGGCAGCGGAATCAACTGACAGATTTCAACTATCTATATTAGAGGAAATTAATTGTGATATTAAATAGTTTACATCGATGTCATTTTCATGTCCTATTTTGCAGGATTCGATAATATGGTAAAAGATGGAGTAATCACACCAACAGGCGGATTCAGAGATGATTATAATCCAAATTTGTACCCTCAAGTTTCTCTGGAATATCCATTTGTTTTGAGATGGGTGCATACTATTCAAGATGGTCCTTTGAAGTAAGTATTCTCCCCGTATTTCAAAATCTCAAAATGCTTTTAATATAATTCATTCATATATATATATTTTTTTAATAACAACAATGAACGAACAATTCAAAACAAAGGCTCAGTTAGTTTTGAGAAGTAAATAACTTTTAACCTTTTTTTATGTACATTAAAACAGACTCGAAGGTAATGACACTAAATAGTGTTATTTAGCACTTTTTCATAAAATTAACTAGAAATATAATGGTGTTTTCAGATTGTATGACAAAGATGGATACTACCTAAAACAAGTTCCCATTGTAAACCTCACTTTGAGAACCGGCTACTTCGGTGTAGATGACAACATGGATTATTTGACTCAAGGCAGTTTTAGACAAGGAAGCGCTAGAGAAGACTATATTGCCGATCCTGATGTAAGTCACAAGTTCCAAATTGAATACAATTGTTTTTTCTTTGTTTTGAATTTAAATGTTTAATAGTTATTGTAACATCTTCTAACTCTTTGAACACATTTGGTTCAATTTCACTTCCATTAACTAC
This sequence comes from Aporophyla lueneburgensis, assembly GCA_932294355.1. NCBI lineage: Eukaryota > Metazoa > Arthropoda > Insecta > Lepidoptera > Noctuidae > Aporophyla > Aporophyla lueneburgensis. The sequence continues at coordinate 3,949,652 of OW028740.1, read as the reverse complement.
ACTGGTATTTTATTTTTCAATTATATCGATAGGTCCGTTTTTTTTCTTCATCATCTTTCTTAGACCTATCTCGATTCCTAAAGCCATTCTTTAATGTTTAACTACTACATTACATTATTTATTATTATATTCTTAATTCTTTTCCCGTATCATGATATTTAAAATTTTCTGTACCACACGCTTCCATGCCACGTCAGATCGTTGCTCTTTTGTCTTTTTTAACTTGTTTTATCATCACACTAGTTATTTCTCATCATTGTATTTAAGACAATCATGTAATATATAGTCTTAATTTGTGTCTTGTGTGTTATTTCAGATCACAGAGCTCGGTTTGGGTCCTCATCAATATGTGTCAGACTTGATGACGAACGATTTGGCCAAGAACCGCTACTTCGGATTCCCACCTTACATTAAATACCGGGAGTTTTGTTTCGGCAAGCCTATTCGTAGTTTTGAAGATCTGCATGGCATTGTTGATCCTGAGGTAATTATTTAAAATTCCATTAAAACTGGGAAGACTTTATTATTATGTGGCCTAAACTTGTAAGTCTTTCAACGCCTGTTATTTGACAAATTAATATGCATTATTCAGAATTAAATAACTATCAAATAGGTAAAATAAACTTATTTCAGCTAGCTCAGATGAATTAAGACAATCTTTTTTTCAAATTTCAGAGAATAGAAATTCTTAGAGAAGTTTATGAGAAAGTAGAAGACATTGATCTGATGGCTGGTATCTGGGTAGAAAAATCGATACCAGGAGGTTTCGTACCACCAACGTTCTACTGTTTAGTCATAGAACAACTCAAACGCAACACGATTTCTGATAGACATTGGTATGAGAGACCGGACAGGCCTAATGCATTCACCATTGGTAAGCGCATATGATTATGTAATTCATTGTTCAAGGTTACAGCTCATGGCATAATTTATTGAATCGTTCTAATATTGTCACAGCCGTTATATATATATTGTCACACACATATATATATATATATATTATTTATATATATTTACATAGTAAATTATATCTTCTTTAAGATTGTTTCAAGTGACGATTATTAATTTCTTTTTCATTTTCTACTTTTACAGAGCAACTAGCTGAAATTCGCAAATACACGGTGGCAAGACTTCTCTGTGACGTTGGAGATACAGTTGAAAGAATCCAACCTCAAGCGTTCTTGAAAGCTGGATACGCGTAAGTGAATCTCATTATTCTGCCTTGTTCCATCGTCTAGTCTCCATTTTGTGCCATAATTTTAAAAAAATGGTTCATCTATAGAACTTCCTCTTATGTGTCTCAGCACTAAGTCACTTGTGGAAATATATGATAAAAACCTCTTTACTTTTACGCAAACTTATATGGAACACTTCTGGAATTGTTTTTTTTTTTTTTCAATATATTCAACAATATTATGCTCACGCATTGAGTTTTCAGTATTTATTGTATTATGATATATATATATATTGTTTTTTGTTTCAGGAACCAAATGTGCTCTTGTGACCAAATAGTCAAAATTGATTACTCTGCTTGGAAAGATGCGAGTTGTGATCCTCAAATGGCTTGGACGAAATATGTCACATACTAGAATTTAGTGTAAAAAACACGAATAATAATACACTAATAGAAATCATAAGGTCTTTGATCTAATGAATAAAAACCGGTTCAAGTTTGCGAATGGTTATGTTAAAGACTACTTTTTTTTATTTTATTTTCAGATGAATGTTTGTTTGAATTAAAACTAATATAATTTATCATGCTGCAGTGTCTTTTATTACTATTTATTATCGTGTTAATATTTAGATTGTAACAGCTCAGTACACAAATATGAACAATTATTTATGGGTAGCTATCAGAATGGTACAGATCATAATGCAATTATAGAGTCAGTCATTTCATGGTACTCTATTTTGTTGTTCGTTTTTGTTATACCGGTATGCTATAAATATATATTCCCTGGTAATGTCGTGATGACAATTATTCCTGATGTTTCGTTTCAAACATCATGTTATGTAGTTGTTACTACTAATATACTAATAATAAAGATAAAAAGTTTCTTTGTTTGAATACCCAACCTGGAACTACAAGTCTTATTATTTTTGTACATATTTGACAGCGCAATGTTCGGGGAAGACTATTTAAAATTTAGAAACCGAATGAAAATACTAAAATGTATAAAGAACGCTAAGCGAAAACAAAGTATTAGCGCCGGTAGGCTATATAGTGTGACGGTGTGAATTAGGGGAATAAGAAACAGAAAATAGTGGGTACAAAGTTGTTGAGCACAGTCAGGTTCAGGACACATCCGCCGCTAAAAGCCGCATACAAACATAATCAAATGGTAAAATAAATGTAATACCTAACATTTATACTACTTACACCCTAATAACTCTTAGACTCTATTATGCAACATAAAATAGTAGGCAACATAATAGGTATGAACGCATAATGATAGATCGGATTTCATCATCAAATAGAAAGAATACCTGCTTTGTCTCATTCAAAACCAGATCATCTCATATACGTCATTGCAAAAGACAATAACAATACAGAGGTATTAATCATAACAAAAGAAAGGATCTGGATGATAAACATTACAGAAGCTTCAAACAATAACAATCCACGAAAGAAATAGATTCTTATAACACTTGAATTAGTAGACACGGAAGGATGTTAGCTCCTTTACTGTTTGTGGTTGTGTTTTGTGATCTGAATGCGTTGTACTTTGATTCTTACCGAGGTGTTGAGATTAGCATTGATGTTGTGAAACGCCATGATATAGCTAATACAACGTTGTAAGTATTTATTTTATTTATTGTCCTATTTTCTTCTTCCTATTTCTTCAAATATTAGATGGGGGTTTTCATAACTTCACCTTGATCTAGTATATGAGCTTATTGAAACTATATTTTCACTATGTTATAGTATTGAAGTAGAAATAAAGTAAGAGGGCCTTTGCCCGGCAGTGAAACTATTGAACAAATAGGTTTTTAACTAACAATTTTCGTTCTATAAGACTATATTATTTTTAAATGAGGCATAGGGTAAACTCTTTCCTCACTAGATTTTCTTTTATTTCAAAGTTATGCATTTTATATTTCATCTTGTATTACGTTCAGTTGGTGCGTAAATGACATTAAACCATGTGATCTCGCTGAAGGAAGACGAGTGGATGGATCCTGCAACAACTTGAAGAATCCATGCCGAGGAGCCAGTCACACACCCTTCATCAGATTATTGCCACCAAATTATGACGAAAGTATGAAAACTGTAGTAATATTTCAAAAACTAATTATTTTATTTATAACATGAATATAAACAGACTAACAGAATTTTTGATTTCTACATTGTGGTACTTCGATTTGTATAAATTGCAAGATGGAAAAAGAATATTTCCATTTAAACAGAAAAAAATAGTATTTGTTTACTCTTCCTTTTCTTAAAAAAATATCTTATTTTATATTTATATTCTACAGATTTTGAGCCGAAGAAAGCAGCATCAGGCCGTGATTTGCCACTTGCTCGTTACCTGAGAACCCGACTCATGTCGGTTGGTAAAGTTCCCAGCCCGAAATATACTCAACTTGCTGTACACGCTTTGCTGATGATGGCTGCTGACGGAACTTCTTTGCCTGACACAAGTATGATGATTAAGTAATTATTCATTTATAATAAGTCTTATTAGAGAACACTTTTATGAAAATTATTGTTTACAGCTATTATTTTATAAGTTTTGAATTTACTACCTACTTTACAATGTTAGCCATTTTACTATTAACATCCATCGTTATTCTAGCTAAATATTTTTATATTCTGGGTTTGCCAAATGGCTAATAATTTTCTTTTTTTATTATCCCAGTTAACTACGTATTATCGGATCCAAATTGCTGTTCCCCGAAAGGAGAATCAGATCATCATTGTGTCCCTAACAAGATACCTGAAGATGACCCGGTGCATCGTTTCTCCAGAATCCGCTGTTTAAACATGACTAGACCAGAATCTTTTCAAAGTATTGGATGCGCACCAATGAGTACCATACCGGAAAGAGTAAGTAATATTTTCGATAAGGTTTTTATGACTATGTCGATAATTGATTACTATAACAAAAACATATGTAAAAGGGAGTTTGATAATAGATTATATATATATATAGGAATGATGTAGCATGAATGTGTAGGATATAATATGATAAAAAACAAATAAAAATGACTGTGTGAAGTGTTGGAGGATGTCTATGATGGATTTAATCATTAACATCATCTTATTCAAAAACATGTTAAGCATTATAAACAAGGCAATGTAATCTTTGTTTCAATCCCATATAAACTATAGTGTATATAATTTTGCGTCATCATAATAAATTATGGCTCTTTTTTTTAATCATTATCTTATTCCTCTTCAGATTGTGACGTCTACTCCTCTCATGGATTTATCTACTGTTTACGGAAATTTTAATGAGAGCTTAACCCAAAAAGGGAGACTCTTTAAAGGTGGACAACTAAAACATGAAGTCCAAAATGGAAGATTTTGGCCACCAAGCAGTAAAGCACCAGTCAATGTTTGCATTGGGAATCAACAGCCTTATGAGACCAGATGTCATGACATGCGTAAGTGTATATAAGTATAGTTAAGAGAATTCTTACGAGTATGTCATCATCACCATTATCTTCCTACCTTTGTACCATGTCACTTGGTATTGGCGCAACATAGTTTTTCCAATCCTTCTCTCCTTTTAACCGTTAGGTACGTTATAATTTAATCAATTTCTTTCTCAATTATCTCCTCACACAATTTGTACGAATGGTGATAAACTAATTCCTCTTTTACAGCAGGAGACGGTGCAAACACTTTAGTTGGCATAAATCTTATGGTCATTTGGTACTGGAGGAATCACAACTTTATCGCCAAAGAGTTATCCAAGGTCAACCCTTGCTGGAACGATGAAATACTATTTAATACTGCCAGAGATATTAACATTGCTATGTTCAATCAGATCAATTATTACGAGTTGATGGCTGTGTTTCTGGGTAAGAAGAATATTATTCCAAATAGTCATAGTGTATAAACATTTCGTGATGTATCAGTGCCAATGCCAAATTTTCAATTCATATGAACTGTCTGAATTTATTATCAATTGGTGAATGGAAATCATCGTGATCCTGACTGGTTATTATTTTAGACTGAAATCGCCCACCCGTCTTGCGCAAGTATAGTGGTCATTACTCCAACCTTCTCGGTATGAGTAAGGCCTTTCCCTATAGTTAAAAAACAATGTGTTGATTTAAAGAAAAATGTAAAGGGTGGACAAGAATTAGCTAGTGTTTTGTGGAAAGTTTTGCAACAGTGATTGTTCGTACGTATAAAATACTGTACTGAATCACAGACTAATGCTTTATAATAGGTATAGCATTATTGTAGAGGTGATATAAAAGTAACTATATTGAGTAATATAGGAACAAAACAGATTCTATTTTATTATTTGATTTTAAACAATTCAAAATATCGTTTCAGGTCATGAAAACTTAGTGAAAGACGGTGTTATTTCTCCCAATGGAAGTTTCAGGGATATCTATAATGAAAATGTTCAGCCTAGAATGTCTTTGGAATATTCGTTTGCATTAAGATGGGTGCATTCTATTCAGGAAGGGACTCTAAAGTGAACTAATAGCTATATCATTACAAATATTAATGTAGTTTTGATTGTACTGTTAATTCTGCCAAATGCTTTTTTTTATAAACAATGTTTTAATGCTTGGTTCAATATTTTCAGAATGTTTCACAAATACGGCTATTACTTGAAACAGGTTCCCATTGTAAATCTTACTTTGAGAACTGGTTTCCTGGGAATCGAAAACAATATCGATTACATCACACAGGGCAGCTTTAGACAAGGAAGCGCCAACATTGACTATATTGCTGATCCTGATGTAAGTACCTACAATAATCTTCTTTGTCCATTTTATTTGTGTCAACATGATTTTCGCTTTCATAATTTTCTATTAGCTGTAATTTTATAGTTAACTATTTTTTTATTAATTTCGTGTCTCTTATAATATCAATTTATCTTTAGCTTAGTCTTCCTGCTCTCCTCTTTCTATCAGCATTTATATTCATCACTTTGACTAATATGCGTTTTTTGCCAAACTTCTTGGCAGTATATGGTTAGGTATAAATGAGACCAAAGATGTAGTATAGTCTGGTTATAATTATCCAAAGGTGCATCTTATATACTAACGACTACGTGTTGATAACAGAAAGTAGAAACATTTAATAGATATTGAACGTGCGATAAAGAACATAAGATTGCGATGTAGATTGTAGATACAGCACAAAGATATTGTACTGCAACAGTACACCCCCCTTTAAAAGAAAAAAAGTAAATATTATGGTAATAGTGTTTACAATATAAATTTGATCTAGACCTTACTAGTTATTTGCTGATGTATATAAATAATAATGCTATTGAACGCGGTGGAATTTGATGACGCCTGCTGTGGTGTGATTTGCTGACGTCTGTAATTTTGACTCAGCCGCTGCACGAGTGTTTATTATTTTTTCCGTTAAACTCTTCATTCTTCTGTCCAGTGTTTTCATTATGCCATAACGAATAACTTGCTTCTATCAGCGATTTTTAAAGACGTACTACCGGCTTTACCTTACGCCCCGATCGTGTAGTGTACGTGTGTGAATGTCTGTCGCAATCCTTTGAATCTGGCACGTAGTTTGATTCGTCATTGATCATGAAAGCTGGTTTCAATCTATCAATTGATATCACTGTCTCTTTATCCCTAATTCTAATGCAAAATGTTTTATCTGTTCTACTAATTACTGGGTAGGGTCCTTCATACGGCGGCGTCAGGGCTTTCTTCATTCTATCACACCGAACAAATACGTGTGAGCATTCTTTGAGTTCGGGATGCACAAATATAGCTTGGTTATGGTTTTTTCTTTTCGGAACTGACGTCATTCGTGTGATGTCCTTTTGAATTTGTTTTACAAATTCTTCGTACGTTGATAACTGTGCTGCTGATGACTCAAAAAATCCTCCAGGGAGTCGTATTGGCGTTCCATATGTCATCTCTGCTGAACTATAACCTGTGTCTTCTCGCAAGCTACTCCGCAACCCGAGTAAAACTGTTGGGATTTCTTTTAACCAATTTTCGTTGGATTCTCTTGTCATTAACGCTACCTTCAAAGTTCTATGAAATCTCTCTATCATTCCATTGGATTGCGGATGATAAGGTGTCGTCCTAATTTTATGTATTCCCAAAAATTGAGAGAGTGACTCAAATATTCTTGATTCAAACTGTCGGCCTTGATCCGTAGTAATGCGCAATGGACATCCAAAACGAGTAATCCATCCTTCGAAAAGTGTCTTGGCTACTGTTTCTGCAGTTATATCTTCTACCGGAAATATTTCGGGCCATGACGTACAACGATCTATGATTGTGATTAAATATCTCTTCCCTTGTGAAATCGGAAGTGGTCCGACGATGTCAATATGTAAATGCTCAAAACGCTGCGCTGTCATAAAAGTACCAGGAGGTGATATCGTATGTCGTTGTATTTTTAATTTTTGGCAGGCTATACATGATCTACACCAATTATTGATATCTTTGTTCATATACGGCCATAAATACCTTTGGGTTATCATTTTTCTCGTAGTTCTTTTTCCTGGATGGCTCATACCATGAATGGTATCGAAAATTTGTTTGCGAAAATGCTTTGGTAAGTAGGGGCGGCTTTTCCCAGTAGACGTGTCGCAGGTGATGTTTATTGTGGAACCCGGAAGCGTAATGTTTTTGAATTTTAATCTTTTATTGTCACGTAATTTACTAAGTTCATTATCTGTTGATTGACATTTTTCCAATTCAGCGTAATCGATAGGTGATGGCACGTATATTTCCTCTATTCGAGATAAGGCATCGGCGGTAATATTGTCACGTCCGTTTATGTGTTGGATGTTGGTACTGTACTGTGAAATGAAATCTAACTGCCGGACCCGTCGCGGTGTATCGTTTGATGATGGTTTTTGGGAGAATGCGTATGTCAAAGGTCGGTGATCCGTAAATATTGTAAATTCTCTTCCCTCGATTAATCTGTGAAAATGTTTGACGGCCATGTAAATTCCCAACAGCTCTCTGTCAAACGTAGAATATTTTTGTTGAGTTTCGCTCAATTTTTGTGAAAAAAAACCTAATGGTTCCCAATTGCGTCCGGATCTTTGCTGTAAAACCCCACCAACGCAAGTAGCACTAGCGTCGGTCATGAGCGCTAGTGATGCGCTGCGGGAAGGATGCGCTGTTAATACCGCGTTTTTCAAGCTTTCCTTGCATTTTTCGTAAGCTTGGTCTGCTTCCGTTGTCCAAGGAACAGGTGAATTATCGTTCTTTTTTGAACCATGTAGAAACTCGTTTAAAACTCTTTGATTTTCCGCCGCGCGTGGAATATTACTTCTGTAGAAATTGACCATGCCCAAAAATCTTCTTAATTCTTGAATCGTTTTCGGTTTGGGAAATTCCATGATTGCTTTGTAATTTTCCTCGGTAGGTTGTATTCCTTGGCTCGTTATATGATAACCTAAGAAATCTATTTCCCTTCTGTGAAATTCGCATTTTTCGAGATTAATGGTTATTCCATTCTCGTGTAAACGTTTGAAAACCGTTTCTAAATGCTGATAATGCAAATCTTCGCTGTCCGAAGCGATGAGACAGTCGTCCACATATATAAATACGAAATTTAAATCTCTAAACAAGGAATCCATGAATCGTTGAAATGTTTGTGCCGCATTGCGTAATCCGAAAGGCATTCTTAAGTACTCAAAAAGTCCGAAAGGTGTGATGATGGCTGTTTTCTCTATATCTTTAACAGGAATACAGTGGTATGCTTTGCGTATATCTATCTTGCTTAGTATCTTCTTATTTTCTAATATGTATGTAAAGTCAGTTAATCTTGGTAGTGGGTATTTGTCCGGTACTGTCGTGCTATTGAGCATTCGATAGTCTCCGCACGGTCTCCATTCGCCATTTTTCTTTTTTACCATATGCAATGGGCTTGCCCATGGGCTATCTGACGGTCGGCAAATTCCGAGTTCTATCATACTTTGAAATTCCTTTTTGGCTATGTCGTATTTTTCTGGAGGTAATGGTCTTGCCCGAGCTGCGACGGGTGGTCCTATAGTGATAATGTGGTGTTCAATCTTATGTTTGGGCGCATTGCGTAGAGAGGACTCTTTCGTGATGTCTTCGTACTTGTTTAAAAGTTGCGCAATACGTGGATTCGTTCCCACTGCGATAGTACGAATTGTTTGTTGTGCCGCTTTTTCTGAAGTTACATGCGTTGTCAGCTCTGTAACTTTGTCGATAAGTTTGCGACCAGCTATGTCGACTAATAGTTTATAGTGCTCTAGAAAATCTGCTCCAATTATTGGTTGTGTAACATCGGCGATTATAAAATTCCATTTATAACATCGTTGTAGTCCTAAATTCAAGGTAAGCGTCTTCTCGCCGTAAGTCCTAATTTTAGTCCCATTTGCAGCGTATAGTGTGTATTGTTCATTTTGTAAAATCGAATATCTCTGTTGCTTGCTAATGACTGAGATATTTGCGCCCGTGTCAATCAAAAACTTCATACCACTTTTTCGGTCGGTAATGGTGAGGCGATTGGATGGGTGGATTGCACAGAGTTTCGCCGTTGTCTGTGCTCTTATTCGTTTCCCTGGTTCCGTACGTAAGTCATTGGTTTCCAACCGCATGGCTTAATGCAGCTCCTTGCATATTTTCCGAATCTTCCGTGGTAGTAACAAAATCGATTTGCTCCTCTATAGTTTGTTCTCGGCCTCATAATCGGGAATTGTTGACGCTCCTTGAAATGATTGTGCGTGTTGGGTCGATAGCCATATTGACCCTGCTGAATTGCGTCAATATCTATCTGTAATTTTGCTAGCTGGGTTAAAATGCATGCTGTATTGTTGTCGTTTGAAGTGTCGTTGCCAACAGCTGATATTTCGGTTACTTTTGAATTCATTATTATCTTGTCTGCAATTAGGCTCAGTTTGTCAATTTCCATGTCTTCCGTAACTGCTAGAACCGTAGTAACTGATGTTGGTAAAAGCCTGAACCATAGTAGTTTAATTGTTTCGTCACCGATTTTTCCTCTCCCGAGGACCCGCATTTGACGCAATAACTGCGAAGGCTTTTGATCACCGAGTTCTGTCTCTGATATTAATTTTTGAAACTGTCGCTGTTCCGTTTCTTCGTAACAATCAATTAAACGTTCCTTGATGTTTTTGTATTTATCTGTAGTCGGTGGCGAAGTGATTAGGTCACTAACCTGTAGTATTTCTTCCTTGGATAACTTTGCTATTACCGTACAGTATTTGTATTCGTCTCCTTGCTTCTGTGGTGCTAAAATGGCTTCTAGTTGCGTGAACCATAATCTGGGTTGGTCTTTCCAAAATTCCGGAATGCGGGATAAAACCGAGGTGCCAGCAGCTACTTCAAGTGTTCCTTGCTGATTTATGTTCGCCTTGCACGGTGATTGAGCCATGTTTCTTGCTGCGTATTCGTTCGTCGGGGTCACCAATTTGCCAAACTTCTTGGCAGTATATGGTTAGGTATAAATGAGACCAAAGATGTAGTATAGTCTGGTTATAATTATCCAAAGGTGCATCTTATATACTAACGACTACGTGTTGATAACAGAAAGTAGAAACATTTAATAGATATTGAACGTGCGATAAAGAACATAAGATTGCGATGTAGATTGTAGATACAGCACAAAGATATTGTACTGCAACACGTTTCATCCCTTGCCCATTGCAATGGCCATCACACATCAATTTTGCCCAAGAGTTCCTTAGACCACGGGAATAACGCAAAGTGGACACTACTAAGATTTTTTTCCAAAATCTCACCCCTAAAGGGGTTAAATAGACGATAAAAGTTTGTATGGAAGTCTTTATTTTTACCGTTGGGTAAAATATGTATAAAACCATCGAGCGCATGGTTCGACCTTTAACTTTCAAAGCCCTGAAATAATCGATATCAAAATAAAGATTGCCAAGCAAAACAACAATTAATTAAATTGATTTTCATAAAATTTTAGATGACTGAACGAGCTCTTGGACCCCTTCAACTGGCAGCAGACGTAATGACTAACGATATTGCTAAGAACCGGTACTTTGGATTCCAACCTTACGTCAAATACAGAGAGATATGTTTCGGAAACACTATACGGACGTTTGATGATCTTCACGGCATTATAGATCCTGAGGTTCGATTCAATTCTTCTGATGTTATTTATTAGTTTCAATATGTTCTAGTTCTAGCAAGAAAAAAGTGACATAAACTGTGTCGTAACTTTAAGTTATGACGTGGCTACGTCATAACTTAAAGTTACGACACAGTTTATGTCACTTTTTTCTTGCTAGAACTAGAACATAAAGTGAATATTTTGTTTTCAACTGCTAAAACTAAGTAAGATTTAGTAACATATTTTGATTAAAATACAACATTATATGCATCATTTTCAGAGAATAGAAATCCTGAAAGACGTATATGAAAAGGAACTCGATATCGACCTAATGGCTGGTATTTGGGTAGAAAAGCCTATAAAAGGAGGCTTTGTTCCTTCTACTTTCTATTGTCTTATTATTGACCAGCTCAGACGTAACATTATATCAGATAGACATTGGTATGAGAGTTCAAAACGTCCACACGCTTTCAATGCACGTAAGTTAAAAAAAAAAAAATAAGTTATTGTTGAGCAGTGGTGGCCCAGTGGTAACGGCCGCGACTTTCGAGTAGGTTGTAAATTCGAACCCAAGCGGGCACTTTAATTGGTGTAAATTATTTCATTACCACTGCTCTTAAAACGGTGAAGGAAAACATCGTGAGGAAACCAGCATGTCTTAGAACCAAAAATTCGAAGACATGTTACATCTACCAACCCGCACTGGGCCCGCGTGGTAGTTTATGGCCCACTGCTTCTCACCGAGAGTAGGCCTGTATCCCAGCAGTGGGAACAATATAGGCTGCTGATGATGATTTTTGGGGTAACCCGGGGGCTGAGACAACGTGTCGTGACGTTCTATTAGCGAAAACGATTATTGAATATGGTAGAAGCTACCGTTAGTAAATCTAATGTCAATCTTGTTGAAAATCGTCGTAGGAATATGAAATGCTATGAAAGTATAGAGGTATGAGGAAAAGAGAATAAAGTTCAATCATCCTTCCTTTTTTACTGTCGGGAAGTTGTTAATATGCTACTTGCACGGAAAACTCGATTTTATGTCACGTCAGTATGATGCGTAATTTGTACATGACGATGTTGATACCATCACATAAGCAAGTGCCACAAGTTTAGGCACACTAGGTTTGTGGAGGTCAAATAGGCCACTGAAGGTAAAATACTTTTTCTCAGCCACTTCCAGTTGAACTGATAGTCAACCTCCCCTTCTAACCTAACCTGTCCGAGTCGGGGTGCCCTAAGTCACTAGCTCACTTAATAGTGCTTTGGACTGACGCTTTATTGCAGTTAAAACTACTTTTGATGAAGAGCGCCAGTCAAAAGTACTTTTAACCGCAAATTTGCAGTCAAAAGTACTAATGACCAATAATTTTCAGTCAAAACCACTTTTGACCAACCTGTTCAGTCAAAAGTACTTTTGACTGATTTTGCTAGTCAATAGTAGGTACTTTTAACTAGTTAAGAGTTTTGACTTTAACATATACACGGTGTACACTTGGACGCAAACACTATAACCACGAATTAAATACATGATTCTAGACCTTTTGGGGTTGCGTGTTGATGTTCCTTACACTAGTTTGCAATAAGCAATTATAAATGGAGTTCCGGAGATCAGCCCGTATTACTTTTCGCAGGTCAACTAGCTGAAATAAGGAAATATACAATCGCAAGACTCTTGTGCGATGTCGGTGATACTGTTACAAGAGTACAACCGCGTGCTTTCCTAAAAGCTGGAACTAAGTACGTATTAATTTTCAATATTATTTCATCATTATGAATGTATTATTTCATCATTATGTATGTTTTTGCGATTGAATAATCTCCTTCTTTACAGCAACGAAATTACCAGCTGTTCTAACATATTAAAAATTAATTTCAAGGAATGGTTTGACTCAAGCTGTAAGTCCCGAAAAGTCTAAGCCATATTACATTGGAAAACACACTTATCAAGACAATTAATGTGCATAATTTTATTTAGTTATGGGAGAACCAATAAACTAAAAAAAAAAATATTTAAGCATAATACATTTTATAAATAGAAAATTATAATATTATGATAATTACTAGTAAGGTTTTTGACCCATTGAAATCAGTAGCTTTTATATCTACATAGATCTGATCTAGAACTATTAAGAATTTCATTTGCTATTTTTAGTATTTCCACTCACGCACATACATCCACAAAATACTCACTTACACACACACATCGGCTAACTCCGTATACACTCTACAACACTGTTATCATTTTGTATATTTTCCCAGTATTTTTTTTAAGTTGTTATGTGTTTATATTTTTTGTGGTAGTAAATAAATTAATATCGGCGAATTTTTTTTTTTTTTTTTGCTATGTTGGCCATTTAAATACGTATAATATTATAATAAAATCTTTTTTTTCTCTTACACAAATAAAACAAGTACAAACTGAATACATACTATTGAAAGGAACCAACTACCGTGGCCCTGGCATATGGGCAACTGAATAGTGGGTTTTAGTCAGTAAAAGTCTGACACGTCCTCCCGCTTGGCCCAGAGCGGGGAACGTCATTTGATGTTATCCTAACAACCTAAAAAAAGAAATTGTGTGTGACTAAATCAAAATCAAAAGTCATTTATTCAAACTAGGCTGAGAGTCAGCACTTTTTGAACGTCAAAGTTACAAAAGACAGTCCCCCCAAAAAGCCCGCCCTTCGACACTTCCTAGTGCTGTAGCTGGGAAGAAGAAGTGGCGGAACAAACTCCCCAGCAGCACAGCTGTCTGTTAAGTTAGAAGAACTTGATTCTATACAATTGTAAGGAGGTAACATTAACACTGGCGCCTTAGCTATGCCGAACACAGATGATGACCCTCTCGAAGTCAATAAAGTTAATACAATGAAATATAGCAGAAGAGTGAAAGAGTGTATGAATATTGTGACATACTTGCATAATAAACTCCTATTTCAACATTTTGTATATCATACAAATACACGCGAAGGCAGTAAAAATATAATAATGTGTATTCGGTACTTGCACGGTGGTCATAGTCCAATATAAAAAGCCTGGCATAAGTTGAGCCCAAGCATATTCCTGTAATGTTATGATTTAACTGAAGCTTGAACTTCGTAGCTCATTGCATTGTTCTTAGTTTATCTTAATTAAAGTCCATGAAAGTAAAGAAAGAAATGAAATAACCGGCCAAGTGTTAAGTCGGACTCATCTGCGGGTACGAAACTTGCGACGGCCGGAGCGACGGCGGGGTGGCGCGACGGCGATGTAATCAAATGCATTAAAAACATTAAGCGCTGTGTACGAAACGGGCGACGGCGGAGCGGCGCGATCGAGCGATGCACAGGCGGCGGTAGAGCGGTGACGGCGCGGAGCGACGAGAACAAACTAGTTTGGTTTCGCCGCTCGCGCGGGTACATAGTGTTGCATAGTGTTGAAGTTTGTTTTGTACACACGCAAGACACCGCTATCTCTTCGCCCCGCCCCGCCGCGGCCGTCGCTCCGGCCGTCACAAGTTTCGTACCCGCGTGTTTGTACACACGAAGAATTCCACAGCACAGGGCTAAAATTGCCGAAAAAAAGACGTTCGTTGTATGAAGAATATTCAAGATCCCTTTCATTTTTACTTACTTTATTTCATTTTAATTATTTGTTGTTAAAGCGGCAATAGAAATGTACTCTGTAAATATTTGACCAGAGTATCTATTACGGGTTGGATTTGGCTCCCATTGGGTACGAATGCCTAAAAATACCACCAATAAACCTAGGATTATTTGCATAGATATAAAGTTTAAACAGGCCACTGAATAAATAGCTGCTTGTAATCAATGGGTTACTAACCCGAGAGTTATAACTTGCATATTGACATCATCTATAACCAGTTTCCCTAAATATATATATACATTTCTAAATGTGAGAGGAGCCGATCATTTTTCTATCACGCCTTGATTAGTAGATACGGTAGGATGTTGTCTCCTATTGTGCTCCTTGCTGTGTTGTGTGGTGTGAGGGCTGCGTTGTTCTATGATTCGTATCATGGCGTTCCAATTGAAATTAGTGAAGTGAAACGCCGCGATAAGTCTAACACGACTTTGTGAGTATCTTTTTTGATTAATTGCGTATAATAAATATTTCTTTTATTTTTTTAATAGTTAGTAACTTTGACGCCACCGTGGTCGGCCCAGAAAGCGGTGGCGAGACGACCTAGATGCGTACCGCGACGACTGGTTTGACGGTCTGAGGTGGTTTGAGGTGGCGCGGGACAAGAGTTCCTGGAAGAGATTGGGGGAGCCCTTTGCCCAGCAGTGGGACAGTATAGGCAAAACAAATAAAAAAGCAACTTTGAAAATAGAAATACCATCATTGGCTTTTCAATACAATCTGATCTTAAATAATTCAAGAATAGGTATTATAATTAAATTGAACTTTTTCATTTTTGACGGAAGTTTATTTTCTCCAAAATTATTGATGTATTTCCAGTCAGTGTTTATCTTATTTGGGAATCCATATGAAACATTTTTTTGACCTCCCTGGTATGGTTAGTATTTTATTGTTACTTTGTCATCTTTAGCTGGTGTGTGAACGAGATCGAGCCATGTGATCCACTCGAAGGAAGACGAGTCGATGGGTCCTGCAATAACTTGAAATACCCTTCACGAGGTGCAAGTCACACTCCATTTACTAGAATATTACCCGCGATTTATGATAAGGGTAAGCAACATTTTAGTATTATGCCTTTGTAAGTATGAGTTGCCATCGCACGAAGATTTTTTCTCCAATTAGGGATTTACCCTATATTCCTTAAAATTGTCATAACATTGAATAATATTTTATCTGTGCTGCTCATCAACATCGAAAGTCGTATTTTATACTATAAAAATTAAAGTAGCACTAGATAATCTTTACAACTGTCTAATACCTGACAATAACGATGCGATTATTTTCTCAGATTTCGAACCCAAGAAAGCAGCATCAGGCAATGATTTGCCTCTGCCTCGGTCTCTTAGGACCCATCTTATATCAGTTGGTAAAGTACCAAGCCAGAGATACACCCAACTAGCTATTCATGCTTTTGTGTTCTTGTCTGCTGATGTCGTCTCTCTACACGATACAAGTAAGATATTTACCTATTTACATCATCATGTTTGTATTTTGTAACTTTGCAAATATATTTTTGAACAATATTGGCCACTATTTACGTTATCTGAGTACACTAAATACACCTTATATAAATCATGACTTAAATTTTCTTGCCTCAAATACATATTTTCCAGTAAACTACATACTGTGGAGGCCATACTGCTGTACACCAAAAGGAAAAACTGATTCCTACTGTGTCCCTAACAAGATACCTGAAGATGACCCGGTGCACCGTTTTTCCGGAATCCGTTGTTTGAACATGACCAGACCTGAATCTTTCCAAAGTATAGGATGCATACCAAAGGGTACTACTCCCGAAAGAGTAAGCAATTTTACTATTTCTCCATCATTGAAACATGTTTTCATAGATAGATTCCCTTTACACTTTTTTGGATAAATTAATAGTGATGTTTCTACTGTTTCTGATTGGCAAGGCCGCCAGTCTTCTAGGCGCGTTTCCATGTGATAACGATGTAGACAAGTACTTCAATGGAAAAGTGTCCTTTTGTTGTTTTATTTTTAGTTATTTGATTATGTAGCTAGTGTAGATTTATACTGGCTAGTTTCATTTTTAAATTCGATCTGAATAACATCGTTGTTGTTGTTGTATTGGTGTACCACAATTCTCGTTTTCCCCCAGATTATTTCATCAACTCCGCTTTTAGACTTATCTACTGTGTACGGCAATTTTTTGAAGAGCTTACAAGAAAATGGGCGACTATTCCAAGGCGGACTATTGAAGTATGAAATTGAGGAGGGAAGAGTTTGGCCCCCAAGCACCAAGACACAAGCTAACGTGTGCTTCTTGAATCAAAAACCCCATGAAAAGAGATGTCATGCTATGCGTAAGTTTTAATATATTTTTATTTTATTTAGTAACTAGCTTCTGCCCGCGACTTCGTCTTCGTAAATGTCGGTTATCGCGGACGCAGACAAAGTCACGGAATAAAAAGTAGCCTATGTCCTTTCTCAGGCTCTAAACTATCAGTGTACCAAATTTCATTTCAATCGGTTCAGTAGTTTTAGCAGAAACGCGAAACAGACAGACAGACAGAGTTACTTTTGCATTTCCAAAATTATGCCAAGAAAGATTTGGATTAAATGGTTTTGACTTCAAAGACTTATTTACATAATTTTATTGGCTTTATACAAAAATTGTGTCCGTGTTGAAGATGATATATGGTTAGAAAGATGGGACTACTGAATGATAACTAATAGAGAACTATAACCACGTTGCGTCGATGCCGAATATAATATATTAAGATTGGTAAAATAATGAGGTTCTTATGATGATACGAAACGCATTAACATCAGGAATAACAATAAGCTGGAAAATGAAATCGAATATCGATTAATAACTTATTATTTACGCAGTTGGATATTAACTAAGTAACATATTATTAAATCCAATGTTATAAACGAATGAAATGGTCGAAGAGATAAATTAAAAAAAAAAGTTGTTTAGCAGTAAGCTAGTGCTGGTTTTATTATTTTTGTAAGAACGTATTTCCCCAATGCTGGTTAAGGATCTCCCTTATAGAAGTCCACTGTTTTTGTTAACCATTATATGCACTTCCATGTCTGCTCAATTTGTAATGACCATGACTCGAAAGAGACATGAATGCTGCTCAGTGTATCATGAACTGCTTCATATAAAATGGGCGTTAAGTTTTGGATCCTCCACTCAGGGTCTACTCCCTAGAAGAAGGTGAAAAAAGAAAGAAAAATTGATAATACTGTACCAACAAAATATCACGATAATTTCCTACTTTGTATCAGTTACGGACATGACCTTAGTTTTGCGGCCCGAACTTAGAATGAATGATAACAGAATTTGACAGTTTTCCCCATTCCTATTGAGCTCGTCCGAAAAGATGAACTTAGAGAGTAGATCCACCTGCGTCTTGTACATAACATAGCTCGCGCCCGACACGTTCTAGCATACATCCATCGTTTATCCGTCAATCAGTTCGGTTCATTCACAGAAAGTAATGCTTGTTTCACTTTTACAGCTGAAGATGGAGGAAACACCTTAGCAAGCATAAACCTCATGGCGGTATGGTTCTGGAGAAATCACAACTTCATCGCCACGGAGTTATCCAAGGTCAACCCTTGTTGGGATGATGAAAAACTATTCAATACTGCCAGAGATATTAACATTGCTATGTTCCTTCAAATCAATTATTATGAGTTATTGCCAATATTTTTGGGTAAGGATTTATGAGGTTATGTTAAGATAATAATAATTAAAAGAGAAGTGAAAAAAATATATTTACTAGCGTACATCAAAAAGTCTCAAAATCTTATTATATTATTATTGTTGAATAGTTATTATTTAAAATCAGAGACCTGTAAAAAACTTAATAGCATTGTATTATAATAATTTGTTGAATACCTCCTAAACAATTTGAAACAACTATTGCAGGATATGACAACCTAGTAAAAGATGGTGTAATTACTCCCACTAGTGGATTCAGAGACATTTATAACGAAAATGTGCAGCCTCAGCTGTCTTTGGAATATCCATTCGCGTTAAGATGGCTCCATACTGTACAGGAAGGATCTTTAAAGTAAGCAAGAAAGAAGTACTAGATACAGTAGTAAACACACGATTAAATAATATCAAACAATACGTTTGGAACAGTGGTGATCCAGTAATAATGAAAAACTCAGAAAAAAAAAATTAGAACTCAGGCACTTTGTGTTAACTGTTTCATCACCACTGTTTTGCCGTGGATTATCGGTGAAGCATTGAGGAATAACAACTTCATCATGCACATGCATGATGAAGTTGTCTAGGACATGCTGGTTGGTGGAACTAAAAATGTTGAAGACATGTGACTCCGTCTCATAGACAAAAGGCCTATTTCCCAGTAGGGAAACATTATACGTTGAAATATAAGCATTTATCTACAAAGAGATATCAGCTTAAACTGGAACAATATATTACATAAAGAGCTCTAATTTCAGTGAAAACTTTAAACCATTGAGCCCTTTATTGTATTTAGACTTCAAATTAGAAATTTTCTAAAAAAATATAACTTACACTCGGGAATACAACTTTTTATGACGATAGCTAAAAAAACTCAGTTAAAATCTAAAATTTCTAATACTTACTCGATAGGCACAATAGTTTATGTAAAATGTTTTATTTCATATTTCGTCTTTATAGGTTTGTGGCTTGTACTGCAAAAGTCCCAATTCGTTAAAAAATCATAATGCTTAAACTATTTTATGTGCCTTTGCATTCTCTATATTACTTATTTTATTTTTAGAATGTACGATCAAGACGGTCATTACTTGAAACAGTTTCCCATCGTAAACCTTACTCTGAGAACTGGTTACATGGCAGTTGACAACAATATCGACTACATCACACAGGGCAGCTTTAGACAAGGAAGCGCCAACATTGACTATATTGCTGATCCTGATGTAAGTTTAGAAAAGTAAAACCAAAATTTCAAACTTAAGTTCCATCGAAAATCATTCATTTTTTATTTATATTTTTTAGATCACAGAACAGGGTTTAGGGCCCCATCAAAAGGTGACAGATTTGATGACCAATGATATGGCCAAGAACCGATACTTTGGATTCCAACCGTACGTCAAATACAGGGAGGCGTGTTATGGAAAGCCGGTGCGCACTTTTGGTGATCTGATTGGAATTATAGATCCTGAGGTAACAACTCCATTTATTCATTACTTCTTTTTTGGAATAATATGTACATCCATCATGACTTATAGAAATAACAATGGTTATCAATGGTAAGGTTAAAAAAAAGATTCCTAAATACTTGGTTAATATTTCAGAGAATTGAAATTCTAAGAGACATGTACGAAAAAGTAGAAGACATTGACCTTTTGGCTGGTATATGGGTAGAAAGGCCAATAAATGGAGGATTTGTTCCTTCGACATTCTATTGCCTCGTAATTGACCAGCTGAGGCGTAACGTGGTATCAGATAGACATTGGTACGAGAGACCGAATCGTCCTGATGCATTCACTATTCGTAAGTATAGTCTTTAGCTAGTTATAATATGAAATAATTGAATAACAATAGCTCTGACCGTTAAAGAATGAGTCTGTTTTGCTGTTGATATGCCAATCATTCCTTTTATTATTGCTAACTTCGAAATTATATAATACAATGTCAACGTTGGTCATACATGAAATGCTGATGTAAATTTCTTTTTCATAGTTCAACTAGCTGAAATAAGGAAGTATACAATTGCAAGACTTATGTGTGACGTTGGAGATACTGTTACAAAGATCCAGCCGCGTGCTTTCTTGAAAGCTGGAATTAGGTATGTTTCTGATCACTATTTCGTATTTGTTATTTCAAATTATCTTCATCATTTGCCCATTACCCTCTTTAAACTGTTTCTGTCTATGTCCTTACTAAACATTCCTCATATTTATTTTCTTTTACCCGTTTGGTGCCGGACGTAAAGAATAGCCTCATATCATTTCTTCTCCTGGGTGTCGTAAAACGCGACTAAGGGACTTACTAGAGAATGTGCAGCAACGTTCCTCCCCAGCCACTCCTCAAAGAGGGAACTTACCGCCAAATCTATGGCGTGCCCAGCTCTGGGTTGTGACAATCGTACACGCTATATCCCACGAGATCCTTATGTAATAATTTCCGAACACCACGAGGGCGAAACTGCAGGCACAGCTAGTAAAAGATAATAATTAAAAAGTAAAATGTGATTTGTTGGTAAATTTTGTTTTTCTTGTATTTAAAGTATTCAGTATATTCATATTTCGATTATATTGAATATGCAATGCGTTGACCGCTCGATCAAACAAACATTCGATATTTTGAACACTCGATGTATTGAGTGTGCGATATATTGAATGTTCGATTTAATAACCATTCAATATTATGAACGTTCGAGTATTTAGACGTTCGATTTATAGTGTTCGATCAATTGATATTCGATTATTTGGCATTCGATTTGGCGTAGTACACCCGTTTTCTATGCATTTTACAACCATACTGTGATCGCCAACCCACCTCCCAAGCGTGACGATTGGCAAACCTCCGTCAAATTGAGGGAGACGTATGTCCAGCAGTAGACGTCTTTCGGTTGAAATGTTGATGATGATGACTTTCTAAGGAATTATATGTATTACTAGCTAACCCGACAAACGTTCTTTTGCCGAGTGAAAAAGAGTGAAAATTTAGAGTTGTATATATTTTTCAATGCCAAATCATAATAAAATAATAATAGAAAAAAAAATGACAAAAAATTAAAAAAAAATATTTAGGGTTGGGTCACCTTTATCATTTAGGGTTATTAAAAATATTTGTTGGCCGATTCTCAAACCTATTCGATATTCACACAAAATTTCATAAAAATCGGTTCGGCCGTTTGGAAGAGTTTGGTAACAAACACTGCGACACGAGAATTTTATATATTAGCTAGATGTTCTATAATAACATTTCTAGCATCTGCCATCTACACTACTGTTTGTGAATGCTTCTGTTCTATTCTACGTACTTATTCTTTTTGTATTTCAGCAACAAAATTGACAGCTGTATCAATATACGCTCAATGGACTACGTAGCTTGGAAGGACTCAACCTGCGGAGAGCCTTTACACTGGAACCAATACGGTCAAGATAACTTAAAATGACAATACAACTTATAAAATTTTAAATTACAATGAGGTTTTTGACCTAATGGAACTGGTCGCTATTAGCAATAGACGGGATATTGACCTCAAGATGTGTCTATTTTTAAATTGAATATAATTTTATGACTTTGAAATCGTTTTTATTGTCTTTATTTATCTCTATGCATTCTGATTTTTGAGCGTTAATTTATCTAAAGAAATGATTAACACAGTATCAATGAACATTTAAATGAGTAAAAATATTAACTTCTTCGCTCTGCGCTTACGCATGTCCATATTTTTTTGACTTGTTAAATCAATCCTGCGCTTGATGATCGGGTCATCATAAATAACAATAGAATTGATGGCTATAAAGAAATATATAAAACTAGGTTCCACCGAGATTTGAACTCGGATCGCTGGATTCAAAGTCCAGAGTGCTAACCATTACACCATGGAACCGGTTGCTAAGAGACGCGAAATAGCGCTTCCTTTCACTTTAACTTTTGCCGTGACGTCATTTATCGGTAAGTTTTATATTCCTCGCTATGTTTCGTATTTTGGACCGTCTAGTTTACTAGCTTAGTTGAGTATGCTTTCGGCTCATAAAGAATGATAAAATATATTTATGTAATCTAGTCATCTGATTTGTAATTTATTTAACTTTCACGGGTAATTGTTTAAAAAACAAGTCTACTTCATTAAGCCTATTGTAACCTACATGTTCTTAGATATAAATAACAGGAAGAAGGTGTGTTTTTTATTTGGGGTTGAGGCTTTCTGATTTTTTTGCCATTATTGGCTGTTAGTAAGATAATTAAAAATTGATATTCTCGTTTATTTATTTATTTATTTGCGTAAAACATGGTATAAAGAGGTCTTATAGTTACACGAACAGCAAGTGTTCTTAGTATCGCAAGTCTTATCTGCAGGCAATTTTAGGAAAAGTCTAGCAGGTGATTATCTATACTTCTATACTATATATATTATATATACTATATAATATTATAAAGCTGAAGAGTTTGTTTGTTTGATTGAACGCGCTAATCTCAGGAACTACTGGCCGGAATTGAAAAAATCTTTTTGTGTTGGGTAGTTCATTTATTGAGAAAGGCTATAGGCTATATAACATTACGCTACGGTTATAAGGAGCGGAGCAGGAAACGAAAAATGGACGAAAACTGGCAGGCAATTTGATACGATGGGAAGGGGATCGAAAATTTGACACGGACGTAGTCGCAGGCAGAAGCTAGTGGTGAATATGAAGATGTGAAAAAGAATTCAAAGAGGTCTGATGAGTAGATGTTCACGGAAAAGAGTGGATAAGAATTTCTATACAAAATGAGTAACAAAATGCTTCAAAAACGAATTAATCTCGTTTTTGTAGTTATCTACAAGTAGTTATGGGTTAAATTTCAATCTATTAACATGACGTAGGCCTATATCAAGACACTGATAATATATTTTAATTGAATTGCCTAGTTGATAATGTCTTTTATTTACTTTCAATGTAACTTGTGTTTTGTAATCTATGTTTTTAATGTTTATTGAGTGTGATAATATATAGTGTTGAAAAAAAGAATAATAATATTTACGGTACAATTATTTTATACACCTGTTTCAGTGTTTTTATTTATATTGGAATTTTTATGAATAAAATAAATATATTAAAAGAATAGAAAGTGTTATTTTAAAATAATAATGTTTCTCCAACTTACCTACAATGACATTTATGAATAACGTTACTTGGAACATATCTTTTGATAAAATCTTTGTAGAGTTTTTCTTTAGAAAAATGAATGACGGGAAAAAATGAACCGATAAACATATTCAGGTGTGTGCCATTATTATAAGCGTGTTAGTTAATATAAATGGTGTATACGTTTGACTTATCTTAATCAATTTATAATTTACTCATAGTTAGAGTGAAATTAAATTTGGTAGTGAAAATCTGCAGACTTAGGTATCGAGTAAATGATATTGCGACGGCGGCACCACCCACCAAGCTCCACGCCCATACTCACGAGCAATCTCACCCAACACGCACCCCACACCATTCCACTCATAGTCTCTCACCACAACATATGCGCCCCACATCGCACTACATTCGCCCCCACCCCTCCCCATTACACATATACACACACAACACTTGCACATCACACTACACCCCATACAATTACACTACACACGCACACTCAACTCAATCAATACACACAAACGGCAGTATCTATCGAAAACTAATTCTAAGTTAGATAATAGATATACTTATATTTCACTTTTGTATTTATTTTACTTTGTAATAATATATTGTGGTGTGTCACGTACGTCACGTTTAGATCTTAGTTTAAGTTAAGGTAGATAAGCTATGTCCATAGTTATATTATGCTATATGTCACGTACGGACTAGGTATATATTACACTAATAAAGGGAGTCTTGGGGTCGTCAGTCTCCAGTTGACTCATGGACAAGTACACGACATGGTATTTACTTAACCCCTCCTTCCCTCCACATCGCATGGCGACCTTGCCAGTCGACTGGACGGCGTTGTAGTTGCCCGACCGGGATCTCGTCGGAGTCACTTCAGTCGGCTTCAGTCAGTTTCTCGACAGTTGGATAGTCACAGGCCATGGGGAGCACGTCATCCAAGGAAGAGGTTATTATAGCCCAGACAGCAGCGGGTGGTTCAAGTACCGCGACAGTAACACAAGAGCAGATATCCACCATCAACGCGATGCTGTTGTTTATCGCCGTGTGTTTGGCGATTGTCGTCATTGGCGTGGCAGTCCGGCTGTACAGGAGGTGTCATCAGAATTGGATCGAAGAGAAGATCAATCAGCGTGAGGTGCAGCGAGCTGTGCAGATGGCCTGACCGGGAGCTGGCGGAGCGACAAGAGGAGTAAGTGATGTGATTCGAACTTAAGTGTAGTGACGAGTATTTTCGGTCATCTATCAGTTAGAGACATTAATTTTAAATGGAAGTGGAGTTAACGTCACTGTTTGTACAGCTTAAGTTATTGAGGGAATCAATTGTCAAGTTAGGTCCCAGTAGGCGGAAAGGCAAAAATTTTGATGGAAAGATAAGCGAGGTAAAAGCCCTGTATTGTAAATTTAAGTGTGTAGTTTCTAAGTGTAGCAAGTTTTCGGAGGAATTGGCACAGCTAGTGAGTAAAATAGAAAATTTGTATGTAGACACTATTAAGTTTGAAAACGGTACCGGAACCGATACAGAGATGGCGTTGGAAAGGTTTTCATTGAAAACGGGGGTTAGCTTACTCCCGAAAATGAATGGGGATGAGCAGGTAACCCAAGATTTGATTGATGCCATAGATTTATACAGCTCTATGTTAGAAGCGGCTGATAGTGCTCATTTAATTAGATTCGTGCTAACTACACGACTTACCCAGGGGGCTAAGATGCGATTGTCCTCTACTTATACGACTGTAGACAGTCTTTTAACGGACATGAAGAAGCATTTGTTGACGGTTAAGTCAGATGTTGCAGTGCAAGCCAAATTTGCTCGCGCTAGGCAAAATGATAGGTCGGTCACGGATTTCGGGGCAGAGATAGAGAAGTTAATGGTAGATTTGACTATTTCTCAAGCCGGGGAAAATTCGGAAGCTTATAAAATTTTGCGGCCTTTAAATGAGAAGTATGCGGTTAAAAAGTTTGCTGACGGACTTCGTAATCAGCGTCTTGGTACAATTATTACGGCACGGAACTTGACTTGTTTGAAAGATGCTATCAGGGTAGCGGAAGACGAAAATTGTGCTTCGTCGGGTCAAGTCATGGCGTTCCAGCGGTGGTCCGCGGGTGGTAGTTTTTCTACGGGAAATAGGGGTCGTGGAAATAACTATAGGCGGCACGCTGTAGGTAATGGGTACGCGCAGCAAAAAACAGCTGTTGGGCGTACGTACCAAAATGGAAACGTAAGGTATAGTAGTGGAATGCGCGGTCGTAGCAATAGTACTCATCGTGGACGGCAGACTCAGCAAGGTCGACAGCGCGTAGCGTGTCTAGAGCACGTGCGGGGCGATGCTGACTCAAGTGCAGTGTCGATGTCACGAAGTAGCGAAGGCGGACGATTGAATGAAACGCAGTTTTTTCGAGGCTAAGCATATTTTAGCTTGCAATAGTGTTAACTGGGTGAATTTTCTAGCAAATAATGTGGATTCGGAATGGTTAGTCGATACGGGTGCGTCGATATCGGCAATAAAAAGTGATTTCTTGAGGAATAATGCTTTGTGCTGTAAAGTAGTTAAGGAAGAATGAGTGATTAATGATGTAAGAGGGATGTAGTGTTTAGTTGGACCGATGAATGTGAGAGGTCATTTTTGTTGCTTAAGGAAGCGTTAATGAATCCACCAGTGTTGGATTATCCAAATTTTTCTGAAGACAACACGTTTGTATTGCAAACCGATAGTTCGGGTTATGCGGTAGGAAGTGTTTTGTGTAATGGGAACGGTAAACCCGTTGCATACGCTAGTAGGTCTTTGGGGAAAAGTGAGTTAAATTATCCTATTATAGAGAAGGAGTTATTGGCTATAGTATGGTCAGTTAAATATTTTAGACCGTATTTGTATGGACGGAGGTTCGTTGTAAAAACGGATCACCGGCCACTGTTATACTTGTTTAACATGACAGATCCATCAAGTAGGTTAACTAAGTTTCGTTTATGTTTAGAAGAGTATGACTTTGAGGTCGAGTATATTAAGGGGAAAGAAAATGTATTAGCTGATGCACTTTCTAGGATAGTAATTTCAAGTGAAGATTTGAAAACCATGCGTGAAAAAACTATATCCGTAATGACAAGAGCGCAGTACAAGCAGTTGGAAGAGCCAAATGTTTGTGATACGGACCCTGTGGTATCTAGGACTGATCACCCTAGGATCGTGGAAGTTCTTAAAAAACAAGGAAATGACATTGAGATATGTTTGAATGAGTGGGAGAAGATGTTACGTAACACTAATGGTGAAAAATATTTTCAAAGTCGCGCAATTTAATGTATGTATGTGTAACTCGAGTATTTACGTAAACTATGAATCTTTATCGGCATCATCGCGAGACGAGTTGTCGAGAGACATAGTCACTTTTTGTATTGAAAAGGGCATTAAAGAAGTTATTATTTTGAAAAATCGTTATAACGTTAATTTTATTACAAAAATGGCCAAATATTTGAAGGAAAATAGTAATTCGATATGTGGGGATTTTAGAATATATGTAGTGAAGGGTGTACGGAAAATAGAAGGGGCAGATGAGAAGAGAATTGTTTTAAATGATTTTCATATTTTACCTACGAGTGGTCATTCAGGAATACGCAGGATGGTGAATAATATAAAGAAATATTATTATTGGCCGTCAATTGAGAAAGATGTAGCGGAGTACGTTGGTCAATGTGATAAGTGTAAAAAACAAAAGTTTTCCAAACATACTAAAGAACCAATGACGGTTACTACCACTGCATCTTCATCTTTTGAAAAGATTTATTTAGATATAGTGGGGCCACTTGATAGGGACGAAAATGGTAATGTTTACATATTAACTCTTCAATGTGAACTTACGAAGTTTGTGGAGGCTTATCCACTGAAAAGTAAATCCGCAAATGAGGTAGCAAAAGCGTTGGCAGAAAATTTTGTGTTGAGATATGGGATACCGGGAACAATTGCTACGGATAGGGGTTCTGAGTTCATTTCAAAAGTAATGGTAGAGCTATGTAATGTCTTGGGCATCAATAAAATCTTATCAACGTCATATCATCATGAAAGTATAGGGTCTTTGGAAAACGTTCATAAAACTTTAGGTGCTTATTTAAGGATACAAGCAGATAATAATCCATCATCGTGGAGTTCTTGGATTCCATATTGGTGTTTTTCTTATAACACAACAGTTAATACTGTGACTAAGTATACGCCTTATGAATTAGTTTATGGTAAAATTTGTAGGTTACCAAGTAGTCTTCAAGGTGAAAGTGTTGAACCTTTGTATAATTTTGATGATTATCCTTTAGAATTTAAATACAGGTTACAAAGGGCTCAAAATGATGCAAAAGAAAATTTGGTATCAAGTAAGTTATCAAGGAAACATTGTTATGATAAGAATCTTAATTCTATAACTTATAAGGAAGGTGACTTGATTTTGGTAAAAAACGAAGTAGGCAATAAGTTGGAGTGTATTTATAATGGGCCATTTGTAGTTGTAAAGGACGAGTCACCAAATGTAATAGTTAAATATAAAAATAAGATAGATGTAATACATAAAAATAGGACAAAGTTATACTGTAAGACTTAGAATGTAAGTTTAAAAATGTAAAGAGATGAAAAAAAAAAAAAAACAAAGTAACTAAGTTTTTTTTTTTTACTTTAGGAAGGGTGATGTGGTGTGTCACGTACGTCACGTTTAGATCTTAGTTTAAGTTAAGGTAGATAAGCTATGTCCATAGTTATATTATGCTATATGTCACGTACGGACTAGGTATATATTACACTAATAAAGGGAGTCTTGGGGTCGTCAGTCTCCAGTTGACTCATGGACAAGTACACGACATGGTATTTACTTAACCCCTCCTTCCCTCCACATCGCAATATGTTACGGTTAAAGGTGGATGTGAACATAAACTTAAGATTAGCCGGCTAAACTTAGGTTTATCTTCGAGGAGGTGTTAATGTTAGTTTCTTTTATCTTTAGCCGGCTAAACTTAAGTGTAACTGGAGGCCCTTGGCTAAAAATGTAGAAGGAAATGAAAAAGGAAACAATGTAATAATGTTTACTATTTTGACACAAAAACTTTTATAAAAAAAATTAAATTTAAAAAACCCCCGACACAAAAACCAAATTTCCCTTTAAAAAGTAAAAAATAATAAAAAAAACAACTCAATCTTAAAGTACCTAAGTATGTATTAGTAATTCAAAAAAAAAATACGTCGCATTGAGGGACCGCTCCGCGAGGACAGACGTCGTTGACTGCTTAGTTAGGTAATAGACTATTTTTGTAATTAAATTGTTAGGTTCGGAGCAGTCCCCCAATGCGACGTATTTTTTTTTTTACTTATTAATACATACTTAGGTACTTTAAGATTGAGTTTTATTTTTATTTTTTACTTTTTAAAGGGAAATTTGGTTTTTGTGTCGCGGGTTTTTTGAATTTTAAATTTAATTTTTTATTTTATACTTTTTATAGGTACATACTTAATATAATGTAGAATCAAACGAAGCTAAGAACACTCTCGATTAATTCATCAATATTGTCTTTCAGTGCGCTTTCATTTGAGACCCCACTCGAGTATATTTGCTGACATTCAGTCTTCCCCACTTCCCCCCCCCCCCACAACTTTTAAACGGCTGAACTGATTTTCATCAAATATGTCTAAGAACACTTGCAGATAAGTTACCATTAATACATTTTTTTTTATTGAAATCGCTTAATCCGTTCGGGAGCTATGATGCCACAGACAGACAGACACGTCAAACTTATAACACCCCTCTTTTTGCGTCGGGGGTTAAAAATAATCACTCTCATTACGGTTACGTATTATAATACCTAATTTTGTTCTAACTATTTTCAAGATAACTACGGTCGATTCACATATGTTCATAACTCATATTTGTCGACTCAACTACTGTTTAACTTACTTAATGTTGATTAAACTAAAATTACACCTTTAGCCGAAACATATACATTTCTGTGTTTAAATAACCCTATCAGCCTGTAATGCTCAAAAATCACTCGACCACTATTATATTCTGTATACTGGAGCAGGTGCAGGGACAATTGGCTAACGCGTAGCATGGCTTCCGGCCGGCGCGCAGTACTGTTACCAATCTGCTGAACATCATGGCGCAAGTGGTGCCGGCGGTAGATGCTGGTGTACAGGTCGATGCTGCTTACTTTGATTTTAAAAAAGCTTTCGACAGCGTCGACAATGACATCCTATTAACGAAGCTCGCAGAAGTCGGCTGCACACCACATCTACTGCACTTCTTCGCCAGCTATTTGCGGGATAGACAGCAGTACGTAGATTACAATGGGTGTGAATCTGAACCATATTACATTTGGTGAGCCAAGGCAGCAATTTGGGGCCTCTCGAATTCATTATAATGATAAACGATTTGTCGGAAGTCGTCAAAAATGGCTCATGTTTATTATTTGCAGGTGACCTTAAGTTGCTGCTCGAGGTAAAGAGTGAATCCGATTGCAAATGATTGCAGGAGGATATAGATGGGGTGGTGGAATGGAGTCAGGAGAACAAGCTTTCCTTCAACGTGTCGAAGTGCTCGGTGATGAATATCACGCGCGCGCGTGCCCCTTTAGTGCACAAATACGTGGTGGGCGATGCGTCTATGCAACGAGTCTCTGAGGTACGGGATTTGGGGGTTACTGTGTTATCCTGACTGTCGTTTCGCAGCCATATTACGGGGATCTGTAAAAGGGCGTTTGGAAACCTGGAATTTGTTCTGAGACAGCCTAGGCACTTCACCAACATCGCAACAGTCAGGGTCCTGTAAGACGCACTAGTCAAGAGTCATCTGGAACATAATGCTGTCATATTTATGGGCTCCGCATGAGGCCAAGTACACGGTTATGCGGGAACGCGTACAGGACAAATTCACGTTCTTCTTATTTAAGAAACTGTATGGGGTATATCCGTTTTACCCGTTAATGTACCCCACGCTTTTTGTGCTTGGGATGGTCGTTTATAACCAACTGAGGGTGCGACGGGAATTCATGCTTGTCGCGTATCTGGTAAAATTACTTCGGGGCATAGAACATAACCCCCCCGGGTACTGCAGCGCCTGAGTATGTGTGTACCAGACCGCTATGTACGAGTTTGGAGGCGGCGCCGCCCGCCGCTGCTGGCCGTGCCTGTTGCCAGGACCAACCTTCTCGCCAAAACACCAATGACTCGCGCAATTCATGTAATTCGTTAATTACGTATTTATTACGAAGATCGTTATCTTCACGAGAAGATCGATGTATTTACATGCCAGTTGAGTGAATTCGCAAAAATACTCTTGTTTATTTAATGTTAATAGTATAGATACTATATTGTGTATTTTATGTTTAGAAACATTAGGTATAGTAGATATAATGTTTTTTATTTTATTGTTCCTAGTAAGTAAATTTTAAGACCGCACTATCGCATTATGTGTAAACCTGTAAGGATAGTTGTAAGGGAGATTTTCATAAATAAATAAATAAAATATAGTGAAGACACTGCCTCCAGATACAGGATCTTCCTAGTTTAGGAGACAGGGCTCAAATTTTTGTATTTGACTGTGCTTGACAAATATGTGTATGCAAACTTGTGTCAAATGTTCGTTGCTAATAAATATTATAATATTATATTTGAACAAAACCGACTTCAAAAAAAGGAGGAATTATGTCCCCATTTTTCAATTTCTGCCACAAGATATCTCAATTAACACGGCAAAATGCCCCAGCTAAAGCCGAGAAAACATGCATATATTGGCGGTTGCCTTTCTAGGTAGTACATGATAGTTGGTTTTATAAACAAGATGGCCGTCTCAGTGGGAGTGGGCGTCGGCCGGAAACTGAACTGTTTCTCACTGATCTTCAGGTATTTATCAAGTTGGTTGTTAAGAAAACTATCAAGCATTTTCTCTAAACGAAATTATCACGAGTCTTTGTTTATCTCAATTGGTACCAACAGT
The DNA here is from genome assembly GCA_932294355.1 of Aporophyla lueneburgensis. Classification (NCBI taxonomy): domain Eukaryota; kingdom Metazoa; phylum Arthropoda; class Insecta; order Lepidoptera; family Noctuidae; genus Aporophyla; species Aporophyla lueneburgensis. The sequence continues at coordinate 3,917,992 of OW028740.1, read as the reverse complement.
TTTTATTAATGGAGAAGGTAAGAGTGAATGTCCTATTTAAAGTAGTAGTAGTGGTAATTTTAAATATTCAATTCAGATGCCGTAATGGCCAGGAGTCTTTCCTGGCAACATGGGTGTAATAAATATTTAGCTGCTGCATTTTAGCTCCAATCTCCTGACAACGTGGCACATCATTAATAAAATAATTTAAATAAATTCACATTTCATTATTTCTTTTAATACATAATTATTTTGATTTGAAGGGTTTGCAGGGATTGCACTTAAAATAGGAATTTGGAAACAATGCAAAATAATGCTTATGCTGTTGAGACGCATAATCTTATTATTATCTTATATTTTACAAAAGTCATTATGTTATGCCCCTTCTAAATTAGCATTAAACAAGGGTTCTTCTAATATTCTTAAAATTCGTGGCATTTACAGTAGTCAGTTCGGCACGCAGGATCCGCCCAGGCCTCGAAGTTGATACCGGGAATTTGGCTGCATTTCAGTAACGGATTCCTGCAAAAATTTAAGAATTTAATTAAAATTGCATTTTACCATACACACTTTGTTTATGATTATTTTCCTAAAAATACATTTCACAAATGAAACTAAACAACCAATTAACACATCTAAACCAAACTCAAGAGCTATCAGTGTATTGACACGGTGTCAGTTATTTCACTACATTGAGAACGCGGGCGGCTCTTGAACGAAGTTTAGATATTCGGATCACATATAGTTTAAATTTTTGTTTTTATTCGTGAATTTTGCCCAGATTATTTGTTCCACCTTGGTGTTGATGATTTGACTTTTACTAAGTATTATTATTTATTGTGTGTTGGATCATTAAGTTCCCTTCATAATGGTTGAGCTTTAGGGTGATGATCTATACGTTATGTTCGTAAACGTGCACGGTCAGTAGGGACTGGTAATCACTTAGCTGCCACGATTTATTAAAATTTTTGAACTGTTATTTTATTTTTGTTTTAATTACGGACTCTTTTGGTGTGCACCTCTTTTCACATCGTTACCACATTGATCGAGCAGTGGTGACCCAGTGGTAACGGCCGTGACTTACGAGTAGGTCGTGAGTTCAAATCCAAGCAGGCGCAATACTTTGTGTAATTTTTTTCATCACCACTGCTCTCAAAACGGTGAAGGAAAACATTGTGAGGAAACCGGCATGTCTTTTTTTTGGATGGGAAATCATAAAATGACTTCTCCCGCTCTGGGCGGAGCGGGAGGGCATGTCAGACTTTTACTAACTAAAACCCACCCGTGTTCCTTCAGTTGCCCATGTGCCAGGGTTACGGTATCTCTTTCGAACAATCACGCGACCCCGGCAGGCATCGATCCTAGCAGACCCCTTCAGTTTTGCTGACATCTCTTTGAAGCGCGCTTGGAACACTACGCGCCGCCGACCCGAGAACCGGCGTGTCTTAGAACCAAAACTTCGAAGACATGTGACATCTACCAACCCGCACTGGGCCCGCGTGGTGGATTACGGCCCACTCACTCTCACCGAGATCAGGCCTGAGTCCCAGCAGTGGGAACATTATAGGCTGCTGATGACCACATTGATAATTTTAACATAAATGATGTAACCAACTTTTTGTGGCGAAAGTTTGATTGAAAAGCGTGTCCATGAAGTTTGTTGCTCGTTTTTCTCCGTTGGTAGGTACTACTCTTTATATCGGGCACCTAGCTTGATCTTTCTAACTCTTCGACAACTTGACAATTTAAAAGTGCCTGTAATTGGTTTATTTGATATAAATGCTTTAAGTTTAAGTTTGGAATGATGCAATATATTAATTTGCCCCGTGTTTGCAAGAATCACTTACCAACAATCAAAATGTGAAAACTCCACATCTTCTGCTTTACCAGTTTCGCTTGTGAAACATAGCCTTCTCAACCGTTTAAAAACTAAATAGTAATTAAATTCTTACTTGGAACTAATGACACGAAAAGCGTGTCTCTGTACTTTGGTAACACCGTCTCCAACCGCGCACAGTAGCCAAGCTAGACTCGCTTTTCTGATTTCTAGCAGTTGCCCTAGAAATCACCAAATATTAATATAAATTATTAAGTACATACTGCACTAAATTTTGCAAAATAATAATGCCAAATATGAACTTAATAATACGATGCCCTAAGTCTCACACAATTTTCAAATAATTTTTAATTTGAATAGACTGATATTTTTAGTTTGTATTCAATTTAATGAACAATTCATTCTCTAACTTTACATGAACACAAACCAAGCTTTTATTAAACTTTAAAGTTTCTTTAAAGCAATTTGTAGTTTCCAAATCCATTTGCACCCATCAAACTAAAATGTTTTCTACCAAAACTAGGTGAATTATAGTACCAATAATATTTCGTTATCACAACCAAAAAAAAATTAACCTCTCTTATATAATAACACTTAATTTTCTTGTCACGTTTATAACTTTAATTACTGTAATCATAATACATTACAATCTTAGCTGCTGGGGCGTTTGTTGCGCCACTTCTTCTTCCCAGCTAAAGCACTATGAAGTGGTGAAGGGCGGCCGTTTTGGGGGGAATGTTTACAGGCTCTGCCTAGTTTGGGATCTGATAACAGTGTGTTGGTTGTCCAAAGATATTACTGTCTTATGTAACTTTGACATTCAAAAAGTGCTGACTCTCAGCCTAGTTAGAATAAATGGGTTTTGATTTAGATTGGCAATTTTGACAAGACATACTCGTAAGTCAAGAAAAAATACAACTTACTTTTTGTGAAGGCATACGGTCTGTCTTCATTTTCATACCAATGCCTGTCTCCTTTGATGGCCTTCAAAAGATTATCATTTAACAAGCAGGCTAATGTTCGGGGTATCCAGCCTCCTACCACGTTCTTCTCACACCACATACCAGCCATAAGATCGATATCCCGTACATGCTCATACACTTTCATTAATTCTTTAATTTTCTGAAATCATAATCAGAATTTAAAGCATACAAGAATATAGTATTACCAATATATAAATAATAAATTACACAAAGGCAGCTCCATGACTGCCTGGGTACGCACACATGACATTTTTTTGGGTTCTCAAAGGAAATCCTTAAAAGCCGGGCTTTTTGGTATGGAATTTTTATCTGATGTAACAACCCCGAAAACCAGTAACCATGTAAAAATAGACCGAAAGGGAGGTCCCTTCGCGTAACGCCTGTTAGGGCAGAATACAGAAATGGTCTTCCCGAAACCTAACAGTGCAAGTGTGCGAAACGGTACGCAACCACTGTGAGCTATCTTCTCGGAGGTCACTCAGTGGGAGCGAACACAAGACTACGATTGAGGTGAAAGTGAAAATCCAAGAAAAATTTATAAAATTTTTCATCATGTGTATCGCTTTTAAGGTTTTTGGGGCGCTAAAGCCAAAAGTGACGTTGGAATTAAAAATTAAGATAGCAACAACTTTAGAGAGCATCTAAAACTTTTAGTATACGTCTTTGTATCAATAACATGTATTAAAATTATACTTTATCTCTCTCTGTGCCTGTTTATATTACATATGAGGAGTTTGCGTAGAATTTCGTTTCTGAACGGGGTCCCCCGACCACACACATTTCCATTTCTTCAACAAATAATCGGGCCATTGAAACGAATTTAGGTTGATGTCCCCTGGTCATTGGTCGTAACTGTATGCTCTTTTGATCTGTGTTATCAAATAATTGAACATAGTTTTCTATGCATTAGTCTGCTCAGTAGGTACCGTAGCTTCAAAAGGTATTCTGTGTCATGTTCTTAAGTCGCGGCCGTCTAGGCAATGATGATTTAATAAAGACAATTGGCAAATAATCTTACACATGGATCAATATGTCTACGCAAATCATTGAAACAGGTAATTTTGTGACCAGTGCAGTAGTAGACATAGTCAATGTATGGTGCGAAGCCAAAGAGACGGCTCTTGTGCAGATCGCTCGCAGTTATATCCACCGCATATTGGAGACCTGTCAGTCCGTTATCAGCTATCTAAAAAAATAAGGTGATATTGTTATTTTTAAATCAGCATCAGTTGGATTGAGCTTTATTTGCATAAATAGGATCTTCTGAATGAAGAAGTGAATATAATAGTTATCATCATTTTAGTATTATTCATTGATTATTTAGAATCTAACTTGATTTTTGCATATCTAATGCAATCTCAAAACATATCTCTGTAGAAATATTTCTTACGTTCTTAGGCCCATTTCTGTACAACAGATTAAATAGAACACTATGTATTTATAAATTAAATGACTAAAACTGTCACTTGATTTTTATTATTTCGTTCCTTCATTTCAGAGTAATTTCGCAGACAATCTTGAATGCGTCTTTAGTTTTTTTTTATATTTTAATTGTGACGTAAACAACCATCTTACATCATAATCTATACAACAGTCATTGATTTTGCCACTTGGCTGCCTGAAGTGGCCTTGAGTAAATTCCTCCATTCGATTATATTTGACCAAGTATCCTGTTCTGGTTGTAAGGTTGAACATAGCAACGTCTCGGAGGTGGTGACCATGCTTATCATACAATCTGAAATTTAATAACTTTGTGAGAAATATTAAAGACAGTATTACAAAGTGTGGTATAACGATTGCAGACTTTATCTTTAAAAGGTTACAGGTTAGGACTTTAAAGTAATTTTAGAAGAACTTCTATAAGCTAGGGCATTACAAATTTTTGGGTGATTAAGATAAGATAAGATGTGATTTATTTGCTAAAAACATGTGTATACATACAAGAATAAAAACTTGCATGCAGGATATTATAAAGGTAAAAAAATATAGATTCTGACTTGTTTACCACATAATAAGACCTGCAAATATCAATAGTTATGATTGATTATAATTTATTCATCATAACAGTCATGTAAAAATGATGTCATCAAGCAATAATAAATTAAAAAATGTCAACAGTAAATAAAAAAAAACATTAATTATAGTACAATTATGTCATGAAGTCAAAATAGAAATTATTAATTACAAATTATTTAAGTACAAATTAAAATCAAGTATTTAATAAAGAATGTCATTTGTCTGCTAAAAAACTCTGAGATACTATATGTATAACATGTTTGACATAACATGGAATTTAATTTTTGCTTAAACGAATTGACATGATTTTTTTTTTTTAGCTTTTTTAGCTCTTTTGGCAGTTATTTATAACAACTGTAAGGCGGTATTAGTTCTGCTGGGGTCGCGTGATTGTTTGAAAGAGATACCGTGACCCTGGCACATGGGCAACTGAAGGAACACGGTGGGTTTTAGTCAGTAAAAGTCTGACATGCCCTCCCGCTCCGCCCAGAGCTGGAGGGGTCATTTGATGATTTCCCATCCAAAAAAAAAAAGCCAGTATTCGTTTTTAAAACTGTGAGGCTTGGGGGAGGCCTAAGTCCAGCGCAGTAGACGTTTTTCGGCTGATGATGATTAAATAATGACCACAGTGAACGGTCGTGAATTTACATGATGTGAATGGTCGTGGGACCACATCATTTTTAATTATTTATAACACACAAATGTGGTTTACACTTGTAAGTTATCTACACTAATATTATAAAGAGGAAAAGTTTGTATTTTTGTTTGTTTGTTTGTAATGGATAAACTCAAAAACCACTGGACCGATTTTAAAAATTATTTCACCATTAGAAAGCTACATTATCATGAGTAACATAGGCTATATTTTATTTAAAAAAAAATAAGGGTCCGTAAGATATTTGGGTTGTTCGGACCCAAGGTGTAAAAAATCATCCTTATTAAGGGGAGGCAGAGCGAAATCATTCAAAACAGTCGTCACTATTAAAGTAATACAATCAATACTTTTACCACAATTACCATAAAAAATATGTAATAAACACCGCAATGAATGTGTTAACCGATTATAGTTGGCAAAAACTGAAAATATTGTATAGTTTAATAAACAAAAATTCGTAAAGTTGAACAAAAATCTTAAAAAAGCATGCTCGGGTTTAGTTGAATTTTGATAGTAAACTGTTAAATTTTTTCACTAACTTGAATTCATATTAATTTCTTATTATCATACTACAATTTATAGTTTTTATATTTTCGAAATGTCACTTACTTATTTTATTATTAATTTTTGTTTTGATTCCCACCCTGTTTTGAGTCATACGCAACGTACACGAGTCGAAAATTCAGTCGTCCACGAGAGCTCGGAGAGTGGTCACGTCGCATCGTGGAGCGACGCGCTGGTAACGATAATTCGCGATCTATTGTGTACGTATACGTTGCCGCAAAGAGTGAAAAAGGGTAAGTCTCATTTGTGTTTTTTTGAGTATGACTTATATTTATTAGGCATAACTAAATTTTACATTTTGTTGTTTTTTTTTTTCTGCTTCCATATTACTATAACATTTTTCTTAAATATTTGTTTTTAGTAAATATGGGAAAGCGTAAGAACAGCTATTGTAAGAAAAAAGTTGGCGCTCATTTCCGTAAAAAAGCCGTTATCATAAAATGTACGTATTTATATTTTATGATATTAGTTCCAGTTATTTTTTTTTTCTCTAACATTCGATATGAGTGTCGGCTTTTGGGGGTGGCATTTGCAAATCTGGCATTCAATTTGAAATCCAAAATGGCGGATGTAGCTTTTTCTCAAATGTTCGATATGGGTGTCGTGTAATGGGTTTTGGGGGGTGGCGATTGCAAATCTGGCATTCATTTTCAAATTCAAGATAGCGGATTTAACTTCAACTTTTCTGTTATAATCTGTATATTATATAGACCACATTTACCTATGATTTTCACATGTTTTTGTAAATTAAGCAAGGTTTCTATTACATTAGGTAATTATAATTTTTACATCACAGACTGGTTTTATTATTACAATACCTACCACTTACCCATCTACCCTGCCTACCTACTTTACCGAGTAATCATAATGCCAAAATTTCATAGCATTCGGATGAGTAGTAACTGATAATGTAGGTAATTTCCTATATTGTACTATATTTATACATACATTATCCGCTCTATAAACTACGAACGTTAATTTTTATATAATACAGATTATTAGATTTAATATCTGGATTTATGTAGGTACCTACATAAAATCATCGAAATAATCAATATGCGTATTTTCAAGTCACTCAACACAACGAATCAAATTTTTAAAATCCTAGGTTACCACCTTTTGTCGTGCAACGGCATGCGAGCTTCGAGCAAACTTGTCAATGTGTGCGTGGCGACGCACACGACTAGCGCGCTGTAGTAAATACCTATTTGCCGCGCGCATTGTACGGTCGGTGCAGTCTTAATATGTCTTCGAAGTACCAGGTTGTCATAACTTGGTAGGAGCTCACCTAACATTGGTGTGTGATAGCCAGAAAACGCTTTATGTCTTCGAAGTACCAGGTTGCCATAACTTGGTAGGAGCTCACCTAACATGGGTTTTATTGATTCTGAGGCGGTATGAAGTTCGCTAGATCAGCTAGTAAATAAATAAAATTGAAAATGTTTTTTCCTTAATATTATAGATACCGTGTACCGTGTGGTGCCGGACGTAAAGAATAACACCACCCCATTTCTTCCCGTGGGTGGTCTTCTTTCGTCGTAAAAGGTGACTAAGGGACTTACTAGAGAATGGGCAGCAGCGTTCTCTATGCATTTTCCCACCATACTGCGATCGCCAACCCGCCTGCCAAGCGTGACGATTATGGCAAAGCCCCCTTAATTGGAGGAGGCCTAAGTCCAGCAGTGGAAGTCTTACGGCTGAAATGATGATGATGATGATGATAGATACGTGATATCACAAGAAACCAAGTTGACCATAAGCTAGTTCTGCTATTACTAATTCGATTGCTCGTTTAAATATGAAAAGATAAGTTGGAAAAAGAGCTAATAAGAAGAAGGAACAGATTGAATTTTCTTACTTTGCAGTAGAATCTTGAGCTAAATGGAACCAGCGCAAGATAAAAGTGTATTCCAGAGTTGTAGATGGACACTTGGTACGGTCGTATATTTTTCGGAATCCGAGGTTTTTGGATATAACTCCAGATTTTGCCAAATTATCGTACCCTGCGAATCAATTATCAATTTTATCGCCTATTTCAGCTTTATAGAATTGGATACATTAATTTAAAATGAGTTTTTTAGTACCTTGCAACGATGCAAGCCATTCGTAAAAATACATTTGCATAGCATAAGCTATATTCATGTCTCGAGCTACATAAAATATTTTGTTATCATCCCAGCATGGGTTGACCTCAGCCAACTGGGCTGCAAAGTAGTTATGTAACCTTAGGAACCACACCACAAACAATTGTTGTGTCACTAGTATGTTCTGATCTGAAAACAAAACAGATTGAAACTATATATAGGTAACGATGGAAAACTATTTTAATACTGAAAGTTAAGATACATACGATATTTTACTAAAAGTTCCCGAAGAAAAGGCATTATGTAAAATTGTCATTCTCGGGCCATTTCACACAAGCATTTTGCATTTTCAATTTGTTTACTATGTAATAATACCACAACAGAAAATATTATACAAAATTTCCTCGTAATCATTTTTTTCATAATGTTATTACTTATTACTAATCATATGAAGAATAAAACTTAAAATTTAAAAAAAAAAACGTACGGTTTGCAAAACATCTGGTTTCGTCAGGTTGATTAAGGGGACATAGGCCTGTTCCTTTTTGAGGCCAAGTCTTCCCATTTTCTACCTCCATTATTATCTGGCCACCATGGTAGGCTCTTATCGCTTTCTCGCCTCTATTGTGGAAATTGTATATTTGAGATAGGTCGAAAGTTGATGTAGCTAGTACGATCTGGAAAATAAAAAAGAAAGATAATTAGCAGTTACATAAAAATGTGAAATTACTGTAACTGAGACCTTTCTGAAGAACATTGTCAGTACTTCAAAAAGGTCAGACACATAATACTCGCCACCAGCAAGCAAGCATGGAGTAAGTTAGGGTCGTAGCTCGCAGATGGCGTTCTGTAGTTTAATTTTTTTCTGGTGCCACTCATAGGAAGAATTATGTATATGTCGTGGAAAGCGATATCGTTATTTTAAATAGTTTCTAGTTTGACTATTGTAGTACAAGGAAGTGGTAGACACCGTGACGTCAGTTATTATTGTCAAGGCGGCACGTGGACAGAGTCGTGTTGGAGAGTGGGGTTACTGCAGAGTTCACTTTGAATTCGGACACCAACCGGGACACTCCTCCAAAACGAAACTGTCGGTTTACCCAGTTAATATTGTGAAATTATAAAGTAAGGTTAAAAGTGATTATTAAAGTGTTATTTTTATTTAACTATTGCATTGAAGTTATTATTTTCTACTGCCTACACGATGGACCCTGTACCACCTAATCAAGATGATGACGACGCTATCGCTCAGCCATCGCTGGCGCCTTTATCAGAAGTGGGGTCTGAATCTCACTGGCGCACATTGTTCGAGATGCAGCAAAGGAATATGATGCAGTTGATCGAAGCTATTAGAACACCCGTATCATCATCACCGAAGATCTCTCTGCCGGAAATCAACCCAGAACAACCAGATTCTGATCCACGTGCTTGGTGTGCTACTGTTGATATTTGCCTTGATGAACGTCCCCTGGAGGGAGGATCACTCATCATAGCTCTCAGTAAAGCACTTAAGGGCAGCGCCTCATTGTGGCTATCGCAGATATCACATGTGGGTATGACGTGGAAGCATTTTCGTGACCTGTTCCTAGCGCGTTATGATTCTACGGAAACACTTGCGGCGACGCTAATCGGTGTGAATAATGGCAAGCCAAAAGATGGTGAATGTCTCGCAGCATATGCAAGCCGTTTGCTGACATCACTGTTGACTAGATGGAAGAATTTGAATCACGAAGAAATCGCTACATCGTTTGTGCTGGCCCATATTGCTCAGTTTGATTCGCGTCTGCATCGCCTAGCATATACCAGTGACATTACAACACGCAACAAATTACTGCAAGAAGTGAAGGCAACTGCAAGTCTGAAACGAAAGTTTGACCGAAACAACGGACAACTGGACGGACCGGATGTGAAACGTCTAAAACCACACACTGTTACCACATTTAAGTGTCACAACTGCGGTAAACCGGGGCATAAGGCGGCTAACTGTCGCTCCTCAAAACCTACTGTGTCCACCGCCAGTAGTAAGCAGCTGATATCGACACCGACGCCTGGCTCCAGTAAACAAGTGATTTGTTTTCGTTGCGGTGAGAACGGGCACATAGCAACTAACTGTCAACATCGCAACGCGGGCGCGGCTGGCGCGCCTTCGGTGGGCCGTGCGGGCTCCAGCAGCGGCGGCGGCGTGGTAGCCGAGCGACGCATCGATATCTGTGAAGTAGCTGGTGTTTGTGGACAACTACAACAGTCTGGTGAGTCGTACTATTTTTATTTCGATTCTGGTGCCGAATGCTCTCTTGTTAAGCAATCTGTCAGTCGTAACTTTATAGGTGAACGTACATTTGCAATTATTCGTATATAGGTTTTGCTAATGTAGACTGTACTGAGCAAATTCTTTGTGACATATTTATTGATGGTAATCTTTTACGCATTTTATTTCATGTATTGCCCGATTATTGTTTGAAATATAATGTAATGATTGGTCGAGAAATTTTAAAACAAGGTTTTACAGTTAACATGTCTGATTCGTCTCTAATTATTTCAAATCAAAAGTCCGTTGCTGCCTGTAGTTACGAACCAAAATCCGTGTATAATCTTAATGAAATTGACACGGATATGCAAAATAGAGAACTTCTGTTGTCCTTGCTCAAGGAATTTTCTCATGCTTTTATTGATAGTTTACCCCGTACTCGTGTCACATCTGGTGAACTTAAAATTAGGCTTCAAGACCCAAATCGAACTGTCTATCGTAGGCCCTATAGGCTAAGTCCTGACGAGAGGCAGGTAGTGCGTTCTAAGGTTAAGGAGCTAATGGAAGCTAACATCATTCGTCCTAGTCAGTCCCCATTTGCGAGTCCAATCCTACTTGTTAAGAAGCGTGATGGCTCTGACCGTATGGTGGTAGACTATCGCGAATTGAACTCTAATACTGTGCCTGATAGGTTTCCTTTGCCTCTCATAGCAGATCAAGTGGCCAGGTTGTCAGGAGCAAATTATTACACATGTTTAGACTGTGCTAGTGGATTTAATCAAATACCTATTCGAGATCCCGATAGTATTGAGCGTACAGCCTTCATTACGCCCGATGGGCAATTCGAATATCTTGCAATGCCTTTCGGACTACGAAACGCGCCTAGTGTGTTCCAAAGAGCAGTGTCTAATGCCTTGGGAGACCTGATTTTCTCATATGTGATCTTGTACCTGGATGATATTTTAATTTCGGCGGTAACTGTGGACCAGGGCCTACATAGGTTGCGAGAGGTGTTGGAGGCACTGACTAAAGCCGGGTTTTCTTTGAACATTTCGAAGTGTTCCTTCCTGAAGCGCCATGTTGAATTCCTAGGCTATGATATCACTGCTGGAGAACTAAGACCGAACCCTAGAAAAATAGAGGCTCTGACTAAACTACTACCCCCTGAGAATATTCATCAACTAAGACAGTTCATTGGCCTTGCCTCATACTTTCGCAAGTTTATTAAAAGCTTCTCTCAAGTTATGACTCCATTATTTTTGATAACCACCGCTAAGCATTTTATTTGGAAATCAGAACACGAGCAGATAAGACAGCAGATAATTTCGATCTTGACGACTAAACCAGTGTTGACTATTTTTAATCCTGACCTTCCTATTGAGTTACATACCGACGCAAGTGCCGACGGGTATGGCGCTATTTTGTTCCAAAAAATAGATGCTGAACTTTTTGTAGTTGAATACTTTAGTAAACGAACCACGAAAGCAGAGTCTAAGTACCACTCCTACGAGTTGGAGACTCTAGCTGTGGTAAACGCTGTAAAGCATTTCAGACACTACTTGCAGGGTAGGAATTTTGAGGTCATCACCGACTGCAACTCGTTAAAAGCTTCTCGAAACAAAGTCGATATTACACCACGTGTGCATCGTTGGTGGGCTTTTCTTCAAGCTTTTGATTTTCAAATGAATTATCGCGAGGGTTGTCGTATGGCTCATGTTGACTTCCTCTCACGTAATGCTTTACCATCCCCTTCAAATTCTACTAGTTTTGTAAAGGTCGAACAAAAGCGTGTTGATCTATCAACCCTGTCAGAAAACTGGTTATTGGCAGAACAGCTGCGTGATCAGGAAATTCAATCATTGGTTACTAAACTTAAGGAAGGTGGATTCCCACCCGATATTGCCAAGACATATGAGATGCGCTCAGGTGTTTTGTACCGCAAGGTGCAGAGGAACCATCGTACACGTTGTATTCCGATTGTTCCCCGAGCTTTTCGGTGGTCAGTCATTAATCACGTGCATGAATCACTTATGCACCTTGGGTGGGAGAAGACACTTGAAAGGGTATACGAACATTATTGGTTCGAACATATGGCTAAGTATGTTCGTAAGTTTGTTGATGGATGTATAACGTGTAAAGTGTCAAAATCGCATTCAGGTCGTGTGCAGGCTGAACTTCATCCAATCCCCAAGATTAGCGTTCCATGGCACACGGTACATGTTGATATAACTGGCAAGCTTAGTGGCAAAAGTGATTCTAAAGAATATGTCATAGTTTTAATCGACGCTTTTACTAAGTTTGTTCTCATGTACCATACTCTCCGTATTGATTCGGCTAGCGCCATTAAAGCCCTTAAATCTAGTGTTTCGCTATTCGGAGCTCCAACTCGAGTTATTGCAGACCAATGTCGATGCTTTGCCAGCAAAGACTTTAAAGATTTTTGTGAGTCTCATAGTATTTCTTTACACTTGATCGCTACGGGATCAAGTCGTGCCAATGGCCAAGTAGAAAGGGTGATGAGCACATTAAAAGGTATGCTCACTTCCGTGGAAACATCTGATAGGTCTTGGCAAGAAGCCTTAGAAGATGTACAACTTGCTTTAAACTGTTCTGTTCACCGTGTAACAGGGGCGAGCCCACTTGAGCTTTTAATAGGGCGCGTAGCTAGGCCATTAAATCTCTTACCTTTTAATGATACAGAACCGGAAATAGACATTAGCAAGATAAGAGAGCAAGTGGCAATGAATATAGAAGCGAGTGCTAGTTACGAGAAATCTAGATTCGATAAAGGTAAAGCAAAATTAGCAAAATTTAATATTGGTGACTTAGTTTTAAATCAAAATGAGGAAAGAAATCAGACGAAATTAGACCCAAAATATAAGGGACCGTTCAAAATTGTAGAATTGTTTGAAGGCGACCGTTACCTCTTAAAATCTTTAAAAGGTAATAGGACCTACAAGTATGCTCACGATCGCATACGTAAGATTCCTCTAAGTGATGTACCTGCTGAGTTAGATTTGTCTGAAGTTGAAGATGGTGAGGACGGTATCTCAACCAGTAAATAGAGCATATACCATGGCTATTTGGTCGCACTGCACGCATTAGTCTGTAGTCGTAACTACAACTCATTTAGGAGTTGTTCAGGGCGCGATGGGCAGTTAGTGGTGTGGGGAGGACCTGGGTCTCAAGGGAGACTATTGTTGTGTTGGTCATGTATTGACCTGGGAGTCGCAGACTCATAATGTGTTGGTCGTGTCACGTAAGGTGATGACGATATGGGTGACAATGGTAAAGTTGTCACTAGCTGCTGAGGCAGCCGGGCCATGAGCGTTGTATGTGTCATTGTGCCTTATTGTGTTAACTAAAGTTTGATTATTTTTGAAACTTAGAGGAACCTTTTGTCTTAGAATTGTTAAGATGACTTAGAAGTTTATGTTATTTTGGTTGTTAATTATTGTTTTTCACTATTACGGTCAGGTTGGCCGAGTTCGCAATGATACCTCAAATTTGGCTATTGTTACAGGTGAACACGAGGACGTGTAACTCGTCAGGCTGGCCGTGTCGTGGAAAGCGATATCGTTATTTTAAATAGTTTCTAGTTTGACTATTGTAGTACAAGGAAGTGGTAGACACCGTGACGTTAGTTGTTATTGTCAAGGCCGCACGTGGACAGAGTCGTGTTGGAGAGTGGGGTTACTGCAGAGTTCACTTTGAATTCGGACACCAACCGGGACACTCCTCCAAAACGAAACTGTCGGTTTACCCAGTTAATATTGTGAAATTATAAAGTAAGGTTAAAAGTGATTATTAAAGTGTTATTTTTATTTAACTATTGCATTGAAGTTATTATTTTCTACTGCCTACACGATGGACCCTGCACCACCTAATCAAGATGATGACGACGCTATCGCTCAGCCATCGCTGGCGCCTTTATATATGTATAAATATGCGGTGATTCCTAGGTTTCTTTAAGGTAAAAAGGAACCTTTAAAAGATCAGTTTTACCTGCTCGTCTATCACACAAGTCTTTCGCAAAACTCTGAAACGTGGCCCGCAATAACTTTTACAGGTAAGATAGTTTAGATTTATAAATTGATACGTAAAAACCGGCCAAGTGCGAGTCGGACTCGCGCACAAAGGGTTCCGTACAAACCTGTAGGTATTCTCGGTTTATGCCTAAGGTTCATGTTTATGAAAATAAATGTTTTTTATTTTTATTTTTATATTATAGTTGATTGAATGAAAGGTAAATTGCGGTTTACGATTTATGACGTTTTAAAAAAAACGACTTACTCGATTTCGTTCAAACCAATTTTCGGTGGTAGTTTATATAGTAATGTACATCATATATTTTTTTTAGTTTTATCATTCTCTTATTTTAGAAGTTACGGGGGGGGGACACATTTTACCACTTTGGAAGTGTCTCTCGCGCAAACTATTCAGTTTAGAAAAAAATGATATTAGAAACCTCAATATCATTTTTGAAGACCTATTCATAGAAAAAAAATTTGAGTTTCAGTTCTATGTATGGGGAACCCCAAAATTTACTGTTTTTTTTTTCTATTTTTGTATGAAAATCTTAATGCAGTTCACAGAATATATCTACTTACCAAGTTTCAACAGCATAGCTCTTATAGTTTCGGAGAAAAGTGGCTGTGACATACGGACGGACAGACAGACAGATAGACATGACGAATCTATAAGGGTTCCGTTTTTTGCCATTTGGCAACGGAACCCTAAAAAACTATACTATAAAATAAAATCTCTGTAGACCTAAATACTTACTGGAGAAGGTATCGAGTCATTAGTGCATCCGAAGTATTGGTGTGTAAGTGGCCTGGTCAGGTTCAAACATTTGACGCCACCCAGTCTATTTAAGGAGTCGTCTTCGCGCACGTAATTTGGGGTACACATATAATCCTTCTCACCCTTTTTTGTACAGCAATCCGTTTTGTTTATCACGAAGTTCACTTAAAATAGAATGGTAAAATTAAATGTCACGTAAAATCATAGAAAAAAATCGCGTTTTCATGAACACTTACAAAACCTTAATAAAAGTGTTCTATTAAATATTCAACGACCAGCTCGGCGTCGAAAGGTGGAGACGAAAGGTGGTGGTGGTAAAGTGTCGCTTACTATCAGTAAAAATGGACAAAACACTGAGTTTTGTTCATATTAAAACTTAATAACATAAAAACGTCTTTTTCTAGTTTGTATGGTTTCCAAAGGTTTAGATGATGTTTTAAATATATTCTGGACAAAATTCCACATTATAATTTTATTGAGAGCAAGATTACATTATAATAATAATAATATTCCACAACTATCACACAACGCCATCTAGTCCCAAGCTAAGCAGAGCTTGTGTTATGGGTACTAGACAACTGATAAACATACTTATATATTTCTAAATACATACATATTATAGATAAATTACACCCAGACACACAACAAATGATCGTGCTCATCACACAAACATTTGTCCTGGGTGGGAATCGAACCCACGACCTCCGGCATAGCAGTCAGGGTCACTAACCCCTAGACCACAGGTAACAGGTGGTTAAGTAAAAGTTGTTATTCAGAAAAGAACTGGAGTCATCAACATACTTGCAAACTGAAGTGGCAGTGGGCTGGTCTTGTTTATCGAAAGACCTCCATGGTTGGAGTTGAGGAGTGTTGGAGTGGAGACAGTGTATCGGCAAGCATAAAATGGTACGCCTCTCAGCTAGTGAACCGCCAACCATATATCAGTGGCTGTGATAGATAAGATGCGGAAGGCGGACAACAGGGTGTTCTAGCACAGCCTGGGTCAAGCCTATGTATATACATATATATATACAAGCACCTCATAAGAAACCAAGGTTGAGATTTAGAAAACTTTTACACGTGCGTTAACTTAGACACGCTCCCGTCTTTCCTGTACTTTTTGTTTGTTAGTTGTACAGTGAAGTAATGATAAAAAGATCTACTTACATAAATAAATAAATATTTCATTTCAATAAACATTCAATTTATTTTTATTAGTGAGCGCATAACTTTGAAACAGGTGGACCGATTTGATATTCATTGTTTTAAAATGTTTGTAACAATTCTATGTCCAAAAAAAAAATCAAAACAGGAAAAAACTGAACGGTATTTTGTGTCTGGGATTTCCGTGTGAACTGCAGTATAGCTAGTATAAGATACTTACAAATATCATGTATAGATCCGATATCAGAAAACATAAAGATTCCATAACTGGTCATAGCCTGGGTAAAGTGGCAATCACTCTTTTTACATTCAGCAAGCATAACTCTTCTAATGATTCTGGGCCATACTAGCTCTTTACCAGACTCAGCTTTTCTAGGATAGGAACCTGTAATAAAATAAAGTTAAGCACTTACACGAGAAGACTGCCCTTGGCATGTTGAATCAGAATCAGAATCAGAATCAGAACTTTATTTGTAAACATAGGTAGAGTTACACAGTGTGTGAGCTGTTACAAAATTTCCATAGGTTCTCTATGTTTTGCCATTAGGCGTACAAATATTGTTATAAATTTACATCTAAATTAATTAAGTACCTACTTCATCAACTTACATATTAAAAATTTAATCAAGTTATAGTAAGTATCAAATCAATATTTTTTCCTAATGTCTACAATAAAATGTCAACGAAGTACACTCTCACTCAGATGCTCATATAAAAAAAAAAAATGTCATAAATAAAAAAACAATTAAATATGTATATACGAATGTCAAAAAAAAAAAAAAAAAGTTGTATTTCTATTTCTTCAATAATACAATCACTGGCTTAGTCGGACTATCATTTCTGTACAACATTAAAATAATGACATAAATGCAACGTAATCTGTATTGTATTTTCCTCAATCCCTATGTATATTATTTCATTTCAGGCTGAACACTAATCATAAAAAGAAATTCATAAGTGGTTATTACCATTATAGTACAGGGCTGGCAGCACTCTTGTTAATGGTACGAAATAGGTGCCCTTAGTTGGGCTACGCAAGCAGTTGCAAGAACCATCTACACGTCTTCCCTCTGTAGCACAGCATGGTTCTATTTCTGTCGTGCAAACCCTGGAAATAACGGATTACTTAAGGAAAAAGCAGAGCAAATCATTACCCAACGGCCACAAACTGTCATTATTTCTTTAAATTAAATTATGAATAAGATGTATTCATTATTTATATAAATTATATCGGCCATCAGTTTTGCAAGCAATGTGCCCTGCCCAGTTTAGCAATTTGTCGGACTATGTTGATTACCTTTGTTCTCCTACGGAATTCTTTATTTCTGATTCGATCGTGTAGGGAAACTCAAAGCATAGGCCTCTCTATTGCCCTTTTGGTGACTTTCAGCCTTCTGATAAGGCCCATTGTGAGCGACCACGTTTCAGTGTTATAGGCCATCATTGGCAACAAGCACTGGTCAAAGAATTTCATCTTATGACACTGGGTCCGAAAGGTTCTTGATTGGCGACTGGAAGACGTAGCGCTGAAAGGCCTCTCATAAGGTGGACAGATGACCTGGTGGAGGCCGCAGGAATTCACTGGATACAAGAAGTACAAAAAAGGGTCGAAATAGCGGTGCTTGGTGGAGGCCTAAGTCCAGCAGTGGACAGTGTTGGCTGAAATGATGATGATGATAATGATGCTGATGATGAGTTTGATATAAATTATTTTGGTACTTACTCTAAAATGCCTTTGGATTTGTAATAATCTATAAGCTGCTTCGTTGCTATTTTACCACTATAATAGTCATACACTAAAGCATTATTTAGTTGAATACAAAAGGATAACACTACAATTATGTCTAGAATCATATTATAACCCTATCACTTTTCTTAGACGCAAATGTAAAAAGAATGTTTACATTTTCTGTCGCTACAGGCTTATATATTATTGCACATTATTTATTTGTTTAGTAATATTATAGCAGAACTAATAAAAGGATTGTAGATGTAAGAAACAGCTGCATGCAGTTCTACTGTCATTGAATGCTGTTTGCAGTACCCTACAAAGCATTGTGTTGAAACATCATACATAAGTTATTATTTTATTTTTAAGAAACAAATAACTCACACATAATACCTCCAGTAATTAAATTTTGATAAACAAGTTTGTAGACAGTCTAGGCTAATAAAAAAATAAAATTAAAGAAAAACAAAGAAGTTTATTTGTATAGCATGTTTTAACATCTTAAGGCCGGGTCTCACTAGTGACCTGCATAGACTATCCGCTCAAATAGAGGTGGTAAACCAAACATGGCATGCGGTAATATTATAAGGTAAGATAACGTATATTGTTATAGGTAAGATAACATTATAGTGTACAAAGGCTCGTCACTGCACTACAATTTGCTGATACATCATCAACTTATCATTATTCTCGCCCCTTAAAGCTCCCGCAGCAGGCGCGACGAGACGGGGCGATGCGATTCTGATTGGAAAAATCCAAGAAGTTTCATCATTATCCTGCCCTTATTCCAATTTATTTTATTTATTCCACACTTCTCTATCAGTCGACATCTCAGTAGTCACCCCCTTTCTATTCATATCATAATTCACATAGCCCATCCATCGTTTCTTTGGTATCCTTATACTCCTATAGAAATCGACATTCATACTCAATACTTTCCTCATCACATTTTCCTCATTCCTCTGTATCACGTATACCATGATAACAGGCTTCCTCTCTCCTACCATTTTTCTGTGCCCTACACGGTCCATAATAATCTAAATTATATAGTTACCACCTAAGCACACATTTTGGAAAAGCAATAAAGATATTGAGTATTGATTAAATGTCTAATTATGTTAATCTTTAAGTAACAAATTGACACACATCTCAGAAATACGTGTTGCAACTCAAAATTGGTGAGTCAGATTAAACATTTCACTTACAATATACCAGCCTGAAAAAATCATTTGAGTCAGTTGCCTAGCGTTTTCCCAACCACGTTAGGGCTGGCTTTGGCTTTCAGTTGAACTTAATGCCAATAGCCTACTTTACATGGATCGACTACCTACCTGAGATCCATAAACCAGTTACTGGGTAATACGATATCCTTGATAAGACTGGTTGTCAGAGTTTCGAGTTCCTGACCCGTAATGCTTGTCAAAGATTCCCGAATAACAGCAGGAACCAAGGCCATAAAACGTATTTAGTGTTAGTTAAACAATAATTATTGTATTTATTATGGTGAGCAGTGAACAAAAAAACACTACAAAGTGAAAAATAACTTTAATTTCGGAGGTCGGTGTCTTAGGAACTGTATTTAAGATTTTTTTGGTTGTTATTATTTAAAGCCTTTATGTTTAACTTTTACTTATGGTTTGTACTAGGGATGCCCGATTTTTTGCTGTGAATCGATCTTCTGGATCGGATCGTAACTTCGTGAATCGATTCACGATCTTAATCTTATTGCACTGAATCGATCTTACTCGATCTCGGAAGATTGTATCGTAATTTTATAACAATAAAGAAACAATCAAAATCAAAATATATTTATTTCACATAAACCTACATGGGGACTTATGAAACCTGGGCAAACGTCAGAAGCTAGGTGCACGGCTCCAATTTCTTGATTCCTATGGAAAAGAGCCGCCAAGAAATTCCATAAAAAAGCATAGTATGCATGCAAAATTATTTATTTTAACTTAATCTTCTTAATAGATCAACTACAAAGTGTTCCACGGACACCGTCATGACAGATTGCGTAATAGGCAATTCAGCCAGTAAGTCGTATCAACTAAAACCTAAACAACATACCGTACCAACTACAACTTGTCAGGTATGTTAGCATTTTCTTCCGAACGTCGTTTTCTCTAGCTGGAAAAACTTTGACAGATGGCCGCAATAGAATAGATCAAGTGCATCTGCCCCAATGATTAATTTTGAAAAGTTTAAATGTAGACAGTTGGAATCTGTAAAGTAATACATGTTTTATACTTTTCTAAATTAACAAAATAATATAGAAAACAGACGTTCGAAAGGGAATGCTAACATACAAGACAATTGTAGTTCGTACGGTACATTGTTTAGGTTTTAGTTGATACGATTTTTTCATACGAACTTATAGGCGCATACGATTCGATCAGGCTAAGATCGTATCCTGTTAAATCGATTTAAAATATCGGTAGAATATGTATATGGTATGGTAATGAATCGATCTGCTGAAAGATCGATTCAGATCGGGCATCCCTAGTTTGTACCCCGCACTAATGGGTTGGACTGCGGTCCTTGATTCCACCTAAAATACAATAATTATTTTGCAGTAGTATTTTGGGACCGCAAGAAAGATGAAGTTAAAGTACAGTGAATAAAAAAATATACAAGACAATAAAAAAACATTTTCTCATACATTTTGTGTGTCAGCTACAAAACGCGTTATGCCTTTGAAGTACCAGGTTATCATAACTTAGTAGGAGCTTACCAAACATAGGACTGTCAGCTCGAAATCGCTTTATGCCTTCAAAGTACCAAGTGGTCATAACTCGGCAGGAGCTCATCTAACATGGGTGGGTATGTGTTAGCTAGAAAACGCTTTATGCCTTCGAAGTACCAGGTTGTCATAACTTGGTAGGAGCCTAATAAGTTAAAAAATAAATTATTGACTCTAAGGAAGTACAAAGTTCGCTGGGTCAGCTAGTATAGAGAGAAACGGTCATCTCAACTTTACAATAAAATAAATAAAGAGATATATGTATATACTAAGCAATATTATGAATGTAAAAAACTTATAACTAAATGGATAAAACAACTCACCTACGATGACACCGAAGCCCTATTGCAGCACACATCATAACTCACTCATTTATGCATACACTAACTCCTATGTACCACATGTACACTTACACACCACACATACACATACACCCCACACACACATATCACACATACTCAACTCACTTGTAACATACACAAAACAGTTTAAATTTCCCTTTTTAATTTTGTAATTTACCATGTTGAATTTATATGTATAAATAGTGAATACCGGATTTTGTATGTACATTACTATTATCTAAGTTACGGAAGAGTGGAGTGTCCTAACACAGGCAATTGTTTGCTTAAAAGGACACTCCTACCACTAGCTTTGTTTTACAAATTTTGTTAAAGAAAATAAACTATTTGTATTAGTATACGTATTTATGATAGCTTTTTTATGTCGGATGATTATGTTTTAATTACAAAAGTAGTAATGATTTTAAATAATTGTAAGGATTATGACCGTGGCTGACGTGTCTAATTACGATAGTGAAGTTTTTTAAAAGTTTATTTTACGTTCCAGTGGGCTCCAGATTACTTTTTTTAAATAGTATTTTGTATTCTTGTTTAGGTTTAATTCCTAAATTATTTTTAAGCCTTCTATAAGAATTGATAAAATAAAAATTATATAGTTTTATAAAAATAATTTTATTTGTATAACTTGTAATTTTTTGGTTAATCGTACTTTTTCATGACATAACTTTTTTATTTTACTTGTGGTCCCAAAATACTACTCAAAATATTTATTATATTAATAGGTGGAATCTCGGACCGCGGTCCCGGTCCCAAAAGCCAGTCCCAAAACCCGCACTAATATAATCGCGTTATTCGTCCATTTTTAGCGCACATATTTAATGCAAATTCAAGACTAATATGGTTTTCACATGGATCCCATTGTCAGAATGGAACCAAATTAAAATGAAACCACACAAAAAGCACCAGATTTCTAATAAAAAAACAATCATCAAAATCGGTTCACCCAGTCAAAAGTTAAGCTAACAAACATAAAAAACACAGTCGAATTGAGAACCTCCTCCTTTTTTTGAAGTCGGTTAAAAAGAGCATAGTTTGTTATTCATGTTAACAGTGTCTATACATAAGATACACTCACATTCACAGAGAAAAACCTTAGAGAGAAGTCACCTTTGCAGACATTGCTCTGCATTGTTATACTCAGATAAAATTCGTCCTCTGAGCTATACCTCTGAGCTTCTTTTGGTATTTCTCTGCAGCTGGAGTGGGTTGCAATTTTGCGACAAACGAGCGCAAACGAGTGGTGACCTCCGATATGTCGGTGGAGCCGTTGTAGGTTTGTCAAAACACTTTTATACATCAATCATATTTTAAAAACTAGATGAGATCGTCGTTTCCAATCTGACTAATCTTGGGAGAAAGGCTGAAACAATTTCAGTGATCACACTCTCTTTAAAGGCCAGACATCTTATTTTATATCTTTAAATGAGCAATTCTTGTATATATATCTATATTTATAATCTGAATCTCGGAAACGGCTCCAACGATTTTCATGAAATTTAGTATACAGGGGGTTTCGGGGGCGATAAATCGATCTAGCTAGGATTTATTTTTATAAAATGTCGTTTTATTCGTGTTTTCAACGACCAACTTTATCGATAATTAACTTTAACATAAATTTATTATTTTAAACACAATTTACCAAAAAATATCATCCAGATATTAATCTTAACACAAGAAGCACTGAACATACCGACTGAGGTAAATTTGGATAAAAAAATATGTATATTGCAATTACGTGGTTGAAGTCTCGTATAAATAATAAATATAATAATCATCATATTAGATGAAAAGTCAGAAAAAGTTACGATTATATGCATAATAAAATATTAATTAGAGCAGGAAGAACATCGAAATGGGTCAAATTTTAGACACCCGCACTTCTAGTGTTAATCAGATCAAACTGCTGTCTGAAGTAGTCTATTGGGGAAAGAACCACACAGATTGAGTGGAACTGTCCAGTCAGTGCACGTATTTGACAGTAATCGTACAGTTAAGTCAAAACGTAAGAAGCTTAACCATTTGACGAACAATACAAAAGAAGCAGAACTTTTGGGGACGCTGCATAAATTACTCAATGCATTAAGTTGATGTAGCGAGATGTTGTACAATGTAGATTTTATTAGTGAAGGTAATAGTAAAAATTAAAGCGCATTTTTTTTTAAATATTTAATAATATAACCTTCATCCTAAATTGCATACTTTGAATTTTTAATTTAAAACACAATGTCTTATTACTTATAATTTTTAAAATTTGCAGCAACTGTCATCTTTCCAAGCTATTATATCAATGTCCGGTATTTCATCACAACTCTGCATTACATTCCTGTAAATAAAAAAACCTTGTTATAACCTAGCTACAAACTATTTATTATCATACTAATGTAAATCCCCAGGTTCGATTGCCAGAAGGATCAAGTAGTAAGTATAGTCTTTAAGGTGCATGTAGACAGTGCGATAAATATGCTCCGTGTGGTAAGCCACGTATGGGACGATATATAAATAAATGCATTTGTGGCGCATGCTTCTGCCGTCTTGAGGCACCTTTAATATCAATTTTAACAGTATTTAACACGAATGATAGAGGTAAAAACATACACATGCATAGCATGGGGCACTCTTTTCCAAACAAAAATAAAACTTTAATTTCTCACCCCAATCCAACCCTCTGAAAAGCTTTCTGCTGTACGTGAGTAACAGAATCCCCAACGTCACATAACAGTCTAGCTATTGACGCCTTTCTTATTTCTTGCAGTTGTTCTGTAAAACAGAAGTAACATTAACGCTGCTTGCTTACTTGGTGAATATTTAGCTAAGCATAAATAATGGTGCCAATGCTGATACTCCTCTCATTGAGAGTAAGTGAGCCGTAATCTACCACGCGGGCCTAGCACGTGTTGATTTAAATGACTATTCGATTTGAAACTAATTCATTGATTTGTTACCAGCACTTCTGCCGAATGAAATTTATAGCTGACGTTATTTCGGGTTAATATAGCTTTCCATAAGTGAATAAATTTTTAAAATATGTTAAGAAGTTTATAAGTTTATCCATCACAAACAATTTTACCAGCAATGAAAACAGTTCTCTGTATAATATTATTTTGTACAGATATTCTCATATTGCTGATACAGAGCAGCAAAATATGGTACCTAATGAGAGAATAAAACATATACAAGATGTTGTGCATGATAATAAGAATATAATTAATAAATTAAGTAGCTCTTCGTTAGATTGTCAGTCAAACAAACGCAGGTTCATTGGGCCTTAATGTGAAATTTTATGGACAATACTATGGATTTCTACAAAAGGCTGATATTTAATAGATATCGAATAGTATATTGACAGAACGCCTTAAAAACAATAAGAAGCTCACCATTCGTAAAAGCATGTGGTCTATTCGGTCTTTCATACCAGTGTCTATCAGACTGCATGGTCCGCATCAGTTGTTCTACAACAATACTATAAAACGTATATGGTACTCGACCACCTTCCATTGACTTCTCTACCCACATTGCTGCTAGAAGATCAATGTCTTCTGCAGACTCGTATAATTCCGACATCTTTTCTAATATCTGTCAATGGGAATCGGTAATTTAATTTATTGAAATTTTTAAACACCTTTTTTTGTATAAATTATATTTGTACAGATTATAACAATTAATAACTTAAATATTATTTTAAGAACGACCACTATAACTTTGACAAAGCAACTCATGCCATATTCTTCGCTACCTGGGTCCATTCAAGTTAATGATAGATAGTACCCCAGTAAATGATAGCTTTATGGTAAGAATATACGAGTAGTGCTCATAAATATGCTATGCAATTATACAATACAAAATTAATGAATTTATACAATGCAAAGATATCTAGGTTTTACAATCATCAGCAGTTCTAACAATATTTTTAATGCTAATCAAATTAGTTTAAGCGACCTTGTGGGGCTGATAAATAGTGTACATCCAGGTATTTTTGTCAGCGATGTACATATGTATGTATGTAACAATGATGTAATCCTTCCACTTGTGATATGCTTGGCTGCATAGTGTGCGTTTTATACAAGATTATAATTTCGTTTCATTTAATTAGAGTATTTGCGGAGGTATTGTAAAAACAAACTGAATTGGAAAATGTCAAGCAGAATTGCCTCATTCATGTCCTGGATTGGCATCTGTAGAAATACTATAGATAAGGACATTGCTGACAGGATGTATGCTACCAAGGCCTACATGCGGTGTTTGAAAATAGCTATTTAAAATGATAGTGCCTATTAAGTGTAAGAGAAGAAAGCCGAGCGAAAGATCATGTGTTTGCTATTCAATTTCAATGATCATGATTGTGGTCTCCAATAAAGAATTTTATTTATGTTGTAGCGGCATCTAAACCGCCACATAAGAACTTCGTATCATACTGACGTAACGCTAAATCCTGAAACGTGCAAGCAGAGTTTTTTTGCATCTAACATATACAACATCCCGACATCGTTCGTCGGGTAGGTGCCCATAAAACACCCATTTTGCTGTCTAATATTTAAATAAAACATTATTAGACTGAGCGCAAGTTTATCATATCCATAATGCTTAAGTTTTAAGAGCGAGGTTTCGTGATTAACGCAGGCAATTGCCTTGGAGAGTTCACAAAATATGCCTATAGCATCTTTGGCCTCCCATGCTGTAAATATGTTTATTAATAAAGTGACACTTGCGTCAACGTTACAATGTCCACAATGGTCAGATGTCAAATAATTTACAATGGCTTTCTCTAAACATTCACAGTTGTTCAACTCCTGTATTTAAGGTTATGTTTAGATTACTAATCTGCACTAATTTTTTCTAGAGTTATTTTGGCTGATGTGTTCTCTCATCATTTTGGATGTACCTAATGGTGTATGATGTACCTAGTGATGTATCTTACCTCTGGTTCGAAGAACTCCACTAAATCATCGAAACAGGTCATTTTTCTTCCGGAAAAGTGCTCTAAATATTTAACATAAGGTTGCATCAACATGAGTCGGTTTTTAGCCAAATCATTTGAGAAAACATCCTGCGATGGTTGGATTACTCCTAGTACTTTCTCAGCCATCTGAAATGCGTTAATTTTCAACTTTTTAAGTGTAATTAAAAAATATCATGATGCATAACTGTAAAACGATTGAATTATAATATGAACGCAAAAAAAATTGACGAAAAGCTTGTTATAAAAAACCTAAAGCCTCTAGTTTACTTTGTAAGGCATTAACATAGCTGATAACAAGATTGTATCGTCATTTAATGGCTTTAAAACAACCAAAGAGACACTTACGTCAGAATCCACGACATGATCATCTATCTTTGCAGAAGCTTGTCTAAAACTCCCTTGCGTCAAATAATCTATGTTATTATCTACTGCCAAATAGCCAGTTCTTACGCTAAGATTGACTGTATCAACCTTCTTCACGAAATTGCCATCGGCATCAAACATTCTAAAAATGAAGTGAGAAGTAATTCATTTTGCTGTTTATCTTGGCAATAAATCATCATCAATGACATCATCTACATCTTATTCAATTTGAATGTTTTCCAACTTCAGTAGAAACAACTTTTTTGGAGTCAACTTATTATGAGTATCGAAAGTGACTTTATTTTAGTATCTTATATGAAGCAACTGCTATTCTTTTCTGGCGTCACCATTTACATATTGTCTTTGCTGATAAAAAGACCACGTGACCATTTTTATAATTCAAATGAAGGACTTCTAAAGTGTCAAGACACCTGTATGAATCATCATCATCATCTTCATTTTAGCCGAGAGACATCCACTGCTGGACTTAGGCTCCCCCAAGCTCCGCCACTTCCACCAGTTTTATGCCACCCGCATCCAGCGGATTCTTGCGGCCTTCACAAGGCCTGTATGCATATTATATTGTAGTTTATGCTCATTTAAGTTTTATTTGTACCGAACATTTATTCATACCTGTGATGTTCACAAGTTACAATAGTAATCTTAAAAATGTAAACTAACTAAATAGTCATTACAGAGGTTCTGATCTATGCATCGTGTTAAAAATAATAGTCTGCTTGATTTTCAATAAATTAGGCTGGATTCTACTAAGTATAACCGAATGCTTCATTCTTATTTAGATATACTTACTTCATTGTACCTTCTTGCATTTTATGTAACCACCGTAATGCTATAGGAAATTCTATTGACAATTGTGGCCATAATGTGTCGTTATACAAATCTCTGAAAGCCGATGGATACAAGACTCCATCGTCGATAAGATTGTCATAGCCTGGAACAGAAATTGCAAGCGTGGATTAAATATAATTGACTTTTTGTAATCTTTCTTAGATAACAGATCAATAACTATTTCTTTTAAAATTATTTGTTTTGCATGATGTGAATTTACGCTGTTTAACTTTAACGATGAGTTTATTCAACTCTTAAACAGTAGCTTAATATTGTTTTACAATATGACATACAATCTTAATAACTGTAAATATATTTTTTTAGACTGGCTTGGAAGTCTAGTGGTTAGTGACCCTGACTGCTAAGACTGAGATCGTGGGTTCGATTCCCACGCAGGACAAATCTTTGTGTGATGAACATAATCATTTTTTCTGAGTCTGGGTGTAATTTATTTATAATATGTATGTTTTAGAAACATATAAATAAGTATGTTTATCAGTTGTCTGGTTAGCATAGTATAGGCTCTGCCTAGTTTGGCATCAGATAACGTTGTGTTGGTTGTCCTAAGATATTATTATTATATAATTTAACTTACCCATCATCATAGGCAATAATTCGTATAGAAAAATTTGCATCTCAATAGCAATATTGATATCTCTTGCGGTGTAAAATAGTTTGTCGTCGTCCCAACATGGGTTTATTTGGGCAAGTCTATTAGCTATATGGTTGTGAAGCCTCCAAAACCAAATGGTTGCTATGTTAATTGTAATCAATGTGTTGATTTCATCTGTCGCTGAAATAAAGGCAGATTTTTTGCAATAATTCATATTTGAGATAGGATTTAACAGGTAGCCTATTTAAGCCCATCTGCCAGGGTCGCGAGATTGTTTGAAAGAGATACCGTGACCCTGGCACATGGGCAACTGAAGGAACACGGGTGGGTTTTAGTCAGTAAATGTCTTACACGCCCTCCCGCTCCGCCCAGAGCGGGAGAAGTCATTTGATGATTTCCCATCCAAAAAAAAGCCCATAATAATGCCGGTTAGAAAATTTTAATTATTGAATTGCATGTGTGTTTTATTTATTTTATTTTTAATGACAATATGCTGATTAATTTAAATATTAAATTTGAATATTAATTGATATTGTATTTTTTTTTATTCCTGACTGTTAATTCTTAATTTTGACTGTTTGTTGTTAATTATTAACTCTGATTTTGATTATAATTCAAATTTTTTATATGTATTGTGTTTATAATTGTGTGCCTAATAATGAGTCCATTGTTACTTAGTATGAACAAAATAATAATAATATAATAATAATAGTGATGCATGGATAAATAGTAAGATCATATAATAAAGAAGATAGTAGATAATTTAGATGCCATAAAAGCATATTGGTGACTACACGCACATATTTTTTTTCATATGCGTATGTACAATCAAAAATAATCAAAAATATTGAGCTCAAGTATACAATACAAGAATGTTATTAAGGTCGCCATTTCTGTAAACCTTTTATAAATATAAGACGGAATTAATAATTGACTTACGTGTTTTATGACATCTTGTCTCATAAGGTTTTCGGTTCAAAATACAATCGGAATGATTTTTATCCTGTGGTGGCCAAATTCTGCTATCTTCTACTTCATATTTTAATAGACCACCTTGATATTTTCTACCCTCTAACGCCTTATTGAGAGTGTTTCCATAAACATTTGACAAATCAAATAAAGGAGTTGAAGACTGTATCTGAAACATTAATAATACGAACATTATCCATTATATAAGTGATGCAAACCGAGGAGACTTCACCATTGTCTCACAACTTATCAATTGCAGACTTCTACTCATGTACATAAAAACGAGCATTAATTATTATAATTTATCTTTATCTTTATTTCAGACACACGTCCACATATTTTACAAAGATAGCGTTAGTAGGGTTGTTAGTAGTAGGTACACACAAAGAAAATAATAAAAGGGTGTTAGTAATTTGTTAGTAAACAAAACAAGGTGGACATTAATAACTAAGTCTATTTCCTATTTCTGTGCAGGTGTACACTTACCCAGTACACAGTAAACGGACTGCATTGATCACGATTAAACATCATGATGAGGCGTTTGGCTCGTCATTCCAGATTTCCTCAATCATATTAGTGGACCTAAATGGTCAAACATGAGCGTATCAATAACATAAAGAAAATAGGACGTACCCGCTCAGGAGGTGTGTCTTTCTTTCGACAACCTACTGTTTGGAAAGTCATAGGTTTCGTCAAGTTGAGGCATCGGATACCAGTGAAACGATGGACCGGGTCGTCGTCTGGCACTTCTATAGGGGCGCACATGTCATCTTCTTTACCTTTAGGGTTACAGCAGTAGGGCGTCCATTGTATGTAGTTTACTAAAACATATATACATATTTGATTTTTCAATTTATTCAATAAATCCTATTGCCTGTTCCATTCCTTGGTGGTTTAAAAGTGGAATAGTGGAAAATTATTCATATTAAATAATTATAATCAGTTTTTTTAAAGTAAACAATTAAATAGAAAATTAAATACTATTTTAGTATAGTTATATAAATATATATATATATATAGTTTTAGTTAATAAGTAGTATTTATATTTTAAGTAAATATTTACGTCTACGACGAAAACGATTAACTGATTATTATCATTTAATAATTACGTCCCACTCCACTCGGCTAGCCAAGCGAGAGAGCAACCGTTTATGTGTTCTAGACACATACTTGTATCATGAAGATTGGAAACGTCAGATGAGACAAAAACAAGGAAATATGTAGCCAGCATTGTAAATTGTTGATCGGGTACTGAAGCCTCTGACAAAAAACTTGTTCGTAGTCGCCGTACAAGAGGTAGATCGCCAGATTTTGATTTCCTTGGCTCAAAATCTGAAATAGAAGAAAATGCCTATTTACTTTCATTCCTAACGATTCTGCTAAAATTAATGTACTCAACGCCGAAATGACATTAAACTGTGATCCAGTTTAATGTAGATCATCACGCTTTGTTGTGCACACAACAAGCCCCACACGAACTTTTCTTCTGTATCGTGAAAGCGTTTACAGACTCGACAAAATATATCTCTATGCACAAAAAGACACATGCCATATATATGCATACTAGCTTTTGCCAGCGGCTTCGCCCGCGTGGAGGTCGGAAATTTTCCCGCGGGAACATACTACCGGGATAAAAAGTAGCCTATGTCCTTTCTCAGGCTCTAAACTATCTGTGTACCAAATTTCATTTAAATCGGTTTAGGAGTTTTAGCAGGAAAGCGAGACAGACAGACCTACAAACAGACAGAGTTACTTTTGCATTTATAATATTAGTGTGGATTGCAAAGGTGGTACAAATCACTCTCTTGCCCTTAAAAATATTTTTTATTAGTCATCTTCTCAGTAGAAACCCTTTCCTCCCTTTCATTCCCTTCAATGGGAGGGCCATTCTAGCCATATAGTCTTTTACACAGTCAATTCATTGATTCTTTGGTAATCCCTTATTCCAATAGTGATTCATATTCTAATCCTAAACTCGCTTTAAGTAATTTTCCTCAACATGACTGCGAAAAGTAGTCCGAAAATCTCGAACTCAGAAATCTGTTACATTTACACGAAGAAAGCAAACATTTCATCAGTTACTGATAGTGTCGCGGTCCTAGAATGATTTACCTTTATCATAAGCAGCTGGTAGCATTCGATACGGGGGTGTATGTGTAGCTCCCCTGCTTGGATATCGAAAGTTGTTACATGATCCATCCAGTCGTCTCCATTCTTCGGGATCACAGGGCTCAATGTCGTTGATGCACCAACTAGAAGTATAAAACGTATTATACTTGGTACGGGAGACACTGAATTTCTGATTCACCAATCAGTGACAAAATTATATTCAGTGACAGTAAATGTAGCCCAAGCCCTAAACACATATATATTAACAAGCTAAACCATGCTAACGAGAAGCAGTAATGCTCGCGAAGGAGGAAGCGGGACACGTGAAGGAGAGGGAAGGTATGCGCCCTCACGCCCCTAGCCGCTACAGGAGGAGACGCCCCGGGCGTCGGGAGTCAATTGCGGACTCCCGGCTACCATAGGCGCGGACTTGCGGGCGGCGAGCAATGTGTAGCTTGCCGCCCGGTAAGGACCAAGCCCGTGTCGACAGCGCGTAGTGTTCCACGCGCGCCTCAAAGAGATATCAGCAAAACTGAAGGGGTCCGCCAGGACTTATGCCTGCCAGGGTCGCGAGATTTGTTCGAAAGAGATACTGTGGCCCTGGCATATGGGTAACTGAAGGAACACGGGTGGGTTTTAGTCAGTAAAAGTCTGACACGTCACTTCCACTCCAACCTAAAGTGGGAGACATCATTTGATGATTTCGCACCCACAAAAGAAAACCATGCTAACTAAATTATTAAAACGACTAATTATAAAAATCCTTAAAACATAAACTTAACACTGAAGCTACTTGACTTTTCGTTTGTCTATCTGTTAAGACCCTTTTTCTCAAGAACGCGTGACATTATGTTAACAAAACTCTTGACCCTGGGCTCCCGGTCCTTTGAAAAGCGTACGAGAGGCCGAAGCTGGCCAGCTCACAGAGGCCCCTTAGACAATTTAGATGGAGTGAGCCACCGTCCGACGGTTATCCTTGTATGCACTGTGCAAGTGCATCCATTTTCGTTTTATCATGGAGAAATGCTTATGTAGGTATACTGCGCTACCACGGAGACATAGCGCAATTATATGGTACTCAAACCCACTAAAACTCCACGGTGTCCTCCTGTGCCGCTTATGGCGTGAACACGGGCAATCTTAAGCACTCTTCCGCGAATCTCCCGCTGCTGTCCGTCATAGGACCCTCCTCTGGGGGTCACCCCGGAGCCCAAATAGCAGACCCCTTGTAATATACTCTTGGGCCACCTGCGACGAGTCAGGACAGTAGGCCCGTCGCCTACCACTTTTCGGCGCTCCTCAACACAAAGAAACAAAGGTGTTGGAATATGTGTTTGGATGGCCAAAATGGATTGGTTACCAAAAACAAGGAGAGGACTATGGCCCATGCTTGATCAATGTATGTACGAACTATACACGGATAAAATAAAAGGGGCCGACTTACACACTCAATAATGGGACACCGTAAACCATCGCCAGCACATAGTGACGTAGCAACAAGAGCAACACTTCCCGAGGTGCTTGAGGAGTAGAGAGGAATTCCACGGATTTCAGAACAATCCCAGAGCCCGGAAGAAGGTTAAGATCCTTCATTATGACTATTATTATACTTGTTTTAATTGTTTTATTTCAATAAATTCATACACTGTTCTTTTATTTTAATCTATACTAATATTATAAAGCTGAAGCTGAGCTTTTAGCTATTTTGGAGTTGCAACCGTGTACCGGAAGCCGTAGAGTTGGACGGCCTCTCACAAGGTGGACCGATGACCTTGTGAAGGCCGCAGGAATCCGCTGGATGCGGGAAGCACAAAACCGATTGAAGTGGCGGAGCTTGGGGGAGGCCTATGTCCAGCAGTGGACGTCTTTCGGCTGAAATAATGATGACGAGGATTATATGGAATGTGATTGAATTTAATTGGCTCACTAATGAAAACAGTTTTATTACTTTGATGTTTTTAAGAAAAACCATAATATTAACTATATATATAGTATTTTTTTTTACTTAGAGTATAAGAGGTACTTACAAAGTGGTATTATCTTTACTATGTTGAATAACCATTTCGTCACTTATAGCAATTCCATAGTATGAATCATACACAATCCCTAGTGTAACACAAAACACACAACTATAACACAAAAGCCATAGTAAAATCATGTTGTACTTTAAAACTTATTTTAATAAAAATTGTACTTTTAGATTTCCTTATATACTTAATAAGTGTTTGTTAAGGTGCTCTCACACCAGTGAGAATTATTGCGCGACGGCAATTCCTTCAGTTGCGTCACGATTGAGGGTATCAGTCGCACGCAGCAGCAGAGCAGTTTATACGGGCATGTTTTATGGAAACCGGCAAGTAATGTTAGGAACAAATTCCTGGCAATGCCGCCTCCACTAGGCGTATATCGTAAAGATGATGATGAGTCGCACGCAGTTCCAAATACAATTTATTTGGGACCAAATAGTTATGAAAAAATTACGTCGTTCGACCAAATCAAATCTATGTGGTGTGGCCTTTGCTACACGTGTGAACTAAACAATTTATGATTGCTTGTTTGTTGCGAGACTCTGGAGCGTAACTGAAATTAAAAAAATATGTAAACCGCCATTTTAACAAATTAATTAAATTTAGACACGTCACAATCTAGCAGTTCTAGCAGTCGTGCCGAACCTCTTGAAACTTGTGGCCGACATAATGGCGCTTTGGTGACGGACGAGCGATGGGCATGTGGTCATATTAAATGTATGCATTGTTGCTTCGTAATATCTCAGAGATGGCTACCGTAACAATTATTTGCTTATTACTACGCACTAAGTATTAATTCTCTGACATCATTCAAGTTTTTCGGTTCCGGAGTACAGATAATCTTTACGTTTGGGAAACGTCAATGGACGAGCAATGTGAGAGCAGTAGTTGACCAATCGGAACAGCCACGATTTGTTTTGGAGGTAGAAGGTTGAACCCAGATCGGCGCTTTACGGTTTGTAGATAATTTCATCACCACTGCTCTCAAAACGGCGAAGGAAAACATCGTGAGGAAACCAACATGTCCTAGATCGAGACCAAAATTTGAAGACATGTGATTTCTATCAACCTGTATTGGGCCCACAGGGTGAATCATGTGACACACTTCCTCTCACCGAGAGGAAGCCTGTCTCCCAAACGTGGGAACATAATAGGTTGATTATATTACGGTGTAAACTAAGAGCATTTATAATTTACTGTGTGATTTTAAATTAATTGAATCGTATCTCAAAGAAGTATCGACGGTTTCAACGTAATGTATCAAAAAGCTAAATAAATATGCAAATTCTCCACTCTAACACGACATCGTCATTCTCCTGCCAATATTCCAATCTATTTAGGGTCGGCGCACTATGTTTCTTTCTTCCATGATTCACACATATTCACATATTTCATGATTCACACAGTCCATCCATAATTTCCATGGTCTCTCATATACGTGGCACACTCAGAAAGTTTTGCGAAAATAAAAAGAAGTGTTCTATAGGTAAATATTTTTTTTTAATCTTTCAAAATATTCTCCACTAGCCTCTATGCAAAGTTTCATGCGTCTAAACCAGTTTTTGAAACACTTTTTCCAGTCCGCCGCAGACACATCGTTTACAGCCTGCTCGAACGCTGACAGCGCATCTTCCGGCGACGAAAATTGTATCCCTTTGAGCTGATGTTTTATTTTCGGGAATAAAAAGAAGGCACACGGTGCTAGGTCCGGGCTGTAAGGAGGGTGACCCGGAAGATTGACCGGCGTGCTGTCCAAGAAGTCCCTCGTTTTGAGCACGGTGTGCGTAGGCGCGTTGTCGTGGTGGAGCGGTAGCCCGCGGAACCCTGTGTTTGGTCGCTTGTTGCTCACAACAGAGAAATCTTCACCTAAGCATTTGGTAGTATACCATTCGGCGTTGATGCTTCTTTGGTTCCGTAAAGGCATTGACACCAAGTAGCCAGTCAAATTGAAAAAGCTCGCGATCAAAATCTTCCCCCCGCTTCTAGATCGCTTCACTTTGGTAGGCGTTGATTCGTTTTGAAACACCCAAACCATCGACTGGCGCTTCGTTTCTGGATCGTATTGATAAATCCAGGACTCATCACCTGTAATAATGTCGTAAACACGCCGAGACGAGCCTGTTTCAAATTTGTGTATCATATCACGGCACCATTCTACCCGGGCCTGCTTCTGAGCATCGGTGAGGTTGTGCGGCACCCAGCGTGAAACTATCCTCCTCACGCAAAGATGCACTTGTAGAATCTCGTGAAGGCTTCCCGATCCAATCTGCAGTATGTGTTAAATCTCTTGATACGTAATTCGCCTATTGTCTTGGATTAATTTTTTTACTGCTAGCACGTTTTCCTCCGTAACAGCCGTCAAAGGGCGACCACTTCTTTCTTCATCTCCCAAAGATAGTCGACCACGTTTGAATTAATTATACTAACGATACACAGTTGCCTTGGAAGGGCCTTCATCCATGAATGCAATTCGAAGTCTATCGTATGATTCGTCCGGTTTCAGGCGACACTTGAAATCGTAAAAAATCATAGCGCGAAAATGTTCCCGGCGCAAATCCATTTTCCTATGAGACACTTCTGATTTTCAAGCCAACGTTCTCCAGCTTTTGTTGCCACTGCTATTCCTATTTGCTCTATATCTCAGTTAAACCGCCAAGAACAATATTATCGGAAATAGTATGCACCAGGTTACCTCTTCCTGTATGTTTGACGTCAGAGCGTCCATGTTCAACAGGAAGAGGTAGGTACCCTATCGTATGCTTTTTCTAGATCGATAAACACCATGTGTAAGTTCTTTTGTGCACAGACCAGACGTTCTTCTAGACATAGAACAGACGTTTTTCTTGCAAAACTGGTATTCATTGTTCTTCGAACTGACATAAACCAAATCTGGTTCGAGGTAAGCTCACTCTCCTGCCGCAATGATTTCCCTCACCAAGCCCATATTTACTAATACTTCTCTGAGTACATGATTCCATTTTATTCTTTTCGTTCATTAGCTTTTCAGAATAAACCTACAATAAAATTTCCTTTTACTTCGACATTTTTCGAAAGACCGTTACGGCATCTCCTTTATTCTTTCAATGATATCTCTCGTTCTCCTTTCTCTTGCTTTTTTATTCCAGTGAAGCTCCTTCTGGCCTCTTTGGGCTATCCAGTGAGTCATAAAACTTCTCCTGTGCCTTGGACTATTTGATAGTATTCATGACTCTT
This sequence comes from Aporophyla lueneburgensis, assembly GCA_932294355.1. Classification (NCBI taxonomy): domain Eukaryota; kingdom Metazoa; phylum Arthropoda; class Insecta; order Lepidoptera; family Noctuidae; genus Aporophyla; species Aporophyla lueneburgensis. The sequence continues at coordinate 3,881,722 of OW028740.1, read as the reverse complement.
AGTATAAAGACCATTTTTAAAAGAAAAAAAAAGAGAATACAAAATTCTAAGAAAATTAGTAATTTTTCAGAAAAGTAAAAATTAATATAGCAAAAACAATGATGTGATGGATTGTATTTGGTATTTTATCGTTTTATCAAGTTGAAATCCAGAAGAATCTTATGCAGTTTTTTACTTGCAGACCTGTGTAACAATTGTTTTGCATTATGTGCATTGTATTGTAATAACACACACCCCACAAAAAAAAAATTGTACTTGTTATTAAACCACATGGTCTTTACGTATTTTGACCGTGAAAATTTTCAAAGTCAAAGTCAAAGTCAAAGTATCTTTATTGTGGGCACATGTAAGTTACAGGTCTTAACAATATTTTAAAGTATCAATATGTCCTGCCTTATAGGCATACAATAATTATGTAGGTAGATATGGCATAAAAAATTTGGAATTATTATAGATGGTAAGTTATTATAAATGTAAAAGTACAGTGCAACTATCACATGGTCAATACTAATGCATGTCAAATACGGTGAATCTAATACATGGTCAATACTTATATATGTCAAAATACAGTGGAACTAATAAATGGTCAACAATTCAGGAAATCTTGGATCGTGTAGAATGCTTTATCAATTAAAAATGTTCGTAATTTATTTTTAAATATTGAAAGTTCCTTAGTGTCTAGAATGCTAATAGGTATTTTGTTGTATATTTTTGATGCAATGCCAAAGAAGCTTTTGTTAAATAGAGCCGTTTTATGTGGCACATTAGAAATTTTTAACATATGCCTTTTCGATTTAAGTTTATCAAATAGATTTTCATTTGTTTTTATAAATACAGCTACTTCATAAATGTAAATTGCAGGGAAGGTCAATATTTTTAATTCTTTGAAATATGGTTTACATGAATCTGGAACACGGATACCAACCATCGCACGTACACATCTTTTTTGCGCTTTGAACACTAAATCCCTGTTAGTTGCATTGCCCCAATAAATGACTGCATATCTCAGTGTCGCCGAAATATAAGCGTGGTATGCGGTCAAAAGAACTGATCGATCAACTATTTTTGATAATTTATATAAAGCATATGAGTACTGATTAACTTTATTGCATACTGTGTCTATGTGTGTTTGCCAAGACAAATCCTTATCAATCCAAAGCCCTAGAAATTTAACGCAGTTGACATGTTCAATTTTCGTCCCATTATGATTAATATTAAAGTTGTTGTTTATAGTTTTACGCCCAAAATTCACAAGTTTAGTTTTTTCTAAATTGATAATTAAATTATTATTCGTCAGCCAGTTAATTATATTGCAAAGAGTGGAATTTATCTCACTTTCAAAAGTATTAATATTTTGACCAGTAAATATAGCTGTGCTATCATCAGCGAAAAGGATCATTGGATGCTGTGAAACTTTAGGCAGATCATTTATGTAGGTCTAAAATAACGGAGGACCTAACACGCTACCTTGAGGCACTCCATATATTACTTTTTTGGGCATGGATTTATGTTTTTGTTCGGTATTATTTGAGATATTAATATTATTTATTTCAACTACCTGATATCTGTCATTTAGATAAGATTCCAGAAGTTTATGGACGTTACCCCTTATACCATAACTGTATAATTTATTTAAAAGTGTTCCATGGTGTACATAATCGAACGCTTTTGTCATATCCATAAACATTGCAGAGACAGGCAAACGCTTATCAATATTGGTATAAACTGTTTTTAAAAGGTCATAAATTGCTAAATTAATTGTCTTATTCTTTCTAAAGCCTTTTTGTTCTTTCGCAAATAGGTTGTACTTCTCAAAGTGAGTATTAATTGCAATATATATGACTTTTTCAAATATTTTAGAAAAAATTGGTATAAGTGCTATTGGTCTGTAACATGCCATGTCCTCCTTGTTATTTTTCTTAAAAAGTGGCTTCACTACGGATTTTTTAAGTTTAGTTGGAAACACTCCATGCTCAATACATAAGTTAAATATATGACTGAGTACTGGGCTGATGATGGGCGCAACTTCCTTTATTGAGGATGTTGTAATGTCATCATATCCAGCACTTCTAGTGTTTTTAAGTGTGTTAATTATAATATTAATATCATAAGGTGTTACAGGGTTTAGAAACAAAGATTTATATGTACTATTAGTCAATGTCAAATTATTATTGAAAGATGTCAAATTCATATTAGGATTATTATTATTAAAATTGTCCGCAACTGATGAATTATTATTATTATTGAGTGAATTAATGGGTTTTATTAAATTAATATAATAATTATTAAATTCTTCAGCAATTATTTGTGGGTCTGTTATTGTATGATTGTTTACTTTTATTTTATTAATATTTTCTTTTGGAAGTTGGCTTTTGTTAGAGTTTATAATTTTCCATGTGGCTTTAGACTTGTTCTCTGCATTGGATATTAGGTAATTATTTTGAGATTTTTGGGTAAGTTTAACAATTTTTTTGAGACGGTTACTATATTGTTTGAGAGCATTTTTCTTTTCTTCACTAGGATTGAGTCTATACTGCCACAGTTGTTTTCTTTTTTGCCGACAACACTGGCTTATTCCCCTTGACAGCCATTTAGGTTTTTTAACAATATTATTTCTAATTTTTATTATTGGAAAGCAGAGGTCATAAAAAAGTTTGTAATGGTCGAAAAATAAGTTGTATGCTACTTCTGGATCACTAGTGGAATACACATCATGAAAACTTAAGCTCCCCAGACATTCTTTGAATTTAGTTAGGTTTTCTTTACTAAAGTCTCGCCTTTCGGTATACCAGAAAGTGACAGTGCAAGTTTTTTTAACAGAAAATTTTAATAATTGTGCCGTGTGATCAGACATACCTAAGTCAATGACGTCACATTTACTACCCCTAATATTGTGGAAAATGTTGTCAATGCAAGTGTTACTCTTTGGCCTTGTTGGATTATGTGTGCCAATTTTCATATCAAAGCTGGAAATAACATGTGTAAGTTGCAAAGAAATGGAGGTTCTTTTTAACAGATCAATGTTAAAATCACCGCAAATAATAGTTTTAGTTGATTTTCGATTGCGTAATTTGTAGTGGATTTTATGAAGTATGTTGAAAAATGTATTAAGTTCGTTTTGTGCAGTTTTTGGAGGTCGGTATATACATATAATCACCACATTATGATCCAATAGTTCAATGGCGGAACATTCCGTTACATTACGAACACTAAGGCTAACTATATCTTGAAGAACTTTATATTTGAGGATATTTTTTACAAGTATACACGATCCGCCATTTCTGTTATGTCTGTTACAGCTTGCCGCTAAAGTGTAATTCGGTAAGGTTAGGTACATAATGTCTGAATCAATCATATTATGTTCCGTTATACATAAAATATCAACCTCCTTCCCATTATTTTTAAGGGATTCAATACTGACAAATAATAAATCGGATTTGCTGATCAATCCGTTGAGATTTTGATGCATAACAGTTAGATTATTATATACGAAAAAACTGTTTGTTACTGTCCTGTTTTTCGACATTGGATCCACGATTATTGTCTTCAATCGTGGACAGAACAGACTCAAACTGTAACGAAGTAACATCATTTAACCTTTGTATCTCAGTGATGAGCTCCAGAGCATCATTTAATATTACGTTTAAACCATTGTTATTTATTGCCCCTGACCACTTATTAAACGAGGTACAATCAAAGTTTAAGTTTAAGTTAGAGTCAAGTACATATGCATACTCATGCGACATTACATCTAGGCAAAGTAAGTTATTAAAAATTTCTATTCTACTATTGAACATATTTGTGTAGTAATTAAATTTAAATGTGGGTAGACACAAAATGATATTTGTATTATTTATATCTTTGAGGGTATTTCTTATAAAAACTATCAATTCAAAGTAATCTTTCGTCTTTTCAAAATCCTCCGGGCCAATCAATATGACGCAGTAGTCATTCATAGTGTATTGTTGTAGCTTAGACTTAAGACCCGTTAGCAACAGTTCAATTCCGCAGGTAGGCTTTAAATAATGACATATATTGTAGTAATTAGAGAATATATCCATCGCTGTTGTTAGGATCATGTTATTCTTGTTACCACTTATAAAGCAAAGTTTATTCTTTTGCTTGTTTTCCAGATCTTTTTTTATTTTCTAATCGTACATTACGTTCTGTTATATTTGGTGATAGATGAGAGCCGGAGTCGGAACCGGAGTGTTGGGGTATACTTTGAATAGGTTGACTTGCTAGCGTAATTTCTGAATGATTTATTATTGTTTGCCCACATTTTTGATTTGGTATTTCGTTTGGCGTTACATCTTCGGCTGACGAGTTTTTAGCGGTGTTTGCATCAGTCAGCTTCGATACAATATATTTTAGATCTATATTTTCTTTGCGTAACTGGGCCACCTCTTTATGGATGGCACTTAATTCCAATCGTAGTGATTCAATTTGTTGTTTTATCTCCTGTGAATTGCTGCTGTCATCGCCCGATAAGTTAGGGAAGCCATTAGTGCTGCCATCTAGCGTAGCGATTGGAGGTTCGGTCTCCGATGATGTCTCTGAAGTTGAACGAGTACGAGTCCTTCGGAGAGTTATGTTCTCGAAGAAATTCATTTTGACTAAAATTGTTGATTTAACAATTTTATTTTAAACAAAAAGTGATTCAGCTGGTAGGGTTCGAACGCACGACTATGTGCACTGCAGTCCAATGCGTAACTTATCACACCGATCGTACAGTTAATAGAGTTGTTGAAATAGGTGATAGCTGTTGTCGAGAAAGTCTATTTGAGTAATAAAAAGTCGGTAGACGTGAGTGTGCCAATGGAATTTTTTCCACACAATTATTATGATTCAAGTTCGAATTGTGGATTATTTCTTAAGATTTGTTCACTTATTAAGCACTGTTAGTCACTTATTTTACACTATTGCTTCACTTGCGTTCATATTTTATTACTGGTTTTTGTAGGAGGGCTTTTTAACACTTATCACAAATGTTTTATTATCTTCTTTCTCACTTGAGTTTTTTCCGAGATAACAATAACACTTAATATTTATGACGTAATTAATGTTTTGGTGCAAATTTATTGTTTTTTTCACTTTGTATTTTATTTTTCGTAAATTTTAAAAAACAGAGAGCAATAATTTTAGGTGCATGTAGCTAAAGCGCCATCTAGCGACCTCATTAAAGACCATGTGGTTTAATATCAAGTACAATTTTTTTATTTATTTTTTGTGTGGCTGTGTAATTGGTTGAATGTTAATGATTGTAGATAGACCATCGTGAGATTAAAAATATAACAAAAAAAAATACATTTTGTATGTACCTAGCCATCGTCATTTAAGCCAAAAGACCCTCTTAAAATGCTTGGGGGAGCCCAAATATTTTAAAGGGATTTTCCAAAATCTTGGCAGGCAGATTGGTGATCGCAGTATGCTGGTAAAATAAATAGAGAACGCTGCTGCCCATTCTATAGTAAGTACTCGACTTTTACGACACCCACGGGAAGAAATGGGATGGTGCTATTCGTTAAGTCCAGCTCCAAACAAAACATTGTATGTAGTAGTAAATATACTGGGTGACTTTTATTAACGTCTGGAAAAAAATGGGTGTAATAGGTGAACGGAGTAGAAGCTTTTGGCATAGAAATTTTTATTTTTGAATAACATGTAATGAAATTGATCTAGCAATAAATACTACACATTTAAAGTAACATTTTCATACTAGAACAACAAAAACAGAAATTTGGAAAAAATAAAAGAAAAAAATCAATTAAAATCTATCGAAACTCAAATCATACGCACACTACTCAATGCGCGGCATGTATCAATGATTTTGTAGCGCGGTTTTACCCTTTGAAGCCGGCCGATAGGCGGCCAAATTGATCTTTCGCAGGCGCACGAGCCGCACACGCATCCCCGTCCGTCCGCGTCCCGCGCTCCTTTAGTCACCTGCGATGAATCTGAAGGCCTTCCTCCCTTCTACTCTAGTTACACAACACACCGTATGAAGGTCGAGACGGTAAAAAATGTCATCCGGTATATTTTTAAGTGACCAATATTTTGAAGTATATCACTTTACAGTTTCCTTCAATATACCAGAAATAACAATAAAGAAAGTTATGAAACTCGCTCAAACAGTTCTGTATGTCAGAAAGCTCTTTGTAGTTTAATATTTGCATGATATTGCGTTTCTGGCGGCTATGTGCCGCGGATATTACCTCCGCTCGTGATTCGCTGAGAGGTTCTACAAAACAATATTTAGGAAATTGTTTCTACAATTTTATTAATCCGATTTTATTGCACAGTTAAAACATGCTATCTTATTTGAAATCTTTAAATAAGATAGCATGTTCGAATAGCTAACGACGAGAATCTCAATGAAAAACTTCGTGTAGAAGAAAGGGAGATTTTTTTTTCATTTGTCTGGTTAGAAATGGCACTAAATAGAGAGGTGTGGAAGTTTACAGGGTAGAGCTTTTGTGCAGCAGTGGGACTGTAGATGCAACCACGGTTTTATATGTATTAAAATACTAACTTTTGCCCGCGACTACGTCCGCATCAAATTTCATGCTACCCCATTTTACGAAAACTACACGGACCGACGAGCTTGAATTTTGGCTCATATGGAAAAGGAGTGCAATGAGCTAAAATTTTTATATAATAATGTTTTTCGACCGTTGGGTGACCACCAATAAATACGCATATCAAGATTGCTTTTAGACTATCCAATCCTAAATAAAAATTCACACGTGGTAGAAGTGAAACCTTCTAAAATTTTGGCTTCAAGGTAATGAGACGAATGTAAAAAGTCAAATGTCTATTTGTCCAAAAACTCTGCTCGAAAAACGTCAAATAGTTGTCAAATGGTTGACGGTTGTTGTGAATCACAACAACCGCTTGAGTAAACGCATCACAACTTGTGACGCCTTTACTCAAGCTTTGTACTACAAAGCAGTGGGGCCCACATATTGATAAATTGTCGAAAAAGCTAAGCTCCGCTGCATATGCTGTTAGAAAAATTCGGAATTTAACTGACATAGAGACAGCCCGTTTAGTGTACTTTGCCTATTTTCATAGTGTAATGTCGTACGGTATTCTGTTGTGGGGAAATGCCGCCGACATTCAGGCTATCTTTGTCTTGCAAAAAAGGGCTATTCGATCAATTTATAAATTAAGCCCGAGACACACACTCAGAGAGAAATTTAAAGAAATTAATGTAATGACTGTGCCTTCACAGTATATTTTTGAAAATCTTTTATATGCCCATAAGAATATTAAATTGTTTAAAAAATACAGTGATATCCATAGTATAAATACTAGGAACAAACACAAATTTGTTGTACCTTCAACAAGGCTCAAGAAAATAGGTGGCTCATTCAGATGTCAATGTATACGCTTTTTATAATAAACTTCCAAGCCATGTTCAAGATCTAAGTCTCAATAAATTTAAATCATTCATTAAACGTAAGTTGTGCCAGAAAGCCTTTTACACTGTTAAAGATTATATTGAGGACAAAAAAGCTTGGGATGAAGCTGCTCCAATTTTTATTTTTAAAATATTATTGTACTGAATTATATTTTTTTATTATTAATTAATTCCTTTTTTTATTAATTACTAGCTTTTGCCAGCGGCTTCGCCCGCGTGGAGGTCGGAAATTATCCCGCGGGAACATACTACCGGGATAAAAAGTAGCCTATGTCCTTTCTTAGGCTCTAAACTATCTGTGTGCCAAATTTCATTTAAATCGGTGCAGTAGTTTTAGCAGGAAAGCGAGACAGACAGACAGACAGACAGACAGACAGAGTTACTTTTGCATTTATAATATTATATATAGTAATATATAGTAATATAGTAATATAGTATATATAGTATATATAGTATATATAGTATATAGTATGTATAGTAATATAGTAAATATAGTAATATATAGTAATATAGTATATATAGTAAATATAGTAATATAGTATAATAGTATATATAGTAATATAGTATATATAGTATATAGTATAATAGTATATTATAGTATATAGTATATAGTATGGATTTATTGGGAATATACACTTTGACATTTTGATTATTGTTTAACTATGACATGAATATATACTCTGAGGAGTATACTATTATTATTATTTTAATAATTTTGAATGTGAGGACTATGTAGATGTTTGTTTTTTTTATACTTACTCATTTCATTTTAATGATAATCTGGCAGTTTGATTACTTAATGCGGCCTACCAAAATGTCCTTTCTTTGGTATTGTTCGTCGAATCGTTGTGCTCCTTATGTTCTGAGTTGAGCTGAAAGATTACTGACAAATGCGTGCATTGACTGGACAGGTCCACTCAATCTGTATGGTTCTTTCCTCAAAAGACCATTTCAGACACCTCCATGTACATGATCCTCAAATTATCAGACAGCGACTATCTCCTGATTTTATAATACACATTGACATTGACGAATTTTACCTATACAATAACATTAATATTTAGTTTTAAAGTATTATATTGTTTTAATTATTGTAAATGTGAAGATTAAGTGGGTGTTATTATTTTTCTTCTAGGTTCCTTTTCTTTTCATTTATTTTTTATCACAGTCTGGCAGTTTGAGTAATTTATGCGACCTACACAAATGTCCCTTCTTTGGTATTGTTCGTCGAATCATTGACCTCCTTAAGTTCTGAGTTGAGCTGCATGATTACTGACAAATGCGTGCACTGATTGGACAGGTCCACTCAATCTGTGTGGTTCTTTCCTTAAAAGACCACTTCAGACACCAATCCACATGGTCTTCACATGATCTAACCAAATTATGTCTGGACTTTAAAAGAGACTGTGACCTCTGAGTTTGTTTCGGCCTTTCTTCTCAGAGTAGTCAGATAGGAAACGCCGACCTCATCTAGTTTTGAAAAATATGATTGACGTGTAAAAGTGTTTGTACAAACCTACTTGCAAAAATAAAGTCATTTATCATTTATCAATTATCAAATGCGTGCGCGCCCAAACGCCTCTCTCTTATCTTTGGCCGAAAACGATGAAGTATCTTGATCGCAAAAATAACTCGATCTGTCAGACGCGATTGGACGCGATGGTTCACCGATTAGCGGTGGAATTTCATTTTTACAGTTTTTAGCATTAATAATCTGCATTTATGATGGTTATGCATGGACGAGTGAGTACACAATAGACGGGCAATGCAATATAATCGCTTATCTCATCCCTGGAACGCGCCAATGAAGGTTGACAGTTTGACATAAACATTTCGATGAGTGTGGTGCATCGTACGATTATAATTAAGTTTTAACTGCAAAGTTGTGTGTGTGAAGTGTTTTTGTTCAAACGTAAGATGAACAGGTAAGTAAAATACAGTTTTTATTGCCAGGATTGTGTTTTTGACAAAGATTTGCACGTAAATAGTTAGTTCAACAAACATCGTCATCCATTTTGCCGCCATTTTTCCGCGGCCGGCGTCGTATTTCGCAGTATTACGTGTAATAATTCTACTAGTGATAGCAAACTATTGATGTAATTTAGGTTACTATGTATTGTATTATTGTTATTATGCATTTAAGATATTCGCGTAACATTGTAATGAAAAATACGCAACCTAAAAAGATGGAGCTTGCTTGTTGAATCGGGATTTTGAGGTGACGTGACACCAACATCGCCATTTTTATTGTGTTTTGCACGGATGATGAAACGTGTGGATATGACTTCTGTAAATGTTAGTAGTAAAATTTTTGGGTGATTTGTTTTTAACCGACTTAAAAAAAGAGGTTATTGGACACGTATGTAGGTATGTAATGTTACTGTTACTGCAACTGAAATTTTGTATTTTTCCAGCTCGTATGCCAGAGGACGCGGGGTGGTGGAAGGGCACCACCACCACCACTTGACATGATTTTGCAGCCACCGGCAATGTTAGTTACTTACGGAGTTTTCTAATTTCCATTTATCTCTAAATATTCAGGTACTGCAACACTGCTTTTGTTCCAGGTTTATGGACAATGACTGGCCACTGGCCATATCCGGTGCATCCGTTACCAGCATCACTGTTCGTCGTGCCATCACAATTATAATTTTCTTTTCTTTTTAAGTTTTCATTTTTTTTCCGTATTTACATAATATATAGGTACGATAATAGACTTGAAATAATAATATGTATAAATACATAAAACATTTTTGATTAAATTCTAATATGTACAGGTACATAAAACGGTTTGAATGTGTTTTAATTTTTTGAAGTTCAGATGTGACAATATTTGCCGTATCCATATTTCTTTCGTCCATGGTCATGACGTCATGTATTTCCTATCTCATTTTCTCCCACGTAAAATCTTATGAATCTATGTCTGTCTCTTTTTACTGTCGCTTTTCCGTTTCATTGAGTTTCAAATCACATCCAACGGCGCTAAAGAAGTTTTCACTTCAAAAATAAAATTGTATTTTATTGCAGGCATTATACACATATACAAAAATTGACAGTAAAATCAAATCAAATCAAAATTAAAATCGAAGTAAATCGTTGTATTTACATGATTCACTTATTAATAAAAATTGTGAATAATTTCAATTTGCATTTTATATATTTAAAGTAATACTATACAAAATCAATGCACGTGGTAGTAGTTGTAAACGAGCTTAAAACGGGTTTTAATATAGAATTTGGTTTAAAGCGGTTTATTTAATGTTATAGGTAGGGGAGACTGGGTACGGTTGAAACGGTGGACGGTTGAAACAAAGCCAATATCTCGATACCATGCGTGATAAGGTGAGGGGATACAAGGGGAAAAAGAAGCGGGTGGCAAGTCAAAACTCAAATTATGGTGTTGCGTTGCTCTTCGCGCACTATGCTTGTGTATAGGAGGCCCCATTGTGTTGTTTGACGGAAAAGTAAGTATTTTTTATTCGTAATCTTTTGTAATTTTTATGGTTTCATTATAGTTAGAGGTTTGAGAGTTTTCTATAGTTTTAATTGAAGTTTGTAGAATATGGCTGTATAATTTGTTTTTATTCAAATTTAATATCATTCTTACTAGGAACTGTTTTATACCTAGAAGGGGGGTTGGGGACAATTGAAACATTTTTTGGGTACGGTTGAAACAGTTTATTTGTTTAATTTTCTTGTTTCTTAGATGCCAATGGTACGCCAAAGGAAGACTACAAGAGGTCAGACCAACTTACCAACGTACAAACAAGCCTATGAAGATGTTAAAGCCGGTTCTTTGTTAAAAACAACAGCAGCAGATAAGAAACGAGTGAACCTCTGTTCCCTGTTGAGGTATAAACGTAAACGAGATGCGACTGGTGGCGATGAAAATCAAGAAATGAGATATAGGGCTCACAATCGACTTTTAACCAGGAACAAAAGCGTGAGCTATCTAAGTATTAAATTAGATGTGCATACATATATTTTGGCCTAACTAAAAAGGATGTTATGAAATTAGCGTACGAACTAACCGTCAAGTACGACTTATCACTACCTCGGATAACAACGAAATGGCTGGCGAAGAATGGTTTCGAATGTTTATGAGAAGAATTCCTGATCTGTCAGTACGTGCATCACCGGCTACAAGTCTTTCTAGGGCGACTAACTTAAATAAAAATAATGTTAGATTATAAGTATCGTGAACGATTTGAATATTAATATTTTGACCATCAAAAAGTGCTGACTCTCAGCCTAGTTTGAATAAATAACTTTTGATTTTGAATAAATAAATATGTGTGATGTTCAACTATGCCATAAAACGAGTCGTAAAATATTATAAGACAAAGAATAAAACATGTTTATTTAGTATATTTTGTATTAATTACATGTGTTTTAATTGACCCCAGGCAGTGTTTCAACCGACCCTGGCATTAGGACGGTTGTAACAAATTTCTTTTTGTTTTTTAATTTGTATTACACATAAAATACAATGCAGTGATCTCAAATAACATAGCCCATTAGTAGACAGATATATGGTCTTTTATTTAATATATTTCCGTCATCTCTCGCTTAACTAATCCCGATGCAGTGGACAATAAACGCTAAAATGTTTCAACCGTCCCAGTCTCCCCTAGATAGGACACAATGCATCCTGATTATGACAGAAGTTTATTATCATCGTTTCAAATCTTTTTCTCTTTAAACTAACAATTTTAACCCAACAATGCAAGGTTATAATTATGTAAGCAGTTGCTGTATGCGATAAAGCACACCTTTATTAATTGCTACCTTGGACCTCGTGATTTTTCCTTGGATTTCTTTCATCATCATCATCATTTCAGCCCAAAGACGTCCACTGCTGGACGTAAGCCTGCCCCAAGGTATGCCACCAGCGGATTCCTTCGGCCTCTACAAGGTTACGGTCCACCTTCTGGGAGGCCTTCCAATTTTACGTCTTCCGGTACGCGGTCGCCACTCCAGAACCTTCCGGCTCCATTGGCCATCTGTTCTGCGAGAAATGTCACTTAAGCTTAGCAATTCCTCGTGCTATGTCGGTTACTTTGGTTCTCCTATGGATCTCTTCATTTCTGATTCGATCGCGTAGGGAGCAAAGTAAGCAAGCATAGCCCTCTCCATCGCCCTTTGGGTGGTTTCCAGCCTTCTAATAAGGCCCAGGGGTTTTTTTTTAAATTAATTATATTAATGTGCATGTATTCAGTGTTGTGTTCCGATCAAAAGGGTAACAATGACACACTCGGGGATGCCAAAACATCTGCGTTACAGATGGGATGCCACTGCAATGCTATATTTACTTTATACTAGTGATCGCCCATTGGTCGAAATTCAACCGTACTTCATTTGAATAGAAATACATTATTAAATGAAAAAAATAAATATGATCATAAATAAAAAAAAAAAAATATGGTTATATTTGACATTCAGTAACACTATAGACAAATAATATTAAAGACAAATATTCTCGATGTGATCATAGATTTAAAACATAAAAACTATACTTATAATATTATAAAGCTGAAGAGTTTGTTTGTTTGTTTGTATCTTTGTTTGTTTGATTGAACGCGCTAATCTCAGGAACTACTGGTCCGAATTGAAAAATTCTTTTTGTGTTCGGTAGCAACATCACGTTACAGCTAAGAGGAGCGGAGCAGTAATGAAAAATGTTGCAAAAACGGGGAAAATCGCACGGGTAGGCGATTCGACGCAACGGGAAGGGTCGGGGGGACAAGAAATTTAACGCGGACAAAGTCGCGGGCAGAAGCTAGTAGGTTATATATCTGTAAAATTAATTTATTACCTATGGTTACACTTGACATTCAGTAAGACTATAGACACAAAATATTAAAGACAGATGAGTTCTCGATTGGACCACAGATTTGGACCATACACAAAAGAATATCTATGCATGTGTGTATTAAATACACGGTAAAGAATAGTAGTGTGTGTAACGTGTTATTTATTGAAAATAATGAAGTTTTACGCATAATTAAAAAAAATATTAGCATTCGTCACTTCTTCTCTGTATAAACTATAAGTGTGCGAAATTTCATACTCCTCCATCCGCCCAATTGTCGTAAAAAGGGATCCAAAGTTTTCGCTTCACGTATTAATATATAGATAAGTAGATCTTATAGGACAATTCTACACACAGTATTTTGTTGGTTAAAATTTTAACACTAGTTGACGTCGGCATTTGGTTGTTTAGTGATCCCTTGAGAAGAAACGCTGAAACAAACCAGGGGTCATGGTATCTTTTAAAGTCCAAACATAATTTTATTAGAATTTGATGTGAATCTTACAATGCAGGGCTATGTCTGGAAGAGCTGACATGAGCTGACTTGTCCCTACAGACGGCATGTATGAATCAGTCATCGTGTAGCTCAACCCTGTTTTAGGGAGCTCAACGACCCGTCAAATACGCTACCAGATCTGCAGGACATTTGCGACACTGCTTCAGCCATAGTAATACATCTGCAATGCCTTGCAGTTGCAGATAGGCACGAAAATCAGTAACCATTTGTTTACCAGCCCATAACAATCTGATGTATACACAAGAAGAGGAAAATATATATTTCCCTCGCAATATAATACTTATAAAAATCAGCTAAGTACCTCCATCAATCTATAGGTTCTCTGGCCACAACCCTTCCTGTCCCTCGCAGTGGTCTTGCAGTCGGTTGCACTGCGAGTGACGCAAACAGTTAATTACAGTAACAAACTGATGACGTCGACACGTGTACCGCGTTATGTTCACACAGCGGGTTTGACCGGTGTGAGGCGGTACGGGTCATAAGAGAAAGCGAGTTGAAAGGTTAGTGGTTTTATGCAGAAATTCTGATGTAGAAGGGTTTAGTTAAATAAGACGGTAACGGTAAGTCCATAGTTATATACTAGTCTACATCTAAGATGAATATAAAGAGGTAAATTTTGCAAGTTTTTGAGTTTGTTTGTAGGAAATAATGTCTAAAAGTACTTTGAAAAAAACCGGCCAAGTGCGAGTCGGACTCGCGCACCGAGGGTTCCGTACAAACCTGTAGGTATCCTCGGTTTATGCACAAGGTTTATATTTGTGACATTAAATGTTTTATTTTTATATTTGAGTTGATTGAATTAAAGGTAAATTGCGGTTTACGATTTATGACGTATTAAAAAAAAACTACTTACTGGATCTCGTTCAAACTAATTTTCTGTGGAAGTTTATATGGTTACGTACATCATATATTTTTTTTTAGTTTTATCATTCTCTTATTTTAGAAGTTACGGGGGAGGGACACATTTTACCACTTTGGAAATGTCTCTCGCGCAAACTATTCTGTTTAGAAAAAAATGTTATTAAAAACCTCAATACCATTTTTGAAGACCTATTCATAGATACCCCACACGTATGGGTTTGATGAAAAAAATTTTTTTTGAGTTTCAGTTCTAAGTATGGGAAACCCCAAAATTTATTGTTTTTTTTTCTTTTTTAGTGTGAAAATTTTTATGCGGTTCACAGAATACATCTACTTACCAAGTTTCAACAACATAGCTTTTATAGTTTCGGAGAAAAGTGGCTGTGACATACACGGACAGACAGACAGACAGACAGACAGACATGACGAATCTATAAGGGTTCCGTTTTTGCCATTTGGCAACGGAACCCTAAAAAACATTTTGTATTCGATAGCCCAATTTTTGAGGAAGGTTGTTTAACATCACGCTACAGAGCTAAACAAAATGTTGTGAAATGCACTAAGTGTAAACAAAGGAATAGCGCGGGCGGGCGATGGGATCTGACTCCCCATGGAGTCGGATCCCATCGATCGAAGTACAAAATTTCACGCGAACGAAGTAAGTCTGTCTATATGTAACATTTTCACGCCTAGACCTCTGAACAGATTTCAATAAAATTGGCAAAGAGTTAGATAGCATGCTGGGGAAGGATATAGGCTACTTTTTATCCCGGTAGTATGTTCCTGTGGGATAATTTCCGACATCCACGCAGGCGATCCTGCTGCGTACAGTTTTACAACTTCGAGCAAATCATTGAGATTTTTCTATTTTAGATGTGTTTAATATTAATGTTTTACAAGCTAAAAACATCCGGAACAAAAACTCTAAATAACGGTGGAAAAGTTTAGAAGAACCACACGGTCGTAGACACGAGAAACTACTTTAATTTATAATTTCAATGTATTATAAATTAAAGTCAAGACAAGAAAATTAGAGTAGGATATAACAATAAGATATATAATAATAAGGATGAGTAGGTTGGTCCAGCAAATAAATATCTAAGGCAGCAGCGTTGTAAAAAAATCAGACGACGCGCGTAGATATTTGTAATTTACATATTTTGTACTTGAATATTTAAAATTATAATACGTCTAGCAGAAAAGACAATTTATAGTGACGTTCGGATCCAATTAAACGGTACGTTAAGGTAATTTACAATGTGAATTCTTACTGTGAATACTGTGAATGGATCGTTGAGAAACGAATTTCTTGATCTGATAAGAAGACAAAATTAAACTGAAGTTGTAATAAATTAAAATAAATAATGAATATTTATTCAAAAATAAAAATAGGTAACACAATGAACAGTTTAAATCTTAGAAAATAATATAGGTAGTACAAAGTATGAAGCCTGTACAAGGATAAGCCTGTTTTACAGGCGGCACGACAATGATGGCCATGTGACATGAGTTCTTACAATTAATACTAGGACAAGGGATTTTATAAAAATATTATACGTAAGTTTTACGAATCGTGACATTGTTTACTTATTATGTGAGGAGTTCAGTGATATACAGCCGTATGTCACTGTACTCCTCCTGAATGGCTGGCCTGATTTTGATGATTAATTTATTTTTGGTTTAAGTGGGTCCCTGGCTGGTTAACAGCAGGATTTATGGCTCCACAATTCTCGCATATAACTGCGAAAACCGCACCCCATTTTCGCCCCATTTGAGTCCATTTTAAGAGCAATTTTGGTCAGTTTTCATCTAAATTCTGATTCCACATATTGTCAAATTCTATATTTCGTTTTTAGATTTGGTAGTAAGTTGTTACATTCAAGTATTCAAAACTGGACCTACAAGCAATTAGATTGCAGTGACACCTACCGCTGGCGCTGCGAACGAGTTCATGGAAACCGGACAATGTCTGTTCGGTTAGGTAGTAAAATATCAATTATAATAAAAATGCCGCAAGTTTGATCAGACTCTAAAAGTTTTACGTCAATCCTGACTGTTCTACCTGGCATACTCATATTGCTTCGTTTACGTTCATGCATCGTTGTAAGAGGCGACTAAGAGACTTACTAGAGAGCGGGTAGCAGTGTTTTATACATTTTACCACCATACTACGATCGCCAACCTGCGTACCAAGCACGGCGATTATGGCAAAGCCCCCAAAATATTGGGGGAGGCCTATGTCGATTAGTGGACGTCCTTCAGCTGAAATGACAAAGATGATGATGACGATCATACATGTGGTCATACACGGACTCTGATTATGAGTACTACCTGGCCTTTCTGAAGAATATCACCAATCCACCACCAATTTTTTTTTTTTTCAGAATGGGAAATCATCAAATGACTTCTCCCGCTCTGGGGTGGAGTGGAAGGGCGTGTCAGACTCTTACTGACTAAAACCCACCCGTGTTCCATCAGTTGCCCATGTGCCAGGGTCACGTTATCTCTTTCGAACAATCACGCGACCCCGGCAGATCCACCACCAATTACATCATTATAAAGAAACCAAATTTACGTTCTAGAAATTCACTGTTGGCAAGGACATCAACTTCAGATTAATGTAATTAGAACCTCCGCTATTATCGCATGTGTTGCGGCCCTTTAAAATCTACTAATCGATCGTATGAAGTTGGTCTAATTGGCGAAAACTTCGGAACGACTGCTTCCAAATTAATTGCTGTAAACTAATAGTGATTGCACGCTGGAGATACGCTTCGGTAAGTAATTAGGGAAAAATCACAGCCAAATTCTCAGGAATTCAGCCTAATTTTGCACCTAAATATCAGTTTTTAGGATGAAATTACTTCCACCTGACCTCCGTTCCGTGTGGTGCTGGACGTAAAGAATAGCACCATTTCTTCCCGTGGGTGTAAAGTAAGTGGCGACTAAGGAACTTACTAGAGAATAGGCAGCAGCGTTCTTTATGCATTATGTGGCTTACCATAACCTGATGCAACAATAAAGTTGCATCGTCTAAACAGTGTTGTGAAAAAGATAGAGAAGTACCTACGGATTTTAACGCAATTTTAAAAATTGGTGTCTCGAGATGCTCTCTCTTGCATCATCTATGATACAACATCAGGCCCGCAGTTCTCATCAACATGGCAAATAGATATCTATCGTGAGAAGACTTCTCTAACAAGCGCTATAGCTTGGATTACGTTCCTAATGCTGACAAATCCCATAATTTGCTTTTTTTTTTCTGGTGTTCTAAATAAATTACAAAAACAGGCTGAAGACACGTGGTGGAAGAAAATGGCTTGACCGGCCTATTTATTGTTAAACTGCAGGGTTTTTTTTTTGTGGGTGGGAAATCATCAAATGACTTCTCTCGCTCTAGGGTGGAGTGGAAGGGCGTGTCAGACTCTTACTGACTAAAACCCACCCGTGTTCCTTCTGTTGCCTATATGCCAGGGCCACGGTAACACTTTCGAACGAATCTCGTGACCCTGGTAGGAACCGCAGGGTAAATGCGTCTTCTGATACAGAGAAGGCGTAAGCATTGATTACCACGCTTGTCTAAGACCAGTTGGTGATGCAATTTTAATTCATACATAGTTTCATAAATTATGTTAGATATCACAGACATCAGTAAAGGAAAAAAATTTGAAGGGTTTCCTCACGATTTTTTTTAATTTGCAGTTATATCTAGTTAATACTAGCTGCTGCCCGCAATTTCGCCTCAGATCCAGGATAAAAAGCTCAACTCTTTGCCCCAGTTAAAGTACATATGTTTACCAAATTTCATACAAATCCATCCAGCCGTATTTAAGTAACAAACACACACAGTTTCGCATTTTTAATATTAGTTAGGATTAGTCTAAAGATGGAATAATCAAATTTTAAAAAAATCCCACCACCCACCTTCAATCAAATTGTTGGTATCCTTATAAAAACATACATAATGTACCTACATCGGTTTCTGTTAGAGACCCGCGTCTGTCAAATCCCGGCTACCCGTCAATTAGTCGCCCCTGTGATTATTATTCACACACGACCGACCCCATAGCATCTGGTTCTAATGATCGTGACACGTGACCCCCTGTAGGGGATGCATGCTTGAAATTGTCGGTGAATGTCAAAAAAAGTTATGCTGATTTGCAAAATGTGATTATTCTGGTTGTGAGATGTATTGGTTGTACCTACGGCTTCCAATTAACCGTTAAAGTTGTAAGAAGAACAAAAATTTCTCTAATAAATACTAAACACTTTGATTATATACCTGTCTAGATAGAGTAATGCAAACAAACGATGCACAAAAACTGTCCCTAGTTTCGCGATTATGTGTGAGTAGCGCTCGCATACTTATTGTAAGCAAACTGTCAAAGTGTGCGTGTTTAGAGATGCCAGCTCCAAATTATTAACTTACCTTTCTTCCATCATTTAATAAGATCAATGTTAAACAAATTAGGTTAAATAAAATAATCATTTTTGTGTTAGTGTTTTATTTAGTTAATACAGTATGTCTCCAGCAATTTGCTTGAACGGAATCCGTAGGAAATCTAAAACCCAAATATTAGAAAGAAGTAACAAAAATACTATTTCGTGCATGACGTCATGGATTTCATTTATTTTATGTACGTAATTTCTCATTTTCAGATCAAATAAATACCATCAGTTTTTAAATAATAATTTATTATTCTCCTGATTGAATTTCGGTCACGGCCGATAATAATAAGTTTTAATGATATTTGTAATATGTTTCCCATATTTTCGCCAAATCTCCCTAGTAATAAACTGGCAACACCGGCTAATCAAAGTAACCTATGAAATAACGAATTAAAAATTCATGTTTTCTTTAAAAAATGTGGTTAAATAACAAAACTTAGCGATGAAAACTGATCTTGGTATTATTGTATAGCTTTCCCACATAAATGCGACACAGTTTGACAGCAAACATCAGCGTAATTAATAATTTTTCGTGAGCACATTACCCCTAAGTGATTCAAATGACACTGATGTCGGTAAGAAGCGAGTCTACCAAATTTAGTAGACTTTTTTTGAGCCGTTCGGTACGGCCAATGTGTCATCTAGACAGGTATATAATCAAAGACTAAACATAATTGTTTTTTTTTTGCCTTATAGAATTTTTGCGGAAAGGGCACGTGGGTTCCGGCTGTATTTGTGGATCTTTAACAGTCGTTATGAGTCATCAGAAGCCCGACAGTCTAACAACCAGACTTACCATGGGGTATGTATAACCCAGTAACTATTGTCTATAATGTACGGCGTACCTACTAAAAGTAGACATTTATTTTTTCAAAATAATCGATATCCTTACCTTTATAAATAAACTAGCTTCTGCCCGCGACTTCGTCCGCGTTAAATTTCGTGTTCCCACGACCCTTCCCGTCGCGTCGAATCACCTACCCGTGCAATTTTCCCCGTTTTTGCAACACTTTTCATTACTGCTCCGCTTTTCTTGGTTGTAGCGTGATGTTATATAGCCTATAGCATTTCTCGATAAATGGGCTACCCAACACAAAAATAATTTATCAATTCGGACTAGTAGTTCCTGAGATTAGCGCGTTCAATCAAACAAACATACAAACAAACAAACTCTTCAGCTTTATAATATTATATATATAAATATATAATAAAGTATAGATAAATAAAAATACTTTATTTCAGACACGAACAGTTCATAGATTGTTTAGTGATGGTAGTAACAGAAAGTACTTAAAGTCTATATTGGTATTATTATATAGGACACAAAATTCAATTGAATTGCCTAAGCCCGCCTTCAAGGCTTAGTGTGGAAGCACTATAGGTACATCAAAGGCAAGTCATTAACCCCTTTATTCATAAACGTTGTTTAAACTTAAGTAATGATTAGTGAGTGTTTAACCATACATTTTTGATATTTAAACGTCTCTCAACTTTAATCAGCGTTTATGAATAAAACACTAAATAGTGACATTACTTACTTATATATACCTATAGCTACTTACACCCAGTGCCATTGTACAGGACAGTCCGGCTTGTTAGCAAACATATTCAGGATGCCGTTCCGAGTGTTACGGAAGCGCTGTAGCAAGGAAGCCGCTTTTTTACGCATGATAGCGTGAAAACCATCTGCGCAAGCTTCGGCAAACATGCCCGAACCACTACAACGCCGCGGCAGTCACAATAGCATCCTGAAGGCGTTGTTGAATTGAACGCGCAGGACGTTATAGGCTCGGCTTGTAGGTATATGACACCCACAGGCCGCTCGAATAAAAGGACTTACAGAACACTTTAAACAGGGTTACTTTAACGTCTGCCGTGCAACGACGAAACCTGCGGGCGAGCATATTGCTCCTAACCACCAACGCCCTGCGCTCCCTCTCTATATCGCTGTCATCGCGTAGGTCACTAGTGACAATGTGACCTAAATACTTAAACTTCTCAACCACTTTTAGTACCACGCCATTGGGATATACCGGAGGTACACGGCTGAGTTATTGTTTTTGTGTTTAAAACACCAGACTCACTCTTTTTAGAGTTGTATTTAAGGCCGTGCACCTCAGCATATGTCTCGTATATCGATAGCAGCTCTCTCAGCCCACTCATCGATGGACCATGTCGTCTGCGTAACTAAAGGTACAAGTTGGTAGCTGACGACATGAAGCTGCAGCAAATGACGTGTTGCAGTGACACTACTGGTTTCTACGTATTTCTATGAAATTCCCTCCGTAGTTAGCGACATGAAGCTAGCGACGCGTCGTCGAGCGGCTGACGGCAGTGTCGTCCTACCGCAGATCTGTAGTGCCGCTGACGCCGGAGCAACGACACGTCGAGCGTGTTTCTTTTCTAAATGAATTTTTCCGATTCTGAAGAATCTTGTTTCACGGAGCACTCGGAACCAACTAGATGCCATCTGCTGTTGCCGTCTGCAGTCGGGTTCGAAATCATGACTGCAGCGACATGACGCAACGACTTGTCGTGACGACATGAAGCGACGACATGTCGTCTGCTGCTGCTGCGTGCAGTCGGCTACCAACTTGTACCTTTAGTTATTGACACAAGTGCCGACATGTGTGCTGCTCAGTCACTCGATAAGCTGGTTCATATACAGGTTAAATAACAGAGGAGAGCTTAACCCACGCTGCCTTTTTTTTTTTCTGGATAGGAAATCATCAAATGACTTCTCCTATTCTGGGCGGAGCGGGAGGGCGTGTCAGATTTTTACTGACTAAAACCCACCCGTGTTCCTTCAGTTGCCCATGTGCCAGGGTCACGGTATCTCTTTCGAACAATCACGCGACCCCGGCGGGACCCACCCTGCCTTACACCACACTCCATTTTATACACTGACATATTTTGAAGTAATTAAATCATCTGCGCTCGCGTCCCTTCGTTTGTCATAGACCATAGATAATTGTCTGTGGTATGGACAAGCGATTTTGGAGCGTCGGGTCTAGGTGGATCATGTATTCAATTGTTAATTGTAATAAATACTGATTTCATAAATATTTTAAGTATATTTTATCCTTTTTTTTTATATATATATAAGGTTCAACGTCCGTAAATAAACTCGATTGCGTTTCTGTAAATAAAGTATTTTTATTGTTTTACAAAGTATGGGTTTTATGAAGTAGGTAAGTACTTACTGCTTTACAAAATATTACTTTACCTGTAAATAAAGAAACAACATTCAAAGCTTATAATTTTACGAATATCGTTTCCTTGAATCTAAGTTTTTTCATAACCTCCAAATCACAATGACATACGTAATGTCACGTCAGTTCTCAGTCAGTCATTCATTCCTATATTCACCCAACGCATCTTATCGGTCATTCTATTAATCACTCGCGCTTGAAGGAGCGCGGGTAAATCAAAATAAGAGAAATTATAGCTATGTGAGTAGGTAATCATTTCCTTACATATAGTATAGTTTATATATAGTATAGTTTTCAATGTGGGATTCATTGTTATGTCCGTAAGTATGTCCGTGGCATCACACCGGGCCCTATCTGAATACCAGCGCTGCGGTAGTTGTTTTTTTTACAAATATCGCAGCATTATGCTGAGATAGGAGCCTTTTTGGCCTCGCACTTACTTTTTTAATCTGTTTTATCTTTTATAAATATTATTTTGTTATCTGTATGTTAAATGTAGAAATGTTCCTATGTTCTTTTTTATTGTTTTATGTCCTGTGCGTGTCCCAAATAAAATATTTTTCTTTCTTTCTTTCTTCTTTCTTACACATCTGACAGAGTATCAACCCGTCTCACCGAACCAAATGTGACCTGTCACATTACGCCTGTTAATTATTCTTATCATCTCTAGCCCCAGATTTTCAACAAGCATCTATAAAAAAAAAACATTCAACACGTCATCGCCAGAAAATTGATAATTTTCACGCTCAATCTACCGACACACTGACCAATTTAGAGTGGACTTCAATTCTTTCGTATCCTTTGCAATTTTGTTCCTACCATTCATTCAGCGGAGGTCCGAGGTAGCTGGACATTGGTATCTCGATCAACTTGTTACAGGTTGTTTGGAAAATATTGGAATAGTATCTCGGCCTTTACAAGTAATTTGTTAAAACCTGCTGAATAAGAAATAAAAAACTTATTAAAAAAAAATGGCCACTGTATAAAGCGAATAGCAATTAAAATTAAGTTGAAAAATGATTGCTCTACGATTCATTAAAATTGTATCGTGAATTTTGGCAAGCGTTTCCTGTGGATAGGAGTAAATGTTCTTTTTTCACTTTCCAATATTATAGTAAAAGTTTCAAGTGTCATGCACTTAGATTATTCCCTGCTCATGTATTACTACTACTATCTTTGGCTATTTTCCTCATTACATTATTTCAAAATATTGTTTTCCTCACCTGTGTTCTATTTTTCATAGGAGTAAAAGTAGAATGCGTAACCAAAGAGAACAATGAACAGAACGCAATTTTATTAAAGCTTGCATAAATGCGCCACTAAATGCTCCATCACGATCTTTAAAATTGAGCTCCTGATATACATATTTTCTAAAAACGCCTTACAAACATGACTACAACTTTCTTTGTTAAGCTAAAATAAAATAAGTTTTCTTACACCCAACGAGAAATAAAAACATTTTAATATAAAATATGCAACCACGCTGTATACTGTCAGTTTGCAGCATAACTACAGTGGGGGGCTGTCAGACGCACGTTACAATTTTTACATCGCTTCGCTTGCTTATTACTGATATCTGTTGTGATATTATATTTCCACTAGCTTCTGCCCGCGACTTCGCCTGTGTGAAATGTTGTGCTCCAATAACCCACCCCGTAGCATCGCATCATCTGGCCATGCTTATACGCCATTTTTCTTAGCGTTATTTCTAACTTCTTTTTTTTTTGTTTTGGCTCAGCTGCTGAGGGTCATAGTGGCCCTTTAGACTATTTCTCATAAATGTGGCTATCATATACAAAGATATTTTTTTAAATCTAACTGATAGATCTAGAGTTAAGCGCGTTCGAACTAACAAAAAAACTCTTCAGCTTTATTATACAAGTATATATGTAGATATAAAGGAGGGGTGGCCATACAATAATGGAAAGTTACGGATTCCACAAATACTTTAGAATATTTGTCTTGTCTGCTTATAAATATTGCCGTGTTTTAGATTGATTGCGATGATTGTGGAATATAATGATATCCCATCTTTCAAGAATGACTAGCATTCTCCGGGGTCGTCTACTATGAAGTTACGATTAACCACTTCTCTAAAATTTATGTAAATTAGTAGAAGCACAATGCTCAGCAATCCAATTAGAATTGATTACTGCAAATCTGAGGACGAAGCTGGTACCCAAAGTGCCATAATATTTTTATTTTTTAGATCGCCAAGCTGGGCATTACAAGCACAATAATGTCGGCATATTTTTACAAACATATTACAGTTATTTGAACAAATAAAATTATGATGATTTTACCTAAAGTTATAAGTAGGAAATAGCATCAAGTATAAGACATTCCTTTAACACATTGGATAACAATAATCTCAAGAAATGACATTTAACAGTGTCACGGTCCACATTTTGGAAGGCCTTCATTTCTCTACATCTTCCGGTCGGCGCTCCAAAACCTTTTGGCCCCATCGGCCACCTGTTCTGCGAGCAATGTGCCCGGCCCACTGCCACATTAGTTTGGCAATTCTATGTCGGTAGCCTTGGTTCTCCTGCGGAACTCTTCATTACTTATTCGATCACACAGGAAAACTTCAAGCAAAGTCCTAATTATTATCAGTTAATTTAGCTAACACTATTCTCACCTACAATTGCACATCCAACACAGTTGTGTCCATAATTTTTTTAACAGTTCACTGAACTATAATCCAACTATACCATCAATGTATTCTGCTACAGTTTGCGGTCAAACATCTGCTAATTGGACACCACAATTGGTTGTCAACGCAACGAGGAGAAAGCACTAGCTAAGCAATAACCATAGCAGTGAAACTAATTTATCTATAGCACGTCCTATTGTTTTGATTCTATTATTGTGTTAATTGATTTCAAAACAATGGTTTGAAGAACACATCAGAAAACAACAATACAAATTGTTGTTTTCTGATGTGTTCTTCAAACCTATTTAATTTATTCACACTGTCTTCCCATACCTATTAAGAGCCATTTTACATTTTTGCGCGAATATCTAAGATTTTAGTCGCCTTATTTACCTCTCATCTCATCATTATAAATACTCTGGCATTGACGAATACATGTAAAAAATAGATCAATCTTTTGTTTTGTCACTTTTAGTAGAACATTTACAAAAACTTGTTTGTTTACTTTGTAGTAATTAATCTCCCACAACTAGTTTTCGTAAAAATCAGCGCAGGATCAATTGCAGACTCCTATTTCTATCATTAATATGTAGAAATTTGAGTAAAAAAAAATACACAAAACAACAGACATATAATCTAGTTGTTACATTTAGTACAAGAATATTGATTTTTAATAATATTAATTAGTAAAAAAAATAAAGTCTTATGGCAATTTTTACGATTTATTCGCAAGTTTATCGCGTTTTTTTGGTTTGAATAAAGCATAATTACATTAAAAAATTCATGTCAATATAAAGTATGCTCTATAACAAATCGAATTCTCAAGTTTTATTTAAATCTGTTCATTTAATTAGACATAATATCGTTTTTGAAATCACTCTAAATTAGAATAAATTACGATGCACAAGCGAGCAGCGTTTAGTACGGCGCAAGCGCCCAACGGGGAAGGATCTATGTCAATTTTTCCCGCGTCTCAGTTTACGGGTACTCGTATCGTGAAGGCAAAAATATACTACGACTACAACATTTTGCTACTCTTCGCATTTTTTTTTTTTTTGAATAAGAGTTTCGTTAATTATCAAGTAAAGCATTATTTTAATAGATTGTAGAAAAAAATTGACTAAAATAATTTATTTTAACTAAATCTGACTATTTTTAATCGCGATTAAAAAGGTGTGGAGTAAAACTAGTGGTCATAAAAAAAATTCACACCAACGGCAACGCCTCGCCTCACGTGCAAAAACAGTACTGTATTTATTTTTTCTTTTGCTTATATCTCGAAAATGGCGTGTCCTATCGCAAAAATAATGAAATTTTCGACCCCCTTTATAGTACCCCACACATATAAATCTCAACGCGTGGGTAATATTTTTTTTTATTTTTCAAACAAAAATGAAAAATTCCATATAAAACACGTCCAGGATGCCCCCGTGCGCGCGCCTTCGTATCTCAGCAAGTTCATTGCGTAGCGCACAAGTACTAAGTTGCGAAGCCAAAAGAAAAAAAACCGGCCAAGTGCGAGTCGGACTCGCGCACCGAGGTTTCCGTACAAACCTGTATGTATTCTCGGTTTATGCAAAAGGTTTATGTTTATGAAATTAAATGTTTTTTTTTTAATTTTTATAATTGAGTTGATTGAATGAAAGGTAAATTGCGGTTTACGATTTATGACGTATTAAAAAAAATACTTACTAGATCTCGTTCAAACCAATTTTTGGTGGAAGTTTACATGGTATTGGTCGAAACTATCTCTAAAATTCCTTACTTTTGACTATGAGAATTGTAACGCTATTCTGCAAGGAAAAATCTCTAAATTTAAAAACTATTTTGACACAACTAAAATCGAATTTGACAATCGCGACTCAGCGTGGTATTTTTTTTTCTTTTGTTTTCGCAACGTTTACTTGTGTGTGCATTGCGTAGAATGATTTTTTTGAGAGACGAAGGCGCGTGCTACGGTGCAGCCTGGACGTGTTTTATATGTAATTTTTCACTTTTGTTTGAAAAATATAAAAAAAATGTTACCCACGTGTTGAGATTTAAATGTTCCGGGGTATACTAAGGGGGTCGAAAATTTCATTATTTTTGCGATAGGACATTCCATTTTCAAGATATAAGCAAAAGGAAAATAAAAAGTACAGAACTGTTTTTGCACGTGAAGGCGAGGCGTTGTTGAGAATTTTAGTTCATGACCACTAGTTTTATTCCACACCTTTTTAATCGCGATTAAAAATAGTCAGATTTAGTTAAAATAAATCATTTTAGTCAACATTTTTGGTGAAAACCGGCAAACTCAGAAAAGCAAAATTGTCATTTTCACTAAACTAATAACTCGTGCAATCTTAGTGCTGTCAAACTAAAATATAGTTAAGTTGTGTCATTTTAGTCTATTTCAGAATAGGAAATCGTCGTTTGACAGAAATAAACCAAATTTTTGTGATTTTTAGTTTAGTTTAGAGAATTTTGTGACAACAGAATCGGCACCAATGTACATCATATATTTTTTTAGTTTTATCATTCTCTTATTTTAGAAGTTACGGGGGGAGGACACACATTTCACCACTTTGGAAGTGTTTCTCGCGCAAACTATTCAGTTTAGAAAAAAAATATATTAGAAACCTCTATACCATTTTACCCCACACGTATGGGTTTGATGAAATTTTTTTTTTGAGTTGTAAGTATGGGGAACTCAAATATTTATTGTTTTTTTTTTCTATTTTAGTGTTAAAATCTTAATGCAGTTCACAGAATACATCTTCTTACCAAGTTTCAACAGCATGCTCTTATAGTTTCGGAGAAAAGTGGCTGTGACATACGGACAGACAGACAGACATGACGAATCTATAAGGGTTCCGTTTTTGCCATTTGGCAACGGAACCCTAAAACTACCACGTTGAGTCGCGATTGTCAAATTTGATTTTAGTCGTGTCAAAATAATTTTTAAAAGAGATTATTTCTTGCAGAATAGCGTAACAATTCTCATAGCTAAAAGTAAGCAATTTTAGAGATAGTTTTGTTAGTTTAGTTCGGTGTACAACAGAATCGGCACCAATATGTAATTGTTTTAATTTTTTATTTTTATTGTATACTTTACATAACATATACAAGATTATTTTTAGTATATGCGAAACCTGAATATAGTTTGTTCAGAATCAGTAACTGAATCGATTCCAATAATTTTTACACCATGTTATATTTTGTACCAAAAATATTAAATTACGCTTCAAAGTAGGACACCGAACGACAATACGTATATTTTAAAATTATCATGTCTTTTTCGTACTCAAACGTCCATTACACGGAGATGGTACGTACACTAGCTGTTTGTGGTGATCTGCATAAGTTTTTGCATGGACAACCAGGTAACTTATGAAGCTTATAACTTTGTGATTATTAATGATACAGTTTTGAATTTTTTTTCATAGATTCTTTACATAAAAATACTAGACCCATGTTTCGGGTTTCGCATAAACAAAAATTAATGTTGTAGTTGTATTTTTTTTTTATTAGTCTAGAAATCTTTATTAGACTGGATAAATAAAATAAGTATTTTCATAAATACCTAAATACCGCATTATAATTCTAACGGATCAAGATTGTTTAGACCGGCTCGACACTCGCGTTACACTGTTTGTATTGTGCATGTGTGGATAGCTACGCACACATACATAAGATTGCCGTCTTTTACCTAAACTCGAGCGTTCAAATTTTGTAAGAGGGCTCTTAACACTAATTTGAAACCATTTTAAAGGCCAATTATTTTTGAAATAGTAACCTTGGAATTTCTCGGCGGATCTCCATAGGAATCACCTCAACCAATTAGAACCGTGCTCCTAGATTATGACGTTTCATTGGCCCATGTAGGTTTATGTGAAATTAAATAATTTTATTTGATTGGCTTATCCAGGCTATGGAGTTTTTTTTACTGCATCTCTTAGATGATAATCAAAATTATAAATGGCGTTAGACAAATCATGAATGCAAGGATGGTATATGGTTATAGTGATAGACCAGTCCATGCCGCGGTCTTATCATGAGTCACGCATGTGCGGGACTTGGGGGTGGAGATGGTGCCGCAATTGATGTTTCGGGGGCACATCTTAGATATATGCGGCAAGTCCTACCGTAATCTTGGGTTTATCCTCAGACAGTGCAAGGACTTCCAGAACACGGCAGTGCTTAAAATCATGTACAATGCGCTGGTAAGGAGCCGTT
The DNA here is from genome assembly GCA_932294355.1 of Aporophyla lueneburgensis. Classification (NCBI taxonomy): domain Eukaryota; kingdom Metazoa; phylum Arthropoda; class Insecta; order Lepidoptera; family Noctuidae; genus Aporophyla; species Aporophyla lueneburgensis. Next base: position 3,852,577 of record OW028740.1, on the reverse strand, counting down.
TAGAAACGAGTGCTATTGTTTGGAATCCCCATGAGGCTAAATACCGGGACATGGTGGAAAGAATTCAAAACAAATTCACTCGGTTTCTCTATTTTAAGCAGTATGGCGTTTATCCCTTTTTCCCTCTTTTGTACCCGAGTCTGTTCGTGATAGGAATGGTAGGGTACAGTAGGCTAGCGGTGCGGAGGGACGTCAGTCTTTGTAGCTTTGTATTTCGGGTGCTGCGCGGCTGGCTACACCACCCCGATCTGCTCGTAGAGCTGAGGTTACGCGCGCCGGCCGGGTGCGGGGGCGCGCGTCGGCCGACGCCTACTCTACTGGAGCCAAACTCTAGGACAAACCTGAACAAGTTTGCCCCCTTATCACGAGCGATAAGACTGGTAAATATGATTTCAACAGAGGTAGATATATTTCAGTGCAGCCTGACGAGGTTCACAGAAGTAGCACTGAAGTGCATCGAAAATATTTAAAGGACCATTTCTTGTGTTTTTTGTTAATTTAAGTACTTATGCTATTTTTGTTTTTTTTTGTATCTATATAGTAATAATATCGCATTGACGAATCATAGCTGTTAGGGTGTTATGTACCAATTTTAAATAAATAAATAAATAAAAGAATCATACTAATAGGCTGTATTTTCCCCGACAAACCTTAGAGGGGTATTAAACATATAATTTTATATACTGTGTGCTTCAAGTGATTTTATTTATAATTAAACCAAATACGCTCATTCAAGTCATCTAACGCTTTTTTGTACGTTCACAATATTGTGCTATAAACAGAATATCCATTTGTTTTGTTCGAAAAAATCTTTTCTCTTAAATTCTAGTCACATCTACACTAAACAGGCTTTCAAAATATCATCGACACCGATAAACATAGGACACACGGCCGACGGATGTCCAGCAGTTTATATGCCGATATAGAAGTCAATAAAGTCGCGATCGTCAGAACCGTTCAGAATTCTGTCGGCGATCGCTGACTCAATCGCTGACCGTTTTACATGCATCGCTCGTGCGAGATTTGTGGAGCAGACGAGCGAGCTTTCTAGTTGAAGGGAAAGCGTTTTTTTTTTCCTAAACTACAGACTGTCGGATTCGATTGTTAAGCAAATTTGCGTCAATTGAAAGTGTTATAGCCATGTATAACTGCCGAAGTATTTTAATACAACTGTGACAGTTGTGATTTATGCTTACAGTGAATTCAGGCTACTTAAATTTAAATTTAAGCTAGGATTCAGTTTGCTATTGAGATTGAATTACTATGCCTAACCCAACTCTATCCGAATGCATATAGTAACATGGAACGACTGCCAATTTAAAATCACAGAATATTTAATTTCTCCGATATCACAATGGTTTACTATTGTAAAATCAGGGAAATTATATGTTGAGTTACCGACGTTCATTATGTTAATTATACTGTTGAATAATTTTTCAAACATATGAAACAATAATTTAGCAATATTTTTTAAAACTTTCGGATTGTGATTGATGTTACGCAATCTAGGTGCACATACAGTTGTTGTTTACTTGGAGCGACTGCCAATATGACACCTGCAACCCAGTTAATGGGTAACACGATACCTTTTGGTTAGACTGATACATTTTCGGTAACTTATTTCAGTAGGTATTTAACCTACTCAAGAATAAACACACACACACATACACATAGTTATAGTTTTAGCGTTTCAACCGCAGCGTTCCACACGCCCGTCTACACCGCAGCCCCGAGCTCGTTTGACACTGGCATTGCTTTATCTGATTTACACTACATCTGCGCACATTCTTTAGTCTGGCGAATTTCCTATCAGTGACATTTACATAGATCGTTGCACCTTAAATTACAACGCATCCTGTATATTCTTCAATGTTCACACGTCCTGTATTGGGGTCGTGATGTGTGTCAATTTATTTTTTAATGTGTCCCTGCACATATATGCTTTTTCTTTATTAGTGAGTAAAAAGAAAAGAAAGGTACGAAATCGCTTTAACCTTTAGTGGTATGTTTAAACGGGGACAAAGCTCAAAGTGAGGCTAAACGCTTGGGCTGCACCGGAAAAAGTTTCTCATGGCCCAATGAAGTCGTTGCTCATTACTATCAAAAGTTATGCTTGCTGCTGCCATGATGATGGTATTAACTGGAAAGCATAAGGTAAGAGCAGTGATAGCCAAGTGGTAACGCCTGCGACTTACGAGTTGTAGATTGTAAGCTCGAAACCTGACTGAAAATTTTCTTTGTATAAATTATTCAAACGGTGAAAGAAAATTTCAAGAGGAAACCAGCATGTCCTAAGAACCAAAAAAAATCAAAGGTATGTCACATATACCAATACGTACCAAGCCCGCCTAGTGGATTCCGGTAGACTCCCTCACAAAAAGGAGGCCTGTCTTTTAGCAGTGAAAACATCATAGGCTAATAATACAATAGCAATAGCATAAGTATCATCAGATACTTATGCTATAAGGTAAAGTTATCATAAGTATGTTGAAAAACTGTTTGGTCTGGGAAACATGATATTAGGTGAACTTGGATATATAGAAGTTGGTTGTGGCAAAAGTAGAGTAAATGCTATGAAATGCGTTCCATCTATACTTAATAAAATATAATAAAGCTGAAGAGTTTGTTTGTTTGTTTTGAACGCGCTAATCTTAAAAACTACTAGTCCGAATTAAAAAAATGTTTTTGTGTTGAGTAGCCTATTTATTGAGGAAAGCTATAAGTTATATAAAATTACGCTACAACCAAGAGGACCGGAGCAGTAATGAAAAATGTTGCAATAACGGGGAAAATCGCACGGGTAGGTAATTCGACGCGACAGGAACGGCCGGGGGAACAAGAAATTTAATGCTGACGAAGTCGCAGGTAGAAGCTATGCGTAATATGTGTGGTAACACTATAAATGATAGGCTAAGGAACGATGTGGTAAGGCAACGGGCGGTTTAAAAAGGATGTATTCACAAAATTTGTAGATGGTTTGGTCATGTTTGAAGTTTAAAGGCTGTTCACTGCCAGGCTAGGCCCCCTACAATAGCATTTCAATAGCGCAGTGGAAGTTATGATGGTGGGGTCCAGGAGACAAGAAGTGGCTAGCGAAACTAGTCCGCCGTACGCGGAGCAGAACAATACAAGTACAAACAATTACTATACAACAAAAGAACTTACCTGTGGTAGAAGAACACCTGCTCTGGTGCCTACCTGGAGTTATGTATGTAAGTGAGTGTATATGTTTCGTGTAGTTACATTGTAAATGAGTTTTTCAGGTTACTATCCGCTGCAACAAGGCTGGAGGCGATCACAGCATGCGGTTCCAATAGCGTCACTTTCGCTTAACCTTCAAACTAACACAGGTATTTTCAACAAACAAAACCCGTATTATTACGTCAAGGGGGGCTTTTTTACAATCAATACAATTGGGTCATGACCTTTTGTCCACCAAAACGACCGGTTCTAAGGGATTAATTTACAAAAGATCGCGAGATTCAACACGGCGACGTGCTCCCTTTTTCAAGCGCCAAATCCAAGAGAAAAGTCAAGTGTCAAAATCAAACTGACAAGTCAGATGTCATTCTGTTACACGTTTAGAAACGTAGGCGCATAAAGTAACTAATTTATACGGTCCGGAACATCTATCCCCCCCGGACGGGCCTTCCCGTCCGCTAATCACTTGGCAATCCCGACAAGGTTGCGTTTTATCAGTCCACCTGACGCGCTGCTGGAGGATGTGAAAGACAAATACTCCAAGCTCCAACGCTTCCAAAACTCTGAGCGAGCTGCTGCACCAACTGAAACCGCGATAGCCAATTTTGGCGCACATCGACAAAAGGGTGCTCCGGCAGGGCGGCAAGTGGCTGTCAAATCAAAAAATGGCCCGGGGTCAGGGCCTCCAAGACTTTCGGGTCCGAAGACGGCGGGCACAATGGACGCGAGTTCAACACAGCTTCAAAACGGCAAAATACCGTAGCTAACTCCTTAAAGGTAAGAACGGTGTCTCCCAACAATCTGCGCCAGAGTCCCTGTGCCGCTTTCACCGCGGCCTCAAAAATACCCCCCCAATGGGGGCAGGCTGGCGGGTCAAAACAATAACAAACAACAAAAACAACCAAATAACAATAACAACCAAACAACAACAACAACAATTTAACCAAATGGCCCTCCTTAGGCAACAAAAGGGGGTGACGGGCCCCATAAGGAAGGCTAGAGTGACTCAACTGTCAACAACCAAACAACAAAAGACCCGTATCGTCCAAAAGGGGTTCAACTTACTAACGGCTCCCGACAATATCCAAAACTCTCGCTGCAGAATGGCCAACAGCGCATTGCAACCGGCATGCGAGTTCATAATGTGACGATCAGTCACCAACAATTCAACAACATGTCGAGGGAGCTAAATCGACTCAACAAAAATCAGGGTCAAACGGAGAGTTCTTCGTTCCAACAGCGAGCACCTTGAGCCTGGGCAAAGGACCCGACATCAAGACTGGCGATCGAGGCCAATCATCCTCGGGGTGAGTCAGCCAGTCTGGTCCCCACCATAGGGGGTAAGCAAACAAGCGGGGTGTCATGCACCCACGTGAGGCCACGGCACCTGGGTTCAAATCTCCAGGCACGTGCCTCCAAATCAAATGCGTTTTAGACTTCTGAATCTGGGACACTCGGTTCGCAACAAAGACCTCCAAAGAGTGGACGGACGTCTTCAACCAACACAAAACAATTTGACTGTCCGTCCAGGCGTAAGAAACCCGAATGTCCACAGTTCCACCCAAAGTGTGAGCAACGTGGTTCAATAGACGCACAAGAAGCGCCGCCCCTGACAATTTTAACTTAGGGATGGTCAGTGCCATCCGGAGGGGGGCCACCTTGCTCTTGGCCAAGACCAGTGACAAATTCACCTGGCCTGTTGCGCAAACGGTGCGCAGACAAACAACAGCTGCATAACCGTGCGAAGACGCATCACAAACAAGGGTAGCAGTGTAGCTCCCAGGGAGGAGGATAGCGCGGGGTAACACGACCTCGTTGACTGCGGGGAGTGCGGATACAAATTGGAGCCAATCTTCCAACAGGGTTTCCCGAATTGGCTCGTCCCAGCCAAATCCCGCAGTCCAAAGGCGCTGACGAAAACATTTCGCCCAAAACAATACAAACAAAACAACAAAACAATAGACAAAAGGCAACCCTGGGCTCCCGTGTCCAAACTGGCACGGACCACAACAGAGTCCCCCGTGAGCCCCCAGACCCGACCGATGCCGTTGGCAACAAAACCGTGTCGATCTGAGGGGTACCTTAGCGGGGCAGGCGCCAATGTCCTAACAATGCCTGGGCGGCGACCAATCGCCGCACCCAGGCCCAAGTCTTTCCCGACGAGGATGGAGTTCAAATTCCTCGTACGCACGGTGTCCCGAGCCACGCGCCATCGCTGGAAGGGCATATCCCACCGGACGCCTGAATGGCGGGGGGCGTGACTCCAACCGGGGACGTTCCGCCAATGGAGGGGAGGGAAGGCGGTGCTGGTCTGGCCAGCGCTGCCTAGCAACAAGTGCGTAATCGCCTTTACGCGGGGAGACCAAATGGCGGTCGCGCGGCTCCCGATCAACTTGCGCGGGGGGTGGAGTGTGGCGCTCAAAATTGCGGGCCTCTCCCCGGTTCTGTACCGGCGAGGCAGAAGCCCGGTGACCAACTCCATGGTATCCCCCCGTATGCGAACCTTCATCAGAGGCTGGTCTGCCAGCGTGGTTCGCGTTAGCACACAATATGTCCAAATGGGACCCCCTACAAATTCTACAAGGACGGGGGTTGGGGCAGTCCCGATGGAAGTGAGCCCCCAAACAAATGAAGCACATGCGGCATGCATTGGCAATTCGGCGGCGGGCACTCACGTGCAACTTCAAAAAGGCCGCGCAAGTTGCCATGCCATGCCCCGTGTCCCTACAAAACTCACAACCAGGACGACTCTGGGTGCCAGCAAAACGAGCGGCGGGGCGACCATCAACAGGCCCGCGAGCCCTAGTCCGTCCCTGGTCTCGTGGCCGGGAAGACGGCTGGCATGACTCAGTGGCAACGCCAGAGTTGTCCACAAACCGACACTCATCCTCCAAAAATTGGACGAGGTCATCAAATGGGGGGAGATGTGTGACACTATCCCCACCATACTTTTGCTCGAAACGAGCCCTCAAATCGGCAGGAAGCCGTTGCAGCACAACGTGCACCAAAAGGTAAGACCAATGGTCCACCGGCAAGTCCAATTGCTTTAAAGCGTTGGTCGCTGCCACCAACGGGTCCAACAGGTCAGTACGCAATGCTGACAATCCAGTAATGACCGGTAACCCCAAAATCAATTCAATATGAACGTCAGCCAAACAACGTTTATTTTGGTACCGCCGGGTGAGTAGTTCCACAGTGGTAGGGTAGGCTGAGTCAGTCAACGACAGATGCTGTACCAAGGCTCGGGCCTCACCTTCTAGGACTGACAACAAATAGGCCAACTTTTGGGCGGGTCTGAGGTCCGAGCGTGCATCAACCAAACTTTCAAACAGGTTTTGGAAACCTAACCAGTGGTCCAGGCGACCGTCAAAGTGTGGCAGTTCCAAAGTAGGCAGTCTACTCAATAGTCCGGGACCTGAAACAACCGAGGTCTCCGGTTTGACCTGGACAGGTGTCCGGCTCTCCAATATTTCCCGAGCACGTTGACCAATGACATCCCCCAGGTCCAAGATCTGGTCGTAGTCAGCAAGGACCTTGTCACGTGCTGCCTGATCCAGCACTTCCAGAGCCACATCACAAATGTACTCGTTGTAGCGGGTAAGCAGAGCATCAGCGTTGCCGAGTCTCACGTTCAACTGCTCGAACCGAGCCAGAGTGACCGCTTCAAGATCCGGGCGCTCAGCGGTCGCTGCAGCTGAAGTGAACCACCGCAGCTGTGTGGCCAATCCACTGATTTTCTCTCTCACCGCTTTGTGTGCCATTGCACAAACAATACAATTCAAATAAACCAAGCAAAAAGATAATTAAGTAACAAAGTTCAAACAATCAATTACAAAATAACTACAAGCAAACAATCAAACTACCAAACTGTTAGTCAGCAACTCAAGAAATAACAAAATATTGGTTTCAATTCAATTCAACAACAAACTTTTATTTTAATTCAAAACCAATATCAACGTTCAAAAATTCTATTTCACATTCAATTCAAAATTCAAATTCAAATCCAATTCCAAATGTTAAGTTCACAAACCACCGTGTCAATGGTACAACAATAATAAACCTTTATTCCAATTTAAAACAATGGTAATACTCAAAATGCCAATTTCAACAAAACTACCCTATTGATGGTACAAAACTCAATATTTCAATGTCTTCCTGACATTCAATACAACAGAGGTCAGACACAAAAAGGGGCTACAACAAGGGGCTGCAACACAGCCCAATTCAATCCACTTTATTAGCCCGGCTGACCTTGGCAACATCAGGTTACCCGTCTCAAAAAATTTAAACAAATTATTTCAAAGAAACAAGCAATCATAGTTATCAAATATTTACAGCGTATTACTACTTCCCTTATAGAGACTGCCAAGTAATTAGCCTACTGTAAATTACCAATTTGGTGGTTATATGTCTTATAACCACGCTCTGCTACCAAGAATGTTCACTGCCAGGCTAGGCCCCCTACAATAGCATTTCAATAGCGCAGTGGAAGTTATGATGGTGGGGTCCAGGAGACAAGAAGTGGCTAGCGAAACTAGTCCGCCGTACGCGGAGCAGAACAATACAAGTACAAACAATTACTATACAACAAAAGAACTTACCTGTGGTAGAAGAACACCTGCTCTGGTGCCTACCTGGAGTTATGTATGTAAGTGAGTGTATATGTATCGTGTAGTGACATTGTAAAAGAGTTTTCCAGGTTACCATCCGCTGCAACAAGGCTGGAGGCGATCACAGCATGCGGTTCCAATAGCGTCACTTTCGCTTAACCTTCAAACTAACACAGGTATTTCCAACAAACAAAACCCGTATTATTACGTCAAGGGGGGCTTATTTACAATCAATACAATTGGGTCATGACCTTTTGTCCACCAAAACGACCGGTTCTAAGGGATTAATTTACAAAAGATCGCGAGATTCAACACGGCGACGTGCTCCCTTTTTCAAGCGCCAAATCCAAGAGAAAAGTCAAGTGTCAAAATCAAACTGACAAGTCAGATATCATTCTGTTACACGTTTAGAAACGTAGGCGCATAAAGTAACTAATTTATACGGTCCGGAACAAAGGCGATTAACGAAAGTTACAAGGCAGATCATTTGGCTAAAAACGCTGCAGAAGGACATTTAGGTGGTGTTTTTTACGTTTTGTTGATGGGAACTTGCAACCGGCGGCGACGCGCATGTTTATCAAAATAAGTGTGTTGGTAGCAGCTGACGTTCTGTAGTTTCTACCTGCCTCCATGGGGGAAGACGGCGTGAGCTTATGTATGTGTGTAGAATTGATGTGATTAATGTATTTATAAAATTTATTGATTGCAAAGTTAAATTACATTGTCAATTGTTTTAACGTAAACGACGAACACAAAAGGTGATTCACATAATGAAGTAGTCAATACATACATCAGTGAATCAACTAATTAATAATTCACAAATCAAATTAATATTCAAACAATGGTTTTCCTATCCTACGAATAGGGAATAGATAAATTAAATTCTGTTTTTTGCACGAATGTTGTACACGACATCGGAACATACAGTAGACAGCTGTCATATGGGCCTATTATTATTATTGGTAAGCATTAGAATAAAATATAATCTGATAAACTATAAATGATCATCATCATCATCATTTCAGCCGTAAGATGTCCAGTGTTGGACAAAGGCTGGATTTAAATAATTTTGGGGCTTTGCTGTTGTATACATTTAAACATTCCTCTTGAATTTCTCTGTCTATTGACGAAAACCGCATAAGCATCTGTAGTGAAGTTTAGAAGAGGTAAACGTACAGACACGAAATGCGACTTGTTTTGTTGCATGTAAAGAAGATGCATATAAAAACTTCATGAGAAGACTTATTTGTCTTAGGCCGTCTTTCGCACCCAAAACAAAATAAGGTATTGTAGTGCAGATTCTAATTATTATAATTCTATAAGGCCGTTTTCGATATTTTATTTTACACTGACTTTGAAATTGTTACAAACGTAAGAAAATTTGAACTTTGCCGGCTATCCTGGAGCTTTCATCTTAATAAATAGCGTTTTAGTGAATCATTCTACGGTAAATTGCAGACTTTATGTGGCGGTGATCACAGTCTTTAGAAACACTAGCTTCAGTTCGAGGCAATCGTGCAAAATTGCAGCAGATAAGACGACAATTAGGTAAAATAGAGATGAAGTATCAACTTAAGAATCTTATCACCGAAAATGAAACATGTAGTATAAAAACTTCAGCAACTTTGCTTTATGATAATTTTCATCCTCCATATCTTGAACACACAGACCAAGTTTCTGAACTAAAGTAAAATACATCTAACAAAATAAAACTGTCATCAAACATTTCCTTTTTTGAAATACAAAAAGTATTGTATTACTAAATAAGCGAGGGACCAAACTGTTTATACGTTTAGTATTAACAACGTTCTTACACTTACAGTCTAAAAATTTAAGCCTTATCTTCATGAAGGTAAGGTTGAAGAGACTAGCACATGTAAATTTGCAACCCCTATGTATTTTTATTAGGTTTTCTAGTGTAGGGTAGGTCGGGGGGTGGTTGTCATGGCAACGGCACGGCTGTCAGTGATGGAGAACAATTCAGTTTGTTTTATTATTTGAAATGGAAATAATGAGAGACTGGCACGTTATTAAGAGCTTTTGGTTATATGTAGTTGGTATAGTTTTAGGCACTCAGACAAGTGGCTATCAACCCTTGTAGTAAATGTTAGTGTGCTTCTGAAATATGGAGTATAAATAGAATGAAGAATGTAAGTGAGAGATTTTTTTCTAATTTTAAATGTGAAAGGTTTCTAACAAATTGGCACTTCGCCTGTGACTTCGTCGGTGTGAAATATTAAAAAAATATAAATAGCACATTTTACTCCGGATTAATGTAAATTTCCGTGAAAGTTTTTTAAAGCGGTTAAGTAATAAAGTTTTGAGTTTATCCGATACCAACAATTTTAAACATCACATCTATTTTTAACCGTCTTCAAAAAAAACTAAACAAGTGCGAGTCGGACTCGCGCATCGAGGGTTCCGTACAAACCGTATTCACGGTTTATGCATAAGGTTTATGTTTATGAAATTAAATGGTTTTTTTTTATATTTGAGTTGATTGAATGAAAGGTAAATTGCGGTTTACGATTTATGACGTATTAAAAAAAAACTACTTACTAGATCACGTTTAAACCAATTTACGGTGGAAGTTTACATGGTTATGTACATCATATATTTTTTTTAGTTTTATCATTCACTTATTTTAGAAGTTACGGGGGGGGGACACATTTCACCACTTTGGAAGTGTCTCTCGCGCAAACTATTCAGTTATCATTTTTAAAGAGCTATCCATAGATACCCCACACGTATAGGTTTGATGAAACAAAATATTTTCAGTTTCAGTTCTAAGTATGAGGAACCCCAAAATTTATTGATTTTTTCTATTTTTGTGTGAAAATCTTAATGCAGTTCACAGAATACAAGTAGATGTATTCTGTGAACAGCATTAAGATTTTCCAAGTTTCAACAGCATAGCTCTCATAGTTTCGGAGAAAAGTGGCTGTGACATACGGACGGACGGACGGACAGACAGACAGACAGACAGACATGACGAATCTATAAGGGTTCCGTTTTTTGCCATTTGGCAACGGAACCCTAAAAAGGAGGAGGCTATCTTTATAATGTTAGTGTAGATTAACGTTTCGCAACAAGTTAATTATTTCACAACATGCCTTCGTAGTCCTGATTTCTTTTATATTTTCGCTAACTTACATTCCCTATTATTTTTTTCTGCATTAATAAAAATCTAAGAACACAAATTTCTTTTTTAAGTCACAAAAAATTAAGTCACAGTGTCACTTCGGCAGGATTACAATGGATGCCAAAACATTTTCAAAAACTTCGGTAAGTATTTTTGACAGATTGTGACAGATCGGAATTGTCTCTCTTGTGTCTATTTCAATGATTATTTGACTTTAATGATTATCTACATTATGGACTAAACAGAAGTAGACTTACACCGTCTGACTCAAAACAAGTACATACAAACTTTAAAAGAAAGCAGACCAACAGACTCCAGCCACAAACTTTTTCAAACATTACCAAGTTGAGGCTCTTCATAACATCAATAGAGGAATCCCATTCACGCTTAACATGTTTATCGGCGATTAAGAGCTCATTGCGGCCGATTCAGCCGCAAACTGTTTGCCAAGTTCGCAAATTGAGGGTATTCATACATTGGAGGATGTTCGCTAGTGTGTACACAGACTTAGTCTTAGACTGTTAGTGGTTGTGCATGTGTGTCGTGGATTATAAGGGAAGATATCGGGCTTAGTAATTGTACTGTTGTGTTTATGTTGAGGTTCTTGCTGACCAGTTTCTGTAACGTTAGAGCAGTTCCTGAAACATATTTGGAGAACTGAATGTGACCAAAGTCTATGTAGTGATTGTTTGTTTTATTTTTGGAAAGGAGAATGCTCACGAAGTATGAAAAAAAAAACCCAGGCTTGGCGCAAATGAAACCTATCTCTGATTTTAAGTATAAGTGTGTAACAAAATTCCACATAGGTGGCATCATCAAAGTAGATGGCTAAATGAAAGAAATTGCTATTTGTTTAGTGGCAGGGTTAACATTCAGGTATTTCAAAATTTAATTAAAATATTCACAATTAGTATATGCTAGATAACAAAAAGAAACGCTTTACATTGAAACTGATGGATGAATGTGAAAAATTGCTATTTCTTTTATGCCAGGAGTAACTATAAGGTATCTAAAAATAATTATAAATGGCATACAAACTGCAAACTGGTTTTTAATACTGTTCGAATTCATGGGCACCAGGAAAAATAATATGAAGTTCTTACTTAGAATAAAAAACACAATGTAAAAGTATTGCAAGATAATTTATTGGTTTTCTATGTCTAATAAAACGTTTTTTAATGATACCGCAGGATGTTCGAAATCGTCTTGGTATCTTACATAGTATCTATCTTATGGAGCACTGTAGTGATGCGTACAATGAATAAGTACCAATAATCGAAGAAATTCATGTGATTTTACGTAGTTTCACACAGTTAAACAATTAATTCAAAATAATCCCTGCCACTAAACAAATAGCATTTTTTTACATTTAGCCATCGATTTTGATAATGCCACCTATGTGGCATTTCATTTCACATTTATACTAAAAAATTGAGATACATTCCATTTGCGCTAAGCCTGGTATTTTTTGAGCATTGTTCTTTGAAATCAAACCTTTTTTTTAAATAATGTTGATGAAGATGATGATCACTGTTATTCACTTATCATGTCGTAGGTATGAGGAACAGGAAGTCAATTTCACTCTTCCTCCGTAGAAAAGGGCTCAGGGATCCTTTGATCAGATGGGTGTTGTGTCTGGAGATGAGAGCTGTCGGACGATTGAATGCTGATGAAGATGACGATAAAACGATGATATGATCTAGATTACATATCAAGTAAGGTATACGTAAATAGTTTTACAATTAAAACAACAACCGAATTCTAAAAAAAAACAAATACTACCTGAGTGAAAAAGAGTGGCATTTTGATGATCTACCACTGACTTGTGAAATTACATTGACTTGTGAAATTACATTTTTTTTTTTGTGTTTGTTCAAAACTTTTTTATCAATATTTTTACCGTTAAAACGATCACAAAAACTGATTAAATTTTACTCTATATTCAATCAGACCATGACACAAACAGACTGATAAAACCTCCAGAAAATACAAAGTAACCCTTTCCTAAATCCCGCAATAGCCCTTCACTTTAGACACGTAATAAAAGTCACGAACTCAACTGAAGATACTAAATAAAACATACAGATTCCCATATAAATTCAACCTCTGAAAATAGCTGAAACACAAGTAGATTTGACAATTTATTACACGTCATAACAGCGTTAAGTGCTTCTCAGAAACAGTTATAACTCATTTAAATGGTAGATGGAAATAACATACGCTTTGAACGATTGTAACTATCTAATTAAAACATATGAGCATCTTGTTGAATTGTGTTTGGGTGTCGTACTTTGAATTTTGCGAAATTGTGTGCTGTGTATGTCATGTTTATGTAGGGCCATACTAGAGAGTCGGAAATCGTCATCTTCTGACAAAAAGATAGACAGTACCTAATTTTGTTTTTGCCAAGCAAGACAAAACGCAGTAGAGGAACAAGGTTTTAACCAATTGTTGCTAATAAGAGTAAAGTAAGACCACACATCAATATAAATCCTAAGAAGAATAATATGACTGCCTCGTTGGTCTAGTGGTAGCAAGCGCTACTGCTGAGCATGAGGTTCTGGGTTCGATTCCCAGGTCGGGCAAAGTGTTTATTGGGTTTTTCCATCTGGAATTTCTCAGTAGCAGCCTGGAGTCTGGATTTGTGCCCGATTGATGGCAATAGGCTCGCCCCCTATTACATGGGACTTAAACATAACTGGCGAAATGTGGGTGTACTATAGGTACACCTCTGCCTAACCCTTCAGGGAAACAAGGCGTGATGTTATGTATGTTAAGAATAATATAAAACTTGCAACAATTAAACCTTTTTTTCAATTTTTTGACATACCGTTTTTATCACAAGACATTTTTTTTCGTTTACCAGTAACCTGGGTATGAATATTTAATAATTAAGATACAAAATAATTGGGGTGACTTCATTGCAGAATCTTAAGTCGGACAAGCATGTGTTTCGAAATCTATTGGTATAGTTACTTTCCCAAATGTTGGTTAATATTATTTTCGATCTACTAAAAATAATCCCCGGTTTTTCATAAGGTTCGGTCCAAGAGAAAAAATGGTTATTCTGCCAAAAGAAAACGCACATTCCAAAAAAAGCGTAGCCTAAAACCTCGTATTCAGCGAATAGTTTGCCAATTTTGTTAATTATTTGATGTTAGGGTCATGGACCAAAGACATATACTCTGTATCGCTTAAATGTCATACATATCACAAACTTGTGATGAAGTAGTGTGTTTTGAAGTCGCAAACAACTGTTTGCTACTGTATGTTTACTTAGTATGTACAACTACATATTTTTGGCCATGGGTGTTGCATGTCAAAGCATTTATCTTTGTAAAATCTGAATTAATATTATTAACAGGTTTCCTTGTAAAGTTACCCACGGTATTATATTTCGGCACCATGATAAATTTTATTCTGAACAAAGAAATTTTAATCAAATAAATTATATGACAAAATTGCAGGAAGCACCGCGGGACATCAGACTACTGCAAAGTGAAATTCCTTTTCAATTACAGTCAGCAAAGCTCAATTTCAACCCTGATAAAAAGAAATAAGATATATAATCGCTTGTTAACGAAGACCAATTACCTGACCAGTCATTCGCTCACTGCTGCCAGTTTTCCAAGTAATATAGCAATCATTCATTCCTTTTGGTGTATGACATTTACGAGAGATTAATGTATTGCGATTCTCATAACAAGTTGAAATATTAATTTTAACATTTGTCTTAAATTCCCATGCTGGGAAGAAGAATAAACTAGATGATAAATTTAAATATTTTTGATAACTATTTAGTTAGGGTAAATTCAGTCATAAATCCAAGTCTTTTTAGCCAACATTATATTACCACGATATCTCTTGCTGAATGTGTCGTCAGATATAGCAGAAAATCTATGTACAGTCACCAAAAGAGATAATAAGTCAGATTCGAAAACATTTACCGGTTTTCTACCAAACTTCAAATATATACAACGACCCAGGTTGCTTATCTGTCTTTAATAAATGAAAGTTCCTCTTTGTGTCCGGTTGCATATAGACCACGTTGTTCTCATAAACACCTTATTTTGATTTTCACCATCATTAAGCAGATTTATTCCAAAAGTTTTATGTGTACCTATAATAAATGAATATTAAACTTGCTTATATATAATAAAGAAATCTCAATGTCTTGACAACTCGTGAAGCTGGGGTGAGTTGTTAGTTCAGTTGTGTAACTTTTTGTCGTGTGGAAATCCTCAAGGATGTCCTACACCCTCGGGTAGGTGGAGGGGTCTGTCAGACTCATACTGAATAAAACACACAGTATTCTGCTGCTACCTTTTAGCTTTGCACCATCTTTTCAATCTAAAATCAACATCATGCGTAGGATATTAATGATTAGATACTTTTTAAATCAGTAGTTTTGTTATGTGTGACAAATGATGACTGAAAATACATTTTTGGAGGTAGGAGGAACAGGATGTAAATTTCCCTTTACCTCCGTAGAAAAGAGAGGATCCTTTGATCAAATGGATGTCGTGTCTGGTGAGGAGAGCTGGCGGACGATGTATATATTCTAGTTGCATGGTAAACTCTGCTTGCGCAATGCATGACATCAATGTGATGGGTAATTTGCATATAGCGGTATAGATGTCGCTACAAATTGATATTGAGCCATCCAATCTTTCATTTTAAGTTTTCCGTGGAGAAGTAATGACTGATATATCCAAAAACATACAGTTACTAATTTGGCTCTAGTAGATGAAGCAATTGCAAATAATTTCCTGTAGATAGAAAAACAAATTCGTGCCGTTGGTCCCGGCTGTCTTTCATAGATCTTAGACAGTCGTTACGGGTCGTCGGAAGCCCGAAAGTCTGACAACCAGTCTTACCAGGGGGTATCGTATTACCTAGTAACTGGGATGTTGAGGTCAGATAGGCAGTCGCGCCATGTAAAATACTTATATTCAGCTGCATCCGGTTAGACTGGAAGATGACCCCAACATAGTTGGGAAAAGGCTAGGCAGATGATGAGATAGAAAAACAAAATACCTAACTATTATCATAATAACAACTTTGAATGAAAATAGAAATAAAAAGTTTCAGTGTTATAAAAGAACCATCGCAAACAAATGAAGTATCATTATTATTAACTCCTATCTCGGATGCAATATGAAGATACATCTCCATACATTTATGGATAAGCATCTTGACGTCCAGATACCGATCGACGTTGTAAACAGAATACAGTCGTCACCGCCCATCCCGTGTTTATGTGTGTCGTAAAATATGATATAAATATCATCGTCGTGAATGATATTTTGATGTTAAGGAGAGGCTGTTTTTGGAAACATTTTATTACTTAAATCTTCAGTCAAGTCCCCGTTAAGTATCCGGTTTCTAATAGCTTTCGTCAAAAAAAGTTTAAAGTTAATCCTAGCGTGAATTACTCATTATTCATTTTGGAATGCCACAGGGATGTATGATGGCGCCATCGTTTTTCTTAATTTAACCAAGTGTATAAACAATTTGTCTCCATCAAAATTACTAATTAAAGCCAGTGCGAATATTATTAAATACACTGATGACACAATTAGCATATACGTACAGTGATGATATAGGGCAAGTCACTTTAACAAAAAAATATGCTTTTAGAGTACCGTATCCAAAGGGTGTCAAAGCCTATTACTATGGCTGCACTGTCCTTCCGTTCATCTGTCATAGGTACCTATGTATAATTTTGAATAGGTATTAAATAGGTAGACTAGTTGAAACTTTGAATATGACAGATGAAGTTAACACAGAGTTGTACTACTAGGGCCACTGTTACAACAAATAATAAAAATGCAGTAAAAGTTAAATATTAATGGGAGATACATAAAAGCAACTTAAATTTTAAAAAATAATTTTAAGTCATAAATATTTTTTTTTGTATGGTAATAGTGTGTATGGAGGTACTGAACCCTTCGACTGCAAGTCCGACTCGCAACTGGCTGATTCTTTATTAATGTTTTTTTAGCCATCAGACTACACACTCCTACTTTAAAAGTAGTAGCTAAGTGTCCAACCAACTAAAAATTAATGAAAACTTCTTACAAAATATACTTTATTTTTCTAAGCCTTACCTTTAACCCACTGATACCTGTTTTAATCACGCGAACGAATACCTCATACGATCGAACACTTGTTGATCGTAATAAATCGTACGGCACCCGAGGGTTAAGACGAAATAATAATTATGAATCTCTAATAAATTGCTTTTAATTGCTCCCTTGATATTTTAATTTGCTATGTGGCTCTGGCTACTACTATCTTTGACTTGCATTTCGGAAATCTATTTCAAATTGGAGTCATGGTATTTTGTTTACGAATAGTTATATAAAACCACTAGCTTCTGCCCGCGACTTCGTCCGCGTTAAATTTCTTGTTTCCCCGACCCTTCCCGTCGCGTCGAATCGTCTACCCGTGCGATGTTCCCCGTTTTTGCAACATATTTCATTACTGCTTCGCTCCTATTAGTTGTAGCGTGATGTTATATAACCTATAGCCTTCCACGATTAATAGGCTACCCAACAAAAAAAGAACTTTTCACTCCAGACCAGTAGTTCCTGAGATTAGCGCGTTTAATCAAACAAACAAACAAACAAACAAACTCTTCAGCTTTATAATATTAGTATAGATTTATTTTTAATCATTTCTGACGTTGTTACACGTGACTCTACTTTTGTACTAATCGAATTGCTTCCAAGCAAATAAAGATCTATTCTATTCTATTCTATTCAAGCCAGCCATATTTTACGAGAGCTGTGATGGCCCAGTGTTATCGGCCGCGAGTTACGACTTGTAGGTTCAAACCCAGGCAGGCACTTTACTTTGTGTAAATAATTTCTTTACCACTGCTCTCAAATGATGAAGGAAAACCTCGTGAGGAAACCGGCATGTCCTAAAACCAAAAATTCGAAGACATGTGACATATACCAATCCGCACTGGGCGGTGGATTACGGCCCACTTCCTCTCACCGAGAAGACGCCTGTGTCCCACCAGTGGTACCGGTATAGGCTTATAATGCAGCCTTATTTTTAGTGTCGTTGCTATTGAATCTAAAAAATATAATCTCAAAAGAAAAGTACGAGAAACAATTAGATCATTAGTAAAAGTAGTCACAGCAACATTTAATTTGATATTCCTACACAATATCCAATTACAGTAGAAAGTGTCGAGACTGTCAAAATAAATTAACATGATAACTAATAATTAGCTGATCGTCACACTACAGGTGTTATTACAAAAAGATTGTATGATAAAAAGTATTATTACAACTGGTTTACTCGTGGATGTCAAGTCAGTAGCTCTGTGAGTATTAGTTACAAATAACACGAAATAAAAATAAACATACAAACTTATCTTTTTGCTACTCAAAACTGAATTAACTGCAATAACTTAAATTATAAGAAGCAGCATGTGTATAGATACTGAGCAAATACCTATAGCAGATGGTCGTTTAATGGAATATGTTGACAAAGGAATTTATTTTCATCTGACAATTGTTTAAAAACAAAACAGAACAAGAATAAAACAATAAACCTACTAAAAAGACTACTCATAAATGAATTAATACAAATAAGTTTATACAATATCACTTATATTTATTAAAAAGATAGAATTTAGTTATTATTCGAAACTGAAGATACCGATTTCTGTAAATAGTTTTTTCTAAAAGTTTTACACGTCAATAATGCTTTAACCGGAGGAAAGAAGGAATGATGTGGATTTTTCCTATGCGAGTTCCCTGAAAAAAAATACTGAAACAGAACCAGAGGTCACACCTTAAAAAAGTAATGGAATGAATGGTAATTAATAACGACCTCTGAAATCCAAAACAGTTAGTAATAGGTATACATATTTATGAGAAACTACTCTAGGTAATAGTGCCCCAGACGCATCATTTTGTAAACCCCAAATTGGCTATACATAACTCAACTACATAAGGCTTGTTAACGCAGAGATATGTAACTGTATGCAAATAGTTTTAACCCCTGAATACATTAGCTAAAGCCGGGATGATTAATAGTAAATGAGTTACGACTTGCCTACCATTTCGTACTATGTGTGCATATCTTTACACAATCGAGCCTTCTTTTTGTCTGGGAAACTTAGGAAATCTTTTTGTTTAATCTAATCTAAACTTAACTCTAGCTCAACTCAAAACCACTCTCTACTTTTTCTTCTCTCAATTCTTTAAACGTGAAAATTAGGTAGAACTTAGAAAAAAAGTAAGAAAAAGTATTTATTGTGGCTAGCACAAGAAGATCACATACTAAACTAAACTCAATCATAAAATATGAAAAATAAAAGTATCTGAAAGAAAGTACAACAGAAATTACGGCCAAACGACTCTTATCCTCAGCATGATTAACAAAGCTTCGTGTGATGGATGATAGCTCTTTTCAACGAAGTCATGTAGTTACTGCGAATACGATTGACTATATTTGTTAAAACTTACTTCCAAGTTTACTTTACGTAAACTTCCAAACTTACTTCCAAGTTAAGTTTACTTTTACTTATCAAGTTTCATCAGTTTTCCTTCAAGTGAATGTCACTCATTTTGATTTCGACTTTAATTGTCGAAGAAAAAAAGAAGAACAATTGTAAATTCTGCACAAACAAAACAAACATTACAAAAAAACTGGCCAATTGCGAGTCGGACTCGCGCACCGAGGGTTCCGTACAAACCTGTAGGTATTTTCGGTGTATGCATAAGGTTTATATTTATAAAATTAAATGTTTTTTTATTTAATCTTTATATTTGAGTTAATTGAATGAAAGGTAAATTGCGGTTTACGATTTATGACGTATTAAAAAAAAACTACTTGACTAGATCTCGTTCAAACCAATTTTCGGTGGAAGTTTACATGGTTATGTACATCATATATTTTTTTTTAGTTTTACCATTCTCGTATTTTAGAAGTTACGGGGGGATTTTACCACTTTGGAAGTGTCTCTCGCGCAAACTATTCAGTTTAGAAAAAAATGGCATTAGAAACCTCAATACCATTTTTGAAGACCTTTTCATAGATACCCCACACGTATGGGTATGATGAAAACTTTTTTTTTTGAGTTGCAGTTCTAAGTATGGGGAACCCCAAAATTTATATGTTTTTTTCTATTTTAGTATGAAAATCTTAATGCGGTTCACAGAATACATCTACTTACCAAGTTTCAATAGCATAGCTCTTACAGTTTCTGAAAAAAGTGGCTGTGACATACGGACGGACGGACAGACAGACATGACGAATCTATAAGGATTCCGTTTTTTGCCATTTGGCAACGGAACCCTAAAAACGATATTGCATAAATTGCACAAATACAATGTAGCAAAAAGGCGTGTATTTAGGTAGAAAATTTTGAATTTTGTCCAGGGCTTGTTGATTTCAGGGTTAGGGACTATAACTCTTTCATCCTTGCTATTGTCATGCTGTATAACTTAAAAAAGTAAGAAAATACCATTACTTAAACTAAATTATCATCATAGAACTTTGATCAGAATGCAATAAGACTCCAAAAAAGTCCTGAAAAGCGATCGATTTCATTAAAAATTTAAGTCATTCATGCAACCCCTTGTTTTCTTAAGGAAATTGGCATGATCCCCTGTTGGGGACGCATTGAGTAAACTTTCTTAGAACATCTACATAATAGATGATGTTGCCTAATGCAGGGGAAATAATTTATTCGTATATTGTGTATCTTTAAGTTGATTCCATTACGATGTATGTAGAGGCTGTAGTTTTTAAAGGATTTAGAAGATTTTTAAAGCGCTTTCTTCGTTTTGATGGCCCCGAAAAAGGACGTATGGAGGGATTTGGGGGAGGCTTTTATTCAAGAGTGGGACTGTATAGACTTACATAAAAAAACGTCCCCCCACATAATTGAGGGAAACTTAAGTCCAGCAGTGAACGCTGTAAGCCTAAACGGCTTTGAGAAAACTAAAAAATTATACGTAAATTACACTAGTAAAAGTGTTGCTGACAGTTTCAGGCTTTGTAAATAACATTTACTTTAAGAAGGATTAAATAGACTTTATAATCGTATACTTTTTAACATAATACCTATTCACTTTTCGATAGATTTCTTCAGAATGCATCGAAAATACCATACCCTCTGTATTTATCCGGGGTGGAACACGTCGCTATAATAAAATAATGTATTATTAAATTCTATTCGTTTGATGTTCTTAAATAAACATGATCTTTAATGACAGAATTATATTTCGATACTTTTGTCCTTAGATTCTTACATATTTTTGTACAGAATGTTTTAAATAGACGACAGAGAGTTCCATTTAGATATTGTATTTAAGAGAATGTATCTGTTTATACTAATTTGGGAATTAGGTAAGATTTCTGATTTGATAATCTTAATAACTATCATTATGAGAACTAGTAAAAGAAGGAAAAGTAAATACGAATAAATAAAAAAAAAACATATACCTACTGACTGAATAATTCAAATCTGGATAACTCTCCACTTTTTAGTAAAACTGACTGGCCAACTTTTGGCTTTCTGACGTCGATGTAACGACTGTGAAACGGCATAGTGTACTTTTAGAAGCACATAGGGGTTTTTTGGTATGTAAAGATGGCCACTCATCCACAGACCAACCGCGGCAAGCGTAGCTTAACCTGATCAACTGACCCGTACGGCTGTCATTAATTAGCCACGAAACCCGAGATAAATAAAAGGATGTCCATTGTACAATATAGTTCTCACTGAAATTGAGTAAAAGTAACACGTTTTAGAACGCCATTTTAGGCAAATACCATCTGACTACAACTAACTTTAACCCAAACCTAAACCTTAGAGACAGTTTTTATACTTCGAACTTTATGCCTATATTGACTTGCCTGTTAGTCTAGTGGTTAGTGACCCTGACTGCTAAGACTGAGATCGTGCGTCGACTCCCACCCAGGATAAATCTTTGTGTGATGAGCATAATCATTTGTTCTTTGTCTGGGTGTAATTTGTCTATAATTTGTATGTATTTAGAAATATATAAGTATATTTATCAGTTATCTGGTTGCCATAGTACAGGCCCCGCCTAGTTTGGGATCAGATAACCGTGTGTTGGTTGTCCTAAGATATTATATTAGATGTTATATTATTAGTAAAGTTGATATACAAAATTGACAATCGAAGACGGGACTACGTTGTTAGTTTTGTAAAAGAAAATGTATTTCGAATTTTGTTAGGCTCTTATTTAAACAACCGGCTCGATGGTTATATCCTGCCTAGAGAAAAATCTTGTCTTATAATAAGAACCGTAACGTTAAGCAATCTCGTAAATCTGAAGAATCCCTGTATTAATTCATGAATTTGTTTTAGCCAAAGCCATTTTCTATGGTATGTACTTACCCAAACAAAGCAAGCCTTTACCTTACCAGAGCATGTGTGACCCATATATTTAAAACTTGACAAATAAAATCGGACAGAACACTCGTCACTATAAATACTATCTTACCCATTAGACACACATTAAGTATTTAAAAGGGTGTTTCAGACGTAAGGAATAAATGTACCTTTTATTTATAAGTTGCTCTTATTTTTACTCAACATTCGTGACTTTTCACAATTTCTTCAGTTTCATCATATGATAGCGATTTCAACCAGTCGGTCAAGTCTTAAGACCTTACGAGGTAAGCGGTAAATATCGGTGCTCTTGTTTACTATATTATAGAACTTGGTGCTAATGAACGAACTCTGTCGGAGAGGCGTTCCGCTGTACTATAAGTTGGGTCGAACGGTACGAGCCTGTGTTTTCTGAGTACAGTCTGTAGTACGAATTGACATTAACTGTTTAGTAGGGATAGTGATTTCAATTCATTTTTGACATTTCCATTACCGTTGTCGCTGGTAGAATGTCACTTTTCCAAATTCCTCAGTCTTGCTTACGGGATCTGATGATTTGTATGCGAGACGTGCTCTTTCCTTATCAAATACGATACTGCGCCTATTTTTTTAACAATATCTGATATCGCGTTTCTGCGTCAAAGATATGTCTTTTTTCCTGCAATGCAACTAAGTTAAGTTATCAGCAGTACAATTGCGTACCGAACACATTTTCTTTCACCATCTGATGGATTTTGAATTCCTGATCTATTGCATTGCATTGCAATTCATGCATGAAAGATTCGTTTGCTCGATAACGCAATTAAAGCAATTTGTTTTGTCAAAATGCCCATAATTACCCCGCTGTATA
This sequence comes from Aporophyla lueneburgensis, assembly GCA_932294355.1. Classification (NCBI taxonomy): domain Eukaryota; kingdom Metazoa; phylum Arthropoda; class Insecta; order Lepidoptera; family Noctuidae; genus Aporophyla; species Aporophyla lueneburgensis. The sequence continues at coordinate 3,829,385 of OW028740.1, read as the reverse complement.
AAGCTGTGGTTTTCCGTATTGTGTCGTAAGTAAGGAATAGCATCACCTCTTTCTTCCCGTGGGTGTCGTCTAAGGGACTTAATAGAGAATGGACAGTAGCGTTCTCTACGATGTTTTCCATCATACTGCGTTTGCCAACCTATCTGCCAAGTGAGTTGGTGGAGGCCCATGCCCAGCTGTGGACGTCTTTTGACTGAAATGTTGATGATGATGATAAAACTCAGTTTCAATGTGTACAGTTTCGTGGGAATTTAACATGGTTAGTTTCATAAGCACGAAGGAATCTTGCTATAGTCGCAGTAGCTAACTCATTCAATAAAATAACATTATTCTAAAAATAAGTACTTGACAGTGTACAAAAACATGGTGACTCCAAACATTAATAAAAAAGAAAACAAACAAAATCGTTTGCTTCACACCACTGTCACATCACTTTGACCGTTACCAACTCACAAACATGCACATATTTTATTCTCAACCTTATTTTGTAAAAGATAAAGTACAGTTTACTGTGGGCCAAAGGTCATAATCTTGGCGAAATAAACAGACAACTTAATGTCACGCTGTCATTCACGGATTATGCAAAGTAGCCAAGTTATTTTTTTTTTTTCTATTACCATAATACGCGTGGCAGAATGTTTGATGTAATGAAGCAACGTGGGAAAGGCTAACAGGGGCCTTTACAGCTCTATGTCTATAAAAATATAAGTCAAAGAATTTTAGGCCGTGAGTTGAAAAAAATAAGGTTGGAAGTGGCTGAGCTTGGCGATAATATGCGGGCATGTTTGTCCGTTTGTTCTAAACCAAATTATCAAATTTCAGAGATATCACGTTTCTGCTACCGGCCCCTTTTTGTTCTAATATACGTAGTAATTGATTTCTAGTTCACATCAATTGTTAGTACACTTAGTGGGTGCTGTAACGAACCTGTTTTCGGGTGGAGTCGGCAATCGTCGGCTTCCCTCGGACGTCAAATTATCATACATTTTGTAAAACAGGATGTTACGTATGACTTACGTGCGGCTTGTTAGTACACAAATGATAAATTGTCCCTTATTTAGGTCGCAAAATAAAAGTGTTGGTTTATGATTGATGTGAAATATTGTGATGCTAATAAAGTACAGCTTCCTCATACTGTATGAGTTTGCATTCTGTTAATTTCTAAACTGCTTGATGGAATTTTTTTTAAGCCGTAATAGTCAAAACTCACATTATGCACAGTCGTTTCGGATCGTCAGAGACCCAAAAATGTGAGTACCAGTCTTACTAAGGGGTATCATGTTACACAGTAGTTGAGAAAGTCTGATAGGCAGCCGCTCCATGTAGTACTGGTAGTTAGCTACATCTGGTAATACTGGAAGCTGGCCGCAACATAGTACGGAAAAGGCTAGGCAAATGATGATGAATAACCGAAACGCAAATTGTTTTTCTTTTAAACAAAACGGTCTAGAAGTTAGATGGCATTATTTAACTATTTAGGGCGAGTTTCACCATTGAAAGTGATGGCGGTTAGCACTGCGTAAAATCAATACTAATCAGAGCAATCATAATCATCATCGTTTAAGCCAAAAGCCATCTACTGTTGGACGTAAGCGTCCCTCAAACACCGCGACTTCGACAGGTTCTGAGCTTCACGAACCTCGGTTTCCTGCAAACTTCACCAGGTCATCGGTTCCCCGTGTGGAAAGGCTTTCAACGCTACGTCTTCCAGTGTGCGATGGCACTCCAGAACATTTCGGCCCCATTGGTCAACCGTTCTGCGTGAATTAGAATAAGAATCAGTACTTTATTTGCTAAGCAGGTACAGGTATAAGATGTTTCATAAATTAATGAGATCGGATACAGCAAAGCATAAGCTGACTGATAGCTGTTCGCAATTGTTCGGGCTAAATTGGTTACCTTGGTTCTCCTACGGATCTTTTCGTTTCTGATTCGATCACGTAAGGAAATTTCAAGCATAACCCTCCCCATTGTTCGTTTGGTGACTTAAAGCCTTCTAATGAGGCCCATTGTGAGTGACCACGTTTCACTACCATATGTAGTCACTGGCAACAGGCACTGGTCATAGAGTTTCATCTTGTGACACTGTGGTATATGTGACGAGAAAATATTAAGTAGCTTTCCGAACGCTGCCAAGCTGAATCGGAGTCCAACGTTAATATTTCACAACAATTTTGATACTGACGGCTTTTAAACGCAGTTTAGGTGAGCCAAACGCGTTTAGATTTATTAGTGAAATTCACCTCAATCCTAGATGTTTAAATTTAGAGCATGAGGTTCCAGGTTCGATTCCCAGCTCGGATAGTGTTATTGGGTTTTTATCTAGATTTTTTCAGTAGCAGCTTGAAGTTTGGACATGTGCCCGGTTAATAGCAATAAGCTCGCCCCTTATTACATCGGACTTAAAAATTACTGGCGGAAACAAGGCGAGATGCTTATAAATTTTGTGACGTATTTAGATGAACGACTTTTTTTAGAAATAACCGTACCTACACTACATTGATCGAAGTTTTTACTTAATAAAAAAAATATACCTAATATGGGACAGTAAACTTTTTGTTCCCAACAGAATAGGTCATGTTATTCTAGGCACGAACAAACTGTTACGAGTTCATTAGTTCCGCAGTAAGTTGTGTTCGTAATATTTTAATTAGTACTAATAGTATACAATTAGTGTTATTATGTCAGGTCTGTCTACGCAATAGTTGAGGTTTTACATCATTAGGTGGCATTAGTGAAATCATTACATTTAAGTCCAATTCTAACTTAAGGAGTTGTAATGCTGATTATAATGATAACAATTCTGTAAAACTACATTTGTTACGGTCACGAAACAAACAACCTGACACTGACCTGCAGTGCTATTCTGTACAAATCTCACCGTGATAACTTGGGTGAAGTGAGCTTAAAGTGAGCTGTGATTACTGTCAATCCTTAGCATGAGTAGGAATGACAGCTCACTTTTAGGTCACTTCACCTAAGATAACTCGGTGAGATTTTAACAGAATAGATCGGCTGCAAATAGCTAAAAACAAAAGTAAAAAATTAAACGGGCAGCCCGTGAAATTTTTCGTAAAGGGAATAAGTTAAGTATTTAAAAACAAAAGAAAATCTAATTTATTCCCAAAACCCACAAATCAGTGTAAGTTACCGGAAATAAGTATTCGTATCACTTCGTGTAAACTCGGGTTATTTGAATGCGCGGGAGTGGCGCATGTCTGGTGCCAATTATAACAGCCGACTGACAAATGCGGATGACGTGGTGTACTGGTAAACACGGAATTGCTTAGGATTGTTTTATTATGAAAAACGGGAAACACTCATTAAAAGTAGTATGAAATACAAAATAAGTTACGAGGACTGACTTATGTCTGGGTACTGGGTATCTTTCATGTCATAATGGCAGTCTCCACAGGATCTCGTTATGTTGTGTTTGTTAATCATAAATATTGGATTCAGTACTTTAAAAAATAATAGGTAGCCTTTTTTTATTTTTTTTTCCAGATGGGAAATCATCAAATGACTTCTCCGGAGCGGAGCGGGAGGGCGTGTCAGACTTTTACTGACTAAAACCCACCCGTGTTCCATCAGTTGCCTATGTGCCAGGGTCACGGTATCTCTTTCGAACAATCACGCGACCCCGGCAGGATAATAGGTAGCCTTGATTCGTTTTAGCTCAGAATGAATCATCTTTGCTAAGTCCAAAAAAGCTCATGTTTATGGAGCGCTGTAAAATTCATTGGTGATGACGAACATCAAAGTGTTTTGCTCTCAAATGTACCAGCATGCTACGCTTACTTTGACTAATGTCCTGCACTGTACCAGCTCAACTTAACAGACGGCACGCGACATTTAAGTTTAATTTAACATACCTAAGAACACGGATGTCTTAATGAGTAACTCCAAGACTTTATTGACTTAAGACAAGAATTGGAATTTATTAACTTCAAAGACCGGGAGTTTATGTATTCTGTGTTTTTTTGGGTGAATGATTATGCAAAAGCTTGTAAATAACTATTTCATAAATAAAAATAAAATTGGATACATAGAAATAGAGATGGAATTTCGTGGCGATAAATCTAATGCCATACATCTCGATTGCATTTTGATATGTCTGTATCTAGTTTCATTATAGTAAGATTTTTATTATTTATTTCATGTATTATTGTTTATTGTTTGGAGATTGAGTAACATGTAGTCATAAACATGACTGTCTACCTTTTTTTTCACCTTTCCCACTACCGGCAAAAGTATCGGCAATGTACTCTCTTTCTTCTATATATTTTATTTTTTATTTGATTTCCTATTCTCCTTCGTGACCGTGAACCAAATCCTTGCTAAATCTATTTCATCCAAGTCTTCGATTTCTCATTTACCTACTATGGAATTTTTAACAAAGCTTTTATTAATTACTTTCTCTTCATCATCAAATAAACATGCCTAAGACCCACTTTCAGCAATTCTACAAAGAGGAATTTTTCACAACACAAAAACTTTGATAGTCATAAAATTATAACAAGTCCGCGACAATCTGTTCCAATTATTTTTTTATTCTGCTCAGAAACGCTTTTGTGTAATTTTTTTTATTAAGTTCAATTAAAATCGTATTATTCAGTTTCTCGTTGGAGGGAGTTTTGTTAAAACTTTTTCCTCCGATTTCTTTTTGCTAATTAAAACAGAGTTTGGAAATTTCGAATTCTTTGCTTGGGTTGGTCTGGGGTGACTATTGCAGACTTGTTGTTGACAATCTGTTTTTTTATTTTATTTTAATACGCTTTGCTTATTTTGCGGTTCTTTACTCTGGTTAATTCGATTTCAGAAACAAAAATAGCGAGATAAGTTTACTGCAGCCAATTTCTTAGTATGAGTCTAAACATGACATCACAGAAGATTATCATACATCATAATATTCGGGGTTTTTGTTTAAATAATAACAGCCGCACGCGTAGATCGAAGGTTAAGCTACGCTTAGCCCGATCGGTATGTAGATTGGTGACCATCTATTACATATTAAGACCCCTCGGTGCCTGCTTGTCGCCGGGCGTGGTTGTCATTTGCAGATTTATGATAGTCGTTATAGTTAGTCAGAATCCCGAAAGTCTGACAACCAGTCTTACCAAGGGGTATCGTGTTACACAGTGTCTTGGTTGTAGAAGTCAGATAGGCAGTCGCTCTATGCCGATTTTTTTTTTTTTTTTTTTTTTTTTTTCAGGATGGAAAATAATCAAATGACTTCTCCCGCTCTGGGCGGAGCGGGAGGGCGTGTCAGACTTTTACTGACTAAAACCCACCCATGTTCCATCAGTTGCCCATGTGCCAGGGTCACGGTATCTCTTTCGAACAATCACGCGACCCCGGCAGGCTCTATGCCGGTGAGACTGAAAGTCGACCCCAACATTTATACTTAATATATAATCTATACTTCTAATAAAACTGCAGAGAGGTCAATTCTGTACATTGAAAATATATTCAAAATTAATATTGGAGGATGAATGGTGATCGATACTGATGCCAAAAATGCAATCAGTTAATTTTTTGTCTGTCTGTCTGTCTGTATGTGCACGCATGGGTCAAAAACTACTGAAGGGATTTTAACCAAACTTGATACGATTGTAGTCCATACTCATGGACAGGTTATAGGCTATATAACATAATGCTAAGACACATAGGAGCCGGGCAGTGACGATAAATTTGAAGCAAGTCGGATGAAAATGCGCTTTCCAGCTCTTATCTTCGCATACATTGATCATATAGGCTACTTTTTATCCCGGTAGTATGTTTACGCGGGATATTTTCCGACCTCCACGCGGGCGGAGCCGCTGGCAAAAGCTAGAACTACTGCTCCGAATTGAAAAAATATTTTTGTGTTGAATAGCCTATTTATCGAGACAGGCTATAAGTTATACAACATCTCGCTACAACTAAGAGGGGCGGAGCAGTAATGTAAAATGTTGCAAAAACGGGAAAAATTGCACGGGTAGGCGATTCGACGCGACGGGAAGGGCCGTGGTAACAAGAAATTTAACGCGGACGAAGTCGCGGGCAGAAGCTAGTATAATATTATAAAGCTGAAGAGTTTGTTTGTTTGAACGCGGTAATCTCAGGAACTACTGGTCCGAACTGAAAAATTATATTTGTGTTATGTAGTCTATTTATCGAGGAAGGCTATAGGCTATATAACATCACGCTACAACCAAAAGGAGCTGAGCACTGTTGCAAAAACGGGGAGAATCGCACGGCAGAAGCTAGTAGTTGATAAAAGGCTACACAGGACTTGATATTCATGATTTTCATACGTCAGCATCAAAATAAATATAATTACAAATGCTTTGATGGTTTCAGGTTCAGCGCATTATTTCTACGCCTTTGATTTTTCACGCCTTTGGTTTCATGATCACTAATTTAGATACTAAGAATATTATACACACCCATGAAAGTAACAATCTGTACAATTGCTCCTTACGTTATAAAGACCAAGTAAAAGAAAAGAAGAAATGATTGTTCCTCCAAACTTCTCAAGTATCGATTGATCGCTACCCATTTTCTTGGTGACATTCGAGTCGATTAGGGGAATCGTGTAACTATGGTGATTGTAGACGAACGGTAAACAATACTCCAGTTATGTTCTAATGCAATAGTCGTTAGGGGCGACTAAGGGATTATTGGGAGGAAACCAGCCAACTGTTCATTCATTAAGAAGGATTTAGATCTCGATGTCCCCAAAATCTTTTGTTATTAGCAGTCTTATTATATCGATTAGTTAAATCGAAATTCTTGTAAATTAAAACACAATATTTTTAAGCAATGCTGATAAAGCTTGTTGTCATTGTTAACGCAATTGATTTAATGCGGTTGTCACTTCCCTTCGATAATTTATCCCAGAAGGTTTTCATGTATACAATGATTGAAAACTGTCATATACCTAATAAAGAAATGATGTTATTTTACCAAGCTATAAAATTGTGTGAAGCAGGGGTGGGTCACCTGAACACCTTTATGTAATTTGTAGTGTTTGAATAAATTAAATAAATTGATTGGAATAATTTGGTTTCATTTTCTTTTAAACAATATGAATTAAAGTCTTTTAAAAGCTCCTAACAAAGTAGCGCCAAGCCTACTTTCTGATGAGTGTTGCACATATTTAAGTTTTCTTCTCTCCGTTCCTCTCTGACTATTAGCTTTCAACTTAGAAAAGAAGCACCTCATCTTATAAGTAGAAATCTAAATACCTTTCGTTCCGTTACAAATATTTTTAAAGTCCACCATTATTTATTCAGACGATAAATTTTCTACCATTCTCTTGGACACTGGACTGTTTCAATGACGATCTGCACCAGATAAGCCCCAACTTTCAGTGCAAACAATCGTAAAACATAGTGCAAACATCTTGGAGGCCAACAATAGCCTGCGAACAAAATCGTATAGACCCTTACGGAACTCGTAGACATTTCTAATAGCCCTTAAGAGTGAGGCAAACAGTTTTACTCCATTGTCCACTTCACTCGACATTGTTACTTGATAACAACCTTACTTTTTACTGCCCTGTTAAACGATTGTGATACTTGTAACAAAGGCATATTAGATTCTGCAGATGCAAGATTAATTTGGCGCACCGGTCGTGCCGTTTCCATGGTAACGGGTATTGTCCAAGCATTTTTTTTTCAAATATTTTTGAACTAAAATAGGTTTTATGTGTCTAAAAGTAAGATCGAATCTTCTTTGCAGGAGTTTTCTCGAAGTATATTTTTATTATTGGAAGAATATTTTTCTGCAATTGAATTTTTATTTAGTTGGAATCGATGACATTGTTACTGTTAGATACCTCGTATTTTTAGATGTCGTATTTGCCATAGAATCCTCTGACATTTTCGTGACCTATCTCTTAGACACGTTTATCTGAAAAATTCTTACCAGTTAACGCCATTCACATGACATGTATTCTATATTTCAATCCCTTTAGCAACGCTACTAGTGAAGTTAATGTAACAGGAGCTACCCAAAATTTTAAAGTATCAGATCATCATACTTGATGCTGACTATAATTTCTGTTTTAATATCTCTCGTATAGGAAAAACAAAGGTATTTTTTTCACTATAACCCTCCCCAGTATAAAGACTAACATGAAATCGTGATCAAAATACTTGAATGTCCAGAAAAGGTTGAAGAAACTCACAAGTCTTAAAATGATTTTAGAAGATCTATAGACCTATTCATACAATTTCTGGTTAACCTGTAATTGGCGACTGTGTAGGTCCAAGACTGCAACCGCAGTACATGTTATACACAGAAGCAGTTGGTGTAACAGAATATTTAAATTAAAGAAATATTTATCTACATGTAAAAAAAAAATTCTATAACGTAACAATGCACACATAATATACAGCAACAAAGTCAGTAGAATAGAACCCACACTAAATACTCTCTTCCATCTACTATCCCATAGCTGCAGTGTAAAGTTGACTATTTTTGTACGAGATCGCCTTGTTATGAAAATAAATCGCGCGGCGAGACAACACATTGAATTGTGCTCGTCTTTTAGCCGCCGTTAGGGATCGTACACATTCAGTTTGTAGTTTATTGAATGGACTACTCTCTGTTTCTTCTAAACAAGAGCGTAAGATTTTAAGTTTACGTTCAACTCAGAAAGGAATTAAGTTGTGGGATTGGAATGTGCGTTGGATAAATTATCACATGTTTTATAGCTAAAAAGACTACAATGATTCAGGTCAGCTTATTCTTTTCTCTAATTTAGTTGGTATCCAGTCGTTTTTCTGTTAACATAATTCTTATTTCAATCGAGAATTTGATCGACGTAATTAGATTCTATTTTAATAGTAATGCGGTCCAAAATAACTTAAGACCCTTTCTGACGTCCAATGAATTCTAAATTCATCAGGTTTTTCCATTCTCGGATCCCACAATATTTGAGAACGACCATCGTGTCGTTCTGTATGCAGACATCAAACACAAGGATGATTATAGTAATTAACTAATTTAAAACACAATAAACCTCTTCAACTTTAATCTCTACGAATGTACCAACTCCCTAACATTAAATCCGCGCCTGATATTTTCTCCGCAGTTTCCGTTATCTTATAGTGTGCAATAAATACTTCAAGTCACCCGTCACAACGGGGCATCTCCGTATGATTGTGGACTAAACAAATAAAAACAGAGTTAATGTTACAAATACATCTTACTGTGCTGTGAATATTGTGGATTATATTCAAGATATTGCGCTTAGGTCACGACAAATGTAAGATAGATCTTGCATTTAATTCGTCAAACGATATCATGTGACAAACTGGTAGATAAAGTTGTTCTGTGAATTCATGAGGGTTAAATCCTACTTATGACATAATATTAGTGCTACATAGTAAAGCCTAGAATATTTCTAATGCAGAAAACATCGTGTCCTGATTTACGTATTAACCTCATAGGATCTTTGTTGGTAGATACTATTTTGAAAATGGTTTCTAGAACACAGGTAAATGATTTTATTTCTGTAAGTAAGCATTAACAAACAGTTAATTATTCACGTTATTAATATTTAAAAACAAGATGAGTTCGATGTTTCCCAACATCATTAAATAGACTAGTACCAACATAGAATCTATATTTCACATAAATATTGAAAGATTAAAACGACCGCCCATACAAACGGTCAATCAACGGACGGAACAACTGCATACATTTAACGCACCATCTCGTTAATCCTTTAATTGATGCGACGCTCCGCTTTGTCGGACACTCATGGTAATGCTGAGCTGAACCTTATATCAATGGCTGAAACGAACGATGGGATTGTAAAAGGTTTAAAAAATTCATAAGGATATATGCTGCTAAAATATCTGTTAAGTCTTAAGCACTATTACTGTCAAAACTTGTTTTGATATGTAACTCATATCATTGTATTTGAGATTCTATCTAAAAAATAAAAAGTCGTTGAAGCAAATAGTTTTCACACAATTTGTCAAAAAGTGAAAGTAATATCATTTTAAGGGCAAAAATGATTATATAAAAGCTGTTTTAATGTAATACGTAATGATGAAAAGTATTATAATATTAATAATGATCTAACTGTGAAATAAATTATGTCAGTAAATATCAATGCAAACAAACAACACAGACATGCATTCTGGTTACAAAACAACGGTAGCGAATTAACAGCAGGCGGTAATCCTTTAATTGATGCAACACGACCTCTTGTTCCGATTCAATCCGATGAGCTATTTAAATTGCTGTTTGTTGTCGCTCTTTGTGCATATCGATTACAATTCACGTATATTCAACGAACATCGATAAACATTCTATCGATTTCTGAATAAATGTTGGCTCGTGAACCTTACCTTTAATTTTAGTTTTATATATTACTTTCGTCAAATCCCGTAGTGTCTTAATAGGGGTGGATTGTGTCTCTATGTTCTGATCGCCCAGTCTTCCACATATCTACTACTCTTCGGTTATAATTTCGAGCATCTCATACCTACTCACTTGATACCTCTACATACTTTTTCCTTGATGTCATATGCCAAGGATAAAGTTGAAAAGCATGGCTATAAAGCTAAGCTTTTTGGGATATGAAAAGGCAAATAGAGGCAGTGTTTCCTTGTAAACATCTTCTACTGATTAAATAGCCTTTAGAAAGTACTAGTTGTATAACCTAAACAAAACTTTCCATCTAACTCGAATCAAAATCAAGATTTCAAGAAAACCACCATGGCCATACAATACGACACAAGAAAATTATACCCGACGTTACCACCAACGGGTTCTATTTACCAGTCAATCAAATACATAATAGCACACCTTTAGAAAATCCTCAACAGCAGTACTTTTCACACTAGTGTGGTGTCGATTTTATGTAAATAAACATAGGTCAGCCACTGTTATTACTGTCAACATGTCGGTGCTAAATAACAGCGTGAGTGAGTAGGAATCTCCCGGCGACTGGAAACTATCAATTATTGTTGCACTGCGGTGGTTAAGGCTTTCACGTTGGCGAGTTTTGTTCTGGTATGTTGTTCATTATCATCAATGTTTATTCTATCTAGAGTTTTAGTTCATTCAGTTTCTAAGACGTGCAACTAAATGAGATTTGCTCATGCTATTATATGTTTAGTGTAGGTATTATTGATCAGTGTCTCGAATGGTTTCAAGAAATGAACTTACCCAATATTAGGTGAACTGATATTAATTAAGTTTACTTGTTTTTAATTAATTTAATTCATTTATGTAAGTACATGCATACGTATTAATCAACAATTATTTTTGTCAACACTTTTGCAAAGATATTAGAAACAAACAAGCAAATAACTGTTGAGTATTGAAATGTCAAAATAATTTTTTCTATCCAAAACAAATTTAACCAAATTGACACAAGAGTCTGATTTATACTCAAATTAACATACCAAATAACTAAAAGCCAAGCTCATTCCTTAAATAACAAGCAGCAATGAATCAATCAAATATTTGCAATCCAAATCGCTCCCTTCATAGCCACTGACAAACTGGTGCACGGCAAACCTTAATTAGCAAGAGGCGGCAATTTGTGGTCTTCAAATTGACTGACTGAGTCAGTATTTGAGTGAGGCCTGATCGGTACCATGGCTGCTATGTCAATTATGTAGTTTGTGCTTTTATGAAATGTGGTAAGTGAACAACTTGTCATTGGGATTGTCGAAGTATTTGACTAGGACATCAATTATTAAATGCGAGCTTCGAAATTTGTTTGTAGTTGGTGACAGTTTTAATTATGAAGTGTGTACAAAATTTACACCAGATACTAAATTAAATGACTAACTAACCAACTTTATGAATAAATAAAAACAAGAGGAAACGCAGACGTAATCCGCATCGCTGTCATCCGGAAACGTGCCCACAAGAGTGGCAGCATTACCATCTTGAATAACAATGTTAATTTTTAGGCAAGAAACCAGCCCTCTATTAGACCGTCGTTAGACGGCGAGAAATTTCCTTAAAAAGGAGACGTGCACTCGGGCTTTATAACCCGAGCATTTCTGTAGTTGTAGCATTAGTGCAGTTCCAACACTGTAGTTCATAATAATCAAACATCTCGAAACTGTAGTTACCGAAAAAGATCATACGAAAGGATGAGAGAATCAGCGTCTTAGAACGTTACGAATGCTAGTACATTCTGTTTTTTTTTTGTTACTGAGATTTTTTACTGAATTAGATAGATCTTCTTCCAATTGTTTCTTTTATTTATCCCTTTATTTAGTGGGCAATAAAGATTTTCCTCTAATAATCTTTATAATATCTTCCACAAGTATGACACCGTGTAACGTTTTTTTTTCTCTTTTCATACCAGTATCTTTATCCCCGAAACCTTTAAAGAGAAGTTGCTCCCGCGATGAATGGAGATAGAAATCCAAAATTCATAGCGAGGCTTCCACAAAAAGTAGCCCGAACCATCCATCAGAGGGCCGACAGTAAACACAGTATTTGTATGCATTTCGCTGCATTCAATATGCGAGCAATCGCGTGCCTTGGCCATTTGCTACTAAATGTACTGAGTTTGTGATACTTGTTTTCTTGTAAAAGGATGTAGTTGGAAATGTTAGACGTCGTTTTGGTAATGCATTGGGTAACGTGCACGAATGTAAAAGATATTCCTATGATGCTAAGAAGTCTCAATTTGTAACCATGCAAAATTATTTCGGTTTTACATTTACATGACTCTTGTTCATCAATGAGGTAATGTATAGGAGGAATTGGTTTATACTAGCTTTGGCTCGAGTTGAGTGGAAAAGGACAAAGCTGCATTTGTCTAACAGTGGGACAATACAGGTTAGTTATTATTATAATATCTTTAAGCATTTCACATATCTCGGGACCATATAGTTCGATACCATCGGTAAGCATTCGAGGGCTGAATTCAACTCACTCAGGCACGTTAGAATGTAAGGGTAAATAAAATGAAGTAACAACAGACAATTATCCCTATTATGCACTGTGAAAGTATACCTAAAAGGACACTTGTACAGTGCAAGGTGCATATTATTAATATTATTTCAACTAGACACTACATTCATTCAAGTTCTAAATGAGACACAATAATTTTATGGCGTGTTTATCATTTCTAACGTGACGATATTATCGTGAATATTAATGTCCACAAAATGTATACGTGGACGATATAACGTATTAGTGAACGGAAATTTAAAATCGACCTCTTATATTTCCATAGATTTTGCTTCTCCATGTTATTGTGAAGCCGTGATATGGACATAGACGTCCTCCACGGTAGCAATGCCACGTTAGAAATTATACAGGATCAGTTTTTATCCAGTGCGCAAACTGTAACCATGAATTCAGCATATTCTTCTAAATCCTCCAGCGTAGAAAATTATCGTCGATTATACAAAAAAAAAAACAGCTGTTCCATATATTTTGACCCCGTAGGTATTGAATTTTTCTATGAAAAAGCTGTTTTTTTTTTTGTAAAAGGGACGAAAAATTTCTGCGCAAGGGGATCTACAATGATATGCTGAATTCATGGTTACCATTTACGCAATGGATAAAAACTTATCCTGTATAAACGCACAATGAAGCATTATTCTGAAAACTCCGTGGATCGTCATTAGCATTCGGCTAGCAATATGAACCTGAATAGAACATCAAATTATTGTAAAGAGAAAACCTAATATTTAGGAGAAAAATAACAATGATACCAATTTTGACAGTGAATAATGTTCCCTAACTTTTAACTTTAAAAGTTACTTCAAGACTACACAAAATTGATTTCTCTCAGGGTTCAGTTTTTGGCCCTCCTGTAAGTTAAATTATAAATAGATTTTCATTTGTAGTAATAACATAGTATCTCCCTTGACCACAGTCAGACATATCCTGTCTTATTTGGGACCTCAAATATACCTACTTATATTCTAAGGTAGATAAATGGCAGATAAATAAAATTTATCTCCCCCAACAAGACTCCATCCAACAACAAACATTTAAAATCGAATCCATCACCTCATTGCAAACCTAAAACTTTCTCAAATACTCTACGTCACACCCCTGATACCTACACAACTTAAAAACTTTTCTCCAATAAGCAAATAACACCCTTAATACCATTAAAATAAAATATATTAAATCTGTATACATCAGTGGTCATCACACAAAGTTAATCGAGTAGATGTTGTAGACAAAATTATTCTTTCCTGTTTGGATTTTAAGGTCTATTATGGTAGTAAATAAGATGTGGTATGTCAGTGGACCCTCGTTGCATTGTTTGGGAAGACGTTTAGGAAGAATGTCGCAGCGATTTCGGATATGCCAGTCGCGGCCGCCTGTCACGTCATGTGGCGGAGTGTTGGGGAGAGGCGGGCCATGAAATGAGCGAGTTTGGACAATGCAGATGACTGTGACTATGGCCATAGCCACTATGGTCTATGGCCAACCCATGTGGTGCTGGACGTAAAGAATAGCACCATCCTTTTCAACCCTTTTTGGGTGTAGTAAAAGGCGACTAAGGGACTTTCTACTGTAGAAAATGGACAGCAGCGTTCTTTAAGTATTTTACCACCATACTTACTGCGATTGCCACGTAGCAGAAAGGTGACTAGCTGTGGACGTCCTTTGGCTGAAATGATGGTGACCATATTGACGTGAGGTCAAACGATCAAGTTAGATTAAACTGTCGGGTATTGACGTTACATACAATAGCAATCGGTCGTCTTTTGTTTGGACAGATCAGCCATGTTTAATGCGTTATTTGCTAATAAAGCAAAGGATATCAGAATGTAAAGCATTGCACGCGATGGCAATTTTATGTGTTACGTGTATTAGCAGTAAACATAACGCCGGAAAAAGAACAGTATGGGGAAAAATATACGTCACATCTACGGTAAACGGCCATCGCTCAGCATAGTGCTACGACCCTATACAAAACAGTGCCACAGCGCTGTTTTTTATACTTACAAGTCTATGATAAAACAGGACTATTCGTGTTTGCTGACTATGACAATGGTACTTTTAGATGACTCCTTTAATCCAATATGTATATGTAATTCATCATTCATGTATTAATACGCTTCTCTTATGGCTTCGAACGCCGTCGTCTTCCCTACCATCAAGTGATTGCTTACAGTAGGAGGGTAGATTGAATAACGTTTTGTTTATTTTTGCTTCGTCCTACCCGTAAACAATAGTCTCCGGTTTCCCAGATTATGGAATATAAGCCGGCTTCTAAGCCCTTGATTATATTTTCATGTTCAAACTAAGTGCTGAGTTTGGTTTTGAACAAAAGAAGGCGTAGGTATATTCTTCTTCTGAGTGTGTCGATAGCAATCTAAATATAGTTAGCCCAGAATTTGGCTACGAGCTTAGCACTTTCAGTAGCGTCCATTAACTCCTGTAGCGTGCAAACAACGGGACACGCTGGACCAGATAGTAGATGCCACATTATAGGTATATTAAGATCGTGCTTGAGTAAATATGCCAAAGATATCTAAATTAAACTACAGAAATACTTTCCCAAATGATAAATGGTTGTTTTCTGCAAGTAGGTTTGTACTAACACTTTTATACGACAATATTTTTTAAACTATTACCGATTGGCATTTTCTGCCTGATTACATTAAAAAAAACCAGCCAAGTGCGAGTCGGACTCACGCACCGAGGGTTCCGTACAAACCTGTAGGTATATAAGTAAAAGTATTGTTAAAAATATTTTTAGTATATGATATAATTAGAAATTTACAGTTTTCGCAATTTTTCCTTTATCTGTGCTATAAGACGTTGCTTCGTACCAAATTTCAAAATTCTAGATCAACTGGAAGTACCCTTTAGGTTTTGATTCCCTTGTGAGTTTCGAAAATTTGCGGCATAAACGGCTATGTCTTTTGATTGCGTTAGCTTAGAAGTTTGATTTTTTCACAGCTCCAATGGACAGTAAATTTGAGTATTTGATATAAATTTCAGCTTGATACCTTCACGCGTTCCTGAGAAAAAGGGTCTTGACAGACGGACGGACGGACAACAAAGTGATCCTATAAGGGTTCCGCTTTTCCTTTTGAGGTGTGGAACCCTAAAAATAGGCAGTTAGATAAGAAAGTAGATACATTCAGAGATCACACAGTTTCTTTTAAATTCCAAACATAATCTTGGTCGGATCATGTGAAGACCTTGTTACAGTAGCCTCCGTTCTGCTGATACCCTATGTATCAGCAGAACTAAAAGGCTACTATTTCCCATCTTGTTCAGACGAAATGAATATTAAGGGGCTTGTCTTTTTAACCAAATAAAGCTATGTGCATGTGTTGGATTATTTGTTTTGACAATATTTGAATTTGGCATCTGGCATTTCAAGGTTTTTATGAAATTTGTAACATATAATGGAGACGAATATTCCGAATCAATGGAACTTTGTGCACATACATTCACGGTCACGTGTTCCGCACAGGGCTAGGCAGAAACTACAAAATGCCACTTGCTCCTTACATACCTAATCGTTTTGCTTCGTTTAGGTTCATAGAGACATCTGCACCCTAATTGCGAAACGCACTATCTATCAGAATTTGAATCGTATTGAAGATTATTTCTTATCCATTGCGTTATTTGTTCGAATAAATTGTCGGCTCAGCAACGCAAATAACGCAATGAATGTTGTTTAACTATCAAAATGAAACCGATTCTTACTGATAGCAAGTTACGCATCTACCCCTCTGGTCATAGACGCCCGCTGGTTGTGAGTAGGTACTACGCACCTGACCTTTACTAATAATACTAACTTTAGTGGTCCACTGCAGGATAGAGCTCTCTTCTTCAAGGAGAAGGCATGAACATTGATCAACACACTTGATCACGATGGACTGGTGAATTCACTTTCATACAACGTGTAACATAATTAACGCAAGACCTCTGGGTTAACCCTAGCATTACTTTATGCATTTAAATTTATGTCTTATCGCCTTGAGATAATATTGGATTTCTTTTGGCTCATTTGGCGGTAGGTATGGCAAAATACATAATTAACTTAAATCGATTCAGTAGTCAATTATGAAGAAACTACTTTAAGAACTTGCGCTTATTCTGTTACACATCTATACTAATATTAAAAAGCTGAAGAGTTTGTTTGATTGAACGCGCTAATCTCAGGAACTACTGATCTGAATTGAAAAATTATTTTTGTGTTGGCTAGCCTATTTATTGAAAAAGGCTATAAGTTATATAACATCACGCTACAACTAAGAGAATCGGAGCAGTAATGAAAAATGTTGCAAAAACGGGGAAAATCGCACGGGTAGGCGATTCGACGCGACGGGAAGGGTCGGGGAACAAGAAATTTAACGCGGACGAAGTTGCGGGCAGAAGCCAGTTGTATTATATTTAATCCATGTCCAGGTATCTATACATTCCTGCCAGGGTCGCGAGATTTGTTCGAAAGAGTTACCGTGGCCCTGGTATAGGCAACTGAAGGAAAACGGTTGGGTTTTGGTCAGTAAAAGTCTGACACGCCCTCCCGCTCCGCCAGAGCAAGAGACGTCATTTGATGATTTCCCATCCACAAATAAAAGAAGACTTCTATACTTTCCTTCACCACTGTCAGTATTGTCCAAGAAAACTAAAAAAAACCCTTATGAATTGAAGAAGTCACATTGGTACTTGCAATACTACTAAACTAAACTAACTAGTAATAATTACATGTATAGTCATAATTTCAACGCAAAATCACCCTCTGCTAGGTATATGCTTCTTTTCCCTACTTCAGTTCTTCCTGGTTTAATTTTTGAAGAACAAAAAGAAAATTAGATATCTTATCATGTATTTTAGTGGTGTAAATGATGCCAGACCTCTGCTTCCAATGGAGTTTGTAGCAATCATAATAAAAGTTGATCTAATAAAATAACCACCTATCAACTCAGCCCACTGCAGCCCCCTGGTGGACATAGGCCTCTCCCATGCTGAGACAGAACACCCTGTTCTCCGCCTTCCGCATCGAGTCTTCCAACCACTTTCTTTAGGTCGTCGGTCAGTCTAGCTGGGGGGCGTCCTACGGTACACTTACGGATACGCGGTCTCCACTCCAGGCCTCATCTTTTCTATTAGCCATCGGCAATCTTTTGACAAATATGGCCAGCCCGGTGCCACTTCAGGATGCTTACTCTACGAGCTACGTCAGTAGCTCCGGTTCTTTACTGGATAATTTTATTTCAGATTTTATCCTTCAAAGAAACTCCAAACATAGCCCACTCCATAGCGCGGAGTGCAAAATAACCACGTAGGTATAGAGATTTTAAATACTTTTAGTTCTTAAATAAATAAAAACCAGGAAAAAATCATGTTGAACAAATAATTGTCCAAAAAAAAAATACGTAATAAGTTATTGACACAAATGTATCATACAATGGAATTTTAAAAGTAAAATTATAAGTACACAGTGTGGATAATAATACACACGTAAGTACATAAGAAATTTTGTCTATTTAGTTCCAAAGTAATTATGGACACATTTTTGGGTTCAGAATAATTCAGATATAAACGCACACTTAATTTTTACTGTAACACTGACATACTCGTATGAGGCAAAAGTGATGCTAACAGGTGGTGTTAGCTATAGACATTGATTTAATGTCACGTGAGTTAGAACTATTTATATCATCAAAATGAGCCATAAATGAGCCTTACCTACTACATCCTACTATATATAATGTTATAAACGTGAAAGTTTCTACATTAAGATGTTTGGATTTTTGTCCCTCACACAAATGCGGCTGAACGGTATATTGTAATTGAATAAAAAAAAA
The DNA here is from genome assembly GCA_932294355.1 of Aporophyla lueneburgensis. NCBI lineage: Eukaryota > Metazoa > Arthropoda > Insecta > Lepidoptera > Noctuidae > Aporophyla > Aporophyla lueneburgensis. The sequence goes on along the minus strand of OW028740.1, from coordinate 3,810,612 downwards.
TATCTTTGACATGTATATTATCTGTTCAAAATCAATCCAATATTCACTAGAAAGGTATGCTTAGAGTAAAATAGCTATACCTACACTTAGATTAAGATCCAAAATCATTCGATCCTTGGATAAATGGGAGAAAGATGTAGAATGTTTCTTTTATCAAAAACAAACTCATTTGTAGCTGTGTACAAAGTTTCGAAGATAATAATGGAGAAAAACCTAAATGTACATAGTCATATTTACCCACATTGGAATGTGGGTGGGTTTAATTATTTAAAAACTACAGAACCTTAAAATAAAACACAACTCACAGTAGCAACACATTTTCAGCAATTCAATAAAATGACTTCCTTAATATAAAGAGTCAACATCTTTGCTCAGCCGTCATTCGACTCCACACAGCAAGATGATCAAGATACTTGTATTCATATTCTTTATATCTGTGAGCTCTATTTTAGGGGATTCTTCCTACTACAGCTCGTTTTTTGGCAACGTTTTGGATTCAACTGATGTTGCTCAATACACTGCAAATGGTACTCTCGCGTAAGTTCCTTTTGCATCAATAATTATTTATGCTATCTATAAAAAACTTAGATTCGATGCTAGGGGTTTCGTCTGATGCCATATTGGTGCAGGTGTGTAACTCGAATTTAGTAACTTAGCCTGTTTTCTGTACTTTAACCTAAGATTGGTGCCGATTCTGTTGTACACGAACTAAACTAACTAAACTATCTCTAAAATTCCTTACTTTTGGCTATGAGAATTGTAACGCTATTCTGCAAGGAAAAATCTCTAAATTTAAAAAATATTTTGACACGATTAAAATCGAATTTGACAATCGCGACTCAGCGTAGTATTTTTTTTTTCTTTTGGTTTTGCAACGTTGTACTTGTGTGTGCATTGCGTAGAATGAATTTTTTGAGAGACGAAGGCGCGTGCTCGGGGGCAGCCTGGACGTGTTTTATATGGAATTTTTCACTTTTGTTTGAAAAATAAAAACAAAATATTACCCACGTGTTGAGATTTAAATGTGCAGGAGTGTACTAAGGGGTCCATTATTTTTGCGATAGGACACGCCATTTTCAAGATATAAGCAAAAGGAAAATAAAAAGTACAGAACTGTTTTTGCACGTGAAGGCGAGGCGTTGTTGAGAATTTTAGTTCATGACCACTAGTTTTATTCCACACCTTTTTAATCGCAATTCAAAATAGTCAGATTTAGTTAAAATAAATTATTTTAATCAACATTTTTGGTGAAAACCGGCAAACTCAGAATAGCAAAATTGTCATTTTCACTAAACTAATAACTCAGTGCAATCTTAGTGCTGTCAAACTAAAATATAGTTAAGTTGTGTCACTTTAGTCTATTTCAGAATAGGAAATCGTCGTTTGACAGGAATAAACCACATTTTAGTGATTTTTAGTTTAGTTTAGAGAATTTTGTGACAACAGAATCGGCGCAATACGTCTCTTTCTCCTACACTTCGCTATTACTCGTAATCTTGGTAGTCGTTGGACCCACGCTTGATGTCTTGCTGGTAATGTCGGAATGCCATTGGACTATGAGAGTGCGGGAAGAGCGAGTGCCCAACTATTGTAAGTAATTTTGCGTCGGCGCTGTAAGTGATCTTTGTTCATTGATTGTTTGGCTCCGACTCAAAATTACTTACATTATTTTAAGAACTTAGTAATTAAGGTTAAATAAAAAAGGTTTATTGTTATTGTTTTTCAGTTTTTTCGGCGATTTAATTTTTTTGTTAAAATGTTTTTATATTATCATTTTTTGTGGCTATAATCTACCAATTAATGGGGTTTAGGGTAGGATTTTTTTTCTAAATATATATGAGATCAACTTGGCGAGACATACCCTATCCAATAAAATAAGAATGATCAAAATCGGACTACTCTGTAAAAAAAATATGCGTAGTGTTATTATTACAATCAGTGAGGGAACAATCAATTATCCCTTGTATTCGGGTAGGAATACAAGGGATTAGGGTTGGATTTCTATTTCCGAATATATGTGGGACCACTCACTTTCCAATAAAAAAAGAATGATCAAAATCAGGCATACATAAAAAAAAATATAGCGTCGACCTGAGAACCTCCTCCTTTTTTTTGTCGGTTGAAAAAAATTATTATTCTTCGTGCTATGAAAACTTTCTTAAAAGCTATTCACTTACAGAAACTGCACTGTTGTGGTTGAGACATGCGACGAAACTGAAGGCAGGCGTATAGATGGGACATGCAACAATCTTCAGAACCCAAGCTATGGTGCTACCCGAACTGCTTACATTAGACTTCTACCGGCATCTTATCATAAGCGTTCTAAATCAGGTAATGAGAACATTATTTAAAACGACCTGTTATTAATGTTAAACAACGTAACGGCTTCCTCAAGAAGTAAACTCTCAATATCATATGAAACGTATCGTAATGTAACATTTTCAACACAATGTATTTTATAATGAAATCAATGGATGGAAGAAAGAATTTTAAACGAAGCGACTGCCTTCACCAGCCAGTATCTAGGTGGCACGATATCCCTAGATAGGGGGTACCGTATACATATATGTTCGCTCTTGCGCGGACCAACATCTGCAAGAGAAGCTTAACCTAATCAATCGACCCGTGCGGCTTTTGAAATAAATATTCTAGTATATAATACAATGTATTAACTAAATTTTAATCTAATCCACAGAATTTGAACCCCGTCGCTCAGTATCCGGTGCTGAACTCAATCTCACAAGGGTTGTGCGTACTACGATCTGGTCCGAGGGTCGTGTGGATGACGAGTTCCTGACTAGTATCATCAATCATTTGTTCGTATTCTTCGCTACTGATATCACCAACACTCGAGATACTAGTAAGTCGCCACTAACTTTGTTTAAATTTACTAAATGTTAACATCTATATTTGATAGCTATTGGAGTGTTTATTACTTGAGGGTTTGGCGCTGGTAGCCGAAATAAGTGAAAGCCTATATTTCGGCTACCAGCCCCAAAACCCTTAACACAAGTATTTCGGCTACTGGATCAAATGAATGAGAATCACAATACAACTTATACTGTTCGTATAAACTCAAGTAATTAAATACTTAAAATTAAAAGACTAAATAGTACTTTTACAATATTATACATTTTGATAATTATTTACACACTTGTCTTATAGATTTTTTTCTCGTTACAAATGAATTCGACATAGTAGTTACAAAATATATAATTTATATTTAATATTGTCCTGCCAAACTTAAGTGGCAGTGGGCAGGGCACATTGCTCGCAGAACAGATGGCCGATGGGGCCGGAAGATTCTGGAGTGGCGACCGCGTACTGGAAGACTTAGCGATGGAAGGCCTCCCACAAGATGGACCGATGACCTGGTGAAGGCCGCAGGAATACGCTGGATGCGAGAAGCACAGAACAGGTCGAAGTGGTGGTTCTTTGGGAGGCCTATATCCAGCAGTGGACGTCTTCCGGCTGAAATGATGATGGTGATGATGATGATTGTCCAGCCAAGACTTACACTGAATAAACATCAGGTCAATCTATAAGAAAATGCAAGAAAGGCAAAAAGGCTCCTTGCATTTATCTTATGCAAGAAAGTTTCTTATGCGTAGTGAATGTACTATTCCGCCAAGTATTTTTATTTTCTTTCTTATAGCAAATTATGTCACTTGGAGGCCATACTGCTGCAAAGCTGCTGGTAAGACAGACTACGCATGCACTCCTAACAAAGTTCCAAAGACTGATTATGTGCATCGTTTCTCCGGTATAAGATGCCTGAACATGACTAGGCCGCTGACGTTCCAAACCTCGGGTTGTTTGCCCAACACTACCACGCCTTTGAGAGTAAATATGATTAATTTTTAGTTTTCTTTCTGTTATTTTGAATCGTACTTTTCATCAGTTTTATTACACTTTAATTAGCTATTTCCAACAATGAAAATCATTAAATTTTAAAATGAGTAATTTGATAAACATTATAAAGCATAGAATATATCTTCAAAACTTCGATTCTAATAAACACTCTACATAGTTTTCTTCGACCTTAATCAATATTGGTCAATGATGGTGTTGATTTGACACTTCGAGATAATTTTACATTAGCAGTGTAAGCTGACCTTACATTGTATATATGTATAGAGGCTTTCCGTACAATAAGACAGGTCAACATAAACTTGACATCTCTCTGAACATCCATTCCAAAATCAAATGTAAGCTGAAAATGAACGAATCAATCCCTAAATTTAGAGTAATACTATGAATATATGAAAAGTGCAATCTATGGATAAAATTGAACATAAAAATACTTATATTTTAATTTGCAGATCGTAGATGCTACTCCTCTAGTAGATTTATCTCCTGTGTATGGTAACACTGTTCAGAAAGCAAGACGAACGTTCTCTGGTGGAAAGTTGGTAACTGTGACAAACAATAACAGAATATATTTTCCTGACACATGTAAGTTCAATTCGTATTGCCCACTAGCTTTTGCCCGCGACTTCGTCCGCGTAGAGTTCGGTTATATCGTAGCGTAACGTAGCATAGGCGAGCGCTAAGAACAGAAGTACGGACGAACACGGACGAAGTCGCGACCAAAAGCTATTGTTTATTCACCTTATATTAGTTCGAAAAAACACAACGATACCGCGTTCTCAAACGATACCAATGCCATCTATTAGTAGCGATTGGAACTTGAAGATCAAAACAAAATAGGTAGGTACCTAAGTATTTCTTTGGGTTACCTACCATAAGTTCGAAAAATATTTGACCGAATTTCATTTCCCCTAAAACTTTTCAACTATTACCGTTTCGTTTTTTTTTACTTCATCGAAATCACGTCTGCCACTGTATCGGTTGACCTATTATTATCAATTTGACATTTTTCGTTACTCCGACGTTTCATTTGGTCGATAAAATCTTTACCGAAGTTACAGTTAGCCGAAATAACATTTGTTCGAAGTATTATGTTTCCAGACATTCATTATACCTATGTTAAGATTAACCTACTCTTTGGTTTAATTAATTATTTATTTAAATGTAATGGCACTTAATAAAACAGTTTATTATGATCAAAAGTGTTTTTGAAGGGTCCCAGTAAGAAGCATGCAAACAATGCTGCTTGCTACAAACATGCAACATGCAACCATGCATGCAGCAGGCAAGCAGCAAGCATGCAGCATGCAAGCAAGCATGCAGCGTGCAAACAAGCATGTAACATGCAAGCAGGCATGCAACATGCAGCAAGCATTATTTCTGTCACGGCTCCGGCGCTGCGGGGTTTGGGCGGCCCCACGCGAGCTTATCGTCGCAGATGGTTTTAATGCTCACCACCGCAGCTTCGGCTTGCTGGCCGGCTTTGCCGGCCAACATCAGCTGCGGCGGTGGGCCTTCAGACCACCTGCTCCTCAGCTCGCGGGCAGCCCTACCCCTCTGCGCCTGCGAGGGCTTAAATTACACTCTAGGGGTAGGGCAGACAAGACTACGTAAAGTCGGTTTCACAGCGATTCGTTTCTCACTAAATTTTGTAGCACAATATATTGACTTTTTATGACACTACATATATTTAATTTACTATTGAAAACGCTACCAAGTAACCGGCTATATATTTGTGACCAAATAATATTCCCAAAAATTTGTTTCACTGAGGTGAAAATATGGCAAATAAACCATTTGGCAAATGAAAAAAGTTCAAAAGTGGCTTCGGCTAATAGCAAAAAGTTATTTCGTATATCGGCGAAACATAATTCGGTAAAATAATACCTATGACACATGATACTTCGATGATTTAAAAATATGTCAAATTATGCATATTGCAAAAAAGACGTCGGCCAATAGTTTTCGGTAAAATGAAATTCGAACAAAAAAAATTCGGAAAAGTAATCGGTTCCCATTTCTTTGGTTTTACCATTTTATTAATTTGAAAAAAATATATATATAATTGGTTTGGTTGTTTATATTCATTGTTTCTTTAATTTTTAAATTATAATTTTTTGTTCAGGTGTAATTTTGTGCAATTTTTTTTTTGTATAAGTAAATCTTCTTTTCTAATTTGTTTCATATTTTTGTGAATTTTTTTAAATAGTTGTTGTTTTCGTAATCAGCATTCCAATAAACCATAAAAACGATACCCATGTTGATTTTCAGAATTTGTCACCCCTTTTCCACCTTTTAGGGGTTGAATTCTGAAAGAGCCTGAAACACTTGTTTACTCATTTATCATTTATTGATAGGAATACTCCTGTAAAGTTTCGAATACATTGGTTTAACTAATCTTGTTTCCCCATACAAACTTTCAAGCCCTTTTTCACCCCCTTAGGGGTTGAATTTTCAAAAACCCTAGGACACGTAATTATTTATTTAAATTGTTAACCTAAAAACAAAGTTTCAGACTTTTAGCTCTAAAAATGATGGATTTCCATACAAACTTTCAAGCCCTTTTTCACCCCTTTACGGGTTGAATTTTCAAAAACTCTAGGACATGTAATTGTTTATTTTTAATCTTTAACCTAAAAACAACGTTTCAGGTTTCTAGCTCTAAAAATGATGGACTTCCATACAAAATTTTAACCCCTTTTTCACCCCCTTAGGTGGCAAATTTTCAAAAATCCTTTCTTAACGGATGCCTACGTCATTACAACTATCTGTATGCCAAATTTCAGCGAATTCCGTTCAGTAGTTTCAGCTGTGCGTTGATAGATAAGTCAGTCAGGTCTGCCTTTAATATATTTAGATATACACATGCCTGTAACTTGAAGATAAATCTACAGGTTTGTACACTGCTTTATGAATCTGTTGGAGCTGTAATAACGTTGATATGTGGGCACTGATTGGTAAGCATTTGTGCAATGCATTGAAAAATATACCAATGACGTCAGCAAGACGTCAGCTAACATGTTGACAACGTGTCAAAATATCTTTCTTTTCTAGCACATATAGTATAAGCAAGGAACTTAAATATAAGTCATTGTGACATTCACAAATTAGTAGCTGCTATGGCATTTTAGCTACAGTCCGGCCGTTGACATCGTAAAAATGCGACCTTGACACGTGTCAGTGCGACAATCTAGTAAGTAATAAAGATCAAATTCGCAAAACACGTATTAGTTTGTATGAAACTGACGGGTGTCAAAAATGCACATCTCGACTATACCTATATATTTTTGGACAAGTTATGAACGAAAATTGAACATTTTTTTTTTTTAGCGAGCCTCAATCTCCTTCTCGGGATTAACTTCGTGGGAATTATTCTCTTCTGGAACAACCACAACTTCATTGCCACTAAACTTGCCGAAATCAATCCCTGCTGGACCGATGAGCAACTGTTTGTGCAGGCTCGGGAAATTAACATCGCCTATGGTATTCAAATCTTCTACTATGAACTTGTGGCTACATTGATGGGTGAGTTGACATTGGAGTTTTATCGTTTTAAAGTTTAATGGCCTATTTTGCGATCACCCATTCGATGACGTTGCCGGTAGTTTGGTCTTTGTTCCCGTTGAGAGATGATGATGGTTTTTCAATATCTAACTGTTTATATATAGTATTATTATCAGAATTTCCTTTTGTATTCATTCTATTCCCCAAAGGCAAAGACAATTTGGTTGCGGACGGTATACTATCCAGTGACTCTGGATTTAGAGATCTTTACGACGACACTGTGCTGCCGCAAATAAATCTGGAGTACCCGGTTGTTTTGAGATGGATGCATTCTTTACAAGATGGATGCATTCTTTACAAGATGGAGACTTAAGGTTATCCGAATATTTTTTTCTATTTATATAATATAATATCTATGTACCGACTAGTTTAATTTAGTAAACCATGTTATAGTAGTCTCTGTAACAATTTGTTTATTCTTGATAGCACTTTTAACACAAAACTAAAATTTATCCAAGCACTGAGGTTTTCTCATTCTTCTCGCTGCAGTTTATATAGCAATATAAAATTGTGTTCCATTTCAGGATGTACTACAAAAATGGAACCCATAAGTCAACATTCCCGATTGTGGATCTCACGTCGAACACTGACTTCCTGAAAGTCGATGATACCATGGATTACGTTACCCAAGGCTTTTTCAGACAACCGACTGCCAACTCTAAAGATTACATTGCTGACCCTGATGTAAGGAAAATACTTTTGCCACAGTGCAACCAAGATTCTTTTCAAAAGACATCAAATTCTCACTATAGCAATATTTCTAAGCTTGAATCAATTATGTGATCTTAACATTTTTATTTATTTATTTCAGATTGTACAAAGAGGTTTAGGTGGTCTGCAAAGGTCGAATGACATTATGACTAACGATTTAGCTAAGAATCGCTACTTTGGCTTCCAAAATTATATTAGTTACAGAAACTTCTGCTTTGGAGACAATATCACAAGCTTTGATGATTTAGCTAACTTCATAGATCCGGAGGTAAACTTTCGATTTCATGATAATTATATTATACTGACACAACTGGATTCATGCAGATATTGTTATACTCAGTTGCGTGTATTTCTTAATCATATCTTAAGACAACCAAAACAACGTTCTCTGATCCCAAACTAGGCAGAGCCTGTACTATGGCAACCAGACAACTGATAAACATACTTATATATTTCTAAATACATACATATTATAGATAAATTACACCCAGACACAGAACAAATGATTGTGCTCATCACACAGAGATTTGTTCTGGGTGGGAATCGAACCCACGACCTCAGTCTTTGCAGTCAGGGTCACTAACCACTAGACTAACAGGCCAGTCAGTTTAAGCAGTGTTCTTTGGTAATGTTGGCTTTCAAGCGGCCACGACTGACTACTTGTACACTGTTATTGTACTATCACTTTGCATACATTATTTTATCACCGCTGTCTCAAAACGGTGAACGAAAACATAGTGAAGAAACCGGTATGTCCTAGAATAAGAATTTGAAGTCGTATGCCACTTACCAGCCCGCGTGGTAGATTAAAGCATACTCCCTTTCACAAAGAAGAGGCCAGTGTGACCATTAAACCGTTGTGGTTTTTTATAACGTTAGGACTAAATTAACATTCAAACTTACAGAGGATAACACAGCTAAAAGAGCTGTATTTGTTCGTAGAGGACATAGATCTTTTAGCTGGTATATGGGTGGAGGTGAAAAAGGAGAACTCGTATGTACCTCCAACGTTCTACTGCGTTGTTGCCAAGCAGCTGAAACTGTCGCTCGTGTCGGATAGGCACTGGTATGAGAGGGAAGACAGACCTAATGCGTTCACTTTGGGTTAGTACTAAAACATATTCATCGTTAAAAACTATTTCAAAATCAAAACGTGCCACGTAAACTGTTTCAATGAAATAATTTTGTTCTTTTTAAAGGTTTTTTTTTATTTCTTTGTTTATGAGCCAGTTTAATAAATGTAGTAACGTACTATTGTATAATCTAACCTTCCCCAAAACTGTATTTTGGTAATTATTTTGCACAATTCTTTAACATAACATCTTCTGGATCTAGCTCAACTGACAGAAATCAGAAAGGCGACAGTAGCACGGATGCTGTGTGACATTGGAGATGGTGTGACCGAGGTGCAACCCAAGGCATTCGAGTTACCTTCAACTGGGTATGAAAACAACAACTTGTTGCTTGCTTTTATTTTAGCAAACTCATGACTTAAGACTAGTTTATCTGAAACTCTTGGCTTCCCAACCTCTGTACATTGCGTCTCTATTTAAATTTTATGAAACGATATCAACTTAATGATTTTAGAGCAAAACGGTCCGTTTTCTTCAGTTATTTTAATGCCATTAACTTGATCGACTCTAAATAAAATAAAAAATGTGTTGGTGCTATAAACTATATTTGTTTTTTTTTCAGTAACGAGATTGTCAGCTGTGACGAGATTCCTGCCCTCGATTATTCACAGTGGACGGACAATACTTGCACGACATAAACAGAGAATATGATGATACGATATTAGGTTTAACCAGCAAAATAACTATTCTCTTGCAATGTCGTAAAGCAATACGCATAACTGCATTTCAATTTTAACAGCTCAACATAAAATTATTACTATGATTGTATTTGTCAACAAGCCATATATATCTAAATTTTTTACGTTAATAATTACTGTTTTTTTTATTGCTTACCTTTTCTTTATCACGTCTCATTTCTCCTTCATTACGAATATTGTCTAAAATTTATCACAACGCCGTGACACAACGTTCACGACAACATAAATTAATTACTGCTTTTAGTAACTATATCGTGTAATGGCAATGAAAAATCGAATTTAACGATTTTGCATTCGATTTTGTAGTAACATGAAACAGATCATTATCAATTAGTTTTGTAACACTTTTGTTCAAGTAAGTATGCATTCCATACCTACAAGATTAATAACTTTTTTTTTTGTACGCTCTTTAAATTAATCTATATGTTTTGTTAAGATCAGTTACTCATGCTAAAGTACGACTACTCTTTGCTGATGTGGGGTTTCTGCTCTATCACAAACTTTATAATACAACGGGAAAGTGGTGAATATTTATTTGCTATTTAGACAAAAACAACAATATGGTTGACTTACCTTTGTACTTTTTTGTGTTTTAGAAAATTAAATAAATAAAAATGATTTAAGTTTACCTACTGATTATAATATACCTAATTAGCACAACTTGAAACAATTTCTACCTCGTTGTCATAAGGGCCTGGGCTCGATTCCCAAGTCATAGTGTCATTGGATTTTTCCATCATGAATTTCTCAGCAGCGGCCTGGACTCTGGATTTGTACCCGGTTGATATAATAGGCTCAACCTATGAAATGGGGCTTAAACTTAACTGACGAAATGTGGGTATACTACAAGTGCCTTGTGGGTGTACCTTTCGGGAATTTCAGGCATGGTATTGTAATGGCATATAAATATACCTAATTAACAAATTCTGAAACAATTTAAAATGTAGAATTCATACGATGTACTTCTTTATCAGCAGGAGACGAGCATGTATCAATTCTTGATACTTTTGACTTATGTTGGTCTCTTTATCACTGGCTTGAATGCAGTTCTTTATGACAATTTCTCTGGGAAACCAGTGAATGACAGCCAGTTGAAGATTTATAAGGCAAAAAATAATACAGGGTGAGTAATTGTTACTTTGAAAAGAAAGTTTAGCAGTAGGTAGGTATATCTCATGGGGGTAGTATTCGTAACTGGCGTGCATGTAAGACCAAATGTATGAAAGAAAACGAGGCAAAGGAAGTATATTGTTTATTCATAATTTATATTTTATGTGTGAAGTCCAAATCTTACTGAACATTGATAGAGATAAGAAAAATGATTAAAAGATACATAGAGTCACGCTTTTTTGGGGCCATGGCAGAAACTACGGAACGCCACCTGATACGATCCTCTGTTTCCCTGGTCATACACGCACGCCGGCTGCGAGTACTACGAACCTGACCTTTCAAACAGCTTTTTACAAAAAATGAGTTATCTATTATAAGATGAAATTACAGCAAAAAGGTCAATCGCAACTGTTATTCTACATAGTCTATCCAATACAAAAACACAGTTTAAGCATGTTTTAAGTCTAGCAAAAACAAGCTTAATAAAATTAAATTCCAAATTGTTGACGTAAGAAAATTGACAACTGTCACAATCGCCATATCGGGATCTGTGATTGTAGAATCAGTGCACAGTTAGATATTGTTGTCGTATCTCCCAATAATCCACCAGCTTCCTAGTATGGCACGAAGCGATCAATCCTCCTGTATTGGAGAAATCCTAGAAATTATTCACAAAATTTTCTATTGAACGTTCAGGCTTTCTAATGGAATGAAGAAAAATGTCACGCTGTTAATATTGAGTTTATTATTAATCTAAATAACGTTAATAATGCCGTTCTATTTATATCCACATTAGCTTCTGCCCGCGACTTCGTTGAGTGAAATTTTAGCCCCAGTCCCGTCGCGTAGTATAGCATTGCCCGTCCGCACTATTACTCCGTTTACACTGGGCTTTCTTTCCGACTTTGTCTCATTTTGATCAATCCTAAGGATCATATTGTGATGTTAAAAAGCCTATAAATCTTTCTCAAGAATTTAGATATCTTATGCAAAAGGATTTTTTCAAATCTGCTATTCAGTTCCAGAGATTACTTCCTACAAACAAACTTACAAACTTTACCTCTTTATGAAATAAGTGTAGGGATGTAGTTTTACTTGTCAAAGAAGGGCGAGCCTTGAGTTATATTAAAACCTTTTCATCTGAAATAAAATCAAATATTTCTAGATATTGTACCGTTGAAGTCAAACCGTGTGATCCAAAAGAATGGAAGCGTGTAGATGGTTCGTGTAACAATCTCAAGTATCCCAGTAGGGGTACACACAATACTCCTACGATTAGGCTGCTTCCTCCATGTAACTTTAGTCCAAGTAAGTAATTTTTAATACCTCCTATAACTATCGCGGATTATAGACGTGAGCAAAAAGCTGCCAAGCTAAAATGGGATGAGCGGGTCTCAGCCGCAAGCATAGTAACCACTAAGCTACAGTCTCCATATGGTGGGTGCCTGAAGATGGACAGCGCAGAAAGTTGTGGTGAGATGACCTAAACGCTTACTGCAAGGGCTACCTCGATCCTATCGAGGTGGCTCTGGAAAAGGATTTCTGAAAGGATTTGGGAGATGCCTTTGGTTTGCAGTGGGACAGTAAGGATACCAACCTGTATTTTTAACAGTTTAGTGTTTTTGTTTTTGTGTTAGCCTATACTGTGTCATAGTACTGGGCAACGGCCTCCCATTTTTCCTTTTAAATGTTTTTTTTCCAACTTCTGCTACTTAAGCTATGGTGTTTCTTACTCGGTCTGCGCATTTTACACCTATTGAGCTGCGCTCCATTGTCCTTTGGCAAATCCGGGGTTTGGACTTTTGTTGTTCAACTGACCAACTTCATGCACCATACGTCAGCACAGTTCGTCCGTACATGTCGGTCTACCTCGACCCTACTTTTCGTGCTGTTAGTCATGACCTGTGGTTCATTGAAAGTCCAATCTTAATACTTAGTGTAGTCAGATTTTGGTGCATTCCTTCAAGTTCTGAAGGTGATCTAGTGAATAAAAAAATTTAAGTGATAATGCATAATAATTTTACGTTCATGTGTAGCTTAATATTTTCAGGTTATGAACCCAGAAAAGCAGCAAGTGGTCGAAAGCTACCATCACCAAGAAAATTGCGAACTGAAATTCTACGAACAGGCAAAGCATCAGAGCTGCGGGTTACCCAGCTGGTTTCGTACTATATTTTATTTATGCTCGGCGATATCAACTCTATCCACGACATCAGTTAGTAACTTTCTTTTAGTCAAAATTCAAGTAAATTAGGTGTTTCGGTAAATATTCACCGAAATAAAACTAAAACCATAATATCACACAACTGCAAGGTAACAGCAAAGGTAGTGGAAAAATTAATTCAATAATTCACCGATCCGATTTTGAATTTGATTAAATTCAAATGACTATACGAAACTCGATCACAGAATGTTTAAAGAATTAAAATAGAAGATAAACGGTCATTCCTATGTTATATTGTCGGTGTCGTCTGCACGTGAAATAGAAGAAACCAAGATGAACAATTACTCGCGTGAGTGGTATCTGTTTTACAGGGCAAAAACACTCGACTACTACTGTCAAACCATATATTTGTTTGTGATTTCAGTAAATTATGTTCGAAACATAACCACCTGCTGCACGCCAGAAGGCAGAAAGGATTATAGGTATACACCAATCAAAATCCCTGTAGACGATCCGGTTCACAGATTCTCAGGCATCAATTGCATGAACCTTACTAGACCACAGAGTTTCCAGACATATGGTTGTCGCAATAATGACACTGAATTTGTGAGGGTACGTATCAATAGTCTCTATATTGCAACCTTTTTCTGTCTTATCAGTACAAACTTCATAGATATAGTAGTTCATGTCGTACAAACCAATAAGCAAATTGCCATCAAGTCTACGCAGCAGAAATCAAGACTACAGAAGTGTAATTATCTGTGTTCCTTTATTTCAGTACGTGTTCCAAACACCAATCTTCGATCTATCCAATACCTACAACCTATTGCCAGGTTTTATCGAACGACTCAGGACTTACAAGAATGGGCTGTTAAAAGTTGAAGAAGAGAATGGCCTGTTATTTCCACCATCAGATCCTAATTCCGACTATTGCGCTTTGAATCAACGTCCACGGGAAACACGATGTCATATGTATCGTAAGTATTATTACTTGATACAGTACTTTAATCAACTATCAATCTTATGTGTGTTTAAATAAATACTTAAATAAATAAACTTATGTCCATATGTTCACAATATATCAATTCTTCTGGCATCATAATTTTGTTTATTTTGCAGAATCCAACAACATTATGGGAGCAAATTTGATCAACATTCTTTTCTATAGACAACACAATCAGATAGCTGAGGAGCTTCATAAACTGAACCCCTCCTGGGATGATGAACGCCTTTTTTACACCGCAAGAGACATCAACATTGCTATATCACTGCAGATTTACTTATATGAATTGTTGCCGGTTTTATTAGGTTTGTCGGATTAATTGTAACTATTTCTAGCTTTTATGGTGTTGTCACAGTGCGCATTTCAGATAAATGAAACTGATACTCTCCAAATTATTTACTGTTAAAGTACAGTCTAGCAAAGTATTTAATTCCAGGAAGTAGCTTAGTAGTATCAACTAACATTTTTTATAAATTTTAACATTCCCAGGTAAAAGAAATTTGATTAGAGACGGCATCTTATGTTATGATGGAGGGTTCAGGGACTTGTACGATGAAAACATTCAACCACAAATGTCAGATGAATACGTTTACGTGAAGAGATGGTTCCACACTATTCAGCAGACAACCTTGAAGTTTGTATTATAATTTAATATCCATGCCAGTACAAGTTTGATAATTCCACTTGTGCTCCATCTTCATTACTTTTTAATTACAGCATATGATAGAGCTGAATTTCTGTACTCCAGACAAACCTAATACTTGTTGCATATTCATTTTATTGCATTTCATATACTACTAATATTATAAATGCGAAAGTTTGTATGTATGGATTTGTGGATGTGTGTTACTCTTTCACTCAAAAACTACTGAACGGATTTGGATGAAATTTGGAACACAGTTAGTTTATAACCTGGATTAATACATAGGCTACTTTTTATCCCGGTAGTACGTTCTCACGGGATATTTTCCGAACTCCACGCGGGCGAAGCCGCTGGCAAAAGCTAGTTGTAAAAATAATGGGGTCTTACCAAAAGGTATCGAATTACCCTGTAAATAGGTTGTGGAGGTCAAATAGGCAGTCACTTCATGTAGTATACTGTTCTCAGCTGCACCTGGTAAGACTAGAAACCAACCCCAACTTAGTTGGGAAAAGGCTAGACAGGTGATGACGATGATGATTGTAAAGAAGATGTTAAGAAAGGTTTAAAGCTAGATACAAAAATATGGCCCCTGTAAGGGCACAGAAAGTTTAATGCATCCCTCTTTTCTAATTTCAGACTTTATGACAAAAAAGGGTATTTCGTTAAAACATTTCCTTACATCAATGGTACCACACGAACAGGTTTCTTCGCCGTTGGTGACAATATGCTACATCTTATTCAAGGGAGTTTCAGACAGTGCAGTGGCAAGTTCGACTTCACTATTGACTATGATGTAAATGCTCAATCTTAATTCTGTTTATTTTTATCACGAAAAGACCGTGTCTATTGGCGTATTTATTTATAATATAAAGTTGTCTATTAGTAGTTCTCCAGCGTTATTTCGGTTATCCTTCGAAAGATTTTTAAATTGAAAAAATTTGTTACTCTCATATTTACAAAGTTTTTAGAATTTATTACCGTTCGGGCTGACTTTATTAAGCGTGAAGTAATGTTATTGTGCATGTCACCGAAAAAATTAACCTTCAATACTATAGTTGTTTTTGTATTTTTGACTTGACATTCATCGTGCGTTCATGATAGGGCCTCTGATTCCACTGTTTTTTTTTTTACAAAACGATGCTAAATTTGATTATAAACATTTAATTTCAGATGGCTGATAGATCCTTAGGTGGACTGCAGTTGTCATCAGATGTGGCAACAGCTGATTTAACTAAGGGCAGGTTCTTCGGATTGCAGCCATACTTAAAGTATAAAGAGTTTTGCACGAAAAGGTCATACGAAACCTTTGCTGACTTGGAATACAGTTTCATTTCGGAGGTAATATTATTGTCCTTTATTTTATTCATAAATATTGCTAACATTTTTATAAAGAACATTTAAAAATAGTAGCCTATTAGGAACAGGGTCTTAGCTGCCGGTAGTCAGGGCTCTAGAGACAGGAACATCCTCACAATGCGTGCCGTGTCCAGGATCCTACACCTTACTGAATCAAGCTCTTGAACCGTCCTCGCAATGAAAGCCTCCTGAGGTGTTGGTCGAGGATTACCGGTATTAACCGTTCATAAACCGTCACAATTATCGGTACAATGATTGAAGTGTCCATGTCCCACATGTTGATATTATTTGATCCCTATTATTGTTAATACACGAAATATATATTTTTAAAACTACATCTTCAAATGTTATATAGAACGGATTTAGGCTGAACGACTATCGTTGTAGCAGTCATATAGCAGTTTGATAAGAATAGCCGAGGATCGAATTACATAAAATGCGATTGTGTTAATTTTTTTTAAATCCCGCAATTTGTTGAAAACCTAATTTATTTCCAGCGTTTGTTCCGTCTTAGACAAAATTACAAAGATCCCAAGGACATAGAACTGATGGCAGCTTTATGGGCTGAGAAACACAAAAGAGGTGGAAGGGTTCCCCAAACGTTGTACTGTTTGCTGGTGAAACAATTGAGACGTAGCATCGCCTCTGATAGGCATTGGTATGAAAGACCTAACAGGCCACATGCGTTTACTGAGGGTGAGTAACTTAAGTGACATCAAAACGAATTAAGAGACGATACGTTTTCAGATTAACCTCATTTTACAGTTAAAATAATGTATTTATGTAAGTTTAAATGCAAATCATGAAAGATCGTTTTAATTATTATCAAATGAATGAGCTACTTTCTTATTATTGTTATTATTTCATTTTGATTAATCGACCTCAAACCGACAACTGTTTTGAGAATTTTACTTTAAGAGTTTTAGAATGCCAAATATTTGTGAATCGTTTTGATGTCTACCTGGTTGGAAAAAAATGCAATAAATAGTTGTGAAAGTATTTAAAAATCTATACAATTCATATTAAAAAAGTATTAATTATTTAACTTAGCCAAAAAGAAGAAATGGACAAAGAATTGCTTTTTATTTCGGCTACTCAGAACTTTCATCCAATGAAAACAACAGAAATAAACTTCATAATCAATCCAATTTCTCCTTTGGTTGCACCTGAGTCTTCACTTACATCCTTGACTTATCGTATTTTATCTTCCTTTTTTGTGTTTTAGCCCTTTTATTAAAAGCTTTTTATAAATACTATATCATTATTAAACACG
This sequence comes from Aporophyla lueneburgensis, assembly GCA_932294355.1. Lineage (NCBI taxonomy): Eukaryota > Metazoa > Arthropoda > Insecta > Lepidoptera > Noctuidae > Aporophyla > Aporophyla lueneburgensis. The sequence goes on along the minus strand of OW028740.1, from coordinate 3,793,087 downwards.
CTGAAGAATCAGCGACAGTACAGTTCTACCCCATCACTATACTGTAAATATTGGATGCATGAATTCGAGATATGGTACTCTGGTTTAAGTTCATCACATTTTTACTGTCTTTGTTTGATTTCCAGAGCAACTAAAAGCGATACGAAAAGTCACAATAGCAGGCACGTTATGCACAATCGGAAATTTTGTGACAAAGATACAGCCACATGCCTTCTACTCTATATCTTCTAGGTAAGTAACTGAAATACAGGAAATAAGTTGTCAACTTGTCAATTGGATCCTTTGCAGCTTTGACATTTCTTGCATTGTTTTCGAACTAACCAGTATTCAATCAATTTTTTTTTGTCAATTAACTCAGTTGACTTCAGTCATCATCATTCATCATTTCAGCTGAAATATGTCCACTGCTGGACGTAAGCCTCCTGAGGGGCCTGGGGGGGGGTTGCCATTATCGCCACGCTTGGCAGGCGGGTTGGCGGTCACAGTATGGTGGCAGATGCATAGAGAACGCTGCTGCCCATTTTTTTGTAAGCTCCTTAGTCGCCTTCTACGACAGCCACGGAAACAAGTCGCATGGTGCTATTCTTTACATCCGGCACCACTCGAAACTTTCGTTGACTTCATTGTCTTGAGAGAAATATCCCTATATTCCTAGATTTGATTTTTTGAGCAGTTGAAACTTACCTACTGGCATTATCATCAACGAAAGCATCAAACAAGTTTTTGAGACGCTACAAGCGCCTGAAGACCTTTTTTTCGAAATATATTGTGATATTGTACCTAGTCGTTGTCTTTGCAGGAACCCTTTAACGAAATGCAGTTCGCCCAACATTGGAAAATTGAACCTGGCTCCCTGGAAAGAAACTAATAAAAGAAGATCAGAAGTTTAGTTGTATCTGAATAACAAACTATATGTAAAGTCATCAAAAGAGATAAGTAACCAGGACCATCGGATATGGTTGGAGATTAGTAAAAAATGGACGAATGTTTTAGAACGAAATTAAATTAAATTAATAGAGAAAAAAAAGATGTGTGTGATCTCCGACGCACGACTCGATTTTATTCTTTACGAATGATTATAAAATATATAGATTAATAAAATGAACGCATTTTTTATATTACTGAAAGCATGCTACATTTATTAATTATATAATTTATATTCATCAAAATAATGAACACAAGATAAATTGCCCCCGAATATAACGCAGATGTAACGGAGAAAGCTAGATTTTACTCTTCCTAAATTTTCATAACCCGGGCTTATATATGAAAATCGATTCTTAAGGAAAAGCTCCGAAATTATCAAATTTAATTTAATTTAAACCATCGATTTCTTACTAAATTTCAACCAGATCCGACTATTTTGATTACTTATCTCTTTTGGTGATTGTACTTATTCTAATAATGTAGATCCACCCACAAGAGACATCTCTTTCAGGATTAATAAGGCTACGTATATATTATCAATTTCCGATACAGTTCAGGGAAACTTGTCGCAAATTGACAACTACCTTAAATTGTGCGTATATTCAAATTACAACCGTTATTCTATAAAATTTGTATGACGCGGCTATCACACGACAAACTAACATAGTGTGTCTGTTGTATAAATTGAATGACTGTATTTTGCTGTAAGTCTTCCATGCTTCAAATACATAGGTATTCAATGTGTTTACATAATGAACTTGAAACTTCTTTCTTTTATCTCTAACTAGCTGACCCAACAGACGTTGTCCTGTCGAAAGGGTGGCTTCATAAAAAAAATTGTGGTTTCACATAATTGTGATTTATGATTATGATGACATTTATGCTCAAAACTTTCTTCGACTATATCTACTCTGGTTGTATTTATTTAAACTTACCTATCTAAAAAATAGTTAACTCTTATTTCGCTTCTAGATGGCACCACTGAGTATACCGTACATACTACTCTCTGTGGACATCCAAACCAGCGACTTGCGTAAGAAACGATTGTTTGTATTAAGGCTCGTATTATCTTTATTAACTATTTTCACTACTGCTTTGGGTACAAAATCATTTGCGGGAATGATCTTGGACAGATCGTGGACGGATCGTAGGGTTCATTAGTTGGTGTTTTTTTTTTTTCGTTATTCAGGTAGCCGACAAATAATAATGATGGTTTTGTTCTAGTCACCAGCAGCCTATAACGTTCCCATTCCCACTGTTGAGATACAGGTCTCCTCTCTGTAAGAGTGAGTGAGCCACCTCGCGCGGGTTGATGGACGTTACTTAGTTTTATGTTGCCTCACGATATTTTCCTTCACTGTTTCGAGAGCAGTGGTGGTGAAATTAATTACACAAAGACTGCCTACCACTGGGTCATCAGCGCTCCAAAATGTTCTCCAAATGTTTAATTCAACTCATAAGTATCAAAAAGATAAAACTAAGTCAAACTACTGTACACCAATACGAAATAACGATAAACCAAAACTTCAGTTAAACTTTCAACGATTTAGAAACTAGCAAACCAAACAAACCACTCAAACCCCTCACTGCCACTCAAAAAATCGATTCATAACAATATACACTCATCAAAGTTTAATGCCGTCAATCAATACTGTTTGAACTAAAATGCAAGGTAGCTTCAAAAGGGCAAGGGGATCGCAAGGTAAACAGCGGGGCCCCACTGCGGGTAATTTACCAATTTACCCCAGCTCCAGTAAGCTAGGGGTTTGATTACCGATGCTACGTCATGACGCGAAAACGTTTTATTTGAAAAATTATAGAAATCGTTTAATCTTTCATTTCTATGGGAACTGTGTTATGGCTTCTAACTTGTATTGTCTTTTAAAAAGTTTTATAATGCAAACCACTTATGTATATTATATTATCCTGAAAGATCATGAAAAATTGGTACTCCTTATACCCTATATATTCTGATTTATTGGATTTTCTTTACACATATTATGAATAAGCATTGAAGATACGTACGCTCTCAAAACGGGGAAAGAAAATATCGTAAATAATTTAGCATGTCCAAGAACCAAAAATTTCATAGATATGTGACATCTACCAACTTCCACTGGGCCCGCGTGGTGCATTATGACCCACTGCCTCTCAAATAGAGGAGGTTTTTGTGTTAACATATCGGCTGATTATGATGCCTGTTGAGGAGCTATAATACTGTAAAATACGCCGGGATAAATAAATAAATATCTTAGGACAACCAACACACCGTTATCTGATCCCAAACTAGGCAGAGCCTATACTATGATAACCAGAAAACTGATAAATATACTTATATATTTTTAAATACATATACGAGTATATTATAGATAAATTACACCCAAATACAGAACAAATAATTGAGCTCATCACACAAAGATTTGTCCTGGGTGGGAATTGAACCCACGACCTGAATCTTAGCAGTCAGGGTCACTAACCACTAGACTAACAGGCCAGTCAATGAGATGATGGATGATGAGTCATTACTAATATATTTTTTTAACAATAATAACACAACTTGCAAGGATCAACAATATTTAACACAAATACAACGTTACCAGTCACAATTATTACACGCAAGCTAGTCAAATAAGACACAAAATATTATCAGTCAGCAACAGTTGACTTGTTGTCTCAGGTCCACTGTCTTCGTGCTCGTTGCATTCTGAAGGATAGGTAAACAGTGATATTGTCGACGGACTGTTTGCTACAACTTAATACTTATACTGAGCAAATATTTAATTTAATTGCCTATGCAATATTAATGATTACGTCATAAGGGTCTTATTGCTGTACGTTGTTGTGGTGTAAGCGTTCATTTATAAATCATTAGCTATTGCCATCGGAAGGCCTAAGTGGAGGTCGGAAATTATCACACGAAAGGGACAAGAAGTATTTCTTATATTTTAATTAATGCTGTAAATGATCTGTGTGCCAAATTTCCACCAAATCCGTTCATCCGTTTTTGCGTGATTGAGTAACAAACATCCAAATATACAAACTGTCACATTTATAATATTAGTAGAAGGATAGTAGGATTTTAGTAGGAATGAAGCTGATCAAGATCCCATTAAGAATCAGGGCTAGAAATGATGCTATATTAGCACGTAACCTTTTTCTGGTAATTATTTTTGTTTCTTCTGTTTTTATCATTGTTCTAAGCTGATCAATTAAAACAATATTTTTCAACTATTATGTTACAATACAAATGGAACCAACAGCAAATCGCTTCCCCGAGTGCAACTAAATTACCAAACCGTACAAACTGACTTAGCAATATCTCTGAAGATTTTGAAGGACTATCCCACAGCTACAACGTCTCAATCGATAGTGTTGTAGCAACTTCAAGTTTAAGCGAGCGAAGCATGCTGATGGAGAATACACTTGAAACTTTATCCACCGCTATAACGACAGAACTTCACGAATTATCATATTCATTATTTTAATCAATCATGTTAGGTCACTAGTATATCTTATACCTTTAAACGAGCAATTCTTGTATATATATATATAATCTGAATCTCGGAAACGGCTCCAACGATTTTCATGAAATTTAGTATACAGGGGGTTTCGGGGGCGATAAATTGATCTAGCTAGGAGTCATTTTTATAAAATGTCGTTTTATTCGTGTTTTCAATGACCAACTTTATCGATAATCAACTTGAAAATAAACTTATTATTTTAAACACAATTTACCAAAAAATACCGAGCAAAGCTCGGTCAACCAGATGTTTTAATAGTAATAGGCGACACACGTTTGTGTATATTGGTAATATGCTATCTGTGAGAAAGATTATAAGGTACAAAAAGTGAAAGAGAAAGATATTTGTAACGAAGACTATTATGGTACTGCTGACACATATACGTTTGCCTAGTATAAAATATGATAGTAAAAGCCGGATTGCTAATAAAATGTTTAACTCTAAGCGCGAGAATATACCGTGAAATGCAAATTTTCTGACGTTTCTTGTTATCAGGGTTCAGATGATCAGTGTCAGATTCTGTGTTGATTAAAATGATTGGCAAGAATAACTTGTAGGTATGTCTTTACAGAATTATAATCATTCAAATCATGAATACACTCTTTAACTTCATTTATCTCTTTGAACGACAATTTCATGAAATGAAAGAGCCAAAATCTAATAAAAAATTATTTCACGAACTATCTGAGCTCACCCCCTTTAAGTTCATAATCAAAGCCTTCTTACCCTGCCGGGGTCGCGTGATTGTTCGAAAGAGATACCGTGACCCTGGCACATGGGCAACTGATGGAACACGGGTGGGTTTTAGTCAGTAAAAGTCTGACACGCTCTCCCGCTCCGCCCAGAGTGGGAGAAGTCATTTGATGATGTCCTAACCAAAAATGACAGCCGCGCGAATACGCGATTACGGTTTTGTTTTCCCGAATAATGACGTACCTAAATACGCGATTTGCTTGATCGCGCGATTATTTTATATTCATAACATAAAAACGTACAACGATCGCTTTCGGTTAGGACGCGGTCTTCATTCTCACTTTATGTCTTTACTATAACTCACTAGAAAGATAATGACACCAAATTAAAATAAGTAACAAATACAATAACTAGGCCAAAACTCCCACCTTGATTTGACCTTTTACACTAAAAATGCGAGCCTTCCTTCATTTATTTAACAAAAATAACAAATTACATCTACTTTTTGACGCATGTTCACAATAAAACAAAGTCGGTGTAATACCAGAATTAATATCGGTGAGTTTCCGTAATAAGGACAGATGGCGCCACTTTGTCTCGCTCAGTGGGGCAGCCGGAAAAATCTGGAAACTGGTTACTGGGACAAGAATTTTTGTGGACAATTTGTTTGTTGGTAGGTGGTGAGAAAATTTCCATTTATTGTACGGAAATGGCCCATCTAGTAGTTCCGTCATTAACTATAAATGTAAAAAAAACCGGCCAAGTGCGAGTCGGACTCACGCACTGAGGGTTCCGTACAAACCTGTAGGTATTCTCGGTTTATGTATAAGGTTTATGTTTATGAAATTAAATGTTTTAATTTTTATTTTTTTATATTGAGTTGATTGAATGAAAGGTAAATTGCGGTTTACAATTTATGACGTATTAAAAAGAACTACTTACTAGATTTCGTTCAAACCAATTTTCGGTGGAAGTTTACATGGTTATGTACATCATATATTTTTTTTAGTTTACACACATTTTACCACTTTGGAAGTGTCACTCGCACAAACTGTTCAGTTTAGAAAAAAATGTATATAAACATATAAAATAATATATACCATTTTTGAAGAGCTATTCATAGATACCCCACACGTATGGGTTCATGAAAAAATTTTTTTTGAATTTCTGTTCAAAGTATGGGGAACCGCAAAATTTATTGTTTTTTTTCTATTTTAGTGTGAAAATCTTAATGCGGTTTACAGAATACTACTTACCAAGTTTCAACAGCATAGCTCTTATAGCTTCCGGACGGACGGACAGACAGACAGACATGACGAATCTATAAGGGTTCCGTTTTTTGCCATTTGGCAACGGAACCCTAAAAAAGAGATGTTCGAATAAAGCATACAAACATTTATCAATCACAAACATTTATTAATCTTTAGCTATAATCTTAAAGACTTATTTCATTATTACCAACCTTTTGAACCGAAAATTTTGTAAGAACTTCAGATATCCTGCCTACATCATTACCTAAAAAAACCGGCCAAGTGCGAGTCGGACTCGCGCACCGAGGGTTCCGTACAAATCTGTAGGTATTCTCGGTTTAAAAATACATATTTTTTTTAATTTTTATATTTCAGTTGATTGAATGTAAGGTAAATTGCGGTTTACGATTTATGACGTTTTAAAAAAAAACTACTCACTCGATCTCGTTCAAATCAATTTTCGTTGGTAGTTTACATGGTAATGTACATCATATATTTTTTTTAGTTTTATCATTCTCTTATTTTAGAAGTTACGGGGGGGGGACACACATTTTACCACTTTGGAAGTGTCTCTCGCGCAAACTATTCAGTTTAGAAAAAAATGATATTAGAAACCTCATTACCATTTTTGAAGACCTATTCATAGATACCCCACACGTATGGGTTTGATGAAAAAAAAACATTTTTGAGTTTCAGTTCTATGTATGGGGAACCCCAAAATTTATTGTTTTTTTTCTATTTTAGTGTGAAAATCTTAATGCGGTTCACAGAATACACCTACTTACCAAGTTTCAACAGCATAGCTCTTATAGTTTCGGAATAAAATGGCTGTGACATACGGACGGACAGACAGACAGACAGACAGACAGACAGACAGACAGACAGACAGACAGACAGACATGACGAATCTATAAGGGTTCCGTTTTTTGCCATTTGGCAACGGAACCCTAAAAAGCGTGGCAAAGTTACAGTCACTCAAAAGACTATATTTATTATGTGTACAGTAAGCCATAGTTGCAGTCATAAAGTAAATATTCACAAATACAATACAACAATGTTTCTGATTTGAGCTCACTTCTGTCAGTTCTAAGCTTTCCTTTCCTAGTAGAACTTACAATTTGTAGGCAGAAATTTATTATTCGCAGATATTTGAGTAGGTAGAAAACGAAGAGACAGATAAAATATTTAAAGATTTCGAAGCTAAACCATAATTGCGCATAACACTATCAACCATAATCTCAAACATTTTGAAAAATATGGCTAATGCACAGTTTCATAAGTTTGAAAAAATTGTCTTCCCTTTTTTTTTTGGATGGGAAATCATCAAAAAATTGCCTTCCCTGAGTTCCCAATTACGTAAATAACAGAGTGTACTACGTGAGCTCGACTAATGGATGTGCGAATAACACTTGCGTGACAAAACTGTACTGGGACTCACCATAGTTCGAATGCACGCTTGTGCGACACACTGAATCTAGTCGTTTCTTGGAGGTCACAGTTTTAACCTTTTCTTTTTTCTTTTTTTTTGATCTCCGGGTAGAAATCCTCATCGATGTCCTCCGCCCTGGAGTGGGCAGAGGGGTCTGTCAGACTCTTACTGACTAAAACCACCCCGGTGTTCCATCCCACACCTACGTCGGGGACCACGGGAACCAATATGTCTTCCGCGATCCCCGTCAGTTTTAACCTAACCTAACCTAGTGTACTATGTGAGCTCGAGTGTGTCGCACAAGCGTGCATTCGAACTATTGTGAGTCGCAGTACAGTTTTGTCGCACAAGTGTTATTCGCACATTCATTTATCGAGCTCACGTAGTACACCCTAAATAACACAATTAATGGTATTGAACTGTCAAAATCAAAGGTATTCCTACTGATAGTGTGTTACGCAATTACACCGCTCTTTAGCGTTGAATTAGGAAAGAAAATTGTTATAACCTTACTGATGTTAACTAATTGACTTAGGTTTCTTTTGTGAATTTTCATATATATTTTTGTTGCTTTACTATCTTCGCAGCTGTCACCATCGCAGCCTACAACGATATTACACTATTTTCCTTCACGGTTTATTCTGTAACCTTCGAATACTCAGTTAGTCGATTTCTTTTCATGTTCTCGGAAGTTGTACTACATCGTTATAAAGGAGGGCTTGTGGCTAAGTAATAACAGCCGCACACGTTGATCGTTCAGGTTAAGCTACGCTTGCCGCGGTTGGTCTGTGGATGGGTGACCATCTTTACATACCAAGACCCTTCCGTGCCTCGGAAAGCACGTTAAGCCGTTGGTCCCGGCTGTCTTTCGTGGATCTTAGACAGTCGTTACGGGTCGTCAGAAGCCCGAAAGTCTGACAATCAGTCATACCAAGGGGTATCGTATTACCCTGTAACTGGATTGTGGAGGTCAGATAGGCCGTCGCTCCATGTAAAATACTGGCACCCAGCTGCATCCGGTTAGACTGGAAGCCGATCCCAACATAGTTGGGAGAAGCCTAGGCAGATCATAATGTTCTCGGAAGTTGTACTAATATTAATATTCGCATCTACGCAGAATACATTACTGGTCTCTGCTTCATTTGATAAGCAAGCAATCCGAGAAATACTTAAACCCACAGCTGTTTCTCCAAGTCATCTCAATTTTCATATTAGCATCGCGTCTTCAATCATATTGTAATCTTTGACGGCGCTCTGCAGAATTGTGAGAATTGGCCGCGCTTCCGCATCATAAATCAGTTTAGCGTCTCTTTCTACGATCTACGGGGAAACTGCATGCCCTGGCATTTTAAATTTTGAGTAGGTGATATTAAGTTTTAAATTCATGCTCTTTGTTTTAAAATGGGTAAGTGATATCAGTGTTAGGAACTGAATTTTCTAAATTGATGAAACTGTTAGTTTCGGTTTTAATGTTAATTGTGTTTCTAGCCAAGAGAAGTTCATTGTAGAGAGATTGTTCATGAAGATAATTTAACGTTTCATTATTTCAATGTTTCATTTGCTATAGCTAGTAAACGATAACATATGTTTCACACTTCTTTATAGATTTAATACGATACCATCATCCAGTGAGTTTCTGGAAACTACCAACGACCTTGACCCAATTTGAAATTGCTCTTTTGCTCTTTATTACTTTTTTTTTCTAATTTTGCTTTTAGAACAACAAAAATTACGTCCAACATAAAGATATCACGGTAACTTTACAACCTAACCCGTTAACGTCCACCTGGATCAAACATACCCGTAAACATTTAAAGGGAAAATTAGTTAATTAAAAAATGCAAGTACCGCCCAAACCGGCGTCTCCGTGTTTAATGAAACAAAAAAAGTAAAAAGACTATACACAGAAATTGTTCTTAATAAACTTGTCACGCGAGAGGGCGAAAGTTAATTTCCTGTTTCGTCCAATCTACCAGGAGACGGGGCTTCGTCCAGTACAGGGCGAGCGATAAATGAAAGCTGTATTTCGTAATATTTGTATCAATCTTTGAATTAGATTAGGTCTGAAACTGCAGTTTTACTTAAAGAAATTATTGAACTTTTTGGTATTAACCAAGAAGTGCTGAGAAAGAAGAATAAGGTTTTTTATATATTCAAATAAAAAATCAATCATTCAGACCAGTCTGAGAGTCAACAATTTTTACACGTCAAAATTACAGACAGTCCCCCAAATCGCCCACTGTTCACCACTTCTTGGTGCTATTGCTGAGAAGAAGAAGAATGTTGTTGTGCCACGCAACATACTCCCCAGCAGCACAGCTGTCTGTTCAGTTAAAAGTACTTGATTAAATATAGCAGGAAGTTATTTACATTTCAAAACACATTTAGAGAACTTAATACCTAAACAAAAACCTCCAGATATAGAGGCCGTGCATTCTGACAGCGCGCTTCAATTACAGACATGTTCCAGCAATTTTGATGTCAAAAGACTAGAAAATCTCTATCTCCATCAAACGCTTGCACTGTACAGCTGACCCAACAGCGAAAAATTAGTGTTTTATTGGCGACCACGGCTCCGTCGGCCGTCGCGGTGTTATTTACCCCCGCGACGAGGGAAGGTTAAAAAGCCTTGTCGACTTAATGTGATTTAAGTTGAGCACCAAGATTTCCTGTTGCTAAACATTCTGATTCGCTTTTTTTGTTAAGTGTTTTTTTTTTTCTTATTTATTTGTTCGTTGTGATTGGATTCAGGGCTGGCTGTTTATTTTTTAATCGATTCAGGGAGCTAGCCTGAGGATTCTTTGCTTTTTCTTCTTCTTTGATGGAATTATTAATTCAAGGAGTTTTTCGTTTCTTATTTTCATAAGTTAGGACCTGCCACGTTTGGTCTCCAGCCCTTAGATTTTTCAATCTGGACTATGATTTAGAAGCGGCCTTACCTTTTCCTAACTACATATGTTGGGGTGTATTTTTTTTTGTGGGTGGGAAATCATCAAATGACGTCTCCCGCTCTGGGTGAAGTGGAAGGGTGTGTCAGACTTTTACTGACTAAAACCCACCCGTGTTCCTTCAGTTGCCCATATGCCAGGGCCACGGTACCTCTTTCGAACGAATCTCGCAATCCTGGCAGGTCTTGCGACCCTGGCAGGAACTATGGAGTTGGCTTCCAGTCAAACCGTATTCAGTTAAATACCCGTTTTACAAAAAACTACTGCTTATCTGACCTCCACAACCAAGTTAATGGGTAATACGATACACCTACGAAGACTGGCTGTAAGACTTTCGGACTTTTCGACGACAACCCGTCATAGATCCACAAATGACAGCCGGAACCAACCGAGGCACAGAAGGGCCTTGACTTGGAAAGGTGATAACCCATCCACAGACAAACCGCGGCAAGCGTAGCTTAACCTGAAAGTTCGACCCGTCCGTCAGTTATAACTTAGCCACAGGCCCCTCATTCATATCAAAGTAATTGTATAAAACGCAAATGGAGATAGATAAATTAAAAGCCATGAGAACTTCACTTGCAGTTGTCATTTCTATGAAATATTATCATATTCGCCTTTGACGACACTAGTACAGTTCAAGTGGTAAACTCATAACCAACCACTCATCTGATGAGCAATATGCTATCAACCTAGTTTGAAACTGTAGCACAAACTTCGCAAGTGTGTTAGTATCTTCACCATATTTCCCTAGTGGGCAAACATAACTCCCCGTATCAAGTAGTGCGAATTAGTTTAAAGTTTATCTTGGTTTCAAAACTACAGAATAATCAAGTAGAGGTTCTATTTTAAAATGGAGGACAATTTGAAGAAGATTTAACATTGCACATCTTCGATGTCGCCAAATGTTTTATTACTTAAATATTACAAAGTCAAAAAGCATGTAGTTTTACAGGATTCAAAAATATCATATCAACCGAAGGACGATAAAGGACAGAATTCACAAGCAATATCAGCCCTTCAAAGTTAAAAACAAAAATAGTATTTCCCAAGCATGACTCACAAAAATATTTCATGATACAAAGCAGTCCAAAAAGTACTCCTTTACGAAACCACAAGAAACAAGCAACCTAATCACAGTATACAGAACGTCCCCCAGCAATTTGAAAATTACGAAATTAGTGCTTTCAATAGCAAATGGTTGCACATTAATTGCAGTTCTGAAGTTTTTGAGGGGATGGTGATCATCCCCCTTATTCACGTCTAGGGATTGATTAAAGGGATTGAATTTGTGGGGTAAACCTGCAGCCTTATTGCGTAACAAACTTATTATACGAATACTTATATTTTGGCAGTTCAACTGTATTTTACGAACATAAAGCAATGAATTTTGTTTTTGATCTAAGTATGATGGGTTGGTATCTGACCACTGTCATTCCTGAGATGGAAAATGAAATGGTTGCCGTTGATGGTCTGGGCTTGCCTAGAAGTAACCTATAAAAAAAAAGAATTAAAAAAATATTAGCGTTATATATACATGACGCACAGAAGAAATATAAACGCAGAAAAGAATTAGTTGGGGGAAAACATGCGTCATATCCACGCAAAATGACCATCATTCAGCATAATGCTACGACCTATACAAAACAGAGCCATGGTTATCAGCGACAGCCGACCACACTCGACAGTTGAAAATTTCAAGTAACATACTATTTGAGAAACAGACTCTGCTAGAGTGTTCCATTCGTCAGCTGTATCGCATGTGGTCGTATACTCTACTATTGTCAAAATTGAAAGTGATTGTGAAAGAGTTACGTAATAGGGATACTCTTAGCCTATGCTCGTTGATAATGAAGATGTTATTATTATGGGCGTGTAAACTTTGATTGCCTCTGAGGGAAATTGGGGTAATTAAAAGTCGATGTAAGAAGGGTAACGTGTTGCTTGGGGGAAAGTAGAGTGTGGTTTGCCAATTGTATTATTTGAGATTGTGGTGTTTTAAGTCAATATGATAACAGATTGCGGTTTCATTGAAATCACATTGATTTATGACGGGAAGGAAGGTTCAGAAATAATTTAAAAATTCACATCACTTCATTTTGAATATCAATGATTCTAAATTCTTACTACTTTGTCTTTGCCACAATTTTATGTTTTCTATGTTTCCTCTCTACGGAATCAGTTTATAGCTATAAAAACTAAGTTTATGGTAATTAAATCAACACCTCATTAACAATGAATTTAATGCATTATTTAGATCATCAATGACACAGCTGCTTCATTAACTCCCAAACCTCACACTCAATGAAGGATTAACCT